>CM075819.1:4822751-6176681 GCA_037975025.1 Excoecaria agallocha
CTACTCCCATGCTCTCAAAAAGTTTGCTCTTTTGGTGCTCTATATGCAAAGATTGGGCCTTTGCTTGTTGGGTCTGCTATGGCTGATTATGTTACATGATTTGCATGTTTAGTTAAGAGGGTTTTGGTTCTTTAATCTTATGCTGGGAAGTTTTGCCTGGGATGCTAATGAGAAGTAATAGTACAGTTTGGGGATCCAATAACGGTTTGAGGGTTCGAATTTAGCTTCATGGGACTGAGGTCTCTCTGCGTTTTCTTTAGTTTGTTACTTGTGGGTCTATGCCCTTCAGAGCTAAATGATGATAATTCTAAAGAATTTTTGGCGCTCGGGAACTTTGGGGATCTGTGGTGTAATCATGGCAAAAAGGGATATCCCTCTTGCCAAATAAATGCTTTGCATTTGAAGGAGGATCTCTAATTGCTGGAATTTTGGCATTTTTATGGGCTATGCCACTCAGTCAATTATAAGCTGCTTAATTTTGAAGATTTGGGGTGGATAATGAGAGAAAATACAATATAATTTGATTGGTTAGTTTAAACTGGAATAGATTCTGTAATAATATGCATTAACTTTCTGATCATGACCAAGGCTGTCCGTAATAGGATTCTAAAGGATGCAAATGGTCATATCAGTGATCATCTTCGCAACCATATCCATTTAACGAATTGCATTCATCTGAAAAACCATATGCATAAGCAGAGCCCTATACTGACTGATAGGTCCCTAATGAGGGACCTCATCGTTCTTCAAAGATCCCGATCATTGAGGGACCCTTCTGCTAGTCCTCCTTCGTGGCACTCACCTTCTGTTGTTGATTTGCTTCCTAAGAAAGGAGACAAAGATTCCACAATTTTGGAGGGTAGAAGGTCTGTTGGCATTGAACGCCGAAGGGAAGGCAGGAGATTGTCTGGTAGCTCACCACCCTTAAGTTTAGCACCATCAAAGGTTGTTCCTGGTGAGCTTAGTGGAGGAAATGATGGGGTAGCAGCCATTAGTGACCGCAGTAGCAAGAGTGGAGCCAGAGAGAGCAGGAGAATCAAAAGAGAAGAACCTAGTCGGAAGAGCAACAGGGTTGATCTTTTGGCTGCTGATGAAGACCCTTTAGATGATCAAGATGTTAATGGTTTGTTTAATGATGCTGTTTCGAGGAATTCAGAATCTAAATCTAGGGAGAGCAAACAAAAGGGGAAGCAGAATCAAGACTTTCATATTAAGACCCTTTCTGAGCAGCTAAATGAGATTCCAGCGGATAGTGATGTTGCTTCTTCTAATGTCCATTGGCATGGAAGGCGGTCCCAACAGGAGAAAACTGGCGAGGAGCAGGAGACCAGTATTCGCGGTTATAGTGGACTGAATAGGGTGAAAAGGCGGAAGTTTCGAGGTGCTAGAAGAAATAGGGCTCCACCATCTTCTAGAGATGCTCGAGCTCAGAATGAAATGTCTGTTGCTTCTAATTCACTGGCTCAAGGATCAGCAAGGCCAAGGGATGACATGGAGGAAGAAGAAGAATTAGGGGATGACAATGTCACAAGAGCTCCTAAAAATGGCTGTGGGATTCCCTGGAATTGGTCAAGGATTCATCATAGAGGCAAAACATTTCTCGACATGGCTGGTAGGAGTTTATCTTGTGGTCTGTCAGACTCGAGGTCAAGGAAAGGTGGCATCGGTTCCCATGTTAGAGATGCTTCTAACATGCCTGTGGCATCTGATTATTCTGGTTCATCCACTAAATCTGATGCAGAGGCTCTGCCTCTATTAGTCGAGGCTTCTGGTTCCCTAGAAAGCACAGATAATGCTGGGGGTTGGATTCATGACTACTCTGGAGAACTAGGTTTGTATGCTGATCATTTACTGAAAAATGATGTTGATTCTGACCTTGCCTCTGAAGTTAGGTCTGGTGGCCAGCGTAAGCTTGGACGGAATCACAATGGCAGGCATCAAGGTTTGACTCAAAAATACATGCCAAGGACTTTCAGAGATCTGGTTGGACAAAATCTGGTAGCACAAGCTCTTTCTAATGCTGTTATGAGAAGAAAGGTTGGGTTGCTATATGTCTTCTATGGGCCTCATGGTACTGGAAAAACTTCATGTGCTCGCATATTTGCCAGGGCCTTGAACTGCCAGTCTTTGGAACATCCAAAACCTTGTGGCTATTGCAATTCTTGCATTGCACATGATATGGGCAAGAGTCGAAATATTAGGGAAGTTGGTCCTGTCAGTAATTTTGATTTTGAGAGCATTATGGATCTGCTTGACAACATGATTATTTCTCATTTGCCATCGCAGTACAGAGTTTTTATTTTTGATGACTGTGATACTCTGTCCCCTGATTGCTGGAGTGCCATTTCAAAGGTCATTGATCGAGCACCTAGACGCGTAGTTTTTGTCCTTGTCAGCTCAAGTCTTGATGTTTTGCCTCATATAATTATCTCCAGGTGTCAGAAATTCTTTTTTCCAAAGCTTAAAGATGCAGATATAATCTACTCTTTGCAATGGATTGCATCCAAAGAATGCATAGATATTGATAGGGATGCACTAAAACTTATTGCATCCCGGTCAGATGGATCTTTGAGGGATGCTGTGATGACTCTTGAACAGCTTAGTTTGCTTGGCCTAAAGATATCTGTTCCTCTGGTTCAGGAATTGGTAAGATTTCTCAATATCTACCAGAAAATAAATGTCAATAAATTTCATTTCATATGAATTGGCTAATATTTTTGGCATATTTTACAATGCTGTCTCATTCCTACCATGTAGGATGTAGCAATTACATAGTGTGGGCATGGGCTCTCTGTTTCCTTGGTTGTTGTACTTGCTGAAGTCTGTTAATTTTTGCACCTTCAATTGCATGATCGTTTGCTTGTCCTTATTATGCATTTTGAATATCATGGTTCAAATTAGAATGCAACATACCAGTCTGATCTTACAAGGTAAAGCCCAATGAGCATACCTGTTTGAGTTACTGTGGTTCAGACTTGGAAGTTTATCATAAGAGTTGTTTGTTTGGCGATTTACTTGATGACATAGGATATGTTTATCTTCATTTTTTTTTCTCATATAGATTAACTGACATAAGCTTTGTCTTGAACGAGAAATGAATTAAGTGACTTGAGCAAAAGCCATTAGGTGTTGCTTGTTAGCGCATTAGTTTGAATCATGGTGGACATTACCTTGAATGTTCATATAGCTCTTCATGTACTTGGTTCTTTTGTTTAGGGATGACTGGAAAACACTACTCAGCAAAGCAAGTTAAAAGAATTAATGCAGTATACTCAAGTTTAACCAAATGTTTGATTTCTATTATACGAACCTTTCAAATTCATTTCTAAATTTTGAGCCTAAATCCTATCCAAGCCCTACCTTACCTTTTACCAGACAAGCTATGTTTGATGAAACCATTTTGTTTCTCATTTGACTTTGTTGTGGGTCATTAGTTTTATATGACTACTGAAATAGTAATTATTGTTTTGTTGCTTCTCAACATTGTATGGCATCCACTTTAAGTCTTAATGCTGCTCATGGAGTCATGACTGTGAGCTTCTCAGAACAATCATTATTATTGCTCTGTTACCATCTTTTTGAACTCCCTGTTGGACTTTAGGGTTAACAGAGTTAATGATTTACCAACATCCCTCATCAGACCAATCAAATGCCCTCTGTTGCATAGAAGGAAGATAATGATCGTGGTGAAGAGTGACCACCAACTTACTATTACTATAATTACATCTCTTTACTTATGCTATAGTAACCATGTCAGACAAGGATACTGAAATACAATACCTTGATAATTCAAATTAGGGGTGTTCAAAAATAGGTTGGATGAGGTTACAGTAAGGTTTGGACTTGTGAGATATGTGTGGCTGAAATCCATTTTTTCTATTAGATATATTGAGCCAAAGCCTAATTGTAACCCACCCAATCCATTTTTGAACACCTCTAATTCAAATTAGTAGAAATTTTTATGAAAATTTCAGAAAATAGGCTAGTCCAACCACTGGGGAGATGCTTGTACCAATATTTAGGCTTGGATGAGGCCAACTAACATTGCCATTGGTTAAAATAATTTCTGATATTTATTTTCTCTAAGTCCATTTTCAATTCTTTTTTACAGGTTGGGCTTATCTCTGATGAAAAATTGGTTGATCTTCTTGATTTAGCATTATCTGCAGACACAGTGAACACTGTGAAGAATTTGAGATTGATAATGGAAACTGGTGTCGAGCCATTAGCTTTAATGTCACAACTTGCTACAGTTATCACTGATATATTAGCTGGTAGTTATGATTTCACAAAAGAAAAGAGTAGAAGGAAGTTTTTCCGGCAGCAACCATGTAAGTGTAAAAAATGTTGCCATGTTATATTGGTGACACCTAATAGACTTATCTACCTGCAATGTTAAGTTGAGTGTAATTTAATTTATTATTTTTTTCCTTGGGATTGGGTGTTCTGTTTGATATATGGTCGCATTTTTCCTTCCCACATTTTGAGAAGCATAATTGTTTTTGGTTTGAGCTCAGCATGTTGGGCCATAAAATTTTGTTGCTGCCAAACAAAATTAAGAACAAACGTAACATCTGTATATTTGAGTATCATTATGTTTATAAAACTGACGTAGCAAATTTTCTGGTTCCAGTGTCCAAACAACATATGGAAAAACTGCGTCAAGCACTTAAAACTCTGTCGGAGGCTGAAAAGCAACTTAGGATGTCAAATGACAAATTAACATGGCTAACAGCTGCATTGCTGCAACTTGCTCCTGATCAGCAATACTTATTGCCTAGCTCTTCCACAGAAACTAGTTTTAACCATAGTCCTCTTACTTTAAATAACAAGAATGTAAGAGATGTATCCAGGAAAGGCACTGAATGTGCTGACATGCCCAACAATGATAGAGGCTTGTCAAGTCAAATTAAATTGGAAAATCTCCCTGCTGGAACTTCTGCTGATATAACGGATAGGAAACACACCGCTGGGGCTGGTGTAGTCCCTCAGTGGTCATCTGGACCATCTTTTGATACAGTTAGGGGAAATGGTAGGCAGATTTCAGGTAAGAGCCGTAAAGGATATGAAGATATTTGGTTGGAGGTTCTTGGGAAGATTCAGTTCAACAGTGTAAGAGACTTCCTGTATCAAGAAGGAAAGCTTATCTCTGTCAGTTTTGGTGCAGGTAATTCTAATATATCTGATGTGCTCTTAAACAAGCCATAATTCATTGAACCATATCATATTGTGTAATGTCACTATTATCAGGTTATTGTTGCATTGTATGTATGGAAGTTTTTGCAATATGGAAAACTTGCAAATATTTAACTACCAAACAAGCTTGTTGAATTGGAATGGTGCTTAAAGTCTTTCTAAGCTCATCTAATTTATATTCATGTCATTTGTGATGACTTCCACTTTCTGGTGGAATGCGCTGACATGCTTCTGTTTTTAACTCAAATTACTTCCAACATTCATTATCTAAAATTGTAATGAAAAGTGTGTTGTTCAATTAATTATTTGTGATAATCAAGGACACAGTACGGAATTGGAAGCTCCTAAGAGTTCTTAGGATCTAGAATCTCAAAGTGACCAAATACATAACAACCCTACACATTCTCAACACTTCAAAATTTATATTTATATACCTTTATTATGAGCTTAAGTACATTTATGCATGTCATGTGTAGTAAATGTTAAAAGGTAAAAGATCAGATATTTAATGCCTGTAGTAAATGTACCAGTGTGCATTTTTGGTTATGCAAGTAAATTGCTTTACATGGACTGTGTTGTCAGATCTTTATTTCCCTATGCAATCAAATTAGAGATCTGAAAATTTTTGGCAAAACTTGCTTTTAACTTTTGTTGAATGTGCCCCGTCTATGCGCAATACCTGTTTTGGTCGGAAGTTCGTTTTTCACCATATGGTTTTCTGATGGTCTATTTGAAAAGGTTATTAGCATGCTGCACTCATGCTGAATTATTGCCAATTGCACATAGGAATTTAGTGTGTGTGCACATGCATATATATAAAAAAAATAGAGCTGCAACCATGCTTTCTTATGACTTGTATATTGCTTACAGTTTTATTGTTTTTAGGTGATTTAGTTATTCTACAATTGAACATATGCTAAATAGTAATTAAGATACTTTTGTATCTGATAAGACAATTATGTAACCGTTTTTTGGCTCTAGATTTTACACAGTTGCTGCTTTTGACACCTACTTCCACATGTAAACCCTTCTCACTTTTATCTTCATAATATATTTGCCATCATCTTCTTGATTCAACCAGGCTATGTTTTGTTGGACATAATCAATGATGTAATGTAATTGCAGTTACATCAATATTTTTATTCTCTCTCTCAGACATGCATACATATTAGGAGAAATGCCCTAATGCTGATGTCTGCATTGGCTGTAAGAGAAATAAGAATGGTGTTTTATTGACTGTTTAAGTCAATTGTTCCTTTTGCAGCTCCAACTGTGCAGTTGATGTTCAGTTCACCCCTCACCAAATCAACAGCAGAGAAATTTAGGGCTCATATATTGCAAGCATTTGAGTCCGTCCTTGGGTCACCAGTGACAGTTGAAATTAGATGTGAATCAAATAACACGAATGGAAGGCTCCATGGCCCTCTTATATTACCAGCTCCAAAGGCTTCATCTCAGATGGCTGCAGAGCCAGAGACTGCAACTGGAAGCAGAATGCCAAGGACTGGAGGATCTCTTGATGTAGGGAGGAGTGAGATTGTCGAAATTCCAGCTTCTCCCAAGCAAACCAATGGTAATGCGGAATCTAGCAAAAGAGGCAGGCGGCGTGCAAGGATTGGAGACTCATCAGTTTCACAAAAGAAATCTAGCATGGTTCCATTGTCAGAAAGAAGAAAAGTTGGTGAGCTAAGTCAGAGTAGGAGCCTCGTGAGAGGCAAGGTTTCCCTTGCACGTGTAATTCAGCAAGCAGAAGGGTGTACGCAACAAAGTGGATGGTCTAAACGTAAAGCAGTTTCTATAGCTGAAAAGCTCGAGCAAGAAAACTTGTACGTACATTCTGTTGCCTACATATATACTGCACCACACTCTCATTTCCCACTTGTTATGTGATGTCTGATTCTTGTTTGGAGTTAAACAGATTAGATACATAAAAAAAAGCAACTGGAACTCTTTCTTAATGAATAACATTGCATAGGGAAAGATCAAAACTTTCAATTGAAAAAATAATGGTTTTAAATAATATATTATAATCTGAAGTTCACACTGGTGAGAAAGCTTCTTTTAGATTTTAGTTGTAAATTTTTATACCGCTGACTTCATTTGTTTACTATTCAATTTTACAGGAGATTAGAACCTAGATCACGGAGCTTGTTATGCTGGAAAGCATCCAGAGTGACCTGCCGAAAGGTAAGGAACCATAGATTCTGGACAATATATTATACTGAAGTATGATCTTTTCTGCTTGTGAAAAAGAAAAACTTTTTTTCCTTTCCATTTTCTTTGAAAATTGATCGTGCATGTGCATGAGGACATGGGAACAAAAGGCTTTAATTTGTTGAAATCCTAAGAGCAAGTCTGTAAAAGCAAAATGATGCATACATTTGGCAAAGGAAGCAACAGAATCTGTCACTTTTTACCATGGGCTAGTCAATTGGCTTATCATCGTTCTATCATATGCTTGTCAACAGCATGCTAACTTCTTGCTCATCTTGGGCTACTAAATAAGTCAACCTAAGAAAACTTGATCAAGATGATTGTTATGCACAATACGAGTGGGAATGACAATACTGTTGTGCTAGATCGCAATTATTTAGATGACATCTGATATGAGAAGTTGCTTATATGCCATTTCTGTGCAGCTTTCTCGTTTGAAAATTAGGAGTCGAAGACCGCATTCATTGCTGAACCTTGTCTCTTGTGGAAAATGTCTCTCTTCTAAATCTCCAAGGTAGAGCCAGAAAAAGATTTTCAAAGACTGTATTGAACATGGGGCGCAACTTTCATCCCTATTGCTTCTGTAATTAGACATTTTCTTGCCACTTACGTCTTAGGCCGAGGTTAGTCAGTTCATATCTTTTTTCCTTTGAATAAATGTATTAGTTATTTCTGATGAGAATGTAGGATAGAATTAAATAGTGTAGCATCCTTTAATGATTTTTCATATGATTAAGCAGCCATTTATGTTATCACTTATCAGGCTGAAAACTAATGAATGCATATGGCTATGCTCTTGTTTTCTTTTTGCCATAGTATGTTATGAGGAATTGCATTTTAGCTTTCCTCTTCCATTTTCCACGAACCAGAAAAAGAATTTGCAGTTTTCATAGCTTAAAGTTCTCAATTTTTTGGACTTGGTACTGAAATTTATGTTTACTTAACATTTTAACTTTGACTAATCTAGTTACCTTGCCTGGAAAGTATTGAAGCAAGCATCGGGATTGTTGGTTCGTAACCAAACCGGCAGTCTGACCAGTGAAACTGGGAGCCGGCTCCTGGTCCAGTCCGGTCAGGCTTTAGAAGCCTTTAGAAAAGCAAAATCGGAGAGGAACCTTAAAACTGGCCGGTCATTTTTTCTTAACAAAATGAGGTTTAAGGGTCAAATTATGCACAGGATAAATTCAGGGACGTTAAAAAAAATTATTCATCGGAAAGATTAATCACAAATTTCTTTCTTTTTAAAAAAAAAATCAAAATTTTTAAAACGACGTCTCACCTAATAAAATACATAAAGATTAAAATTTGAATATTTTAGTAATTGAAATTGAACAAACTATTTGAATAATCGAATTAGACTAATTGAATTGATATGTTTCGATTTTCGGTGGAAATTGATCAGTGTTTACTTCGGATGTTTATCTTTTTTAACATTCTATGAGTAATGAAATTTGGGGACGCTATAATCACTATAAAAACATTTGTATAAATAAAAAATATAGATATTATTTTATATCAATAAAATAATAACAACTCGATTTTGGGAGCATTGATCACTATAATTATGCTGTGAACTGCTAATTGAATTGTAAATTTAGCAAAAAAAAATATATCTATTTAATTTTTTATCTTTCAATTTACAGTTCAATGCAATTTTCTTTGTTAAAACTACAACTTAATTAGCAATTTGCGTGGCAAATTTCAATAACTAGAGTTTTAAAATCCGGCAATTATAATTTTATTGATACAAAATAATATTTATATATCTTTTTTTCATGGAAATAATTTTATTGTGATAACAACATAATTATACGAGCAAGTATACGACTAACACGGAACCCTGACAAAAGTAGTTGAGATAGGAATAGGACAGGATGAATTGGCACGGCTCCGTTAATGAATTTGCACGGCACAACTTGTAAGGGTTTGAATTATTGACTTGTTTTCAGACAATGATTATGTAGTGCATTTAATTACGGAGTTAGTATTCAATATTGTTTAATTTAAGGGATTTGACAAAATTTTGAATTCAAGTTTATAAATAGTAAAAATTAATATTAAAAAAATTTTATTCGTCGTGTCAATTCGAATCGAATTGAATAATATTAGTAATTATAAACATGTTGACACTAAACAACTATAAATTCAGAGACGCGCAAATCTAAAGGTCTTCCAAAGAAAAAGGGAACTGCACCAATTTATTGCCTTGTAATGAAATCTGGAAATTTGAAAGCCTACGTTTGAAATGGAACCTAAATAAAAGTCTTCAATGTCATAACATCTTGGATGTATTATATTCCAAGACGTTGCCCTTAGTTTACGGAAAGGATTTAAAGGCTAATTTGAACGAAGCGTTAAAATTAAAATGTCAATTAAATAAATTTAAGTACCCAATATGTACATTTTCAAAGAGTTGATTAAATTTAATCTTAATCCTTCAATTTAATACTATTATAAAATGGAATTTATCGTCAAACTCTCCTACTCACAGCCATTAATGAATAGTTGCATACACAGTACCGGCCCGAGTCGGCCAAGTATTGCTGTGGATCGAGTTTAGATAAAAGAATTTCCAAAAATTGAGAGTTCTCTCGTAGCTCCAAATTCGAAAACTACAGCACGAAAATTGTTAATTTCTTACTAATATTTTTGTGATCAGATTCAGTCGGGCAATGAAATTACAAATCAGTAAAGAACGAAAAATCGGCGGGATATCCTCACGGTTCAGCGCAGGCCGTCCCTTTCTTTGAATTGTCATTGGGTTGACCGAACTACGTGGCATGATCGCAACGGACAAAAATCATTGGTTAGGTCTGCCTCTGCGTATCAACTCCTTATGCCACGTGTCAATAAAGCTATGGAGAGGTGAAGACAGATGGAAGAAGGACGCTCATGCTTGAACACGTTTACTTTTAGCCTTAAGTTCTTCTCTTTTTTTTTTTTTTTCTAATTAATTATTTCAGTTTTAAGATTTTGTTGATTATTTCTTTAAGCAATTGCGTCCAACAGTTTGAACGAATTGAATTATATGAATAACTACATTTAATTTTATCTCATTCCAATTAACATTTCAACTCTAAATAATGATTTAGATTAATACATCAAAAAATTATAAATTCGATCTTTTATTATATTTTCTCTTTTTCTAATCCATTTATAACAAATAACTAAATTTGTAATACTTGATTAGTTTCTATTCGCAATCCGAAACAACATTTACAAATTAATTATTTTTTTGATGGCTCGCTCAACAATAATGGTTTTCACATGAAAGTTATAAGGTTGTGTTGCAGAAATTAAATTTACCCTATTAGTGGATAGCATAGAATAGATCCTACTCCCTTCCTCCGTTTTTTTATCCGTCGATTTTATTATTTTTATAAGAATTAAGAAACATTAATTAGACATAAATTTAATATTAAATTAAATAATTTTTATTAAATTATTAAATTTAATTAATTATATTAAAAAAAATTATATTAAAAATATAAAAATAACAGATAAATAAAATTTAAATTTTACCTAAAATGATAAATAAAAAAGAATAAAGGAATATAAGTTTACAACCTTCGTTACAGCATATAACATGTTTTTTCCCTAGATTAATTATGGTGCACCAAAATATTGATACATTAAAAAATATTTTTTTTTCTATTCGTGAACACATCATTATTTTAGTGAATCCAAGGAAGAATTTTCCGGTGACCTAGTATTAAATTAAACAACAAGATTTCTAAGCACAAAGTTATTATAAGATTAAGATGATGGGCATATTGTTATAACTTTTCCTAACTATAACGCCACCGCCGCACCGCGTTGCCCATAGTGCTGCCACCGTCCTCCGCCATCATTAAGTTATCTCTATGGCTAATTTGTTATTCTTCGCTCATCCCCCTCGGATCCACCTCAACGTATGGTCCAGCTAATAATAAGTGACGGCAAAAGAAAAACTCTATTCTATTTAATTTGAAGTTCTTTAATATATATATATATATATATATATATATATATATATGTATGTATAATTCTTTTTGTCGAGTAAATATAAATAAATATGATTATCTATTTTGTTCTTTTATAGTGAAAAATATGATTATCATAGCTCCAAAATCACACTTTTGAACGTATATCCGAATTTTAGTATAAATATTTTAGAATGATCTCATAAATTTTGGACATATTTTAAGACATTTTTAACATTTCGCAATCTATGGTTCGTTTTTTTATTTTAACCCCCTATACTAAAACAACCAGCATAATATATCTCAACCTTTTTGAAAATTTTAAATGTGATTAATTATTTTTCCATCCAAAATCTAACATATTTCAATTTACCAGTGGATTTTTCGTGACGAACATGATTAGTAAAAAGTATAGCAAAAGATTTCATCATTATAAAATATTTTTTTAATATTAAGGCTATGATTTCAGGAAAGCAATCCGACTCTGCACTAGAAAATTTCTGACTATTTTAGACAGTATTATAAAAAAATTCGGAGATTTTAATTGGATAAAATTTTATTTGAGTAACTCTATAACTCTTCTAGAATATTTTGAAGTAATTTTATAGTGAAAATTACTTTAAAACGAAATATAAGATTCGAAAAAATAATTGATCTGCAAAAATATATAAATTAAAAAATTAAATGAATACAAAAAGATATTTTAGAATTTAAGATTAAAATATTAAAGAAAAACAATTCTTTAAAAAAAATGAGTGACGAATTAGAACCTTATCCAAGGACAAATTACATATACGAGTGAGAGGTGATACCCTCCCATCGTTTTTTTCAAAAAATCCTCTATAATTATATGTTGATTTTTGATTAATTGCCGATTTGCTCCTTTTAATTTCTTGCTTTTTTATAGTTTAGCCCTTCTCCTGCATCTCCCCATGCCTTTTCCCTTTCTAAAATGATGCTTTGTTTGTTGATGTTTCTTTGCTTAATCGGTAAATGAAAAGCTATTGGTTAAACAAAGAAAATTGGACGAAAAAGAATAAAAAACTACTACCATTAAAATTCATAAACTTGACCAAATTTTTTTATATCCAATTTAATTTATCAATTACTCATTTATAATTTCTCAAATGATCTAATTTGATCTACTATAGTTATGATTCAATTAGACACTTTTATACTTTAATAATTTTATAATTTTTTTTATATATTATAAAGAGAAGAATAATATTTACAGTTTATACGTGGATAATTTCCTTTAATTTTTTTGTGATTTTTTTTATAAAAATATAAAATAATACCATATAATTTGATTGATTTATAATTTAATCTGTCTATAACTTTTAAATTTTAATTCATTTATAATTTGATCAATTTATAACTTAATCTATCATAATTCGACCAAATCAATTTGATCCGATTCAATTCATTTGCCACCCATATCTAGATCATGAATGTGAGAATGTTATCACAAATCGATTTGATCCGATTCAATCCATTTACAATGACACTGTAATTTTCGCACCGAAAACTTTAACTAGTAAACAATATACTATCAAGCAATTACAAATTTAGCAGAAATTTCTGCTGTTTTTTTTCCATAGTCATTAGTCATTTTGTCTAGTAGGCTATGAATGTTCGCATAGAAGAAAATTGAGGAATGAAACTTCCATTAATTATCTTTTGTTTTTCATTTGGTTTTGGAGAAAGAACACAGTCAAAATTTTTATTTTTTATTTTTTCAAATATGTGAGATGTAAAAGGGCTGGAATCCTAACCTCTCTGGAATGCAAATGCCACGTGTGCAAAAACAAAAAAAGAATAATAAAAAAATCAATTTGAAATTCAATCGAAATTTTCGGTAATTGATTTATTAATTTAGGTATTATAATTAGATGTGGCAAATGGATGGGTTGGATGAATTTGGGTTGGGTCATTAATGGATGGGTCATTAATGGGTTGGGTCATTAATGGGTCAAAAAATATGGATCATTAATGGGTTGGGTCATTAATGGGTTGGGTTGATTTGGGTCGATCCATGAATTTGGGTTAATTTTAAATGTTTATTTTTAAAAACATATCCAATCATAAACGTATTGAAAGTTTTTATTTAATATTTCTTCATGTTGAATTAAATGATTAGAATATACTATACTGCATAACAGTTGATCATTAAAAAGAGTAATATTTCGATTATAATTTAATTTTTTAATGCTATTAACTTTCAATACTTATTCTAATAATTGTTATTATTCAAAAAAATAAAATAAAAGAAGAAGAATTGTTATTATGTATATATATAATGGGATCTTTAAATTATTTATTTGAAATACGATTATTTTTTGTATCAATTTTTTCTTTTTCTTTTGTCCATGCTTAACATTAAAGTAAATTATTTAAAATATATTTTTCGTATTATGAACTCGCTACCTTTTTCGTATTTTTGACTTTTGAAAGCCTATTTGACCTCAAATTCACTTCAAATTTCAACCCTAGGCTCACCTTGACTATTCCTTTCAAATGGTCCAATAAAAAATTTTTAACTTTCGGGTGTTATTTCGAGTCCGAAAAATACTATTCACTGCCGGAAAGTATTATTTAGGACTGGCCCGGTGTTGATGTCATTACATACCCAATGGGTCAAGATCTTTGAATCTTGAAAACACCTATTGGGTTAATACTCAATGACCCAATGGGTTAAAAAGTAAAATGGGTCAATTTTGGGTTGATCCAATGGGTATTGGGTTGGATTGGGTTGGGTTGAAAAATAAAATGGGTCAATTTTGGGTTGACCCAATGGGTATTTATATAGATTGGGTTGGGTTTGGATCAAAATTTTTTGGATGAATTTGGGTCGACCCATGAGTTTGGATCAATTTTGCCAGGTCTAATTATAATTTTTTATTTTTTAAATTTTAATTATGATTTTGATTTAGTAATACTTAAGTAACATAATTGTGATCAAAGAAAAATAATCACTTTCATCCCATCTTCGTTCCCCATACTTTTAATTTAGTTAAAATCATATGAAATGTAATTCAAATTAATAGTAGTATTTATTAGTAATAATAATATGGATTACTAAGGGCAAACACAAACAAAAACAGTTGCTGGTAATTTGTAAGCAACGGCCAGTTTTTGAGCCTAACTGATTAGACATTATCTAGGGGCAGGATCTGTACCAACAACCAAGTGGACCCCACAATTAAACCCTATCTCAATTGTTTTCTTTTACGAAAAAAAGTTCGTGAGCGTGGGAGTCTCCCATTGGTTAAGAGACAACTCAAATCAAATCGAAGGTCACAGGCAGTCACTCAGAACATAAGCTTTTCTTTATTTAAAATAAAGTATGCGCTGCGTTTTGGAGTTTGTTTATAAGTCAACTTCTGGTTTTGTGACTTTTTTTTTAATTTTCTTAAATACATTTTATTTCAGTCAAAGTAGAGAAAATTTTGCCACTGACAGGTAGGATGTTATTGTTAACTATAGCTCGGACTCAATAGTATTTTCTCCGGGTTTTTTTATTCATCATTTTTATTATTTTTATTAAAATTAAAAAATATTAATAAATAATTTTAAATTTAATATTAAATTACATGATTATTATTAATAAATTTAATTAATTTTAACTTTATTAAAAAAATAAATTAAAAAAGTAAATTAAATTATATTAAAAATTTAAAAATAATAAATAAATAATATATGAATTTATTAAAAAATAATAGATAAAAAAACAAAAAAAAAATAATAATCTTCTTTAAGTTTCTACGCACCTCTAGTTTGCGTGGGATCCAACGTCCCCACCCCCTTTATTTAGTCAACCCCTAGATGCAAACCAAACCTCGGTCTCTATTTTATTTTTGAAAAATAAAAAGTAAGTCAAGGGAAAGGAAATAAAAGTAATTGAACTACTTAACTAAAGGTTATCGGTACAAGAAAATAAAGTATATATTTGGCAAATAAATTTCTAAGTTTTACGTAATTAAATATTATATAACTTATACAGTAATAAAATTATTTTAAATAATATAAAAAGATAATATAATATTTTTAATAAATTTAGAGGATAGTTTGTCATTTAATTAGTTAGTTGAGGCATATAAATTATTTATTTTTTCAAATTTGAGAAGTATTTTTAAGAATTATATAACCATAATAAAAATAAAAGATTGGCCAAGAATGATAAAGAATTAAAAAAGAAAGATCTAGTGTTCTGACAACTTGCCTCATGGTAATCCAAAGCTTGATTTTCAGACCAAAAAGTTTGTGTTCCTTCTGGGTAAATACAAAAAGGCTAAGGATAATGCATACTTACATAGGAATATACAGCTTGTATCTTCCGTCTTATACGTAACAGAAACGATCTATGAGTTTTTATTGTCCTTGATAAAGTTCAAAATAGCTTTATCTTACAAAAAGAGAGGATAACAACTGTGAAATTGAGTTTCACTCAGAAAGATGAAGTCGTTAGAAGGAGGATGCTGATTGGTCCAATCGAAGGTGCCTGCAAGAGAAAAGAAGGGTCCGGTCGGAATCGAGCTTTAGCACTCCAAAGCTTAAGTCAGTGACTTTTAAATAAAGAAAGTTCGGAAAAAGAGTTTCAGATACTCAGTACCTGGTGTTATTGTGCTTATAGCTATTTATAGGAGATCTTTGGAGGGATACTTGAGTGCCTTGGAAGGAGATAACTGGTAGTCAGAGTAGGTAAGCGACGATGTGACAGGAGGTGGGTGGAAAGCATGAGCGCTTACTTGTGTCAGTGGACTGATGGGACGAGCTGTCTTATCAGTCCGATCGGACGTAGTTCTTTCTGGAGCTACCTTCCGGCCTGTACTTGGTGCTTTTGAGCCGGCTCAAATGTTGTCTGGGCCAGGCCAACTGGGCCTTTGAAGAATATTTTTTCTGTAGTTATCACTTGTCCCCCCATCAAAGGGTCCAATCGGATTATTTTTTGACTTTTGGCGGGATTTTTGAACGGACCTTTTGAATTTGATAAGTCGTGTCTTGCGCTCCTTTGGGCGGCTATTGTGCATTCATTGCTAATGCGCATGCTGGAGGCGCCGCTTCGCTTTCTGTAACCGCCATCAGTAAATTAAATACACGTGGCGATCATCCATCGGATAATGATTGGAGCTTTCTAGAATCATTTCGCTTGTAAATAGATGCCCTTATGGCGGTTTTTCTCTTCTTATTCCTGTGATCCTTAGCGAAGCTCTGCCGAATTTTTCGTGTGGATTCTACCGTTTCAGCAATTTAGATTTTGTTTTTTCAGCGATTTCGGAGATTTTACAGGAGTGTCTAGGTGAGCAACTGGTACTTGCCTTTGATGTTTCTTTTTCTTTTTTTTTTCTCTTTTGTTTTTTTTTTGTTTGAGTGCTTGTCGACCCATAGATAAGGGCCTTCTTTGAGCCAATGGAGATTATGAGATTATGGTTTTTCTTTTTTCGAACCGATAGGAGAGATAACTGTTAAGGTTTTATCCTTTCCAAAGTAACCATTACAAAGGGGCCTTTGTAATGGCTTTGGCTTTTAGTTGTAAGAATGATGGATGACCTATTGGTCATTGATGGGGCTTGGGTGTTGGTGGTGAAATCTTCCTTCGACACCTCTGTAGTTACCCCTCCCTTGAATTGGTCGGCTTGTTGATGGGCGTTCTGGTTGCAGGCCTGGATCTCAATACTATTGTTGGCGTGGAGCGGGGTTGTTGTAGTGAAAGCATAGGAAGAATATAGTCGTGCATTTATATAATCATAAATTCCAAGTTTATAAAGCGTATTAACTGGAGAAATACTTATCTTTCATTTTCATAATGCAGTTGTAATCACGATGACTAGAGGAGATGATATTGCCAAGCAGTTGGCCGATCGGGCCAAGGCAAGGATCGAGGCCGATCGAGCTGCAAAAGAAGAGAGGAAGAATAAAAAGAGGAGACTCTCATCTTCTTCAAAAGCTCAAATTTCTATTTCCGCTGCCGATACTCCCACAGTTGCCCCTGGTGATGGCACGGTGATTGCTGCCTGCCCCCCTCAAATTCCTACAGGGCCCTTTTCTGAACTGCCCTTTCTTGAGCGTCATTCTTCGGCCCACTTAACTCCCGGGGATGAACCTGATCCTGAGAGGGAGCGAATAGCCCAAGAGAGAGGAAAATCAATCTGATCAGATGCGACTGAGGTGGGCGATGGTGCCCCAAAGGGCGCTCCAAGATGCAACCAGGAGGAAAGTTGATGAGTTGATAGCTGCGGTGGATGCAAGGGTTGCAGCCAGAAACAAAGGGAGTGTCCCAAATGCGGCTACAAGAATTGCTGATAGCCGGGCCTCCTCACTAGGAGAAGTTTTGAAGAGCCGATTCGGCCTCTGCTGGTCCATTGACAGCAAAGCCATATCGAATTACTTATGCCGTGGCATGCTTCAGGAGGACGACTTCAGGGCAATAGGAAACCCTGATATGCTATCCCGAGAATGCAGTCTCTTTCAGTAACAAAGCTTGGAGGTATTTTTTTCGTATCTTTGTTTCGATCGATATTAATTTGGCTTCATCCAACTGTTGCTTCTTCAGCTGACCGACCCTTCTACTTTTCCTCTTCTGTTTTTTAGTTAATAAAAAGGGGATTGCGCTTGCATGGTATGGCAAACCTCTGCAAGGTGAAATTCAAAGATTTCGATCGGGCAAGAAAGGAGGCGGAGGATGAGTGTGAAGCTGCTAAGAGGGAGTCCTCTCATGTCCGGTCGGAGCTTGAGGGACTGAAGAAAGAGGCCGCTCGTCTTTCGCAAGACATGCGAGCTCGGCAGAGAGAGGTGGATCACCTTAAGGGGGACGTGGCCCGCCTGACTGCCGAGAATGCTTTAATGCGTAAGTTCGAGGAGGAGGCAACCAGGCAGAGGGAGGAGTGCCAACGTCTGTCTTCCGATTGCTCGAAGGTTAGGGAGGAGCATGAACATCTACAAGGTGAGCATGAATTGCTGAGAACCCTCTTGGCCGAAAAGGAGACAAGGTGGGACAAAAAACTGGAGGACGCTCTTGCTGCCCAGAAATAAGAGTTGTTGGAGCGGCTGGGAGAAGCACAGGGGCGGTTATTAACTCGATTGATTTATGTAGCCGAGCGACGCTTTCCTGGAGCCGACCTCAGCTGGATGGAGGATCCAGGAGTCTTGCCCGATCCCCCTTCTGGCGATAGTGAAGATGAAGACCTTCACGATCCTGAGTCGCGGCCAGTTGCTTCATCAGAAGCGGTCGGTCCTGGTGTGATTATTCCGGCACCATCAGATCCCAATCCTGCAGATGCTCCAAGATCTTCACGGCCCGCCGCCAACCCAGATGTTCCTCCTACCATTGTGGAGATTGTGGATATAGACGTTTGATTTCTTTTCCTTCTTGTAATGACAATATTTTTGTAAGGACAGTCTTCATATTTGCGATATTGAATTGGCCAGGGCATTTTTCCTATATGACCTCTACGTCATAACTTCAATTTAGGCATAACCTGTCATAAAAATTGTTAGCGAAAAATAACATTTATCAATGGAGATTTTAAGTATGGAGATCACGTAAAATTCCAATGAGGAGATTACTTCCTGAATGTACGTAAGCGGCGCTATTTATCATGATTTCTTATCCGGTCGGAGAAAGCCTGTTTGACAGGAGCAAATTGTTGCTCAAGATTATTGTGCCGGACGAGATAGACGATTTCAATTATCGCATTAGTCGTTGGGCTATTAAAAACATCGCTCGTGGCAAATGATCATTTCGATCATATGATTGGAGGTAAAACTCCCTGATCGGCCAATACAGAAGCCTTTATGCCCGAATGTTTTCCATGTATTATCTTCGCGTCGTGATCTAAAAAAATCATCAATGAAGGATAACAGTTATTAATCACTTAAGACTTTGGAGATCCGGGCGTTGGGAATGCGTAAAGGAGTATACTTCCTGAATGCGGGCATACACTTTCCTTGTTATTTATAATTTATGGAGAGTGCTTAATCCTATCGGATCGAATCTGTCAATCGAGCGTGAATTATTGCTCAGATTCGTTGTGTCGAACATAATAGATGACTCTTTGTTGATTTTCAACTGTCATGTAAGCCGATCGGCTGAATAAGATTGTTTTAGACAATGATCTTTTCAACCATTCTGTCACACCCTTCTATGAACAGTCTTTTCCGATGTTGACTTAACCGTAACAGTGAAATTTTTTTTTTTTTTTGCTTTTTTTTTATGCTTAACTTATTAATCACAACCTAATACTGAATCCAATTTCATACCATTATTATTTTTACGAAATTCCGGCAGCATAACGGCTAGTACTTTCTAGCCTCCTGAAAAATCCAAACAAGTACAGCCTCTCAGAGGCAATACAATTCATATAAACAATAATCATATAACAATAGAACAATCCATTCAATCCATACTCATCATTTACAATTCACATCTGACAATTCTCATATGAACAGTCTTTAACATATTAAACACTTATCTCAAATACATATCATTTCTATACTATCACTAACTAAGTATATACATGCCACACTTACAACAACAAAGATACAATAACTTCATCTTCTTGCTCTGATTCTTCGTGTAATAAGCTTCACTGTTCTGTGCTCCCTGAACACCTTGTAACCTACACGCAGTAAACACTACGTGCTGAGCACTAGATATGCTCAGTGGTGACTATAAATCCAAGAATTTCCCAATTAAGCATAATTTTCGTCTTTTAAGATAATACTTTTCTTATTTCATTTAACTTGACTTAACATTAGTTCTTTAAGTTCATTAACTTGATATTATCATTTATTTATACAATTTTCTTTACTTTAACTCTAACTTTAACTTTAATTCTTATGATTCTTACCTGGCTTAACTTGTACTTTTACAGTTTCTTAATTACTTTAGCTTTTACTCTTACTGTTTCTCCTTACTTTAACGTTTACTTTTACGGTATCTTTTTTTGCTTTACTTTTACTTTCACGTTGATTTCATTGTCTTTTCATTTAACAAGTTATATTGGTACTAATGTCTTTACTTATGGATCTTATTTCATTCGTTTTACATTAATCATTTTCAACTACTTTTAAAATGTATATTTTATATATAAATCTTCATATTATTCTTTTTACACTTACTCATGTTCAACATACTTGTAACCTATTCATTTTACCTTGTTTTGACCTTTTAGCGTAAAATTACGCTTTTGGTCCTTTTGTCTAAAAAGGTCATTGTCAGAATCTTTAAGTTACTAAATTACTATTTTACTCTTGTTATTCGTTTTCTTATTCAAATTGCTCTTTTTATCTTAATTTTGGTAAAATTACAATTTTACCCCTAAACTTCTAATCCTTTTCTCTTAGGTCCTGTTTCACATTTAATCTTGACTTATAACTTTCTATTCATTCTTTTAACTTTATTTTCATGTAAAGATGCATATTAAATCACTTTCTTTATAATTATGCAAATAATGATCATTTATGATTTAATTCTTATAAAACATTTTCTTTTTCTTTTTAAAACAGTCATTCCTTTTAAAAGAAGTCTTTTGCGTTTATGACTTTGCATATTCCTTTCATTTTAAACAATATTAATTTGTTCATTTCCAGTACGCCCCTAGTACAGTACAGACCCAGCAGAAAACTTTCAGACCGGATATGCGGGACGTGGACCCCACAGGGCCACAATAAAATGAGAAATAACCTCTAAAAGTCATCTCTCACAACATATGAACATATGACAGTACGTATGATATATATATACTATGAAGATCAACGATCCGTTCATAGTAAAGCAAGTCGCCATGACTTGCACCGCGGTACAGTAATCCCTATGGCTAGCCAATTATATCCTGAACTAAGTTTTACTGCCAGACATTTGCTAAGGGCATAAAACATTACATTAAGCTGTTAAACGTTTTTCTTTTTACACTTTTAATTTCTGTACAACATCATTTAAATTCTTTCCAGGTAATGTGTGCACTTTTGCGACACATTACAAATATTCACATCTTTTTAGTACTTTTTACCCTTTCAGAACGTTTTATTTTCTTTCTTATAAATTCTTACATTTTTGGGTCAATTACACTCTTTTCAGTGCTTTTGATCACTTAAAGATTTTCTCTTTTATTGCTTCACTTCCTTTCATATTATGCTTTTTAAGTCACTTTTTAGCCCTTTTTATACACTTATGAATTATAAACATTTATAATTCACATTCCTTTCATTCTTTTTAGGTAATTGCATTCATTTTACTTTTATCCGACATATGGGTCATTCGGATACGCCATTAATACGTAAAGGTCAAAACAAGGTAAAATGAATAGGTTACAAGTATGTTGAACATGAGTAAGTGTAAAAAGAATAATATGAAGATTTATATATAAAATATACATTTTAAAAGTAGTTGAAAATGATTAATGTAAAACGAATGAAATAAGATCCATAAGTAAAGACATTAGTACCAATATAACTTGTTAAATGAAAAGACAATGAAATCAACGTGAAAGTAAAAGTAAAGCAAAAAAAGATACCGTAAAAGTAAACGTTAAAGTAAGGAGAAACAGTAAGAGTAAAAGCTAAAGTAATTAAGAAACTGTAAAAGTACAAGTTAAGCCAGGTAAGAATCATAAGAATTAAAGTTAAAGTTGGAGTTAAAGTAAAGAAAATTGTATAAATAAATGATAATATCAAGTTAATGAACTTAAAGAACTAATGTTAAGTCAAGTTAAATGAAATAAGAAAAGTATTATCTTAAAAGACGAAAATTATGCTTAATTGGGAAATTCTTGGATTTATAGTCACCACTGAGCATATCTAGTGCTCAGCACGTAGTGTTTACTGCGTGTAGGTTACAAGGTGTTCAGGGAGCACAGAACAGTGAAGCTTATTACACGAAGAATCAGAGCAAGAAGATGAAGTTATTGTATCTTTGTTGTTGTAAGTGTGGCATGTATATACTTAGTTAGTGATAGTATAGAAATGATATGTATTTGAGATAAGTGTTTAATATGTTAAAGACTGTTCATATGAGAATTGTCAGATGTGAATTGTAAATGATGAGTATGGATTGAATGGATTGTTCTATTGTTATATGATTATTGTTTATATGAATTGTATTGCCTCTGAGAGGCTGTACTTGTTTGGATTTTTCAGGAGGCTAGAAAGTACTAGCCGTTATGCTGCCGGAATTTCGTAAAAATAATAATGGTATGAAATTGGATTCAGTATTAGGTTGTGATTAATAAGTTAAGCATAAAAAAAAAAGCAAAAATAAAAAAAAAAAATTTTCACTGTTACGGTTAAGTCAACATCGGAAAAGACTGTTCATAGAAGGGTGTGACATTTTGTGGTATCAGAGCAATGGTTTAAGCGGTTCTAAGATCGGAGTGGGATAAGGTTAAGTGATAGGCTTGTCTGTATATACATGCCAATTATAAGTGGATGGGTGTCAATGAGTTTGAAGTGTATTTGCTCCCTTATAGGTTGAAAAGTGAAAAGTTGACATTTGACTGAGATTGTCAAGTGTGAAAGGATTGATTCTGCACAAGTAAAGATGGTAACAAGTGAATGAAAGAATTGCTGCTTGACATCTTTTGGAGATCAAAGCAGGGAAATGGAATGTTAATTGAAACTGTGTTTATATGTGAGTATCTAAGCATCTATGTAGATGAGAAATAGTCCAAGGAAAGACAAAGTAAAGAATGTGTTAGAAGTTAACATGGCATTGTATATTGAGATTTGATAAAATGTCCAGGATACAGAGATATGTTAATTGGATTGTTATAATATAAGGATGTTAATGAGCAAGATGTTATAAGTCAAGGTTGTCTAAGATGTTCTATATATACCTGTCAGTGATTTCTTTACAGATGTGGGGATTTGATTGCACATTTCATAGTACTGGGATGGGTTCTGATGTCTGCATTATATGGGAATACGTGACAGTATTCCGTTTGCATACATAAAATCATACATTCATTGCATAGCATTTCACATTGTCTGATAGCATCTGAATTGCATTATATCATATGTTTAGGCCCCACTTGAGAGGAAAAACTGACAGGGGATATGATGAGCATAGGGACGACCTAAGAATGAGATGAGAAATAGTGTATTTAAGATTGTTTTCTGCATTTGATGCGGCCATTATGGGTTATTGGTCGTGATGTACAGAGTGGTCAATGTATGGCTCGCCTTTGTGAAAAGATAGAAAAAGATTTTCCACCTTCTCTTAGATCAATGTTAGAGGATTTATGTAATAACCCTCTGATATGTTCTGAGATGATCAAAATAATATGGTCAATGTTTGAAATTGTTCTGTGGAAATTAAAAGAAAAGTGATTATCTGCTCAATCTAATGAATGTGATATCTGGTTAAAAGTGGAATTCTTGAAATTTATCCGGATATGAAAGAAAAGTTAATGAAGTGATCGAAACCTACTGAAATAGTAATGCTTTGTATTCTGAAAGTCACCAGATGAACCAGGGTTAAAAGTTTAGTTCTGACAATCAGATTGAAAGTGCAATGTGACAGATGAGATAAGCAATGGTTTGAATGTGTTAATGCATGAAAGATCGGTAAGGATAATTGAAAATGGACCAATGTAATTAGAGAATCTGCTATTGGACTGTTTAAATGTCAAAGAGAAAAGAGGAAAAACGAGAGATTGGCAATAATCTCAATACTGATATAGTGATTCACCCTTGGGCTAATGATTAGTCCGAGTGAATAGCTCAGAGTTTGAAAGATCAGATATGGTAAAATGTATCGGATTGTGATAATGACTGTAAAGAGAATGTGTTTATAATAGAATCTGACTCTTGCTAAGGCATTGTCAGAATTTTTAACTTTTCGAGGCCCAAATAACCTTAATTTCACTTCAAATTTCAACCCCGAGGTCACCGTGACCAATACTTCCCAATGGTCAAATAAAATATTTTCAGATTTCGGGTGTCCTTTCGGGCCCGAAAAACCCTATTCACTACCGGAAAGTACTATTCACGGCTAACCCGGTGTTGAGGCCATTACAATAAATTATAGCATTACAGTGCAGAATTTCTTATTGTGTTGTCTATTATACATTATTTACAATAATTCGGTAATTAACCTTTTTATGACTAATTGATGTGATAAATTAGTCAAACCTTTACTTTATAACTTTTTAACTTTTATTCGGAATTTGTCATATTTATACGGGTTGTGAATTATTTAGTAATAATTCACTCATTTATTTGAATTTAAGACCATTTTAATAACATTTAATCATTACAAGTACTATACTTTTTACTTTCTTAGTCCGTCATTTGACCTTTTATCTTCTTTCACTTTATTGTAAGCAACATAAATTAATTTATCTTAATCTACTATTTTAGGCTTATTTATTGAATTATTTGTCAATAATTCAATAATTATTTCAGAATTATTCTTATTATTATTCCTTTAAATCTCATGAATTTAACATATTATTTATTTTACTTTTATTAGCCTTTTTCACTTATTACATTAATTAATTATATTAATTAATCATGTATGTCTTATGAATTATTTAACAATAATTCATTATTTTCTTATAACATATAGTTCAATGGTTGACTTATAATTTTCCAATAGTTTCCATAAGTTTACTTCAAAATTATGGACAATTTCAATTTATATACTTATTATCAATTTAAGGCATAATTAATAAAATTCCTTAATTTTATTAATTATTAACATACAATACATATTTCATAAATATTCAAATAATACCAATAATTTTCTTAACTTGGATTACATGTCAAATTTAAGCTTAAATAACATATAATTAAACAATCACACATTAACTCAAATTATTTATATTAAATTCAATATTTTTTTCTAATTACAATTAAAGGAAAAATTCAGGAAAATTGAAGGATTTTATAGTCACATACCCGTCGGTGTCGAAAATTCCATTTTTCTGATCATCGGAGCCTCGCCGGCGCGTGGCCGGAGCCTCGCCGGAGCCTCACCGGAGACTGCACCGACACTCCTCACTTGTAGCCGGCATCACGAGAAGTTCATTGGTGGCCTTCACGCGCCCCAATGCAGCTTCGTTTGGCCGGAAAAGCCACGGGAACCGCCGGAAACCACCGTTTCCGATCTGCTCAACGTCGGCGATTGGGGACGATTGGTTGCCACCGGTCGCTGCGTCTCGCCGAGAGGAGTCGCCCGGTGGTCACCGTGTCGCCGTCAGCCGCCTGTAGTCGCCGGAAAAAGGAGAAAAGCGTCCCGGCCGACGGAAAGAAAACCGCCTCTTTCACGCCGTTTCATCGGTCGCCGGAGGGAAAGAAGAGAACAGGGAGGGGGTGGCAGCCGCACCGGTCGCCGGCGCCTCCACCTTCCTCTTTCTCCTTCCGCTCCTCCCGTTCCCGATTCCCTCTTTTCTTTTTTTTTTTTTTTTTTTTTTTTCCTTTATTACACCTTTGCCCCAAACCTTTATATATATATATATATATGGCCCAAGCTGGTTTTCTCCCTTCCAGACATCATATCACTCCGAAAATAGTACCATTAGCTTTATTTCATCAAAAATAGCTTGTACATAAATTTTCGGCTCAATCAGAGTCCGTGTCCGGTCCGATTCAAAAACTGTCAAAATCACCGAAACACTTATTTATTTTTTTACCAAAATATTCTTCATGAAATTTCATGAATAACTGTAAAATTTAACAATTTTTGAAGTCCATTTACTATTTTTAAAATTAGGTCAAAGTTCGGTCAAACCAAAACCGACCCGGTACCTTTTTCGTATTTTTAACTTTTCGAGGCCCAAATAACCTTAATTTCACTTCAAATTTCAACCCCGAGGTCACCGTGACCAATACTTCCCAATGGTCAAATAAAATATTTTCGGATTTCGGGTGTCCTTTCGGGCCCGGAAAACCCTATTCACTGCCGGAAAGTACTATTCACGACTAACCCGGTGTTGAGGCCATTACACATTCAGTGGGAGATAAGACTCCATTCTCACGCCCAACTGAGTAGTTTTCATAACTCAGTGGTAGAGCACCGCATATTGTCCTCTTTGGGTCTCTGGGGTGCTACCCCTACCCTTGAGGATTTGTTCCTTTCTTGGAGGAGGCCTGTGTACGGAGACTTTTTTTTTCTTATGCTCGGGATGGACTTCGAGCTTAGCAATGGAGGTTTTTCCAAATGGAGAAGGCTCATGGCCTTTTAGTCTATTGGGGAGAATTGGCAATTTCGTAGTTTCGAGGAGCTTTTCCGAATGGAGAAGGCACATGGCCCTTAACTCGTTATGGAGAATTGGCGATTAATCTGTTTGTTGTTTCCTCGCTTTTTAGGCTCAGAATAGACATCGATCCCAGCGAGTAAGTTAGTCAAAGAGACGTCTCGCGTTTATGATTCAGAAATTACGTCAAAACCAGCAGACGAATTCAATAAGGAAAGATGTTTCATGTGCTCAGGATGAACATTGAGCTTTGGCGAATAAGGGCGAACAATTATGCTTTTGCTTTGAAATAAACGTCAAATGTGACGAACAGTCGTTATTAAATTCTTATTGAGTTTATTCAGATCGGGAGTAGAATATTTCGCCGAACGAGCCAAATAGATTTCCTGCAAACATACATTTGAACTTAACAAACAAAGAAAAGTAGACATACCTTTTGCGAGGATGAATAAGAGTAGATCAAATGAAGAAAGTGGAGAAACATTCTTTATTGAAGGTGATTATGATACATGATTGTACATGGTGCTCCTCAAGTCTGTCGGTGTCTCGGCTTCTAGTAATATCCGTCCCCTCAAGGGGGCTAATGCTGCCTGAGTATCGAAGTTAATGCCAGACTCCTTTAAGTACATGAGTAGTTATAGCCTGCGATCTGCTGCTTGCAGGCAACAATCCTGGCTTAAACGTTTCTCCCTTCTCCTTTCGTTGCATCCAGATGCCGGCGTCGGCCGGATCGGCATATGAGCCAGGAGAAACGCTCTTTGGTCTGAACGACAGACACCTGACTGGCGATCAAAGCTTGAATGGAAGCCTGATGAAGCTCCCTTAGGTCATGCCAGGTGTTTAGCACGGACCGTCCTACCATCATGGCTTTCTCCTGACATTCGATCATAGGAGCATGTACTGCTTCGGTTCCTTCTGGGACAACGATTTTTTCCCTAGTTGGGATCTTCGTCGTCATACAACACATGCTGGTGACAGCTCTAGTTTGACGGAGTAGGCACCTGCCAAGTAAGGTGCCATTGGCAAGAGTCATAACGATAGTCACGAAGGTTACCTCGTAGATGCAGATTGGAGCCTTTCGGCCGGACTCACCTGAGAGCTCAACCGACCATTCCTTTGGAATGGCCATATTGTTGAGGGAATCTGATTTGTGTCCTCCTTTTGGGAGGCTCATGGCTTCGTCTGCTCGTAAGGTAGGTGTTTTTTCCATGCTTCAATCATTCATTAATACCCTTCTTTTGTCATGGTGATAGGCCTGCGCTCTGATAACGCGGGCGTCCTCATGAGGGAGTAACACGTTCCGCTCTTCTCTATCGGATGTGGTGACGGAGATTGGCTGTTCGAGCGTATGGGCGATATGAATACTCTTGCCTCGCATTAGATCGATGGGATCTACTTCACAAAATGACCCTTCAGTGGTCGTATTTACATAGCCAGTTCGTTGTTGGTGTGAACGCATGTTTCCTGACCCTCTTCCTAGATCTTTTTTCGTCAAGCCCATTTCTTGTTCATCCCTCAGGGCTCGCGCTACGAAGGGGGTATTGTTTTACCGCTGTGACGACGTCGCTGGAACCAAGGAGGAGTTATGTTCAACTCTCAATGAAAGCACCAAATGATAAAGCTCAAAATGGCTTTATCTTGTAAAGAGAGAGGACAACAACCGTGGGATTGAGTTTCGCCCAGGAAGATGAAGTCGTTAGAAGGAGGATGCCGATTGGTCCAATCGAAGGTGCCTGCAAGAGAAAAGGAGGGCCCGATCGGAACCGGGCTTTAGCACTCCGAAACTTAAGTCAGTGACTTTTAAATAAAGGGAGTTCGGAGAAGGAGTTTCAGATATTCAACACCTGGTGTTATTGTGCTTATAGCTATTTATAGGAGATCTTTGAAGAGGCACTTGAGTGCATTGGAAGGAAATAACTGGTAGTCAGAGTAGGTGAGCGGCGATGTGACAGGAGGCGGGTGAAAAGCATGGGTGCTTACTTGTGTCAGTGGACTGATGGAACGAGCTGTCTTATCAGTCCGGCCGGATGTAGTTTTTTCTGGAGCTACCTTCCGGCCTGTACTTGGTACTTTTGAGCCGGCTCAAATATCGTCTGGGCCAGACCAACTGGGCCTTTGAAAAATATTTTTTCTGTAGTTATCAGTCCTTAAACCATTTTCTTACAATTCATTTTACCGTACCTAATCTCCAAATTATTGCCTAAATCTAATTAAAAATATAAATTTGTTCCTTAATCGCAAAAGACAAGCTTAATTGCATAGGGGGGGGGGGGGGGGGGGAGGAGCTGGAGTCCAATGACGCGTGATAAATTTTCTCAGCGTCTACATACTGTAGTGTGGGAGAAAGCAGAAGAAACGAATGGACAGGAATGTGGATAATTATCGGAGTAAGCCATACATGTCATTTTCACAAAAACTCCATTGAATTTTCGTTTCTAGTGAGAGATACTTTCGGTTAGAGAGAGAAACAGAAAAAAAGAAAAAAAAAAATTGGGAAGAAGAAACAACACAAGTCATAGGAAAATCAGTCCCTTTTTCCTTTTCCTTTTTCTCTCTCTCTATTTCTCTCCAAAACGCGGATTTGGTAATTTTTTCTTAAAAATCCTTCCTTTTCTTTCAAAGATAAAATCTTTCTCTTATAAGGATTCAGCCCTACAAAGTTTAGAACAAGGGTAAGCCATTTTTCACTTATGTTTTGTTTGTTTCTCGTATTTTACAATAAATACACAAATTGTTGTCCAGGGAGATTTTGGAGCTGCAGAGATCTTGATTTAGCTTACATACGTTTATAAATAAGGAAACGGGTATCTGCTCCTTCAAAATTTCTTTAAATTTCCGAGTTATTTGATTAAATACTGCTCGGGGGAAGTTTCAATGGCATTAGCAGCGATATTTTCGTCTCTAAGGCGGCGGAGATCGCCGTCGTTGGAGGCGTTCTTAGCGCCGGTTGATTTAACCGATGTCGCCCTTGTACAGACCTTGGCATCTGTTTCGACCGAGCTGGTTTCATATTTCTCGGGTAAATCTTTTTTCTTTCAGCGAAAAAATTCGCGGTCTCTGATCAGAAAGATTGAGCTTTTCGTGGTTTTGTTGGAGTACTTGAGGGATTCTGGGTCTTCAGGTTCTATATTGTCACCAACTGCGATTGTTTGTTTTAAGGAGCTTTATTTGCTCTTTTACCGGTCTAAAATCCTGCTTGACTATTGTATGCAATCCAGTAAGTTATGGCTTTTGCTTCAAAATCAATCGATTTCGGGGCATTTTCACGATTTGAATCAGGAAATATCTACTCTTTTGGATGTATTTCCATTTAATGATGTTGAATTGAGTGAGGATGTTAGGGAGCAGATTGAGCTAATGCAAAAACAGGCGAGAAAATCGAGGTTATATATTGATAAGAATGATGAGGCTTTGAGAGTTAAACTCCTTTCATTTCTTGATGAGTTTGAGAATGGGAGAATTCCTCACCTTGTGGAACTGAGATTGTTCTTTGTTGATAGTTTGGGGATTAGGGATGCCAGGAGTTGTAGAACCGAGATTGAGTTCTTGGAGGAGCAGATTATTAATCATGAGGGAGATATTGAACCTGCAGCTTCTGTGCTTAATGGGTTTGTTGCAATCACTAGGTACGGTAGGTTTTTGCTTTTCGGGTTTGAGGAGAATGAAGCGGAGGTGCAATTTGGTTGTGATCAGAAGAAGCCCAGAAAAGGGTTAATAAGTCAGGAAATTGCACACACTTTTATTACAGTTCCGAAGGATTTTTGTTGCCCGATATCATTAGATCTGATGCATGATCCGGTGATAGTCTCTACAGGGCAAACGTATGACAGGGGTTCAATATCCAGATGGGTGGAGGAAGGGCACTGTACTTGCCCCAAGACGGGGCAAATGCTCGTGCACAACCGCCTTGTTCCGAATCGGGCTTTGAGGAATTTGATTATGCAATGGAGTACTGCTCGTGGAATCCCCTATGATGCCCCAGAGAATTTGGATTCAAATGCAGAGGGTTTTGCTGCAGCCTTGCCTACCAAAGCTGCAATTGAAGCCAATAGAGCTACAGCAGCTCTTCTTATCCAACAACTGGCAAGTGGATCACAAGGTGCTAAGACAGTTGCTGCTCGTGAGATCCGATTGTTAGCAAAAACAGGAAAAGAAAACCGTATATTCATTGCAGAAGCTGGGGCAATCCCCCACCTCAGGAAGCTGCTATCATCTTCTAACCCTGTTGCTCAAGAGAATTCAGTGACAGCAATGCTCAATCTTTCAATTTATGATAAAAACAAAAGCCGCATTATGGATGAAGAAGGATGCTTGAGATCTATTGTTGAAGTATTGAGATTTGGGCTCACAACAGAGGCAAGGGAAAATGCAGCAGCAACGTTGTTTAGCCTGTCAGCAGTTCATGATTATAAGAAGAGAATAGCCTACGAGGAAGGTGCAGTTGAAGCCTTGGCAGGGCTATTGAGAGTCGGGACACAGCGTGGTAAGAAGGATGCAGTCACAGCATTATTTAATCTGTCAACTCACACAGAAAATTGTGCCAGAATGATCGAAGCAGGTGCTGTTACAGCACTTGTGGGGGCTCTGGGAAATGAAGGGGTTGCAGAGGAAGCAGCTGGTGCATTGGCTCTGATTGTGAGGCAGCCAATCGGGGCTGAAGCAGTGGGGAAGGAGGAAATGGCTGTGGCTGGGTTAATAACAATGATGCGGTGTGGAACTCCAAGAGGGAAAGAAAATGCTGTTGCAGCTTTGCTCGAGTTGTGCAGGAGTGGCGGGGCAGCTGCAACAGAGAGAGTGCTTCGGGCACCAGCATTGGCTGGTTTGCTTCAGACTCTACTGTTTACTGGTACAAAGCGGGCGAGAAGGAAGGCAGCATCACTTGCCAGAGTGTTCCAAAGGTGTGAGAATTATGCCTTGCATTTTGGTGGTTTGGGTGTTGGATATGCATTTGCTGGCAATTCTGCACCTAATAGAGATTCAAGCTTTGTTGGCGATGTCTCGGTGCCATTGTCTATTTCAGTGCCTGTGTTGTAGTGGTAACAGACTGCTGTTGTATGCCATATTGATATGCCCCTTCTTTTGTTTTTTTTGGGGGGGTTTGGAAATATTTGCAAATTCTTTCATTGAAATTTAGATGATAAAAGAGCAAATTTTACAGAGGAATACAGAATGCCCATATTTCTTGATCTTTTCGTCTGTATACATGTAATAGCCCATTAAGATTGCGAGAACAGAAATTACTCAATATGAACGTAATATTATTTATTATGTAACAGCTGCGGAGGAATCCAAAACACCATACGTGAACAGTTTTTCACAAGTATCTTTATCAAGTCAGATTCTACTGGTTTCAGAGGGGTCAAATAAGCGAGAGATCAGAACTTGTGTTCGATTAAAAGTTCTGAGAATAAGGCATCTCAGTTTTTCAACATGTCAGAACATTAGCTTTATGGTGATTCTAAAGAAAAGAAAGAGGATAGAATTTCTAGGAATGGAATTTTCAGGACAAAAAGCAACAATGGTGGTCTCTTCTAAGTGATGGAAGATTGACCAGCTTTATTTGCATAAAGAAATTGAGTTTGATAAGGCGGTCACCACTCATATTGCCCTATTAGATTCCTACCACTAAAGAATGATAAGTGCTATATAATAATGGCGATGTCCTTAAATAAATATATTCACTTAGAAATGAAGAATGAATGACATGGAAACCCACACCTTGTCTCCTTTCCTTTCAAGTGAATGGACTTAGAGCAGAATCTTCTTGTAATTGAGAGTTTTTGGTAATGGTGAGGTGTAGAGGGGTATCCCCACAACTGAAGGCACCCTAAGCGGAGGTTGTGCTTCCACTAATTAATTCCCCATGTGCCAATTAATATTATTCAGCAATTAGGAAGCGCAAATTCTTTTTAAGGTTATTAATTATAATTGACAGTACATTAATGATGCTTAATTTGCTGTGCACTTTTTCTCTTCTTTCTAATATTCTATTTAGGGATGATCACGCGGTGGGGATCAGTCCCGTTTGGGGCAGAAATTCCTTGAATTTCTCCCCCGTGGGGACGAGGACGGGAAAAAAAAATTTCCGCTGTAAAATTGAGAATGAGAAATGGAATATCTGCCCCGCGGAAATTCTCGTCCCGCAATTTTTTTTTAAATTTTAAAATATAATATTTTATAAATAATTAAAATTAAAATATAAATTAATTTTATAACTATTAAGTTTTAAATTATACTTAATTTTAAATTTATGAATGGTTAAAATTTATATTAATTTAAATTATTATTGATTTTAAAATTTTTATTTATTAAATATTATATTTTAATTTTAATTAATTATAAAATATTATATTTTAAAATAAAAAAAAATTCGAAAAACGGGGATCCCCGTGGGCTGGGAGACGGGGGGATTTTTTTCCCATTCTAGAGTCGGGGGCAGTGACAGAAAATTCCCGATCTCGACGGGGTAGTGAGTGGGGATGCAATCCCCGGCTCCATCCCACCCCGTAAGCACCCCTAAGCTTGGGTACACAATGCAGGGGGAGAACCGGAGAAAATACAAATAAATAGAATATAGCTCACAACTTTTTCTGTTTTGATTGAAAAGAAAAGGTACCGGTGATTGGTCAGTTTTATTTATTTCTTGGAGTAAATTATAGTTCATGATTTTTATTTGCAAAGAGTATCAAACTTGGATGGTTGGATTTGAGTTTCTTATACTGTCAAATAACGGTGAAACTATTAGGTGGACTAGAAATGTTATTTTTAAAAGTTAAGTGCTAAGTGAAATATATTTGTAAATTTGCCCTAATTGATTCAGATAATTACAATTTTACGAATTAAAATGGTATCAAATAAGCCTTAATTTAACCATCAGTTCAGTTTAGTTGATAGAACACTTAATAGCTGAACTTCCGACATATTGAAACGCTGGCCAAAAGAAAGAAATTGTAACACAAATGTGTTAGTGTGGCTAAAAGAGGCAAAACACTTTAAGTTAAATAGGGTTATTTAGCTTGATTTTGATAATTTAAGGGCTTACTTTTGAATGGTGAAATTAATCCGATCATATCATGGGTGGCTTAATTGACTTTTAAAGTAAATTTGAAAGGTTTGTTTAACGCTTTAGCCAATTTTAAATTAAGCATTATATGAGTGATTTAAAAAAAAACTTAAGGTTTGATTAAATAATGGAAATTGAAAAGATCGGAAAACTGGGCCTAAATGGGATGCGAGGGCCTAACTACTGTTGAAAAGGGAGTCTAAAACTGGGCCGCTTTGTATTTGCAACTGCCAGCAGAAAAGGCTTCTTAGGAGACTGCATTTTGTTTGCAGCCAGCAATAATTGGAGTCCAAGGAATTTTCTTTTAAATCTTTACAGGAAATTGATAAAATTAAAAGGAAAAAAAGAGATGTGAGAAATCAGAGTGGCTTACCTCATATTTTTTATTTTTTAACCTTATGGGGCACGGCACTTCAAATTCTGCCTGGGCAAATTTATAGTAAATTTACTTGTATTTAATAAGTAGGCATCAATGTCTAGTAACGTTTAGATAAATGGTTAATAATGAGCTAAAATAATTATTTATAATGTTTATTAGTTGAATTTTTACATGTATATTTAACTAGTTTAATTGACTCAAATCTACAGGTTCGAATTTAATTAATTTTATTATAATTTATCATTAATTTGATTAACATAAATTTAGTTATGCTTTTTTATTTTTACATTTTCAATTTTTAGTTACGATTTAGATTTAACAATTACCAACAGTTAACCGATATATATATATATATGCATACTCAAGATTGTAAGTACATAAATCCTCCTTTTTTTAAGCAAACTCAAAAAATTTCTCATTCGATGAGAATCGTATGGTTTTTCCTTTTTTTGTACATATTTTTTAGATTGATACTAGAATAGGAAACGTAAATATGTGAATAATGATATTAATTTTTTTTATAATCATTAGTATCTAAAACTTACTAATCTTGGCTAATTTAGATTCCTTAAACACAAAACTCCAAGTCTGCCAAACTTTCAATTGATTTTATTAAAAATATTAACAATTTAGATGATATAATTAATTCTATAATCAGCCATAATTCGCTCAAAAACAGCTGCTCACTGCTCAGGCAAACAAAACCTCATGGCTGTATGGCCTTTTAATGATATTCTCCTTTTGGAGTTCTTCATCATTTTGTCTCTTCCACACTTCCTACAGGCCCAGCCAATTCTTTATTCTCCCACTGCAAATCTATCCACATCCTGGACCAACAATCCAATAACTCCGTACGATCAGATGATCCTGTCCAATGAGAAACCAAACTCATCAGAATACGCTATTGGATTTGGTTGTGGATTTTACGCCAGTCAAGAGAGACAAGATTTGTTTTATTTGGCCACTGGAATAATTGCAGCATCAATTGCTTTCGATTCCGGCAAACAAGTTTGGTCTTTCAAGACCGTAACGTGGCATGCTAACAGAAACAGACCAGTCGGTATGAAAGCAACCTTAACGTTGGTGGAAGATGGAAATTTGGTGTTGAGAGATGCTTATGGAAGTTTGATTTGGTCTACAAAGACGTCAAACAAATCTGTTGTAGGCGTCAAGATAATGAATACAGGAAATCTGATTCTGTATGATGAAGATAACTTAACCGTTTGGGAGTCTTTTGATCATCCAACCGACACATTGCTTCCTGAGCAGAAACTGGCAGCAGGGCAGAAGCTAGTGGCTAGTGTTTCCCCAACAAACGTGTCTGAGGGAAACTACTATCTTTCAGTAAAATCCAGTGGACTGTTTGCTTATTACCACGCCGACGTTCCAGTTGAATACTTTACCTATTTTAATGATCCCACTTCACACATTGAATTAAGTTACGACACATCTGGTCATCTTACCCTCTCTGTGCTTCCTGATGATTCAACATATGGCTATAGTGAGTTCCGAAACTCTTCAAATAATACAGCGATGTCTTATATGAAATTGGAAGCTGATGGGCATCTTAAATTTTATGGCGATAACTCTGATGAGTCGTTTGATATGTTGGAAGATTTAAGAAGTGAATGTGATTATCCAACGTACTGCGGTAGTTATGGGCTCTCTGCTTATATGGCAAGTGCAAGTGCCCCCCGGGATTTATTAGAAGTAATGTCTCAAATCCAGAAGGAAAATTCGGGTGCTTACAAATACATCCAACCTCCTGTGAAGATCTGTCCTCCCAATCTATACTCGAACTTGATGAGACGTACTATAAGAGTTATAGATATGATGAGCAGGAGAGTCATGTAAGCGAGGACAATTTGACAGACATCGAGAGCTGTAAACAAGCACTCTTGAATGATTGCTCATGCAAAGCTGCAACATTTGAATCCCGCGGTGATAATTATTCACTGGGATCATGCATATTACTTTCGGCAGCTCTCTCACTTATAAATGAAGATCCTTACCAGTTTTATAAGTTTCTTGTCTTTATTAAAGTTTCTGTAGAAGTGGCTATTGGAAATGGTTCATATCCAGTTTTGAACACTACAGGAACTTCACATAACAAAGGTAATCGTGCAAGAAGAATAACTGGATCAACTGTAGCAATCTTCCTTCTACTGGTTGTAACCGTTGGATTTTCTTGGGTCTTTTGTTTAAGGAAGAAAAGAGATGGAGATGATGAAACCGAAGACTACCTTGGTGAACTCCCAGGAATGCCTACAAGATTCACTTACGAAGAACTAAAAGCGGCAACTCATGATTTTGAGGAAAAGCTTGGAGAAGGAGGGTTTGGATCAGTTTTCGAAGGAAGCCTACAAAGTGGACAGAAAATTGCAGTGAAGAGTCTAGACGCTATAGGCCAAGGAAAGAAAGAATTTTTGGCGGAGGTGAAGACTATTGGAAGCATCCACCACAACAATTTGGTAAGGCTAATTGGCTTCTGTGCTGAAAAATTGCATAGGCTATTAGTTTATGAGTTTATGTGCAATGGATCCTTGGATAAATTGATTTTCCCTGAGGAACCCCAACGACCTCCTCTGGACTGGCTAACAAGAAGGAAAATAATCCTAGAAATAGCTAAGGGGCTTGCTTACCTACATCATGATTGTAGGCAGAGAATTGTCCATTTAGATATCAAACCCCAAAACATATTGTTGGATAAGGACCTACATGCAAAGATATCAGATTTCGGCTTATCGAGGTTTATTGAGAGAGATCAAAGCAGGGTGGTGACTACAATGAGAGGAACTCCCGGTTATATGGCTCCTGAATTGTTTAGCTCAATTATAACAGAGAAGGTAGATGTCTATAGCTTTGGGATAGTTGTGATGGAAGTAATTTGCAGAAGAAAAAACTTGGATAGGTCTCAGCCTGAGGAATTTATGCATTTGCTCCCAATTTTCATGAAAAAAGCAGAGGAGGGTCAATTGATTGGTATGGTTGAACCAAGCATTGAAGATAAATGTGAAGCTGTGGAGATGATGAGAATTGCAATTTGGTGCTTGCAAAGTGATTACACTAGAAGACCTTCCATGTCAATGATTGTCAAGGTTTTAGAAGGGACAATGGAAGCTGAAACAGACCTAAACTATCAAGTTCAGAATCCAGCAATCGTTTCAGCAATAAGAAGAGAGGAAGAGTTGGCAATCACGACTCCATTATCTCCATCTCTTTTATCAGCACCCAGATGAATGCTGGAAATGATCCTTTAGTGAGAAATCATTAACATTTGTGCATGGTTGAATGCTTCAATTTTCCTGTGCAATATATTCAATTGAGTTCGCTTGCTTTTTTTTTTTTTTCGATTTTAAAAATCTATGCAGTTCAGTTACCAAAAGAAAAGAAAAGAAAGGCATAGATAAAATCTCGATGCCAGAAGAAGCTGTGTTTTTATAGTGATCGGCATTTGTAACATTCTGCATATTAAGGAGTGCGCAGTTTTTCCAAAATAGTGTTGATAAATGTTTGCACAATCAACTTTCTCATGACAAATGCTCCACTGATCTAGAATTTACTTAGTTGCAATATCATTAGTATAGTCTAAAAAATATTAGGATAGAGTTTAAGTTAATCGCCCGACTTTATGAAAATAGTTTAATATTCTATGTGTAACCGACTTGTGCATAATCTATTTGTGTGTAGAAATCAAGTGCATAGAGTGAGTGAGGTAATTATGTGTGCATGTAAGAATAAGAGAGATTTGTGCGAGTAAGTGAATTGTAAATGGGCAGACTTTGTGAGAATCATGTGTAAACAAATTAATATATTTTTATGCAAATTTTTAAACAAATCAAAACATATTTCTTATATAAAAATTTTATTTGATTTTTTTAGATATAATACATTTTTCAGCCTACTAAAATGTTCATAACATTTTTCTCATAGTATTAAAAGTTTAGAGTGCCTATTTACTTTATTTTGAATAAAAAAATACATGTAAACACTGACATATCACTATTTTATTATATATTAATATCAAATCAGCATCAGGTTAACACTTAACATTAATTTCATTCAAGAATATTTTATTTTATTTTATTAATGTTAGGTATATTATTATTCCAAAATTAAATGTATGAGTATTTGAGTACACTGAAAATTAGGGATGAGCAAAAAAATCGAAATTTTGGTTAATCGAAAAATCCATCCAAAATCGAACTAATTTTAGGTTAATCAAACCGAAAATTTAAATTTATATTTTTTATTTTTAAAAATCGACAGTTAACTATTGACTAACGGTTAACCGATCTATATACATTTTGTAAATTATATTTTAAATTTTACATTTATGTTTTTCAATATTTTTGTAATTTATAAATATTATGATATATAACTTTCTAAAATATTATTATAATACATATTTTTAGTAAATAAATATTAAAATTATCTTTTATTATTATTATTTATTTATTATATGTGAACAATTAGTACTGTATTGTTAGTTTTATATTGAATATATTTAATTTTTATAATTAATTATAATTTTTTTATAATAATTCTTTTAATGAATATTATATTTTTAATTTGTATTTTTTATTTTAAAATTATTTTTAATTAATAAAAATAATATTATAAATTATATAATTTATTAAATTTATATATTAAAATTTTTTAGTGATTAATCAATAAATTAATTTAAAAAAATTAAATTAAAAATTAAAATTAATATATTAATTAATTAAAATTAATTAATAAAATTATTAATAAATCAATTAATAAGTTCGACCGCCAGAAATGTTATCATTGGCATTTCATTACCTTTGCTTTTTCCGAAGAAAAAACTAATATGCTCTTCTTGCTTATAAAACTAGCACGCTGAGGAGCACACAACTCAAAAAGGATAAAGTGGGAAAATTCCTGCCCGTTCAGCCCCAAGCCATGTCAATGATTTGCCGTGAGAGACTGGAAGTCTATTCTAACCAAAATGACAGTTGATACGATACGACTGGAATTTCATTATACTTAAGGATGTCAATAAATAGTTTTCCATCCAATTATGGATTATAGGTTTCTGTGTTTTTAAATCAATTATAGATGAGAAGTTTAAATGATAAATTATCTGATACATTTGATATGATATGTGAAATTTTATATTGTTAAATTAATAATAAATGTGAAAAGTTCGTGACTATTGGAGAATTTAAACTTTAATACGTAAAATTCTTCGTCATAAAAATTTTATCCAATCAAAGATGGCATTTGGTCTAAAGTACCGATACAAATATAAGTACGAAATATGATAATTTTTTAAAAAATAAACAAACGAAATTGTGAAAGGTGAAATAATGGTTAAATTTGAAAAAAAAAATACAATAAAAAGCATATAAAAATGGATTGCACAGTCCACACCGCGTACCAAATTTTTTTTTTAAAAAATGTACCTAGTATGTAATGTTCCCAATACGTACAATACAGATTTTATGCGTACCCATACTCAGTACCTACCCGTTACGGTTACACCGCTTAAATGGAAATACCCATGCAACATAAGGTACCGATGATGCGTTTTTCCTTCGCATTGTTAAGGATCTCAAAGAACAACCTCAGGCAAATTCAACCCAATGGCTCTATGGCCTTTGAATGATATTCGTGTTTTGCAGTTATAGACAATTTTGTGTTTATTTGTAAAATTACCACAAGCCAGAATTGGCTGTTCTCCCACAGCCAATATAACCTCTTATTACAGCAAAGCCCAAATTTTGTCTTCTAAAATTTGTAAGGATGAGGGAAAGGAAAGAGGTGCTGTTCCTTCTATGACCTTTGCAGTTAATAACAAACCTACTTATACGGACAAACTTCTAGTATTTTTAGGAATGCTCATTCTAGTGCTTACACTTACTTGTTCTTGTCGGATTTCTTGGATTTTATGTTTTAGGAACAAAACACAAGAAGATAATGAAACAGAAGATTACCTTGGTGGACTATCTGGGATGCCTTTTAGATTCACGTACCAAGAACTAAGGGTAGCAACTAAAAATTTCCGGAAAATGCTTGGAGGAGGAGGATTTGGGCCTGTATTCAAAGGAAGCCTTCAAAACAGAGAGAAAATTGCAGTGAAGCGCCTGGATGCTCTAGGCCAAGGAAAGAAGGAATTCTTGGCGGAGGTGAAGACTATAGGAAGCATCCATCACAACAACTTGGTAAGGCTAATTGGCTTCTGTGCTGAAAATTTGAATAGGCTTTTAGTTTATGAGTTTATGCGCAATGGGTCTTTGGACAATTGGATTTTCCTAAATGAAACAAAGGAACGGCCTCCTTTGGAATGGCAAGCAAGATGCAAGATCATCCTGCACGTAGCTAAGGGGCTGGCCTATCCCCCTGAAGATTGCAGGCAAAGAATCATCCATTTGGATATCAAACCTGTTGGGGGAGAAAATCGGCTAAATCACACAGAAATAAAAACAAACAAACAAGAAAATAGCATGAAGAACACAAGAATTTAATGAGGTTCGGCTAACAATGCCTACGTCCTCGGTAGCGGCTATTCTTTTATTCCAAAGAATATTGATTCTCTAACCTTTTACAGCGGCACACAAAATTAGGTTACAACATTGATATTTATACATAACCTACTAGGTACGCAATTACATAATTGCCCTGTACCCTAAACATGTACACACATTTTCCCAAACCCACTAGGATATCAGCCACACGCACACCACTCAGACAGATTACTCCAGCTATCTGGTCGGACAGTCTAGCTCTTCCGAGTGTCCTGCTCTACCCGAACGTCTCACTCCTCCCGAGAGTCCTACTCTTCCCGAGCGTCTCGCTCCTCTGAGTGTCCTTGTCCGACTGTACATACTCCATATATTCCTCCGATCGGATTCTCTCGAGTAAACACTCTTTGCTCTGCTTCAATCATCTATCGGTCGGCTGTTATATGAGCCATTCCCAACAAAATCCCAAAATATATTGTTGGATGCAAATCTAAATGCTAAGATATCAGACTTCGGCTTGTCAAAGTTAATTGAGAGGGATCAAAGCCAAGTGGTTACCACAATGAGAGGAACTCATGGTTATATGGCTTCTAAATTGTTTAGCTTAGTCATAACAGAGAAGGCTGATGTTTATAGCTTAGGCATAGCTATGATGGAAGTAATTTGCGAAAGAAAAAACATAGACATGTCTCAGCCTAAGGAATGTATGCATTTGCTCCCCATTTTAATGAAAAAAGCAGAAGAGGGTAAATTGATTGAAATAGTTGATCCAAGCATTGAGAATAAGTTAGAAGCTGTAGAGGTGATGAGAATTGCAATTTGGTGCTTGCAAAGTGATTACAAAAGAAGGCCTTCCATGTCAATGGTTGTCAAGATTTTAGAAGGAACAATGGAAGTGGAAACAAATCTAGACTATCAAATTCAGAATCCAGCAATGGCTGCAAAAGTAATAAGAAAGGCAGAGTTGGTAATCACAACTCCATTATCATCATCTCTTCTATCAGGACCCAGATGAAATGCTGGATAATGATCCTTCGGTAAAAGAACACTCACGTTTTGTATTTCCTATATATAGTCTTCTAATGTTAGTGGTTGAATGCTACAATTAATTTGCTTATTCAATATTTTCAATCTAGTTTGCTTCCCTCCCCCTCGATTGTAAAACCGTGTAGTTTTGTCATCCAAAACAAAAGAAAACATAAAATCTGAAGCAAAATTCTTGTTTAGATTCGATCTAAGTAAAATACGTATACGAGATCTATGAGTCCCAAATATATTCTACTGGGGATGAATAGAGTATTAAAAATATTTTAAGTGTTGTTGGAGCAACGATTTATTTCAAGTGCATATATCGAAATAAAGTAAAATTTATATTATAAGAATTACTCGACATATTTTAAATCAACCTTAGCAACAATAAATATGAAATCATGGACGAAATTAAGTGATCAGCTCAGATGAGAATCAATATTATATTATCTCTTAGAATTATTCTCATGTTAAAATAATAATATAAGAATTTTGTTCCGCAATAGACAGAACACAAAAACATGCAGATAAGTAATGAAACACAAAAGAGAGATAGGGATAGAGAAATTGACATAACGATTTATAGAGATTTGACTATAACTTACATTCTCTACTTAAAATAATTCATCTTAAAAATTTTTCTCTTATAAAGTAAATATATTTGCGAGTAAGAGTCAAAATTCTGTTACATTAATAGCTATCCAAGTTTTTCTCCCAAGTGAAAAATTCTAAAATCCTTTATCCTCTTTTCCAAGTAAAATGGTCCAAACACTTAACTTTTTTTTTTTAAAGTAAAAGAAACTAAACACTTACTAGCTTATTTTCCTAGATCCTATCTTTTTTTTTTTCTCAAAGTAAAATAATCTAAACATCTACTCGCTTCTTTTTCTAGGTCCTAGCAACCTAATCTAAATTATATCACATTATTGATAAGCCTCGTTATAAAATGATTACAATCATAAACTATAATTATCTTAAGAATATTTGAATGATACTCATGATGAAGTCAAAGTTACAGCAAAAATGTGTTCAAAAATTAAAATATTTTACTCATGTTTTACACTTTTGAAAAACAACATTATATATATGAAAAATAATATATCTGTGAGGTGTGAACAATTTATTTAAAAATCCTTTCCATTTTTGAAAGATTGATTTTAGTTTTACCTTAAATCAAAATAATGGTTAGGAATATTTTTCCAAAAATATATATCCTTAAAATCATTTGTTGATAGCTGAAATATATTTTGCTTTCTTTATTCAAAAAGATAATTATGAATAAAATGATTTTGTACTAGGAAAGAATCAAATTTGAATGAAGTGAATAAAAGTAATTTTATGCAAATAATGAGTGTATATGAGTGCGTAAATTTTCAAAAATAATTTTATAAAAATTTCCTAAAATTCGAGATTTTTAAATTGAATTTGAGCAATCAGGTATGCTCTGAAACTGATAGAGCACAGTCTTGTTCTGTTATGTTTCTAACAGAGCATGAGACAACAAATTTATTTATGGATCTGCACACTTTGACTTTAAAAAACCCAACCATATTAATTTATTTTGTTTATCATCAAAATACATTATGGGTCTTGAGCTAATAAGATCAATGATATATTGACACGCAAGCATGCTAAGCACTATCCCACTCTTTCAACCAACTTTGCGCATGTCATTATACCCTTACGGGGGTACATAAATTGACTAAATTCCAATCTATAAAAGCAAGATTTTCCAAATCTCGATGCCAGAGGAAATTGTGTATTTACTATTGGCATTTTATTTTATTTTTTTTTCGAATTTCTCAGATTTTGCGGATTGGATCTGGTGTAACTAACTTTTAAGAGGGTATACGGTGGATTATCGGGTCAGCTGGTGGGGTAAAATCGCAATATATACCCAATCCAAACTGAAAATTTAAATACATATATGGTGAATTCTCAGATCGGGTGGAATCGGATCACCTGTACTTGCTAGCAAGACTTGGGGTCCATGGATTATTCTTGTGATGATCAAACACATCGACGCATCTTTCCCTTTTCGAAAATATTCAATCTTCATAGCTAATCAAACCCATGGCTCTAATTAATTAAGCTCCATATTCAATATTAGGCCGAAGCTATTCATCACCTGATTAAATTTATTAATTATTGCGCAGCGTACAATGTCTATTCTAAAATATATTGGGAGTAGATAGAGTCTATATAATGACAAGAATTTAATTCCAAATTTATATTCAGGAAATTAGGCCTTTGTGGACTAAACAAAAGAAAATGACGGGCTTCGTATTCCACGTCTTTTTAACTTCAATAGTCCATGCAATTATCAAAGGCAATACCACATGCTTCTCAGCCTTCAGAAGCACGTAATTGAAAATTCTGGCTGAGCTAGCCGACCTCCCAGACTTGCCATTAATTTCCTACTAAGAGAGTAAAGTCCACGCTAAAATTAATCTCCTTTCCTTTCAAGTGAATGGACTTAGATCGAGCAGAATCTTCTGGTACCCGTGATTGGTCAATCCATTTTTTATGGAGTAAATCATAATTCATGATTTTTATTTGCAAAGAGTAGCAAACTTGGATAGTTAATTGGATTTGAGAAATCAAAAGAGTATTTTATAATTGATCATATATAACTCTAAACAGTTTTAAAATTTAAAAGCTAAACTATTCAATCTTCATAGCTAGGATTTTTTTTTATTTCGTTTAATGTGCTTTTCGAAACTATTTACATAAATAATGAGAATCTGAAACTATTAACAAAATATCAACCTAAATTGGAATTTTTACCTGAAATCTTATAAGTTGGCAACTGCGATGTTTACTTTGATACGTATGATATATATGTTTAGAATCACAGAAATTATTTTAATAATATGATTGATGTTCATAATCAGGGGCGTAACCACCTTGTAATGAGTAGGATCAATTTAAAAAAAAAATTAAAATACCCTTGATAAATTTTTTTTTTCAAAATTAACCCCACTAAAATTTTTAAATAATCCCATTAACAATTAATTCAATTAAAAAATTAACCCGCTAATATATTTATGACCCTATTAAAAATTTTAAATGATCATATTTATAATTAATACCATTAAAAAATTAATCCTCTAATATATTTTTGATCCCATTGAATCTGATTCATTGCTACGTCCCAACAGATACTGAGAAATAGAATAAAAATCGCCAGTAGTGCTTGAATGGTAGAAGGCAAACACAATGTCATGGCTGCATGGTCTTTGAATGATAATCCGGTCGTACACTTTTAACAAGCCTAACTCTGGCACGGCAAAGTATTGTGGACCAACAACTAGGTATAATCAAATAATCCTGTCCATTGAAAATTTAACCAAATTCAGAATGCATTATTGGATTTAGTTGTGGATTTTATCAAAAGGAGAAAATATTCATTTAAATGAAGACAAATAATAAAGAATGAAATTACATCACGTAATAGAAATAAAGGTCCGGCAAATTGATAAAATTACAAGACACAAGAAAAAGAGAGAGATGAGAAATTAGGCCTTCAATTAAGGACTAAATAAAAGAAATGAAAGCAGCTTCCTCTGATGTCAAAGGCCATATCTTAGATATTCCAACCTTCTGGGACCAACCAGATAGAAATCAGAATTTATAATTAATGAGGGCAAAAATATAATATAAAAGCTATAAATAGATTATTAAATAAAGAAAGAAAGGCAATTGGCAGTGGTGCGTTAAGAAGATTATGTATATGTACGTATATTTACACATGTATATATGTATAATAAAAAAATTTTTAAAAATTAAGGAGGGCAATTGCCTCATGTGCTTTGCACGTGGCTGTGCCATTGGGACCAGCTGGCCTCTCAGTCTTAATTTGGAATATAAGAGTCCAAGTCTACGCTGAAAGTAAGCTTTTGATGAACAATCTTCTTTCTTTTTAGATGATGAAAAACTTATTAGAAGCTATGAATGTGTCAAACTGTCAATCAATTTTATTAAAAATATTAACTATTTAGATCATACTATACTTCTATAATCTGCCGTATTTGACTCAAAACATAACTTTATACAGGAAATGAGAAAATGTTAAATCACATAATATTAATGTCACATATCCTCTCTAAATACGTTCCCAACTATTCCCTAATATTATAGGAAATTATCAAGAAAAACTGAAATATGCCTAAAATAAGCGAAAGGATATATTAGCAGCTTTGAGTTTTCTTGTCATTGGACATAAAATTCGAAAATAAACTGTTGGAATTTCTATGGTTGGAAAACTGATTAAAATCTAAATTGAATGAACTGTAGTTGATTTCATAGAACATATAATTTATAGCCACATATATACCAGCTGCTCACTGCTGCTCAGACAAACACAACCTCTCATGGCTGTATGGCCTTTTAATGATATTCTCCTTTTGGAGTTCTTCATCATTTTGTCTCTTCCACACTTCCTACAGGCCCAACCAATTCTTTATTCTTCCACTGCAAATCTATCCACCTGCTGGACCAACAATCCAATAACTCCGTACGATCATATAATTCTGTCCAATGAAAAACCAAACTCATCAGAATACACTATTGGATTTGGCTGTGGATTTTACGCCTGTCAGGAGAGACAAGATTCGTTTTATTCGGCGACTGGAATAATTGAAGCATCAATTGATTTCGATTCCGGCAAACAAGTTTGGTCTTTCAAGAACGTAACGTGGCTTGCAAACAGAAACAGACCAGTGGGTCCGAAAGCAACCTTAAAGTTGGTGGAAGATGGAAATTTGGTGTTGAGAGATGCAGATGGAAGTTTGGTTTGGTCCACAAAGACGTTAAACAAATCTGTTATAGGTTTGAAGATGATGAATACAGGAAATCTGATTCTGTATGATGAAGATAACTTAACCGTTTGGGAGTCTTTTGATTAGGACTTTAATAGTTATGGGTTACGAAACACTGCAAATAATTCAGCGATGTATTATATGAAGTTGGTGTTAGGGATACAAGAGTTTAGAAAAACAGAATAGAAAGAGGCAGGTATATGGCAACTGATTGATCAATTTCACACCCTTTTATTGAACTGGAAGTCATCTTAAATACAACTGAAAAGATAACTAAAACTAGGTAAAAGAAGGAATATACCCACTATAAGACAAACTCTCCTTAAGATAACTACTAACAAACTCATTTAGACTAGGACTTTAATAGCTAATTTATTGACCAAGTAAAAACCAATAGATACGTAATAGATTTCTACATTATCTCTAACATAACCCCGTAATGCAAAAATCTACAACACCAATTAAATCCCTAAAATACTCAAACAGCTTACTGCTCTTCAATGTTACAATAAGCAATCTTAATGCTTCCTTGATTCAAAAATCATACACATTTAATATTTTTCTTGAAGCTTTTTATCTTCAATTCTTGATGCACTCTCTCATCAATATTCAATTTTGATGCACTTTCTTATCAAACTTTAATTCTTGATACACTATCTCATCAAACTTCAATTTTTGATGCACCATCTCATCAATCTTCAATTTTGATGTACTCTCTCATCAAACTTCAATTCTTGATATACTCTCTCATCAAACTTCAATTCTTGATGCACTCTCTCATCAGACTTCTGCCATTTAACCTCTTTTTTTTTGAAGCACCTGTCTTCAACTCTCAAAAAAGAGATTATTTCTCTTGTCTGCAAAATTTTTTAATATGGCCAAATTTCTTACAACCGAAATATTGTATTTTACCTTTGTACCAACAATTCTTTCCATCATGGCCGTTTTTCTTGCACACACTGCATGATGGATTTTGTGGTGGGGTTGGCTGTTTTGGAGGTGGATTTTGTGCACCACATTCACAAGTGCAGTAGCAGGCTCGAAAATCACCATATCCCATGTAATAATGTCTCACAGATTTGCAACCTGATTCACAGCTACAGTCGCAGTATGTGTACCATTGGGCTTTACTATTATAAACTAAACAAGAACTAATTATAATCAATAACAAAGATATCGTCGAAACTCTCATGCTTCCTCTTTCTTTTGAACGCTACTCTTTTTACTCTCACTTGATTTCCTTTTTCACAAACCCATGATCAAACATGCTCTGATACCACATGTTAGGGATACAAGAGTTTAGAAAAACAGAATAGAAAGAGGCAAATAAACGACAATTGATTGATCAATTTCACACCCTTTTATTGAACTGAAAGTCATCTTAAATACAATTGAAAAGATAACTAAAACTAGGTAAAAGAAGGAACATACCCACTATGAGACAAACTCTCCTTAAGATAACTACTAACAAACTCATTTAGACTAGGACTCTAATAGTTAATTTATTGACCAAGTAAAAATCAATAGACACGTAATAGATTTCTACATTATCTCTAACAATTGGATGCTGATGGGCATCTTAAATTTTATGGTGATAACTCAGAGTCATTTGATCTGTTGGTAGATTTAAAAAGTGAATATGATTATCCAACGTACTGCAGTAGTTATGGGCTCTACTCAGATGGCATATGCATGTGCCCCTCGAGATTTATTAGAAGTAGTGTCTCAAATCCAGAAGGAAAATTTGGGTGCTCACAAATATATCTAAACTCCTGTGAAGACCTCTCCTTCCAGTCTTTACTCAATAATACGTACTATAGGAGTTATAAAGGTGATGAAGAGAGACATAGCAAGGAGATTTGGACAGACATCGACAGCTGTAAACAAGCACTATTGAATAATTGTTCATGCAAAGTTGCAACATTTCTATCCTTCGGAACGGACAAATTTAAAAATTCGACCAAAACAAAGAAAATAAGATGTCAATCACCATAAACACACAACTCCTTCAGTGGCCGAGATTTTATCCTTTCTTTTCTTTTGGTTGACAGATCTACATGGCTTTACAACAACAAAACTAAAAAAGCAAACTGAATAAGTAAATTGAAGCATTCAACCACAAATATTAAAAGACTAGATGGCAAACACAAGACATTATTAAAGAATCTTTGCTCGAAGATCCTTATTCAGAATTTCATCTAGGTGCTGGTAGAAGAGAAGGCGATAATAGAACTGTAACTACCAACTCTGCCTCTCTTCTTATTGCTGCAATCATTGCTGGATTCTGAATTTGATAGTCTAACTCTGTTTCCATTTCCATCTTGCCCTCTAAAACGTCGACAACCATTGACATGGAAGGTCTTCTTTCGTAATCACCTTGCAAGCACCAAACTTTAATTCTCATCATCTTCACAGCTTCTAACTTATCATCAATGTTTGGTTCAACCATTTCAAGCAATTGACCTTTCTTTGCTTTTTTTCATGAAAATTGGGAGCAAATGCTTAAATTCCTCAGGCTGAGACCTATCCAAGTTCTTTCTTTCGTAAACCAATTCCACCACAACTATGCTAAAGCTATAAACATCTTCCTTCTCTGTTATGACTGAGCTAAACAATTCATGAGCGATATAACCAGGGGTTCCTCTCATTATGGTCACCACTCAGCTTTGATCCCTCTCAATAAACCTTGACAACCCAAAATCTGATATCTTTGCATGTAGGCCCAAATCCAACAATATGTTTTGGGGTTTGATATCCAAATGCATAATTCTTTGCCCGAAATCATCATGTAGATATGCCAGCCCCTTGGCTATGTCTAGGATGATTTTTTTTCTTGTTTGCCCATCCAAAGGAGGTCGTTCCTGGGTTTTCTTAAGGAAAATCCAATTATCTAAGGACCTATTGCACATAAACTGATAAACTAAAAGCCGATGCAATTTTTCAGTACAAAAGCCAATTAGCCTTACTAAGTTCTTGCGGTGGATGCTTCTTATAGTCTTCACCTCTGCCAAGAATTCTTTCTTCCCTTGTCCTAAAGCGTCTAGACCCTTCACTGTAATTTTCTGTCTGCTTTGCAAGGTTCCTTCGAAAACTGACCCAAAACCTCCTTCTCCAAGTTTTTTCTCAAAATCTTCAATCGCCACTCTTAGTTCTTGGTAAGTGAATCTTGCAGGCATTTTGGATGGTTCACCAAGGTAATCTTCTGTTGCATCATCTCCATCTTGTTTCTTCCTAAAACATAAGACCCAAGAAAATCCAACAGTTAAAACCATTAGAAGGAAGATTCCTGCAGTTAATCCAGTTATTCTTCTTACACGACTAACTGTGTTACGTGAAGCTGCTCCATGCTCTCCAATAGTGTTTGAAATAGGATTTGAACCTTTTCTAGTCACCCCATCATTAGAAACTTTAATCAAGACAGGACTCTTTAAAGCATTAGTATCATCACTGGGTTCATTTATAATTGAAAATGGTGGCAACAGGAATCGACAAAGAACAAATGAAGCATCTGGGAAGTAGTGAACTGTTGCAACTTTGCATGAACAATTATTCAAGCATGCCTGGTTGTAGATCTCCAAGTCTAATTGCTTCTCCTCACTTCTATAACTCCAATAGTACATATTTTCAAGTATGTGTAGAGATTGGGGGGAGAGATCTTTACAAGAGGTTGGATTAATTTGTGAGCACCAAAATTTCCCTTCCGAACTTGAGACATCACTTTTAGTAAATCCTGGGGGTAACCACACTTGCCATTTGAGCAGAGTGAATAACTACCACAGTATGTTGGATAATCACATTCACTTCTTAAATCTCCCAACATATCAAACTCCTCAGAGTTATCACCATAAAATTTAAGACGCCCATCAGCATCCAATTTCATATAAGACATCGCTGTATTATTTGAAAACTTTCGAAACTCATCACTAAATTGACTTTCTAAAGCATCAAAAAGCATAGAGAGGGTAAGATAATCAGATGTGTCATACCTTAATTCAATGTGTGAAGTGGCATTATTAAAATAATTAAAGTATTCAACTGTAACGCCAGCATGGTAATAAGCAAACAGTCCATTGAATTCTACAGAAAGATAATACTTTCCCTCAGATATGTTGGTTGGGGAAACACTAGCCACTAGCTTCTGCCCTGCTGCCAGTTTCTTCCCAGGAAGCAATGCGTCGGTTGGATGATCAAAAGACTCCCAAACTGTTAAGTTATTTTCATCATACAGAATTAGATTTCCTATATTCATCATCTTGACTCCTACAACAGATTTGTTTGACATGTTTGTAGACCATATCAAACTTCCATCTGCATCTCTCAATGCCAAATTTCCATCTTCCACCAACGTTATTGTTGCTTTCATGCCGACTAGTCTATTTCTGTTTGCTAGCCATGTTATTCTTGAAAAACCAAAATTTGTTGCCGGATTCGAAATCAATCATGGCTTCAATTATTCCAATCGCCAAATAAAATGAATCTTGTCTCTCTTGACTGGCGTAAAATCCACAACCAAATTCAATATAGTATCCTGATGGGTTTGGTTTCTTATTGGACAGGATTATCTTATTGTACGCCTATGAAGTTATTGGACTGTTGGTCCAGGATGTGGATAGATTTGCAGTGGGAGAATAAAGAATTGCTTGGGCTTGTAGGAAGTGTGGGAGGGACAAAATGATGAAGAACTCCAAAAGGAGAATATCATTAAAAGGCCATACAGCCATGAGGTTGTGTTTCTGATGTGTAGCAGTGAGTAGCTAGTATATATGTGGCTATAAATCATATGTTCTATGAAATCAACTACAGTTCATTCAATTTAGATTTTAATCAATTTACCAAGTAACCATAGAAATTCCAATAGATTATTTTTAAATTTTATGTCTAATGACAAGAAAACTCAAAGCTGCTTGATAACACAACCTTACTAGTAGTCCGATTTGTCCCACACACAAACTAGATAAAACAAAACAAATCGATCATATATCTCCAAGAGCTCGTACAGCTTGAACACCCAAAGAGCTTAGAGCCACTCAAGGAACCAAACTCCCAATAAATCCCACCATATTTGGCAGTAACTGCCTCCTCTCCCATACGTCTCCCCCAAAATAGGAGAAGTGGGAAAGATAATTGAAAGTAGTGGGAATTCACTCCACTACTCACATGAAAAAATCTAAGGAGATATAAGGGAGGAACATCAAGTAAACCAGGTATCTTTTTTCTCACTCTTCAATACTCAAACAATTTCATTTTCTCACCGAAATATCCTCTAAATTAACCATTGGAGGCTCCTTTATCGAAAACCCCCTGGTTCTTTATTATCTTATAGGTCGTTCGAGTTACCAGAATTCACACTTGTCATCATTTGTTGCGGTGAGCGTGGAACATAAACTTTTTTCCAAATCTCAACCTAAACCTTGCTCCATTAGAAAATCAAGCAGATTTAACCGCTCACCCTGAAACACAGCAATTCATCCCCATAAATAATGTGCTGGCCTCAGCATCCCTTGCTGCAGCCGTCCTTAATGCTTTCAGCCTTACCCCACAAGCAGCGCAGAACTTACTAGCTCAACTATTAGCCATAGTGGCCCAAGAAAATCCATTCTCCTAATTCACTCAGCCTTACAAACCTGTTCGGCCCTCACAACCACCGACTAAAGACCCCTTCTCACCAATGGTTCTCCCGACTCCTGAATCCACTGTAAGGCCCTAATTATGACCCTAATTAAAAATGCATGATTAAATGATGTTATATTGATTAAGATCAAATTAAATATATGGTATGAGTATTTAAATTATAGGGCATGTGATAATTTAATTATATTATATGAATTGAGTGTAAATTATTTAGCATAAAAATAATTAACGGTGCAATTGAAGTATAAAATAAAAATGTGTGATCAATTTGTAAAGGTGGCATATGTGGGGTAAATTTTAAAAAGGTAGAAACAAGTTGGGGTTAATGTTATAAGAGATTAAAAGAAGAGGGTTAGTTTCATTACATGCAAAAAGTTGGAGGACCAAAAATGGGACTTTTCCTTCCTTTTTAAAAAGGCTAAATTCTGCAATGAGGAGAGAGAATGGCATGCATTGGGTGTGTTCTTTGAGTGGGAAGACACCTCCTCTCTTTCATCTCTCTTCTCCCATTTCTCTGTTAAGAAAATTTACCTTTTCATCTCAAAAATTTCCATAGAAAATCTATTGAATGAGTGTTGAATTAGAGGTTTTTAAAGAGAGTTTGTCAAGGTAAGGGATTCGAATATTCATCTCATTTCTTCTTTTTCTTCTTTCTTAAAGACAAAATGCATGTTAATGAAAAAAAGGAATTTAGATTTAATGCATGAGTGCATGAATATATGTAGAAGAAGAAGAAGTAAGAAAGAAGGATCGAGGAAATGAAGTTGTTAAAGATTGAAGCTTCAAAGAAGATTTTGGCCAAGGTATGGGAAATTATGTGTTTGCTTTACATGTATTTGAGCAATGAGGAGAGACATGGAATAGAGTATGAGATTAAGAATAAAAGAACCTGAAATTAATTTTTGATGGCTTTTAATAAGAACAATTATAGAAAAGGGTTGAATGACTTGCTGTATATTTTGTATAACTTGGGCTACAAAACTCTAATTGAGTTCATTCCAATTGGGAATTTTACATAAGACTTGTACCTACATTTTTGTAGAAGAAACCTGTTGCGACCCTAGCAAGTGCACTAGATCGACAAGTAATAAAGTGGGGTATAGTTAGGACCCTCAATATCGAACCCAAGGGAACCGTGTGTGTGAGAACTATGAAAATTAATTGTATGCTAAAGAATTCCCAATTTAGTGTGTATGAGTTGTTTAATTTGTATAATGTAAACTTTAAAAACTAAAATATACAATGAAAATAAGTTTAATTCTAATAACAGTAAATTGAGTATGTGTTTACTTCAGAAAAATCAACAAGTATAAAAATGTGTAGAAATTAAAACGTTGCTTAGGTTCACTCATCCATCCTATACCCACTATGAATTAATTTTATCTTAAGGTATACATGAACAAATTCGGGATAACCCTCTTAACCCAAGCTTCCCATTCCAGAGCCAGCTATTCTAGTTGCTAAACTTTCCATTCCGGAGCCAGCCCAACAACTAGCCTATGCACGGGTCTAACATCCTAAGTTTGATTTGCCTTCCCATTCCGGAGCCAAACAACCCAAATCTCATCCATTTTACTCCACACTCTAGTCCTAAAATCACAATTACTGTACATTTAAAATCCCATTCCGGAGCCGTCTAAATTAATACAACATTCATGAAAGAAAAATTGAGCAAGCTTATTCATAGACTTCAATCCATTAGACTCAACACACATTCAAAGATATATGATGAACATCATTCATCCATGTATGGAAATTAACTCAATAGATTGAAAACCTATGAAATATAAATAAATATCAGTGAAATAGACCATTCATTCATGTACAGATCAAAATATGCTCAATATTCACATTGTGAGTAGGGGATTCAAAGCTTCCCCAAGCAACAAAGACAACTACTCACTATCCATAATGTAAAAAATGAACAAAGTAAGAGTGAGAACTATAAAACCCATTTGAAGCTGAAGATTTGAAGTTGATGAAGCTTCTTCTCTTTTTCTCCAACCAGCACTTTGATTGTAAGTAATAATTTTCAAACTAGAAACTAAAACTATAACTATCTTTGTGTTCTTGAAGTAAAACTAAGTTAAAAGTGTGATTTTTACAAGTAAAACTCAAAATCTAAGTATGAAAAACCCATAAAATATGAAAAACTGCGTTTTCTACTCTACCAAAACACTCTAAGCACGAAAACCTAGAAAATACTCCCTTTAAGCAAAAAATTTCGTAGCTTTTGTAGAGCTATTCAAGAGGCCACAGCTGGGACACTTTTGTCTCAGCCGCGACAGAAGGAAAGGGCACGGCTGAGACAGTTTGTCTCAGCTGTAACAAGCTTCTGGATCAAAAGTGTCTTCGCAGGTTGCCATGGCCACGGCTAGGACAGTTCGTCTCATCCACGACCTTAAATGAAATGGCGCGTTTTGAAATCTGCAATGGCCCCGGCTGGGACACTTTGTCTCAGCCGCGACCTTTAATGAAACGGTGCGCTTTGACTTCTGGATTGGGCACTACTGGGACACTTTGTCTCAGCCGTGGCCATTGGTGAAACGGTGAGTTTTGCCATCTGCATTGGACACGGCTGGGACAAATTGTCTCAGCCGTGCCTTAGCAAAATTTCCTGTAAAAAGTGAAATTTAAGACCATTAATCACCTAAAAACTTTAAATTAATCAAAATAACTAAAATAAAAATAAGAAACACTAATATAGCCTTAAAACCCTAAAAGCATGCAAGATGAGACACTAAAATGCATAAAATTATCCAGAAAATAAATACTAAAAATAATATTATCAACTACCCCACACTTAGCTTTTTGCTCGCCCTCGAGCAAATGAATCATCCACAATCTTAAAAATTCAAACTCCACAAAAGAACAAGCAAATTCAGAGAGATTCTAGCAATACTTAGTAGAAGACACTCAGATGAAGAATTCAATTAAAAAGACTCAAACTGATCTATACCATACAATTTCTTGTGTTTGTGTGTGCGAGGCTAAAACCGATTTAATTTCTTTCAAAAACCAAAACTACCAGTAAATTCCAGCAATCAAGCAAATAGAGATTTACACAATTTGGCGCTTGCAAATCAGAACAGTTATAAGCCTCTCCTTTAGCACCTGAACCACAAGGGTCATCTCCACTAAATAACTCAAAACAAAATAGGATCACCATGACTTACATTAAGGTTGTAATGGGGATAGAGCAAAGGTTCTAGAAAATTTTTTGATAAGGTTAGCAAAACAAATTAGCCACTGTTGGTTAATGTATTTTGTTAGATATTAGGTTGTAATTAAGGGTAGAATAGTAATTTTTCTTTTACTACTTGTATACCTATAAATATACCCTTGTATCATTTTTAGGGTAATTTTTGAGATAATAGAAACTCTTGAGTTCTCAAAATCTTTATGGTATCAGAGCCACTGCCGTTTCGAAGGTCGAGTTAACTCCCTTCTGCAGTCGGTTCGTTTTCGATAACCTCTATTTTTTCGACGAGTCTAGAAGGTCGTGTTCCAGACCTCCTCTTTCGACACCGCCCCCATAGAAAGGTAGATTGGGTGAAGATCGGCCGGTGCCCTAGTCTCCGGCGCCGTCAGAAGCCGCGCGTGAGCTCACGCGCCGATAAAAGGATTCTGCCCTTTCCCCACTTGCCGGTGCGTGTGGCGCGTAACACCAACTCCGGCCACCTTTTGCTGCCGTTTTTTCTGCCGACCTTCTCGCTGCCCTTTTTCGCCTCCAACCCACTGATCTCCGGTGACTTCCGACCACCTCGGTTTCTGGGTCACGCGCGAACAGGTTTTATTTTCTCGGGTTAACTTTTTCCTGTTGTTTTTTGATCCTTTTTTGGCTTTTTCATTATGTCAAATATTAAGGATGATCATAAGGAGGTTGAGAGACATCGTTTCATGAATGACAGTTCTTATTCTCAAATTAGCCCAGTTAAACTTGAGGGGAGCAGTACTTATTTAACTTGGTCTAGATCGTGTTTATTGTCGATCAAGGCTAGAAGGTTGCAGGCTTATATCAATGAAGTAAAAAACCACCATCTGTCACCGATCCTAATTTTAATCAATGGGACTCAGATAATTCACTGGTTATGTCTTGGCTCCTAAATTCGATACATCCTAAGATCTCTAGACAGTATTTATTGCTTGACACTGCAGAAAAGATATGAAAAGCTGTAAAAACTATCTACGCTCGAATGGGAAATGATGCTCGTATCTTTGAACTCAGGAACAAAGTTCATGATACAAAACAAGGTGAGCTTACTGTTTCTGATTATTTCTCTGAATTGGGTAGTTTATGGCAGGAACTGGATTATTATCAGGACTTTCAAGCAAAATGTGTTGATGATGCGGTGCTGATTCAAAAGATGATTGAAAAGGAGAAGGTTTATGATTTTCTGGCTGGTTTAAATCCTAAATTTGATCAAGTGCGAGTTCAAATTATTGGCAGAACTCCTTTCCCTTCACTTGAGGAGGCACATTCTTTAATTCAGCAGGAAGAGATCAGGAGAGGTGCTATGCTTTATACTGCACCTATTGACAAGTCGAGTTTGACTGCCCATACCTCTCTTGAGCAACCAAAAGGGATTTTTTTTTATAAAGATTATTTGCTCTGTGATTACTGTGGTAAGCCAAGGCACACTAAAGAGACTTGCTGGAAGTTGCATAGGAGACCTAGTAGGGGCCGTGGGGGAAAATGAGTTAATCCAACAAGGGCTCAAGCACATGTGTTAGAAACAATGGAATCATCTAAGGAGTCGGCTTCAGTTGAGAGTCTCTCCTCTGATGAGATTTTGTATTTCAGGCATCTCCTGTCTTAGCTTACTCCTTCCTCCAGTGCTACCTCTAATTTGGTCAAGTCAGGTACTACTTTCTCTCATCATAACTCATGGATTATTGATTCTGGTGAGAATAGACATATGACAGGCACTTCAAAAGGCTTTCTTAACTACTCTCCTTGTTTAAAAAAGGATAGTGTCAGGATGGCTGATGGGTCATTAACCCCTATTTCTGGGACAAGTTCTGTTGTTTGTACTCTTAATATTAAATTATCTTCTGTTCTTCATATTCCTCAATTTCCTGTCAATCTTTTATCTGTCAGTGCTATCACTAAAACTCTTAACTGTAAGGTTGAATTTTTTTCTGATTTTTGTATTCTTTAGGATCTTCAAATAGGGAAGAGGATTGGCAGTAGTAGAGAGCATGATGGCTTATATATGCTGGAAGACAATCAAGAGTTGGCTCTTTTTGGGGAGTATCAGGATGTCAACCAGGAGATCATTCAGTGGCATAGGCGATTAGGACACCCATCATTTTTTGTTTTAGAAAAACTATATCCTAGTTTATTTGCTAGAACTCGGTTTGATTCTTTATCTTGTGATGCTTGTGAGTATGCTAAACATACTAAAAACTCATATCCTTTGAGTGATAATAAAGCCAGTGAGCCATTTATGATTGTTCATTCTGATGTTTGGGGACCTACACAAAATGTCTCTTTGTCTGGAAATCGATGGTTTGTTACTTTCATTGATTGTTGCACTAGAATGACTTGGGAGTATTTGATTAAAGCAAAGAGTGATGTTTTCTCCTGTTTTTAATTTTTTCATAAAATGGTTGCCACTCAATTTGATGCTAAAATAAAAGTTTTGCGGTCTGATAATGGAACAGAATATATGGATAGTAGGTTGGGTACTTATTTGGAGTCTCATGGGATTATTCACCAAACTAGTTGTCCTTATACTAGTGCTCAAAATGGTGTAGCTGAAAGAAAAAATAGGCATTTGTTAGAAGTTGCTAGATCTCTTATGTTTACCATGCATGTTCCAAAGTCATATTGGGGGGATGCTGTATTAGCGGCTGCCTATCTTATTAATCGAATGCCTCTCAAAGCTCTTAACTTTAGAACTCCTGTAGAAGTCTTAACCGGAAAAACTGGCTATACTGTTCCACCAAAGATTTTTGGATGTGTTTGCTTTGTTCATACTAGGAATGTTGGGAAATTAGATCTGAGAGCACTGAGATGTGTGTTCGTTGGATATTCTCCAACTCAAAAGGGATATAAGTGTTATCATCCTCCATCTAGGAAATTCTATGTGAGTATGGATGTTACCTTTCGGGAGTCTGAACCTTATTTTGACAGTATCCAATCACCTCTTCAGGGGGAGAATAGTGAAGAAGTGGTGATGAATGTACCTGTGCTACCTCAGGATCTAGTTCAAAAGAAAAATGAAGGGATTGTTATTCAGGAGCATAATGTTGATGTTCAGGGGGAGGAGAATGTTGTTGGTGTTGGTGGTCGTTTAGATAGACCTGACTTGTTGAGATACTCGAGGAAGAATAGGTCTGAAGAAGCCATCATGCATTCTACATTGCCAGAATCCTCGGGTGACTCACTTCTTGATTCTGATTTATCTCTTGATTCTGATTTAAATTTGCCCATTGCTCAAAGAAAAGGAGTCAGGTCGTGTACAAAATATTCCATCTCTAACTTCATCTCTTATATAGAGCCTTTGCCTCCTTCCTATAGAGCCTTTGCCTTGTCTCTTTCCTCTATGTCTATTCCACAGGATTGGAGAGAAGCTATCAAGGATCCAAAGTGGAGAGAAGCTATGGTTGAAGAAATGAAAGCTCTCTCTAAAAATGAAACCTGGGAACTAGTTGCATCTTCAGACAAAAAGGTAGTTGGTTGTAAGTGGGTGTTCACAATAAAACACAAAGCTGATGGTTCAATTGAAAGATTTAAAGCTAGATTAGTGGCAAATGGATTCACCCAGATTTATGGAGTTGACTATCAGGAGACATTTGCACCAGTTGCTAAAATGAATACCATTAGAATCTTGCTATCTTGTGCAGCAAACTTGGATTGGGATTTGCTGCAATTTGATGTGAAGAATGCATTTCTTCATGGGGACCTGGAAGAAGAGGTTTATATGGAGATTCCTTCTGGTTTTGATGATGAGAGAACACAAGGAAAGGTGTGCAGACTGAAGAAAGCCTTGTATGGGTTGAAACAATCTCCGAGAGCTTGGTTTGACAGATTCAACAAAGCTATGATATCCTTTGGTTATCAGCAAAGTAATGCTGATCATACCCTCTTTATGAGGCACTCCAAGGGTAAGATCACTCTTCTCATTGTTTATGTTGATGACAGGGGATGATAAAGAAGAAATGGTTCGACTGAAGAAGCTCTTAACTCAGGAGTTTGAAATCAAGGATCTTGGAAAGCTACAATATTTCTTGGGAATTGAAGTTGCTAGATCAACCAAAGGGATTTTCATTTCTCAAAGAAAATATATTCTGGATCTTTTGGATGAAACTGATATGTTGGGATGCAAACCAGCAGATACACCCATTGAAAGTAACCATAAGTTACAAACAGGGACTGAAGGTTCAGTTGATAAGGGCAGATATCAAAGATTGGTCGGTAGACTTATCTATCTATCCCACACTAGACCAGATATTGCTTATGCAGTTAGCTTGGTAAGTCAGTTTATGCATGATCCAAGAGAATCTCATCAACAGGCTGTTTTTCGCATTTTGAGGTATTTAAAATCAGCTCCAGGAAGAGGTATTCTTTTTTCAAAAAATTGTCATCTAAGAATTGAAGCTTTCACAGATGCAGATTGGGCTGGATCTTTAGATGATAGTAGATCAACCTCTGGTTATTGTACATTTATGGGAGGTAACTTAGTTACTTGGAGAAGCAAGAAACAGAGTGTAGTTGCAAGATCAAGTGCAGAAGCAGAATATAGAGCTATGGCTCAAGGTGTTTGTGAGTTATTATGGTTGCAGAAGTTATTAGTAGAGTTGAATTTGGCTAAATGGGACCGACTATTTTTGTATTGTGACAACAAAGCTGCAATCAGTATTGCTCATAATCCAGTTCAACATGACAGAACAAAACATATTGAAATTGATCGGCATTTCATCAAAGAAAAATTATCTGATGGTGTTTTAAGCTTATTTCATGTAACGTCGGACAAACAATTAGCTAATGTTTTTACAAAAGGACTCAGTAGTCGAGCTTTCCACGCCATAGTTTGCAAGTTGGGCATGTGTAATATCTTTGCACCAACTTGAGGGGGAGTGTTGGTTAATGTATTTTGTTAGATATTAGGTTGTAATTAAGGGTAGAATAGTAATTTTTCTTTTACTACTTGTATACCTATAAATATACCCTTGTATCATTTTTAGGGTAATTTTTGAGATAATAGAAACTCTTGAGTTCTCAAAATCTTCAGCCACACTATCCAAAATTACAACTCACCTAACTTTCTCAAGAGAATAACCAAAATTCATGCTCTATCATTGTAAGAAGGGAAACTAATCTCAGGACATTAGTTGGATTCTCAAAATTGTAGGAAGTAAGATAATTGACACTTCCTATAAATTCTAGGTACCCCACACTTATTTTCTGCAGCAATATAGCTGAATTTTTTTTTCAGTGAAACTTTCATTCACTTACTAAGAGGGGCACCAAAAACATTAATTGTTTATCAACCTTGTCCCAAGATATTTAGAACGTTTAAGCTCAATAATCCCAAAAAATTTCAACTTCCCTTTTCTTCTCAACTGATAATCAAAAATTTATCAAACCTAACATGCAAATTTCATTTCCTAACCTAGAGTGGCCAATTCCAAAATGGGACAGACAAAGGCATTTTAGGCTGTATGGTTTAGTATAAGTGTAATCAAGAATAAATAGTATGCTTTTAGCATACCAATTAAGCTAAAAGGGGCTAACAATGGTAAAATTTACTAAGGGTAGGTCAAAAGTCATTTCTAAAAATTGGTTACCAAAAAAAAAAATTGCCTGGGCCATATCCTAATCTTATTCGAGTTGAATAATTGTTTCAAAGGGTGATGAGGAAGGTTCTAACTATTCCAGAATTTCTTCACTCGAATGCTTTTACTCACTGGTTTTAATTTCATAAAACTTAGCCTACTGTGCTCTTTAAGTTATAAATTGAATGGTATATAATTAATCGAGATCAATTCAAAAAAAGAACTTCCCTGAACAATACTACTACTCTCTGGCTACTCAAACCTCCTAAATAAACGGTTTAAATTTTAAGTTCAAATTGATTCAAAAACAAGATTAACTGGCAAGCTCAGGCTAATTGCAAGAGTAATTAACAACCTAAGAAATTAAACTAAATCGACACTGAAGGAATGCAGAATGTAATGCAACTATCAAACACAAAAGAAAAGAACTAAAACCAAAATCAAACAATCAAAACATAAAAGAAATTCGATTAGCAAACTACAGTCAAACACAACAGCAAAAACTAAAAAGAAACAACATCCCACAATTAGAAAGAAATAACAACAAAAAAATAACAATTAGAAAGAAACAACAACAGGAAAAACTAAGTCAAAAAGTCTTCATCCTCAAACCCTTACCCCACACTTAAAACTTTTGTTGTCCCCAGCAAAAGACCGAAAGAGTATAAACAACAAGGGAGTGATGAGTGGAGGAAAAATCCCCGAAATCACGGTGAGGAAGGCGACGGTGGAGGTGGGAATTGGTTGTCAAACCGGGATTGTAGCATCCCAAGAGCTGTAACAATATCGTCCATCCGTTGCGTAATGGATTGGAACCCGGAGTCCACCCTCTGAGAAATGCTGGCAAGTCGGATATTAAGAGCAGTGTACTGCTCAGAGGATAAGGCAGATGCTTCAGCTTCAGGTCGCTCCAATTTCGTGGCTCCCTTATGCATGGCTACTCGATATAAAGCCCACTCCGAAACTACCAAATTTCCTTGCCCTGGAAAGCAAGGATTGTCAATCAGTACAACCATATTTCGCAGTATTTTTCGATCAATGAGCATTGGCTTGTCAGCTGCAGCACCCAACCTTGTATGGTTAAGAAAACGGGCCAAAGTGGTTACAAACCCTCCCATTGCTAGCTTCAAATCCCTCTTTGGGAATGAGCGCAAATCCAAGACCTTCTGGGCAATGAAAGCAGCCCCATTTAACCGAATCCCATTATGCATCGCATGCAAAATGGTGGCCTCGCTGGCATTAATATTTTCGGGCCCACCAAGATGGCTAAAAAAGGTCAGGACTAAATACTGATGCATAATTCTTAATGAATGATCCCTCAGGTGATGCGCCTTGGTGTTCTTGGGGTTAAAATATGTAAGATCCTCAGGATCACTAATTCCCATCAAAATTTCCTGTTTGTTGAGATGAGTAATGTCCCGGGGAGCATGTTGATCGAAACCCAAGACTTCAGAAAAAGCATTGAAGGTCATCTGGTATGGACTGCAATCGAGCCAAAAACTCACATGGCCTGGATCATCATAACTATCCCGTCCCATTCTGATATTGACTGTGCTAAAAAAATCACGGACCAAATGAGGATATACTTTTTCATTCCGCTCGTAGAAGACTTTCCAGCCTACACCATCAAACAATCTGTCTAATTCATTTTGGAAGCCCAACTCCGCCATAACTTCCATATTGAGGCGAGGGGTGGCTAGATATTCCTGCTTGCAAAAGATGGCCCACCATTTTGTAAATTCTGAGGGAACCCATGCTGGAACCTTAACCTTTGAGGATCCTTGAGGGGCAGATGATGAAGCACCAGCATCGGGATGAGATCTTTTAGGTGCCATTTCGCCTGCAACACAATAACACAACAAATAGGCCTTAAAGACAAAACAAAGCACTTGAACAGTAAAATAAAACAATGAACCTATCTAAAACATAAGCAACAAACATAAACAAACATAAGTGGACTACTCACAAGAATACTGGAACCAAAACAAAATTTAAAGCATATGCAATTGAACTAGGGGCAACCAAAAACTCAACCAACATGGCCCGAATACAAATAATTGCCTAACTCCTATATTAATCTTCTCTATTAGTCGTGAAGCATAAAAACATGGCAAAAATTTCTTGAGCAAGAGTGTGAGGCAAACAAGGGCAAGCAACCAAGCAACTAAAGCAGAAAAATTCGTCAAGCTTCTCTTAGGCAATTTATCCAACAGGTGGCGGGCGAAGTTTTGTTTGGCAACAAAATACACACAAGAATGCATAAAACTAATCAAGCACATGCCAAGATTCATAACCATCCACAATTTCAAAGAAAAGAAGCAAAAATTCGTGACAATTAAAGAGAATAAAAATGTACTTACTTCTCTTTGGCATTTCATCGAACACGTGGTGGGCGAATCCATTTTGTAACAAAATAGACACAAGAATGCATAAAAACGAACCAAAAACAACACACAAACAACACAACCAAGAATTACAACGAAAAAAATCAAGAACATGGGGATGTGAACACCAAATTGCAGAATTAACAAAAGAGAACAAAACAACAAAACTCCAATAAAATGACAAAAAGTAAACCAAAATTAAAGAGAGGAGAGGAGAGAGATGTACCTGTTACTTGCAGAGAGAGAGAAAGAGAGTGGAAGCAAGAATGGGGAGAGAAGGCTGGAGTGGGGAAGAAAAACGCAAAGAATAGGAGGAGAAATGAGAAAGAGGGCAAAAATCGGGTTAAAAATGAAACAAGATTGACAGTTATTCAAAGAGGCATGGCTGGGACTATTTGTGTCAGCCGTGCCCAACTTAAAATCAAGACTGTAATGGCCTCAACACCGGGTCAGCCGTGAATAGTACCTTCCGGTAGTGAATAGTATTTTTCGGGCTCAAAAGAACACCCGGAAGTCGAAAATATTTTATTTGACTATTTGAAAGGAATAGTTATGGTGAGTTTATGGTTGAAATTTGAAGTGCATTTGAGGTCAAATAAATCTCCAAAAGTCAAAAATACGAAAAAGGTAGTGAATCAATTTTTCCGGTAGAAAAGGGGACTTGATTTTGCATAAATCTTTAAAAATAATAAATGGACTCTAAAAATTACCAGATTTTGCAGTTCTCAATGAAATTTGATATAGAATATTTTGGTATAAAAAAATAAATTTTTCGGCGATGTCGACAGTTGTTGAATCGGACCGATAAGTTTGAATCGGACCGATAACGGACTCCGATTGAGCCAAAAATTTATATCCTACCTATTTTTGATGTGATAAAAATTATGGAATTAAATTTGGAGTGATTTGAAGTGAAAAAAATGAGAGAAATTATTTTGGGCTTTGAATTAGATTGTTAATAGGCTTTAATTAATTTAAGCCCACTAACATGACCCAAGCCCATTTCACCATTTAAAAGGAGATATAATTGCTGGAATTTTCTGGATTCAGCCAGCATTTCGCGCCATCTTCTTCTCCCTCCTTTGGCCGGCCAACTCTTCTCCACTTTTACTAAGTTTTTTCTCTTCTTTTCTCTCCATTTCACACTAAATCAAGCCATTAAATAGTATTTTCTGCCTTCCTAGTTAAGTTTAATGCCCTCCTCTCTTCAAAAGAAGGAATAAAATCAAAGAAATTCAAGAGAGAAAGTTTAGGGGTCCATTTGAGGTTTTCATGGAGGAGAGCAAAGTAAGCAAGCTAAAGGCAAGGAAAAGTGAAGCTTAAGGAAGCTAAGGCATGGAAAAATGTAACACCCTTCTCGGAACAGTCTTTTTCGAAACGAAACTTAGCCGAAACCGGTAAGTTTTTTTTTCCTCATACAATTCAATCCCCTCGAAAAACTTATACTGTAATTACAAAATCAATTAACCATCTTATGAACACACATTAATCATCAAATCAAAACTTATATTAATCCATACATCCAAGACAAATAAACATATAACCAAAAATGTCATTCAAACTCTTACCTTAATAGTCTAAGTATATACATGCCAAAAGCTTACACTAAAAAAATCACAAAAGTCTTCTCTTCCGATCTGTTCCTTCAATGTACTGTGCTCCTGCAACACTTCAGAACCTGCACGCAGTAAACACTACGTGCTGAGCATTAATCATGCCCAGTGGTGACTACTAATCCAAGAATTTCCCAAGAATAAGCATACTTACATAATTTATGCTTCTATTTTTCTTATTTCATTAAACATTTCCTTTTATTCAGTTATCATTATTCATATTCTGATAATCATTGTTCCTTTTATTCTAAACTTTTAACTGTACTACAGTATCTTTTTAGGTAGTTCAATATTAGATTTACCTTTTTCTTTACGTTAATCTTTACTATAACTTTTACTTTTTTATCAGTACTTTCATTTTATCCTTTAGTCATAGCAATTTAATTATCATTTCATGTAGCGATGTATATTGGTACTCATGTCTTTACTAGTACCAAAATAAACTCCTTTTACTACTTGCTTTACTAGACAATTATTCAATCTATATTTTGACTTCACTTTTTACCATTTATTCTATTACTTTACTTTAACTTTGATCTAATAATTACATTACTGTTACAAGGCTTATAAGCTTCTTCGCAAAGCGATATAGCCATTTTGGAGTACTTTGCAGTCAAAACTTCTTTTCTTCTTTTATACATTATTCATATTTAATTATCTAATTAAAACTTATGTCTTGTACTTTACTTTTATTGCATAATCTTATGCCTTATATCGTTTTACTTTTCAGGTAACTTATCTTTCAGAGTTGTCATTATCTTGACAGTGGTATATGGTACAAGAATTATTAAGCAATTATAATTATCTTTTTCACATAAATCAAGATATATTCGAATATCTTGTAAAAGCTTAACTAACATTGATTTAATATCATACTCTTATAAATCATTTCTTTTTAGTACTAATTACACTTTCAGAAATCTTTACAGATTTATTTTGACTTTGCATTTTATTTCAAACGAATCGTTTCGTTATAACTTTATGTATTCAAGTCAATAAAACAGTACTTAATTATTCATTTCGCTATGCCCCTACTGCAATATAACAGGTTTCCCACAAAGGATACACGGGACTGGACCCAAAGGTCCCACGTAGCAGATAGAGAAATGATCTCGAAAGATCAAGTCCCACATAACAGATACAGATACACTTTCACTTTTACAGAAGCTATGGAGATCAAAGATCCCGCCCATAGCTAAGCAAGTCGTCATGACTTGCACCGCGGTACAGAGATGTCCCTATGGCTAGCCAATTATATCCAAAACAAGAATCATACTACCTGTCTATCGCTAAGGGCAAACATAATCAATATCATTGCAAACATTTTTGAACATTTAAAACTTTTAATTTCTTTCTTTTTTTTATCACTATACATTATTTTAGTCAAATGCACTCTTTCGTGCCTGTGACTACTCAATAACTTTTTATTCACTTTATTCACTTTCTCTTTTCCAGTCACTTTTGTGAATTATTCTTCGATAATTCACTCAGATACTTAAATCTTTTAATCTTTTATACAGATTATAAATTATGAATTATAACATAATAATTCACAATTTTCTTTTTATTCTTTTTATATAATTCTTTGCGAATTATTCTCTACTCATTCAATAGTTGACTTCTTTTTCTTTTATTGTTCAGGCCTTTTAATCATTCGGTATGCCAACTTTATTTCGTCGGCGAAACATTTTTATAATCATTAATTCTTTTAATACTTTTTGTCGACTAATTTAGTCTGATAAATTAGTCACGTCATTATTTTTTTCTACTTTTAGGTATTTAGGGACTTAATTAATATCATTTATTATTTTAAGTCTCGAATATGCATAATTTGTCTTTTTCTATCAATTTATTCATTTCAAATGCATAATTACGATTTTGCCATTATAATCATTTATTTTCATTTTTATTATATAATTTCCTTCATTATTCATCTTTTATTCTTAATTTTACCATTTTCGGGTAAAATTACGTTTTAGTCCTTAAACCACGGAAATTCTATTTTTCGAAACCGTTAGGCCACCAAAATTACCATTTTGCCCTTATTACTATTTCTTATTTATTTTTACTCATTAATTATCCACTTTGGCAAAATTACCATTTTGCCCCAAATCTTTTAATTTCCTTCATTTGAGTCCTTTTTCCATATAAAACTTCATTTTCTCTTTCTTTTATTTACTTATTAATTTATTTTTATCATTTTCATTTATTTTAAGAATTATCTACCGATAATTCATTATTCTTATTATTTTTGCGGCCTAATAATTATTCCGGGAAATTTCTCGGTTGACTTTTTATTCCTTGCCATTGACATTAATTTAATTTCATATTAATTTATCACTTTTGTCATTTTTATGCAATTATGCATTAAAATTTAATTATTTTCATTATACATATACACATAAAAATTCCAATAAAATCTCAATACTTTCAATAAATTCCAATAAAATTTATTCATACATTATTTATTGGTTATTGTCATTTTTCATCAAATTAACCATTTAATTCACAATAAATCACAATTTTCATTCAATACATACACTATATAAAATCTTAAAAATTCCCAAATAAATTTCAAATATTCTCTAAAAATTAATAGACATCAATTATCATGTATATTATTATTTTTAATTAACATACATTAATTTCATGCATTTTTCTCATCACTTTCTTTACTTAGGGAATTCGGCCACCCAATCTTTTTCACCTTAAAAATTTTCTTTCTTTCATTAAAACCTTTAATTCATTTCCTCTCATGTTTCATTTCATTTTCCCTAACATAATTTCACAATTAAACAATTTTTCATATTTTTCTCTTAATTACATAATTAAGAAAAATTCATATTAAATGGGAAATTAAGGGATTTGGTAGTCACTTACCTTTTTCCATGCCTTAGCTTCCTTAAGCTTCCCTTTTCATGCCTTAAACCCAAGAAATTTCTTCATCATCATGAACCATCCATGGAAGCCGAATTCTTCATCAAATAAAACACTATGATATCAACCTTTTTAGCTCATTTTAACCACAAAAATGAATTCTAGGCACCTAAAACTACTTATAGGTACCTTAAAACAAATTTAAAATCTTAAAAATCTCTTACCTCCATTTGACCCCTAAGCCTTTTCCTCTTGATTTCACTTGCTTCCCTCCTTTAAATCAAAGACTTGAGGCTTGATTAATTATCTAGAGGGATGAAACTTCAACTCCTAAGTTGGAAGTTATGAGAAATCTTGAGTAAATAAGAAGCAAGAGAGAGAGAAGAGAAGGAGAGGCCATTTCGGCCAAAGAAGAAGAAGAAGATGGTGATCACTTTTTCTGGAGTTTTCTCCAGATTTCCAGCCCTTATATACCTCTATAATGGGCTAAAATTTGGGCTTAATAAGTGGGCTTTGCCCACTTAAACATCAAGGCCCATTTAGGCCTTTTAAAAGCCCAATTCAATTTCTCTCTCTTCCTCAATTCAAATTAATTCAATTTTGATTCCATCATTCTTAAAACATCAAAAATAGGTAGGATATAAATTTTCGGCTCAATCGGAGTCCGTTATCGGTCCGATTCAAACTTATTGGTCCGATTCGACAACTACCGGTGTCACCGAAAAATTCCATTCTCAATACCAAAATATTCTACATAAAAATTCATGTAGGTACGCAAAATTTGGCGATATTCGGAGTTCGTTTACTATTTTTAATTATTTAAGCAAAATCAAGCCCCCTTCCCGACTAGGGAAATTGACTCGCTACCTTTTTCGTATTTTTGACTTTCGGAAGTCTATTTGACCTCAAATGCACTTCAAATTTCAACCATAGACTCACCATAACTATTCCTTTCAAATGATCCAATAAAATATTTCCGACTTCCGGATGTCCTTTCAGGCCCGGGAAATACTATTCACTACCGGAAAGTACTATTCACGACTGACCCGGTGTTGAGGCCATTACAAAAAAGGTAAGTGACTACAAAATCCCTTAATTTTCCATTTAATATGAATTTTTCTTGGTTATGTAACTAAGATAAAAATATGTCAAATTGTTAATTGATGAAATTTTGTGAGGAAAAATGAAATTAAATATGAGAGGAAATGAATTAAAGGCTTTAATGAAAGAAAGAAAATTTTAAAGGTAGAAATATGTTGTTGGCCGAAATTTTTAAGTGATGAAAGAATGAGAAAAATGCATGAAATTAATGTATACTAGTTTAAATTAAAAATAGACTTGATAATTATTGTCTATAAATTTTTAGTGAATTATTGAAATTTATTTGGGAATTTTTAAGATTTTATATAGTGTATGTATTGAATGAAAATTGTGATTTATTGTGAATTAAATGATTAATTTGATGAAAAATGACAATAACTAATAAATAGTGCATAAATAAATTTTGTTGGAATTTATTGAATTTATTGAGATTTTATTGAAATTTTTATATGAATATGTACAATGAAAACAATTGAAGTTTTAATGTATAATTGTATAAAAATGACAAAAATGAGGAATTAATGTGAAATTTAATCAATGTCAATGACTAGAAATAAAAAGTCAACCGACCGATTTTTCGAAATAATTGTTAGGTCATGAAAATAATAAGAATAATGAATTATTGAAAAATAATTCATAAATAAATAGAAATGATGGAAATAAATTAATACGTAAATAAAAGAAAGATAAAATGAGTTTTAAATAGAAAAAGGACTTAAATGAAAGAAAATAAAAGTTTTGGGGGCAAAATGGTAATTTTGCCAAAATAAGTAATTAATGTGTAAAAATAAGTACGAAATACTTAACAAGGGTAAAATGGTAATTTCGGAGGCCTAACGGTTTCAAAAGATAGAATTTCCGTGGGTTAAGGACATAATATAATTTTACCCGAAAATGACAAAAGAAATAATAAAAATAGAAATAAATGGTTATAATGGCAAAATTGTAATTATGTATTTGAAATGAATAATCCAATAGAAAAAGTCAAATTATGTATTTTTGTAATAAATTATATTAATGGAATTCCTAATTGCGTAAAATGTAGTAAATAAAGGTGTGACTAATTTATCGAAATAAATTAGTCAATGAAAAGCAGTAAAGAGTATAAAAGTATAAAATATTTCGCTGACGATACAAAAGTCAGTTAAGCGAATAATTAAACGTTTTGGACAAAAGAAAAGAAAAACAAAGTGTAATCAGTCAAACTTAAAAATATTGAAAAAAATAATTCGTAAAGAATTATATAAAAAGAATGAAAAGAAATTGTGAATTATAATGCCATAATTCATAATTTATAATCTATATAAAAGATTGAAAAGTTTAAGTATCTGAGTGAATTATCGAAGGATAATTCACAAAAGGGACCAGAAAAAGTGAATAAAAAGTTATTGAATAGTCAAGGAATGAAAGAGTGCATTTGATCAAAATGACGTATAGTAATAAACAAAAAAAAAAGAAATTAAAAGTTTTAAATGTTTAAAAATGGTTGTAATAAGATTGATTATGTTTGCACTTAGCGATAGACGGGTAGTATGATTCTTGTTTTGGATATAATTGGCTAGCCATAGAGACACCTCTGTACCGCGGTGCAAGTCATGACGACTTGCTTAGCTATGGTTGGGATCTTTGATCTCCATAACTTCTGTGAAAGTGTATCTGTATCTGTATTTGTATCTGTATCTGTTATGGGAGATTTGATCTTTCGAGATCATTTCTCTATCTGCTACGTGGGACCTTTGGGTCCAGTCCCGTATATCCGTTTTGGGAAACCTGTTATATTGCATTAGGGGCACATTGGAATGAATAAATAAGTATTTCTTAATTGAATTGAATATATGAAAAGTTATAACGAAAACGATTCGTTTGAAAGAAAATGCGAAATTAAGATAAATCTGTAAAGATTTCTGTAAAGTGTAATTAGTAAGAAAAATAGAAAAGAAAGGTTTTACAAGAATTCAGAATGTATTATGTTTTTCGTGAAAAGGATAAATTTGATTAATTGGTATTTCTCGTACCAATCACTATTGTGAAAAGTGACAAATTTGAAAAACAATATTAATTTCATGGTTAAAGTTAAAAGTAATGATTGTGACATGAAGTGAATTTAATGCTTATGAAATATCTTTCTGAAATAAAGGTTATTTAAAAAAGTAAAACAATAGAAAGACATATGATTTGACCGATGAGAAAGAAGTAAAAGACTTATGTCTTAATTAATATTTGAACGAAAGTAATATGTATAAGAATGAAGGAAAGAAAATACTGCAAAGTGTCCCGAAATACTTATATCACTTTGCAATAAAGCTCAAAAGCTATCAATTAGTAATGTATTTATTGGTTAAGAGTCGAAATAAAAATAAAAGAATAAATAGCAAGAAGTACAATGAGAGTTCAAACTGAATAATTGAACATTAAAACAGGAATGTAAATAATTTATTTTGGTACTAGTAAAGACACGAGTACCAATACATATCGCTAAATGAAATGATAATTTAATTGCTACGGCTAAAGGATAAAATGGAAGTATTGATAAAAAGTAAAAGTTATAGTAAAGATTAACGTAAAGATAAATGGTAAATCTGATATTGATCTACCTAAAAAGATACTGTAAGTACAGAAAAATGTTTTGAAACAAAAGAACAATGGATATCAAAATACGAATTAAAAATATGAATACTGATAACTGAAATAAAATGAAATGCTTAATGAAGTAAAGATAATAGAAGCTTAAATTACGAAATTATGCTTATTCTTGGGAAATTCTTGGATTAGTAGTCACCACTGGGCATATTTAATGCTCAGCACGTAGTGTTTACTGCGTGCAGGTTCTGATGTGTTCGGGAGCATAGTACATTGAAGGTCCAGATCGGAAGAGAAGATTTTAGTGTCAGATTGTTTAAGCTTATGGCATGTATATACTTAGACTATTAAGGTATAAGTTTGAATGATATTTTGGTTATATGTTTATTTGTCTTGGACGTATGGATTGGTATAAATTTTGATTTGATGATTAATGTTTGTTTTTAAGACTGTTATTTGATTCTGGAATAATTGTAAAAGTATTTTCAAGTAGTTTGGAATTGTTTGGAAAAAAAAAACTTACCGATTTCTGTTAAGTTCGTATCAGAAAAGACTGTTCCGAGAAGGGTGTGACATTTTGTGGTATCAGAGCAAAGGTTTAAGCGATTCTAAGATCGGAGTGGGATAAGATTCAGTGATAGGTTTGTCTGTATATACATGCCAATTATTAGTGGATAAGTGTTAATTAATCTAAAGGGCACTTGGTCTCCTATCTATGTTAAAGTGAAAGAGTTGACAATTAACTGAGATTGTTAAGTATGAAATGATTGATTTTGCACGGTAGAAATGGTAGTGAATGAAAATGGAAGTATTGCTGCTTGAGATTTCATAAGAGTCAAAGCAGGAAAAAGAAAAGTTGACTGACATTAAGTAAAAATGTGAGAGATTAAGTATCTATATGGATGAGAAACAGTTAAAAGAAGCACAAGATGAACAATGTGTTTGAAATAAAAAGGAATTGTAATTTAGGAACAGATAAATTGTGCAGGATAATGAGATATTTTGATCAGATTGCCTTGGTTTAAGAATGCTAGTGAGCAAATTGTTAAAAGTTCAAGTTATTTAAGATGCTCTATATGTCTGTCAGTGATTTCCTTATAGGAGTGGGGATTTGATTGTATTTCTCATAGTTCTAGGATGGGCTATGATATCTGCATTATATGAGGATACTTGACAGTATTCTATCTGCATACATGAAATCATACATTCATTGCATAGCATTCCATATTGTTTGACAGCATCTGATATGCATTATACCATGTGTTTAGGCCCCACTTGATAGGATGAAACTGACAGGAGATATGATGAGCACAAGGACAACCTAAGAATGAGATAAGAAATAGTGTGCTTAAGATTGTTTTCCAATTTTGATGTGGCCATTGTGAGATATTGGTCATGTCAATAAATTTGTTAGCATATTAACCCTATGGATGAATCGATGGAAATGATAAGTGTAAATGGTTAGTGATAATGTTCTTGGTTTTCAAGTTGTGAGAGCCAGTGAAGTTTGACTCCAGATGGGACGTGTCTAGTTGAAAAATAAGTGAAACTGATTTTATACAGCAGGTAAGGACAATAATTCTAAAAGATAATGTTTATGTAACAGTCATTGTGAGTAATTGAAGGATTCTTACTGAAGCTCATCGAGATAGTAATGCCTAACATCATTAGGTGTATTAGGATTAAAAGCTTAATTCTGGAAGCCAAATTGGAAGTGGAATGTGACAGATGCAAGTAAATGTTAAATGTGTTGATATATGGACGTAGAACATTAAACTTATTTGAGATTTTTTTTGATTTGTAATGGTATTTGTTTAGAAATGGAATAACGTGATTAAAGAATCTGTCAATGGATTTATTAAGTGTCAAAGAAGAAGACTGATGATAATCTCAGCGTTGGCCTAGAGATTCACCCTTGACTAATGATGAGTTTGAGGGGCTAATTCCGCTATTAAAAGAAGGAATATGGTAAAGTATATGAGACTGTGCAAAATGGTTATCTATAGTAAGATTTGACTTTTGTTAAGATAATATTAGAAAGAGAATGTTAAATCCTTCTTGTTAGACTCAATGGAGTATAAACAAGGTCAGCAAGTTTTGATCTGATTTAAGATATGAAATGGATCTAATTTCAGGATGATATGTTTAGAAAAAGAAAAACTGATAAAAACTAGTTAGTTTTAATTGTAAGTGGGTTCCCTTGGTAAAGATTTTTTGGACCAATTGAATGTGAAAGAAGTTTGTTAATATAACTGTATGATATCTTCTACTCTAAGCTATAAGTAAATTTCGAGGACGAAATTTCTTTTAATCGGGGAGAATTGTAATGGCCTCAACACCGGGTCAGCCGTAAATAGTACCTTCCGGTAGTGAATAGTATTTTCCGGGCCCGAAAGAACACCCGGAAGTCGAAAATATTTTATTTGACTATTTGAAAGGAATAGTTATGGTGAGTTTATGGTTGAAATTTGAAGTGCATTTGAGGTCAAATAAATCTCCAAAAGTCAAAAATACGAAAAAGGTAGCGAATCAATTTTCCAGGTAGGGAATGGTACTTGATTTTGCATAAATCTTTAAAAATAGTAAATGGACTCTAAAAATTGCCAGATTTTGCAGTTCTCAATGAAATTTGATATAGAATATTTTGGTATAAAAAATAAATTTTTCGGCGATGTCGACAGTTGTCGAATCGGACCGATAAGTTTGAATCGGATCGATAACGAACTCCGATTGAGCTGAAAATTTATATCCTACCTATTTTTGATGTGATAAAAATTATGGAATTAAATTTGGAGTGATTTGAAGTGAAAAAATGGGAGAAATCATTTTGGGCTTTGAATTAGGTTGTTAATGGGCTTTAATTAATTTAAGCCCACTAACATGACCCAAGCCCATTTCACCATTTAAAAGGAGATATAATTGCTGGAATTTTCTGGATTCAGCCAGCATTTCACGCCATCTTCTTCTCCCTCCTTTGGCCGGCCAACTCTTCTCCACTTTTACTAAGTTTTTTCTCTTCTTTTCTCTCCATTTCACACTAAATCAAGCCATTAAATAGTATTTACTGCCTTCCTAGTTAAGTTTAATGCCCTCCTCTCTTCAAAAGAAGGAATAAAATCAAAAAAATTCAAGAGAGAAAGTTTAGGGGTCCATTTGAGGTTTTCATGGAGGAGAGCAAAGTAAGCAAGCTAAAGGCAAGGAAAAGTGAAGCTTAAGGAAGCTAAGGCATGAAAAAAGGTAAGTGACTACAAAATTTCTTAATTTTTCATTTAATATGAATTTTTCTTGGTTATGTAACTACGATAAAAATATGTCAAATTGTTAATTGATGAAATTTTGTGAGGAAAAATGAAATTAAATATGAGAGGAAATGAATTAAAGGCTTTAATGAAAGAAAGAAAATTTTAAAGGTAGAAATATGTTGTTGGCCGAAATTTTTAAGTGATGAAAGAATGAGAAAAATGCATGAAATTAATGTATACTAGTTTAAATTAAAAATAGACTTGATAATTATTGTCTATAAATTTTTAGTGAATTATTGAAATTTATTTGGGAATTTTTAAGATTTTATATAGTGTATGTATTGAATGAAAATTGTGATTTATTGTGAATTAAATGATTAATTTGATGAAAAATGACAATAACTAATAAATAGTGCATAAATAAATTTTGTTGGAATTTATTGAATTTATTGAGATTTTATTGGAATTTTTATATGAATATGTACAATGAAAACAATTGAAGTTTTAATGTATAATTGTATAAAAATGACAAAAATGAGGAATTAATGTGAAATTTAATCAATGTCAATGACTAGAAATAAAAAGTCAACCGACCGATTTTTCGAAATAATTGTTAGGTCATGAAAATAATAAGAATAATGAATTATTGAAAAATAATTCATAAATAAATAGAAATGATGGAAATAAATTAATACGTAAATAAAAGAAAGATAAAATGAGTTTTAAATAGAAAAAGGACTTAAATGAAAGAAAATAAAAGTTTTGGGGGCAAAATGGTAATTTTGCCAAAATAAGTAATTAATGTGTAAAAATAAGTACGAAATACTTAACAAGGGTAAAATGGTAATTTCGGAGGCCTAACGGTTTCAAAAGATAGAATTTCCGTGGGTTAAGGACAAAATGTAATTTTACCCGAAAATGGTAAAAGAAATAATAAAAATAGAAATAAATGGTTATAATGGCAAAATTGTAATTATGTATTTGAAATGAATAATCCAATAGAAAAAGTCAAATTATGTATTTTTGTAATAAATTATATTAATGGAATTCCTAATTGCGTAAAATGTAGTAAATAAAGGTGTGACTAATTTATCGAAATAAATTAGTCAATGAAAAGCAGTAAATAGTATAAAAGTATAAAATATTTCGCTGACGATACAAAAGTCAGTTAAGCGAATAATTAAACGTTTTGGACAAAAGAAAAGAAAAACAAAGTGTAATCAGTCAAACTTAAAAATATTGAAAAAAATAATTCGTAAAGAATTATATAAAAAGAATGAAAAGAAATTGTGAATTATAATGCCATAATTCATAATTTATAATCTGTATAAAAGATTGAAAAGTTTAAGTATCTGAGTGAATTGTCGAAGGATAATTGACAAAAGGGACCAGAAAAAGTGAATAAAAAGTTATTGAATAGTCAAGGAACGAAAGAGTGCATTTGATCAAAATGACGTATAGTAATAAACAAAAAAAAAGAAATTAAAAGTTTTAAATGTTCAAAAATGGTTGTAATAAGATTGATTATGTTTGCCCTTAGCGATAGACAGGTAGTATGATTCTTGTTTTGGATATAATTGGCTAGCCATAGGGACACCTCTGTACCGCGGTGCAAGTCATGACGACTTGCTTAGCTATGGTTGGGATCTTTGATCTCCATAGCTTCTGTGAAAGTGTATCTGTATCTGTATCTGTATCTGTTATGGGAGATTTGATCTTTCGAGATCATTTCTCTATTTGCTACGTGGGACCTTTGGGTCCAGTCCTGTATATCCATTGTGGGAAACCTGTTATATTGCATTAGGGGCACATTGAAATGAAAAAATAAGTATTGCTTAATTGAATTGAATATATGAAAAGTTATAACGAAAACGATTCGTTTGAAAGAAAATGCGAAATTAAGATAAATCTGTAAAGATTTCTGTAAAGTGTAATTAGTAAGAAAAAAAGAAAAGAAATGTTTTATAAGAATTCAGAATGTATTATGTTTTTCGTGAAAATGATAAATTTGATTAATTGGTATTTCTCGTACCAATCACTATTGTGAAAAGTGACAAATTTGAAAAACAATATTAATTTCATGGTTAAAGTTAAAAGTAATGATTGTGACATGAAGTGAATTTAATGCTTATGAAATGTCTTTCTGAAAGAAAGGTTATTTAAAAAAGTAAAACAATAGAAAGACATATGATTGACCGATGAGAAAGAAGTAAAAGACTTATGTCTTAATTAATATTTGAATGAAAGTAATATGTATAAGAATGAAGGAAAGAAAATACTGCAAAGTGTCCCGAAATACTTATATCACTTTGCAATAAAGCTCAAAATCTATCAATTAGTAATGTATTTATTGGTTAAGAGTCGAAACAAAAATAAAAGAATAAATAGCAAGAAGTACAATGAGAGTTCAAACTGAATAATTGAACATTAAAACAGGAATGTAAATAATTTATTTTGGTACTAGTAAAGACACGAGTACCAATACATATCGCTAAATGAAATGATAATTTAATTGCTACGGCTAAAGGATAAAATGGAAGTATTGATAAAAAGTAAAAGTTATAGTAAAGATTATGCTCCACAATCTCCCCTTTCTCAACATGATCATGCTCCAATCGTGATAAATGATCCACCACATGGTTGTCTGCTCCCTTCTTGTCTTTGATCTCCAAATCGAACTCTTGCAAGAGGAGTACCCATCTTATCAATCTTGGCTTGGATTTCTTCTTGGCAAAGAGATGCCTTAGTGCTGCATGATCAGACCACACCATAATTTTTGCTCCAAGTAGATACGATCAAAACTTCTCAAAGGCAAATACAATAGCAAGAAGCTCCTTTTCAGTTGTGGTGTAATTAACTTGGGCTCCTGTCAAAGTGTGGCTTGCATAATAAATAGCACAAAATACTTTCTCTTGCCTTTGTTCGAGCACTGCTCCCACTGCAAAATCACTCGCATCACACATTAGCTCAAAAGGCAAATTCCAATCCGAAGATATGATCACCGGAGCTGAAATAAGCCTTTGCTTCAATAATTCAAAAGCCAATAAACATTCATCATTAAATTCACAAGGATCATCTTTCATTAACAAATTCGACAAAGGTTTCGCAATTTTTGAAAAATCTTTAATAAACCTTCGATAGAAACCTGCATGCCCTAAGAAACTCCTAACTCCCTTGACATTGGTCGGTGGTGGAAGCTTCTTTATAACCTCTATCTTTGCTTTGTCCACCTCAATCCCCTTCTCAGAAATCTTATGTCCTAAAACTATGCCTTCCCTTACCATAAAATGGCATTTTTCCCAATTTAGCGCTAAGTTGGTCTTCTTACACCTACTTAATACTAAATCGAGATGCTCTAAGCAGCTCTCAAAGTCTAGCCCATAAATGGTAAAGTCATCCATGAATACCTCCATAAATTTTTCTATAAAATCATGAAAAATTGCCATCATGCATCGCTGAAACGTAGCCGTCGCATTACACAAGCCAAAAGGCATCCTCCTATAGGCGAATGTGCCATAAGGGCAGGTAAAGGTTGTTTTCTCCTGATCTTCAGGGGCTATGGGGATTTGCAAGTATCCCGAATACCCATCTAAGAAACAATAAAACCTATTACCAGCTAACCTCTCTAACATCTAATCAATGAATGGCAATGGAAAATGATTTTTTCGGGGGGCATGGTTCAATCTCTTATAATCTATGCACACCCTCCAACCCGTAATTGTCCGAGTTGGAATGAGTTCATCTAATTCATTCTTCACCATTGTCATTCCCCCTTTCTTAGGGACACATTGCACTGGGCTAACCCATTTACTATCAGAGATTGGATAGATTATACTTGAATCAAGTAGTTTGAATACCTCTTTCTTTACCACCTCTTGCATAGCCGGATTGAGCCTTCTTTGGGGTTGAGCTACTGGTTTACAATCTTCCATCATAGGAATCCGATGAGTGCAATAGATTGGATTAATGCCCTTTAAATCCGCTGTCTCCCATCCTATAGCCTTCTTGTGCTTCTTCAACACCTTGAGTAGTGTCTCCTCTTCAACATCTGTTAACAAAGAAGAGATAATTACTGGTTTTTCTTTGTTTTCCAAAAATACATACTTTAAATAAGGAGGAAGAGGTTTAAGTTCAGATTTCGACTCCCCCTCTTGTAAAGTATTTCTCTCTTGCTTTAGATTCTTCTCTTCGCATTCTTTCTCCACAGCTGCTATCTATTTTTCTTATACTCCATCAAACTCTTCATTTTCCAAGGAATGCATTAAGCTTGAATTTACTAAATCATTTAGTAGTACTTTTTCTTGCACTTCATCTACACATTCATCGATTTTGTCCATGAAATAGACTGACTCTTCTAGGTTACTTGATGGATATTTCTGAGACTTGTTCATATCTACCACCAATTCTTCGTTGTTGAATCGAAGAGTAACATTTTGCCCATGAACATCAATCAAAGCCTTTGCAGTGTTCAAAAATGGTCTTCCCACGATAAAAGGCACCTTCCTGTCTTCCTCCATTTTCATGACCATAAAATCCACGGGAAAAATGAATTTTCCTACTTTCACCAGTAAATCCTCAATAACTCCCTTTGACTTTCTCATCGATCTATCCGCTAGTTGAAGTCTCATTCCCGTTTCCTTAAGATCTCCTAAGTTGAGTTTCCTGCACATGGAATAAGGCATCAAGTTAATGCTAGCTCCTAAATCACATAAAGCATTTCCAACAAAGGTCTTACCAATTTCACAAGGTAGAGTAAAGCTACCTGAATCTTTCAATTTTTCTGGGATCTTATTCATGATTATTGCACTACAGTTTTTCGTGAGTTGCACAGTACCATACCCTTCTAATTTCTTTTTATTAGAATAAAGTTCCTTCATAAACTTAGCATAATTGGGCATGTGTGCTAGTGCTTCAGCAAAAGGCAAGTTAATATGTAATTTCATAAACATCTCTAGAAACCTAGCCAATTGCTTATTTTTCTTTTCCTTCCTAACTACAGCAGGAAATGACAACCTATTGATATCAAGATCCTCTATGTTCGGTTTTACAATACTCTTTCCCTTGTCATTCCTTGGAGCATCCACATCTACCTCTACTCTAGAGTTAGAAATACTTACCTTCCGTGTTGGTTCCTCTAAATCAGTTGATGAAGTTGGTGATTTACCTCTTTCTTCCTCCGTGCTGCCTCCTTGCCACTTCTTAAAGTGATTGCTTTGGCTTCCTCCTTAGGATTTTGATCTACATTTGAAGGAAATGTCCCTAGTTGTCTATTCGACATTGAAGTTCCAAGTTGACCCAATTGAGTCTCTAAATTTCTCATTGAGGCATCTTGGTTCTGGTTCCATTGCTCTTGAGATTTTCACCTTAAATCTTGACTCGCCATGAATTGTTGTTGGCTATTCATGAAACTAGCAAACATGTCTTCTAAATTTGGCTTCTTTTCTTGAATAGGTGGTCTTGATTGGAATCCCAGTGGGTGATAGGGTTGAGGTTGAGAATGATTAGAGCTTTGCCCTTGATGGTGGATTGGTGGATAGTGGGCTTGGTAGTAATTGGTAGCTTATGGTTGGTGGGGCTGAGCATGACTATGATAAGTATTTGAGTGGTAAGGGGCTCTTGGTTGTGGTTGAAAAGATGAAGCTTGTTGATTCCCATACTTCCAAGAGAAATTCGGGTGATTTCTCCATCCTGGATTATATGAATTGCTGTAGGGATCATTCCTTCTAAAATCGCCCAATGCATTTACATCTCCTACAACTCCTCCTTCTTGGATAACTTGCTAACTTTCACATAGTCCACTCCCCTGATTTACTGCAGCCACATTTTAAACTTTCAAGCCACTCAACTCCTTTTTTACTAATTCTAGTTGTGCTTTTAGCAGTGCCACTTTATCCACATTGTGTAAACCTTGTCTCCTTGGGACTGATCTAGGGGCAGTCCATTGAGAGTCATTTGCTGCCATCTCATCCAACAACTGAAACACGTCCTCAGGTAGCTTGTTCAAGAAGGATCTTGTTGATGCTGCATCCAATAATGACCTTGTTTGAGGTGTAACTCTAGCATAGAAGATGGTCATCAGTTGATAAACTGTTATCTCATGATGCGGATAACTTCTCAATAATCTCCTAAACCTCTCCCAGGCCTCATGAAAAGGCTATTCATTCATTTGATGGAATCCCATGATGTTATTTCGAATGCTTGCAGTCTTTGTTGGAGGGAAAAATCTCATTAAAAACTTTTCTTGCATCTGATCCCATGACCATATTGATTGTCGTGGTAATAATTGTAACCACTCTCTTGCTTTGCCAATCAATGTAAATGGAAACAGCTTCAATCTTACTGCATCCGTACTAACACCCAAAATTTGAACAGTGTCACTGACTTCTAGAAATATGTCGATATGCTGAGCTGGATTCTCCACTTCTGAACCAGAGAACTGATTTCTTTGTACCATAGTAATGGTGGATGGCTTGAGCTCAAATTGTACTCCTCTTGGTAATACAATTATTCAATGATCTTCATTCCACCTTGGCACAGCGTAGTCTCTTATGGTCCTTTGCCTAGGTATTTCTTCTCTTCTTGCCCCTGGCATTTGTTCATGTGCCCTCGGCACTAGTTCATTTTCGGGAGGAAACTCATCAAGAGGAGGATCGTGCTCCATCTCATTATCTCTAATAGCTCTCCTTCTTTGGTGTAGGGTTCTCTCGATTTCAGGATCAAAAGGCAGTAATTGCTCTTGTCTTGTTTTGTTCGTGCACCAATTTCACCTGAACAGAATCAAGAAAAACAAAATAAGGAAAAGAAAAACATACAAACAATAATGACAGCTTACTAACAGCGACAAAGTTCCTCGACAACGGCGCTAAAAACTTGTTGCAACCCTAACAAGTGTACTAGATCGACAAATAATAAAGTAGGATATAGTTAGGACCCTTAATATCAAACCCAAAGGACCCGTGTATGTGAGAACTGTGAAAATTAATTGTATACTAAAGAATTCCCAATTTACTGTGTATGAGTTGTTTAATTTGTATAATGTAAACTTTAAAAACTAAAATATGCAATGAAAAGAAGTTTAATTCTAATAACAGTAAATTGAGTATGTGTTTACTTCAAAAAAATCAACAAGTATAAAAATGTATAGAAATTAAAACGTTGCTTAGGTTCATTCATCCACCCCATACCCACTGTGAATTAATTTTATCTTAAAGTATACATGAATAAATTCGGGATAACCCTCTTAACCCAAGCTTCCCATTCCAAAGCCAGCTATTCCAGTTGCTAAACTTCCCATTCCGGACCCAGCCCAATAACTAGCTTATGCACGGGTCTAACATCCTAAGTTTGGTTTGCCTTCCCATTCCGGAGCCAAACAACCTAAATCTCATCCATTTCACTCCACACTCTAGTCCTAAAATCACAATTACTGCACATTTAGAATCCCATTCCGAAGTCGTCTAAATTAATACAACATTCATGAAAGAAAAACTTAGCAAGCTTATTCATAGACTTCAATCCATTAGACTCAACACACATTCAAAGATATATGATGAACATCATTCATCCATGTATGGAAATTAAATCAATAGATTGAAAACCCATGAAATATAAATAAGTATCAGTGAAATAGACCATTCATTCATGTAAAGATCAAAATATGCTCAATATTCACATTATGAGTAGGGGATTCAAAGCTTCCCCAAGCAACAAAGACAACTACTCACTATCCATAATGTAAAAAATAAACAAAGAGTGAGAAGTATAAAACCCATTTGAAGCTGAAGATTTGAAGTTGATAAAGCTCCTTCTCTTCTTCTCCAAACAGCACTTTGATTGTAAGTAATAATCTTCAAACTAGAAACTAAAACTATAACTATCTTTGTGTTCTTGAAGTAAAACTAAGTTAAAAGTGTGATTTTTACAAGTAAAACTCAAAATCTAAGTATGAAAAATCCACAAAATATGAAAAACTGCATTTTCTACTCTACCTAAACACTCCAAGCACGAAACCCTAAAAAAGACTCCCTTTAAGCAGAAAATTTCGCAGCTTTTATAGAGTTGTTCAAGAGGCCACGGCTGGGACACTTTTTTCTCAGCCGCGACAGAAGGTAAGGGCACGGTTGAGACAGTTTGTCTCAGCTGTGGCAAGCTTCTGGATCAAAAGTGTCTTCGCAGGTTACCATGGCCACGACTGGGACAGTTCGTCTCAGCCGCGACCTTAAATGAAACAGCGCATTTTGAAATCTGCAGTGGCCATGGCTAGGACACTTTGTCTCAGTAGTGACCTTTAATGAAACGGAGCACTTTGACTCCTAGATTGGGCATGGTTGGGACACTTTGTCTTAGCCGTGGCCATTGGTGAAACGGTGAGTTTTGCCATCTACATTGGACACGGCTGGGACAAATTGTCTTAGCCGTGCCTTAACAAAATTTCCTGTAAAAAGTGAAATTCAAGACCATTAATCACTTAAAAACTTTAAATTAATCAAAATAACTAAAATAAAAATAAGAAACACTAATATAGCCTTAAAACCCTAAAAGCATGCAAGATAAGACACTAAAACGCATAAAATTATCCAGAAAATAAACACTAAAAATAAGATTATCAAAACCTAAGGTTGATTTTGCCTTTTTGTAGCCTTAATCTTTGATAGAAGCTAAAAGTGAATTGCAGTCAATTTTAGTGGACAGTTTGCAGTAATTTAAGTATAATTGTTAGTATAGTTGTTGAAATGATACAAGGCCACTTTTTTGTTAAACTAGACTTATATTTCTACCATTTGTATGAAGAAAGCATAAATTTATTCTAACTCTAAGAATGTCAAAGTTAACTTGAATTCGGAATAGTTGATAGCACTATTTCCAGAAATAGTTCTTAGTATTGTTACAATATCTTGAGATTTATATATGAGAATTAGATAATTTCAATTGATTTATAAAATACACTCCCATATCTACCTTTTCTATGAAGAAATAAAATTCTAAATATGCCTCTAAACCTTCCTAAACTTAATTTGAAAACAAAAATCTTGTATTGCCTATCATAATGAACAGTCATTAGTAATTTTCATTTATTTTGAGTTACATAAATGATATTGCAATGATTATTAATGTTTCAGCAACTAGAAATATAGGAGAGAAAATTTGTAGAAGACCATTTTTTCTGAAAATTCTTTTTTGAAGGTCAAAAATCGTTCACAAGATGAACTTAGAAACCAGTTGCTGCCCTATCACGACTCGAACAACTGTCACGACTCGTGATAGTGTGCTATCTGTAACGACTTGGCCATTTGTCATGAGTCATGACTCCCACCTATCCAAGTCATCCCATCTATCTGAGTCGTTTCCCTTAAGCCTACAAATTGATACTAAAGCATTTTTAGACCTTCCTAAACATTTTTAATGCATTGGAAGCATAAAGATAAAGATTTTAAGCAAGAATAACAAGTGATATCCATGTCCCAAAGTGTTATAAAGTCTATTTAAATTTTTTAAATAATTATAAAGCATATCTTGACATAGAAACAATACATAATAAGGGATACATACATTAAACATTTGATGATATCATAGTATAAAGCAATTAACATGATCAAAAGTTGAAATACGTACATAGAAATTGTAAGCTAAGGTAAATTATTATTTACCATATATATATGATAACATAAATATGATTATATGCATGCCTATATGTTGTTACGCTAAATGTATAGTCACAAGGATAATATGAGCAAAGTGTATAATTTGTTTTATGAATTGTGCATATATATTTATGCAAAAGAGAAGATATATATTTTTTACATGATTATGTACATGTGCAATTGGTATAATATAAGTATAGCCTTGATGTATGAAATGAACATGAACATAGTATTACCTATAAATAGAGTTCAAATGTGGATAGATAGATGCCTATAGGGATAATTGCAGCTGCCACAGTTTGGCCCAATTGGGGATAGAGTATAGTTGATCCCATTTGGATCATGAACAACCTTATTTGGGTTGTTAGTCGATCCTATTTGGGTTTGTTTAACCGGTCTAGAGCACAGTTTGGCCTTGTTTGGGTCTACCAATTTGATATCTTCGAAATATCCACCGTTTTGATACCTAAGTGTATCTACAATTTCCGTTATCCACTGTTAGAACTAAGACAGGCTAAATTATGTTTATAGTATTGATCACGGTTTTCAAATCAATGCATGACTTGCTTAAATATTATTATTGAACCATACGATTTGTTTGATTATAGAAATTATGTCTCAAATGTAAATGTTCAGATGAGTAATTGCCATCTATATGAATTATGTATACTAGAATATTTGTTGTCCTCGTTACTTTAATTCTTATATACTTGAGATATTATTAAAGCTATAAACTTGTTAATATTGATATGTTATGTTGCTTGTGATGCATATTGACTGTGTGTGCTGATGACCGTTGTGAGTGGTCATCCATCATGAGTTATTTTCCCACTAAGCTTTATAGCTTAGCACGACTTATTTTATCCGTGTAGGTTCAGTAGACAAGACTTTTGTTCCGGGACATTCTCCGTATCAGGAAGGGCCAACTCATGACTGATAGGAATTGATGTAGGGAGATTTTATATTAATACTTTGAAATGTTTTATACTTGGCTAATCGGCATATGAGGATGTATTTAATATGTATATAATGAATTGTAACCAACTCACAATATGACTAAGCATGAACATGTGTGTATGTAGTACCTAAAGTAATATGTATATATATATATATATATATATATATATATATATATATATATATATATATACAAGATGCTAAACATGAGATGAAGTATGCGAACAGTCAAAGTAGCATCCATATGTTTATATAATATAGCATGATATGAGTAATGTAACATGATGACTATATGATTGATAATATACAGGCATGATAGTATGAAAGGCATGATTAAATGGATCTAATTAATGGAGTAATAGTATAGGGGGTGTTACATCCACAGTCACCCTAATAACTGAACAGTTCGAGAGGCTCTTCAAAGATCGTATGGTCAGATACCATAATAGTAACACCCTACAATACCACGGCAGCTTTCGCTCTTCACTTTCTAGAGAGATCCTGGCTGCTCCATTTCCCAAAATATGCCTCCCAAATTTACCAAGATACAATGGAAATGCCGACCCCCAAGCTCACATCGACCAATTCCAACACACCATGCTAGTCCTAATAGCTGATTACACTGGATTGTGCAAGATCTTTTTATAGACCTTGACAGATTCGGCCCATATTTGGTTTTGCAACCTCCTCGAGCACTCCATTAAAAACTTCAAGCAGTTTAGCGATATGTTTATTGCGAAGTTCATGGCCGCAATCAAACTAAACAAGGTGTCTACCGATTTGAATCAGTTCATACAGGAAAAGGGAGAACTCCTACGAGCTTATGTCGAAAGGTTCAATGTAGAATCAATGGACATACAAAACCTCAACCTAGAGGTAGCAATCACTGTACTAATAAGAAACACGAGATGTCAAGATTTCAGTGACTCTCTGAGTATGAAGCCCCCTAATGATTTTACCGAACTCATATCTCGAGCCCATAAGTATATCTGAATGGAAAAAACCCGGTACATGTGCTTTAGTTTGTACAATGATGCTGATATAGGAAGAGAAAAAGAGGACTCTAGAAGACTAGCTCGGGACATGGGGAAGAATAGTCGGCCCGAATCCAAAATGCACAGGGAAAGTAGTTCATCCAATAGAACCTACACAGTTATCCACCCTCAATTCGGAGATAGGAAGGAATAAAGGTTCACACCCCTCAATACGACCAGAGAAGATATTCAGGCTTGGATGAAGCAGAATGGAAAGGTTACTTGCCCTAAACCAATGAGGGAGAATCCTAACAGAGATCAGAATATCTATTGTGCTTTCCATCGGGACAGGGGCCACGTGACTGAAGAATACAAGCAGTTAAAGCGAGAAATAGAGCGCTTAGTGAGGAAGGAGACCTTGGCACAATTTGTGAAATAGGATGATAGAGCAAGGAGACACAGGTCATCCACACCTCCAACAAACAGGAATCGAGCTGGTTCAAGCAAAAAGGCACCTGCTGGAGTTATCCATGTGATAGCAGGGAGAGGACAACATGATGACTCCAGGAAAAAAAGGCCAGTGAGGTGCTCGTCGTCAATAGAAGTACGCACACATCGACTCAAGTAGATCAATTTTCGATAATTGATAGGTCCCATGTCAAGCACCCACACAGTGATGCACTAATAGTCGAAGTAATCATTCAGGATTTCCTAGTCCAGAGGATATTGATTGACATAGGGAGTATGGTCAACTTGATTATCATTCAGGCAGACAAGTCATTGAGAATATCAGAGAATTATCTAGAGGAAGTCAACATCCCCTTCATTGGCCTTTTTGGACAATCGATCAAAGTTGAAGGCTTAGCAAATTTACAGTCCAATTAGGAGATGACGCAGTAGTCCGGACGTGCCGCGCAGATTTCATGGAAGTTAACATCCCCCTGTCCTATAATGTAATTTTCGGTCGGCTTTTGTTGGCCACAATCGATGCTTATGTATCCATATAGAATTTAGTGCTCAAAATCCCAACAAAAGATGGGGCAGCGATATTAAGGGGAAACCAAAAAGCAGCTCGGGAGACATATATGACCATACTGAAGGAGGCTAATTAAACCCAGCCCCTCAACACGATGGACACACCAGACAAAAATGATTGGAAGGCTGAGCCAGGTGAAGTGTTACAGGTAGTCGAGCTAGTACCAGGAAGAAATGTCCAGATATTAGCCAACAAAAATGGCTCGAACAAAGAAGCACTCCTTTCAGTACTCAGGAAATTCATAGATGCATTTGCATGGCAGCCCTTAGACATTAAAGGTGTATTGAAGGATTTGATAACTCACTACCTAAACACTCCACCATAATGCAAACCAATAAAGGAAAAAAAGAGGAACTACGCACTAGAACGATAGTTGGCTATAAAAAAAAAGACAAATACTTTGCTGGAGAATGGATTCATCTGGGAGATCTTCTATCCAGACTGGCTGGCTAATGTAGTGCTTGTCAAAAAGGCTAGTGTGAAATGACGTATGTGTGTAGACTTTATCGATCTAAATAAGGTTTGTTCGAAAGACAACTATCCATTACCAAATATAGATCTTCTGGTGGACTCTACAATCAGGTTTGAAGACTATGCTTTCCTTGATGCATCGATGGGCTACCACCAAATTCCAATGAACCCGACAGACGAGGAAAAGAATGATTTCATCACTCACCGAGGTACTTATTGCTATCAGGTTATGCCCTTCGGACTAAAAAATGCAGGTACCACATACCGAAGATTAATGAATCAGCTCTTCGCCAACCAGTTGGAAAAGAACATGGAGATCTATTTGGATGATATAATCGTCAAAAGTAAGATGTTCGTAGACCTACCTACCAAGATTAGAGAGACCTTCCTCACTCTTAAGAAAGCGAGCCTCAAACTAAACCCGAAGAAATGCGCATTCGGAGTACAGTTTAGAAAATTTCTTGATTTCATGATATCAAAGCGAGGGATAGAAGCCAATCCTAAAAAGATTAGGGCAATCATGGATATAGAGTCTCCAAGAACAGTTCGAGATGCGTAGAAGCTCAATGGCAGAATAACAGTTTTGGAAAGATTTATTTCTTGCTCAGCAAGGCAGAGCTTGCCATTTTGAGGATTTGAAGCAGTTCCTTACAACCCCACCATTACTCAGAAGACCAAAGGTCGGTGAAACCTTATACATCTACCTAGCTATCTCTGAGGGAGTGGTAGGCGTAGTTTTAGTTCAGAAAGAAAAGAGCCAATAGTTTCCAATTTACTACACAAGCAAAGTCTTCAGAGGTGTCGAACTAAAGTACCCCATCCTAGAGTAGCTGGCCTTCGGACTAATCACCACCACAATGAAGCTACGCCTATACTTATAGGCCCATACTATCATAGTGTGCACCAATTCTAACCTGAGAAAGGTGTTACAAAGACCTAAAGCTTCAGGGAGATTAACAGAGTAGGCGTCCCGCCTTGGGGAGTTTGATGTGAGGTATGAACTATGCCCAGCAATAAAGGCACAGGTTCTGGTAGATTTTGTAGTAGAGTTGCACACACCAGTTCCCGAACAAGTAAAAAGTTCATGGAAATTACATGTGGATAGAGTCGTATGCTCGGAAGAAGTTAGAGCTGAAGTTCTATTGATAAGCATTAGAACGATCTGTATCAGAACAATGGCACACATAGCCTTCCCAGCTACCAATAACGTGGCAGAGTATGAAGCTCTATATTTTGGGCTACAACTAGCAATAGAGGTAAAACCAGACACACTAGAGATCTTTTTTAACTCACAACTAGTTGTAAGCTAGCTAAAGGAAACGTTTAAGGCGAATGAGAGCTCTATAATCCACTACAAAGAGCTGATGTCTGCCCTCTTAGCCAGATTGGAAGGAATCGGGGGAACTTAGTTAATCATGCTGATACCCCGAATAAAGAACCAGGAAGCAGATGCCCTAGTAAAACAAGCTTCTCTCAACAGTACGGTACAGAACACTGACATTATCTATGTAATGATTTCATAACCAACATATGAAACCTACCAGGTTCAAGTATAAGAGCTAATGGACGGATGGTGCCTTTCTATTTATCAATACTTAACCTCAGAAACTCTACCAGAAGATCATACACAAGCTTAGAAGATAGTTCGAAGATCGAGCTTATATGTCGTGCTGAATGAGAAGCTATACAAGCGATCTTTCTCAAATCCCAGGACTTTATATGTAAGTGCCGAAGAAAAAGACTATATCCTAAGGGAAATTCATGAAGGAATTTGTAGTACCCACAAAGGAGCACAAACTTGCTCGAAAAACACTCCTGCAGGGATACTATTGGTCCATAATGGAAGCAGATGCCAAAGCACTAGTCCGTAAATGCGATAAATGCCAAAGATTTGCCAACATCACTCACATCAACTCGGTACAGTAAAAATCAATCCACAGCCCATGGGCCTTCGCCCAATGGGAGATCGACATACTCGAACCTTTTCCTCAAGCAACTGGCCAAAGGAAATTCCTTATGGTAGCTGTCGATTATTTCACCAAGTGGGTAGAAGCTGAACCCCTCGCTACTATCACTCGGGTAAACATCATAACATTCATACAGAAGAATGTGATCACAAGGTTTGGAATACCACACTTCATCATCTCGGATAATGGCAAGCAGTTCGACTGTCAGGCTTTTAAAACCTTTTGCTCCGAGCTGAACATTCAGTTATGCTTTTCCTCAGTTTATCAGCCTCAGTCCAATGGAAGGATCGAGGTAACCAACCGAACCATCTTGTCCGAACTAAAGAAGCACCTAGGTGAAGCCAAGGGGCTTTGTGTGGATGAACTTAACAATGTGTTTTGGGCTTACCAGACTTTACCTCGAGCAGCCATAGGAGTAACACCATTTTCTCTAACTTATGGAACAGAGGCAGTCATCCCCTACGAGATCAGGATTTCGAGTATACGAACGTTCTAGCAAGATGATACAAATGAGGCCAATCTACTTTACCACCTAAACTGGCTTGAAGAGCAGAGAAAGCTTGCCAAGATACAATTTGTAGCATACAAGCAATGCATGTCATCATTCCATAATCGAAGGGTAAAACCAAAGTCTTTTCATGTGGGATAGCTGGTCTTAAAGAAGGTGATAGCCGCCTAGACAACAGCGGGCGTAGACAAGCTCAAGCCAAACTAAAAAGGGTTGTACATATTCCACAAAATTATGAAAGGCGACGCATACAGATTAGAAGATCTCTTCGATAAAGTTCTGCCATACTCGTGAAATGCTTCAAGCCTCAAGCTTTACTTCCAGTAATAATCCACTTGTTCTTTCCTATTTTTATTTAATTAAAGTAGTTCGGTATTATTGCCATTTCAATCTTAATTCTGATATTTTTACTTTTGAGTTCATCAGCGAACACCGCATTTCAAGCACATATCCACAGTGGATAACACTTAATGAAAGTTATTCATTTTACTAGGCTTACGATAGCTTGCCTCTAAGTCCCGCATTTACACTTCAAAAAAGTTTAGCAAAATTGCCATGATAACTTATCTATTTTAGGTAGAATCGCCAACTAAGTCACTCATCATTTTTATTACTAAGGAAATATAATAAGCTTATGATTAAAAAGCCCATAAATCGACACTAGTCCGGTAAACAATTCAGCCTAAAAGGACATTGGTCCTGGCACTTAATAATAGAAAAGCTCAAAAAATATAGAGAACACAAAAGAAGACAAGAAGAATTTCATTCAATAATCAATTTACAAAAAATGAGCTAGTCCTCATCCGGATATACATCATCCATCCAAGACAAGTCTAGCTCATGATGCTTTTCTTTTATAGGGTTTGAGAGTTTAGTGCCATATGCTAAGCACTTCTCAGCAACCCAATCCACTTCTTTTTCCTCCTGCTTCGAGCACTTCTCCTCTAGCATCGAGCACTTCTTCTCTAACTTCACTTGCTCTCGCTTTATCTTTTCTAGCTTGGCAAAGAGGATCTGAGCATTCTCTTTCTCTTGGGCTGCAGATGCCTCTAGCTCGGCAAACTTCTTCACAGCTTCTTCAGCTTTCTTCTTGGCTGCTGTGGTCTTAAGGATAGACTTGTTCAGCTTGAAACGAAGATCATCGAAAATAGAGTTCGCTCGCCTTCATTTACCAATAAAGGCATTTAGCTTGGCGATCACAGTGCCTATAATCATAGACCCCTACAAATACATTAAAGAAATAAAAAGGAAATTAGAGGGTAACGCGATCAGTAGGCAAACTCATAATATACAACAACTTACCTCCACTTGGTGTCTTTTCATGATTGAGGACAGCTGCTCGGCATTCAAGCCATACAAGGGAGTCACCTCGTTTGGCACGCAGGATACCATATGTGTGAATGTAGTAAATTCATCACTCTTGGTAGGGTAAGAGTTCCCCTGCTTCTCCCAGAAGTCATGGATCTCAGTAATCAAAGTCCAGATATCTTTCTCATCGTACTCTTTCTCACTGGACCCTCTGACCTCAGCCACCATTCCTGGTTCTCTGATAGGTGAAGAACCTAAGCACGGCTCCTTAGCTCGATCACCAGAAGCTCCCCTTGATGACTGCTTGTTTACTATCTCTACTAGAGTGGGTGTACAAACAACCCCAACCATCAAACCGAATACAGGCTTGAGGGTCACGGGGGGCACACTAACAGCAGCTTTCTGCCTCTTGGCCCATATGAGCTCGATTGCAGTAGGCTTACCTCCTCTCTCTATGGCTGTAAAATGAAGAAAATTAAAAATATGATAAAAAACATGTAGCAAATAGACAAAACACTACCTTTTCTCTTTTTTAGAATGAACTTAGAGCCATAGGGATTGAGTAAATTTTGGAGATTCCACTTCTCCCAAGTAATCTCCCTCCACCGAGCTAAAACCAGCTCTTCCTCTTCGATCAACCACAAATCATTGTCATTGCGGTTGACGAACTGACCCCAAGTAGTGTAGACTAGGAAATCTTCATTCAAACTCTCCACGAGGAAATAACGGTCCTTCCACTTCTTTATGAAGTCCGAATTACCGCAAAAGCCCCATAACCTGCTCGAGCCTGTATATAGTTGTGATCTTCAGCCTTGGCTTGCAAACCAACCACATGTGTAGCCTAAAATAGTTTTAGCATCAAATTAATATCGTCCTCCATGGCCTAGATTTGTAGGGAAGAAAGAGCACGCCAAGCATTTGGATGGAGTTATCCAATGGTCAAATCAAAATAATTTAGTACCTTCACCTCAAATGGAGTTAGGGGGAGATGTACCCCAACCTCTAACTGGGCCTCGTAGATGGCCAACTTCCTCTTATTGGTAAACGTCATGTTTGCCTTTTGGGAGGAAGTAGGCACACTAACAAAATACCAATTTGACGATGCCACTTTACCGAACAAAATAGAGAGCTCGTCCTCCCTCACTGTCAAGCAAACATTGCCTACACCTGGCAGACGATGAGATATCCTTTTTGGCTTTGAAGAGGTTGGTGACTACCCGAACTCAAACGGCGGTGCTCCATCAAAAGCAGAGCCACCATTGGGACTGGGAGCACTGTCAACAGAGACTCTTTCACCTACCCTCTCCCTCTCACTAGATTCTTTAGAAGCACTCATTGTGGAACTAAAAGGAAGAAGAAGAAAAAGAGGGATAACAAACCTGATTCAAATCAGAGACTTGTCGAAGAAAATGGGGAAGCAATGAATCACAAAGAAGGAGCAAAGTTCCTCACAATGCAAAAACACCTTCAAAGCTTGCCCTAGAATGGAGAAAGAGAAGTAACGAAGACAAGGATAAAGCAAACGTATAAATGGAAAAGAGAAGCAGGAGGAAGCTTATATACTAATTCGAAGCCCTCTACCAGCCGTACACGTGGAGGGGGATCTGGTGTAACGGTCTTGTCATTATGATAGAGTGCAGGAAATGAGATACTTCTGGCAATTAATGGCAGCCATTACACGACAAAAGAGGAAGCCATTATGACCTGTTTTAAATGTTCGATCAGAACCGAGGTGCCACCCCAGTCAACTCGTAGAGCAGAGGATCATGAACGGACATAAATGTCCTTACCCTGTGGGAAGGGGGGAAGACTTATGATAACACAACCTTGCTAGTAGTCTGATCTGTCCCATACACAAGCTAGGTAAAACGAAACAAACCAGTCATACATCTCCAAGAGCTCGTACAACTCAAACACCCAAAGAGCTCGGAGCCACTCAAGGAACCGAACTCCCAATAAATTTTGCCATATCTGGCAGTAACTACCTCCTCTCCCACACGTCTTACCCAAAATAGGAGAAGTGGGGAAGATAACTAAAAGTAGTGGCAATTCACCCCACTACTCACGTGGAAAAATCTAGGGAGATATAAGTGAGGAAAATTAGGTAAACCAGGTATCTTTTTTCTCACTTTTCAACACTGAAACAATTCCATTTTCTCACCGAAATATCCTCTAACTTAATCATCGGAGGTTTCTTTATCAAAAATTCCCTGGTTCTTCACTGTCTTGTAGGTCGTTCAAGTTACCATAACTCACACTTGATATCACTGCTAATATATCCGTTTGCTTATTTTAGGCCTATTTCAGCCTTTCTTGATAAATTCCTGCAATTTTCTTCAATATTAAATTATTTTAGGCTTCCAAGTAGACTTTGACTATAAACAATAATATTGGGCATCAATAATAGAGTGTGGGATTCATAAGTGGAGAGCAGTTGGGCAGCTATAATAAAACATTAATTTTGATAGCCTCGCATGCATTCAACTTCGTTACCTACGGCAAATTATTGCCAAGGGCCAAGGCTGAGAGGCTGGCTGGCCCAGGCTGAATTTACACCTCTCCTAACCAAATGCCAAACTGAAGTGTCAGGTTGCAAAACATTTCTTACGAGAAATTCTTACCTACATCAATTCTATAATAAAATTAATGGATGAAGTCAATCACATTTTGCTAAATATTTTTTTTTCATATACATGGTAGAATTTGATGTAAATTAATCTGGACAAGATACAAATACGTTAGATTTTAGAGCAATGAGCAAATATCATTCAAGTACATTTTCAAAGTTTCACAACAGTACATTAAAATTAAAATGGGAAAAAACTGGAGGAACTTGGAAGAAAAAAAAACAAGAGATTGCACATTGTATTGATTCTGATCATAAAAAAACATGAAAGATAACGGATTGAACAATTCTGCCAATTTAGCAGAAAATTAAAGGCCATGAAAAAAAAATCTTAGAAGTAGTATCACACACACATATATATATATATTGAAACTACTCTACTATCTTCTTTTCTTTCGTTCTTCTTTTTCTTTGTGGTGAAAAAAGAAGTGAAAAAGAACGGTCCCCTTTGGGTTGAAGCCGATGTATCTCCTAAAAAATTCATTAAATTGATATGAAAGTTTAATCTATTAGCTACTATCATTGCTTTGGCACAAGAATATCAAAGTCCCTAACAGTCCATTCAGCAACCTGATTTGGGTCCTTAAAAATTTCTGTCCCTAAATCAATTGACATCCATTGCCTTCTAGCTGGAGGGCTCCCAGGATCCTGTAAAAAAATATTTTCTTTAGCATATAACCATTAACTCAAAAAAAATTAATAATAATAGGATGATATAGGTGTCTGATTTTAAAACATTTTTTCTTTTATAATTCATGATATTATCTAGTTTGAATCGGATTGGTTCATTATAAAGGTAAAACTCTCTTAATATTGATTTATCATTCACAAAACTTAAACTCAAGATCTTCCTTCAGATAAATAAATGCCAAACTATTTGAATCAACCAATGTTAATAGATTATTAAACATTGTTAAATACTTGAGATTTTGCCCCATTTGTAGGTCTATGCCAATCCAAATTAGTCAGAGCAAAGTGTTTTAGATATCGGATGATTATAAAAAAAATCTATAAACATCCAAAAATATAAAATCAAACCTGATAAAAGTAAAGTGATTGTGACAATCTTCCAACATCAAGCTCCCATGTTCTGGGATCACCAATCCAACCTTCACCCTGCTTAGTTGGATATCCATAGTCACCCCAGACAGGATGGGGAAGAATCTGCAAAATTTCCTGAGGCTGAGGATTGCTATAAGGATCACACAAATTGTAAGGTTGTTCAAGATGTTGTGCATTCCCTGGAGAGCAATGCAAGTGATAAGCTGCATAAGGGAAGCGAGCTGTATCGTTGCGATGGACTCGAGTTCCATTGGGGAATGTATGGTAAGGAGGACAGACATTAAGGTTGTTGGGCTTGCACCAGGCAGTTGTATTGGGATTGATTATCATTTCGATGTATCGAGTAACGTCTGAAGTCACATTGCCATCACAAGGTTGTCCATTGTTCTTCCAACAGCTGCCCATGTCCATTAGGTAGAATTGGCTGTTTGGTCCCCCACCTTTGATCACATTCAAAGTGAACCTCACCTTGAAGTTTGGTGATTCTGGTATCTGCAGTGTTTTTAATTAGTACATTTTATCAAGTTATATTAATCATTGCCTACTATGTTCTTTTGCTTGTAAGGAAAACTTGCTTGCAAGGTTTTATTTAGATGTTGAATTGACTATTTATTGAATCTGTTATGCTTAATGATTTTTCATAGTGAGAGTCCTTTAGCATTGATGCTGACAGAAAATTATGTGACAACTTTTTAGGAGCTTTTAAATTTTGTTTTGTTGAAGTTGGACTTTTAAATATTACAACTAAAATTACTTTGGATGAAAGCTACGTCAGTGCTCCAATATCATATTCATAGTTTCTCAATAAAAGTGAATTTAAAAGTAATATTTAAAAAGTAAAGGTATTTTGAAGGAAAAAAAATGTCCAAATTGATAATAACTCGTAATATAAAAAAAATGTGTGATATTTAATTATAATGTTAAGCCTATAAAGTGACTTAACATGTGGGTTCTTGTATTTTATTAGTTTTATTGGTACTAGGATATAAATAGCAAGTATTTTTAATGAAATACGAGTTTAAACTTTAGAAATCTAATATTCTAATTAACCAAAAAATAATAATAACGATTAAGCTATAGAAAAGAAAGAATTACTCACAATTTTGGACATTCCCCTAGTTGGATAATGATAGCCGCCAGAAAGTCCACGTGTGGCATCAGATCTGAAGTAAAGCATCAACCATGGATACTTAGTTGAAGTTCTCAAGACATGATGAAAAACCCAACTGCCTTTACCTAGTTCTTTCTCCCATGTTACAGAATGGTAAGAAATGTTACCCGATAATCCTTGTCTTAAATCAACATCTAAATCCCATGACCCATAAAACCTACCCCTAAGTGTAGTCCTGTTAGGCCCTTGTAATGTAGTATAGTCATGATATATAGTTGGTTGATTCATGCACCCTTTTCCAAAACAAGGGAACCCAGAATCTGGGCTAAAAGGCCCCACTGTCTGCCCATTTTTAGGGCACAAAGCTGCAAATGTGTCCATGTTCCCACTTTTGAGCATGATCATCCAAAATTGCCATGGATTTGGTGTGTCTTCAACTTGGCATTTAGAGCCTAAGTAAAGCTCCTTCTCTGCTGCATAAAGATTTACATCATTAAGGGACTTTGGTTGTAATCCAAGGAAGGGGTGGCCAACTCCTAACTTGTTGTCTGCTTCTGTCACTCTATGAACCAACATGTAGGGCACCAAATTGCAGATTGAGCAGTTCTTTTCTACAATGATTAATAACCAAAATAGTATTAGCTATATATTAAAAAAAATTGATTTAGTTGCATCACCACATCATTGACCTACTCAATTGCCAAAAAATTTTGCATTTATTATTATATATCAAATCATTGCTGCACATTATAATTTTATATCACTTAAAAAAAAGCAGTTTAGCGACAAATTTTAGCTCTAGAAACAAATTTGTAGCAAAATAACGATGGATTTGGCGACAAAATTCAGATTCCAGAGCTAAAATAAAAATAAATTCAAGATATGTTAATAGTAGCGACGGATTCAAACTCCGTCGGTAAAATAGTGGGTTGCTGCCAACTCTAGCGACGGGAGTTAACCATTGATTTCCGTCGCTACATTCAGAGTTTTTATAGCTAAATGAATGCCATTTTTTTTAATGTTGCTATGAACAGCGACGGAATTAAAAAAATTGAACCTATTCTATATATTATGAAGCATACCTTTTGATTTTGAAGAAGCCTTGTAAATGTCAAAACAATCAGCAGCTCTAGGGCTGCCCATATTAGGAACTTCTTCTCCAACCTCATTGCATTGATTCCATGACTCTATTCCCAATCTTAGATTATCTCTTCTCATTCCTGGATCTCCCACTGCTGATACATACTCTTCATTTCCACCTCTAACACAAATTCCACCTAAATTCAAAAGCAATGCCACAACTAAAACAACAACACAATTTGGATTCATAGGCATAGCCATTGCTGGAAAAAATTTCAAGTTCGATCTCCTATATAAATATAATGCAAAAAGTACAGTTTGAATACAATGTGGGACTTGGATTTTAATTTAATTTAGAAAAAGAAAAAAGAAAACATTGCTTTGGACATTAGTCTTAGACTTTCAATTGCATGGAACATACGCTTCCTTTATTTTGGATTAGGTGCTTTAGATTTGTTATTCGCTAATATAAATTTAGTTGGGTGCACATTCTGTATCAGAAAAGGCTACTTATGCCTTTCTTAAACCAAATTTCTTACCAGAAAAGAAAAGGACAGACCTAAATTAAGTCATTTTCATAATTCGGATATATATATATATATATATAATTTGTTTTGTTAATTACTATCTGTTTTAGTCAAAAAGAATTTACTAATTCTAAACCTTTCCAGGTATTAATTAAGAATCACAATTTTCTTCCGATAAGATCTCAAATTCTGTGGTTGATTAAGCTTTGGCAACTACTTACCGTTCATAAAATGTCTTGCTAGAAATTTGGAGTAATCAGTTTCTTAATTCTATTTTTATTTTTCTGGAGTTAAGAGTACGCAAATAATTCCTTGCTTTTTTGTTTTTTATGGATTTTTTAAAAAATATTTATTTGGGTTGAATTCAAAATTTTTTTTATGAATCAAAACGTTGAATAATTTATCATCTATTTTAAGTAATTTTAAACTTTGTAGTTTAAGAATTACAGCATAAATTTGGCAACCTAGATTATTATATTACTAGGGGAGATTTTGGTCTTACAACTGATGATCGCCAGAGAATATTAATATTAAAATTGAAAATGGCAACCAAAATCCAGAGATTATATTGCTGCACATGTAAAACCTAACCTTATTAAGGTACATAGTACATTATGATACTCGCAATGGCCAGAATATATCTCTTATCATTTATTTATTATTAAATGTTTTTTATTAATTATTATTAATCATTTTAAGCAGTACAAAATTTAGACCGATTTTATAGTTTTCTGCTTGCTTTTGTCCTTGCGGTTCAATTACTCATCAACTGTCAAAGATGGGATACAGATTGACAAAAATAGTGCAATAGACAACCTAATATTGGGAGTAACTAACTTTGGTCTTAAATTTGCAACCTATGTGTCTTTGAATAGGAAATATTTGGTGGTTGGGTTTCTTATAAAGAAAGTGATGCCTCCATTGGAATTGAAGTGAGAGCTAAGTTTCTTGATTCTGTCCTTACACTGCAAACCTCAAAACATTTGTTGGCAAAGTGATTTGGGCCATTGCAGAATGTTGATCCAATCCCACAATTGATTTGGGCCTATTTACTTTTGTGGATGGACCTCAGCCCTAACTAAAACTGACCCAATATTAGGCCTCACTCTTTTTCAATAGCTATGGGGATCAATATCACTATTTTTGGGGAAATTTTTAATTTTTTTGTTACATTCCATTTTTCTAAGTCCAAATCAATTATCCGCTAATGTAGAAAAAGTTTAGGGTCTGAAGAAAATGAATTATGATGCAGACATCTTTTTACCTTATTTTTCTGCTGTTACCAGTCTTTGATCCCAAAAGAAAATAAAAGACGGCAAATCTAGAATCAGAAATAAAGCAAAAGCGCAAAAAAGAGGGGAACCAGTTCGATTTTAACAAATAAAAGAAAGAAAAGTCCTGAAATTCAAAAACAAGGAAAAGAGAGAACTGGCAGTCCTAATTGTCCATAATCTGTCTCCCTTAGAAAGCCAAGTAGCTGTTTAAAACCCATGACGAAAAGTGGATAATCAATGCGAGTGGACTGCTAGCTCAATAGTGTTGGAATCCTATAATACATCTAGTCAATAATAATAATGTTAAATTATAAAAAAAATAAAAAAATTATAACAGAAGCGTACTTGAATTCATAATTTTAATTAAATTATCAAAATTTATGATTTATGATATTTCAAATTGATAAATAAAAAAAATATGTCTACTATAGATAGGAATAGAAGGACAATTTCCTTATATCTATAATTTGAAAACCATAATCCTTTTATATAAAAAAAGATTTTCTTTATTTTTAATTTAGCCCATCATAAAATTAAAAATTATAAAATAATATCTATACATTTAATCCATACTTATAATATTATTATTATTATGGTTCACTTTACTTTCTATTAAATTAGATCACTTTAATATTTAGGTCAAGTCTTTTAAATGATAGTTATGATATATAATTATTATAATCCTAATATATATATATATATATATATATATATATATATATATATATATATATATATATATATATATATATATATATATATATATATATATATATATAGTGTATTTGTCAATAAATCCTAACAATCTTCACTTGGATTATATATATATATATTCATTTTGCTTTATAATTATATGTCAACTTTATGAGTTTAAAACTTTACTATCACAAATAAAGACATTTCTGAATAATCTCATCCATCAATCATGCTTACATAGAACCAAGGCGACTTTTGTTACTTATATGTCGTAACTAAATCCATCTCTGATCACATATATAAACACAACCAAATGACACAGATGCAGTATGGATGCATAGCATGAAAATTACATGTAATGTGATCTAAACATGCCTATTTTCAACTGGTCCATTCTATAAACTTAGTGAGATCAATCTATAGCTAAATCAAAGTGTGAATAACTCAACTTCATTTCTGCAGAAAATGTAGATAAACCAAAAACAAAAAATGTGTCTATAATAAAAAAGCAAGATTACAAAACTCCCACTAAAATTAAATATCCTCAAAAGATATGACATCCATATGAGCAATATGCTCATTAAAGACCGTGGGTGGTAATCCTTTAGTAAGCGGATCCGCAACTATGGAGTTTGTACCAATATGTTCAATAGACACCTGTCCACTTTGAACTCTTTATTTAACAACCAAGAATTTAATGTCTATATACTTTGACTTACTCGAACTCTTGTTGTTATTGGAATACAAGACTGCTGACTTATTATCACAAAAGATCTTAAGTGGTCTTTCAATTCAATTAACAATTTGCAGTCCAGTAATAAAATTGCGCAGTCATATTGCTTGATTTGATGCCTCATAGCATGAAATGAACTCTGCTACCATGGTAGAAGAGGCTATAAGAGATTGCTTAGCACTCTTCCAAGAGATAGCCCCTCCAACAAACAAAAAAATATAGCTTGATGTAGATTTCATGCTATCTTGGCACCCAGCAAAATTGAAATCTGAATACCCAATGATCTCTAACTTATTCGATCTCCTGTAAGTGAGTATGAAATATTTTGTTCTTTGAAGATATCGCATGACTCATTTGGCTGCTTTCTAATGATCCATTCCTGGATTGCTTAAGTATCTTCCTAACACTCCAACTATGTACACAATATCCGGATGCATACAAATTTGAGCATACATTAGACTTCCTATTGCTGATACATTTCTATAATGTATTCCCTTATATTTCCTTTACTTGTATACCTCATAGAGATGAGTTTTGTTAAGATTGTACTTGTTTCAGCCTTTTCATTCTTAGCAAATATCTTCTCAAGGTTCTCAAGAAAACCCTTAGCTGTATCCACCTGATCGGACATTGTGCCCCTAAAAGCTTTAGGAATAGCACGCTTAATGATCATAAAACTTATGCGATCAGACCTTTCCCACTTTTCCATCTCCCTCTTTTGTTCAGAGGTACTCTCATCAGTGAGATCAGCAGGTCTAGGTTTTCTTAGTGCAAGGTCTAGATCCATGACTCCGAGAGTGATCAATACAATGTAATGGCCCCAACACTGGTCTGGCCATGAACAGTAAATTTTGATGGTGAATAGTGCACCTGGGCCATAAATCGAACCCGAAAGTGAAAAATATTTTATTTGACCATCGGAAAGTATTGGTCATGGTGAGTCCGGGGTTGAAATTTAAAGTGAAATTAAGGTCAAATAGACTTTCAAAAGTCAAAAATACAAAAAAGTTAGCGAGTCAATTTTCCTAGTAGAAAAGGTGACTTAATTTTGCATAAATTTTTAAAAATAAAAAATAAACTCTAAAAATTTCCAAATTTTGCATGTCTCCATGAAATTTTATTTAGAATATTTTGGTGTAAAAAAATAAATTTTTTGGTGATGTCGACAGTTGTTGAATTGGACCAGTTCGGTTGAATCGAACCAGTAATGAACTCCGATTGAGCCAAAAGTTTATTTACTACCTATTTTTGGATATTCTAAGAATTATGGAATCAAATTTGAAGTGAGAAAGTGAGAGATTTCTATGTGGGCCTTTAGAAAAGTGAAATTAGGCCTTAAAGAAATTAATTAAGCCCATTGAGTTATAGCCCAATTTTTGTCCCATTTGGAAGAGTATTTAAGGAGAGAATTTCTGCAAACTTCCAGCAAATTCCAGCTCCTCCTTCCTTCTCTTCCATGGCCGAACCTAGCTTCCTCCATTTTTGCCTAATTTTTCTCTCATTCTCTCTTCACTTCACACTAAATTCAGCCCTAATATAGCATATTTCACCTCTCTAGTTTAGTTTAATACCCTCCTTTCTTCAAAAAAGGGAAGAAAAACAAGAGAAATCAAAAGAGAGAAATTAGGGTTTCATTTGAGGTAAGTGAAACCAATGAGTTAAATTTCTTTTCTAAGTGTCTACTAGTATTTTTGAGTGCCTATATTTCATTTATGATGTCAATTTTAGCATTTGAGGTCAAAAAATTAGGGTTATAATGTGTTAAAATTTCGGTTTCCATAGGGAAGAAAAGAGAAGAGCAAGCTTCCAAGGCTAAAGGCAAGGAAAAGGAAGCTTAGGCTACCTAGAGCAAGGAGAAAATGTAAGTGACTAATAAATCTTAATAATTTCTTTGATTTTTAAATAAATATCCTTTATGTAACTTAGGGAAATTATGACAAAAGTGGTGTTTAACTAAAAATGATGGTAGATTAGTGTTATGAGACCTTAAATAAGTGTGCCTAAATGCTTAAATGAATGATTAAGTGAATATATGGTATAGTTCCTTTGATGGCCGAATGAAATCCCTAAGAAAACTAAGGTTTATTTTGTGAATTTTGATGAAATTATGCTTTAAAATAATAGTAGGAATGAAATAATATGCCTAAAAATTTTTGTGGAAATTATAGAAATTAAATGAATATTTTAGAGATAAATTCTCAATTATGTAAGTAATGAAATTATTGAATTAATATGAAATAATGTATACTTTGTTGAGAAAATGAATAATTTTGGTGAATTATGGTAGAATAATTCACAAATCATGTGAAGGAATTGAGAAGAATAAATAATAAGTAAAATAAGTATAATTAAGTAAAGAAATAATAAGAAAATGAAGATTTGATTGAGATTTTTAATTAAATTATGTCCTTAGAAATAGTCTGGTAGTGAAAACCTAGCTCAGAATATAATTGGCTAGCCATAAGAACATCTGAACCGCGGTGCAAGTCATGGCGACTTGCTTTGCTATGGTAAGATCACTGATCTCCATAGCTTTTGTCTGTATCTGATATCTGTTTTGTGAAAAGTGATATGTGAGATCATTTTTCAGTCTGTATGAAGCCCATAGGATCCACGTTTCGAGTATCCTGTCTGAGAATTTATGTCGATACTGTACTAGGGGCATGAAAGAGATAATAAGTTAAAAGAAGTAAAAAGAAAGATAAAAATGAAGTTTAAGTAGCAAAAATGACTTAAATGAAAGAAAATAAAAGGTTAGGGGTAAAATGATAATTTTTTCAAAATGGATAATTAATACGTGAAAATGAATAAGAAATAGTCAACAAGGGTAAAATGGTAATTTTGGAGACCTAACAGTGTTAAAATATAAAGTTTCTATAGTATAGGGACCAAAAATATAATTTTACCCAAAAATGGTGAAATAAAGAATAAAAGATGAATAATGGAAGAAATGGTATAAGAAAAATGATAATAAATGATTATAACGGCAAATTTGTAAATATGAGATTAAAAGGGATAATTTTGTAATTTAGCAAAATTTTAAGGATTAAATTGAATTTTGTTGATAATTAAGTAATAAATGAGAATAAATGCAAATCGTGTAGGTAATAATTGGTTTCCTTTGATTTTGAATAATATGTGTTTATTTTAAAAGTTTAATTAAATAAACGTATTATAATAAAGAAATTAATTTTGTACATGAAAGTACTAGGATTGTTAGTCACCATTGATAGTTTTCGCTGCATGCAGGTAATGAGTCAGAGGAGCAATAATGCACAACAAAGAGAAGCTACTTTTGTTAAGAAGTTGAAGTAGGTTTTTGGCATGTATATAATTATGAGCTGTGGCATGTATTTAAACATACAGTTATATACACATGTATGATTATGTAATGATATGTAGATACATATGCTTGTGGTTATGACCTGGATATGATATATTGATGTATTGATGGAGTTTTGAGGGATGAGATGTTTTTATTAGAAGTGTTGTGCCTCTGACAGGCTATGGTTTGTCTGTTTTTTAGGGGACTAGTTAGAAATACAACTATTATAATGCCGAAATTTTGTTAAATGAACAATAATCCGGAATAGTTATAGGTTATTGAACAACTAAGATGAATTTATAATATTACGTATTATTGTTATATATATATATATAATAAAAAAAATTTACTCGTGTGCACGCACTGTTCAGTTAGATCAGAGTGACAAGGGTGTTACATACACTCTCTTGTCATGCCTTAAAATTCGTGTCAGTCAGCATAGGAATGGAGTTGATACTAGCAGTAATATTAGCACCAGCAGCAGAAACTGAATTAAGAACAAAACATATAAAATATACTCACATAAGTACCAAAACAATACCAAAATTGAATAACAAATTTAAATACAGTTAAATCCCATCTCAAGACATCTGACACTCCATTAATGTTTTATCTTTGGACAGAACATCAACTTGTAAGTGATATCTTGATGTAGCAATTAAACACAAATAATAAAATAACACGCCAAATAATAATTCTTCCTTTGGGCTGATTTATTATTCACATGTAAGACCAAATAATTATAACGTGCTAATTGCCACAAATGTATATATAATTATATTAAACATTAACTTTCCTTTGGGCCAATTAATATTTGTGTAATTACATACACACAACCAATTATATATTTTGAAATAAATTAATTGATTTTCATAGAGGTCACTTTGACAACATATTGATTCAATTAACCATCTCAATATATATATATATATAGTCATACTGTAATTTAAATTGAAATTCCATAAAATATCATCTTAATACCAAATTATTTATTTACTGATAAAAAAACTTTATATATATATATATATATAACCAAATGTGAAACGGCAATATGGTTCCCAAACGGCACAATGGTTCAATTAATGGTACTAAAACTAAACTAAATGCCTTCTTGGCCATATACCAAACGGCACCAAACAAAACAACATAAATGTTGGCAAATGGCACAAGATAAAACCAAATAAATGGCAGTTTTTTTTTTTTTGCCCTCATTTCAACCGCCAAAAAACAACAATGTTCCTTGATCCATGAACACAAGAATTCATAGTAACCACAAAACACAAAACTGTCGTGTCCCACAAAAATCAATTTTGCCGCAAATCACCAAATGGAATTAAACAAAGTTATATAACCACAAAGAACATAAATTCAAACACAAGCATAAAACCATAACTTATAACAAACTGAATTTATGGTAACTTTAATCAATTCGTAATGATTCAACATAAAATTAGCTTTGATACCAATTGTTGGAATCCTAGAATATATTTAGGCAATAATAATCATGTTAAATCATCAAGAAAAATAAAAGACTATAGTGAAAGCGTATTTGAATTCATGGTTTAATTAAATTACCAAAATTTATGGTTTATGATCTTTCAAATTGATAGATAAGAAAAATATGTCTACTATAGATGGGAATAGAAAGACAACTTCCTTATATCTATAATTTGGGGACCGTAACTCTTTTATATAAAAAAGGTTTCCTTTATTTCTAATTTAGTCCATCATAAAATTAAAAATTATAAAAGGATATCTATATATTTAACCCATACTTATAATATTATTATTATTATGGCCCACTTTACTTTCTATTAAATTAGATCACTTTAATATTTAGGCCAAATCTTTTAAATGATAGTTATGACATATAATTATTATAATCCTAATATATATATATATATATATATATATATATATATATATATATATATATATATATATATATATATATATATATATATATATAGTGTATTTGTCCATAAATCCTAACAAATAGCTCAAGAATTAGAGAACCCTAACTTGCTAATTTTTGTTAATGAAAACTAGTTGTTTTCTACTTATGTTGTTTCTGGCACCTACGAGATCAAAAGAAGGTCCCCATCTAGCAATGAATTATTTTTCAAGTACATAACCATAAAGTGGAAAAAAGAAAATTAAAGTTTGGCAAAGTGGTCACAAGATTTAGAGCGGGTCTTTCTTTTGAAAAAATAAAAAATAATTCTAGCACAAGTAAGAAACCCACGTTCCTATTTATCAGCCTAACTGCCCCCTAACTGCTAGAGCTCTCTCTCCATTATCTTCCTCTTCAGTTTCCCATCAAAATTTTCATCTCTGCTGTTACTGTTGCAGAAAGCTGAGAAAAGGGTAATCCCATTTACCAGAAATCAAGAAACATGAAGTGGGGCAAGAAAAAGAAACAATCTTTATCTGCTTCTTCTAGCTCTTCCTTGATTTCTCAAGTTTTACCCACTTCTTGGATAACAAAGTTCAAGCAAATGAGCATCAATTCAGGAGAAAAACATGCCAAAATGAAGCAGAAAGGGAAATGGAATTCTGTGCCTACAGAGTCCTCTCATTGTGCTAGTGATGGAGGTAAATTCTATGGAGGAGGAGATGGTGATGCTTTTTGGAGGCTATCATTTGGAGAGGACGGTCTTGATGGGTTGAAGAGCAGAGCTGTTCTCCAATCGGTTCGGTACAATTCAGAAGATGATTTTGAGTTTGCGCCATCAAGAATAAGAGTAAATGGAAAAGAAGATACTCACAAGTTCAACATGATGGTTTCTCATGTAAGGAAAAACAGACGATTTTCAAAAGAAATTGAGAGCTTGCCACAAATGCAAACAGGTGAAAGAGAAAAAGTTGCAGAAATTAGAACACCAAGGCTCAGAGTTCAAAAAGAGAAGAACTTGAAGAAAGGAAATCAACCAGTTTTTGAAGAGAAGAAATTAGAATTTGATGGGATAGTTGAAAGAGAGGACTGTAAGTTAACAGCAGCTTCTCCATTGAATTCGAGAGATTATGGCCTAGGAAAATTTGAAGAAGAATGCTTCTTCGAAGCCGAGAATACAATGGATAGCTTTTCTGAAGAAAATTTTCTGACAGAATGGCAAAAGCTGAAACGAAAGAAGGTTAAAGAGCTAAAATCAAGAAATGAAGAACAGAGGAGATCTCTGTACATTGGCAGAGAATTACAGAGGAAAAGATCAAAGCAGAACAGCAAATTAAAATTATATTCTCCTAGAACAGCTTCAAGAGCAGAATTCTGCAGAATAAAAGCTCTTGAAGACATGAAAAAAGCCAAGTTGAAAATGAAAAAGAAGGCGAAGGAGAGAACAATGGAGGGTTTTCGGGGTTTAGAAAGCTTTGCAGTGGTGAAATGCTCATATGATCCGCAAAAGGATTTCAGAGATTCAATGATGGAGATGATTGAAGAGAAGAAGATCAAGAAGCCGGAAGAACTTGAAGAACTCTTGGCATGCTATTTGACCTTAAATTCAGATGAACATCATGATCTCATCATCAAGGTGTTCAGGCAGGTATGGTTAGAAGTGAACGAAGCCTGTTTTGACACTGAATTTGAGAATCGAGAATGTTATCAGGATTATCAAAATCTCTACTAATGATGGCGAGAATTGTAATTATCCTGTAAATAGGTAAGATATCAGTGTTCGCATATCATGCATCAAATTGTAATTTCATGGCAATATAATAGTTTCGGTTTCAATTGCAAGTACTTCCCATCAAGCAAACAAAAAGAAAATTTTGCAAGTACTAAAAGGCTGCACGGCCTAATTAGTATAAAGGGTATTGTTCATTGAACTATTCTGCATTCAAATCCTATAGTCATAGGCAGAAAAGTAAGAATGTTTATAGCCCCTAACATTCCCTAAACCCTTGCGTTTTCAACTTCTCATGGTTGCTATAATTTATTTCTATCTTGCTTCCTGTACTAGCTAAATTAAAAGTATACACCATTCTTTCACCTGTTACCTCTACACCCTAAGCGATTCGTATGCATCTTGGAAATTCCTTATCCTTCAAACAGCAGTGGTGTAATTACCATAACAGTCCGTCCCTGAAAAACACCACTAACAGTCTTCACAGTGCGGTTGCATTTGTAATAATGTATGGATAATTGCAGGAAAACCATTTGCATCAATGGAATTGTCATTAATAAGACCTTCCGTTTAGCATATTCTACTGTATTTTGAATCTGGCAAATGAAAGAGTAGTAATCTAATCGAGGAACAGGATTTTGTTAAATGCTATTTCAGGAAGCTAATAATAATTATTGCTATGCTAGTTCCAAATTGACTGGGACTTGCTCCCAGCCAAAGGTAATAAATAGATAATAAGGAATTTGATAAATATAATGAAGTTGGCAGTTGATGATTGTTATATCAGTATAATGCTCTATAAAAAGTTTGAGAAACTAGAGAGCTGAGGTCCTTGTCAACAATTCAACAAATGCATGTGATTCTGATTTCTGATATTTCAAGTTGGCTGTAAGAGAATCAATTTGATCATCAGAAGCGCCAACCGATGTTCAATTAGGCAGCTGCAAAATCTGATGGTAAAGCATTTAGATTGGCAATAATATTAAGTTACTACACAACTGTGCCAGAATTTTCAAGCTTCTATAATACTATGTGACTATGTGCATCTGTAATCAGAGGACACCTTTGAACTGTATCAATCATCAAATCCAAAAGAACCATTCTACAGCTCTATTTAAAAAAAAAAAAAAAAAAGAGTAGGAGGAAGACCAACGCAATCTTCATAGCTAGATGCAAAGTGGATCAACTTCACAAATAAGACGAAAATTCAACTTTCTACAGAATAATAATCAGTGCAGGAAAATTCCACTAAACCTTCAACTATAATCAAAGAAATGAGACAAAATGCACAAAAATATAAGGCAGATGATGGCTGTATAATGCACATATCAAGCCCAGTACAATCATGCCATGCAGTGCATGAAAACTATATCAAAACCTAAATCACCACAGAATTTTAAGTAATGCATAAAAATAACAGCAAAAGTTATAGCTTGCCCCTTCGAAAACCTTACAAAAATTTTGCTTCTTTTACTCTCGCAATCAACTTCAAGAAAAGTTTCCTCTTGCGGTGAGTCACTTCATATATATACCGCATCGTTAGGTATTGCAAATTTTACCACTCATGCCTAGCATCAAGATCAAGATTGTAGAGTTAATAATAGGGTAAATTCCAGAACTACTATTATCTTGATAGAGTAGGGAGTTAAGTCAGTCAATTGTATCTCTGATATTCAAAATACGTGCCCCAATATGTACCACAACTACTTCACAAAAACTTACCTGTACACATAACGTAATAGCAAAAAATTATATCTGCCATCCATCACAGAATTAGGTACCAAAATCATATTCATCCTTCAAGCTAAGTAACGTTATCCTCCTGACTATAGTGATGTCAACGAAATGTTCTAGTTGGATAACAAGAGAAACACAGTTAAACCGAGGCAGTATGCAAAATTCCAGCAAGGCTAGCACCTAAGAAACAATGAACACGATATCCAAGACAAGTTTGTGTTAAAATCAAAACATAGAATCTATGATATGATATTAAACAAATCATACCTAAATTTATTACATGGGAGACTCTTGAGGCATCAAAAAGCCATAAAAATAATCAGGTAATTTCAAGTTCTCTCTGTGGGAGTAAGATGCCCCATTTGTTCAGCAAGATTATTTACATTCGTGCTAATATTCCACCAAAATTTTCCCTGCTCATTGGGTTTGATCTCGTTTTTTCTATCAGAAGGATCCTTTCTTTCTGACTGAACTTCATGTGCGTCGGTTGAACCAGGATTTTCAGTCAAAAACTGTTCCCAGAATACATCATTTACTCCAGTTGCCACAGGAGGAGCAGTTCCGTGCACTTGTTCCTTTGGAGGATCAGGCTCTGGAGCTGAACCTAGAACAGGCTCAGAATTCATATCAATGGCAGGGGACTTGGCTCGAACATCAACATTCAGTTGTATACAAGATATGCCCGGGCTTTCTGCATGACTTGTGGCTTCATCTAACTCCAAGGATGAATTGCGTTGAGTGTTGGTTTGAACGTCATTTACAATACTCTCCCAAAACGTCAGAGATGACTCCAACTGCTCAAATTGATCCATGTTTGACTGTGCAACAGAGTTTTCCGCATTTTCTCTAACAATAGTTTGGCAGTTCGTTATTTGATTATCCTCAGTGCTGGCCTCATCATATAAATAACCAATTCTTGACAATCTTCTTTTTCTATCATGGCCAGGTTCTAATTGCGGCGTAAGATTTAAAGCAAGACCAGGTTTCTCCAAGACTCGGGCCACAAAGGACACCATAGTTTGCTGCCGTTGTTCCATCTGTTGCAATTTATCCTTCAAAGTCCGCATTTGCATCTCAAATCCTTGCCGCTCACGTTCATGCCTCTGTAACTCCAAGATCAGTGCTTCTTTCTCATGTTTTAGCCTTTCTATATCTTCCTTCAAACTCTGTCTTTCTGAATCAGGTAACGTATTAGATCCATGTCCTTGGAGATTTTGCATGGAATGGCTGTGAACCGGCTTTCGCCTGTGAATGTTCTTCATAAGGTGTGGTTGACCTCTTATAAAATCTTCATTAGCAAATTCCCATTGTTCTGGATCGATCTTTCTGAAACCCTGTAAAACTTCAAACATCTCAATTTAACCAAATTAAAAAAGAAAGTAGAAATCATATTCACTTAACACCCATTGTTTAGGATGGATCTTTCTAAAACCCTATACAATTTCAAATATCCAATTCAATCTAATAAAAACAAATGAAAACAGATGTAAAAATACCTGAAGGCATAAGCAGGTATTGAAAAAGAAACATGATAGAGCAAAGAATTAGCTTACATATGTATTGAGCTGTCTGATGAAGCTTGAGAAGTTATTGTGCTTAAAGAATCTTGGGAGTAAATCCCTAGCAAACTCTGGTGGATTCCATACAATAAAGCTTTTATTGCTCTGACTCCATGAAACGACTGAATCTGTAAAAGGATCATCCACCATCTCGTATGTCTTTGAAAGGAAAGGAGGCAGCGAATTCGAATTGCCCTGAGATTCATCCATTCTAAATTCCAATCTCCAATCAAAACCGCATCATCAATAATTTCCAACACCCAAAAGATTTGCCCAGCTCTATGTAAAATTAGCAAAACCCCTTCTATCCTTCAATAGAATTTTCACATGCCCTGAATCCCAATTCACAAGCATTGAATCCACATTGAGGACATCGAAAATAAAATCAATTCAAAGTCAAAAACCCAAATTTTACTCTTATCCTTGCTAGAACCCGATCAGACATCAGCTTTCTTGAGCTCGCTCCTACAATTCACTTCAAACGATCAAAACCCAATTAACCGTCCCTTCAAAATCCTAGAAACCCAATTCAAAACCCTAAATTCTACCGAAATTTTAAATATAAAATTCAACGAAGCGAGAAAAAATAAATGAAAAAAGAAACCTATTGTAAGTAAAAATTACAAACAATCGCGATAATGAAGCTCGAAATTATTTATCCAATTCAAGAGTAAATCTATCATGAAAGCATAAAATCAAAAGGACCCACCACCCTGCCCGCCCAATTAAGACCAAAAAGAAAATTCCAAGAAAATTTGTATAATCCCAAATTCCACAGTTAAAGCTCTGTATTTATAGCAAAAACAACCAAAAAAAAAAAGTTTCTGAATTTCTGTTATTAGTTGGAAATAGCTTAGACCCCCGTTTGACAAGTATGCGGCACTAAACCAGAAATTAATTTGTTTAATTAGAAGAAAAAAAAAACTTGGAGCCAAAGGAATAGCTGAACATCAGTAGAGTTTCAGCAATAAAAGCCAAAAAACCATAAATTTTTTATTCGGAAAAAAATCGCCTTTTACTTGTCAACGAAGTAGTTGCAGAGAAAGTGCGACTGATTTTGATTTGAGAAATGAAAACGACTTAGTTTATTGTCGTTTAAGTAATTCCTTTTGGGAATTCTCGCAATTTAACCTATTTAGAGAGATTTCCTAGGGTTTTAAATTTATCTTTTTATTCCTTGCTGATTGAAAAGGAATATGCATTTTTTGATATATATAGTTTAATATTTATTATTTTTTATATTATAATGTTATATGAATAATATGTTCATTATGTCTCCTTTTTTCGATGCCTTCTAGTAGGAGATAAGAAAAAGATTCTCGTTCTTATAGAATTTTTAATAATTTATCTAAAAATTTAAATTTCTCATTAATTTCATGTTCTTAATGACATTATTGAACTTTATAATATTTATGATTTTTTGAAAGCTTTTGTTAATTAAAAGAAATATATAATATGTAGTAAAATATTTATTAGCATAATGAATAAATTAAGCATGTTTATGTCTAGACTAGGAGTGAGAAAAAAAAACAAAATTTAAATTAACTGAAAAATTGATCTGAAATCAAAATGATTTTTAAGTTAATCAAAACTGAAAATTTAGGGTACGTTCGGAGACGATTTTATTTTTGGTTTTTAATTTTTTTTCTTAAAAATAAAACAAAAATATGTTCGGCAAATTAGTTTTCGTTTTTATTTTTACAAAAATTTAGGAAATAATTTTGACAATAAAAATAAAAATAAAAAATCTTTAAAATATGATTTTTATGGTTTTATTTTTATCAATAATTTAATTATTTCATCATTATTATCACCACCACTATCACCACTACACCACCTCCACTATTACATTACCACCACCACTACTGCTGTCGTCGCCACACCGTCTCCACTGCCACCACCACCACACCGTCACGCCGCCGTCGCTATCACATCGCCACTGCCACACCACCGCCACCACTGTCGTTGCCGCTACCTCGTCGTCACTGTCACACCACCACCATCGCCACCACTGCCGTTGCCATCATTACCACTACCATCGCCACCACTGTCGCTATCATCTTTGCCATTACCATCGCCACCACACTACTGCTGTCATCACCACCATCACACCATCACTGTCGTTACCACCACTGCCGCCACCACCACTGCCGTTGCCATCTTTGTCACCACCACCGCCACCACACTGCCACCGTCGCCACCACCACCACCATCGCTACCGCCACCGTTGCTGCTGCTGTCACCATCATCACTACTACCGTCACTGTACTGCCATCTTTGCTATTGTCATCGCCACCATCACCAGACTATCGTTGCTGCTACCACTGTCGCTGCCACTACCATACGGTTACTGTCGTCGCCACTGCTGCTTCTACCGTCGCTACCACCACTACTACCATATTATAATTTTTTTAATGTAATATATTTTAAATTTTGAATTTTATTAAATATTTATTATTTAATATTAATAATTAGATTATATATATGTATAATATGTATTAATGGATTTTAGAATATTTTTTAAAAAATAAATAGAAAAATAATTTTTAAATAATTTTTGAAAAACAAATAACAAAAACTAAAGACAGTTTATGGACTTTAAAAAATAAAAAATAAAAAACAAAAAATGTTACCAAACACACCCTTAAATTTACGGTTTTTACTTTTAAAAACCGGTTTACACTTAAATTTTTCAATATTTTTATAATTTATAAATATTATGATATATAATTTTTTAAAATATTATTATAATACATCCTTTTAGTAAATAAACATTAAAATTATCTTTCTATTACTTTTATTTATTCATTATACTTGCATAATTAGCACTTTATTTTTAGTTTCATATTAAATATATTTAAATCTTATAATTAATTATGAAAATTTTGTTTTTATTTTGATTTTTTAATAGATATTATATTTAATTTGTATTTTTTTTATTTCTAAAGCATTTTTAACTATTAAAAATAATATTATAAATTGTATAATTTATTAAATTTATATGTTAAAATTTTTTAGTGGTTAACCAATAAATCGATCCAAAAATTTTGATTAAAAATCAAAACCGATATAACAGTTAATCAAAATTAATGAATTAATTAATAAAATTATTAATATACCGATTAACCAGTTTATTCTCGCCCTAATGCAAAGGAATTTTCGCATGTTTCTTAGGGCGATGCAAATGCAGCTTTGGCTACTTATATCTATTTTTAATGAAGTTGTTTTCCCTTAAAAAATAAATATATATAGTGCTTTTTATTCTTTGTTATTTTGTTACCGATGCAAATGCAGTGGCGAATGCAAGATCTTAAAGTGAAGGTGAGTAAAAATTTTAGTGTTATAAACTTATAATTATATAATTATTATTAGATTAAAAAAAATTAGTGTCAGAATTTATATAATTATTATTAAATTAAAATTTAAAAGTAGACTCTTAAAATAAATTAGAAAATTACTATTATAATATATATATATATATATATATATATATATATGAGAAATTTCTAAAAAATGAGGGTATGCACACATGATGTGGCTCCGCCATTGATCGGATGTGTTATCCAATTTAATAAAAATGATATATTTTATTTTTAGCTATATTGCATGACACATTAGATTAACATTTTTAATATTTAAAAAAAGAAAAAGAATAATTTCACTAATTAAAATATAATTTAAGGAGATAAAGCTGCAAAATAATTTATTAGTATAATTATAAAATTAATTTCTCTCTCTAATAAGTGTCAAAGACTCAAAGTATTATTGTATTATTATGACATGTCTACGTTTTGCCAAAATGACGTGTGCGCTTTGGTGGCCAATAAGTCGTTACTGGGCCATGTTCGAAGAACAATTAATTTGTTGTCATCGTTAATTACAAAAATCATCTATATGTTCTATTAATTTGTTGATACGTATTTTCTGCTGACTCAATTTTCTGCTTTTATATAAATTAAGCTTTATTCCAAAGACAACAATACATATCGTGTGTTAGTGCAGACGAACCCTTAACTTAAAAAAAAAAAAGAAAAAGATAATTAAAAAAATCGTAATATTTGAACTATATTTCAATTCAACACCCAACTTTTAAATTTTATTATTTATATACTATTTTTTTTTGGTTGAATATATAGTAATGTTTTAGTACTTATTGAATTCTATTGAGGGATTAAGTTGAAAGATCTATTATGCAAATTATCCTAAAATACAAATAATTATTTAGTAGTGACGACGATATAAAGATTCAACGGCATATAATAAACAAATAAAAATTAAAATTCACTTGAAGCAAATATCAAAATGCATTTTGTCTTTTAATAAATACTGATGAAAATGTCTCGTATTCAATAACCTCCTTCTCCTTCTCATTTATTTATTAAAAAATATTATTTCCTTCATTGGACTTTAAAATATAATTTTTTTATTTTTTTTACGAAATTAAAAAAATGATTAAAATATTAATTCCTTAAATTTTAACTGAATTTCTAAAGTTTATTAGCATTAAAGAATTAATCATTAGCTAAATGACAAGTATTATTGTATCAAAATAACCAGCGATTACTAACCATTATCAACCATTAATCACTTCACTAATTTAATATAATATAAATATTTATCATATAAGAATTCTCTCTGCCACCAGATATTTTCTCTAAATTGAACATACTCATTGTTTTTTACTATTTGGATAATATAACTATAAATAATAAACTTATAACATTTTATTAAACAAATGAAGCACATCAAGCAAGAGGTTTGATCCAAACCATTTGAAAAATAAACTAATAGAATAGCAAGCAATCATCCCTTAAAAAAAATCCAAAACCCTTGCAGAATCATAAATAAATAAATAATAATTAAGAAGAGATTAAAACATTAAGAGTCACATGAGAAGAATAGCGAGGTCGATAATGCATGCGTAAGAGCTTATGCCATAATAAGCTAACAGTCAATGAAAGTTTTTTCTTTTAGATTCAAAGCCATGTTATAATATTAATATCATTTCAATTATTTGTCCTAAATTCAAAATAAAATATGAATTTTTTTTTTCATTAATGAGGACTTATTTAAAACTAAATATTAAATTTTATTGCATTTACGGCGTGCATAAATCAGAAATTTAACTACTCAAAAGGATATACAGATGAATTGAATTCACAAATGATATTAAAATTTGTTAGATTTTAAAGTGGTGACCTCAGTTCAAGCCCATCATCTTGAAATTAAAACAAATTTTTAATCAAATCACTTTATTTATATATTTATGTATGTATGTATGATGGCTTTGTTAGGTATGGAAAGTAATGTATATCCTAAAAACAGAACCATTAGTGAATTTAATAGTGTCCAAGTGGGCTTTTTTAGATTGAAGGATAAAACGATGCGTGTAGCTTTTTAGTTCCATGGAATGGGCTAAGGCCCATCTTGGTGTGGTATGACCCATACTCTCCATGGATTAGGCATGTCTCTCTCTACAATATTAAGTGATGATTTTAAGATAAATAAAATTAGGAGTTGATTTATAATTTTCTATGGCAATTTACACCCTTAGATACTCAAAGCTTTTACGTTTCCTCCTACAATATGTCTTAGTATATGCACACACACGCACACACATATATATACACGCACATTAAGTCATTATTTGATCGAGAAAACATCAGCTTAATCCTTTAGGCCATTGGTGTATGTCAGTAGATTTTAAATATGATTTTATCAGTCCGATTGATCAATCACATTATTGAATAACCAAAGGGACGAATTGGAATTTTTTTTATACATGGGCTTTAATTTTGATGGGACTGAAATTCGATTGGGCCAAAATGATAAAATGGATTCATAAATATTGATTTTGTTTTAAGTATTTTAAATAATAAAAAAAAGGGGAGTGCTTTATTTGATGGACTAGTAAGGTTAATGAATTTGAAATAATAAAAAGGAAAAACAAAAGAATAACTATGAAATGATAAAAAAAAAGGAAAAATTATACGGACAGTGACACATGTAATGAGGCAGAGAGAAACGTTGATAAGGAAGAGAAGAAACTAAGCCGAAAGAAAATAAAGAAACGTAAAAGAAAATATAAAAAAAAAAAAAAGAAAACCACCGTTACGAAAAGTATAGCACGCAAGTGCATTGCCTCGTGGGTGGCGGGCATATCGGGTATCACGTGACCCCACCAGTTTAACGGATATGATTAGACCTCTTACATAATTCGTGGTCCCCACTCTCCTCCACGCATACCTATTCCTATATGAAAATAACCCCTCTTCTCTCCCGCAATTGTTGCCCCGCAAATTGGGCTTTTTTTTCTTTTTTTTTCTAAAAAAGTATGTTTAGATCCTTCATCTGCACATTTTTTTAGCTAAATTCTTAATTTTTATTGCTTACAAATATCCAAAATTATCCACACGATGGGGATAGAATCAGAATTTCTATGTTATTTAATGTTCAATTTTAAATATTAAGACCCATAATATCTTAAACATTTAATGCTATTTTTCTGTTTAATTAATTGATAATAGATTCAGTTTCGATTAGCGATACAAGAAAATTTCGATTCGATTAATACTAAAATTCAGCTCAATTTATATAAAAAATTTCTGTTATCCATGTTCAATTTTAACTGAAAATTAAACTGCACTTCCCTTTGGTTTGACCATCCAAATTTTATTTAAAGAAAATTAACTGATGTATTTTTTTTTTCAGATGATCGAAATTGCTAAACAATCATCACTCACTAAAAACACTAATTATTATTAAAAGTTTAGCACCTTCCATCTCATGGTATTGGGTCCAAATAAAAATTTGATACAATAAATGCATAATGAAATAATACGTAGCATTACATTAGTTAATTGTCAAAATTGAACTCTGCCAGTGCTGAAACAAAACTTAACACCAGAGCAAAAGATAATAAAAGTTTTAAGGATGAAATAGAAAAAATGTTAAATTCAAATACCCGAAACGCATTTTGCCAAGGCTGCGCCTGCGTTTGTTCAAAGCGCATGTCGGAATTAGGTGGGGAAGTGAAGGGATAAACGAAAATGAAACGACACCGTTGTCTGATTTTAAGGAGAACATTACAATTTCACATATTGGATTCAAATTGAACCATATTAGATACACCAATTTCACTTATATAAGAAGAACATTCCACCAAATTTTCTGTGAATTTAAAGTTCAACTAAAAAAATTAAAAGATATTTGATTCAATAATTTCTCTCTTTTTTTTAATTTAGGATAAAAACGACAAACAAATTAATTAATAAGACTTTTAATAAATGCTTTAAAAGGGTTATATTATACATTCAAAGGAAAAAAGAAAAATATTTCCAACAACATGGGATGAAATTGACCTAAAAATAACAAAAAAAAAGTGATTTTCTTATTTTCAGAAAAACAAAATATGTTTCTATTCATTTTTCCCACCTTATTATAGTAACACTGTAACAAAAAGAACAACGATAGTAGCAACAATAATCACTCTACTATTTTTTTGTTCAAACAAAACATAATTTCCAACAAATTGGCCATGACAACTTAATAATAATAGTAATACACTCATTACACCATCGGTGTGGTAGTGCGTATGCCCCTTTCACAGACTTCCGCTGCCACGGTGAGCTCCAGACATCTAAGGGGATCAACTGCCTAGTTTTATCAGAAGATGCCCGAATCAGACGGGCCCACAATTACCGCCAAACCCTTAGAAAAAAAAAAAAGAGAGACAAAACACAATGTCGTTGGACCAAATTACCCAATGAACCCACCTGGGGTGTCTAATCATACAAGGCTCAAATTAGTGACGGCAAAAGGCAGCGTTTGCGGGGCAGAATCACGGGGAGGGAAAGAGATTGCGGAATAGGTTAAAAGGATGAAACATATCATTTCAAAAGGTCGAAGGATAATTGGAGGATGAGTCCCACCCTTCGCCCAACCCAAACACATCCTTACGCGCTTAAACAACTATTTACGGAACAAAACTAATTATTATATAATACACGAACACTGACAAAACGGACATTGCCATTCCTGGGGCCAAACCTCGTCCGTCAACACGTACCCACCGGTCGCCGCACTCTGCTTCTCCTCCCAGCTTCAAATTTCCTCATATCTTTGTTTTAAGTTAATAATAATTATATTCTTTTTTTTACAAAATTACATTTATTAAAAAATTTAATTTAATTTTTTCTTCTATTTAATTGAGTGCAACTGGAAGAAAAGTACTGCACTTGGCATATCATTTGTGTCGGCCATTAATTAACCAAATTTACATTTGAATCCAAGTTTGACACTCGGCCTGGTCTCAAACAATCTAACCCCTTTGGCTTTATGCGGGCATTGGTCATGGTCAAACTAATATCACCCTTGTCCAACTCACCTGTGCCGATGCATTAATTTTTGTTTTTTGTTTTTTTTTTTTCCCCATACCGATTATTATGACATTTGCATTTACCAGGGTACCCTTCAGTAATGAAAACGACGTCGTTTATATGATGTTTTTTCGCTCTCCTTTATAAAAAGCCTAAACACGTGCTTTACACCGTGATCCCGGAAATTAGAGTATCCGGTGGCATATTTGTTATTTTATCATAGTCTCGAGGTTAGTTTATTCAACTCTCTGTATTTAGTTCACCTTCTCCGACCCACCCTTCATTTAACTACTACTGCTTGACTAGAAACCCAGACTCAAATAAATTAAAGACACAGAAAAAAGAAAAAAAAACCGCCAATTTCCGGTTTTTTCTGTTTGTTTCCCGAGAAAATTCCTGCATCATTATTTTACCGATCGAGAAAGAGTTCTGCTTATAGTCTTAGTGGTTCTAATTGTAGTAGCATCACAAAGAGCTTCCACGAAATATGACGTCGGGTACGAGAATGCCGACGTGGAAAGAAAGAGAGAATAATAAGAGAAGGGAGAGGAGAAGAAGAGCGATCGCGGCTAAGATCTACGCTGGCCTGAGAATGTACGGAAATTACAAGCTTCCTAAGCACTGTGATAACAATGAGGTCCTTAAAGCTTTGTGCAACGAGGCCGGTTGGACTGTTGAAGAAGACGGCACCACTTACAGAAAGGTAAGCCTTAAGCAAAAAAATCCAAACGATCAAGAATTATTTTAATTATCAATTTGTTATCTGCGTTAATGTTAAGTGGCAAGTATGTTTCCACAACTTGGATTTTTTGTTGCTAGTGATGTTAAACTGCGGTTGTGGTCATAGATTACATGCTGCAGATCTGAATCTGCATGTCTATTTAGAAGTAGTTCGTCGGAGTATTTTTCGCCGGTCACCTGAGCTGGGAATTCTTTTTCTATTTTTCTCATTGCTAACATGCGCCGGGTAAATCGAGGCGTAGGATAGTGAAACATACTGATGGATGGTTAGGATGGGTCGTGGTTGGTTTCAGTGTGACGTTGAGATCGTATTACTTTGTTGTTTTGTCCTTTTGATTTTCTGTTTCGTTTCCTTTTCAACGCACGAAACACAAGATCTTAAGATTCGGTCTCGGTCTGGCTTCGATCATTATATGCTAACACGGTAAACAGTAACTCAGTTATGGCGCAGACGCCTTTTTTTTTTTTTAATGTTTCACAAGAAAAATAGCCATTTTCCCTATCGTCAAAAGTCAGTGTTGAGTTCAGAAAATTCAAGGGGCTGTTTCGTCATTGCAGAGCACAATCCTTCTCCTAGATTAAACTCTCGCAGTTTTGCAATTTTTCGTGAAAAATCGCTTTTTCAGTCTTTCTTTTCCAACTTTATGCCAGTGTGGAGGTCATTTTCGTCATTCAATGGTAAATGTGGTATTTTTTGCCCCGAGATTCCTGGGGGAGTTGGGCATGACATACGAAGGGGTTTTCTGTTTGATAAAGTTGAAAAGAATGGTTTGATTTGAGTAAATTATGGAGAAAAAGGGGGTGGAGATGGAATAGTTGGATTCCCTCTTTAATGAAATGGTAATATGAGGAATATATTTAAAAAAAAAAAAAGAGTAAAGCGTGTGGGAGAGTTTTTTGATTAGTGCAGGAACATGTTGGAAGGGAGATGGCGTGTCGTGAGATGCCAGTATTTTGATAACGCCATTGTTTGACATTAATTCTTGCTTTAACAAAGGTTTCTGTCGGGTTCTAATTACCATCTCGTCCCTCCCCCTGCTATTCATTGCTTTGAAGCGTGTGTTGATGGTGGCTCAATGGGGTCACGCTGTGGGCCACAGCGTGACCCTGTGGCGCATGGTTTGGACAATTGATGTTATCGCTTCACACTGCCTATTTTGCATAAAAAAGGAAAGCAGAAAAGTAATATTTTCACACTTGTGCCTATAGATTCACAGGGTTATCTTCAGCATTAATACCAAAGAGCATAGTCTGTTTATCTGAAACTTTATCTTACTTTATTATTAGTGGAGTCTAATGTGGTAAAGATTTTACTTTGGTAATTTAAAAAAAAAAGTTGCTAAAGAATGAGATGTTGTTGGAGTAGGTTCAAGGAGTTTGAGATAATTCCATGAAAATCTGAGAGGCACCTGCTAAGCATGCATGGGACGGCCAATTTAAGGCGTCAGGTAGAATGGGTTCTTTAAGCAGATTAAATCTGCCATGACAAGTTTTTGGTAGGTATCTAGCTAAGCTTATTTCAAGGTCTTATGTTGAATGGGCTCATTTAAGCAGATGGGACCTGCCATTATAAGTCTTGGTTTGAGATAGTTTCACACATTGATATCATGTAATTTGACTCGTTACCAGAAAAATTATAACGAGTCTACGACGGCTTATGTCTAGTCCTCAATTATTGTATCAGGGGGCAACTTTTTGGTGGACCTAATCCTCTGTGAATAACACTTGACAAATAAAGTAGGGCTCTCTTATGGGGCTCGCAATTGTTTGTTTATGGTCTGTTGCGCACTAAACCGCTCAAATTTCTGGTTATAGGTGGCCTTGGATGCTAAGTGTGTCCAATTGTTGCTATATTTCAAATTCATTTCATTAAAATAGAAAGAATTCTTTTTTTTGGGGCTGCGTTATAACAGCTTTCATGTACTTAATGAGTGAGTAATGCATTGTTTAACTGCATCATATTGTTGTATTGAAAATGAAGTGCATGAAGACCTTTGACTCCAACTGGTTTCTGCGGTGGTTTTGAGTTATTTTTAATCAATTTGGTTTGCGAGAACTATTACTTTAGAAGTAAAGATTGAATGATGCTAAGCCTTTGTGATCGAAAGTTGCATCATTTGTGCACAATTTTTTTGCATTTGACCTTCCAAGATGTTAGAATAGTCGTGCTAACTTGATTCATTTGTATATAGGGGTGCAAACCCGTGGAACGTATGGAAATTATAGGAGGGTCTACTTCAGCTAGTCCATGCTCATCCTACCAACCAAGTCCATGTGCATCTTACAATCCAAGTCCTGGCTCATCTTCTTTCCCTAGTCCAGTTTCATCCCGTTACACTGCCAATACCAATGGTAATGCTGATCCCAATTCCCTTATACCATGGCTTAAAAACCTATCATCCGGTTCATCATCAGCCTCATCAAAGCATCCTCACCATCTCTACATTCATACTGGTTCTATTAGTGCTCCAGTCACCCCTCCATTGAGCTCCCCAACTTCACGAACTCCCTGCACCAAAAATGACTGGGACGATCCAGCTGCAGGCCGATCCTGGGTAGGACAGAACTATCCATTTCTGCCCTCATCTATGCCCTCGTCTACTCCTCCAAGTCCTGGGCGTCAAGGCCTGCCTGATTCAGGGTGGCTAGCCGGCATCCAAATTCCCCAAAGTGGTCCATCATCACCCACATTTAGCCTTGTCGCTCGGAACCCCTTTGGCTTTCGAGATGAGCCTTTGTCAGGTGCTGGCTCTCGAATGTGGACTCCTGGGCAAAGTGGGACATGCTCCCCTGCAATACCTGCTGGTGTTGATCAGACTTCAGATGTTCCAATGGCGGACAGTATTGCAGCTGAATTCGCATTTGGATGTAATGCAACTGGGCTAGTAAAACCTTGGGAAGGAGAGAGGATCCATGAGGAATGCGTATCTGATGATCTCGAGCTTACACTTGGAAACTCTAGGACCAGGTAAAATAGAATTTTCAATGGGTGATGGGATAAAAATGCATTTCACAATTCCTTGGAATTTCTTTATAATGATTTGCTTTGTTGGTGCAGATAGGAGGAATTGATAGGAAGCATAATCATCAGTTCTGCTCATCTCTTGATTTGGCATCTTCGTTTCCCTTAATGGCTTCGGGTCAGTTACTTTGTATTGTGCATTCTTAAGTGGGCAGGGAGCTTGAGTTAGAAGTATAGTGAGTAGGAGCACCTGTTATTTTTCTTCCTTTTGCTTTTTTAATTTTTATTTATATCTTTTTTTTTTGGTTTCTTTTTCCAACAAAGAGAGAACTGAAAGTAAATTATAAATATTTCATGGTGGTGACTTTGCCCCTTCAGCTCAATTCATTCTCCATTTTCTTTTTTTTTTCTTTTTATCATTTTTAATCCTTTTTAAATCCAAAGAAAGCTCCCATTGCGGCAATTCTGCTTGTTTGGTGTAATTTTGGGTTTGGCAATGAAAGGAAATTTGGATTTTCAAGATCAACTGATTGGTTATGTGGAATTTCACGTATTAATGCCCGTGATTGAGTACTTCGATGTAACTGATTTTTTTCCATTATCATATGTTTTATAATGCATCTGAAACCGATCACAGAAGTGGACAAAGGGATTGAGACTTCAAAAGTTTTGGAGGGGAATTTGATTGATCTTCATGATGGTAAATGGTAATTATGGCCAATGAAAAATTATTCACCCATAGTAACTTGGTCTTTGGACCTGATGGAGGTTTTACATACAACACTTGCAGTTTATCTGATGGATTCTAGAGTTTGGTTTGTTTCAATGTATTGTTCATGAGAATGCTTTAGTTGCCATAGACGCCCATTGTTGTTGTGTTACTGTTATGCAAACGTGACTTTGGCTAATCAACATATGTTATTTGACAATGTTGCCTGTTGAAATAATGTTGGGACATTGGCAGCTTTAATTAGACATCCACTAACGGATTTTATGATAAATTAAATTAACTTATGCATTGGCGTATGTGGTAATTATTGAACACATGCAGAAGTGGATTTCCAAATACCTGCTTTGTTGACTGGGTAAAAGGGATTTTTGATTCTTTTATGGTTATTGTGGACTGAACGATAGCTCAGAATATGCTGTAGAACAATAATTGTGGATGGGAGACAATAAAACACTGCTTTTTCATTTCCTCCATTCTTGGGTTAATGTATTAAACTTTCTTGTTAAAAGTGGTTTGACTTGAATGATTAATGTGTAGAATGATGAGCAAGGCGTTATAGCCATTATGCTCGAGCAATTAGCATCTTAATTGTGTTATTTGGTAACATCATTTTGCTCCATCGTCAAAAGGTTCTGTTATTTGATTGCAATTCAAGCCCTTTAATTAATGCCCTCCAACACATCCTATTCTCGAAGGACCTGCAATTACACGTTAAACCATGCCATATTGACGTTAACCCTCCAACCAATTGATGTTAATCATTTTCCAAGTATTCATACTCAAATCAATGAATGGGAAGATCCTTAGAATTTTGAAGCCAACAATTTTCTCCTTTTTATTGCCTTTAGAAAAAAAAAAAAAATTTGTCCACATAAATTGGAGATGTACGTACATTTACATACTTTGGAAATTCATGCATCCTAGTTTGTCACTATATACACAATCAAATTGATTTGCTTCAGATCTTAATCCTTTTAGAGGCAGATGCTCTCCATAGAAACATCATGTACACAACTTCAGTATCAACTATTTCACAGACAAAGAATGGCAGTGAAGAAACTTAATTAATCGATATAAGTTTCAGTTTCCTGATATAAACTCCTATGAGATGACACTGAATCTCAATTAATCACCACTCCAGCTTTTGATACAAGTCTGCGAGTGCACGGTAAAGAATTGCTGCTGCAGGTGGCCTTGGTAATGAGCCCTGAAGTATGTCTGGTGCAGTTATTGACTGGCTCCCATAGAATCTGGAATTCTCTTTCGATCTAGTGGTGACAACACTCCCTTCAAGTGAACATCCAACAAATGCACCTGCATGTTCAATAAATATCACTTGAGCAGATTATACAAGCAAATATAAAAAGAGAATAAAAACAAAAAGAAGAAAAAAAGAGAAAGAAAGGAAAAGGAGGCATTTAGATGAATCCCATTGTAACATACCTTATGGGGAGAATTAATGAGAATATAAGGAAAAAACAAGAGGCAATAAAATAAAAATAAAAAAAAGTAAGCGTGAACGTAGAACTTGTATGGTTTTGAGCTCTTCCACAAAAAGATAGACGTTGTTAAGAGCCAAAGAAACAAGTTACTTGTAACTAAAATGAAAAACAAACCAACAACATTCAAGATATAATATCATCACTATCCTGAAATTCTAAAACAAAATACCACTTTAGGAGCGTCAAATGTGTAATTTGGGTGAGAATTAGTGCATTGGGAAAGAAAAGGATACCTTACCAAGTCAAAACATCTGAAAAAACTGCTTTGACCAAGGAGTGTAGCATTTCTTTGAGAATGGATTCAATCTCCAATTGATTTTCGGGAGCTAATAAATGCAGGGCAAAGTTTGATGCCACTAATCCTTAATGAGCGGCAAAATTAATGAGCTGTTTTTAGTCAATTTAATGAATTCTACTAGGTACTATGGCCAGGAAACAAAAAAGATTTTTAGGGAAGCATTTGCTGACACCAAATAGAGCATAATGATAACTGGGCATAACCTCTGCGAGTTCCTAATCAAACTAAGTTCAAGATTTATGATAAAAAGTTCAAATAAGTCCTTGAAAAATAAAAAGCCTATAAATTCAACCAATCAAATGATAAAAATCTTTTTGAGTATAAAAATTTGTTGAAAAATCATAAATACATGCAAATGCTCATTTAACTTGAGTTAATGGGTTAGATAGGTACCATTAGGGCCATACCAATCCTTATATGACCTGTATATTGATGAGTTAAACAGGTTAAATAATAAACCCATTTATGACCCAAAACCCATTTGGCCTTCGCTAACTCTACACCAGCTTCAAAACAAGATACTAATCAAGATGGAGCATGTACCTTTGCTGCAGCTGTAGGTATAACAAGCAGCGTAACCACCATCACCAGCTCTTAGATCAGCTTCAACTGCTCTTCCAATGACACCAACTGCTGCACTTGCACCAGCACCAAATGAAATATGTGCATTTCCACAAAATGTCCGGACAGCATCATTTGTTCTTAATACAATTATGAAATCTGTCAGTTCACCTCCAGCCTGCAAACAAATCAACTCCTCAATCAAAGACCCGTACAGCTAAAAATTCCTATAATATGCCATTACAATATGTATGTCATAACCACAGCTTCCTTCCGTTATAGAAAATAAATTAAAAAATAAATCTAAATTTGGAATAAAAATCCATATAAAAGGATAAGGACGATTCTCAGCACAAGCATCAACTACATAAACTACTCCATGCCGTTTTCCACTCAACAATATGCAATGATCTGTGCAAAAATAAAACAGCTTACCATTCAAATATACACTGATGACACCAATAAGCAGTTTTTTATATATTATTCAGACAGTGGAAATACATAAAACATATTGAACATTGGTCATATTCATCTATTGCGTTGAATCTAGAAATAGAGAAAGCCTATGAATTCAAAAAGTGATACTTTTTTAGTTTATGGCTTCTATTTTTAGTTCATTTGAACTTTCAACACGTACAGCTTGCATGCAGAAAAAAAGAAAGCTGTTAAAGAGAAAATTAGCACCTGAGCACCCCAACCCATGCCAAATGAAGATATGGCTGATGGAGGGGACCATGAACCATCCTCTCTCCGAGCAATTACAAGCCCTGTTCCAACATTATATGTAACCATCACCCCAACTTTCACAATTGTGATTATTGCAAGGCCCTTTGCTTTTCGTAGAATAAAATCTGGGATTGATCTCTCAGGCTTTAGACAAACTGCCTGACAATGGACATGCATCAAGTCAGAAATCAAGAAACTCATCACAAATATAGCAGGAATGTTATTTGGCTTCAAACGTCTGCAAGATCTTTCTTAATTTTATCATTTTCTTTTTTTCCCTTTCTTATCAAAAAGAATTTCCAAAAATAAGCAAAAAATCGACTCTCTAAGCCAATATGAGCAGTTTCTTTGATTGCATTACAAGTTGACATGCCTGCTTAGTTAATGAATTCTATAGAGTTTGATAAGCAACGGAAATTTGCCATTTAACAACAACAAAAAAAAAAAAAAAGAAGAGGACAAGAAGTTCAAAATTTTAAGTCTTACCTTGTTATAACCCTCAACTGTGTTTGTTGCCTTATAAATCTCATATTCCATGGACTGTCCCCATGGAAAATTAACCCAGGATCTCAGAGTACTAAGGTCCGTCAAGTCATGGGTTGGCAACTGGGCCGCATTGCTTACTTGGTCCATCAGATACGGCTGCACAGACTCAAGCCTCACACAACATACATCACAGACACGTTGAGGATCTGCACATCGGAACTTTACTGGCAACAAGCTCCTTCCTTTAGAGCAACCACCACAAAATATTCCTCCACAATACCTGCAGTGATGCCTAGAGCACATAATTGGATGAAAACGCACACCACAGAGCATGCAAGCAGAGGCAGCACTATCAGCCAACCATTTAGGTGGTTCTGCTTCAATAATCTCCCTCACGTTACCAAAATTAGCTTCTGTTAGAGTTTGAGCCATCTCTTGCCAAGCTTGCTCTAGTAGATGGCTAGATATCCATGAAAAATTAAACCTATGAAGATCACCTGAGGCAAGTGCACTCACTTTTCCACGGGCTACAAGTAACATTTCTGCTACCACATCCCACATAGTCAATTCCTTCTCTTCTGCAAGGTACTGGTTCCAACCCATGTCACCCTCAGGAAAATAGCCACCATTTGAATAAAAACCTCTGTTCCACTCTTCATGGTCATGCTCTGACATTGGTGGAACAGAAACAGGTATCCAAACCCCAGTCTCTTCAGAAAGTGGTGAGTCATAATAGAAGTATTTCCCTTGCTTTAGATCACTATTTTTTGCTTCTTTTTTCTCATCATTCCTAGGTTCATTTTCTTGAGATGTAGGCGGTTTTTGGGCATCAAGTCCAACAGTAGCTGAATAATTTAAGTACTCCATAGGACTTTCAAGTGCCCCACTACCCTGCTACCATCAACAAAACAAAGCAATTCTGGATCAAACAGATGAAGATCGGCATATCAAAGTTGGAAACAAGATTGCAGTGAGGAAAGCGCAATAAATTATGTTAAGTAACACGGTCTCACGAAATTGGGACACGTTGTTCCAGATTTCCACTTCAAATAAAATTTTCAACATTTTACATAATACAACAGATGATTGGATGAAAGCATAGGAGGTAGTATTAGTGGATATCAAGCACCTGTTTGGTGTTCCTTTACATTTATATGGACAGGCAAATAAGAGAAAAGAAGAAAAATGCCTCTTATGGATCCAATTGCGCATAGAAAAGCTAATTGCCCACATCCTATTCAAATATCATGTTATTCAAAGACTGTGGGATTAAATTGACTTGGATTTATATGAAAAAGAACAATTAGGTTTCATGGTCGAAAACTGCTAAATTAAACAACAAGAATGATTTTATTGGTCATATGATGATTTAACATTAACTTGACAGCAACAATCAGCTAAAAACTAAAAATAAAACTATCCGAACTTGACATATCAGAGAAATTATCAAACCTAACAGCATAAACAAAGAACACAAAAATAATCAAACCCATAACGCATAAGCACGTAATCAACGAAAATCCAATTCAATTGAATCCACATAAAAAATAGGGACAAAAAAAAAAAAGGAATTACCTGGAGAGAGTTGGAAACCCTAGCCTCTGAATTCTCAATTCCAACTAAAGTTTTGAAATTCACAGGGTCGCCCACCATGCCGTGCAAATAAAGAAGCAAAATTTCAGCATGTAACAACAAAATAAAAATCAAAATAAGATTTTGATCAGAGATTAGGAGATTAGATGAAGAAAAAAATAGGGAAATTGGAATTAATTGGGCTACTATGGATTTGGATACAAGGTAGCGGTAGGGATAGGGAAAAAGGAATCAATAATCGAGTAGAAGAAATTTTTATTGAAATTTACGTCTTGCTTACGTCTATCTTCTTTTTCCCCCTTTGCTAATAATTGTCTCCAATGTTTTTCCAATTAATTATTGGTAATTTATGTATTTACTATTTAACCAATAAAAAATTAACATACGTATAAAACACAAATAATATTTTTCAATTAGCAAAATATTAGCCCATTAGCAATAAATAATAAAATTGGCAAAGAATAATTATAAATTACAATAACTTATAATTAATGATCTAAACTCTACATAATTATAAATTAACTTAATTTACAATAACTTACAATTATTGATCTAAACTCTACATCATTGGCGGCAACTGTCAGAGCAACGGTCGCGAATATGCATACAAAAGAGGTAAGAGATATTATACTCCTATACAATATTAGTGGCTATCCCCAAAGTTTTCTATTTCCTGTTAGTCAGACTGGCAGTTTGCTTTTCCTTGCTTGCTTTAACGAAGGAGAAAGTCAAGATCAGTTTGTTTTCTCCATATTTAAATGGGAGAAATTCAGGAGAGAAGTGTGATCTTTTCTCTATGACATAGAACCCTGTTTCGAAGTCAAAGATATGCAGCTGCACAGACACTTTATTGTTGATATGGTGCTTGGGGATGCCTTGTTTGCATGCCGTAAAATATACTCAAATGATGCTCACAGCTATTAAGAATTACGAACCAAAAACTAATCAGTTATGATTAATCCTATAGGCACTCTTTTCCCGCTGGCGGATCTTATCCTCTTTGATTAAGAAATGTTTCATAAAATATGTAGATTTAATAACAGAACCGCAAATTAGTATTTAAGAACATATAGTAATGATAAGAGAAGAAAATAATTTTTAGAAACTCATAGTTTATTGATACAAAAGACATGTTTCAAAAAAAATCTGATCTCGCCTACAATAGCACATATACCTTATACAGGCAACAAAGATGAAAAATTACATTATTAATTACATCGATTTCTACAAAAAAAGATAAAGTAAAGATTGTAAAAGATAAGATAAGATTTCGATTATATATCTTTACAGAAAAGAAAAGATAAATAGGGTCCACCACTTTATTTTATTATTGATTCATGTGATGGTGATATATTCATATCTACTGAATTTGTGTATTGTCTAGCTTTTAATCAAAAACTGCTAAATAGTTATGTGTGCTTGAATTATTTGATTCTGTAAAATTATTGTCAAAACTCCATGAATTTTGAGAATCTTGTACCCAATAATTTTGTGATCCAAAATTTGAATTGGTTGATGATTCAGCTGTATCCAAAATAGGTGCGTGCAGTTTAAGACGATCGACATTTTTCATTTCACTAGGGGGGGCAATATAGCTTTCTTATCCATGTTTGGCAGAGAAATTGTAAGTGTCCTTTCTTATTTATCTAGCTTTTTGCTTGAATATGTCTCGAAGTTATTTTGACTGTTTGTTTGGACGATTGTTGTCAAGGATTTCATAATCTATGGTTTTCCATTGTAAAAAAAAAAAAAAAAAGGAAAAAAAATTAGCTACTACAGTTATATGCTGCCAAATTACAAATGATTACATGTTGTTTAATACAATTGCAATAGTAAAAATTGAAAATGAAGACATTTGCACTTTTAATCGAATGGTATTAGTTCTATCTAAAACACTATATTTTGTTTGAGAACCACATAAAAATGCAATTAAAATTGGTAAAAGTATTTAATACACATTTGTTAATTTTATGTTTTGAATTTTGGTACACTCAAATTATAATATGATTAGATAAGATATGATCTGAATTAAAAAAAAAAGAGGAGGAAATTACGTTAAATTAATTTAATTGTTGTTTTCAAAAGTGCTCCATATCTTTTTTACACATAACTGTATTTTTAAATTTCAAAAATACCCAATTTCATTTATATATTTCAAGACTACCTTTTTTATTTTTGATATAGCAAATTCTAATAACAAAACACCTTTGATATCATAAGAGACCTGCATCTAGTAGCCAAAGCAGCACTGTGGAGTCTTTTAGCGGTCCGAGGCCACGGCCGCCGCTGTTGGCGGTTGAATCACAGAAGAAACAGAATCATCGGAAACCATCACCAGTGATGGTGGAAGAGTGTCACAGCGATTGTGAATTTTGCTGTGATTGTGAGCTGGAAATTTGGATAATTTCTTGCACAATCAAGAAGTAGATATTAACCTAATATGGAATATGGGATCCATCTAATTTTATTCTCAGGATTAAGAATTCATAGTTCTTTAAGTTCCATGTCCTTGAAGTTATAATCAAAAGAGTTGCTAGAAATCCATTCAACACTCTATTTCGACCATCACCTGTGATCGATGGTGGAGGATTGCCATTGTTTTATTCCATAGACGAAAAACCTTATATCTTCAATCTTCATTCAATTCCACCACCCTAAAAAGAACTAAATTTCAATTTAAGATACATTTATGTACTTAATTTTGTATTCATAATTACACTAACGTTTGTATTCCTCTCTATTTTGACCAACCATTACCTTCAAAGAAGAATGAAAGAAAAAATGAAAAATAATAATAATAAATTAATATTTCACATTGATCCTTGATTGTAGTCCTCCCATTCGTGGCTGGCCGTTGGATTCCTTGACTTTTTCACATCTTCATGAACCCATGGTTCTAGGAGCATCTGAACACTGCATCATGCATGGAGTTCATCTTCATTAAGTTGCCATTGGCAATGCAATCAACAGCTAATGCACAAATCATTATATGCTAGCAATTATCACAAGTTCCAACCAACCATGATATGATTCAAACATGAAAATGAGTGAATAAAAATATAAAATTCAGATTCTGCATTTTATGCAATAATTCATGGCTATGACAGTGCTATTAACCTTTGTGCACAATGCATCATAAAAATACAAAACAAAATACACTATATTTTCTTTTTATAAAAGAAAATACAGTATTTTTATTCATAAAAAATATACTGTGTTTCTATTCATAAAATCCAATAAATACACTGTATTTTTTTCTTTAAATAAACATTATATTTTATAAATGAAAATCTACTAAAAATACAATGTATTTTCTTTTAAGAAAATAAAATACACTATATTTTCTTTTCATAAAAGAAAACACAATGTATTTTTTATTCATAAAATCCAATAAAAAAAATACAATGCATTACATATTGTACATATTTTTACTAAAACGTATTAGACTTCATTGACTTATGTACATGATAAAAATATAATGTATTTTATTTTGACAAAATAAAATATACTGTATTTTCTTTTCATAAAAAAATACATTGTATTTTTTATTCATAAAACCCAATAAATACACAGTATTTTTTTATAAAATAAACATTGTATTTTATACATCAAAAGCTACTAAAAATACAATGTATTTTTTTGACAAAACAAAATACACTGTATTTTCTTTTCATAACAGAAAATACAGTTATAAAAAGAAAATAGACTGTATTTTTTATTCATAAAACCCAATAAATAAAATGTGTTTTCAATTTACAATGCATTGTATTAATTTTTGAACCTGATCTAAATACAATATATTTTTTCAATTTAATGGAGGAATTATGTTAGGAGATAAGAATTTGCTTTTGTTCATTGATTCAAGAACAATTCATGACTTTGTTCTATGAATTTTTGCTAGTTCAGTTTGTTACTAGCAATTATTTCCCCTTTATCGATTAAAGATATGCTAGGATTGAGTTTTACAGGCATTGTGATTTCTGGTTTATAAAAGTAACTATTCTTGCTGCTGATATGACAAAAGGAAGGCCCAACACTGATTTAATAGGAAGGTGCAGTATGGATTTGTTACGTAATCTGTTTGTGAGATCCATTTTGTTTTGGTACAGTTGATTTGAAAAATACTAATAATATTTGCCAAATTAGGAATCTAATATAATTTTCATCTCAGCTCATAGTAGAAATTTTTCTCCGCTCTTATCTAAAACTTAGATATTTTTAGCTGAATCTCGTTAAATTTTTGTGTCGTTTTTTTTTTCTCTTCTTATTTTTTTGTGTGATTGTATGGTAATTGATTGCATTTTATATTAACAATATTAATTTTATAAATAGCATTTTACAAGCCTGAAATTAACAAAAAAAATATTCTATTGGCCACGTGAACTTAATCATGAGTATATATTAATCCTTAATCTTAACAAAAATATTTTTGTTACTCCTGAATTTAATAAAAAAATTCAAGTGACAGAGGAATCAAGGAGATAATAAGTATAATTTTTTTCTTTTTATCAATACATCATTTTTGACAAATCAAGTGTGTAGAATACATAAATTGGTGTTTTCAGGGTATTATTCCTTTTTATTTGCATACAGGTGATTTTGTACTACTGATCTTGACATCATGATTTTTAGTACAAAGCCCCACCAACTCTTTCGTTTCATATTGTCTTTGGACTGTATTTTCCCCTTTGATTCAAAACGCAGCTCTTCAGCCAACAACACAACACGAAAGAGACTGTAAAGAGGCCCAATAAAAAAACAGCTGACCCGAATTAGGAAACTCCCAATTCCGTCGAGCCTAAATCAATTCCTAGTTCTTTTTTTAATCTTAATATGGCATCAGTCGACTCTACGAAGTTCATTATCATCCCCTTTCCAATCCTTCTTCTCCTCTTTGCAATTCTACTTCCATCATCATTTTCTCAGAGGACAAACACCGAACACCTGTTATCTGTTGCTTCGCATCGCAGCTTATTGGTTCTAAAGAGAAATATTAAACAGCAGATCCCGAATTGCAGTGAGATGGGTTCTAGATCTCGGTGTTTTCAGAACCCCAAGTGTCGGTGGTGCAAAAGTGAGGCTCTTGATGATATGTGCTTTAGCAAGTCTGAAGCTTGGAGGCTGCCTCAAGAGGTTTTTGTTTGTGATTGATTTGTTTCTGATGTGAAGTGTATGAAATTGGGGGATTTCTTCTTGTTGTTGTTGTTGCTGCTGCTGCTGCTTAGTCTTCAGATTTCTGTAATCGGTGTATCTGTAATCCCACTACGTTTCACTGCTTTGAATATTAATGAAATTCTTGTTTTTGTTGATTTTGCTTGTGTTTTATTAAGTTGAAAACGAATGATTATTTTGGACATATATGCATGTGGTAGCAACTTCTATTTGTGTTCTTGTTAAAGAAATTGAAGGTTTGGATTTTGGAAGTTAGAACGGTTGCTGTGTGTAATACTTAACTTCACTGCAAAGATGATGAATCTGTCCTTTAGTAGATCAAATTCACAACGGTTGCTGAGTGTATTTATTTTTCATAAAGTACTTAACGTCACTGCAAAGATGATGAAGCTGTCCTTTAGTATATCAAATTCACATCTTTATGACCTATACCTTTGAACACGTTCCCTTAAACTAAAGCAACCATCTGATTTCTGAAGGAAGCTGGTGAGGGGAATATGCTGCTCCTACATGAAATCTTATGAAAGTTGAGAGTGGTACTGCCTATTGCTTTTGCTTTTGTGTGTTATGTTGGTAATTTCTTGACTTGTTCGAGGCTGAGTTTCTTAATTTTCGTTGCTTTGACTATCTTTAGCTTTGCATGATTTGTTGTTCCTGATAAATATGGGAAATGGGGAAGTGGCTATTATCTTAATTAGCAACAATTATGATGTTATTGGTTTCTATCTGAATACCATAATGCCAAATGGAAAATGATGGCTAAACATCTTGAAAGATTAGGGTTTAGATTAAATGTCTGATATGCACTGGAAAATGGGAATTGCTTTGGATTTTTTTCCCTTGTAAAATGTTTACACGGGGTCTGAGGGAGATTCGAATTCATGACCTCGTAGTCTTGGTCAATGAACAGTATCACTACCATAAAACTTATAAATTTGCACTAGATTAAATGGATAATATGTCACTCAATTTCTTTACAGGGTTTTTGGCAAGATTCTTTTGGACCGCGTCTATAAAATATCCCTGGTTCTTAGGGGATTGTAGGCATGCTTGATTTCTTCCTCTTTGAATTGACTGTATTTTGCATTCATCAAATGTTACATTTACATCCATTAATTACTTTGCTTGATGCTATTTAATTTGTTCAATAAAGCCTGCAATATGAACCTGTTTTCTTATGCACTTTAAGGATGAAGCATTCTTGGGATCAGGAGGTGATGTGAGGCTGTGAGCTGAGTGAGATGTACTAAGAAACCGGCAGCACCCCACACTCTGGAATATATTCCTTTTTTTTTTCCATTATAACTGTAAAAATAAGATTATCTATGTTTATGATCTGCAACAGTTTGTTGGTGCCAGGAACAGCTGGTGTATGGAGGTTTTCAATTCAAAAGCGTTCCATTGATGAGATGCATGTTTCCACCTCATCATCTCTCGGGGCAACACTTCAGAGTTGGCGCATATGGTGGTGACCACGTTGTCAATAACAGTGAAAACTTTGGAACCAAAAACAGAAAAATTGGAGGTTGATAACTGGACTTGCATGTTAAATTACGTTGGTCCAAAGGGCAAAATAATCTCTTCGCATAGCAGTTATTGTGGAAAATTTTGAAATAAAATATTTTTAGGAAAAAAGAAAAAGTTTAGGAAAAAAAGAAAACTTTGGAACCAAAAACAGAAAAATTGGAGGTTGATAACTGGACTTGCATGTTAAATTACATTGGTCCAAAGGGCAAAATCATCTCTTCGCATAGCAGTTATTGTGGAAAATTTTGAACTAAAATATTTTTAGGAAAAAAAGAAAAAGTTTAAATTATTATTATCCCCCCAAACACCCCCCCTCAGTCTAATTGTGTCGGTGATTTGTTTGTAGTGAGTGAGTTTGTAGCTAATAAATCTGTCTCTCAAAAAAACTTAGTGTTTTGCATGATGGAGCTTGAATCTATGCTTTCTCAACAGTTATATTATACTTTGTTCCTTTTCTTTTTCTGTTTTTCAAACTTGTATGGTACATAATGAGTCTTCATTGAAGCACTTTCCTAAGTATAAACAAAAACAAAACCAAATGCCTCACAAATCTGAAAAGATTGCCAGACGTGAAAATATAAACTTGCTATTTCTGCAGAAATCTTAATGATACACTAAACACAACAATTAAATACTAATAAAACGATTTATTGTCACCTGAAATTGAACAATGTTATGTTCAACACATTCATCCTATAAAAAGATAACCAAAAACTACAAATAAACTACACCTGAAACTTTCGAATTCTCATTCTGCCCTTCACAAACAAACCGTTTCACAGCATCCCTCATATCATCAAAACAATCACACCAATCAAAAAACTTCCCCAACTTCCCTAACTCCCCATCACCAAGATCATCAATAAAAGGCCTTACCGGAATCGCATTTTCCGGCTGATAAACGTAGCAATTAGGATTGTCATCAACAATCACCACCCTCTTCAAGTCCCTCCCCATCTCAGATAAGTCCTTAACATACTTCCCATCAACTGCTTTGCAAGAATCCCGATAAAGCCGATGCGAAATCAATCCTTTAACGTCTAGTCTATCAAGAACCAGCGAGGCGTATTCTTTTAATCCGGCTGTGAAAACCACCACCTCAAACTTGGCTGCCAAAGCTTCCAAGAATTTATCAACTCCCGGTCTCTTCAAAACATAGAAATTCATCACTTCTCCATCAATAATTGGCCTAACTACAAAATCAAACTTTTGTGGAGGTGGGTCTGCCTTGGAATGCACTAATGTCTCGTCAAGATCAAGAAAGACGGTTCTTTTCGTCGGAGAAATCAACGGGGGTAGAATTTCGTTGAAGAAAAGCGTTCTGCAAATGCTTTCTCTTTCAAAATCTTGTTTCTGGGATTCTTTATTTTCCTCCTTAAATCCCTTCTTCAAGATTTTGTAGCCTTTATATCGGCTGCTCGGGGTTCTAATTCTAATGCAAGCCAATCTGGATAAGATCGTCCTGAGACGGCGCTTACAAGAGAACAGAGTTTTGTTTATGGAAGCAAAAATGGCGGAGGAGGAAGCCACCGTCTGGATTTTCGTTGGAGATTTCTTCCGCTGGCGGCGGTGGCCATTCCGACCGTCTTTAATCGACTTTATTGGGTTTTTCTTGACCGCCTTGGACACCATTTCTGTTCTTCGAACAACGAACCGAAAATGGAAAAACAGAGCAAAAGAGAGAGGAGCTTTGAAATTTTTGGGTCTGTAAAGAAATGAGTAAAGGATGCCACGTGGGGATAAGATTTTTAAATTTTGGTTCGGCGCAACGGTAACGTGGTTTGGTTCGGAGCCGAAGCAAGAGAGAGGAGTTTTCAACGGTAAAGTGGTTTGGACAATAGGAAAAAAAAAAAAAAAGACAACAACAACAGTTAAAGTTGATTTGTTTTTACTGGTGGTGAAAGAGAACGAGCAGTTAATTTTCTGGTAGGTTAAAATTAGGAAGGTGGTTGGGATCGAGTGAGGAGGAGTACTACAGTAAGGCAGTTCCTCTTACAACCAGACCAGGCTGGCTTCTACAATCTTTTATGGTTTAAAGCCATTTTGAATTTTCAAAGGTTGTATATTGTTATGAATTAATTTTGAATTTGAAGGAATAATTAGTTAATATTTGGAAAATTAAGTTTGACATTTGCACTTAAAATCATTCAAATTAAAACTAATTTCAAAGATCCAAATATTTAATTGTTAAAATTATAATTCTATGTATAAATTATGTAAGCTTGCATTGCTTTTTTTTTTTTTTAAGGGAAGCTTGCAATGCATCTTTCTCCTATGCATGATTGCTCGAGATCATTCAAAATAGGGTAAACCCATCTCCAGTCCCCCCCAACTTGTCCTGAAAGTTCATTTTGATACCTCATATCTTCTTAAGACCGAATAAACACTTATTCTATCAAAAAACGTGCCTTTTAAATACAAAATCGAGCTGAAAGCAGCAAGGGCTGGAGCATGTGTTGCAATCGCCATTCTCTATGGATAGGTGGCAGTCATGCAAGGAAGACGGACACGTGACAGTTAAATTAACTTTCACAATGAAAAAACGACTTGGGGTAAAAAGTTGAATATCTATGGAAAGCTAAGCTGAGAGAAAATTAAGTTGAGAGCAATTGGTGGTATGGTGGCTCATATAAGGTGTGAAATTCTACATAAATCTTCTCTGAAAGGGGTTTTTGAGCTAAGAAAATGTCAAAGACGCATTGTGAATGAAAGAAGACATGCAGAGGCTGCGACTAAAGTTTCTTACTTGGAAGAAAAAAAAGAAGTCTGTTGATTTGCAGTAAATAGATATTTTGAGTACTATTTCACTCAAGTTTAAGAGTTCGGTGAAGAAGGTACGATTTTTTGTTCCTTTATTTATATATTTTTCTCGTAATTGTTGTGTATAAAATGAGTGATTTTTCTGTTATTTCAGTGGAAAAGCTTGGACTTTTTTGAGGGATTTTTTTACAGGATTGTGTTATGGTGAAATGCGAATGTCTTATTTTAGAATATTTTTTGCCTTGTTTTGTGGTTGTTTACAGTGGTAACTCAGGACAGAACTTATAAAGTGCTTATTTCACCATGGGGGTACTATTATTAAAAAAGGATAAGGATGAACCAAAAAACAAGTATGTCGAGGCAAGCAAAAGAGGCATTCAAATGCACTGCAGCAAGTGTAAAAAGGCTGGCCACAATAGGTTGAGTTGCAGATTTAAGGTAATACAATGTGCTGACATTCTATAACATTTATTTCAATTTGTTACTTCAATGATTTATCAATTGTAAATTACAGGTGGTAGAAAATTCCTATACAAATTCAGCAAGACATGGAATCGATGAAGCCATACCATCTTCCTATCATGAACCAATACCAAATTTTCAATATTGAACCCCTATATGTGATGATACTATTGCTGTAGTAAGAGAAAAAACAACACAGGCTGCTATAGGCAGGGGAATAGGGAGAACAAACAGTTCTGTTTGTAGAGTTGGTAGGCAATCCACAGAAAGAGGAAGAGGAAAAGGAAGAGGAATTGCTTCACAAAGCTAACCCATTTTGAATTCAGCTCATCGACATGTTCAGACTGCACCATCAACACAGCCACCACCAACATCTAGAGAGAGGTGCATCAGGTTATAAAAGGCTTAGGGAATATGGCCTTGGAGTTTTTATAGACGAGAATACAGGAACAACTATCTTAAATGTGAGTTGTTATTTGATGGTTTTATTTGTTGGAATGTGAGTTGTTATTTGATAGTTTTATTTGCTGGAATGTGAGTTTTTATTTGACAGAATGTGGTAAATATTTTTCTTTTTAACCTCTATAGCTTGGAAGACAATCAGAGACACTAATTGAAGTTGGCCCTTCTATTCAAAACTTAAATGTCACAAATGTTGAGCTTGGCTTCCAACCTAATAGGCTCAGATGGCAAGGTAGGAATGCAGTGACAGCCACACAGCTTAGCCAACAAAGGGTTACTGCTGCAGCAAATATTAGGTCTAGAGCAAGCTCATCAAATGCAACTACCACTTCGAATCTAAAAAAGAATGATTTAAGCAGCTGTTAAAGCAGGATTCGTCCACATTGATCTTTTACTTTGTTGAAAAATAATTTATGAACTCTTGTTGTTATCTGTATTATGCAGTGTTACTGCAGTATGTTTATGCACTTAGTTCAACAAATTAGGTTGACATTTTTGCACAAACAATTACATGTTTGTTTTGTTCAGCTATTGCAAATTGTTTAATTATTTTAGTTCAATGTATTGAGATCTATAATTGCAATCAATTAAGATCCAGTTCTGGAATTGATGGTACTCACATACATTAAGCACCAAATTGTCTGCAATGAATTTCATTCAATTACCAAGTACCTTACATCAAATCTCCATAAAAAAACCAATTGACTTCATCGATTTTCCAAAAAATTACAAATATGTTTATACAACATCCCTATTACAGAACCAACACCCACAAAACTAAAATTAAAATCACAACAGTTAACCATGTCAAACACCTCTTTCTGCCTTTCTTTCTCTTTTTCTCCTCCTTTGCTTTCTCGTATAGCTTGATCCTGTTAAGCAAACCCCATATTACCTTTTTTGCCTGATCGGAAAAATCTTTATTGACCCATCTAAAGTATCCACAACCCCCTTCCTCCTAATACATATCACAACGCTCATCATTCACAAGTACACCAACTATAGAACAATTATAGAACGAAAAAAAATTAGCAAATAATTACCTTTCTAAGCCTGCATGCAACAAACCTCATTCCAGGATTTGATTGTTTCCATCCGACATTCATCACTGCATACTTACCACAACGACAAAACTCCCAACTCTGATTCATCACTGTACAAACTGGAGATGCTTGAAGAATTGCAACACAAATCTCGACTAACAATCGAATCAAAGAAACAAGCTTTTGTCTGCAACGAGATGGATAAAAGAGAAATTAGGTCGATGAGCTAAAGGAGAATTGTTTTGTCAATGGAGAACAAACAGAAACCGAAGATTTTTATTTCCTAAAAATATTATCATTTGTTGCAAGTAATGGATAGCTTCACGCGCTTGAAATTTTTTTAAAGCTGTAGTTGTTGTCATGTCAGCATTTTGTATTTAAAATGCACGTTTTTTGATAGAATAAGTGTTTATTCGATTTTAAGAAGAGATGAGGTATCAAAATGAACTTTCAGGACAAGTTGAGGGGGAGGGGGTAGAGATGGGTTTACCCTTCAAAATATCAAAAGAATCTAAAAGTAAAATGGAAAAAATGATTTGTGTGGAAAAAAAAAATTGTACAAATTGTATGTAATAATATGGATAAAAAAAATATTTGGTGAAAAATGTCCTTAACTAAAATTTGACATTTTAAAATGATTATTTTTATACATTTACTATTTAATATTTATTTAAAAAAAGAATTTCTTGAAAACTAGCTACAATTAATAGTGACTTGCATCAAGTAATTCACATGGCTTTTATATATTTACTGCAGTCCAATTGAAAATTAATTTCATTTTTCTCATTAAGATGTAACATAATATCAGAAAATCAAACTATTTTTCTTACAAAATAATCTATTAATATTTCCATCTCACCAAATTTCACTTTGATATAAATTCAAAATAATGTTTAATGCATATTTTCAACTTTATTTTCATATAATATCAACAAAATATTTAATAACTTAATAAAATTTTTTTTCTATACACTTTGCTGTAATAGTTTAAATTAAGAGAAGTATTTTAGTCTATTTAATATAATTTTTCATAAAAAAATAGCAAAATCAATAATTATTTTAATATTGATAATTTTTATAAAAAATGACAATTTATATCTATCTTTTTTGGATAAATTACGTATAGTATTTTTTGGATGTTTTCCAAATTGAACCTCTTTCAACCCACGTACTGCATTACCCTCGCTTCCATACTCCTCGTCGTCCGCTAATCCGTCCTCGGGTGCTGCACATTTCTCGACTGATGTGGATTGGATGTGGTCACACTGGATGTCGTAGCACCCGTATTTGACATCGTCGCATTCGTAGACATCGTCGCATTCGTAGCCCCTTCCCGGCAGACAAATGCAAAAATAACCCCCATCTTCCATTTGTTTAGCCCCCAACAATCATAAATGCACCTAGCGTACGTGGTTCCTGATTTTGAAGCGCAGTAGGTAGTCTATGAATGCCATTACTTACACTTGCATAATCCTAATACTTAAACATTCTCATGCATTACAATCCGCAAGTACAAGTAACTCATAAACAGTTACTTTGACACAAACAATACAAAAAGTTATCATTAGCACATAAACTACAAGTTAAAAAAGATATATTTCAGATTCTTACATCTACTGGCTCATAGCTATATTGTCAAGATCTTCTAGGACGGCTATGCCGTCTTGCCTAAGTCAATCAGGAATTTTGCTTACTGCGTGCTCGACAGGCAAGGTTAGTCTGTACTATTGAGATACTCAAGCTCTGCTGAACCCGGTGGCAAGATTCCATTATGGAGATTAAAATAAAAAGCAATTGAACTCTATGATTAGTGTTTCAGTTATAATTCTAACTCATCATCAACATTTCAATAAAATTAAAACGTCAATAATATGTAGACTTGATTTGTTCTAATTTTTAGATTGAAAATCTATAATTAATATCTAATTGTTATATTTCTATACAATATTATGCAATAATGAAGGCACACATAATTTAAGGTATAAAAGTATTTTTGAGGAAGAGATAAGGTAAATTAGGTTATAAAAAGAAAAATTGCATACTAATTAAGTAGACATAAAAAATTAATTAGGAAAAAAATTGATATTGAAATTATTAGTAGAATAATATAAAGTGCAAAATGAATGTGAAAACAAAGATTCCATCTCCATATAACTCAATCCAAAAGATAAAGCACTAGAATTATATTTCCAAAAAAAAAATAAAAACAATGGGGACTCTTCTTTATCAAATTTAGAGTTGTGGCCATGGCTTTTTGACAAATCTAATTCAATTCTGTAACTTTAGTTGCTGAAGTATGTGTTGTGTTGTTGGATTTTAACTTCTTTTACACGGAATCTTTTATTTCACATTGGTTTTGCACTTTCAATCTCTCTCTCTCTCTCTCTCTATATATATATGGAAAAGCAAGAAACACTGCAAATGGACTTTGAATGATGAACAGTGGGTGGTTAGATTTGTGCATGCGCATTGAAGGTGGCATGTCGGGTTGGTTGGTTGGTTGATTTTTCATATAAAAGATTTTTTTTTTAGTCATTAGATGTACGAAATTTATTGGCATAATTAATTAATTTAAATTTGTGTGGAATAGGATCATAAAAGCATAAAATATTTCCTTCTTGTTGGAAAAAAATGCGTACAAATATACATGAAAAATAATTAATAATTAAAAAAATTTTGTCTCTTATAGCGTAAATACCCTTCTATTAGCGGAACGAAAAAAAAAAAAGAAACAAATTCACAGTCTAAAAATCCTTAAAAATGCAGAAAAAAACAAATGGAAGGCGAGATAGTTTGTTAGAGTTGGTAAATTCAGCAACCTGTAAAAAGGTTTTTTGGCTCCCTTTTATAAAGTTTTATTAGAGTTATAATTCTAGTTAAACTCTGATTTCTTTTTGAATCAGAATTTGATAAGTCTAATCTAAATAAAATTTATTTAAATAGAGTTATGATCGTACCCAAACTCTATCACTTTTAAATATTTAAAATGGTTCGTATTTAAAATTTAAATATAAAATTTATAATTATTATATAAAAATAAACTATATCGTTTCAACTCAGCTGTTTAAGTATTTAAAAGCCGTTTTCAACACTTTATTTTTGTATGTTATGTATTTATTGCTATCTATCGGCATTGTACTTTGCTTGATTAATGGTAGGATGCACTGACCACTGAGTTATCCTCTAAATTAAGCCATTTAGTTCATTCGCTAAGAAAATTCGGTATGCATTGGATACTAGGAAAACATAATTAATTGGGGGAAATTTCTTACCACATGATACGGAGAAATTAAATTCAATGTAAGAAATTAAGGTTTGTCTGGCACTGTCAATTGTCCAATTTGGCAACTACACCCTTAATTGCCGGTTAATATCTTATTAATCTCCAATCTAAAAAATCAATGGATTTTTCTCATTTAAACCCCATTTCCATATTATTTTCATATATAGAAGGTTTTCTGTCGTTAAAATTAAATTCAGTATTATCTTTAATATAAAATTATCTGCAAAATGTACATATAATATAAGTAATGCATGCTAATGAATAATGATTCACTCCAATACATTCTAACTGATTTCAATGGGTTTAAATTTCTTAAATTTGATTTCCCACTTTCTCCTCCCTTCTACTAACAAAATTTAATATATATATATATATATATATATATATATATATATATATATATATATATTTTTTTTCAAAAAAAAAATTATATAGAAAATTTTACTTTCTCCTCGTTATATGAGTTATTTTGTTTGTTTATTTAATTTTTTTTATAACAAATAAACTTGAGATCAGACAAATATTTGAACCGTCGGATCAAATAGATATATATGCTGTTATCGTTCCAAATATTTGCACATCATACGTGCAACACACTGAATTAGTGATTAATAAGCTTGTATAGTTGTATGTCTATATCATCCAAAGCATTGTTGTTATTTAATTTGAGACTGGCATTTTGAGTTGAAATTATATTAATTATCAATAATGTTAAAAGTATGTAGAGCTACGCATCAATGACAAAATTATGATATCACCTAGGTGGGTCTATATATTTATCAAAGAATAATTTCTTTAATGTAAATTAATCTTTCAATAATAATATAAAAATTACATTAGTAAGTTACAAATACAAGTAAAATTATAAAACTTTAAAATAGATAAATGGTAAAAAACTAATAATTGAAAAAAATTTAAAATTTATGCAACAAAAACAATAAATAATCGTAATATATTGAGTGAAATTTATTTTTTTCAGTGAAAAATTTAATTTATTTGTTGTTTACATAAAACAATTTGAACCACCCTTTATTCAAGAAGGACACTGACTTTTATTGGAATAAACAAATAACTTTCAACAGGGAAAAAACATAACCTTCAAATCGAGAATAACAAATTTGTTTAACAAAAATTTAAATTTCATTCAAATTTAATTAATATAAATGAACCAAATTTTAACTAACACAAATAAAATATAGACAAATAAAAAAATTAAGTATGAGATCATATCTCAATTTATTGAAACAAAAATGCAAACAAACTAAAAAAAATTAAAACAATACAAAATTAAAAATAATAAAAAAATTAAAAAAAATAAAAGCACACAAAAAATTGAGAAACAAATCAGAACTAAAAGAATAGAAATAGAAACGGACCGTTGTTAGTCCATTCAAAATGTTTTACTTTCTTTATTTAATTTTTTTTCATCTGTCGATCGATATACTTTAAAATTAAATAAAAAGATAAAAACTTTTTTGAATTTAGAAAGAAAAGGAAGGTAGCATTTTGAGAGGAAAATGGAGGCTTAAAAAAGATGATATTTATTAAAGAATAATGAAGTTAAGGACTAAAATCACCTAATGTTCATATTTTGATAGTCAAGTGTCTTTTGAATTTTTCATATAATTAATCAGAAAAGAAAATCTTTGCTTTTTTTTTTTCAACTGTGGGCCAGCTGCTGTCCAATCCATGGGCCTGTATAATGAATAAAGACTTGCCACCGAGCCGCTGACCTTTATGTCATTGTATTAAATTTCAGTTCCAGGTCCATACCCCTCTCTTTTTTACACGTCTCTAAAGGACAGCTTTGCACAATTTTTTTTTTTAATTAATGAAATTCAGTTCGATTTTAATTTATAATTTATAATTATTTTAATTCTGTAATAATTTAAAATTAAACCACTCTATACAAAGGCTTGTAAAATTGATTTAGAATAGATGGACAACAAGATAAATAAAACGGTATTGGTGTATTTATTGATTTATAGAAATGCGATACAAATTCTAGATGTTGATCAAATTGATTTTTTAATTCCTCATGTTTATTTCTGATTATGACATTTCTTAATTAGTGGCAGTTTTATTTACTATGTGCATGGTACCCACTACCCACATTTGTGGAATTTTAAGTAATTTTCAAAGTCTCTAGAAAAATAAATTTTGAAACACAACATTTTATTACGAGATGTCAATTTCAATTTTCAGGTAAAAATTTAGTGAAAGAGAAGATAATTTTAGTACACGAAAAATTTAAAAAATATATTAGATATCGTACCATATTTATTTAATAAGTTAGGTAATTAATGCTGATAAAATTCAGATTCTATCTAAAAATAAAGTAATTTTCAAACAGGACATTTTCTTATAAGATGTCAATTTCAAAAAATTTTAGAGGATAAAAGTTAGCAAGAGAAAAAAAAAAAAGAGTATACGAAAGGTTTTGAAAACATAAGTTAGGTAATTAATGTTAATAAAATTCAGATTCTATCTACACATTACATAATTAGGGTATCAGTAAGTTAAAAAAATAAAAAATATATATAATTCAAATAATTAAAAATTCAATTATTTTTTAATTGATTAGAATTTAAATTTCTTTTTAATTTAAAGATATAAAGAGACCTAATATACAACAACAACAATAATAATAATAATATGGAGATTTAATATGGAAAAATATAAAAATTGAAAAATATGAAAATGTGTTTTGGATATGTCTATATTTTGCTATGGTACGTGATATACCTACAAAAATATTTGATTTACCCCAATTTATTTCTCAGATATAAAGCATAACCAAATCTTTCTTTTGAGATTAATAAAATATGGATTACTAATCATGATTAATTGCCGAACACGGCAATATAGTAATGATTAAGGACAATTTTGCTGTCGTTACAGTGATATTGCTATTTTTCTTAATTTAGTGGTTTTCTAATGATTAGCCAATGATTGTAAAATATATATTTGTCCACTTCAAAAGGAATAAAATAAAATAAAATAAAATAACCAATTATACGTGATAGTGACCAATTATTATTTGTACAGGATAAAATTTTCATCGTTTAGGTTCATTATTTTATTTAACTGTGTCCCCAAAGAAAATAATTTTTTAATAACATTTTATTATCCGCTAATAAAAATCTAAAAATGGAATTTGGATAAGTATTTTTTTTTTATTCGGTACTCCATTTTTCTCTAGCTAAACCGAGATTCTCATTCATACATTTCCAACAAGATCCCATAATACAAGAAAATAATTTAACCAAATCCCATAATATAAGAAAATAGTAACAAAATCCCTTTCCGGAAATAAATTTCCCATGTGTCAATTGAATCCTAATACTGGAAAAAAAATCCCATTTCATGAAATTATAAATTTATAATCACTAGTATTAATATTTAATAAAAAGATTATGTTGTGATAATTATGAGATATTTGGATTACTATCAAATTTATCATTCTTCCTATTCTAGTAGAAGTCTACCTGTAATGGTCTCAATACCGGGTCAGCTGTGAATAGTATTTTTCGATAGTAAATAGTATTTTTCGGGCTCGAAAGGACACTAGAAAGTCAAAAATATTTTATCAGACCATTTGAAAGGAATAGTCATGGTGAGCCTAGGGTTGAAATTTGAAGTGAATTTGAGGTCAAATGAACCTCCAAAAATCAAAAATACGAAAAAGATAGCGAGTCAATTTTCCTGGTAAAAAAGGAATTTTGATTTTGTATAAATAATTAAAAATAGTAAACAAATTTCAAATATTACCAAATTTTGCATGCCTAAATGAATTTTTATGTAGAATATTTTGGTAATGAGAATGAAATTTTTCGGTGACACCGGCAGTTGTCAAATCGGAAAGATAAGTTTGAATCGGACGAATAACGGACTTTGATTGAGCCAAAAATTTACGTACTACCTATTTTTGATGTTTTAAGAATTATGAAATCAAAATTGAAGTGATTTAGAGTGAGGAAGTGAGAGATTTTTGGTTGGGCTTTTGAAAAATGGAAATTGGGCCTTAAATTAAAATAGTTAGCCCCATTAGAATTGGATCAATTTTGGCCCATTAGGAGAAGTATAAAAGGCAGAAATATCTGTGAAATTTCAGCAAATTCCACTTTCTTCTTCAGCTACTCTTTTGGCCGAGACACCCTCCTCCTTTTACTCTCTCAAATTTCTTCATTAATCACTCAATTTTTCTTGGAAGTCAACCATCTTATCCCTAATTCTATCCCTTTAAATGTTTATTCTAGCCTCAAACCCTTGATTTGGAGGATTAAATTAAGGAAATTCAAAAGGGAAAGCTTTAGTGGTCAAATGGAGGTAAGGTATTTTTAAGGTCTTAAATTTATTTCAAGGTACCTCTAAGTAGTTTTAGGTGCCTAGAGTCCATTTTTATGGTTAAATTGGGCTAAAAAAGGTTGATATCATAATATTTCCTTTGTTGAAGAATTCGGCTCCCATTGGGTTTCATGGTGAAGGATGGATTTCTTTGGTGTCAAGTGAAGAAAAGTGAGGCTTAAGGAAGATTAAGCTTGGAAAAGGATAAGTGACTACAAAATCCTTTAGTTTCCCTATTAATATGAATTTTTCTTAATTATGTAATTAAGATAAAAAATATGTAAAATTGTTAAATAATGAAATTATGTTAGGGTAAATGAAATTAAGTATGAGAGAAAAAGGAATGAAGGCTTTAATGAAAGAAAGAAAATCTTTAAGGTGGAAAAAGGTTGATGGCCGAATTACCTAGTGAAGAAAATAATGAGAAAAATACATGAAATTAATATATGTTAGCTTAAATTAATAATAGACATGATAATTGATGTCTATAAATTTTTAGAGAACATTTGGAATTAGTTTGGAAATTTTTAAGATTATGTATAGTGTATGTATTTAATGAAAATTATGATTTAGAGTGAATTAAGTGATTATTTTGATGAAAAATGACAATGACTAATAAAGAATGCATAAATAAATTTTAGTAAAATTTATTGAATTGATTTGGATTTTATTGAAATTTTTATGTGAATATGTACAATGAAAATAATTGAATTTTTAATGCATAATTGTATAAAAATGACAAAAATAATGAATTAATGTGAAATTAAATTAATGTCAATGACAAAAAATAAAAAGTCAACCGACGAACTTTTCAAAATAATTATTGGGTCGTGAAAATAATAAGAATAATGAATTATTGGTAAATAATTCATAAATAAATAAAAATGATGGAGATAAATTGACACGTAAATAAAAGAAAGGTAAAATGAGTTTTAAATAGAAAAAGAGACTTAAATGAAATAAAATAAAAGTTTTGGGACAAAATGGTAATTTTGCCAAAGTAGGTAATTAACGCGTAAAAATAAGTAAGAAATACTTAAAAAGGGTAAAATGATAATTTCGGAGACTTAACTGTGTCAAAAGATAAAATTTTCATGATATGAGGGCTAAAATATTATTTTACCCGAAATTGATAAATTAAAGAATAAAAGATGAATAATGGGAGAAAGTATATAATAAAAATGAAAATAAATGATTATAATGGCAAAATTGTAATTATGTATTTGAAATGAACAATCCGATAGAAAAAGTCAAATTATACATGTTCGAGACATAAGATAATAATTGATACTAATAGAGTTCCTAATTACATAAAAAGTAGAAAAATAAAGATGTGACTAATTTATCAAAATAAATTAGTCAACAAAAAGTATTAAAAGAGTAAATAATTATAACAATAATTCGCCGACGAAATAAAAGCCGGCATATTGAATAATTGAAAAGTTGGACTGAAAAAAAAATTGTAAAAACGTAAAGCCTAAAAGTATTGGAAATGATTCGCAAGAATTATATGAAAAGAATAAAAGAAAATTGTGAATTATAATGCTATAATTAATAATTTATAATCTATATAAAAAAATTGAAAAGTTTAAATATCTGAGTGAATTATCGAAGAATAATTCACAAAAGTGACTGGAAAAGATAAAGTGAATAAAAGGATAAAAAGTTATTGAATAGTCAAAGGCACAGAAGAGTGCATTTGATCAGAATAAAGGATAGTAACAAATAAAATAAAGAAATTAAAGAGTTTTAAATGTTAAAAAAAATATTTACAAATGTGATTGATTATATTTGCCCTTAGCGATAGACATATATTATGATTCTTGTTTTGGATATAATTGGCTAGCCATATGGACACCTCTGTACCGCGGTACAAGTCATGACGACTTGCTTAGCTATGTACGGGATCTTTGATCTCCATAGCTTCAGTGAAAGTGAAAATGTATTTATTTCTGCTCTGTGAGACTTGATCTTTCGAGATCATTTCTCTATCTGTTATATGGGACCTTCGGGTCCAGTTTCGAGTATCCTTTGTAGGAAACCTGTTATATTGCACTAGGGGCACATCGAAATGAATAAATAAGCACTGTTTAATTGAATTGAATATAAAAAGTTATAACAAAAAACGATTCGTTTGAAAGAAAATGCAAAGTTGAAATAAATCTGTAAAGATTTCTGAAAAGTGTAATTAATAAGAAAAAGAAAAAGAAAAAGAAAAGTTTCATAAGAATAAAATATTAAATCAATGTTTAGTTAAACTTTTATAAGAATTTAAAATATATTTTGTTTTACGTGAAAAATATAATTTTAATTGATTGGTAATTCTTGTACCAATTACTACTATAAAAATAATGACAAGTCTGGGAAATAATATTTATGTTCCTGTTTAAAGTTAGAAAAGTGATGATATTAACATGACGTGAAATTTATTAGGTAACGTTTTTCTGAAAAATAAGTTAAATGAAAAGTAAAACGATATAAAGACATATAATTATACAATGAGGAAAAAATAAAAGATATAAGTCCTAACATATAATTGAATATGGATAAAATTATAAAACAAGGAAAGAAAGTTAAGACTACAAAGTACTCCAAAATAGCTATATCGCTTTGCCATAAAGCATATAAGGCTTTTAACAGTAATGTATTTATTAGATTAAAGTTAAAGTAAAGTAATAGAATAAATAGTAAAAAGTGAAGTTAGAATACAGATTAAATAATTGACCAGTAAAGCAAGTATTAAAATTAGTTTATTTTGGATACTAGTAAAAATACGAGTACCAATATACATTACTAAATGAAATAATAATTAAATCGCTATGGCTCAAAGATACAATAAAAGTAATGATAAAGTAAAGATTATAGTAAAGAGTATCGTAAAAGTATAAGTAAATTCGATATCGATCCACCCAAAAAGAATACTGTAAAGTAAAGTTGAGAGTTTAGAAACAAAAGAACAATAATTACCACAATGCGAGTTAATAACATGATTATTGTTAATCGAGATAAAAGAAAATGCTTAATGAAATAATATTAATAGAAGCATAAATTACGAAGTTATGTTTATTCTTGGATTAGTAGTCACCACTGGGCATGTTTAATGCTCAGCACGTAGTGTTTACTACGTGCAGGTTTTGAAGTGTTCGAGGACATAGTACATTGAAGGTCCAGATCAGGAGAAAAGATTTTTATGTTAGTTGGTGTAAGCCTTTGGCATGTATATACTTAGACTATTAAGGTAAAAGCTTGAAATGTATTTTTAATTGTCTTAAATGAATGGATAGTATAAGTTTTGTTATGATGTTTGGTGTTTGTTTTAATTGTTTATAAGACTGTTACTTGATTCTGGAATTATTGTGAAAGTATTTTAAGTGTTTTCGAATTGTTTGAAAAGAAAAGAAAAACTTACCAATTTCAGCTAAGTCTCGTTCGGAAAGAACTGTTCTGAGAAGGGTGTGACACTACCTCTTTTATTTTGTGCCTATAAATACCCTATTGTGGTTATTCAGTAGAACAATTAATAAGAAAAAATTTTCTATTCTACTATATCTTTCTTTTCTTTAATTAGTTTACAACACGTTGTCAGCACGATAATTTCTATTGATCATTGAAAGTCGGTGGTTTATGACAATCCGACTCGAAGAAATCAAGAATTATAATTTACAAGATTAAACGGTAAGTAGATTTAATTCATAAATTTTGAATTATTTTAATTCTCATGAGTTAATGAGATTGATTAAGGGTCGATAATTCTACCCTACAATAAATAATTTTAAAAACTTTAATATAAGAAAATATTAAAAGCCGAGAATAACATTTTTTATTATCAAGGACATTAACGTGATTTTAGTAATTTGTTTTGTATAATTGCAATTTGATCATTGCTTAATTATATTTTAATCATTATATTATATATGATGATTTATTTTCCATAATTGCAATTTGATCCTTGCTTAATTATATTTTAATCATTATATTATATATAATGAATATATTTTATGTAAAACCATATTAGGTTTTCAATTTGATATATGTATATTGTTGTTATGTGTAATATAATTATTTAAAGGCTCACGAAGAGTTATAATGCAATTACTTGCATACAAGTTGTTAGAAAATATATTATTTCTCAAATATGTCCCGCATACATATATTTTCAAAAAATATTCGCTGAAATGAATATCATTTTGAGACTGAAAGATAAATACTTGAGATCTACTTTGTATAAGATTAGTAATATATTTTTTCAGATAATTTGATTTTGATACAAATATTAGTAAGCTTGAAGTTTGCTAATAAATACAAATTTTAGTAACCTGAAGTTTACTAACAAATATTAATAACCTATTATTTACCAATTATATAAATATCAATAAACATGAAGTTTATTGATTAATTAATACTAATATCAATAAACCTGAATTTTATTAATTATAGTAAACTTAAAAAAATGATATAAATACTAATAAATATTTATTTTATTATTTGTCACAATATTAGTAAATATAAAGTTTACTAATTGTTATGCAAGTATTAGTAATATGCAGTTCACTAATTATTCAAATATCAATAAACTGAAAGTTTGTTGATTAATCGATATTAATATTGGTAAACTGGAAGTTTATTGATTATAATAAACTTGAAAATTGATACAAATACTAATAAATATATAGTTTATTGACTGTATGTCGCAACTATTAGTAAACCTGACGTTTACTAATTGTTTCATATTGATATTAAGAAACTTGATGTTTATCAATTGATATTGTAATGGCCTCAACAGCGGGTCAGCCGTTAACAGTACTTTCCGATGGTGAATAGGACTTTCTGGGTCCGAAAGGACACCTGAAAGTCAAAAATATTTTATTGGACCATCGAAAATTATTGGTCATGGTGAGTCCGGGGTTGAAATTTGAAGTGAAATTGATTCCAAATAGGCTTCCAAAGGTCAAAAATACGAAAAAGTTAGCGAGTCAATTTCTCTATTAGGGAAGGTGACTTGATTTTGCGTAAATAATTAAAAATAGTAAACTAACTCTGAATATTGCTAGATTTTGCATGCATACATTAATTTTTGTGAAGAATATTTTCGTGATGAGAATGAAATTTTTCGGTGACACCGGCAGTTGTCGAATCGGACCGATAAGTTTGAATTGGACCGATAACGAACTCCGATTGAGCCAAAAATTTGCGTGCTAACTATTTTTGATGTGATAAGAGTGATGAAATTATTTTTAGAGTGATTTGATGGCTGGAAGAGATATAATTTTAAATTAGGCCTTTAAGGGCCTAAATTGGGCCTTTTAAGTTAAATGGGCAAAGCCCATCATTTTGGTCCAATTTTGGGCCCATTAGGGAGGTTTATAAAAGCCAGAATTCTCGAAAAAAGTCCAGAAATGAGCTCATCTTCCTCCTTCCTCTCCTTTGGCCGAATACACCTTCCATTTATTCTCTCTCTCTTTTGCTTCTTAACCACTCAAAATCTCTCCTAAATTTTAACTTAGGAGTTGTAGTTGCATCCCTCTGGATCACTATATAACTTCACTTGATTGATTTGGGCAAGGAAAGTGAAGAAATCAAGGGAAGAAAAAAAAGGGGGTAAGTTGGAACTTGTGAATCTTAGTGTTTTAATTTGATTCCTTAGTGGTTTTCTATAGATTTTTGGGTGTAGATTATGATTATGAGGTTGGTTTTTGCATTTGAGAACAATAAAATGAAGAAAACTAAGCTTGAATGGGCTGCCTATGTAGGTGGTGCAGAAAGAGGGAGTTTTTCAAAGGACAAAGGCAAGGAAAAGGAAGCCTAAACTCCCTAATTCAAGAAAAAATTATAAGTGACTAATTAATCTTTACATTTTCTAAGTTTATGATTTTTTTAATTATGTAATTAGGCCAAAAATAATTAAAGTTGTTAATTGATGCACTAATATTAGGGTAAATAAAATTAATCATGAAAGAAGATACAATAAAGACTTTAATGTAAGAAATACAATTTTTAGGAAGGTGAATTAGGGTGGCCGAATTTAATCATTAGGGTATATAGTGAGAAAATTGCATAAAAATAATAATTGTTAGCTTAAATTAATAGTAGATTTGATAATTAATGTGTATGAATTTTTAAAGAATATTTAGAAATTAATTGGTAATTTTTTTTATTATGTATAGTATATGTACATAAGGAAAGTTGTGATTTATAGTGAATTAAGTGATTATTTTGATGAAAAATTATAATAAATAATAAATAATGCATAAATAAATTTTATTAGCATTTATGGAAATTATAAGAATTTTATTTAAACTTTTACTGTATTATGTGTAATGAAAATAATTGGGTTACTAATGAATAATTGCATGAAAACATTGAAAAAGGTGAATTTATATGAATATAAATGATAGTCAATGAAAGAGGAATAAAAAGTCAATTGATGAATGTTTCGAAAATTAAAAGAATTAATAAAGTAATTATTCTGTGCCCTTAGGATTAGTTTGGCAGTAAAAACTAGTTTTGGATATAATTGGCTAGCCATAGGAACACTCTTTATCGCGGTTCAAGTCATGGCTACTTGCTTAGCTATGGGTAGGATCATTGATCTCCATAGCTTCAGTGTAAAGTGAAAAGTGAAAAGTGCAGTGTTTTGAGAATGGTTCCTTGGGAATCATTTTTCTTTTTAGTGGAACCCGTAGGGTCTATGTTCCGTGTATCCAGTCCGAAATTTTCTGCCGGATCTGTATTAGGGGCATGATGGTAATAAAATGAAAAAAAAATGAAAAGTAAGAAAAAAAGTGAAAAAGGATCAAAATGAAAGAAAAAGAACGTTTAGGGGTAAAACGGTAATTTTTCCTAAAAGTATAAAAAGTTAGTAAATTAAATGAGAATTGATTAAATAAGGATAAAACAGTCCGATAATAGTTAAATTATTTAGAAAGTGAATTTTATTAACAATAAGGACTAAAATGTAATTTTGCTTATAAATGACAAATTAAGTGTAAAGAGATGTAAATTGCCTTAATTATTAGTATGAAAATCATTATTGAACCTATAGTGGCAAAATTGTAATTATGTGATTAAAATGGTAAATCTTATAAGAAATATTAAGTCAGTGTTATGAATGCAATAATGAAGGATTTTGTGCTCATGCTTATCCGTATAGGTTATCATTTAATATTAATAATGAAAATGTTAGGAAATGTATCGATTATTAGTCACCACTGAGCATGTTGAGTGCTCAGCGTGTAGTTTTATTGCGCGTAGGTAATCAGGAGGAGGAGCACGAATTCAGATTGCAAGATTTCTTTTAGGATGCTCTAGTTCATAACTTTTGGCATGTATATATGTGTACAACTTTACTTTTGGTTATGTAATGTAAACGAAAGTTATTTTTAGTTAAGTAGTGTTTGGATTGTGAATTATGGAATGGATGGAAATGAATATTATTATTGTTGTTATTGCTATGGATTGCTGTGCCTCTAAGAGGCTATGTAATTTGTTGCTTTTCAGGGGGCTAGCACTATGTACAGCCATTATATTGCAAAATTTTTATTAAATGCATAATAAATTGGACAGTTATAAGTCATCGGAAAAAGGATAGCTATTGGTTAAGTAAAGGTTAATAAGTTTTTAAATATAGAGGTTAAGTTGAAAAAAAAAATTTGGTCTTCGGTATGCCGGTACAGTGTTAGGAGGGATAAGGGTATTACAGATATAAATATTGATATAATAAAAATAGTAAGCCTGAAGTTTACTAATTAACAATTGATTACTTGGCATGAATAGTTTGACCATTTCGGATCGATTATAATACATAAATTATTGAGAATTCATATGTTTATTAGAGAACCAGAAGTTTCTTTAATTCTACTTAAGGAATTCTCATAATCTATTTGTTCTCAAGAAATATTTTATACAATTAACATTAGTTGAAATTAATGTTAATACGATTTCTAGTTCTGCAAATGTAATTGAAGGCTCTAGAAGAGTCCAAATTATGCTTCCAAATGGAATAAAATTATATATTAATGATGTGTTGTATTCAAGTTGATTCCGAAGAAATCTACTAAGTTTTAAAGATATACGTCGTAATGGATATCATATTGAAATGACAAATGATGAAAATATCGAATATCTATATATTACATCCACAAAATTGAACCAGAAGTTCATATTAGAGAAACTTTCAAGTTTCTCAACAGGATTATATTTCACGAAAATAAAAATGGTTGAATCAAATTATATGCACCGAAAGTACTCAGACCCTAAAATATTCATACTTTGGCACGATCGCCTTGGTCATCTCGGTTCAACCATGATGTGACATATTATTGAGAATACAAATGGACATGGACTTAAAGATCAAAAGATACTTTTATGAAATGATTATTTTTGTAGTTTTTATGCTCAAGATAAAGTGATTGTGATACCCTCACTATCTAAATTACCTTTGGAGTCTCCTATTTTTTTAAAAAGAATACAAAGAAATATTTGTGGACCAATTCATCCATCTGATGGATCATTTCTTTATTTTATGGTTTTGATTGATGCTTCAACTAGATGGTCTCATGTATATTTACTATCATCCCGTAATGTTGCTTTTGCTAAATTTCTAGCTCAAATTATAAAGCTTAGGTCAAGTTTTCCTGATCATCCCATTAAAATAGTTCGTTTAGATAATGCAGGTGAATTTACTTCAAAAGCATTTTATGATTTTTGTATGTCAATAGGAATTGATGTTCAACATTCTATTGCACATGTTCACACTCAAAATGATTTAGCTGAATCTTTCATTAAACGTTTACAATTAATTGCTAGACCTATGCTCATGAAATCAAAACTTCCTGCATCTGCTTAGGGATATGCTATAACTCATGCTGCATCTTTAGTTCATCTTTGACCATTTGCATACAACAAGTTTTCACCTTTACAACTTGTTTTTGATCAACAACCTAACATCTCATCTTAGAACTTTTGGTTATGATGTATATGTTCCCATTGTTCCCCCTCAACGAACTAAAATGGGCCCTCAACGACGTTTAGGTATCTATGTAGGTTTTGATTCCCCTTTTATTATCATATATCTTAAACCTTTAACTAGTGACCTTTTTCGAGCAAGATTTTTAGATTGTCAATTTGATGAATTGGTTTTCCCACCATTAGGGAAAGATAAAGAAAAGGGGCCAAAAGCTCAAGAAATCAGTTGGAACACACCAACTTTGTCCAAATTTAATACACACACAAATCAATATGAACTTGAAGTTCAAAGAATAATTCATTTACAGAATGCTGTAAATCAGCTGCTCGATATCTTTACAGACACCCAAAAGGTCACCAAATCATTTCAGCTGCAAATGTCCATGCACGATTAAATGTTTCTGTAGGACATCTTGGGGGCATAACAGCAAATGAGTCTAGTTCACGCTAGAAGCGTGGTAGACCTATTGGTGCAAAAGATATTGTTCCTCAAAAGAAGAGAGAAATAAAAAAATCATTCAATTGATCCTCCTGAAGAGGCCAGAAATAACTCAAATACACAACTACATATTGCTAGAGAAGCGACCCTAGAAGTGGTTTCGGTACCGATAAATTATAACTGAAAATATGTTAGAAAGAGATGAAATTGTGTATTTGCATATGCAATTGCTTTCGAAATAGCAAATGATGATGAGCCTGAGCCTAAAACTATAGAAAAATATCGACAAATACTTGATTGGCCAAAATGAAAAGGGGCAATTCAGGCTGAGCTAGATTCTTTAGCTAAGCAAAAAGTATTTGGACCAGTAGTCCTGACACCAAAAGATGTCAAACCAGTTGGATATAAATGGGTCTTTTTACGTAAAAGAAATGAGTTAAATGAAATTGTGAGATATAAAGCACGACTTGTTGCACAAGGTTTCTCACAAAGACCCAGTATAGATTATGAAGAAACGTATTCTCCAGTCATGGATGCAATCACGTTTAGATTTTTGATTGGTTTGACTGCCTCTGAAGGGCTTGATATACATCTAATGGATGTGGTGACAACTTATTTATATGGATCGTTAGATAATGACATATATATGAAAATTCCTGAAGGATTTAAGATGCTTGAAGCATATAATTCAAAACCTCGACAAATGTACTCGATTAAACTCCAAAGATCTTTGTATGGATTAAAGCAATCTGGACGCATGTGGTACAATCGTCTAAGTGATTACCTAGTGAAAAATAGGTATGAGAATAACTCAATTTGTCCATGCATTTTTATCAAGAAGATAAATTTAGGATTTGCTATAGTTGCAATTTATATTGATGACTTCAACATAGTGAAGACTCCAGCAGAGATCTTAATTACTGCAGAATATTTGAAAAAGGAATTTGAAATGAAAGATCTCGGAAAAATAAAATTTTATCTTGGGTTTCAAGTTGAATATTTGCCAAAAGGAATTCTTGTACATCGATCATCTTATATAGAGAAAATCTTGAAATAGTTTTATATGGATAAGTCTTATCCATTGAGCATTCGAAATGGTTGTTCGCTCTCTTGATGTCAAAAAAGATCCTTTTCGCCCACAAGAAGATAACGAAGAGATTCTTGGTCCTGAAGTACCATATCTTAGTGCAATAGGTGCATTTTTATATCTTGCAAATAGTACTAGACCAGATATAATTTTTGCAGTTAATTTGCTAGCAAGATTTAGTTCTGTACCAACTCGAAAGCACTGGAATGGTGTAAAATATGTTATACGTTATCTTCATGGCACTTTTGACATGAGTTTATTTTTTTCAAAAGGAGTACATTCAGAATTGACAGGGTATGCTGATGCTGAATACCTATCAGATCCTCATAAAGCTCGGTCACAAACAGGTTATGTCTTCACATATGGTGACACTGCTATTTCTTGGCGATCTGTTAAGCAAACAATCACTGCCACTTCCTCAAATCATTCAGATATATTAGCCATCCATGAAACAAGTCGTGAATGTGTGTGGTTGAGAACTATGACTCAACATATTAAGGGAACAAGTAGGTTGGTAGTGGAAAAAAAACCAACAAAATTATATGAGGATAATGCAGCATGTATTTCACAACTCAAAGGTGGCTATATCAAAGGAGATAGAACAAAATACATCTCATCAAAATTTTTCTATACTCATGAACTTATGAAAGAAGGACAGATCGATGTTTGCAGAGTTCGCTTAAGTGATAATCCAACAGATTTGTTCACAAAGGCCCTACCAAGTTCAATTTTCAAGAAACATGTACACAATATTAGAATGCACCAATTACAATATTTAGTTTGATTCATTTTATTTTTGAAAGGAAGTACATATGAATAAACATGTACACAATATTAGAATGCACCAATTACAATATTTAGTTTGATTCATTTTATTTTTGAAAGGAAGTACATATGAATATTGTACTTTTTTTCCTTCGCCAAGTTTTCATCCCACTGGGTTTTTTTTAGCAAGGTTTTAACGAGGCATATTCATAATGCATAGTCATCCAAGGGAAAGTGTTGTGATAATTATGAGATATTTAGATGACTATCAAACTCATCATTCTCCCTATTCTAGTAGAAGTCTACCTCTTCTATTTTATGCCTATAAATACCCTATTGTAGTTATTCAATATACACAATTAATAAGAGAAAATTCTCTATTCTACTATATCTGTCTTTTCTTTAATTAGTTTACAACAGATTAACAATTAAAAGTTGTTGGCCTTTTGTTCACTATTTTATTAACATTGTAAAATATTTTGAGTTCAATTTCACCTAATAAAATTATAATTAAGCATCAAATCCTTCTTATAAAAAAAAAATTAAAGTAGTTGCTTGACTGGTATATAAAATTTAATATTTTCCCAATTATCCTTACTAATAATATATATATATATATATATATATATATATATATATATATATATATATATATATATATATATATATATATATATATATATATATATATATATATATATATATATATATATATATATATATATATATATATATATATATATTTGCAAACTAATTTTATAACAATTTATATTTTCAATACTAATAGTATACTATTAATTATTATTTTTCTCTTTACAATAATGAAGTGTATAATTGGTAAATTATGTGTAAAATTATACCTTTTTTTGAAGGAATGTGTAAAATTATACCTAATAATATTAAAAATTAACCTTTTTTAACTGTATAAAAATAAAAGTGTTTTTATTATTTTGAGAGGGATAGAGTATGACATTAAGAAAGAAAATTTATTTTTGGGACGGAAGGAGTATGAAATTAAAAAGAAAAATTTATTTCGAAAGGAGAAAGTATGATATTAAAAAGGAAAACTTGTTTAATTAATAGCATGGAGGCCAATAAAATAATGTTGAAAAGTTCTCAAGAGTTAATGGAAGGGAATTTATGCATTTCTGTTAGTCCGGTGGGTAGTTGAAGCAAAAGCAATTAATATTTTACTAAAATTAATTCATTAATTTGCGTTCACAAAGATATCTGTAAATGTCACACTTCTCAACGATAGACCTATACAGGTCAAAATAATAAATAAAAATCATAAAGACCGACGAAAAATATGATTTATTATCCAATAAAATAAAATTCCTTATTTATTAAAAAAAAAGGTCATATCTTTTTATTTTTTTAATTATTTTTTGAAATGAAGGTCATATCCTTTGATTATCTGTTCTAATTTGGGTCCTTTGAGCACCTATAAATTGGGAAGATCCTCGATGTCTGCCCATTTCATAGTTTTACGATAAAGAAAAACCAAGAGGGGCAAAAACAGAGACTTTCTCTCCACAGACTCTGTTTTTTTCTCTTTTTAAAGCTAGTAATGGCTGAGAACCAAAGGTCGAATGGCAGCAATGGAGTAGTAATAGACATTAAAGATGAAAATTCTCCATCTTGCCGTTCTAAACCTGTGGAACATCAAGGCTCCTGTATTCCTCTCTTGCAAAAGGTTTCAATTTCTATTTCTTCTTCTTATGCCTCTGTTTCTTACTCTTCTTCTTTTAATCGAAAATTTCCCATCAAAACTCCTAAAAGATCGTTTTTTCACTTGGACCCATTTCACAAAATTGGATTTTCAGAAAAACCCAGTTCATCAAATTTGATTCTAATGATCAATCCGGCAATTTTTTATGAAATTATCTAAAGGACTTATTTTTCTCAAATTTTCTGTTTTTGAAATTAAAATATTCCTATTTTGTTATGCAGCTGCTTGCCGAGTTACTGGGGACATATTTCTTGATATTTGCCGGATGTACATCGGTGGCGGTGAATTTGAACTTCGACAAGGTGGTCACACTTCCTGGAATCTCAATAGTTTGGGGATTGGCTGTGATGGTTTTGGTTTACTCCCTCGGACACATCTCTGGTGCCCATTTTAACCCTGCTGTCACCCTAGCCTTTGCTACCTGCAAGAGATTTCCTTGGAAACTTGTAATAATTTCTAAGCTACCTTCTTGTGAATTGGTGACCCATACCGTGAAATTGGTTTATTTAATTTTTATTTATTCGAATTGTTGATTAGTCAACATTTACATGCTTCTGCAATTCTTGAATTCTAATTTGACCTTATTCATAATCCACATGGCTTGAAACTTCATGCATTGAAACACCATTATAGTTGTGGAGAGTGCTTCATAGGATTAATTTTGGAAATGTAAACCTAAGGGCTTAGGAGGCCTTAAACATGAGATTATGTAGTGATTTTGTTCCATTGATTTTTTTGGTGATGTAGGTGCCACTTTATATATCATGCCAAGTCATTGGAGCAACACTAGCATCAGGAACAATTCGATTAATATTCATGGACAACCAAAATCATTTTACAGGAACAATGCCAGCAGGCTCAGATTTGCAATCCTTTGTGGTTGAGTTCATAATCACATTCTATCTCATGTTCGTCATATCTGGCGTCGCCACAGATAACCGAGCAGTAAGTTATACTCCACCAAATTTAGTCTGTAATTAGGCAACAGAGTTGGGTAATTAAGTTGCCTACCTGTTGACTTTTGAAATACTTTTATCAATTAACTAATCTACTTAGTACATTCCAAAGAATTTGATTTGACTTGATATTATTTTTATGCAGATTGGTGAACTTGCGGGACTTGCTGTTGGTTCTACCGTGCTCCTTAATGTGATGTTTGCAGGGTATTAATCTAATTTCATATACTTAGAATATTTTATATATAAGCAATAATCAATATTATCTTAATCATTGACTAATAGGCTAATATTACTCAGTATTAAGACAACAATTATTTATACACTTCTTCTTGGCGTGACCAAGAAGCAGAAACAGAAACTGGCCTGTATGATTGGAATTGATCATATAGACTAAAAGACTAAGAATTTGATGTTGAAATGCAGGCCAATTTCAGGGGCATCAATGAATCCAGCAAGAAGTTTGGGGCCAGCAATAGCATGGAATAAATATAAAGGAATATGGATATATATAGTATCACCGACAGTTGGAGCTCAAGCAGGGGCATGGGTATATAACATGGTTAGGTTTACAGATAAGCCATTGAGAGAGATAACTAAGAGTGCTTCTTTCCTTAAGGGTGCAGGGCGTGCTTGATCTTCTGTGGTTCTATGCATTGTAGAGCTTTTGCTTATATTTTTGATTGGACTGGGCCGTGAATCTGTTCATAGACTTAGTTTAGGCATATTTTGTCGCTTTATTGTGGAATATATCGCTCTTAATGAAATCAATTAGCTCATTTTTTTTTTCTATGGTAAATCACCTCGTAAATTTTTAGATGAATTTGCCAACTCTTTTTTCTGTGCGTGTTAATGGAAATGAAATTCGTCGATTGAATTGAATATTATATAATTTTTCATCATATTATTATATATCATATGATTTTATCCTTAAGACCATTCTTAGCAATATCCCATTCCTTCATTTTCATCACTTGTATCCTGTGAGCCCAAAAGGAACACAACATCCAACAAAACTAAACTTAAAATCCTTAGCCTAAGGTCGTCTATAACATGTGAAGCTGCGCCATAATTGTCAAAAATTCAACGTATGCTAATTATAACTTTAAAGTTGTTAGATTTAGACAATAAACTTTAATTGGTCCAATTAATTATAATTCAAATCTCATTTTCTCAGACAATAAGCTATCATTCATACACGTTCAACCTAACCATTAGTTATGATCATATTGGATTTAAGAAATCTCAAACTCTCTCTCTTTTAAGTACAATATTATCTATTTACGACAAAACTCTTACTATTTTTCTAAATATTTTCTTATCATTGAAAAGTACCACTAAACTTACGTTTAACTTCTATTTTTCATTAATTGTTTACACGAAATTTTTGTTAGGACACCCATAAAAATGCAATTTATAATGACTTTATTAAATTAGATTCAAATTTAACTTTTTTTAACTTGTAATGGTGAAAAACCCACCTTTTAACGTCTGAAAATGGAAAAGATAAACTCTGAAGTATGTCATCACCTCATCATCATATATAACGATCAAAACCTTCCTAAGATCACATGATTTATATTTCGGTTAATATATAAATTTCTGATTAAACTATCACTATTTATCAGATTTCTCCCTTAAATTAATTACATATCAGATTACTTCCTTGAATTTATTGAAAATATCAGATTAACTCCTTAAATTTGTTGAAAATGTTATATTATTTCCTTATATGATACATGTCAATTCGTAAAAAGTACGTGAAAAATACGCACTAAACAGTAACATATGAATAATTTGACATTTTTAACAAGTTTTAGAGAGGTAATTTAACATCTTCAATATTATAGGATGTATTTTTTACATTTCAAAAAAATTTGAATGGCTAATTTGATATTTTCAGCAAGTTTAGGGGGGTAATCTAACACATAATTAGTTCAGGAAAGAAATCTAATAAATGATTAGGGATGATCGCGGGGCAGAGTGTGGGCGGGGAGTGCCTCCCCACCTACTGCCCCGGACAAGGGCGGGGCGGGGACCGATAATATTTCGGGGGAAAAAATCCCCCTATTTCCATTCCCGCGGGAATCCCGGTCTCCGCATAAAAAATATTTTTATTTTTTAAAAAAATTAATTATAATTAAAATATAATATTTAATAATTAATTATAATTGAAATATAATATTTAATAATTAAAAATATAAATTTAATTACAAATTAAACTAATATAAATTTTAACAATTGATAAAATTAAAATTAAATATACTTTAAAACTAAATTATATAAATATAATTAAATTTAGTAATTAAATTTAGGGGGCAGAGAAATTTGGGGACGGAGACCACAATTTCCGTCTCTGTTCCAAATTCTAAGTCGGGGAATACTTTTTTCCTATCCCCGTCCCCACAGGAGAATTTTTCGGGGATTTCCCGCCCCATTCAGGATGGATCCCCACCGAAAATGGAGATTTTCCACTCTATGATCATCCCTATAAATGATGATGGTTTACGGGGGAATTTATGTATTATCCTTTTATATTTTGATAAACATAATTCAGCCTTTCTGAAAATGTTGCCATACAAACACATGATTCTTGTTCATTTTTCTGAATTTAAAATTAAAAAAAATTAGTTAATTAATTGGATATATATTCGTATGGTTCTATGATTGTTCAATTATTGAATACCGAATGGGAATAACTCACTGTTCAATCGGTCAAATGGGGTATTTGATTTGTTTTAAAAAATGGATTTTACTTCTTGAAGCATCCAAAGAATCAATTTGCTAATGCTAATTCAAAATAACGTGATTTAAATAAGTTATATAATTAAAAATTTCAGTGGACTCTTATACACGTATATACTATTTTTTATTATATAAGCGACGCTGAAATTGGCCAGAAAACAAAAGAAAATATTATGGTGTTATTGATCATGAAATTAGGCCAAACTTTAGAGCTAAAATAATTATGATGCGAGCATTTTTAGAGGAATGCATATATATATGATTTGATGGCAGTGGTACTGACTTGAGATTAACCGATTACCGAATTAAAGCTTTGAATTTTGGGGCTTTTTAATATCTAATAATGGACCTAAGAGTCCTATTTATGCGGTATATGGCCTACCGGACCAATGCTTAATGATTTGGGATTTTTACACAAATGCCACAAAAACAAAAAATTATCATTAATGCTCCCGCGCTTTTTCAACTTTCTATAAAACCCAAATCTAAATTTCTTATTTCATAACTGCTCTTTTTTTAATATTCCTCTTTCAAATATACTCCAAACAGCTTCTTTCTATCGATAATTACAATTCAAATGCGATTCTCTCTCAAAAGCAAAAATACAGATCGTCCTCCGCCATCCATAAGCAATCACTATGATCGTTCTCATCCATCCATAAGCAAACATTATGATTGTTCTTATCGTAATACTCTTATTGTTCCTTAAAAAACGTAAATTGATAGCACTCCGATCTCATAAACCTTCATCTTCTTGCGATCAATGTAAGTTTTATCTTTTTTATGCGATTGTAACATTATATTCTACTGTCGTTATTTTTGCGAACTTCTTTCTGCAGTAGGATCAATGAAAATATTGAAATCCTGCTAATTCTCTGCTGTCGTTCTTCACAATCTTCATTAAATCATATGAAATCTTCGTTGTATACTCTCGTTGCATTACAAAAACTTAAAATAGTTTCTACTTTCCCTCACAATGTACTTAAAATTCTAAATAATAATTTTGCATGTTGTCAATTTACTCTGTTGCAGTATTATGTATGCGATAACTTTTCCACTATATTCTTATTGCAACAACTAAAAGCTTTACACATTTTATTTAGCTTGTAGTGACAGCTAATTAAACCGAATTTTGATTTTAAGCAACTCAAAATACTGTATATTATTTCCTTTTGACTAACATACAATTTATTATGTTTTTTATATCATTAAAATACAGTGTATTTTATCATCTTTACAATAATATGTAGTATATTCCTTTTTTTACATCAGTAAAATACAGTGTATTTTGTCTTCTTTACACTAACATACAATGTATTTTGTGTAGACAAATCATTCATTTTGTTTGGTTCAATATATTGTGTTTGTTACAGTGCAATTTCTTTTCTTTCCAGCAATATATAATGTATTCAGTTTTTTTCATAAGTAAAATACAGTGTGTTTTATTCTCTGTAAACTAAAATACATTATATTTTGGGAAAAAATTCTTTCATTTGACTTTATTCAATATATTGTATTTGTTACAGTGCATTATCTTTTCCTTTGACTAACATACAACATATTTCATTTTTTAGATAAGTAAAATACAATGTAATTTGTGTTCTTCATAATAACATACAATGTATTTTGTCTTCTTCACAATAACATATAGTGTATTTTGTGTTCTTCACAATAACATAAAGTCTATTTTACATCCATATATACATAATCATGCATTTTTTATATTTATTTTACATACAGTATATTTTTTTGTGATAATAAAATACAGTGTATGGAGGTTTGTTAAACGATGTAAAAAAATCAACAGATTGTATTACACTTTAAGATTACATTGTCAAAACTAAATGCTTTATATCTCTGTAATGACTACACTAGATAATTCTGATTGCTGTTATTAATTACATTCATTAATCCTGTTAATCCTGTGAGTTATCTTTCAATGATGCATATATGAGCATACATACATACATACTATACCAATCATCTATGCTTGAGGATGATACTTTCACATGCTATTAGAGATTATTTACATAACTGAATAATTACATGCCTTTAAATACACATTTATCTTTATATAACCAAAAAGAGATGCAAAGTTAATCTCCTAAGTCAAAATGCTACTCCTATTCTGATGTTGACTTGGGAGATTGTTGGCTTTGTCCCTGAACAAAAGTTCTACCCTGCGAACCTACACGGATAAACACCCGTGCTAAGCTATAAAGCTTAGTGGGAAACAACTAATATATTGATAACCACTCACAGGGGTTATCATCAAGCATACAACAATAATATAACATAAATTGTATATACTTCATTAATAAAGAATAAAGTAATAATGAATGAATAAAATGCACTATTTGAAGGAATGATTCTTCCATTAAATCATAGAATGAATGATTATAAACTGTATATGCATAGTATTCATCATATAAATTTGCCTGCTTAATTTTCCGTGGGTGTGGATAACGGGTACTGTGGATACCATAAGGTATCAAATCTATGAATACCCGAAGGTATTAAATCTGTGGACCCATTCGGGCCAAAACTATGGTCTCATTTAGAGACAAACTATGGACTCATAAGAGTCAGACTATAGCAGCTGCGATTGTAACCCTATAGGCATGCCTATCTATCCACAACCAAGTCTTTATGTGCAAGCATAATAAATCAGGTCTCATATTGTGAAATCACATTACTATAATTTAATTTAACACCAACAAATGTGAAGTACTATAATACTATGCATTGTTACTTTCATAGCATAAAGAGTAATCATTGTACTATGGTTTTATTAAAGTAAACACATGCCTTCTATAATTTGAACTTGAATAATAAAATCTTGAACTTCTATCTTTAAATAAACCTTTTAATTAAAAAGGAATATATTACTATATCCTTACAATTTAGGATGATTCATAAGCTTAGAAAGGGCTTAGGCAAGTTTAGATCTCAATTGGAGTCATAAAATACAAGTATCAAAGATAGAAAAGAAATGCTTATTGTCACGCTCGCGATGAGTGTCACGCCTGCGGTATTAATCGCGCTCACGACAGTAAGTAATTGCCTAAAATAGTATTCCTTGATATCACGCTTACGGCAAAAATCACGCTCGTGACACAAAGGGACGGTTTGATGTCACGCTCGTGACACAAAGCGACGGCTTAAAAAGCTTCAACGCTTGTTGCTCAAAAATTCTGTAAATCAATTTCAAAACTCAAATTGCATCTCAATTTCAACATACCAAACAGCTTTTTCTGAAAATACTATCTCTACAAAGTTTTAGGCTTATATTTCTAGTTTCCAAAACACTAAAAACCTCTTCAATAGGACCTGTAAATCTTTAGATATTCAAGAAAAACCACAGTCTGTTCATGAAGACGAAATAACCATCACAATCAGATTTCAATACCGATTTTCACTATCATGCAGTGAAAATCAGATTTCGGTCTCTTCTAACAAAATCAAGGCATGCAAGTCTCTATACCAACTAGAATTTCATCATTTAGACAACTATAGCTCAAGATATGAGCAAAATTGTACAGACTAGTCAAATGATCTTTAAAATAGATTTTCATATTTTTCAACCAAAACTTGTATATTTTCAACTCTAAACCCTTTTAAGCTTGAAATCATCCATAAAATATATGAAAGAGACACTTAAGGTCTCTCTCTCTCTCATGACCAAACATCAAACATACACACAAAAACCTAAGTTCCCATACCTTGTTAAGCTCTAAGTTTTCTTTAACCTTGAGTAGCCTCTTTCCCATTTCTCTTGCTTGATTCCCCTTCTATAAACATAAAACACTTCTATAAAAATCCATCAAGCTATTTTATGAATCATACACATCAAAGAATAAACAAGTTACCTTAATACTAAAATCCAAGTAAATATTTATTCCTTTAGTCAAAACCCCTAAGAACTATAGAGAGAGAAAATATGAGAGAGAGTTTAGGGTTTGAGAAGATGAAGATGGAGGAAGAAGACCATGAGTAGCCGGCTATCCCTCTCCAAAATATCCTTTTCACTTTTGATTTCTTTTCTTTTCACTAACATACAGTGTATTTTGTTTTTTACATAAGTAGAATACAATATATTTTATTTTTACACAATAACATATAGTGCATTTTGTGAAAAAAATTCATTCATTTGACTTGGTTAGATATATTATTTACGTTACAATGTATTATATTTTCTTTTCAACATCATATAATGTGTTTTCTTTTCTTTTCACCAACATACAATGTATTCCGTTTTTTACATATGTAACATACGGTGTATTTTATTTTCTTTACATTAACATACATTGTATTTTTGGGAAAAAGTTCATTCATTTGGGTTGGTTCAATATATTGTGTTTGTTACATTTTATTTTATTTTTTTACTAACATACACTATATTTCATTTTTTTTACATAAGTAAAATATAATGTATTTTGTTTCTATACACTAACATACATTGTATTAAGTGATCTATCAAACACAATACAGATTGAAGTTGCAATAATAGACAGTGAGCAAGCAGCATCCGGTGTCTTGATTGATGAAGATTCACATGTTATTGATATTAACACAAACTTGATGGAATATGTGAGCAATCTGAGTAAAAATACAGTTCATGAATTACTTAAGAGTAATGAAAATGTTCAAGGAGAAGACGAAGACCCTTATTTTGTAACCATCAACAACGATATGCAAGACGAAATTAAAGTTGGACAAATTTAAAAAGATAAAGACACTTTAAGGAAATCAATAAGTTTTTTTTACAATAAAGCATGATTTTCAATTTAAGGTAGCGAAATTGTGTTTCAAAAGATATTTTATTTGCTGCATAGATGACAATTATTGCTGGAAGTTAAAAGCATCAAAGAAAGGAGACACACAAATGTTTAAAGTTAGAAAATTCATATCTGATCACACCTGCAATGTTGAAGTCAGGCTAAATAACAAGAGGCAAGCGACATCAACCTTGATTGCTGATATTGTTAAGAACAAATGTATGAATGTGAAGACTATATATACTCCAGCAGACATCATACGAGACATATAGAATGATTATGGAATCAATATGAATTACTTAAAGGCTTGGAGGTCCAAGGAAATGGCTTTTAATCCATAAGAGGTAAGCCATCTGATTCTTATTCACTTTTGCCCAGATACTTATACATGCTAAAAATAAAAAATAGTGGATCTATCGTGAATTTGGTAACCCAAGAAGACAAATCATTCCACTATATTTTCATAGCCCTAGGAGCATCTATTAAAGGCTGACAACATTGGAGGCTAATTGTAGTTGTTGATGGTACCTTTTTGAAATCAATATATGGGGGCACAATGATCACAGTATCAACACAAAATGCAGCCGGTAAAATATTTCCTTTAGCATACTCCGTAGTTGATTCAAAAAATTATACATCTTGGGAATGGTTTTTTTTTTAAAATTCAGACAGAGTTATGGATTAAGACCCAAAATGTAACACCCTTATCCCTTCTGACACCTTTAAACTGTCTTTCTTTGCCTCTACTGCATAACACATAAATGCTTCACAACATTTTCTAATCAACCTTTTTGTTACAGTAGCTGATATCACATCAGATAGAAAGTCATATCTCACACCTACAACGGTAATGTCATCACCACTCTGAAGTTGTAGGGTAACCCTCTTTTTCCTGCATTCAACAGTTGCTTGGTGGGCGGATAGCCAATCCATCCCAAGAATCAAATCAAACTCGCGAAAGGGCAATTCAATAAGATTTATCAGGAATACATGTCCCTGGACACCGATAGGACACTATCTATATACCTTACTTACTGCCACACTATACCCCAGAGGATTATTCACCAAGATGTCCTGGTCCAAGTAGGCCTCTTTCATCCATTTACCCCGTGCCAGTTCTGTTATCTGATTCAGTATATGCATTGATAGATCCAGGCTCCACATATTCTTATATTAGCACATTTGAAAAAGTGTAAAAAGATTAGTAAAGTAAGTGAGAATTGACTAATTAAGGATAAAACAGTCAGATAATAGTTAAATTACTTAAAAAGTGAAAAAGGATCAAAATGAAAGAAAAAGAAAGTTTAGGGGTAAAACGATAATTTTTCCAGTCTTCGGTACGCCTGTACAGTGTCAGGAGGGATAAGGGTGTTATACAAAATGTGTATTATATCAGATAGACATAAGAGTATAAATAATGCTGTGAAGAACGTATATCCAGAAATTAGTCATTGTATAAGCTTTTACCATCTGTTGAACAATGTTAAAATAAGGTTAAAAAAATACAAAAAAAATTAAGGAGCTATTTTTTGCAACAGCTACATCATATACGAAAAATGATTTTGCACATAACCTGAAAGAGTTGGATAAGGTTGATGCATGTATTAGGCTATACCTACAAGATATTGGGTATGAGAAATGGTCAAGATTATACTGTACAAGCAATCGATTTTCAACTATGACATCGAATGTTGTTGATTCTATGAATTATGCAATGAAATCAACAAGAGATTTACTAATCATGCCATTACTTGAGTACATACATACTTTAATCCAAGAATAGAGTTGCATTAATAGAGATCTAGCATCAACAACTTTCACAACACTACTGAAAGACCACGAAGATGATCTGCAGAAAAATTACAGTTTTTCGCTAAAAATGAAGGTATGCTTCTTAAACTTAAATGTATAAATTTTCTATTCTAAATTAATTACTGTTTAACTTCTATAAAATATAAAATATATTCTATTACAAAATGTGAAACTACTGTATTGTGTAACATTTAATCTTTTACACAAAAAATACAGTTTTGTTTCTTTTTACTAAAACTAATACATTGTATTTTTTATAATAAAATACAGTGTATGTTCTTTTCTTTTCAATAACATACAATATATTTTCTCTTCTTTTTACTAACATATAGTGTCTTTCATTTTTTACATTAGTAAAATACAATGTATTTCATCTTTTTTACACTAACATATAGTGTATTTCGTTTTTTACATAAGTAAAATACTGTGATAACTTTATAAAGACAACTTGAACTTATTAAATGCACAATTGCAGGTGAAGCCATCCAGTGATGTTCAATTTACTATTTATCATTTTCAAAATACATATATTGTGAATATTGAGGAAAGAACATGCACATGCAACAAATTCCAATTAGATGAGATGCCTTATCCTAATGCATTGGCAGTGATAAGAGACAGGAACTTGGATCCTTATGCATATTGCTCATGATACTACACAAAAGATACAATGATAGCAACATATAAAGAAATTATTAATCCAATTCCAGATCAATTTACATGAAAGATATCTATAAGTGTTCAGTCAGAATTTGTATTAGCTCTAAATGGAAGAGTGAGATTTGGCAGACCAAAAAAGAGAAGAATCAAAGCAATTTGGGAAACTAGAAAAACAATAAAATGTGTTAAATGTGGAAAACATGGCCACAACAGAAAAACATATAGAGATATACCTAGGCAATAAAATATTCAGCATTTTTCAATATTCATTTGACTTTGTTCTATATATTGTGTTTGTTACAATGTATTTTCTTTTCTTTTCTCCGTAAAATATAATGTATTCTATTTTTTACATAAGTAAAATACATTGTATTTTTTTTCTTGACAATAGTATTACATATAGTGTATTTTACTGTAAAAATTCATTCATTTCAGTTGGTTCAATATATTGTGATTGTTACAATGTTATTTTCTTTTCTTTCCTATAACATACAATGTATTTTATTTTTTATATAAGTAAAATACAGTGTATTTTCTCTTCTGTACACTAACATACAATGTATTTTATTTTTTAAATAAGTAAAATACAATATATTTTTTTCACTAACATATAGTGTATTTTGTACAAAAATTCATTCATACAGTGTATTTTCTTTTCTCTTCACTAACATACATTGTATTTCACTTTTAACATAAGTCAAAAATAGTGTATTTTCTTTTTTTTCACTAACATACAATGTATTCCCTTTTTTACATAAATAAAATATAGTGTATTTTATTTTCTATACACTAACATACAATGTATTTTGTCTTCTGTACACTAACATATAGTATATTTCATTTTTTGCAAAAGTAAAAAACATGGTATTTTATTTCTTGACAATCACATACATTGTATCCTATGGAAAAAATTGATTCATTACATTTGATTCAATATATTGTGTTTGTTACAGTGTTATTTTCTTTTTTTTCCTCTAACATACATTGTATTTCATTTTTATATAAGTAAAATACATTGTATTTTGTCTTCTGTACACTATCATACAGTGTATTTCATTTTTTGCATGAGTAAAAAATATTGTATTTTATTTTCTTGACAATAACATACAGTATATTCTGTGTAAAAAATTCATTCATTTTATTTTGGTTCAATATATTGTGTTTGTTACAATGTTATTTTCTTTTCTTTTCTCTAACATACAATGTATTTTGTTTTTCTTACACTAACATACACTGTATGGAGTTTTGTTAAACAATAATACACTGTATGGAGGTTTGTTAAACAATAATACACTGTAATCACAAAACAGTAAATCAAAAAAAAATGTATATATATACACAACTTAATTACAAAAAATATCTATATAAACAATAATTTGACAAAACTAATCTAATTCTACACTATCGATCCATTATAATTTTTTTTCAATCTTTTTCCTTTCACCTTATTTTCAGCTTCTTTTCTCACTTGATCCCTGTCCGTATTACTCTCAATTGTTCCTTGTTGCTTTCCTATCCCATACAAATACAACAAAAGACCTAATCTATCCCTATATTTTTCTACATCAAAATTTAAAGGCATTATCTTGCCTTCAATGAAATACTCACAAAACGCCACCACAAAAATCCCACAATCACTGAAAAAATAAAAAATAATTCAAACAAAAAAAATGTAAATTAGTAATCACTAAAATTATTGAGAAAAAATAACATAATAAATGAAAACTAATATTTAAAACATACTTGTTAGTTTGGGTAGGAAGGTTCTGAACATACACAACCTCGATCAGATGATTTCCTTTTCTATTATCATTAGGTTGTACATCACCTATTCCATCATAAAATCCCAAACAATCAAAAAAATATCCTATCAAAACACTAGAAGCAGTAACTATCCACTGAATATCTAATTTTCTGCATGTCGAACGCAATGAATCATATACAAATATCTTTCTCTCTTTCACTGATAACCTTCCCAAAATCCAATGAAAGCAATCTACATTTATTGAAAAAAATACATGGTCCACTTCCAGCCATGGTGTATTATGCACCATATTAATCCCAGTTCCAATAATGTAATCAGCGATAGTATGCCCGACATTTACAAAAGAAATGTCCTTGTCATTGTCATTGTAAAATCTGTATCTCTCTTGTATAGTTTGGTCAAAAAGGCTATTAGTTATCGTAAATGAACATTGTACATTGGAACCAACATTCGTCTTCTTCCTTATATAGTAAAAAAACACATCTAAATGCTGAAAACAAAAAAAAAAAATACTACATATAATTAATATATATTTGATATATTATATATATATATATATATATTTATATACATACATACATTATCATTTAACTTGGTTCAATATATTGCATTTATTACAGTATATTTTCTTTTCTCTAACATACAATGTATTTCGTTTTTTACATAAGTAAAATATAGTGTATTTTTTCTTCTTTACACTAACATACAATGTATTGTGGAAAAAAAAAACCATTCATACAATGTATTTTCTTTTCTTTTCACTAACATACAATGTATTTTATTTTTTACATAAGTAAAATATAGTGTATTTTGTATTCTTTACACTAACATACAATGTATTTTGTGGAAAGAATTCATTCATACAATGTATTTTCTTTTTTCTCCACTAACATACATTGTATTTCACTTTTTAACATAAGTAAAAAACAGTCTATTTTGTTTTCTCTTCACTAACATACAGTGCATTTCGTTTTTTATATAACTAAAATACAGCATATTTTCACTTCTTTACATAAGTAAAATACATTGTATTTTATTTTCTTTAGACTAACATATAGTGTATTTTATTTTTTATATAAATAAAATACAATGTATTTTTTATTCTTTACACTAACATACAATGTAATTTGTGGAAAGAATTCATTCATACAGTATATTTTCTTTTTTCTTCACTAACATATATTGTATTTCACTTTTAACATAACTCAAAAATAGTCTAGTTTGTTTTCTCTTCACTAACATACAATACATTTAGTTTTTTACATAACTAAAATACAATGTATTTTTACTTCTTTACACTAATATACAGTATACTTTCTTTTCTTTTGACTAACATACAATGTATTTTATTTTTTACATAAGTAAAATACAATGTATTTTGTATTCTTTACACTAACATAAATTATATTTTGTTCAAAAAATTAATTCATATAGTGTATTTTTTTTCTCTTCACTAACATACATTGTATTTCACTTTTAACAAAAGTCAAAAATAGTATATTTTCTTTTCTTTTCACTAACATACAATGTATTCCGTTTTGTATGCAAAATAAAAATAGTGTATTTTATTTTCTATACACTAACATACATTATATTTTGCGAAAAAATTCATTCATTTCACTCAATACATTGTATTTTTATTGCATGCAGCTTTGCCAAAAACTCAATATATATATATATATATATCTGCGTACCGAATTAGTAAGCTCTTTTTTCAGAATATGCCAACTCATACCACTATCTCTTTTCCTTTACAATTACAATACCAAAATGAAAATGATTGTCCAACATTGCATACTTTTTCGTATATATTTGCTCTTTGTCCCTATCAATAAATAAACAAAAAATAAATAAATATTAACTGGATAAAAAATAATAATACAAGAAGAAAACTTTAAATATAAGTATGAATATTCTTAATCAATTACTTGGTGGCTTTCTTAAGCAACCCCACATCAACCCATTTTAAGAATTCGGTTAACTTTTGGTGATCCATACTCTCTTCAACACCAATATTAAATGGATGATTGATGCGTTCGTCTTTTGAAACAATATCTGACCCAAACTTGTTTATAAAAGAGATTTCATAACCATGGATGTTTGATACTCCTGTTGTTAATATCAAAATAATCGAGAGGCTTTGCTGCAATAACAAATTTTTCACGTTGGGCATCTAAATCCTGTAACAATATAATAAATATTTTGATTCATTAATATATATTTACAAATAAAAAAATATGTTTGATCAACTTTACTAACTTTGATATCTTCTTCCTTCTTAATTTTCATCACTGCATCTTTAATTATGCAATCAATTACCTCATCATCCAAATCCCTAATGAACGAACACGAAGTTTGTCTCTCCCCCAGTTCAGCCTGTAAATAAAACAAAAAAAATAAAAAGTTTAATATAATAAGAATTGAATTTAGGTTCATAAAACTCAATACACTGTATTTTCTTTTCATAAAATCCAAAATACTATATTTTCTTGACATAAAACTGAATAAACTTTATTACATAAAACTGAAAATTAATACATTGTATTTCGAAATATAAAAATAGAGTGTATTTCCTTCCATAAATGCACTGTATTTCCTTCCATAAAAAGCTTACTTGTTTTTGATCATCTTGTTCTGTTTTCTTTCCATCGTTATTAATAACATCTTTCTCAATATGTGCATCATTGACTTCATAAAAATATGACAATCATATTTCCTATATCCTTTTTTTTTCTACTGGCTCTGATACATTTTTATCTTATACTTGATGTTCTACATCTTCATATGGAAAATCAATAGGCTTTGATACCAACACAACCTGTTTATTCCTGTCATGTAAATCCTGTGAAAATAATAAAAAATATTGTACTTGAATTAATATACAACTACATATATATATATATATATATACATTTTTATTAATTTTACCAACATTTATTTCTTCTTGCTCACTAAGTTCGATCATTGCTGCTTCAACCATACAATCAAATATTTCATCACCCATATTCCTTATGAATGAACTAGAAATTTACCTTTTTTCCATAACATCCTATAAACTAAAAAAATGTAATATAATTAAAAACATCGTTCTAATATTCAAATTGAGCACAAACTCAACATAGTATGCAATGGATGAGTATGAAGGACAATAAGCCCATTGTATGATCAAAATATAATACTTTACTATTTGGCATTACTTGAAGTTGCCACCTATTTAACAAAAAATAATATAAAAAAACTAAAACTCACTAAATTTTCTTTATTTATTTTGACCAAATTAAATACAATATATTTTTCCTTTCTTTTAACTAAAATACAGTGTATTTCTTTTTGTACATAAATAACATATAATGTATTTTCTTTGTTCTGACTAAAATATAGTGTATTTACTTTTTACATAACTAAAATAAAGTGTATTTTATTCTGACAAACCTAATACAATGTATTCTCCTATCACAAAAACATAAAAATTGTAATTTCTTTCAATGTTTTACAAAATAAATGGAGTTTTTAAAAATTTTATAAACTCTAATTTAGTGTATTAAATTACCATCAATATATAATACACCGTATTTTCTTTTAGCACATATAAAAAAAGTATAATAAAAAACAATGTATAAATTCAAAACATACTAAAACTTATTTCTTCTACAGCTTTTTGCTCAGTTTTTGTTTCTCGGTTATCATTAGTATCTACATCAACTTCCATATCCTCGTCTTCATTAGAAAAATGATGTAAATATTTTTCATTATCTTCTTTTTTTTTGTTCTCCTTCAAACATGGAACTAGCAAAACCCTGATGACATTGAAAATTTATGACTTAAAATGATTTAATAATTATTACTTTAAAATCCATTTAAAAATTATCAAATACCAAAAAATTACCTGAGTACTAGCAGCACAATCTAGTTTTTGAGAAATTTCATTAATTGCTTCATGTATCTTTGCCATTTTCTCCCTTAATGTCTGCCTTCAAATCACTCTTTAACTTATATATATCTTCTTTCATCATTTTAATCTCTTTCATAAATTCCAACTGCCTGGATAACATCGCCTCCATCAGCTTCTTCATGTCATCACCAGGTGCATCTTTCCCCAAATCAAAGCTTTCCTGATGAGACATATTAGCAAATGTTTATGGATGATCACTATTAGGATTTGGAACATCAGCAGTAGCCCCTAGGATACCACCAAATGCAAGTGTTGGAATGCTATTTAAACCCCTTTCAGACTTTGACTCGGTCTCTTTTTTTGTCATTATATCCGGCCAAACACTTTAAATCAAGTGGTTAATCTTATCATCTGTTGGTCGAATATTTTCTACCTTTAGTTAAAAAAAAATCATACACCGTAGTGACATTTGTACAAACTGAATAAACTTGTACACCAAACTTAATACAATCTGTTTTCAACAATTGAAAAATACAGTATATGGTTAATCGATATGCTTTATTGACTTATACATCATATAAATACAATCTATTTCCTATTTTTTTAAAATACATTGTATTTTCTTTCCATCTGACTAAAATACAATGTATTTACTTTTGTACATGAATAAATTACAGCATATTTTCTTTTGACAAAACTCAATACACTATATTTTCTTTTCAACTGACTAAAACACATTGAATCTAATGTATTACATAAACAAAATATAGTGTATTTTGTCACTGACAACACTCAATACACTGTATTCTCTTTCTTTTTTGTGTAAAATACAGTGTGTGAAGGTTTCTCAAACAATAATACATCATAATCATAAAACAATAGATCAATAAAAACAAATGCTATATATATACACAAGTTATTTACAAAGAAAGAATTATATAAAAAATAATTACCTTGTCATTAAAATTCCATCCTTAACGTCCTTCCTCTTACAATTATTAGTAATCTCCCATCTTAAAATCCGAGAATTCCACTCCCAACTAATATGCCAAAACTTTCCTTAATCTTATCACAACACTCATAAAACCACACCAAAAAAGCCAGTGGATATCCTTTAACCCTGTACATCTTCGTACCAGAACCTTTTCGAAAAATCCCCTTTATACTTTTTAATATCATATTAAAAACATCATTTCCCCATGGGTAATCGTTAAATGCTCCACTCTTAACAACAACAAATTCCTCCTTACTCACCATCTTAACCCCTATACCCGACAAGAGATAGCAGTGAACCAAATATAATATTGCAACTTTCACTGCATCTTTATCTGACTCGAAACTTTGTTCTCACAAAAAACCTTGCTTATTAAACTCCTTTGAGATTTTTAAATTTTTAGGAAAATACTTATTAATCAACGAACAACCATCACTTGATAACTTCGACCAGTCAAACTCTCCACTACACTTTAAACCAGCAACAACATCAATTTAGCTATTCCAAATCTCAAAACTACACCATTTACCTTACAACTATTTCTTCATCATTAGTTGTACAAATCCCCCTTAACAATAACAAATGTACAACTTGCCCTTGAGCCACAACCATAGGCATGTCCAAAAAATATCCAAAACACGATGCTCTAAAAAGCTTCTTCTGATTCTCATCCAAATTTTAGCAATTATCCCAGGAACATCATCCTTTATTGCAAAAGAAACATCACCTTTGCAGTAATTTTCTGGATCAACAAATGCATCACCAACCTTTTTCGGTATTGCTAGCTCTCTCCATCCTCTTTAATATTTCAGAAGAACCTCTTGTTTTGCTAGAATGAGAAGACTTGCATGATCGAGAAAATGTGGAATATGACATATTTAACTACAAAAAATAACACATATTAGGTTTATAATTTGATTCCAAAAATTTAATCAATAAAACATAAAACTAATAAACAAATCAAATATGTATTACATGAAACATAAGTAAAATACAATGTATTTTGTCTTCTTTACACTAACATACAGTGTATTTGTGAAAAAAAAAATTATTCATTTTACTTGGTTCAATATATTGTATTTCTTACATTTTATTTTTTTTCTTTACACTAACATGCAATATATTTCATTTTTTTACATAAGTAACATACATTGTATTTTATCTTCTAACATACAGTGTATTTTGTGAAAAAAAATTCATTTTCATTCATATAGTGTATTTTCTTTTCTTTTTCACTAACATACAGTGTATTTCATTTTCTACATAAGTAAAAAATAGTGTATTTACTTTTTTTTCACTAACAGACAATGTATTTCATTTTTACACAAGTAAAATAAAGTGTATTTTGTTTTCTATACACTAACATACAGTGTATTCTATGGAAAAAATTTATTCATTTCACTCAATACAATGTATTTTCAGTAAAAAAAATAATTGTAATACACTGTAAAACATAATGTAATATTACATTGTGTTAACTACTGTAAATGATATAAATACAGTGTATTATCATTTGACAATATAAAATACACTGTAATTTCTTTTCATAACACACTGTATTATCTAGTTAAAGAACAACAAAACACTGTATTAAGTCTTATAACTGAGCTAAATCTATTGTATACTCTATTTATAAAAACTAAATACACCCTATTAAACTTATTGCAACTAAATATAATGTATTTTCTTTTATGAAAATAAAAATACATACAGTTATAAAAAGAAAAATACATTGTATTTTTTATAACAAAATATAGTGTATTGAACAATGTATTAAATTACTAAAAACTAATACAATGATTTCAGTACCTAATTTTCAACTAAATAAAATCGGTTTTACTACAACCTAAAACAATATACTCAGTTTTTACTAATATCTCATACAATATAATGAACTATTTCAAAACTAATACACTGTATTTACTTTATGAACAAATGATGACCTAACAATCCACAATATGTACAAAAAGTTACAAACAATTGAAAATACATATGCAAAATCTCATTCATCTCACTTAATAAAACCAAAAAAATGTATTGATTGATTACACATTGTCAAAAACAACCCAAAAAAAAAACAACATAACAAATCATCATTTACAGTCAGTACAACCTTAAATAAGAAATCATCGCAACAAAAATTAATAGAACATAACAAAATCACCAACAAAAAAAAAACTAAAAGATTATAAATATAAATCAAACAAAAATAAACTGTTTCATAACAATGGAAAGAAAAATATAGAACGATATACTTACCGACGATTAATCGAAGATGACTACACTTCTAACTCGATGAAACGCGATAACCCTCCAACAAATTGCCAATATCAACCAAACAACTTCAAAAAATCGATTAATGAAGTTGAATGAATAGATGAAACACCCTTAGAGATGGAAAACCCTCGCAGATGAAAAATCCTAAGAGATGAACAGACGACAAAAATGAAAAACTGTCTGAGATGAAAAATCGCCTCCAAACATTAACATAAAACACGAAAGAGATTGTAAATTTTTAATTTAAAAATTGGTATATTTGAAATGTATTACGCAAATATGAAAGTCGATAAAAAGCCCTATGGCATTTTTAAAACAAAACAAAAAGGAGGGTATTTCGCGTAATTTCCTCTAATGATTTAGTTGATGGTTAGGCCATATTACCCTTTAACATTTAGTAATTCTAAGATATTTTTATTGATTTAGCTCCTCTGCACAATTTATGTAGAACATCATCTGTCATTGCTTTATGAAGAATGTTGAGCAAAATCTATCCAAGCATATGATCAATTTAACAAGTACATCATCATTGCGAATAATATGTAGATCGTTGAAAATACTTTACATGAGCAAATGCAACACAAGATGGAGTTCAATTATTGCTCTATCTTTACTTCTATCAATATCATCACCAGAATACCATCCTCAGTATCAACTTAGTTCTGTGAGACGACCAGGAGTTGAGTTGCTGGGAGCAGGAACATCTCTTTGCCTTGTTCTTGGAATAATTAGAGGTCTAAAACAGATTAGGGTGAACAGCAACTCTACTATAAAAAACGTCATGCTGATCCATACAAATATGGTTCTCTTCCAATTCCATATAATCCTTTTAAATAAAGAAGTTCGGATTCCAGTCTAACAGACGCATGATAGATTTCTGGGATGCCTGCTCCTGGCCGGAATTCAGCCCGTTGCTCAAGAATCACTTTTATGCAGGAAGTAGGCACCTCTCCTTCAGTAATACCTCTAATCTTCACCTTTATAGTTTGAGATTCTGACATGCAGCCAGTGATCAAAGGCGCAAACTTAAAGAAAGTCAGAAACACACTGATAGGTTTACTTTTGTAGTTTAAACATGCATGGCTGTCTTTTGCTGGCAAGAGTTTCACCATCCATAGACAGGAACGCTACCCGGACCTTCAGATTAACAATGAAGTAAGTCAGATGAGTAGCATTTTAACATTCAAACTATTGACTTAGATCAATAAAAATTAATGCATAGAGTCAGGAGAACAGAACACGGAAATACATAAGATACTGAGTCTCTTTATATTCCTGTCACTCTTTCTTTATCAAATTTAGAGTTGTGGCCATAGCTTATTGACAAATCTATTTCAATTCTGTAACTTTAGTTGCTGAAGTATGTGTTGTGCTGTTGGATTTTAACTTCTTTTACACGGAATCTTTGATTTCACATCGGTTTTGCACTTTTAATCTATTTATATATGGAAAAGCGAGGAACACTGTAAATGGGCTTTGAATGATGAATAGTGGGTGGTTAGACTTGTGCATGCGCATTGAAGATGGCATGTTGGGTTGGTTGGTTGATTTTTCATATAAAAGATTTTTTTTTATATATAAGTTATTAGATGTCCGAAATTTATTGGTATAATTAATTAATTTAAATTTGTGTGGAATAGGTTCATAAAAGCATAAAATATTTACTTCTTATTGGAAAAAAATGAATAAAATAATAAATAAGGGGAAATTATTTAACTCTTGTAGCGCAGATACTCTTATATTAGTTACAGTACAAAATTTTTGTTTTGCGTCACTGGTTAAATCTTTAACTATAAATTAATACTTCGAGAAAAAAAGACATCAAATTCACAGTCTAAAACCCTTTAGAGAAGTAGAGAACACAAGTGAAATGAAAGAGATGAATATTTTGTTTCTGTCTCCCCTTTTATAGACGTTTACTAGAGTTGAAATCTTAATCAAATTCTGATTTCTTTTTGAATCAGAATTCGATAATCTTAATCTAAATATAATTTATTTAAATAGAGTAATATGAGTATTCAAACTTTATCAGCATTCTACTTTGCTTGATTAATAGTAGAATGCACTGACCACTGAGGTATCCTCTAAATTAAGCCATTTAGTTCGTTCGTTAGGATAATTCAGTTCACATTTTTCACTAGGAAAACATAATAAATTGGGGGAAATTTCTTATTGCCACATGATACGGAGAAATTTGGAAGCAAATTAAGGTTTATCTGTCACTGTCATTTGTCCAATTAAGCAACTACTTAACAACACAATGTTTCTGATTAGATAATAGGGAATTCAGCTGAATTCCTTGTTCTCTAATCAGAAACATTGTACTGCTGGATAATTGTTCAGGAATAAAGGATAGAAATTCTTGCTTGAGATTAGGATCATTGACACCATTGAGCATATAAAAGACTTTTGACATTCTTTTGTTGCAATATCTTATTAATCTCCAATCTAAAAACTCAACGGATTTTTCTCGTTTAAACCCCATTTCCATATTATTTTGATATATAGATAATAGAAGGTTGTAAGTCATTAAAATTAAATTCAGTATTATCTTTAATATAAAATTTTCTGCAAAATGTACATATGATATCAGTAATGCATGCAAATGATTCACTCCAATACATTCTAACTGATTTCAATAGGTTTAAATTTCTTAAATTTGAGTTTCCACTTTCTCCTCCCTTCTACCAACAAAATTTTATATATATATATATATATATATATATATATATATATATATATATATATATATATATATATATATATATATATATATATATATATATATATATATATATATATATATATATATATATATATATATATATATATATATATTCAAAATAAAAATTTATATAAAAAATATTTTACGTTCTCCTCGTTATTTGAGTTATTTTGTTTGTTTATTTAATTTTTTTTATAACAACTAAACTTGAGATGAGATAAGTTTTTAAACCGTTAGATCAAATAGATATATATGATTTATCATTATAAATATTTGCACATCATATGTGCAATACACTGAATTAGTGATTAATAAACTTGTATAGGTATGTCTATATCATCCAAAGCATTGTTGTTATTTAATTTAAGACTGGCATTTTGAGTTGAAATTATATTAATTATCAATAATGTTAAAAGTTAAGTGTAGTGCTACGCATCAATGACAAAATTATGATATCACCTAGGTGGGTCTATATATTTATCAAAGAATAATTTCTTTAATGTAAATTAATCTTTCAATAATAATATAAAATTTACTTTAGTAAGTTACAAATACAAGTAAAATTATAAAATAGATAAATGGTAAAAAACTAATTATTGAAAAAAAATTTTAAAACTTATGCAATGAAAACAATGAATAATCGTAATATATTGAGTGAAATTTATTTTTTCAGTGAAAAACTTAATTTATTTGTTGTTTATTGAAAAATTTTGAACCACCCTTTATTCAAGGACACTGACTTCTATTGGAATAAACAAATAACTTTCAACAGGGAAAAAATAACCTTCAAATCGAGAATAACAAATTTGCTTAACAAAAATTTAAATTTCATTCAAATTTAATTAATATAAATAAGCCAAATTTTAAAGAACACAAATAAAATGTAGACAAATAAGAAAATTACGTATGAGATCATATCTCAATTTATTGAAACAAAAATGCAAACAAACTAAAAAAAATTAAAAGGATACAAAATTAAAAATAATAAAGAAATTCAAATTTATATAGATTACAAAATTATTATAGAGAAAATTGCAAAAAATAAAAGCGCATAAAAAATTGAAAAAAAAAATAGAACTAAAAGAATAGAAATAGAAACGGACCATTGTTAGTCCATTCAAAATGTTTTACTTTTTTTATTTGTTTATTTTCATTTGTCAATCGATATACTGACAATATTTTTAAAATTAAATGAAAAAATAAGAACTTTTTTGAATTTAGAAAGCAAAGGAAGGTAGAATTTTGAGAGGAAAATGGAGGCTTAAAAAAGATTATATTTATTAAAGAACAATGAACTTAAGGACTAAAATCACCTAATGTTCATATTTTGATTGTCAAGTGTCTTTTGAATTTTTCATATAATTAATCAGAAAAGAAAATCATTGCTTTTTCTTTTTTTTTTTTAACTGTGGGCCAGGTGCTGTCCAATCCATGGGCCTGAATAATGGATAAAGACTTGCCAGCCGCTGACCTTTAGGTACTTGTATTAAATTTCAGTTTCAGATAGGGATCATCACGGGACGGGACGGAGCCGGAAAATGCTCCCCCACTCCCTCCCCCGCTAGTGGCGGGGATTTCTCGCCCCGCCCCCGCCACCAATGTCGGGGGAAGAATTCCCCCCGTTCCCGCCCCGCGGGGATCCCCGTCCTCCGTGGGGATCCCCGTCCCCTGTTTTTTTTAAATATAATATTTTATTAATAATTAAAATTAAAATATAATATTTAATAAATAAAAAATTTAAAATCAATAATAATTTAAAACTTAATAATTATAAAATTAAATTATATTTTAATTATTTATAAAATATTATATTTTAATATATGTATATATATATATATTTTTTGCGGGGCGGGGATCCCATTCTCCGTCCCCGTCCCCGATTTTAGGATGGGAAATTTTTTTCCCCCCCCCCCCGTCCCTGCGGGGGGAAATTTCGGGGATTCCCCGCCCCGAACGGGGCAGATCCCCGCCGGGGTCGGGGAATCCCCGCCCCGTGATCATCCCTAGTTCCAGATCCACATCACCCTCTTTTTTATACGTCTCTCAATGACAGCTTTACACTAATTTTTTTAATTAAATAAATTCAGTTCGATTTTAATTTATAATTTTTATTAATTTTTCATTATTTTAATTCTGTTATAGTTGAAAATTAAACCACTCTATACAAAGGCATGGGTTCATTTAGCTAATGAAAAGGGCAAAAAATAAAAAATAAAAAGAGAGAGACAGATAAATTAAATTAATAATATTAGTGTTATTGTAAAATTGATTTAGAATAGGAGGCTTGACTTTCCTTCATGTTTATTTCTGATTATGACATTTCTTAATTAATGGCAGTTTTATTTGCTATGTGAATGGTACCCACTACCCACATTGTGGAATTTTAAATAATTTTCAAAGTCCCTATAAAAATAAAGTAATTTTGAAACAGAACATTTTTTTTACGAGATGTCAATTTCAGGTAAAATTTAATGAAAGAGAAAAGATAATTTGAGTTTCAGGTAAAATTTAATTAAAGAGAAAAGATAATTTGAGTGTACGAAAGATTTCAAATATATATTAGATAGCATGCCATATTTATTTAATAAGTTAGGTAATTAATGCTAATAAAATTCAGATTCTATCGAGACTTTAAGGAATCCACATTACATAGTAATGATTAAGGACAATTTTGCTGTCGTTACAGTGATAATATTGCTATTTTTCTTAATTTAGTGGTTTTTTAATCATTAGCCAAAGATGGTAAAATTATATTTGTCCAATTCAAAGGGAAAAAATAAAATAAATTAAAATTCCCAATTATACGTGATAGTGACTAATTATTATTTGTACAGGATAAAATTTTCATTGTTTAGGTTCGTTATTTTATTTAACTGTGTCAACTAAGAAAATAATTTTTTAATAACATTTTATTATCCATTAAATTTGGATAAGTAAATTGTTTTATTTTTTATTTTTATATTTGGCGCACCATTATCCATAATTTGGATAAGTAAGTTTTCAATAATTCACACAATTGTATTCAATTTTTTTGTTTTTATTTTCAACATAAATTTCCCATGTGTCAATTAAATCCTAATACTGGAAAAAAAATCCCTATCCTTTCATGAAATTATAAATTTATAATCACTAGTATTAATATTTAATAAAAAGATTAACAATTAAAAGTTGTTGCCCTTTTGTTCACTATTTTATTAAACTTGTAAAATATTTTGAGTTCAATTTCTCCTAATAAAATTATAATTAAGCCCATGATTGGGCCTTAAAAGAAAATTGGGTTAAGCCCATGATTTAAGCCCAATTTTGGATCCATTGGAGGAGTATAAAAAGGTGGAAAATATGGAGAAAACTCCAGAAATGTTCCAGCAAGCTTCTCCTTCTCTTGTGGCCGATTCTCTCCCTCCCTCTCTCTCTTTCTCTCTTGCTTCTTAGTCACTCCAATTTTCCCACAAAATCCAACTTGAGAGTTGTAGTTTCATCTCTCTAGAGTACCCTAGTAGCCTCAATCAAGTGGTTTGAGATAAAGAAGAAGATAAATTAAGTGGGCAAAGAAAATAGGGTAAGTTGGAATTAAAGAATATTAGTGTTTTAAATTAATTCTTTGATATTTTTTCATAGATTTTGAGGTATAGATAATGAATATGAGCTTGAATTTTGCATTTGAGAACAAGAAGATAATGAAATCTAAGGTTTTATGGTTGGTTGTATTAGGTTTGGAAGGAGAAAACATTAATTCAAGGGACAAAGGCAAAGGGAAGGAAGCCTAGGCACCCTAGAACAAGTCAATTTGGTATGTGGCTAATAAATCTGAATATTTTCTATTTTATTGAATTTATTTCCTTTATGTATTTAGGAAAAAAATTACTAAGTTGCTTACTTTATGAAATTAACTTAGGAAAAATGGAATTGAGACTTAATTGATGTTATGTATATGATTAGAATAAAGAAAAATAATTTTTAGGGTGATGATGACATGGTGGCCGAAATTCCCTTTAAAGAAATAATGGTGAATTTTGCATGAAAATAATAATTAATAGTCTAAATTAATTATACATGTTATATTTAGCTTCCATGAATTTTTATATGAATTATGGAATTCATTAGAAATTTTTAAAGCTTATTAATTGTATATGTATATAATGAAATTAATGAATTATAGAGATATTGTGTATAATTTGGGTAAATTTGAATAGTAGATGTGAAATAATGCATAAATAAATTTTTAAGGAATTTATGGACTTAATATGAATAAATGAGAATTATAACATTGAATATATTTAATGAAAAATATTGGATTATAGGGTTATAATTCAAAAAAATGCTGAAATAATTGAAATAAAAATGAAAAGTGTGTATATACAATTTTAAGGAGTTTATATGCAATATTAAGGTATTTTTGAAATAAATTGTGTAATATGTATAAGTAAAGCATATAAAGTAATGCCGTTAGAAATAATCAGGCAATAAAACTAGCTCAGAATATAATTGGCTGGCCATAGGGACACCTCTGTACTGCCGTGCAAGTCGTAGCGACTTGCTATGCTATGGATTGGATCTCTGATCACCATAGCTACTATGTCTTTGTACTCTGCTCTGTGAGAATTGGCCCTCTAGGGGTCATTTTTCTATCTCTGATGCGGTCCTGTGGGGTCCATGTCCCGTGTATCCGGTTTGGAGTTTTTCTGCCGGATCAAACTAGGGGCATAATGGAAATAATATGAGAAAATGTGAAAAAGAAGTGAAAAATGTTAATTAAAAGTGATAAGGACTATTTTGAAAGAAAAAAAAAAGTTTAGGGATAAAATCGTAATTTTTTTCAAAAGAGTAAAAGTTAAGTAAATTAATTTAAATCGCTTAATTAAATTTAATACAGTCAATTAATGGTTAAAAATGTACTAAAAGGAAGTTTTATAGTCAACAAGGACTAAAATGAAGTTTTGTATAAAATATGTTTAATTAAGCGTAAAATTAATGTTAAGTACCTTAATTAATAGTTTAGATGTTAAAAAGAAGTATAAAAGGCTAGATTTGTAGAATTAATAAGAAAGAAGGACTAAATTGAAATAAAGTAAAAAGTTTGAATTAAATATACAAATTGATAAAAAATAAGAATGTAAAATAAAAAAGAAAAATGTTATTTGAATTTTTGCTTGACAAATTAATATAGAGAATTTTTGCATAACTGCACTATTTTAAGATAAGTATAGAAAATATTTAGATTGTTAGTCACCACTGGACATGTTAAGTGCTCAGCGCATAGTTTTGATTGTGCGCAGGTTTTCAGGAGCGGGAGCAAGAATATTCTCTCAAGGATTTCTTCTGATGTATTAGAATTATAAATCTTTTGACATGTATATATGTGTATAAATTTTTGCTTTGGATATGTAAATGATAAACAGGAGTTGTGATAGTAGATATGTATATATGTTTGGATGTGTTTGAGATGGATTGATGATGATAATTATTATCTGTGATTGTTGCGCCTCAGAGAGGCTATGGGTATTGTCTGATTTTCAGGAGGCTAGTCGAATTTATAGCCATTAGATTGCCAAAATTTTATTAAGTGCATAGTAAATTGGACAGTTACAGGTCATCGGCGATTGATAATATAGATAATTAATTATACGTAATAAGATGGTAAAATAAGTTGAAAAAAAGAATTTCGGCATGTGGGGTACAGAAACAGTGTTAAGCATGTTATGGGTGTTATATTTTGTGGTATCAGAAAAAGGTTTAGGCGGTTCTAAGATCGGAGTTGGTGCCAATTGTTATTTTGAGAAGTTATTTTGGGAATTAATATATTCTTGCTCCCTTTTGTTTTATAGTTAAAAGATGTCTGGAGAGCCGAGTCGTGAGCCAGGAGATAATAGGAGTGAGGCCTCTAGTAATATTGGGCAGCAGGAGGTTCCTCCACAGCTGACACCTCCACCCGCAGTGCCTCCTCCACGTCTTCCTCCTCAGCTGGACTTCCTCAATTTAATGTTAGACTATATCTAGCAGCGCCTCCAGACTACACAAGCTCAGGCACCACCACCAGTAATACAAGTTCAGCAGCCTGCTCCACCTAGAAGAAGGCCTATACTGGAGCAGTTAAAAAGGTTAGGAGCTGAGGATTTTACAAGCGAGTATCCTTTGACGCCAGCAGCTGCAGAGGCATGGCTTTTTAAAATAAAAAGGTTGTTTGAAATCACCCACAGTTCTGAAGAGGAGAAGTTTAAGGGTATTATTGCTTTATTGTAGGGTCCAGCCTTTATTTGGTGGGATTCAGTTAGAAGACACATGCCTGCAGATCGTTTGAATTGAAAATTCTTCATCGATCAGTTCGAGAAAAAGTATATTGGGTCTGAGTATAAGATAGCCATGCAGGATGCGTTCTGGAGGCTGAAACAGGGAAACCGTTCAGTGGCTGAGTGTGATAGAGAGTTCGAGCGCTTGAGCACTTATTTGGATGAGGGTTTAGCCATAGAAGAAAGGTTATGTCAGCGGTTTGAGAGGGGTCTACATACTGAGTTGAGGCAGATCATTGGGGCCCAAAAATATCCAGACCTGAGATCCATGATAGATGCAACCATCAAATTAGAAACCACTCAGGTCGAGCAAGCAGAAAGACAATCTCTATTTCAGCAGAAAAGAAAGTAGGGACAAAGCAATGACAAGTCGGGACAGAGTAAAAAGCCGAAGGGTTAGCAGACATCTTAGGGCCATTCACCGACAGGCAGGGGTCAGGGAAGTGCCTCCCATGGTAAATCTACAGCTACTACAGCTTCCAGTACACCCGGAGGCAGTGGTAGGGGTACACGAGTGTTATGTGACCACTGTGGGAAGACACATTCAGGGGAGTGCAGATTGCTGACTAGAGCCTGTTTTAGGTGTGGGTCCCGAGAGCATCGTATTAAAGACTGTCCTTTGCAACAAACAGCTCCAGCCACCTCACCGACATCTGGTACTAGGCCATCAGCTCCACGAGGTCGTGGTAGGGGGGCATCCCCTAATACTTCAGCTTTTAGACTAGCTGGTCAGTCATCCCAGGGACAGAAAAGATCAGGGGGACAAACTTATGCTGTCAGGGCCCGAGAAGAGTAGGATGCTCCCGACGTGATTGTGGGTAAGTTTGTCTTGTTATCTGATTTAGTTTATGCTCTAATTGATCCTGGTTCCACACACTCATACATTAGCACAAAACTGGTACGGGAAAAAGGGATGAAAGAGGCCTACTTGGACCAGGACATCTTGGTGAGTAATCTTCTAGGGCATAGTGTGGTAGTGAATAAAGTTTATAGACAGTGTCCTATCGGTGTCCAGGGACATACCTTCCTGGCAAACCTTATCGATTTATCTTTCCGCGAATTTGATTTGATTCTGGAGATGGATTGGCTATCCGCCCATCAAGCGACTGTTGATTACAGAAGGAAGAGAGTCACCCTACAGCTTTAGAATGGTGATGACATCACGATTATGGGTGTGAGGTCTGACTTTCTTTCTGATGTGATTTCTGCTACTACAGCAAAAAGGTTGATCAAAAAAGGTTGTGAAGCATATTTATGTTATGCAGTTGAGGTGAAGAAAGATAGTTTAAAGGTGTCAGATGTACCTATTGTCAGGGAGTTTCAGGATGTATTTTCTGATGAGCTTCCAGGCTTACCACCTGACAGAGAGGTAGAATTTTCCATAGACGTTGCTCTTGGTACTACTCCCATTTCTATTGCACCTTATAGAATGACAACTGCAGAGTTAAAGAAATTAAAGGTTCAGCTTCAGGAGTTGCTTGACAAGGGGTTTATCAGACCTAGTACTTCACCTTGGGGAGCGCCTGTCTTATTTGTAAAGAAAAAGGATGGGACTTTCCGACTGTGCATTGATTACAGATAGCTGAACAAAGTGACTATAAAGAACAGATATCCTCTTCCTCGCATTGAAGACTTGTTTGACCAGTTAAAGGGAGCAGGTGTCTTCTCCAAAATCGATCTGAGATCGGGTTATTACCAAATGAGGGTTAAGGAAGCAGATGTGCCCAAGACTGCTTTTAGGACCAGGTATGGCCATTTTGAGTTCTTGGTCATGCCATTTGGACTTACAAATGTACCAACAGCCTTCATGGACCTGATGAACAGAGTCTTTCACCCTTACTTGGATCAGTTTGTAGTAGTCTTCATCGACGACATCTTGGTGTATTCAAAGACAATGAAAGATCATGATAAACACTTAAGGATTGTGCTACGAACTCTGAGAGAGAAACAGTTGTATGCTAAATTTAGTAAATGTGCTTTTTGGCTAAATGAGGTATCTTTTCTGGGCCATGTTATATTTGTAGAGGGTATCAAAGTGGATCTTTTAAAGATTGAGGCAATCCTACAATGGAAACTACCTAAGAATGTAACTGAAGTTCGGAGTTTTCTGGGATTGGCCGGGTATTATAAGAGATTCATCAAGGGCTTCTCCACCATTGTAGTTCCTTTGACTCGATTACTACAGAAAAATGTTAAATTTATTTGGACTAATCAATGTTAGGAATGCTTTGAAAAGCTAAAGACTTTGTTGACAGAAGCTCCAATCCTTACTCAACCTGAATCAGGCAAGGATTTTGTGATTTACAGTGATGCTTTCAGAATGGTTTAGGCTACGTTCTAATGCAAGAGGGCAAGGTGATAGCTTATGCCTCCCGAAAACTCAAGACTTATGAGAAAAATTATCTTACTCATGATTTAGAGTTAGCAGCCATTGTTTTTGCATTGAAGATTTGAAGGCATTATCTGTATGGAGAGAAATGCTATATTTATTCTGATCACAAGAGTCTGAAATATCTGCTTATCCAGAAAAAACTTAATCTCAGACAGAGACGCTGGTTGGAGTTGATCAAAGACTATGATTGCTATATCGACTACCATCCAGGAAAAGCAAATGTGGTGGTTGATACGCTCAGCAGAAAATTTATGTCAGGTAATGTTAGTGCTTTGTTATGAACCTATATAAGGCATTGATAAGTGTAAATGATTATTAGTGATCTTTGCAGCTCTTCGGGCAATGAACACTAGTTTAAGCTTAGCACCAGATGGAGCTATAATAGCTGAGCTTTAAGTTAAACAAGACTTTGTGCATAAAGTGAAAGCAACTCAAAAGGAAGATGACCAGTTAATGGCTATTGTAGACAGGCTTCAGCACAGTGATAAAAGTGATTATTCGTTGTCTGATGATGGAAGTTTTTGTTATAAAGGAAGACTTTGTGTGCCAGCTCAAGAAGGTTTGAAGAAAGAGATCCTAACAGAAGCACACCATAGCAGTTATGCTATGCATCCCAGAAGTAACAGGATGTACCGAGATTTGAAAGCCTACTACTGGTGGCCAGGTATGAAACGTGTTGTGACTTAATTCGTAGGAAAATGCCTGACATGTCAACAGGTGAAAGCAGAGCACCAAGTTCCTTCTGGACTTCTTCAACCACTCGTTATTCCGAAATGGAAATGGGATCAGGTGACCATGGATTTTGTGACTGGCTTACCTGTGACTCAGAGAAAGCATGATGGCATCTGGGTAATTGTTGATCGACTCACTAAATCCGCTCATTTCTTGCCAGTGCAAATGGACTATTCCTTGACTAGGCTGGCAGAGATTTATATCAGTGAAATTGTCAGATTGCATGGAGTGCCTTTGTCGATTATTTTTGACAGGGATCCCAGGTTTACATCTCATTTCTGAAAGAGTTTTCAGGATGCTCTGGGTACTAGACTTCACCTCAGCACAGCTTTTCACCCTCAGACTGATGGCCAGTCTGAGCGGGTGATTCAGATATTAGAGGATATGCTTCAATGTTATGTTCTTGATTTTGGCACCAATTGGAAAAAGCACTTGCCCCTAGCTGAATTTACATATAACAATAGTTACCAGTCTAGTTTGAAAATGACACCTTTTGAAGCATTATATGGCAGGAAGTGTAGGACTCCATTATGCTGGACAGAACTAAATGAAAAGAAGCTTTTAGGCTCAAATTTAATTCGTGATTCAGAAGAGAAAGTTCAGATTATCAAAAGCCATTTGAAGGAAGCAATGGACCGTCAAAAATCTTATGCAGATCTGAAGAGAAAGGATATTGAGTTTCAGGTCGGAGATAAAGTTTTTCTGAAAGTATCTCCATAGAAGAAAGTTCTGAGGTTTGATAAGAAGGACAAGTTGAGCCCTAGGTTTATAGGTCCCTACGATATACTTCAAAGAGTAGGTCCCGTGGCCTATAGGTTGAAGTTGCTATCTGCTTTGGAGAAGATACATGATGTCTTCCATGTGTCAATGCTCCGGAGATACAGGTTTGATCCGAGCCATGTGATAGAACCAGAAGAGATACAAGTTCATTCTGACATGATCTATAAAGAAAGATCAGTGAAGATTTTAGTTAGAGAAGTTTGAAAACTCAGAAATAAATAGATACCATTGGTAAAGGTTATGTGGCATCATCACAATGTAGAAGAAGCTACATGGGAACCTGAGTCGACCATGAGACAACAGTATCCTCTACTCTTCAGTTCAGGTAAATTTCGAGGATAAAATTTCATTTAAGTAGAGGAGAAATGTAATGGCCTCAATATCGGGTCAGTCGTGAATAGTACTTCCCGATGGTGAATAGTGCTTTTCGGACCCAAAAGGACACCCGAAAGTTAAAAATATTTTATTGGACCATCAAAAAGTATTGGTCATGGGGAGTCCGGGGTTGAAATTTGAAGTGAAGTTGACGTCAAATGGGCTTCCAAAGGTTAAAAATACGAAAAAGTTAGTGAGTCAATTTTCCTAATAGGAAAGGTGACTTAATTTTACATAAATAATTAAAAATAGTAAACGAACTCTAAAAATTGCCAAATTTTTTATGCCTACATGAATTTTTGTGTAGAATATTTTAGTGATGAAGTGAAATTTTTCGATGACACCGGCAGTTGTTGAATCGGACCGATAAGTTTGAATCGGATCGATAACGGAGTCCGATTGAGCCAAAAAATTGCATACTAGCTATTTTTGGGGTGATAAGAATAATATAATCATTTTTGAAGTAATTTAAAGTGAGGAATAGAGAAAATTCAAATTGGGCTTTTAGGGGCCTAAATTGGGCCTTAAAAGAAAATTGGGTTAAGCCCATGATTTAAGCCCAATTTTGGGCCCATTGGAGGAGTATAAAAAGGTGAAAAATCTGGAGAAAGCTCTAGAAATGTTCCAGCAAGCTTCTCCTTCTCTTGTGCCCGATTCTCTCCCTCCCTCTCTCTCTCTTTCTCTCTTGCTTCTTAGTCACTCCAATTTTCCCACAAAATCCAACTTGAGAGTTGTAGTTTCATCTCTCTACAGTATCCTAGTAGCCTCAATCAAGTGGTTTGAGCTAAAGAAGTAGAGAAATTAAGTGGGCAAAGAAAATAGGGTAAGTTGGAGTTAAAGAATATTAGTGTTTTAAATTAATTCTTTGATGTTTTTCCATAGATTTTGAGGTATAGTAAATGAATATGAGCTTGGATTTTGCATTTGAGAACAAGAAGATAATGAAATCTAAGGTTTTATGGCTGGTTGTATTAGGTTTGGAAGGAGAAAATATTAATTCAAGGGACAAAAGCAAAGGGAAGGAAGCCTAGGCACTCTAGACCAAGTCAATTTGGTATGTGGCTAATAAATCTGAATATTTTCTATTTTATTGAATTTATTTCCTTTATGTATTTAGGAAAAAAATTACTAAGTTACTTAATTTATGAAATTAACTTAGGAAAAATGGAATTGAGACTTAATTGATGTTATGTATATGATTAGAATAAAGAAAAATAATTTTTAGGGTGATGATGACATGGTGGCCGAAATTTCCTTTAAAGAAATAATGGTGAATTTTGCATGAAAATAATAATTAGTAGTCTAAATTAATTATACATGTTATATTTAGCTTCCATGAATTTTTATATGAATTATGGAATTCATTAGAAATTTTTAAAGCTTATTAATTGTATATGTATATAATGAAATTAATGAATTATAGAGATATTGTGTATAATTTGGGTAAATTTGAATAGTAGATGTGAAATAATGCATAAATAAATTTTTAAGGAATTTATGAACTTAATATGAATAAATGAGAATTATAACATTGAATATGTTTAATGAAAAATATTGGATTATAGGTTATAATTCAATAAAATGCTGAAATAATTGAAATAAAAATGAAAAGTGTGTATATACAATTTTAAGGAGTTTATATGCAATATTAAGGTATTTTTGAAATAAATTGTGTAATATGTATAAGTAAAAGCATATAAAGTAATGCCCTTAGAAATAATCAGGTAGTAAAACTAGCTCAGAATATAATTGGCTGGCCATAGGGATACTTCTGTACCGCGGTGCAAGTCATAGCAACTTGCTATGCTATGGATTAGATCTCTGATCACCATAGCTACTTTGTCTCTGTACTCTGCTCTGTGAGAATTGGCCCTCTAGGGGTCATTTCTCTATTTCTGATGTGGTCCTATGGGGTTCACGTTCCGTGTATCCGGTTTGGAGTTTTTCTGCCGGGTCAAACTAGGGGCATAATGGAAATAATATGAGAAAACGTGAAAAAGAATTGAAAAATGTTAATTAAAAGTGATAAGGACTATTTTGAAAGAAAAAAAATTTAGGGGCAAAATCGTAATTTTTTTCAAAAGAGTAAAAGTTAAGTAAATTAATTGAGAATCGCTTAATTAAATTTAATACAGTCAATTAATGGTTAAAAATGTACTAAAAGGAAATTTCATAGTCAACAAGGACTAAAATGAAGTTTTGCATAAAATGTGTTTAATTAAGCGTAAAATTAATGTTAAGTACCTTAATTAATAGTTTAGATGTTAAAAAGAAGTATAAAAGGCTAGATTTGTAGAATTAATAAGAAAGAAGGACTAAATTGAAATAAAGTAAAAAGTTTGAATTAAATATGCAAATTGATAAAAAATAAGAATGTAAAATAAAAAAGAAAAATGTTATTTGAATTTTTGCTTGATGAATTAATATAGAGAATTTTTGCATAACTGCACTATTTTAAGATAAGTATTGAAAATATTTAGATTGTTAGTCACCACTGGACATGTTAAGTGCTCAGCGCATAGTTTTGACTGTGCCCAGGTTTTTAGGAGCGGGAGCAAGAATATTCTCTCAAGGATTTCTTCTGATGTATTAAAATTATGAATCTTTTGGCATGTATATATGTGTATAAATTTTTCCTTTGGATATGTAAATGATAATCAGGAGTTGTAATAGTAGATATGTATATATGTTTGGATGTGTTTAAGATGGATTAATGATGATAATTATTATCTGTGATTGTTGCATCTCAGAGAGGCGTGGGTATTGTCTGATTTTTAGGAGGCTAGTCGAATTTATAGCCATTATACTGTCAAAATTTTATTAAGTACATAGTAAATTGGACAGTTACAAGTCATCGGTGATTGATAATTAAGATAATTAATTATATGTAATAAGATAGTAAAATAAGTTGAAAAAAAAAATTTCCGGCACGCGGGATACCGGAACAGTGTTAAGCATGTTATGGGTGTTACAAAAGTAGTTGCTTGACTGGTATATAAAATTTAATATATTTTCTCAATTATATATATATATATATAATTTTTTAATACTTCTTTTGTCCTAAAACAATAAAATTCTTTTTAGTCCGTTTTAAAATATAGGATATTTACTATTTTTATCCATATATTAACTTGTAACATACCTATAATACTCTTATTTAAGTTTTCAACAATTCACAAAATTGTATTCAATTTTTCAGGTCATTTTCAACATAAACTTAAAATATATGATATGTTTATCTCTCCACTGTGCCAGCCTCCACTATCAAAAACTCAAAATTAAATTTAAATTGCACTTGTCAAACTAATTTTATAACAATTTATATTTTCAATACTAATATACTATTAATTATTAATTTTCTTTGTACAATAATGAAGTGCATAATCGGTAATACATTCGTAAAATTATATTTAATAATATTGAAAATTAACTTTTTTTAACTGTATGAAAATAAAAGTATTTTTATTATTACGGGAGGAAGGAAGTCTGGCATTAAAAAAGAAAATTTATTTTTAGTACGGAAGGAATATGAAATTAAAAAGAAAAAATTGTTTTCGAAAGGAGAAAGTATGATATTAAAAGGAAAACTTGTTTTATTAGGAAATTTTTTTAAAGTAGTGTCTATAAACATTAATTTGGAAAATAGTGTGTTTATTAAAGTATTTGAAAAATAGGGGCAGAATTGCTTAATTCTGCAATAAAAAATTACGAAATTAGAATGTAGTGAAGGGAAAACTTTCATGAAATTCTGAATTTTAGTGGGGTCTACCTGTCCAATGCCGCAACACAGTATTGCGAAAATGGGTTTGTTAATTTTATTTTAAATATAAGAAAGTAAAAATATATGTAAGTGAAATTTTAATGTGCATGTATATTTATATAATTGTTTAATTATTTAGAAAGTGTTAACAAGAAATTTGCTGTAAAGTTATCAACATAATATGTTGATATATTGGTTTAATGTATTGTTGAATTGTAGATTTTATTTGTTATAAATTTCGGTATTGATAACACCCTAAAAAAATAAAATCAATAGCCCGATATCACAGAAAGAAGCCTAAGAAGAAGCCCACTGAGATCCCTCCAATTAAAGGAGAAAATCTTATAATCGAGGCTGTCCGAATGGATTGGACGTCTCATTGACAAGGTCTTATACACGCCATTGTCCCATCACCGCTGCCTACAGAAATAGGCCATGCTTGTAAGGATCACACTAGTCTATCCGGATTACTGTTACTTGTCTTAATATTTTAATAAACAATATATATAATAAACATAATACATTCTTTTACTACATAATTAGTTCTTCTTTGACATTTTAGTTCATACACTTTAACAAGTTGCATAAACATATATTCTGTTACATCGTAAACATATTTTGAATTAATAGTTACAGAACATGTTCATTACAATATTTTTCATAGATTTACATAAAACAAAATAGAAAACAATACAATTTAGACATCCTAAACTTCTCTTCCTAGCTGGTGTTGGCCTTGTCCCTGAAGCAACAACATCTTGAACCTACACGGATAAACACCCGTGCTAAGTTATAAAGCTTAGTGGGGAACAATACATGTAGGAACAACCATTCACAGTGACTGTTTTCAAGCACACAATAAACAATAATAAAGTCAAGATATTATAATTAACATGTAAGAGTTATAATATAACTCACATAGCAGATTTAATGTTATAACTTTACTGTATGAAAATAAATCATAATAAAATAATGAAATCTTTGTCAATATACCATAAATACATACTGTTCATTTCATATTGTGAAATGCCTGCTAAAGTCCTATGGGTGTGGATAACGGGTGCTGTGGATACCCGAAGGTATCGAATCTGTAGATACCCGAAGGTATCTGATCTGTAGATACCCGAAGGTATCAAATATATAGATACCCGAAGGTATCAAATCTATAGATACCCGAAGGTATCAAATCTGTGGTCTCATTTAGAGACAAACTGTGGACTCATAAGAGTCAGACTATAGCAGCTGCGACTGTAACCCTATAAGCATGCCTATCTATCCACAACCAAGTTCTATGTGCAGGAAAATAATCATATCATATACGTCGTCAATTCATATTAGTGTATTCCATTATAAAGTAGAATAATTCAAGGTAATATAACATACTATGATTCTCAGCTGTCACCATATATACATGTATACAATCATCATTACCATATAATTGTGCTGTTTCATAAATTCACATTCAAGTAAACACGTACAAGCATCATATATGATGGGGATTTAATTGAACCCTTAGTCTCACTAGACTGCGTATAGGATGAGTAGGGTATCGTTCCAAAGGGAACGGGGTAGATTTTGTATTGAAATCACAAAGACTAGATGGATAGGTAACGAATAAAATAAAGATCATGCATTTAACTAAATATCTAAACTCCTTTGGATATATTAAATTAATTTGGATTAAAGATGACTTAAATGATGGTATGAACATACATTAAAAATTATGAAATAGTAATTCATTTAAGAACAAGTTCTAGATAATTATATAAATAAAGTGACTGGAGAATTTAGCCAAGATTCTTTAAAGCAACTCTCGTTGTCAGTAAAGATGTTTTTATTTAGAGTCTATAAGCACTCTCGTGTCATTATAAAGATAAATAAAAATTATAAAGCTCTATGCCAATTCTTTAACCCCTCAAAGTGAATTCCTTAAGTCAAATTAAAGGAATTCAATGCTTCAAGTACATTCATTTGTTTTTCCATCAAAGAATTCCAATTCTCGTTGCGAATAAATTGACTATCATGCCAAATATGGTGGCCAAACATACATAGCAAATCAAAGCACACAAATGGATGTAAATCATAATTCATGCATAATAAGAATAAACATGTCTTAAATAAATACTAGTGCATATTTATAATGTACAAAGGAAACTAGCCAAATACATATTTGAATTAAAGACAAACAAGAAAAAGAAAACTATCTCATGTTCCTTTGGCTTGTCCCTTTGTAATCATCTACTAAAAGCTAAGTAAAAATATTTATCCAAAATAATAACTATATTTCTAAAAACTAAAACATTGATTGATCTCCTTCTCTTTCAGCATCTTGGATCCCTATTTATAGAGATTAAGTCTATAGATATGTCCCTTTAGAATAGTTATCAATCATGGAAAGTTGCCCTGAAAAGTCCTGATGGTTGGCTGAAGGATCGGGTGCAAAAAGGTGGCATCGTTTGCGAGCAGGCGTCATGTCCGACTCGTGAACACCTTTACGAGTCGTGAACTCCATCAAACTGTCTTCACTCGTGAACTGCATCCGACTGTCTTCACTCGTGAATCTCCCTCTGACTCGTGACATTCCTGCTGACTCGCGAACTTATGTGTGGGTCGTGAACCTGGTTGTGAGTCATGCACTGCATCATGACTTGTTTGATCTTTCTTCCTTTTTGCACCCAAATTACCCTACAATGCAAATAAATACATAAAATAGACAAAAATACATAAAATATAAATAATTTAACATACTTAGCTACCTAAATGAAAGATAATATACATTAAATAATATACCATTTTATATGGTATCAAATTCTCCCACACTTAAACCTTGCTTGCCCTCAAGCAAGGAAATAATGAGAAAATCTAATTCCAAGTTAGACTAAGTAAGTTAAATTATAAAGCATTGCTCAATATTCACTTTAAACAAGATTGAAATGAAGTCAAATATCTTAAACATTCAAAATTTCAGTAAATCAAGTCTTAAGATATATATTCTAAGTTAGCAAGTCACCTAAGTTTACTAAACCCAACATCAAGAATATAAAGTCTCAAAACTAACCATGCTCAAGAAAGAATATTGATCATAAAAACTTAAGAGTTTAAGACTATAGTTGCCTTTTTGGACAATATTCAAGCACTCATACCTTTAAACCAATCTCATGGCATTTTTAGACTACATTTTTCATTCTTTTTCTTCTCTTCTTTTTTTTTCAAGCATGGGTATACTTTTAGACTTTATCCCATAAGTAGCAAGAGAATATAGTATTGGGTACGTTTTACTCTCCATCCCATACTTAATTAAGCTTTTGAATATGCATCTTGCTTTATTTTATTATTTTTTTTAAATTTTCATTTTTTTTCATTCATTTTTTTTTATTTTCACTAGTCCTCATCCATTATTGAAAGGTAAAGGTAAGTATTATGGCTAAAGTTTCCATGAGGCAACAAAAATCCTAAAATCTTAAACTAAATGAGCATATTTCAACCTTAAAGCATAGTTAGTAAAGAGACTAAATAACCTAAAATATTGAAAGAAGTAAAAATAGATAACTTGAAAACATAAAATACATGCCAAAAGCTTTGAAAAACTAATCAAATGAGCACAAAAGGCAAATGACTCTTCATAACAACCTATATTATATACAATATGAGTAATACTTCTAATAAAACTTACGAAAAAGGTTAGTCTAAATAAAGAAAAAGATACACACCCAAACAAAAAATAACAATGTGAAACGAAACATGCAACACACAACATATGCTCCCCCACACTTAGAACACACGTTATCCTCAATGTGAAGAAACAAAACAAAAACAAAAACAAAAAGAAATAAACTAAATGATAGAGGAAAGAAAACTCCCCTCATGATCGTGGTGAAGGTGGAGGCGAAGATACCAAATAATAGAAGAATAGAAGTTAGGCATATGTTCACATGTTCACGAGTCGGACACAACTTCACGACTCGTGAAAAATTGGATTATTTGGCAGATGTAAAAGGGTTCACGAGTAAAACCAACATTCGCGACTCGTGAAGAATTCCTTTCTATGTTACTCGTGAAACTCTTCTCGAATCGATAATTTTATGCATGACTCGGTAACATGTTCATGACTCGTGAAGCTTCCCTTTGCTGCAATTTTTCTGCAAATTTGACCAATCTCAATCCAAATGTTAAAAAGACAGAGGAGAAATAAGACAAGAAAAAATGATAAAATACTTAAAATATAACCAAGAATAATCCAACGAGCAAATAAAATCTAAAAAAAAAACTAATCCTAAATAAAAAGATTATTGTGCAAGAAATGAATTTAATAAATTAACTGTTAAAATCACAAATAGTTTTGATCTAAGATCATTACGAAAACTCTAATTACAAAGAATACAACAAACACAATATAAAAATTCATACATCAAATCACTAATATATATCATATAATCCTAAAGCATCTACTCTTTTATATCAATCAATAAAAATTCATTTAAGCCGTTCCCCGGCAACGGCGCCAAAATCTGATGGGGATTTAATTGAACCCTTAGTCTTACTAGACTGCGCATAGGATGAGTAGGGTATCGTTCCAAAGGGAACGGGGTAGATTTTGTATTGAAATCACAAAGACTAGATGGATAGGTAACGAATAAAATAAAGATCATGTATTTAACTAAATATCTAAACTACTTTGGATATATTAAATTAATTTGAATTAAAGATGACTTAAATGATGGTATGAACATACATTAAAAATTATGAAATAGTAATTCATTTAAGAACAAGTTCTAGATAATTATATAAATAAAGTGACTGGAGAGTTTAGCCAAGATTTTTTAAAGCAACTCTCGTTGTCAGTAAAGATGTTTTTATTTAGAGTCTATAAGCACTCTCGTGTCATTATAGAGATAAATAAAATTATGAAGCTCTATGCCAATTCTTTAACCCATCAAAGTGAATTCCTTAAGTCAAATTAAAGGAATTCAATGCTTCAAGTACATTCATTTGTTTTTCCATCAAAGAATTCCAACTCTCGTTACGAATAAATTGACTATCATGCCAAATATGGTGGTCAAACATACATAGCAAATCAAAGTACACAAATGGATGTAAATCATAATTCATGCATAATAAGAATAAATATGTCTTAAACAAATACTAGTGCATATTTATAATGTACAAAGAAAACTAGCCAAATACATATTTGAATTAAAGACAAACAAGAAAAAGAAAACTATCTCATGTTCCTTTGGCTTGTCCCTTTGTAATCATCTACTAAAAGCTAAGTAAAAATGTTTATCCAAAATAATAACTATATTTCTAAAAACTAAAACATTGATTGATCTCCTTCTCTTTCAGCATCTTGGATCCCTATTTATAGAGATTAAGTCTATAGATATGTCCCTTTAGAATAGTTATCAATCATGGAAAGTTGCCCTGAAAAGTCCTGATGGTTGGCTGAAGGATCGGGTGCAAAAAGGTGGCATCGTTTGGGAGCAGGCGTCATGTCCGACTCGTGAACACCTTCACGAGTCGTGAACTCTATCAAACTGTCTTCACTCGTGAACTGCATCCGACTGTCTTCACTCGTAAATCTCCCTCCGACTCGTGACATTCCTGCTGACTCGCGAACTTGTGTGTGAGTCGTGAACCTGGTTGTGAGTCATGCACTGCATCATGACTTGTTTGATCTTTCTTCCTTTTTGCACCCAAATTACCCTACAATGCAAATAAACACATAAACAGCCACAAAGAGTTACGAATTGTAAATGTTGAAAAGGTGTATTAACATTCAGGAAGTATTCTCCTTTTTCAAATTTACGCATTCTCCATGTTTAAAATGTCGAAAAGGCATATTAACATTCAGGAAGTACTCTCCTTATTCAATTTTTACGCATTCTCCATGTTTAAATTTCCAAGATCTCCATGGTTCATAACTATTTATTCTCCCTCTAATAATTTCATGATAGATTTTGCCTGAATTAAAATTGCAGTATGAAGACAATTCAAAGAGAGCACTTTGATGCGTTGAATTTTTTCATATGTGGAGGCTTTTACCAAAACACCATCATTACAAAAAGAGAAAATCTAAACCTCTATATCTACAATCTCCACAATTATAGAAGGTACATCTGTATCAACTAAAGGTCGTGAAGACCCTGGGACATCTATAGGAACAGGATCTGCTGGTACTGAAATAGCTGTGCTAGGACCGATCGGTTCTGATGAGGTAGCCTGTGGTGACTTGGGGTTATGGGGGTTTTCCTCTTCACAGTCGCTGGAAGGGGGATCGGGCAAGATCCCTGGATCCCCCATCCAGCTAAGGTCAGCTTCAGGAAAGCATTGCTCGGCTACATAAATCAATCGAGTTAATAATTGCCCCTGGGCCTCTCCTACTTAGTCTATTAGCTTTTCTCTTTGGACAACAAGCTCGTCCTCAAGCTTTCTGCCCCATGCCATTTCTTTTTGGCCAAGGTGGTCTTCAGTGATTCCTGCTCACCCTATAGAAGGTCACGCTCCTCTTTGACCTTTGAGCAGTCGGCAGACAGACGTGTACACTCTTCCCTCAGTCTAGTTGCCTCTTCTTCGAATTTTTGCATTAAAGAATTCTCGATAGTTAGATGGGCCACGCCCCCTTTAAGGTGATCAACCTCTCTCTGCCGAACTCGCAGGTCTTGGGAAAGACGATCGACCTCCTCCTTTAATTTTTCAATTTCCGATCGGGCACGAGAGGACTCTCTCCTAACAGCTTCATACTTATCTTTCGCCTCTCTTCTTACCTGCTCTGAATCTTAAAATTTCCTTTTGCAAAGATTAGCAACACCGTGCAAGGGCAAATCCCTTTTTATTAACTAAAGACCAGAAGGGGGGAAGCAGAAGGGTCAGTTAGCCGAAGAAATAACGATAAGATGAAGCAAAATTAATAGATATAATTTAGAATGAAAATATGGAAAAGATACCTCTAGATTTTGCTGTTGAAAAAGGATGCACTCTCGAAATAGTATATCAAGATTCCCTATTTCCTTGTAATCGCTCTCTTGAAGCATACCCCGACATAAATAATTTGATACTACTTTATTGTCAATGGACCAACCGTCACCAAATTGACTTTTCAAAATCTCTCCTAGTGATGAGGCTCGACCTTCGGCAATTCTGGCAATCACATTTTGGATGCCCACTTTATTTCTGGTGGCAACTCTTGCATCTACCGCGGCTACCAGGTTATCAATTTTATTTTTGGCCGCCTCCTTGATTCTTCTTTGGGCATCTTCATCCACTGCGACCATGTTTGCCTGGATTGATTTCCCCCGATCCTGGGCTGTTCGCTCCCTCTCGGAGTCAGTTTCATCTCTAAGCAAACATATATGGGAATGATCCTCGGGCAATGGCCTGTCAGAAGAGGACCCTAGAGGGGTTTGAGAGGGATAGGCAACAGGAACTGCGATATCACTAGAGGCAGCAGTGGGAGTATTCAGAGAAGGATTGGAAGCCTGAGCTTCTGAAGAGCGCACAAGCTTTCTTTTTTTAGCTCTCCTCTCTTCCTTGGTAGCACGATCTGCTTCAATTCTCGCCTTGGTCCGATCGGTTAATTGCTTGGCGACATCGTCTCCCTTAGCCATCACGTTCGTAGCTACATTATGAAAATAAAAGATAAGTATTTCTCCAATTAATATATTTTTCATAAATTTGCAATGCATAATTATATGTGCGTATGCTTCTCCCACACTTCAATCACAACGATCCCACTCTATGTCAATGGCAGCGTTGAGGTTCGGGCCTGCGATTGGATTGCCCGAAAGTTTTATAAGCAGACCGACCGGCTACTCGATCTTTAAAAAAAAAACCTCTCCACCTCACAGAGGATCTTGGAACATGATATTTCTCTCCATTTGTTCGAACAAAACTGATTAAGGGCAATCTCGTAATCTTTGAGAGTTGTGATCCCAAAATCATCAAAAGGAAATCTCAGCCCAGCGTCCAAGCTCCATGAATGGCAAATGAGCCACTCATTATTCTCACGAATTAAGAGCTCAAGCCATCACAGAGATCTCTATGGGAAGATTATTTCGAGAAAGAAAAATCTTAATCGATGCCTCTCCTATGAGTTTTGAAGGATAAGCCATGGTCTCACAATCTTTATAGGCCTCAAGCAAACTCCTATCTATAGGCTGGTTGCTACTCAAAGTCGGCTCGATGAAAGGGGAGAAGTAAATAATGGCATTGTGAAGTTGTGAATAAGGAAGAGAAATAAAAAAACAAGGATCGTTTACTTACTTGGATATTCTTACAAAAATTCTGGAGTTGCTGAAAGGGCAAAGTCCAAGTCGCTGAAATAGCAAAGTTCACGCAAAAAATTTGGCAGAGTTTTACTAAGAATCACTGAAAAATAAGAAAATTTGCCATAAAAGCGCCTATTTATAAGCAAGTGCTTCTAGAATACTCTAAATGCCTATCCGTTGGATTCTAGAATACTCCAAATGCCTATCCATTGGATGATCACCACGTGCTTTCAAGTCATCAATGGCGGTTACAGAGAACGAAGCATCGTCTTTGACACGCGTATCAATAATAAATACATAACGGCTGTCCAAAATGAACAGACGTGACTTATCAAATTCGAAAGTCCCACCAAAGAACGAAAAAAGCTCCCGATCGGACCTTTCGAAGGGGGGACCAAGTGATAACTATGGCAAATGCATTCTTAAAGGCCCAATTAATAGAGCCCAACAACATTTGGATGGCCCAAGTCCACTAGCTAAAAGGCAAAGCGTGAACTGGAAGATAACACAGGAAAGCGTGGTGTTCGATCAGACTGATGGAACAGCCTGTCCTGTCAGCCCACGGATACAAGCCAACGCCTATACTCTCTATCCACTTCCTGTCACATCGCCGCTCACCTACTCTGATTGCCAGTTATCACCCCCCAAGGCACTCAAGTACCCCTCCAAAGACCTCATATAAATAGCCAAAAAATACAATGGCTCCAGGTATTGAATATCAGAGACTCTCTCTCTCCAAACACTATTTCTCTAAAAGCTACTAACTTAAGCTTCGGAGTGCTAAAGCCCGATTCCAACCGGACACCCCCTTTTGCAGGTCCAACTATCCGACCGGCTGAATCAACTGCTAGCTCTCCTTTTGCAGATAATTTACCTATCCAATCTGCTGCTTCAACTACTGATTCCTCTTCCACAGATAAACCATTTTAGATTTTATCACTACGAATTTTAATTTCAAATGCAACTTTATCAATAAATATATAAACTTACCATACGTAGGTTTCAAGTGAAAATTTGAAAAAAGAAAAAAAAATAATAAAATAAATAAATAAATAAGATACTGGTGTCTAAGTAAGGATGAGCAAAAAAATTGAAATTTCGGTTAACTGAAAAACTAGTTCGAAATCAAACCAATTTTTAGGTTAACTAAATCGAAAATTTAGGTTTACAGTTTTTATTTTAAAAATCGATGGTTAACTGAACCGAAACTGATCTATATATACATTTTATAAATTATATTTTAAATTTTACACTTATATTTTTCAATATTTGTGTAATTTATAAATATTATGGTATATAATTTTCTAAAATATTATTAAAATACATATTTTTAGTAAATAAACATTATTATTATTATTATTATTATTATTATATGTACATAATTAGCACTTTATTGTTAGTTTCATATTGAATATATTTAATTTTTATAATTAATTATAAAAATTTTATTTTATTTTGATTCTTTTCATGGATATTGTATTTAATTTGTATTTTTTTCATTTTTAAAACACTTTTAAGTATTAAAAATAATATTATAAATTATATAATTTATTAAATTTATATATTAAAATTTTTTAACGGTTAACCAATAAACCGATCCGAAAAATTGAGTTAAAAACTAAAATCGATATAGCGGTTAATCGAAATTAATAGACTGATTAATAAAATTGTTAATGGACCGGTTAATCGGTCCATGCTCATCCCTATGTCCAAGTCAGTAAAAATATTTTATATGTAAATATTAGAAAGAAAGCCAAATGGACCCTACTTATAAAGAGAGATTTATTCACTTAAAAAAATAAAGAGAGATTTAGTTCTTATTTTAATATATATTGATTAAAGTTATTTAATTTCATTTTACAAGTTGGCTTCATATCACTGTCAAGCTGAGGTAGACTCCCTTTGTATTTTTGTTCAATGTAAAAAATTTCGACTATCAATAGGCTTCTGAAGGTCCTTCTCATTAGAAGTGATGAGAAAAATGTGATTTATTTTATGTGAATATGGTAATAACAATTATTTCAACTTTTTCATTTTCTTATAATTCAGTTTTGGGACGGAGAGAAAAGTGAAAGCCAAATACTGATCAAATAGAAAAATAGTCGGACTCTAAACAGTTAACGTTAATTTCCGAACTTTTCCACTTTTTTTTTTTTTTTTTGGTAAACAACTTTTCCACTATTTAGTAGAAGGCAGAGCGGAGAAATAAAGAAATGGTATCTATGGAGCCCTCAACTATATTGGTAGTTGGTTAGTTAACATTAACGGTCAAGAACATTTTGCTCAACATGAACGGATCATAAAGCAATAAAAAGGTCAACCGAGCTTCACTTTCTAACGATTTGTTAAGTGATAGAAGAGGACAAGTTAATCATATGATTGCATAGATTTCTGAATTTGGTCCAGTTCATTGGCATTTTGACTAGTTTAAGAATCCAGGATGCAGCAGATACTTGGGATTCATAAAATTCATGGCAGATTGGCACTCTTTGCATATTAGTTGCGGTGAAAGAGAATTACATGTAAATGGCAAAACATATGAAGGAGATGCAGATGTTTATGGAGGAGCATCAACTTTCCGTCAAAGTGACGATAATTGATAACTGGGGACTTAGCAGCACTCATGAAGACTTCATGGAAGACAACGATGCACGAAGCAGAGCTTATATATTTTGTAGCTATTTATGACATTGGTTTAGAGATCTCAGTCTAATCTGTTTAGACATTGGTTTATTTACGACATTTATGCTATTTATGGTCCAACTCAAATTCATGCAATCTATCATTGTTCACCTTATGGACCAATTTTGTCCTTATTATTATAAATTTGGGTTAAGGTGCAATTTAGTTCCTGAAGTTTGGAGAAATATGCAATGTAGGGCCTAATATTTTTTTTTGCAATTTCGGACCTAATGTTCTAAATTGGTGCAATGTAGCCCACCGTTACGCAGCCGCTTGCTGCGTGAGTTAACTGATGACGTGGCGTGGTGGGCTATCAACTCAATATAAGTTTTTTTTTTTGTTTTCGTAATTTGTTGGAATTTTCTAGGGCATGCGTGGTGGTTAAAACTAGCTTCAATACCAAAACTGGTACTGAGTTCTACTACGATTTGTCTGAATGCGCTTCCTGCTTTCTTGATAAATATTGCAGATATCAATGTGCACTTTTTTGCTCTACTTCCTGGATTTGGGCATCTGTTTTGTTGTTGTCTCTTGATTTTTTTTTTCATCTTTTTCTTTTCTTAAGCATCATCAATATTTGAGTGGAGAAAAAGTTCGCGGGTTGACCCATCCATTTGTTCACTCTTTGACCAGGAAACCTCAACCCCTAGACCAAATCAAATTATGATCTTTCTTTGGTTTGGTCTTTCTTGAAGAACAGTTCAGTTCCAGTTGTGGAATATTAGAGAACCAGTGAAGGTTGGTATGGTTTTGGATTCAATTCTGACCTTAAGCATAACCAACCTATGAACACTTAAGAGTTGGGACTTAGATTTCTTTGATGCAGCTATTTCATTACAAGAAAAACCTTTTTTTTTTTTTTTCAATTCTATTGCTCATTCTATTACATAGGATACTCGAAGGATTAAGTTTGTCAGTGCAAAAATGTGTAATACAGCATAAAGATCAACATGTTGAAAAATTAGTTGAGAAAATTTATGGAAATGCGAAAAAAAATGAACTCACTCAGCAATGCATTTAGATTCCAATTGACCAAGAAGCTAAACCCTAGTCTATAGGCACGCTCGACTGCCTTCCACATTACCTGTGTTACAAAAATTATGTAAGAAAATGATTCATTTATATAAATAACAATAAGATCGTACAAGCTTAAAAATGAACCAATATTAACCAGTTTCGTATATAGATAATGTTCACCATGACACACTTCTTAATTCTGTAAGTTTATGTCATTTGATTAAACTCTTTATTTCCTTTAATGGTCCTTCATTGTGGCATTTTATTTACGGTTTCTTAATCTTTGTTTAGGCATGGTTTCATTCATAAAATATAATTTGAAAGAAGACTAAATATTACTTTTCTTAACGCATGCTGAGTATGGCCTAGAAGCAAAACCATCAATTGTTGGACATGTTTACAACTCTCTAGTGACCTTACTAGAGTTATTCATTGGCAAAAGTCCTGATGACATTTTCAAGAATGGAGAGAAAAATCTGGTTGAATGGGTGCAATCAACTTTTCCCACCAATACAATGCAAGTGATTGATCCTGAACTGCTACAAGTAATGAAAAATTGCCATGATGATGGAGAATCTATAGTATCCAGAATTTTAGATGAATGTGTGATAACAATTATTGGCAATAGCTAAATCATGAGCAGCATGTTATTGTTGATTAATTAATGATTTTATGTCTATACTTGTAGTAGTGTGCTTAACTGCTCATAGTTAGTGCTTTAATAATTTGTGCCAATTATGACTCTATATATGGATTAAAATAATATTAGAATCCTTGTATCAGAATAAGAAAATCAAATTTTGTTATTAATAATTAAATTTTCTTCTATAATTAAATTTACTGCATTTATTATTGGTAGTCAACTTAAATTTTTAAGTATGACTTGCTCTTTTTTCACTTAATAGGTTGTTGAATTTTGACACTCTGAAGGTTGTATTATTATTGTTTATGAGATGTGAATTGTAAATGACAGAATTCATGTAATTCCATTTTGTTTGCTATTAAACAGAGGGAATTAGCGATGGACTTAGGCTATTAGCGACGAATTTTACCGGAGCAGTAATTTTGACATTAGCGACGGTATAGGCTATTAGCGACGGTTTTTTCCGTCGCAAATGTCCTTTCTTTTCAAGCTCACATGCCATTCACATGGGTACACGTGTCGCTGATGTGTCATCTACTTGCCATGTTTTACCACCTGGACTACCACGTGTCACTTAATGCTCCACCTCATCGGTTAACTTTTTCTTTAAATCTCATGCGCTCAGATGCTGAATGGTTTTTCGTCTTGTTGCTTTCAATTTTAGAAAAACTGCAGGTGTTCATAATTTATTTTTGGTTTGCCAGAATTTCATGGTTGCTCCTGCGTTTAAGGGCATTAAGATGATTCCGCCTGGTCCGCATTTTCTGTATTATAGTTCATCCAGCAGGTTTGTTTCCTTTTTTCTTTTTCATTTTACAATTGAGGAACACTGTTTTGAATCCAACCTAAAGATCGGCAACACTGTAATTAAAGGATGAAATCCATTTTGCAATTTTTGTCAATTAGGTATAAGCTTTTTGTTTCTTTACTACTGCGCATTATGTTTCATGCTATTAACATGCCACTACTTCTGTAAATGCGTTTTATGTTTTTTTTTTTTTCATCTGTGAAATTATTTGCGTGCTAGAACTAGGGACTAAAGTGAGAGCAAGAGAACAACCGGAGAGAAAATAATGGTAAAAAGAACCGATGCAGATAGCATTTAATTACTTTCATTTTCTTTCTGGGAAGAAGAGAATTTGAACACATGACCTTCTTCTACAGAGCAGGTGTTAATATTTGTGAAAGGGAGGAGAGTTTAGCTAGTGAACATCAGGGTGCGAGCTCTTAAGCAAAACATTTATTTCCAAATAGGCTTTGCGCTGCCCATGCAATTCATTTAGTTTCAAAAATATTAACTATGTTTAGCCGAAAGAGATGTTTCTGTTGCCTTTGAGAATTCCAATAGCACATTCTCTTGCCAAGTGAGAGTTTTCAACTGTTGTTGAGGTAGTAAATATGAATTGGGAAAAAGATGGTTCACACCAATTTTCTAACTGTCTACTCCAGTGAATATTTATGATGAAGCTTGTATTTCAAGCTGTTGCTAATACAACAACTTCATTCTGTTAAGCTCAGCTCAGCTGCATCAGCAACATAATATACATTACCAATGAGTGGTATCGTAGCTTGATCTTCCTTCAATTATCACTTCAGCAGCAGTTGAAGCTTCTTATCAGTTATTAGTTGGCACTTCTTATTAGTTATTAGTAGGCGCTTCAATTATTATTATTAGAAGTTTGAGAAACTATAGCTTTATATCTTAAAAATCGCACAAATGCAAATAATAAATCAGGATTTGATAGCTTTTCAATGCTTCCTTTTTTATTCTTAATTTACTTTCATTATGTTTCAAATCACCTCATGAAAGGGCACTTATAGATTCAGCTTTCTGTCATGTGCTATGGAATTAAGATGTTTTAGCATAACGTAGTACAGCTGTTCCTCGTCCTTTCTTAAACATGGATAATTTTGTAAGACATAGTGAAATAATTTAGAATCCATAGATTTCCATGAATTTGATTTGAATTTATATAATGCATGATTTGGAAAAAATAAAATTTATTTAATGTTCTTTTTTAAAGCTTACCAATCATGCTATGTTAAATTTGTTGCCTAGGAGATTGCTAAAACTTTCCGCATTTTCTTATATTGTTTTGAGGTTTAGTAATATATCGATTCCAAACTTATTGGCGAGGAAATATATGGCTCATTAAATAGTAATGGTTGCTTTAAATTTTTTTGTTGACAGTGGTTCAGTACATAATTTGGCTTCTAAATTGATTTGATTACGTAAGTGTTCTATCTATTGCATTACCTAAAGAGCATAAGAGATGAAAGCTAATTTTTCATAAATCTTCAATTTGAAATAATTTATTAATATTTAGAACCCATTGGAGGAGAAATCACTGTTGCAAGTGAATCTGAGATGGTTAAAAATTGTCCTAAAACATCAATGGAGAAAGCTTTAGATGAGCAGCTGAAGAACAGTAAATTCTCAACTCCTGCATCTGTTGATAAGCTGAAAAGAGGATGTTACTACACCTCAGTCCCCCCATGTTATCAAACAAAGAGGAATGTCGGTAGAAGAACTTACGTCCTTGAATCTTGATAAGGTACATATTGGTACATGAGAGTCTTACATCACCATTGATACTTAGTGATGTCTCTCTATATGATTTTGCATTTGTTGGTTGGTGATATGCACTTTGATTTGTCAGACAGCATCATTAAAAAGCATTTTGGTGAAAGATTATGGAAATTCTGAAGAATTATTTATTGGAGAGCTTCAATTTGCCTATATTGCCTTTCTGGTATGCCCAAACTAATTTCACATATTCAACCAGTGACTACCATTGTATTAATATTATCATGTCTTTATGACATTTGAAATTGGCAGATGGGGCAATCACTAGAGGCATTTTTCAAGTGGAAATCTTTGGTTAGCCTTTTGTTGGGTTGTACTGACGCTGTAAGTAGCTATGTGCTATTTTTTTTGGGGCTATTCTCTTTATTATGGATCTGAGGGATTTAAGAATCCAATTGGAAAAAATAAGAGAATCTTTCAAGAATTGACCTTGTGCGAATCGTCCTTGATGACCATAAAAGTAACCCATCATACATGTGAGATTTAGCCACAGCTTACATTGATTAAAAAGAAAAAAAAAAGAAAGTGGTCATAGCCTTCCTTTTGTCCAAGCTTCATATTCTCATGTCATTTTGTTAAATAAAAATTATTGGCATGTAAAGATGGCCAAAGTCTTTAATTTGAATTTCTTTTGTAATTTTGTTAAAAGAAAGTTGCTTTTTCAAATGCTATATAGTGAAACATTTTCATTCCAATAACTGAAAGCATTTTCATTATATTAACTGAGTTATTATTGCATGTTCAGTTTTTTCAGAGATAGAACCATATGTTTTGTTCTTTGTGGAAATTTCTCAAGTATTAATGTATTTTTTTAAGAAAAATTCTGTTTCAAATCGGTTTATAAAAAATATTAAAAAAAAGTTTGAGAGGAAAAAGATAAATTTTTTTAACTATAGTTATAATCTATTTAACTATATTAGCAGTTATTTTTACTTTATAAATTTATAATTTTACAGTTAAAAAAAAACTGAAAACTGGCTTTGAAGCTGTTTACATATGTTTTCTATTTTTATTAGAATATAATCCAATTTCTATTTTATGGGAAATAAAATAAATTCCATTTAGAAGTTATATTAGCTGCTATAATATCTTATTTTCTTCTTCTTTTTTTTCTTCTCCTTGGCCTTTTTTTTTTAACATTGTAAAAAGTTGAGTTCCGACTTATGCTTGCAACATAATTATAATAATTTTATCTATTCAAAGTTTCCCAACATTGTAAAAAGTTGGCTTCTTTATTGCTGCTGCTGATTTGACTTTGCCACCAGGGGTAGGGCTCTGCATTTATACAATTCAAAGGCCAATTTACTTGGTATGTATTAGTTTTTTTTTTTTCACTTCCAAATCGGTATAAAACTAATAGAATGATGTTTCTACCCTTGGAATTTTTGTTCATTGGTTTGCTATTCAGAGACTTGTCTTATAACAATCTTAGTGGACAAGTGCCCACGTTCCCAGCAAGAACATTTAAGTATGTTTTCTCTGCAGCAAGCTTTTCTTTTTACATTATCAAAATTTTAACATTTTTCTTAAATCTTGTAGTGCTTTGCCTTATTTTCTGCTGCTGTTTAAAACAGTGTCATGTGCAATCCATTGATTTGCGGACATGGCTCCAGTGAAGGGTGCTTTGGATCGATTAATCCCAGATCTCTTTCCTTTTCTATAAATTCATCTTCGGGTAAATTAGCTATACAACTCACCTTTATTCATTTTGACTTATATTTCTGTGTTATATAATATATTTGTCTTTGTAAATTAATTAATATATGAGACAGAAATAAATTAATATTTTATTGCATTTGTAAATTAGAATTACACCTAAGGAAGTAAAGGAATGGCATATTAATGATAACGAGCATTAAGATTGTTAATACACGTTTTTGATATGTAGGATATTGATGCAAATATTTATATAATATGAAAATTATTAGTTAGAATTTATGCTTATGGACCCAGTTATTTAACTTCATATCATTGTTTACTCTCCATGAGTTTTTGTCACTCAAATAAAACAAGGAAGAATATTGGAAAACTGCTTTATTAATTCACTTCATTTTACAAGGCTTGTACACTTGTATTCATGCTTAATCTCTGTCTCCTTTTTTATGATCTTCTATTTTTTAATGTTAAAATGTTTGAACATTCTTTGGATTGGTGGTAATCTTGATGGAGAAGATTATATTTGTTCAGGAGCGTTGAGAACAATCTCTTTTATGGCACTATTTCTCCTCAGCTTGGAAAATTGGTTAACTTGGAGAAACTGTCAATCCCTTTAAGCTTTATTTTTTTTTTCAATTATCAAAAGAGAGCAGTATGAGCAAGTAACCTTTCCTATGTTTCTTTTTGCTGATTATAGTGTTCTTAGTGCCAACAATTTCACCAGGGAATTACCTTTGGCTCTCACTAATCTGACCAAATTAACAGAACTGTAAGTCCTAGCAACTTTATTGGTTATTTATGGATTATTTTAAATTAATCGATTATATAAATTTAAAAAGTCGAAATGAATAAAAGAATTTTATGTAAAAAAATGGAGATTTTTCAAAGGTTGAAAATTAATACATATATATATGATGAGGACCCAAATGTATTTTGATCCATTTGATTAAAACATTTTCCTAATCATACTTCATGTTTTTAAATTTGTTGGGATTCATAGCATAACATGTGTGTGTGTGTATTAGATAGAAAGGAATATTATTGTATATGGCTAAGAAGTAATCCAATCCATTATGTCTCTTTTCTTTTCTTTTTTTGGTTTTGATCTTATTGTTTCCTATGATTGGTAGGCTGAGATCATGCTGCCAAAGGAAACTGATGATAGCCACAGGATGAGCACTCTTGGAAGGAGACATCTTTGTGATGACAATTTATAGGGTTCCATGAAATTATTCATAGTCAAGTAATTCCCTTTTCATCTCTGTATGAGTGTCTTTTTCTATAGTTTTTGTTTAGGGATATAATTTGTGGGTTTAGGTGTTGGTCACCCTGCAATTTAGTTTTAATTTATTTGCTATGAACAAGTAAATGTATGATTGGAGTCGGAAAAAGGTTAAATTATTAGTAATCATAGTAGTGATGGAATAGAGACGAAAAAACCATCGCAAATTTTTTTTTATACTAGTTGCTGAATTTAGCAACGAAATTCAACATCGGTTGCTAATTTTAGCAACGGAAAAATTTAGCAACAGAAAATCAATTTCCGTTGCTAAAATTAGCAACAAAATTTGAATTCGGTTGCTAATTTTGACCAATTCACCAAATGTTAGTGGTTAGATTTAGCACAGGAATTCAGTTTTCCGTTGCTAAATTTAGCAACGGAATTTAATTTTTCGTTGCTAAATTTAGCAACGGAATAATATTTCCGTTGCTAAAAATAGCAACCGAATTCTTCCGTTGCTATTTTTTATTAGCAACGGATAATTTCAGTTGTTAAATTGCTATTTTCTTGTAGTGGATGCCTCTAACTTGAAGTGAATCACTGAGCAAAAACCCCAGTGTTCGAAACTGGATGTGTTGTTTATGTTGAATAATTAATTCAAAAATTTTTCTGATGCAAATTCTCTTTTTTACTGCTCTTTGACTTAGTCTTAGTATGTTTTTTATTCCTTCCTGGTTTATTTGAGGACTTAATAGGCTGATTTCAGTCGAATCAAATCGGTCTGTCATGCGAAATTTGCAGCATATTTTATGCCCACCATCTGTTTGTTAAAATTCATATAAGAAATATTTTGTTTATTCTCCCAGTTGTAGACTTTGTATCGCTGCATGAAGACATTCTGGAGGGGAAATTTTCATAATTGGTCGCTCAACTATGACCTTTTAACAATAAAGTGTTAAAGTAACTGTCCCTCAAACCAATTATAACGTACAAAAAAAATTAATTAAACAATTGATATATTTAATTGAATATATTATAATATTAGCGGTAGTTTTAATTAATAAAGTGTGTATAACACAATTTATAAGCATAAAGTATATTCTAATATAATAAAATAAAAATTAAATGTTATATGTAATATATGCATATAAATAATTTTTTCAATTAAGTAATAATTCATCTCATAAATGGATTTGGACAGCGAAATTAATATTGGTTTGTCCCAAATCCATTTTAACACTACTCAAATTCATTTTATTAGGGTAGGATCAGATCTGATCCGCTAATATCTCTAAGTGATGTACAAAAATTGCATTTAATAGATCTTACAAATAGAAATCAGGTGTTATGTTTAAAAAGAAAATTTATACCAAATGCTTGAAAAATTGTTGAAATACATGTGAGTACTCATAATAAGTATTGCGACTGTTTTAGCTTTATTTAATGTTATTATGAAGAATAGAGGTGGAATCTTTGGAACAAAAGTTAAAGAAAATAAAAAGATAGTTACTTAATGATGGTGGAAACCCTAGCTGTTTGTGAAGTTTTATCGTTGGTGAAAAAAGCTCCTCCGCCTTCGCCACCGGATGACAGATCTCAGAAGAAAAGGAAGAAGGATATTAACGCGCATATGGAACTAGATGAATAGGAGCTAATGTAGTCTATGAGCCTAATATGAAATCTTTTCGAGAGGCGTTGATCCAAAAAGCAAAGAAGCAGTATGGGGACCAGATTCCCTTTGCAAAGGACTTTATGACTGATGATGATCTAAATGGAAGTTCAGATGCAGATTCGGAGCAGGATCTAGTAGATAGGGTAGTAGATTCTGATAGTGAGAGTGAAACTGATGATGGGATATATATATCCCTCCAGGAAGGACTTCTTAAACTGGATGTTTCAGAAAAACTTGAAGCTCGTTTAGCTAAACCTTGGAAAAAGTCGGTTGTTATCCGTTTGCTTGGAAATAATGTCACTTATCGGGTCTTGTGCAGTAGATTGGAATCTCTATGGTCCCCTAAGGGATAGTATAAAGTTGTGGACCTCGATAATCATTATTTTCTTATTTACTTTGACCTGGTTGATGATTACATCAATACTTTAGTGGGCACCATGGACAATTATATGGGGCACTATTTAACTATTCAACCATGGCATCCAAACTTCTCGACAGACAACGATGCATTGACATATTTAGTCGCTTGGGTTCGATTTCTAGGTTTTCCTCTCCATTACTATCACAAACATGTCCTTCGACAGATTGGGAGGATGGTGAAGATTGACTATAACACTTTTGATAAAAAAAGGGGTTAAATTCGCTCGCATTGCTATTGAGCTAGATTTCACAAAGCGTCTAATCTCTCAAATCCAGATTAAAGCTAGGCCTTTCAATGTAGAGTATAAGGGACTTTAGAAGATATGTTTTTGTGTGGGAAGTATGGCCATCTGAAAGACCAGTGCCCTCGAGTTTGTGGTCAGGCATCATGTAACACCCCAATTTTTGTATCTGTCATACATGTTAAGTTACAAAACACGAAAAATTATTCTAGGTTAAATTTCGAAAAAATTAGAGTTGAATAGAGCGAGAAAACTCGGTGACAAATATAAGGGGATACTTGTATCAGGACCGAAAAACCTGAGATAGAGGACCTGGCGAACAGGGTAACCTGAGACTAAGAAATGAAAGTACAGATTGAGAAGAGTCTAATGGTATAATTTGAAGAGAAACTGGGATCAAATAGGTCTCTAAACGGGCAAATAAAGAAAAATTTCACGGGTCAACCCAAAACTTTGACCGAAAGATTGAGGGGTCTAGAGATCTCTGATTTCTCCCAAATTTCATATATAATATGTAACTAATGTAAAGACACCTTAGGAACTGAAAGATAGCAATTCTGACAATTCTGAAATTTTGGATTTCGACTCGGCTATACAGGTTATTGGGGCCAAAAATATACCGAAATGATGTCAGAATGGAATAAAATTTTAACCACACATTCTTGAATATGTAAGGACACTTGGTGCAAAAGTTCAAGGCAATCTAATATTGGAAACAAAAATTCATATTTTAGGGTGCAAAACCGAGACTGGGTCATTTGGAGGGTCAAACCAGAGAATTTGACCATAAAAAGATATATGAGACATCGATATAAAGTCATGATCAAGTGTGAGTGAGCTCAGGCCAGTAGGATGAGCCTATCTTGATGTATGGCCAATAAGTGGCAAAAGTTAGGGCCTTTGGATCTAATGGAAATGATTGAATCTTGGCCTCTCCTTTGATACACTCAAAGACATCCTATAATAGCCCATTAAAATCTGCAAAAAACCCCCATAATTTCTGCAAATTTCTCCTCTTTTTCTTCAAAATTCGAATCCCTCTCTTTTGTTGCCTCTCCTCCATTTTTCTTCGTCTCAAGCTTTATTTCTTTAAATCACAAGCTCTAATCACAATCTAATACACATAAATTCATCCCCTTCAACCTGGAAAAGGATTTATACCAAAAGGAGGCCAATAAATTAGGAATTTAAGGCAAAAACCCTAAGGTAAGATTTTGTGATTTCTTGAGTTTTAAGTGGAATTTGAAGGGAAAATTTTATAGGCATGTAGAATTGGGCTAGGAAATTATAGTGGTGATTTTAAATTTCTGAAAAACATGCACTAATCATGTGTTTTTCTCCCTTCCAAATTTGGCCCAAAGAGGAAAACAAAGAAGAAGAAAGGAATCAAAGAGGAAAAGGAAAAGAAAAAGAAGATTAGGTGGTGAACAACCTAATTGAGGATAGTAGATACAATCTACATTCAATTTCACTAATTTAATTGAATTTTCTATGATTTTTACATTATGTAACTATGGGAAATTGCATGAAATGGTGAAATAATTTAATATGACTTGATATAATGGTGAATTAAGTCATTAGAAACATGAATTAAAGGTGGAATTAAAGTGCAAGCTAAGGAAACTTTGATGGACGAATATGGTACCTTAGGGTACCTTAGTGTAATTTGATTTTTAATTGAATGATTGATGATAATTAAATGAATTAAGGTATGAGAAATGTAATGGAGTTTATTAGAAGACAAAATGAATTTTGTACCTAATTATGTACATGTATACATAATGGTGGAAGTTTATGAATCATAAGAAATTTAAGGTAAACTAAATGTATTATACCATAATGATGCTTGAAAGGCATATAGAAATATGTATGGCATAAAAATGAAGGATAAAATAATGTGTAAGTGTGAGGCCCTTAAGTGGCCGAATGGTGTACATGTATATAATGCCATATTTTAATTATATTTTTGTAATAATATGTGTATGACTGTGAAATGTATAATTAATGAGCTTGAATGAATAGAAATGAAATTATCACCACATTAACATAATGTGTTTGGTATGTAAACTAGTGTAAAAATAAAATAAAGTAAGAAATTACAATAATTAATTGTGCCTTTAATGATCAGTGGGTAACTCAAGACCCCAGGATAGTATGGCTACCCATAGGGGTACTTACCCCGCAGTGTTCTGTATATTGTACTATTGTTTTAACTGTCACTCTACTGTTACTGTACTGAAAGAGTGAAATTGCACTGTTAGTTGGCTTATTATACTGATATACTGGGGAGTAGCATCGTATTGTAGTGGTATAGTGCTCCCGCTTACTGAATTTGCTCATTCATTTATCTGGTTCATGATTTTCCTACTGTCTACAACTAGGGACGAAATGATAATTTTACATGAAACTATGAAAAATGAGTATTTACGGCCTTTAAAATATTAAAAATGTGAATGAGAATGAAACAAGGCGAAAAATTAGATACATATGTTCAATAGGGGTAAAAATATAATTACGCGATAAACCGAGGGCAAAATGGTAAACTGTGGTAAAAATATGGTTAAAATGGTTAAGATGGGTAATTTGACTAAAAAGGGCAAAACTGTAATTAAGGAAAGTTATAGGGACCAAACGGTAAGTTTCCACCTAAAGAAAAATTTTAAGGACCAAAGCGTAAATAATTAAAGCAAATAAAAATCAAAGGAAATCGACTGGGCCAAAATTGGAGTTAAATTAGCTATACTGGAGAAAAGTCAACGAGAAAGTCAAAATTGAGTCCAAATTGAAAAAGTCAAACTTCAGGGGTATAATTGAAATTCTTCTCTTAAAATGGTAAAATTGTGAAATTAGATATGAAAGAATATTTTTGAGCCAAATAGAAGAAAATTATGACATAAGGAGAATAAAATTGAAATTTATGAAATCTAAAAATTTATTAATTTATGAATTAATTTGTTGATTTAAATACTTAGAATATAGTAAGTGAAATTTTATGTAAGTGTATCCACCACTAAGCGACTATGTTGCTCAGCGTGTAGTTTATTGTGACTGCGCGCAGGGGCAGATGTAGCCAACCGATGCTAAGGACCGGTAGAGGCATACAGAGTAGGAAAACTTTTGTTACATTTGGGTTGTAAATATTTTGCAAAAATTTTCAAGTACCTTATGAAGTTATCTGTAATACTTATGACTATAGTAAAATTTGTTGTTGGTGTGCTTGAAGAGATGCCTTTAGTTGTTTATATGATGAGCTATATTAAAGTGTTGTGTTGATTGTTGAAGTTTGGGAGTTGGAGGAATGATATTTGGGACTGTAACTTGAATATTGCAGGTTTGGACAATATGAATATTGAGCCGTCATGTTGCCGAATTGCCCCAAACTAAATAACAAATTGACTGTAGTAGAAATATTAATAAATTAATATAGATTTAGAATTGTATAGAGGGTGTTACACATCACATACTTCAGATAGCAACCATGAGGTGAGTGGCATGAAAAGGGATGGTGACATAAATAACTACCTTAGGACAGAGGCCTGAATCGAATTTTGGTCCTTGGATGCATGGTAGTCCAAAGACGAGGGAGGAAGGTAGTGGGTGCTAATAATTTACAGGTTATACCAATGGCGAAGGTATGCGGAAGACTGTGGGGTCCAGATTTACAGCCCTGAGCATACTAAATGAGTCGAAGGATTAACAAGTAACAAAAGATGATACAGACTTGAGTGCCTAAGAGTGGGATTGAGTTGATCAAAGTGTAAAGAGGTCTTCTTTAGAGAACTATTCGAAGGTAGAGGCTAATATGCGGAAGGATAAATCCCTTGTTAAAAAGGGAGTTTCTTTACATGACTGTTTGGGACCGACTCTACTAATTTAGTGCAGAGACAACACAGTATGAAACAAGAGCAGATGGTCACTGGGGGAAGATGACGAATCGCTATGTGGTTTTGAAAGGGAAGGAGAATCAAGATATTAATAAGCTGACTCTTCATATAGAGTCAAGCCTTTCCACACTTGGCAACCATAATCGGGATGGGTTTGACAAACCACAGTATAGTGATAATGTTGTTACTGAAGTTTTAGATCCTATTGCTCATAGAGCAGTTATAGTTCCTCACCCCTAGAGGCTTGGGCCTAGCTCTCATATTTCCATTAAAGACAAAGCTTTGCAATAGGGAGTGAGAATTAAAGGGTTGTCTCATGGTGGCAGTCGACCACCAGATAAACGTAAGCTAAAGAGTATTAGAGATCTTCCCACTATCAAGGGGAAAAGAAAAAGTAAAAAGTCAGCACTCAAGATTAATAAGACTTCGACTTTGATCTCTGAATTTATGAAGGTGGATATTCCAGCCTAGTCTAAAGAGAAGTCGACTAAAGTAGGGTGCAGCAACCATGTTATTGATAGTGGGTGTGTGGACAACTTGTGACAGTCCTCTTTGAGGTGCGTGTTTCACTTTCTTTTATTTCTTTTAATGGGTTTGCAAATCATCTCTTGGAATTGCCAGGGAGCAGGCTCCAGGGAGTTTGTGAGACATGTTAGAAATTTAATGCATTTGTAAAAGACAACTATTTTAATTCTGCTTGAAACCAAAATTAGTGGGGCTAATATGGATATGGTTATTAAGAAGCTTGGTTTTCAGCATTCTTTTCGAATTTGAAGCTTGTGGTTTTTTTGGAGGTATTTGGGTACTGTGAAATCAGGATTTAGATGTTGAGATCATAACATTTTCTTATCAAGTTCTTCATTTAAGGTTTTCACACCACAAATTTTTTTTCTTGTTGTTTGCTATCTATGATGACCATTGCCTAACTCGCAAAATGAGTTTATGGGAGGACTTGAGAAATATCTCCCTCACTGCCTTGGAACTTTGGGTCATTTTAGGGGGCTTCAATGCTTTCTTATTCTCTCATGAGAAATTAGGGGGTTCTAGCCATGGAAGTAAATCTTGTCCATCCTTTGCCCGCTTTATTCACTATTTGCCTTCGATATGGGCTTTATAGGACCCAAGTATACCTAGAGAAGGGGCTTGGTGATGGATAAACTTGATCATGCTCTGTGTAATATGGCTTGAAGGGAAGTGTTTGTTAACATTAAAGTTACTCATGTTCCCAAACTTTAGTTGGATCACAGGCCTATTTTGCTTTCTATTTTCGATGATGTGAATAATGGTGACCATAGGCCTTTCCGTTTTAATGTAGCCCGGGTTCTTCGTAAAGATTTTTGGGATTTTGTGAAGTCTAATTGAAGAAATTTCGGTAATATTGTAGAGTCTATTAATTCTTTTCAGAAAAGACTGCAGTTTGGAGTCATGATGTTTTTGGTTGTATTACTCATCACAAGAAGAAAATTATGTCTAAGCTGGAGGGTATTGAGAGTTATCTTAAAAGGGCTCATTCTAATTTTTTGGTTAGGCTCAGTTATGAATTAAGAGTTGAATTGGATCAGTTACTGTTACAAAAAGAGGTGTATTGGAAGCAAAAATCTAAAGCTAATTGGTTATTAGCAGGAGACAAAAACACAACCTTCTTCCACAATAAGGTGAAGTTTAGAAGACAAAAAACTTTTGTTCATGGCCTAGTGATTAATGATGGTGAATGGTATAACGCCTAATAACTAAATGGCATTTCTCATCGTTGGGTAAATAAATTATAACCCAGTCAATTGGTCAGTGATACTCATTATATGAAACAAAATGTTACTATTTATGTGGTAAATATTTGGGCAGCATGACGGCTTATTTTTCATGCTTTCCAAATACCTGCAATTTAAATTAACACTTCCAAATAATTCTCCTCCTCCATAACTTCAACAAATACGTAGGCACTTCTAATTCAATCCGCAGTCATAATCATATGACATATATATTTTCATATATCCATCGACAATATACTAACTTAAAATTTATTACAATCCAAAATATTTACATAACCAGATAAAAATTTCTAATTATTACAAGAGTGGACCAAAGTCCCAAAATACATGTACATGCCATTTTCCATATTCAAATCCTTATCTTCGTCATCTGTCCTTGTGCGTCACAACAATTATACGCTAAGCAACATTGTCGCTTAATGGTGGATACTACTACACAAGATTTCACTTATAATTACAAAATTTATAAAATTTCCTTTTAGTACCTAATCTTTAATTTACATTTTTATTTTCATTTACTAACTTCTCAAATTTATTTCTTTTATCTGATTACACCTTTATTTCTTCATAAATGTAAAATTTCAATCTATTCCTTAATTTTTTCTACAAAATGGAAAATTACAATTTGGTGCTTGAACTTTTCAAAAATTATGATTTTGCCCTTTTTAGCCTATTTGTCCCCTATTTTATGATGCCAAATTACAGTTTAGTCCCTAATTTCTGGCAACATTACATTTTTACCCTTTTTGAACCATTTGACTTGGTTTTTCATCATTTTCACATATAAATCGCGTAATTAACACATTTACTCATAAAATTTCATTTTAACATTGAATTTTACATAATTATAATTTTGCCCCTAGTATGACTAGTGAAAATCCTCAAACTAGATATGTGGAACGAGAAGTCCAATAAGGACCAGATCACTTGCTATGACCATGTGTCCTAATTTTTAATGTGCCGGCCAATCCAGATATGCACAGGATGATAAATCTTATGGTATAACTGCGGTAAACATGTCCCTATGGCTAGCCATTATATCTAATGAGTCCGGACTACCCACTGAACACTAAAGGCAATTTTTTTATGAACTCAATGTCAATTGTTCACATCATGTCACATTGTCATAAAGCCATATTACATTCAAATGGATATAATTCTCATGTTAACATCATGTACACAAGCAATTACACATGCATGACATAGAAATACATGATTTTTCATATGGGTACCATTCGGCCACATAGGTACACATGCCTAGGAGATTAATTTCTCTTCATTTACATATCATACATGATTCCCACATCATTATTATCATTCTCGTGTGTTTACATCATCATTTCATATGTATATCATAAGTTACACATGTGATCACCATTATGTACACATGCACACCATTATGTTCGCATGTTATCTTTCATTCTAATCTATTCTACCATGTTCCTTTATCATCATATTATGTTTTTAATGCTAATTATGTTATTAATTGTTGATTTAAACTATGTTAAGGCATACTAAGGCATTCGGCCACTTAGGGTTTATGCTTTCTTAAATTGTTTTCATCATCAATTCATGTTTCTAGCACCTTAAAACATCATTTTACCATGTCATATAAATTTATTTCATCATTTAACCTAAGTTGTCTTAGTTACATAATATAAAATTTAACTAAAATTCAATAAAACTTATGCAATCAAGTGTAGAAAGGTATCCACTAACCTCAAATGGCTTGAGAATCACCTAAGTACCTTTTCCTTTCTCTTTCCTTCCTTACTTGGCTTGTCCCCTTGGTTTTTCTCTAATTAGGTCAAATTTCTCTCTCCAAAACCTTGATTTCTCCACTTCCCTTTGCTTCAATCTTATTTCTAAGATAAAAAAGAAGTCTTTTAGTGTATTTAGGTAAAATTTTAGCTTGGGATTTGGTGGAAATTGAAGAAGAAAAGGAGAAAAAGGGTGGGATGGCAAAAACAAGGAAGGTTCAGATTTAGAGGAATAAGGAGAGAAAGATGGCCAAATTTCTCTGTGAAATTAGAGGGTTCTAGACTAATCTAGGGTGCCTTTTTATACCCCAAATTAGAGGCCAAGATTCCTCCATTTGTTATGAAATTCAAAGGCTCATTTTTTGGCCACTTGTCATTTATTCATCTACTTAGGCTTACCCTACTGATGTAAGATCACTCACACATGATCATGGATCCATATTAGCAAATGCTATGTCTTTTTATGGTCAAATTCTCGGATTTGGCCCTTCGAATGACTCGATCTCAGTTTTGCACCCTAAAATATGAATTTTTGTTCCAAATATCATATTGCCTTGAAATTTTGCCCCAAGTGTTCCTACATACTCAAAAATATGTGGTAAAAATTTTAGATCATTCCAATATCATTTTGGTATACTTCTGACCTCAGTTCTCTATGCAGCTGGCCCGAAACCCAAAATTTCTAAATCGTCAAAATTACTATTTTTTAGTTCCTAAAGCGTCTTCACACTATTTATATAGTGTATGTGAAATATTGGAGAAATTGGAGATCTCTAAGTCTCTCAACTGCTTAGTCAAAGTTTCGATCAATCCTCTACGAAACCGTAAAATTTTTCTTTATTTGGTTATTTGGGGGCCTATTTAAGATCAATTTTTTCCCCAAACTGTACCACTAGGTTTTATTTAACTCACACTACGTTACTAAGTGTTTAACTTATTGTCCTCAGTGGTTACTATACATGTCCTAGCATACATTATGCATGTTAGATGAAAATAAGGGGTGTCACAAATGGACTTTTGACCAGGGAGAACTTCAAAACCAAGTGGTAGAATTCTTTAGCAGGTTGGATATAGAGGACCATGATGTTGCACCCATGTTCCCTATTTGTGGTTTGTTTCCTCCTCTGACCTCGAATATGGGAACCATTTTATCGAAGCCTCTTAACATGACTAAAATCCATAAAGCTCTCTTTGGTATGAAGCCACTCAAAGCACCAGGTATTGATGGTCTTAATCCCTTGTTTTTTCAAAAATAATGGGACTTTGTCAAAGAAGCTTTGTTTGATTTTGTAAATATGGCCTTAAGTGGAGGGACAATGGATCCTTATCTGTGTACAGCTGTTATTTGCCTTATTCCCAAAAAGGACAGGCCAGAGTATGTTAGTAATTTCAGACCTATAAGTCTCTTACCTGTAGTGTACAAAATTCTCATGAAGGTAGTAACCAATCGAATTAAACCTTGCTTAAACGTGCTTGTAGGAGCTCATCAATCAAGCTTCATTCTTGGGCTGCATATCTCTGACAATATCTTCATTTTCCAAGAGGTAGCACATTCTATGAGTGTTAAAAAGGGTTGGGTTACTGATGCAAATGCAACCCATGAAGAAGCCCACAGGCCCAAAGTTTAGAGAGTATATGCAAGAAGGCCCAAACCAAAGGCTGGAGCCAGAAGGGAGGAAGAGCGTGAAGGCATGAATTAGTTATGAAAGGTTTATATATCAGTTGTAGGGGAGAGAGAGGGGGCATGAAAGTTGTGAATTGTTTAAGGGGGTAAGGGAGGGAGAGAATAGCTGACTGTTTGGCTAATAGTTGTTCTTTGTATTTTGGCCCTTGCTTGTTGTTTCTTTTCTTTTCACTGGAATTGTATTGTTCCAGAGAACTCTGTTGTTATTTCTTTTCATCAATACAAATACTTGATTGGCACTCTGCCATTCTTTGTGAATTTGATTGTTTAAACTGCATCAGTTATGATAAAGATTGACCTCAAAAAAGTGTATGACATGCTTAGATGGGATTTTATAATTGATACTATGTTGGATGTTGGTTTTTCCCCTAATTTATGTAATATGCTTTTGTCTTATTGGAGAAATAGTAGCTCACACATAATTTGGAATGGTCGTCTTGCTGACAAGTTCTTTCCAACTCGGAGAGTTCGTCAAAGAGACCCTCTTTCTCCCTGCCTATTTGTACTCTGCATCGAGAGACTTTCACATTGGATTAGTAAAGCAGTGCAAGAAGGCATCTAGAAGCCTATTCGACTTGAGAGTGGTGGTCCTCCTTTGTCCCATTTGTTTTTCGCTGATGATCTGATTTTATTTGCGGAAACCTTTATTGACCAAATGGATATGATTTGTGGGATTCTAGACAATTTGTGCTCTTGCTTTGGTCAACTAGTAAATAAAGGGAAGTTGGCCTTTTGTGTTTCCAATAATGTTAGTTGCGAATTGGCAGTGGCACTCAAAAAGCAGTTTGGTTTTACTCTCACAGATGATCTTGGCCACTACTTGGGTATGTCGGTACTGCATGGCAGGTCCAGTAAAAAAATGTATAGCTATTTGGTGGACAAGGTGCAGAAGAAGTTAGCTCATTAGAAAGCTAGTTTGCTTCCAATGGCAAGTTTCATTATGCTTGTAAAATAAGTTTTGCTCTCTATTCCTATTTATGTGATTCAAACTGCAGTTTTGCCTATATCTATTTGTGATCACTTAGAAAGATTATGCAGAGAATTTATTTGGGGTTCATTGGAGGGGAATAAGAGAATTCATTTACTTAATTGGAACCAGTTGCGTAAATCAATGAAGACAGGGGGGTGAGAATTAAGAAGATGAAATACTGTAATGACGCGTTCCTTCTGAAAGTAATTTGGAAAATGGTCAATAACAAAGAGGCATTATGGGTGAAGGTGCTCAAGTCGAAGTACAGAATTTCCAACAAGTGTTGGCTTGTCAATCTCCCTTCCATGTCGTGCTCTCTTTTATGGCGTAATATGTCACGATTATGGCAAATCTTCCGTGCTAACATCTGTTGGTCTTTTAACGATGGGAGTATGACAACTTTCTAGTATGATAATTGGTTAGAGGCTGGTTCGTTGTACCTTTTTGTGCCACCTACTATTAGAAACGACATCTATTGGAGTGGGATTTCTGAGCTTCATGTTAAGGAGTTCTTTATTCCAGGAGAAGGATGGAATCAAGAGATGTTAGATCCTTTCTTGAATAGCCAATTAATTTCTTTAATTAATATGTCTCTCTCTCCTGTTGATGGTCTCGAAGATGACTCCATTATATGCCTACCCTCCTCGTCCGATGTGTTTACTAAAAACTCTGCGGGACAAAAGCTGAGGATGAGATGAAGTGGAACCTGTGTTGGGATTGGCAGGGCCCCCAACATGTTAAAGCGTTCTTGTGGTTGATGATGTGGAACATGTTATTGACTAATGAGGAAAGAGTTCAAAGACACCTATCTATAGATCACACTTGTCCAATTTGTAATGTTGCTTCGAAATCAAATCTTCACTTATTTAGAGACTGTTTATGTTAAAAACTTTTGGAGTAACTTAATGAATGGGACAGCAGTTCACCGATTTTTCAATTGTGATCTAAAGGATTGGATAGAAGGGAACTTATCTAATAACCAGAGGGTAAGGAATGTTAGCTGGAAATTACTTTTCGGTTTTAGTTGCTGGTATATTTGGAAGTGGCAGAATGAGAGTGTTTTTAATAATGGAGATATCCCATAGGACATTAAGAAACAAATTACCTTCTCTTCAGCTGAGGCTATGATGGAAGCCAAAGATGCTTTGGGTGATCTTAATTTCAACCAAGGTAGCAAACAGGAGATTTTGGTTGGTTGGTGTTCTGCCCCGCCAGGTTGGATAGTGCTCAATACCGATGGTTCGTTCCTTCGGTCCAGAATGCAGGCAGCTTGTGGTGGATTATTTTGGGATAATTCGGGAAGGTGGATGGGTGATTTTTCGGCTTATGTGAGTGGTAGTAGCATCTATAGTGCGAAAATTTAGGGAGTGTTGTTGGGTTTGCAAGAAGTTTGGTCTAGACGTTGGCGACACATTCTTCTACAGGTGGATAATAAGAGTGTTTTCTCTGTCTCGAATTTGCATTTGGAGGTTTAACCCGCCTATAGTCCTTTAATCTTTCGCATCAGGGAGTTGTTAAATCGGGATTGGCAAGTTATAATTTGATATACCTATAGAGAAGGGAACCCTGGAGAAGGTAAGGAATCTAAGGCCTATGTTTCGAAATAATTAAAAGTGAGTTAAATTTTTTTTTAGTATAAAGTAAATTCACTCAATTGTTATTAGAATTTTAGTAAAAATTTTGGAGAATAAAGTGTTGACATTTAAACTTGCAATATACAAATTCATGTTAGATGATTTTTATGTTCAAAATTGAAGATTTTATTGTTACAGTGGTTATAGTTAAGTGACCAATTATGCAAATCGAATAGTGTTTCTGACTGCTCCTCTCTAACAGAAGAGAGGATCAACATGTACTTACTGAAATTCAACTATGAGGGAGATTTGTGTGTACATATATACTGGGTATATATATGAGGTCTCTTCCTTTTCTGTTGATCGAGCAGACAAAACCAATCCACAGCCAAGTAAAAAAATTTAACACAACTCAAATGGAATTTCTGTTTACCTAATTAGACCCCACTTTGGGAAAATTATCTAAAGTAACTAAAGTTATAAACGATGTCCTCGTCCATGACTAATCAGATTTTCACATATATAAGTAGGTTCGTGTCAGCTTCCCTGTTTAATATTTCAGCATCATCCATTTAATTCTAAAAGTCTTGTCAGGAAAACAGTAAAAGCAAAAGTCAAGTCAGGACAAAAAAAAAAAAAGAAAGGATCTACATAAAGAGTTTAAGAAGAATATAACCACAAGTTATTGATCCATAGTCGATCATAGTTATACATGAATGTTTTTCTGGATTTCAATGATATTGTCCTTAGAATATTTACTTATTTTACTTCTTGCTTTCAGTTTCTCAGGGAGACAAAAGAGTTGTTTATGTTTCTCTGCCTCAAGATGAGGGTATGATTTTCTTTTCTTCTTTACGATTTCTGCCATTTTCTCCTTTGCATTACACCAAGGTCGGAGCAGCCAAATATATATATATATATATATATGATAAATATAATGATCAACGCAAGTTTAGGAGTTTCGTTTCTCATTTCTTTTATTTGTTTTTTTCGTAATTATTAGTAAAGACTTGAAATTAGGTTTTAAAAATGTTGTTGTTGCGTCTACAGTGGATGTTCTAAATCAAATTACCAAAAAACTTGAAGCCAATAACTGGAATTTCAGTGATGATGATGCTTGTGGAAGTTCAGTGGATGAATTAGCAAGCGGTGCCAGAAACATCAGCTGTAGCTGCCAATTCCAAAACAATACATGCCACATTGTATCCTTGTAAGTTAATATGTGAAAAAATTTAGAGTTTTGCCTCCTATGAAATGCCTATCTCTATAGTTCTATTATATGGATTCAGCTTTGTGCTAAGAGATGAATTATGGGTTTGGTTTGGAATTTTCAGGGAAATCAAGAACTTCAGTCTCCCATGAGAACTTCCACCTCAACTCTTCCTGCTTCCTTATCTCGAGACAATGTAAGAATTATGGAAACTACATCACTGGCACTAGGATTTAGGCTAGTAATATTTCTATACTTTATAAAATTCATGTGATCTTGTCTTGCAAAGATTTTGCTTGCAACTACCTGAGCGGTTCGATACCTATTGGGAAGAAATATGGAGATTTATGTAGATGATATGATCGTCAAGAGTAGAACATCAGTAGATCTACCAACCGAACTCAGAGAAACTTTCCTCACTCTCAAAAAGGCGGGCCTTGAGCTAACCTAAAGAAGTGCACCTTCGGTATACTGTCCGAAAAGTTCCTTGGTTTCGTGATATCAAAGCGCAAGATAGAGGCCAACCCGGAGAAGATCAAGGCAATTTTAGACATGGAACCCCCTAAGACAGTTTGGGATGTATAGAAGCTCAATGGCAAAATCACAGCTTTGGGAAGATTCATCTCTTATTCGTCCAAATGATGTTTGCCCTTTTACAAGGCAATTAAGAACTTAAAAAGCTTCAAGTGGACAAAAGAGTGTTGGTAAGCCTTTGAAGCTCTGAAACAGTTCCTCACAACCCTATCGCTACTCAGCAGACCATACGTCGGTGAAATCCTGTACATTTACCTAGCTGTCTCTAAGGGAGTAGTGGGCTCATTTTTGGTTCAGGAAGAGGGTAGCCAGCAGTTTTCAGTTTATTATATAAGTAAGGTCCTTCGAGCCACCGAGATAAAGTATCCCATTTTGGAGCAGTTGGCCTTTGCACTAATCAATGCCACTATAAAGCTGCACCCATACTTCCAGGCTCATATTGTTATGGTGCACACTAACTTGAGCCTATAAAAGGTATTACAAAGACTAGAGGCCTCAGGGAGGTTAACGGAGTGGGTATCCCGTCTAGGTGTGTAAAGACTAATCTAACACTTTCCCGATTCCTGTTAATTAATGCATTATCTTTCATATAACAATGCCCATAGGATTTCGTTATTAACATATCATATAACTCTTTATGATTCAAAATCATTATCATGCATAAGAATAGACTATACATATATAGATATAAGGTAAGTTCCATGTACATCATAATTGTAATAATATTTTTCGCTTCTTACATTGTGCTTTTACAATACATTTTCTTAGAAAAACTTACATATGAAATTTACAATAACAAACATAGTCCAAAAACATTATCATCTTCATACTTTGCATTCCTTATGCTGTTGTTGGCTTTATCCCTGCTGGAAAGGCCTATCTTGGGAACCTACACGGATGAACACCCATGCTAAGCTATACAACTTAGTAGGAAACAAAGAATATGAGAACAACCACTCACAGTGGTCATTCCCATGCACACGTAACATGTAATAATAATAAAATTCATTTATGTCATTTAATAGTATGTCACAATCGATTATAGAATATCGTTGTATATTTGGTTTGTAGTACAAAGTCAGTCACACGCCCACACATATATATAGCATGTCATTATTCAATATCAAATATTTACTATTTATCATGTCCTGTGAATGCTTGCTTAAGTTATGTAAGAGTGGATAACGAGTGATGTGGATATCCGTAGGTATCAAACATATAAACATGAATATCCGTAGGTATTAAACATATGGATCCATACGGGGTCACGACTGTGGTCCCAACAAGGACATATTGTGGACCTAAACGGGGTCAAGACTGTGACAACTGCATCTATAACCCTATAGGCATGCCTATCTATCCACCACCAAGTTCTATGTGCAAGTAGTGATCATTTTACATATCATTCCTTTCATTACTTGAAATTCATCAAATTGTATAATTAGACATGTAAGTGCCTAGAATAATTATCACAGTATAGTATCATCATCATTGGATAACCACATTCGCAATTGCATAACTATCTCTTTTTAATCTCAATATGCTAATTACATAGATAATGGCACAAATTATTATTAATTTTATGTTTAAAAGGTTCTAAAAACAATTAGGGAGGCTTAGGTGAGCTTTAAGAACAATTTGGGGCCAAAAATTAAGTTTAGAAGAAAATAAGGAAGGGTCATAGTCATTACTGATTTGGTACTAACCATGAGATAAATGCACATTTGATTTTGGACTAAGGGTCACAGTCAACACTGATTTGGGTGTTGACCGTGAGGTCCATTTTGCTTTAAAAATTCTAAAGGCAGATTCTCAGGTTCAACTTGCATACTCCTTTTAACTTAGAAAATGACATTTTGAGCTAAAGAGGCCTTCTAAAAAGTTGTTACCCTGTGTCTATAGTTTCTAAAAAATTAAAAATCACTCCATTTAGACCTGTAAATCTTTAGATATTCACAACACAACACAAACTACTCCCTTTGATAGGGCAGTAGACACAGTCAAAGTTCAAGCTCTATTTTCATCATGTTACAAAGGGATTCATTTTTTGACTTCTTCATATGAATTAAAGATAGCTAAGTCTAGTTTCTATTCCAACTATAATTACTCAATTTGAGTTCCTGTAGCTCAATTTATAGCCAAAAAAGTCCGGGTTGGTCAGTTGAGTCCTAAGGCAGATTTTGTAATTTCAACAATAACTTACCTAATTCGGTTCCCAAAAATTCATTGTAACACCCATACTATAACTTTGAATGTTGACTTCGGTGATTAGTTAAATATTTTTTAACCAACTAAAGTCTTTAACTATCAATTTCTTTTTGTCAAGTAAGAAAGATAACAATTTAAGCTTGCCGATGACCTATAATTGTCCAATCTACTATTCACCAATTAAAAATTTGACAATATAACATCTTAAATACATGTCTAACCAACCTGAAAAACAGATAAGCCACAGCCCCTCAAGGGCATAACAATTATAAACAATATATACATTTATTCCATTATCCAACTCAATCTCACATATACATATATACCAACGTTGTATTATTACAATTCAGTTCTTTAACTTCAACTTTTGCAATTTATATATATATATAGATGCCACAACAAAAGTAAGTTCCTAATTCACTTCTTCCCTGCAAAAATCACTCTGATATGTACTATTGCTCCACAAAATCATCGGTACCTACATGCAGTAAATTCCTACGTGCTGAGCATTAATTATGCTCAGTGGTGACTAACAATTGTAATATTTCTAAAAAAGGCATAATGCCAATATTATGCAAAATGTATCAATTAATATAAAAACAATACAATTCTAACCATTTGACAGTTAATTAAATTTAATATCATTATTTTGGCAAACTTTTCAATTTAGTCCTTAACTTTTCACTTATTTTCAAAATTACCCTTTTTACTAACTATTTACAAAATTGCCATTATTTTCATTTATTTTCATTTCTAACCTATTAGTTTGCATACTAATTACCAATTGGTCCTCATTTTAATCTTTTAAGCACAATTACATTTTAGTCCCTGTATTGTACAAAAATTCATTTTTAGACTGTTTGGTAATTAAATTACCATTTTACCCTTGATAATCATTTCTCAACTATCTTTACGCATTAAAGCCAAGTTTTGGAAAAATTGTTGTTTTGCCCCTAAACTTTTTATTTTCTTTCATTTAATTCCTTTTTAACTTTTAACTTTACTTTTAGGTTTCTTTTTATACTTTTAACTTCTCCTTTACATAATGCCTCTAGTACAATCCCGGTAGAGACTCTCAAACCGGATATACAGAATTGGACCCCACAAAGCCATCAAATAGACTGAGAAATGATTCAAAAGGACCATTTTTCACAGAGCATATAACAAAACAGAGAGATACTATGGAAGATCAATGATCATACTATAGCAAAGAAAGTTGTCATGATTTGCACCAGGGTACAGATGTCCTTATGGCTAGCCAATTATATTCTAAGCTAGATTTTGACTGCCTGACTATTGTTGAGGGCACAAATTCACTTAATTTCAATTCTTTACTCAGATTTTTAACTGTTTCAATTATTTTTTCAATACAAGATTTTGTTAGTCAATTGTTTCAATACTTTTTACACAATTTGTGAATTCTTCCACCACAATTCACCATTTTTCATTTGTTTAATGAATTATTTCACAATAATTCAACAATTTCACTTAATAAATATTCAAAATTCATCTTAAAAATATTCAATTAATTTTCATAAATTCTATAAAAAATTATGGACATGTTATTTCATTTCTATCATCTTTTTATGGCCTAATTTCATCAAAATATATAAATTAAACATTATTTCTCCTTAGGATAGGATTTATCCAAGCTAAGAAATCCACCATGCAATGGTTTAAAATTCAATTAGGCATTCAAATAGGCTTATTCAAGGTTCAATTGCTATATTCTAGTGTTAATTTCAATTACACACCATTTTATCAATTTTTTCTTAAGTTACATAAAGGAAAATCACTCAAAATTAAGAAAAATAATAGGATTTATTAGTCACTAACCTCTTTTCTAGGCTTAAGCTTGCCTAGACTTTCTTTTTCTTTCCTTTTACCTTGAGAGCTTGATCTTCTCTTTGTGAACCTACCATGGTCGAATTTTTAGCCATGAGAAACCTTAAGTTTTTTTTTTATCTCTAATGCTTAAAATAACATAAAAAATGAACTCTAGGCATCTTAAATTACTAATTGAAAACCTTGAAACCAAATTAAATTCATAAATTTTACTTACCTTCCTTTGACACCTAATACTTTATCTCTTAATTCCCTTAGCTTCTCTTCCACTAATTAAAGGGTAGAGGTTAAAATGTTATTCTAGAGAGAAAGAACTCACTTAATTAGGGCTAAATTTGGTGTGAATTAAGAGAGAAATGGAAGAAAATTGAGAGGAAAATGGAGGAGGGGAGTTTGGCTAGGGAGAGGCTGGAGAAGAAGGTGGATTTTTATGGCTTTCTCCAGAATTTCTAGCCTTATATAGTGGTTTTAAGTGGGCTTGGGCTTCGGCCAATTAGTGGGCCTAATCAAATTAACCAAAGCCCATTAATTATCCAATAAATAGCCCTAGTTAAATTCTCTCATTTTTTAACTCCAAGCCTGTAATGCCCTTCAGTATATCCTAGTAGAATTATCACTAATTAATTATTAGTGTTCATGTTTAATTAAGAGTAAACACATGTAGAAGGACCTAATTGAAAAGTAAAAGGGAAAGTTTTGGGGTAATAGTAGAAATCAAGAAAAGTTAAGGGACCAATTGGCAACTTTAATGGTTATGTGACATTTCGACCAATGAGAAGGGAATGAGAGAAATATATTTTATGGGTGAGATGGCCGACCAACTTATGGCCTTTATTCTTTATCTTCAACCTCTCAAACCCTAAACTCTCTCTCTCATTTTCTCTCTCTAGAGTTCTTGGAGTTTTGATAAAAAGGGACAAAGTTTTACTTGGATTTTGTTGTTAAGGTAACTTTATTATTCGTTGATGTATATGGTTTATGAAACAGCTTGATAGGTTTTCATAGAGGTGTCTTATGTTTTATAGAAGAAGAATCAAGCAAGAGAAAAGGGAAGGAAACTCTTCAAAGTTGAAGTAGAGGGAGCTTAAACGAGGTATCGGAACTTAGATTTTGTATGTGTGTGTATTTTATGATTTGTCATGAGAAAGATCTTGAAAGCCTCTCTCATGTGTTTTATGGATGATTTCAAGCTTAGAAGGGTTTAGAGTTGAAAACATGCAAGTTTTGGTTGAAAACATGAAAATCTGTTTTAAAGATCATTTGACCAATCTGTATACTTTTGCTCATATCTTGAGCTATAGTTGTCCAAATGATAAAATTCCAGTTGGTATAAAAACTACACTTATATACCTTGATTTTGTTAGAAGATACCGAAATCTGATTTTCACTGCTTGATAGTGAAAATCGGTATTGAAATCTGATTGTGACTGTTATTTCATTTTCATGAGCAATCTGTGGTTTTTCTTGAATAACTGGAGTTTTACAGGTCCTATTGAAATGATTTTTTTGTGTTTTTAAAACTAGAAACATAGGCTTACAACTTTTTTGAAGGGCATTTTGGCGGAAATTGTTGTTTTATAGGTTAAAAATGGTATAGAAGTAGAGACTGGAAATCGGTCTCGAGGCGGTTTAGGGGTCACGGTTACCATGAATCTCATAGTAATCGTGAGGTGCCTAAATCTTCAATCCAGACCAAAAGTATGCTCTGGCTCACGGTTACTAAGGTTTCATAGTAATCGTGACCCATCTTCATAGCATTACTTCACGGTTACTACCCTAGGCTTAGTAAAAGTGAGGTAATGAACTTTTGGTCCAGAAGCGAAATCTATGCCATCTCACGGTTACTAGGGAATTAATAGTAACCGTGACCCGAGTTCATGACCCTACTTCACGGTTACTACGATAATGTTGGTAACCATGAGGTAGTTCATTTTTAGTCCAGAACCAAATAGCATCATAGCTCATGGTTACTAGGAATTTGGTAGTAACCGTGACCCTTATTACCAGTATGGGCTCACGGTTACCAAAAATTATTAGTAACCGTGACCCTCCCCTATATTTGGAAAATTTTATTTCTTTGATTTCTTTTGAGGTATAAACTTATTTAAGCCCTTTTTAAGCTTATAAATCATCATATAGTGCAACAATACAGTATATGTATCTCCTTATTGCAAGGCTTGCTTAATAATTGAAAGGTGAGTTTCTATTACCCAAAATAAAATATACATGAATTTACCTCAAGGCAATTACAGCATATGATTCTTATTTATGCTATGAAGGTGAGAATCCATAATATTATAGTGATTGGCATTTGTTAATGCTACATTGGATGATAATGATGTAATTTCACAGTATATGAAATATGATATATTATGCCTGCACTTAAAGACTTAGTTGTGGATAGATAGGCATGCCTATAGGGTTCAGTCGCAGCTGCTCCAGTTTGACTCTTATAAGTCTCCAGTATGTCTCTACATAAGACTCCCATTCTGATCCGAATGGATCTCCAGTTTTAATACCTTCGGGTATTTCCAGCACCCGTTATCCACACCCACAGGAATTCAAGCAGGCCATTTATGCAATGAATGATATGCATACATAGTTTGAAATATGTTATTGTTCTGATTAAATGATACAGTTATATCTTTATTAATCTAGTAAATGCATTGTATTTTATTGTTATTGCATGCTTGGTGATAACTACTGCGAGTGGTTATCAACATGTTATTTTGTTCCTCACTAAGCTTTATATCTTAGCACGGGTGTTTATCCGTATAGGTTCGCAGGGTAGAACTCTTGTCCAGGGACAAAGCCAACAATCTTCCAAGTCGACATCGGAATAGAAGTAGCATTTTTGATGTATGAAATAAATTTTGCATCTCTTTTGGTTACATCCAATATATTTGTATTTAAAGGCATGTAATTATGAAGTTATGTAAAGAATGACCAACAACATGTAAAAGTATAACCCTTGACCGTATACGATATGTATAGTATAAATGTATGTATGCTTATATATGCATCATTAACAGATAAATCACAAGATTAATAGGATCAATGAATGTAATTAGTAACAGTAATCAGGATTATCCAGTATAGTCATTATATTTTTGGTATCAGAGAGCCTTGGTTTAGGTGGTTCTGGCCGATAGGAAATTTCAAGGGTCATGATATAGAATTCTTGTTGATATTGGCTGATTGTGGCTGTCCCTATGTTTCTTTTAATATAGTTAGAGATGGAAGGACATCGTGAAGTGGTAGATGAGTCGGCTGTGAGTAATCTACCGGGTCAATCGAATCCTTCTCAGCCTGAATCTTCTGTATCCACTAGAGGTGGTGCAGCTGCTGCTGAGTCTAGGGAAGCCTTGTTGAAGATTTCCCATGATATGGCACAGATTTTGCAAAGGATGACTGTGCCTAAGGCTCTGATTTTTGAGATCAGAAAGCATGGTGCAGAAGAGTTTCTAGGCTCTACTTTGGAAGAGTCTGAGAAGGCCTAGTTGTGGCTTGAAAGATTAGAGCGGGTTTTTACAGAAGTCCATTGTCCCGCCAGTCAAAAGGTAACTTGTACTGTGTCGTTGCTTCAGGGAGTAGACTATGACTGGTGGAAACTAGTTCAGACACAACCTCAGCTACCCGATTCCCTCTCTTGGGAATTCTTTGTAGCAGAGTTTAAAAGGAGGTATGTGACCGAAGCTTATAAGATGAAAGGTTGAAGCAATTCCTGAATCTAAAGCAGAAAAGTATGTCAGTGGCTGAATATGAAGCAGAATTCAGTCGCTTAAGCAAGTATGCACCAAAATCGATGCTGACTGGGACTTTCAAGTGTCGCCAGTTCGAAGATGGATTAAATAACCAGATTCGGGATCACTTGATAGGACCTATTTCATTGCACCCTGTGGATTACCATCAGCTGGCTCAAGCAGCTATCCGGGTTGAGAAAGAAGAAAATGCTAAAAGAGAAAGAGAGCAAAGAAGAAGAAGTTTTTCTCAAGGTGGTTCCTCAACCGTGAAAAGGACGAGGTTGACTTCAGGAGATCAACCAATGTCATCTGGCAATCGCCCTTCATCTAGGGGTAGATAGCAGGGGGCTTTTTCTTCAGCCGGATCTGGTCGAGGTACTGCATTAGGACAAGGCAGAGGCCAAGCTCCAGAATGTACCTATTATTTTAATCGACATTGGGGCACTTGTAGAAGGCTTACTGGTGCTTATTTTAGATGTTGCAGGAACAAGCCTCCGGTCAACAAAGTAACTGAGGAGCTTCTAATGCACCCTCTTCAGGTAAAGGTCGTGGTAGAGGTAAAGGTGGATCGGGCCAGTTTAGAGCCCAGTCCAAGAATGTTTCTGAGACAGTGGATCGACCTTTCGCTCCGATACCTCCTATTCGAGCTTATGCTATGAAAGGTCGAGAATATGCTGATGCTCCTGAGGTCATAGCTGGTACTTTCTCCCTCTTTGATACTGATGTGCATGTGCTTATAAACCCGGGATCTACACATTTTTATATTTGTAATGGGGAGCTGGGTAGAAATGTATCTATTGTTGATCATCTGAATTATGATATATGTGTAATCAGTCCTTTGGGCCATAGTATACATGTAAATGAAGTTTATAGAAATTGCCCTATTAGAATTCAAGAGAGAGAGTTCCCAGCTGACCTAATTGTCTTACCTTTTCATGAATTTGATGTAATCCTGGGTATGGATTGGTTGTCTAGATACCAAGCCATAGTGAACTATAAAGCTAAAACAGTAGTTGTTAAGAATGATGGGAAAGTGGAGACATTGATTCAAGGTATTAAGTCTAAACCCTTAATCAATGTTATTTCTGCTATGAAAGCAAAAAGATTCCTTAAGAAAGGATGCGAAGCATACTTGGCCTTGGTTTTTGATTCTAAGAGGGAGATAGCCAATCTTTAAGATGTTCCTGTGATTAATGAGTTTCCTAATGTTTTTCCCAAGGAACTTTCGAGTTTGCCACCAGAGAGAGAAGTCGAGTTATCTATCGAGACTTTGCCTGGAACTGCTCCTATCTCTAGAGCACCTTATAGAATGGCACCAACAGAATTGAAGGAGTTAAAAATTCAATTACAAGAGTTACTAGATAAAGGCTTCATCAAGCCCAGTGTGTCACCTTGGGGTGCACCGGTATTATTTGTTAATAAGAAGGATAGCACTTTGAGGATGTGCATCGACTATAGACAACTTAACAAAGTGACTGTGAAGAACAAGTATCCTTTTACCTCGGATTGAGGATCTCTTTGATCATTTACGGGGTGTTGGAGTGTTTTCTAAAATTGATCTGAGGTCAGGATACTATCAATTTCGGGTCAAAGATATGGATGTGCAGAAGACTTCTTTTAGAACTCGATATGGTCATTACGAATTCTTAGTAATGCCTTTCGGGTTGACTAACGCACCAGCAGTCTTCATGGACCTGATGAATAGGGTGTTCAAACTCTATTTAGATCAGTTTGTCGTGGTGTTTATCGATGATATCCTGGTCTATTCTCGTAATGAAGCAGAACATGCAAAGCATTTGAGAATAGTGTTACAGACTTTGCGAGAACAACAGTTATATGAAAAGCTAAGCAAATGTGAGTTCTAGCTTAAAGAAGTTTCTTTTCTTGGGCACTTGGTGTCATCAGAAGGCATCAGGGTGGACCCTAAAAAGATTGAGGCTATAGTAAATTGGAGACCGCCTAGGAATGTGCCAGAAGTCGGAAGTTTCTTGGGCTTAGCCAGCTATTATAGGCGATTTGTGAAAGGCTTTTCAGTTATTGCCTCTCTGCTCACTAAATTACTTCAGAAAGTTGAAGCTAGATTCGAATGGACAAACCGTTGCCAAGCCAGTTTTGATCAGTTAAAGAAGATGTTAACTGAAGCTCCAGTTCTTACCCAACCAATAGCGGGTAAGGAATATGCTATGTATAATGATGCATCTAGGAATGGATTGGGGTGTGTGTTGATGCAAGAGGGTAAAGTAGTGGCTTACGCATCAAGACAGTTAAAGCCTCATAAACAAAATTATCCGACTCATGATTTGGAATTGGCCGCAGTTGTGTTTTCTTTAAAGATATGGCGGCATTACCTTTATGGTGAGAAGTGCAGAATCTATACAGATCACAAGAGTCTTAAATACTTGCTTACTCAGTGAGATCTCAATTTAAGACAGCACAGATGGCTAGAATTGTTCAAGGACTATGATTGTATAGTCGACTATCACCCAGGAAAGGCAAATGTGGTAGCTGATACTTTGAGCCGAAAGATGATGGCAACTTTGTTATTACAATATTGTAAATGGAAGTTTGCATCTGATGGGGCTTTGTTAGCTCAGTTGTGAGCTCGCCTTAATCTAAGATAGACAGTTCTAGATGCACAGTCAGATGATGTAAAGTTGCAACAATTGACTCAATCAGGTCATATCGGAGGCCCGATAGAGTATTCAATTGGGATGGATGGTGGTCTCTATTATCGAAATCGATTATGTGTGCCAGATGTTAAAGAATTGAAAAGAGCTTTATTGCAAGAAGCTTATGATACAATATTCACCATGCATCTCGGTAGCAATAAAATGTATAGAGATTTGAAATAATTCTATTGGTGGCCAGGAATGAAGAGAGATGTGACTGAGTATGTCTCTAAGTGCCTAACGTGTCAGCAAGTAAAAGCAGAGCATCAACTTCCTTCGGGACTACTGAATCCTCTTCCTATCCCTCAGTGGAAGTGGGACAATGTCACCATGGATTTCGTTACAGGATTACCCACTACTCAAAGGAGACATGATGCAGTGTGGGTCATAGTAGACAGATTGACAAAAGTGGCTCACTTTATACCGGTCTGAACCAACTATTCGATGGACAAGTTAGCTGAATTGTATATAGACTAGATTGTTAGACTGCATGGGGTGCCAATCTCAATCATTTCACATCGGGATCCGAGGTTCACCTCCAGATTTTGGAAAAGTCTACAACAAGCTTTAGGCACAAAACTCCTCCTTAGTACTGCTTTTCATCCTCAAACTGATGGGCAGTCAGAGAGAATCATACAGGTATTAGAGGACATGTTAAGAGGCTATGTTCTAGATTTTTTTGGGAGTTAGGATAAATATGTGACTTTAATGGAATTTGCATACAACAATAGCTATCAAACTAGCATTGGTATGCCACCATATGAAGCTCTCTATGGTCGAAAATGTAGAACTCCTTCCTAATGGACAAAGTTAACTGAAAGCAAACTGACAGGTCCTGACATTGTTAAAGATACTGAAGAAAAGATTCAACTTGTCAAGCAAAGATTGAAAGAAGCCAGTGATAGACAGAAGTCGTATGCGGATCTAAAAAGAAAGGACATTGAATATCAGGTGGGTGATGAAGTGTTCTTAAAGGTGTCCCCATGGAAAAAAGTATTACGATTTGGAAAGAAAGGAAAGCTCAGTCCCCGGTTTATTGGTCCTTACAGAATCTTGGAATGAATTGGACCGGTAGCATACCGACTGGATCTTCCTAGTGAACTATTAAAGTTGCACAATTTTTTTCATGTTTCGATGCTCCGGCGATATCGATCTGATGAGTCACACATTATACCAGTGCAAGATATCAGTGTCAGATCTGATTATACATATGATGAAGAGCCTAAACAGATCCTGGCTAGAGAAGTTAAACAGTTGAGGAACAAAGAAATTCCCCTAGTCAAAGTATTATGGCAACACCATGGCGTACAATAAGTAACTTGGGAACCTGAAGCAACTATGCAGGCTCAGTCCCCTCAGCTCTTCAATACAGGTATGAATTTCGAAGACGAAATTCTTTTAGGGAGAGAGAGTTGTAATGCCCCTCAGTATACCCTAATAGAATTATCACTAATTAATTATTAGTGTTCATGTTTAATTAAGAGTAAACACATGTAGAAGGACCTAATTAAAAAGCAAAAGGGAAAGTTTAGGGGTAATAATAGAAATCAAGGAAAGTTAAGGGACCAATTGGCAACTTTAATGGTTATATGACATTTGGACCAATGAGAAGGGAAGGAGAGAAAGATATTTTATGGGTGAGATGGTCGGCCAACTTATGGCCTTTAGTCTTCATCTTCAACCTCTCAAACCCTAAACTCTCTCTCTCATTTTCTCTCTCTAGAGTTCTTGGAGTTTTGATAAAAAGGGACAAAGTTTTACTTGGATTTTGGTGTTAAGGTAACTCTATTATTCTTTGATGTATCTGGTTTATGAAACAGCTTGATAGGTTTTCATAGAGGTGTCTTATGTTTTATAGAAGGAGAATCAAGCAAGAGAAAAGGGAAGGAAACTCTTCAAAGTTGAAGTAGAGGGAGCTTAAACGAGGTATGGGAACTTAGATTTTGTATGTGTGTGTATTTTATGATTTGTCATGAGAAAGATCTTGAAAGCCTCTCTCATGTGTTTTATGGATGATTTCAAGCTTAGAAGGGTTTAGAGTTGAAAACATGCAAGTTTTGATTGAAAACATGAAAATCTGTTTTAAAGATCATTTGACCAGTCTGTATACTTTTGCTCATATCTTGAGCTATAGTTGTCCAAATGATTAAATTCTAGTTGGTATAAAAACTAGACTTGTATACCTTGATTTTTTTAGAAGAGATAGAAATCTGATTTTCACTTCTTGATAGTGAAAATAGGTATTGAAATTTGATTGTGGCTGTTATTTCATTTTCATGAGCAATTTGTGGTTTTCCTTGAATAACTAGAGATTTATAGGTCCTATTGTAATGATTTTTTTGTGTTTTGAAAACAAGAAACATAGGCCTACAACTTTGTTGAAGGTCATTTTGGCTGAAATTGTTGTTTTACAGGTCAAAAATGGTATAGAAATCAAGACTAGAAATCGGTCTCGAGGCAGTTTAGGGCTCACGGTTACCATGAATCTCATAGTAACCGTGAGGTGCCTAAATCTTCAGTCCAGACCAAAAGTATGCTCTGGCTCACGGTTACTAAGGTTTCATAGTAATCGTGACCCATCTTCATAACATTACTTCACGGTTACTACCCTAGGCTTAGTAACCGTGAGGTAATGAACTTTTGGTCCAGAAGCGAAATCTATGCCATCTCACGGTTACTAAGGAATTAATAGTAATCATGACCTGAGTTTATGACCTTACTTCACCGTTACTACGATAATGTTGGTAACCGTGAGGTAGTTCATTTTTAGTCCAGAACCAAAGAGCATCATAGCTCACAATTACTAGGAATTTGGTAGTAACCGTGACCCTCATTACCAGTTTGGGCTCACGGTTACCAGAAATTGTTAGTAACCGTGACCCTCCCCTGTATTTTGAAAATTTTATTTCTTTGATTTCTTTTAAGGTATAGACTTGTCTAAGCCCATCCTAAACTTATAAATCATCCTATAGTGCAATAATACAGTATATGTATCTCCTTATTGCAAGGCTTGCTTAATAATTGAAAGGTGAGTTTCTATTACTCAAAATAAAATATACATGAATTTACTTCAAGGCAATTACAGCATATGATTCTTATTTATGCTATGATGGTGAGAATGCATAATATTATAGTGAATGGCATTTGTTAATGCTACATTGGATGATAATGATGTAATTTCACAATATATGAAATATGATATATTATGCCTGCACTTAAAGACTTGGTTGTGGATAGATAGGCATGCCTATAGGGTCCAGTCGCAGCTGCTCCAGTTTGACTCTTATGAGTCTCCAGTATGTCTCTACATAAGACTCCCGTTCTGATCCGAATGGATCTCCAATTTTAATACCTTCGGGTATTTCCAGCACCCGTTATCCACACCCACAGGAATTCAAGTAGGCCATTTATGCAATGAATGATATACATACACAGTTTGAAATCTGTTATTGTTCTGATTAAATGATACAGTTATATCTTTATTAATCTAGTAAATGCATTGTATTTTATTGTTGTTGCATGCTTGGTGATAACTACTGCAAGTGGTTATCAACATGTTATTTTGTTCCCCACTAAGCTTTATAGCTTAGCACAGGTGTTTATCCGTGTAGGTTTGCAGGGTAGAACTCTTGTCCAGGGACAAAGGCAACAATCTCCCAAGTCGACATCTGATGTCATGTAAAATGTCTACCTTTTTATGTGTGTTTTTCTCTTATTTATGTAGTTAAGTATGTAATATTATATGTATTTTTATGTGTTTATGTCCAATTTATGTGTTTATGTTTGTTTTTAGGATAAAATTGTTGAAGTGTGAAGAAAATTATAACTATTTTGTTTTCTTGTCTCTTATTTCATCTTTATTGTAATTTTGTTTATGGCTAAGTTCTTTTGGTACATTATAACTATTTAATTTAAGTTGTTATTCATCTACTTATCTTTGTCTATTGAATGTTTATTTTATTTATGTATGAAGTATGATTTAAGTTTGTTTAAGTGCTTTGATTTGCTTAGTATGCTTGATCACCATATTAAGTATGTTAGTCATTTAATTCACAATGAGAGTTGGAATTCTTTGATGGAAAGTTAAATGAATTTACTTAAAGCATTAAATTCACTTAGAGATAAGGAATTCACTATAAGGGGTTAAAGAATTGGCATAGAACTTCATAGTTTTTATTTATCTCTATAATGACATGAGAATGCTTATAAACTCTAAGTAAGAATATTCTTTATTGACAATGAGAATTGCTTTAAAGAATCTTGGCTAAATTCTCCATTCATATCATTCATACAATTGTTAATTAATTTAAAGATGAACTTGTTTTATTTGGTTATAATGTATGTCCATCCCATCTTTTAAGTAATCTATTATCCAAAATTAACTTAATATATTTTAAGTAGTTTAGTATTTACATTAATTGCATGATTTTAATTGAAATTGTTACCTATCTATTTACTTGTTGTTACATCAATATAAAATTTGCTCCGTTCCCTATGGAAGGATACCATACTCATACTATACGCAGTCTAGTGAGACTAAGGGTTCAATTAAATCCCCTTCAACATCGGAATAGAAGTAGCATTTTTGATGTATGAAATAAATTTTGCATCTCTTTTGGTTACATCCAATATATTTGTATTTAAAGGCATGTAATTATGAAGTTATGTAAAGAATGACCAACAACATGTAAAAGTATAACCCTTGACCGTATACGGTATGTATAGTATAAATGTATGTATGCTTATATATGCATCATTAACAGATAAATCACAAGATTAATAGGATCAATGAACGTAATTAGTAAAAGTAATCAGGATTATCAAGTATAGTCATTACAAAGTCACTCCAATTTTAATTTCATCACTCTTATCACATCAAAAATAGGTTGTACACAAAATTTCAGCTCAATTAGAGTCTGTTATCGATCCGATTCAATAACTACTGGTGTCACCGAAAATTTTATTTTTATTACCAAAATATTCTACATGAAATTTTAGTAGGATCTGCAAATTTTGGCGATTTTTAAAACTCATTTGCTATTTTTAATAGCTCGATCAAACCTTGGTCAGCCTAAGCCCCGAACCGCTATGTTTTTCGTATTTTCAACTTTTGGAGGCCTATATGGTCTCAATTTCACTTCAAATATTAATCTTCGACTCACCGTGACCAATATTTTTCAATGGTCAAATAAAATATTTTTCACCTTCGGGTAAGTTTTTCAGCCCCGAAAACACTATTTACTACCGAAAAATACTGTTCACGCCTGACCTGATGTTAAGGCCATTACAATTCTCCCTTACTAAAAGAAATTTTATCCTCGAAATTTGCCTGTATTAAAGAATAGAGGATACTGCTGTCTCATAGTCATTTTTGGTTCCAATGTAACTTTCTCCACATTGTGATGGTGCCATAAGACCTTCACTAGCTGAGCCTGCTTGTTTCTAAGTTGTCTAACCTCTTTAGCTAGGGTCTTTACCGGTTTTTATTCATAGGTCATATCATCCTACACTTGAATTTCTTCTGGTGTGATCACATGGTTGGGATCAGATCTGTATCTTCGGAACATAGACACGTGAAACACATGATGTATCTTTTCCAATTCCTATGGTAGCTTTAATCGATAAGCTACGGGATCCACTCGCTGAAGTATCTCATACGGGCCAATAAACCTCGGGCTTAGCTTGCCCTTTTTGCCAAATCTTAGATTTTCTTCTATAAAGATACCTTCGGGAAAACTTTATCTCCAACCTGAAACTCTACGTTCTTTCTCTTTAGGTCTGCATAGGATTTGTAGCGATTTATGGCTTCTTTTAATCTATCCTTAATGACTCGAACTTTCTCTTCTGAGTCATGAATCAAATTAGACCCTACTAGCTTCTTTTCAATTAATTCTGTCCAACACAAGGGGTTCTGCATTTTCTTTCATACAATACTTAGAAAGGAGCCATCTTTATGCTGGACTGGTAGTTGTTGTTATAGGCGAACTCTACTAAAGATAGATACTTTTTCCAGTTGCTACGAAATTCTAGAACACAGCAACGCAACATATCTTCCAATATCTAAATCACCCGCTTTGACTGACAATCTGTCTGAAGGTGAAATGCTATATTGGGATGAAGCCTCATACCCAGAGCTTCTTGAAAACTTCTCCAAAAATGAGATGTGAACCTAGGGTCCCTGTCAGAAATAATAGACAATGGCACTCTATGCAATCTCACTATTTCATTAATGTAGATTTCTGCCAGCTTGGTCAAAGAAAAATCCATCTGCATTGGCAAGAAATGAGCAAATTTGGTGAGTCTATCTATAATTACCCATATTACATCATGTTTTCTTTGAGTGGCAGGTAATCCCGTTCCAAAATCCATAGTCACCCCATCCTATTTCTATTCTGGTATCAAAATAGGATGGAACAATCCTGAGGGAACCTGGTGTTCTGCCTTCACTTGCTGACATATCAAGCATTTACCTACAAACTCTGTCACCTCTCGCTTCATACCTGGCCATCAATAGTAAACTTTCAAGTCTTGGTACATCTTGTTACCGCCAGGGTGCATGGCATAACTACTATGGTAAGCTTCTGTGAGGACGTTCTTTTTCAGTTCTTCCAGATCTGGAACACAGAGTCATTTCTTATAGCAGAGGCTTCCATCAATGCTTAAGGAATGGTCTCCATCACTATTATCCTTAAGCTTGTTCATAATGGCTACTAGTCGATCATCTTGCTTTTGAGCCATCTTCACCTGATGCATAAAGTTGGGCTTCATTTGCATTTTAGCTAATAATGCTCCATCTGGTGCCAATCTTAAACTGACATTCATAGCCCGAAGAGCTACAAATACTATCATTAGTCATTTACACTTATTAATGACTTAAACATATTCATTTGAAAACATTCGCATTACCTAACATAAACTTCCTACTGAGTGCATCAGCCACTACATTAGCTTTTCCTGGATGGTAGTCAATAAATCAATCATAATCCTTAATCAACTCCAACCACCGTCTCTATCTATGGTTGAGTTCCCTCTGAGTAAGCAAATATTTTAAACTTTTATGATTCGAATAGATGTAACATCTTTCCCCATACGGATAATGCCTCTAAATGTTCAAAGAAAAAACAATGGCTGCCAGCTCCAGATCATGAATAGGGTAGTTCTTCTCATAAGTCTTAAGCTGTCGGGAGGCATAAGCAATCACCTTGCCTTCTTGCATCAATACGCAGCCTAAACCATTTCTGGAGGCATCAATATAGATCACAAAATCCTTGCCTTCCTCGGGTTGAGTAAGGATAGGACCTTCTGTTAGTATACCTTTAAGCTTCTTAAAACATTCTTGGTGTAATGACCTCAACACCGGGTCAGCCGTGAACAATATTTTTCGATGGTAAATAGTGCGAAAGGACACCCGAAAGTCAAAAATATTTTATTTGACCATCGAAAAGTATTAGTCATGGTGAGTCTGGAGTTAAAATTTAAAGTGAAATTGAGGTCAAATAGGCCTTTAAAGGTCAAAAATACGAAAAAGGTAGTGAGTCAATTTTTCTAGTAGAGAGTGTGACTTAATTTTGCGTAAATAATTAAAAATAGTAAACAAACTCCGAATATTTCTAGATTTTGCATGCCTACATGAACTTTTGTGTAGAATATTTTAGTGATGAGAATGAAATTTTTCGGTGACACCGGCAGTTATCGAATCGGATCGATAAATTTGAATTGGATCGATAATGGACTCTGATTGAGCCAAAAATTTGCATACTAGCTATTTTTGATGTGATAAAATTTATGGAATCATTTTTGAAGTAATTTGAAGTGAGAAAGATAGAGAATTTGGTTTGGGCCTTTAATAGCCTAAAATGGGCTTAAATTGATAATAGGGCTAAGCCCATAAACTAAGCCCACATTTAGGCTCAATTGAGGAGTATATAAAGAGAAGAAATCTGGAAAAAATTTCAAATTTAGCCGGTCTCCTCTCTTCCTCCTTAGTTGGCTGAAACACCCTCTCCTTCTTCTCTCTTTGATTTCTTCTTCTTTCACTTCAAATTACTCATAGTTCCCAACATAACAATTAAAGTTTTACCTCTCTAGCTCACCCTAGTAACCTCAAGCAAGTGGTTTGAGTAAGGGAAGGCTAGAAATCAAGTGATTAAAGAAAATAAGGTAAGTGAGACTTTAAGAAATTTATGGATTTAAATTATTTCTTTAGTGTTTTCCCATAGATTTTTAGGTGTAGATGTTGATTATGAGCTTGGATTTTGCATTTGAGGACAAAAAAAAGAGAAACTAAGCTTTAATTGGCCGGCCTATGTAGGTGGTGAAGGAAGGGTTAGTGTTTCCAAGGATAAAGGCAAGGAAAAGGAGGCTTGAGCTTCCTAATTCAAGAAAAAATTATAAGTGACTAATTAATCTTTACATTTTTTAAGTTTATGAATTTTTCTCAATTATGTAACTAGGGTAAAAATGTTTAAAGTGATTAATTGATGCAATTATATTAGGGTAATGGTAATTAAGTTAGAGAAAAGATGAATGGAAAGTGAAAATTAAAGAAAGAAAATTTTTAGGATGAAAAGTAATGGTGGTCGAATTTAATGGTAAGAGAAAATGGCAAGAAAAATGCATATAAATAATATATGTTAGCTTAAAATAATAGTAAATTTGATAATTAATGTCTATAAATTTTTAGAAAATATTTGAAATTTATTTGGAAATTTTTAAGATTATGTATAGTGTGTTTATATAATGAAAGTTGTGAATTATAGTGAATTAATTGGTTATTTTAATGAAAAATGACAATAAATAATAAATAATGCATAAATAAATTTTATTGGCATTTATTGGATTTATTGAAATTTTATTAAAAATTTAATGTTAATATATATATATATTGAAAATAATTGAGTTATTAGTTAATAATTGCATAAAAATGTTGAAAAACGTGAAATTATATGAGATTAAATTATAGTCAATGAAAAAGAATTAAAAAATAAAATGATAATTTTTTTTTTTGGAAATTAAAAGGATTTATAAAGTAATTATTACTGTACCCTTAGAATTAGTCTGGCAGTAAACTAGTTTTGGATATAGTTGGCTAGCCATAGGAATACCCTTTACCGCGGTGCAGGTCATGGCGACTTGCTTTGCTATGGGTAGGATCATTGATCTCCATAACTTAAGTGTTAAAGTGAAAGTGAAAAGTGCAGTGTTCTAAGAATGGTTTCTTGAAAATCATTTCTCTTTTTAGTGGGGCCCGTGCGGTCCATATTCTGAGCATCCGGTCTGAAATTTTCTGCCGGGTCTGTACTAGGGGCATAATGGAAATAAATTGATAAATAAGTGAAAAAACAATGAAAAGAAAGAAAAGAAAGTGAAAAAGGATCAAAATGAAAGAAAAAGAAAGTTTAGGGGTAAAATGTTAATTTTTTCCAAAAATGTATTTTGGGTTATGAATGAAATAGAATGGATGTCAGTGAATGGATATAGTTGATATTATTAATTGTTGTGCCTCTGAAAGACTGTATGGTTTGTCTGCATTTCATGGGGCTAGTACTATGTACAGTCGTTATATTGCAAAAATTTTATTAAATGCATAGTGAATTAGAACAGTTATAGGTCGTCGACGATTTGTTTTTAAAGTAGCTAAAGCATGCTAATAAAGTATTGAAATATAAAGATTAAGTTTAAAAAAAAATTTCGATCGGTATAGTGTTAGAAGGGATATGGGTGTCACATTTTGTGGTATCAGAGCAGTGGTTTAGACGGTTCTAAGATCGAAGTGGGTGTAATGTTTGATTTAAATTATTTATATACATGCCAATTCTTAATTTGAGAAGTTGATTTGGAATTAATGTATTCTTGCTCCATTCTGTTTTATAGTGAAAAGATATCTGGTGAGCCGAGCCGTGAGGCAGGAGATAACAGAAGCGAGGCCTCAAGTAATATGGGGCAACAGGAGGTTCCACAGCAGCAGGCACCTCCACCAATAGCGCCTCCTCTTCCTCCTCCTCCTCAGCTAGATTTTTTCAATCTGATGTCTGATTACATCCAGTAGCGACTTCAGGCTGCACAGACTCAAGCATCGCCACCAGTGATTCAGGTTCAGCCGCCTGCTCCACCTAGGAGGAAGCCTATATTGGAGCAGTTGAAGAGATTGGAAGCTGAAGATTTTTCATGTCAGGATCCCTTGATGCTAGCAACTGCAGAAGCATGGTTATTCAAGATCAAGAGATTATTTGAGATTACCCACAACCCATTGGAGGAGAAGTTTGAGGGAATCACTGCTTTGCTGCAGGATCCAGCTTTTGTATGGTGGGACTCAGTCAGGCGACACACTTCTACAGATCAGTTGAATTGAGAGTTCTTTATCAATCAGTTTAAGAAGAAGTATATTGGAGCTGAGTACAAGATTTCTATACAGGATGCCTTTTGGAGATTGAGATAGGGGAATCGTTCTGTGGTAGAATATGATAGAGAGTTTGAGCGCTTGAGCGCTTATCTAGATGAGGGTCTGCCTACAGAAGAAAGATAATGTCAGCGCTTTAAGAAAGGATTATACACAGTGCTGAGACAGATTATTGGAGCCCAGCATTACACTAATATGCGAGCTGTGATTAATGCAGCTCTCAAGTTAGAAACTACTTAGGCTGAACAAGTAAAGAGGCAGTTTCGGTTTCAGCAAAAAAGAAGGAAGGGATAAAGCAGTGGGAAGTCAGGACAGAGTAAAAAGCAAAAGGGTCAGCAGGCACCTCAGGGCTACCCACCAACAAGTAGAGGATGGGGTGGTGCCTCCCGTGGCAAGTCTACTGCCACCATAACATCTAGTGCACCCCGAGGCAGAGATAGTGGATCAGTAGTACAGTGTGAGCACTGTGGCAGGACACACCCTAGGGAGTGTAGATTTCTAACGGGAGCCTGTTACAAATATGGGTCCAACGACTATCAGATTAGAGATTGTCCTCATATACAGACTGCTTCAGTAGCTTCACCAGCTTCTGGTACTGGATCTTCTGCACCAGGTGGTCGTGGTAGGGGAGTTTCCCCTAGACCTTCAGCCTCCAAACCAGTTGGCCAGTCGTCTCAAGGACAGAGGCGGTTAGGAGGACATACTTATGTTGTCAGAGCCCAAGAAGAGAAGCATGCTCCTGATGTGATAGTGGGTAAGTTTATTCTGTTATCTGATTCTACGCATGCTTTGATAGATTCTGGCTCCACACACTCTTATATTAGCACAGAACTGGCACGGGATAAAGGGATGAAAGAGGCCTGCTTGGACCAGAACTTCTTGGTGAGTAATCCTCTGGAGCATAGTGTGGTAGTAAACAAGATATATAGATAGTGTCCTATTGGTGTCCAGGGACATGAATTCCTGGCAAATCTTATCGAGCTGCCCTTTCGCGAGTTTGATTTGATTTTGGGTATGGACTGGTTATCCACCCATCAAGCAACCGTTGACTGCAGAAAGAAGAGGATTACCCGACAGCTTCAAAATGGTGATGACATCACAGTTGTGGGTATGAGATCTGATTTTTTGTCTGACGTGATATTAGCTACTGCAACAAAAAGATTGATCAAAAAATGATGCGAAGCATATATGTGTTATGCAGTGGAAGCGAAGAAAGATAGTTTAAATGTGTCAGATGTACCCACTGTTAGGGAGTTCTAGGATGTGTTTCCAGATACGCTTTTAGGCTTACCACCTTACAGAGAGGTGGAATTCTCCATTGAGGTCACTCCTGGCACTGCTCCTATCTCTATTGCTCCGTATAGAATGGCACCTGCATAATTGAAAGAATTAAAGGTTCAGCGTCAAGAGTTGCTCGATAAGGGGTTTACAAAATCCAATACTTCTCCTTGGGGAGAACCTGTCCTATTTGTAAAGAAAAAGGATGGGACTCTTCGACTGTGTATAGACTACAGACAGTTGAATAAAGTGACTATAAAGAACAAGTATTCCCTCCCTCGCATTGAAGAATTATTTGATCAGCTTAAGGGAGCGGGTGTCTTCTCCAAGATAGATCTGAGGTCAGGCTACTATCAAATGGGGATAAAAGAGGTTGATGTGCCCAAGATAGCTTTTCGTATAAGGTATGGCCACTATGAGTTTTTGGTCATGCCATTTGGACTTACAAATGAACTAGCAGCCTTCATGGATCTGATGAATAAAGTCTTCCACCTTTACTTAGATCAGTTTATGGTGGTTTTCATCGATGATATATTGGTTTATTCTAAAACACTGGAAGAGCATGACAGACATCTAAGGATTGTATTGCATACACTGAAAGAAAAGCAGTTGTATGCAAAATTCAGCAAATGTGACTTTTAACTGAATGAAGTATCCTTTTTGGGATATGTCATTTCTGCAGAGGGCATTAAAGTAGACCCTTCAAAGATTGAAGCAATCCTTCAGTGGAAGCCACCTAAGAATGTGACTGAAGTGTGAAGTTTTCTAGGTTTGGCTGGGTACTATAAGAGATTTATCAAGGGCTTCTCCACCATTGCAGTTCCTATGACTCGACTGCTATAGAAAAATGCTAGGTTTGTGTGGACTGACAAGTGTCAGGAATATTTTGAAAAGCTAAAGATAATATTGACAGAAGCTCCTATCCTTACTCAACCTGAGTCAGGCAAGGATTTTGTGATTTACAGTGATGCTTCCAAGAATGGGTTAGGCTGTGTTCTGATGCAGGAGGGCAAGGTGATAGCTTATGCTTCCCGGCAACTCAAGACTCATGAGAGAAACTATCCTACTCATGACTTAGAGTTAGCAGCCATTGTATTTGCATTAAAGATTTGAAGGCATTATTTGTATTGAGAGAAATGCTACATTTACTCAGATCACAAGAGTTTAAAGTATTTGCTTACCTAGAAAGAACTCAATCTTAGACAGAGACGCTGGTTGGAGTTGATTAAAGACTATGATTGCTATATTGACTACCATCTAAGGAAAGAAAATGTAGTGGCTGATGCGCTCAGCAGAAAGTTTATGTCAGGTAATGGTAGTGCTTTTGAATGAACTTGTACAAGGTATTGATAAGTGTAAATGATTAATAGTGCTCTTTGTAGCTCTTAGGGCAATGAACACCAGCTTAAGCTTGGTAGCAAATGGAGCCATAATAGTGGAACTACGAGTTAAACTAGACTTTGTGCATAAAGTGAAAGCGGCTCAGAAAGAAGATGATAGATTAATGGAGATTGTAAACAAGCTTTAACATAGCAGTGAAAGTGATTACTTATTGTCAAATGATGGAAGCCTCTATTTCAAAGGAAGACTTTGTGTGCTAGCTCAGGAAGATTTTAAGAGAGAAATTCTGACAGAAGCACATCATAGTGGTTACGTTATGCATCCTAAAAGTAATAAAATGTACAAGGATTTAAAAGTCTATTATTAGTGGCCAGGCATGAAGCATGATGTAACTGAATTTGTATGTAAATGCTTGACATGTCAACAGGTGAAAGCAGAACATCAGGTTCCTTCTGGACGACTTCAACCACTTGTTATTCCAGAATGAAAATGGGATCAGGTGACTATGAACTTTGTGACTGGGCTACTTATGACTCAGTGGAAGCATGATGTTATTTGGGTAATTGTTGACCGCCTCACCAAATCAGCTCATTTCTTACCAATTCAGATGGATTTCTCTTTGACCAGGCTGGCAGAACTTTACATAAAGGAGGTGGTTAGATTGCATGGAGTACTTACATTCATTGTGTCAGATAGAGATCCCAGATTTACTTCTCATTTTTGGAAGAGTTTTCAGGATGCTCTAGGTACTAGACTTCGCCTCAGCACAGCTTTTCACCCTCAGACTGGTGGACAGTCCGAGCGAGTGATTCAAACATTAGAGTATATGCTTCGATGTTGTGTCCTTGAGTTTGGCACTAATTGGGAAAGACATTTATCATTAGTTGAGTTTGCCTACAACAATAGCTATCAATCTAGTTTGAAAATGGCTCCATTTGAAGCATTGTATGGTAGGAAATGCATGACTCCTTTGTGTTGGACTGAACTGAGTGAGAGGAAGCTTTTGGGTTCAGACTTGATTCATGACTCTGAAGAAAAGGTCCATATCATTAAAAACAGATTGAAAGAAGTAATTGATTGACAGAAGTCATATGCAAATCTAAAAAGAAAAGATATCGAGTTCCAGGTTGGAGATAAAGTCTTTTTGAAGGTATCTCCATGGAAGAAGGTTCTAAGATTTGGAAAGAAGGGCAAGTTAAGCCCTAGATTTATTGGTCCATATGAAGTACTTCAGCGAGTGGGTCCCGTGGCCTATAGATTGAAACTTCCATCTGCTTTGGAGAAGATACATGACGTCTTTCATGTGTCTATGCTCCGAAGATACAGGTATGATCCGAGCCATGTGATAGCACCGAAAGAGATAAAAGTTCAGATTGACATGAGTTATGAAGAAAGACAAGTAAATATTTTGGCTAGGGAAGTCCGACAACTTCGAAACAAATAGATTCCTTTGGTGAAAGTCCTGCAGCATCACCATAATGTTGAAGAAGCAACATGGGAACCTAAAGCAATGATGAGACAACAATATCCTCTACTTTTCAGTTCAGGTAAATTTTAAGGACGAAATTTCTTTTAGTAGGGGAGAAATGTAATGGCCTCAACACCGAGTTAGCCGTGAACAATACTATTCAATGGTGAATAGTGCTTTTCGAGCCCGAAAGAACACCCGAAAGTCAAAAATATTTTATTGAATCATCAAAAATTATTAGTCATAATGAGTTCGGGGTTGAAATTTGAAGTAAAATTGAGGTCAAATAGGTCTTTAAATGTCAAAAATACGAAAAAGAGAGAGAGTCAATTTCCCTAGTAGGGAAGGTGACTTAATTTTGCGTAAATAATTAAAAATAGTGAACAAACTCCAAATATTAGCATATTTTTCATGCCTACATAAATTTTTGTGTACAATATTGTAGTGATGAGAATGAAATTTTTCGGTGACACTGGTAGTTGTCGAATCGGATCGATAAGTTTGAATCGGATAGATAATGGACTTTGATTGAGTCATAAATTTGCGTACTAGCTATTTTTGATGTGATAAAATTTATGGAATCATTTTTGAAGTGAGGATGATAGAGAATTTGGTTTGGGCCTTTAATAGCCTAAAATGGGCTTAAATTGATAACTGGGCTAAGCCCATAAGCTAAGCCCACATTTAGGCTCACTTGAGGAGCATATAAAGAGAAGAAATCTGGAGAAAATTCCAGATTTAGCTGGTCTCCTCTCTTCCTCCTTAGTTGGCCGAAACACCCTCTCCTTCTTCTCTCTTTGATTTCTTCTTCTTTCACTTCAAATAACTCATAGTTCCCAACATAACAATTAAAGTTTCACCTCTCTAGCTCACCCTAGTAACCTCAAGCAAGTGTTTTGAGCAAGGAAAAACTAGAAATCAAGTGATTAAAGAAAAGAAGGTAAGTGAGACTTTAAGAAATTTATGGATTTAAATTATTTCTTTAGTGTTTTTTCATAGATTTTGAGGTGTAGATATTGATTATGAGCTTAGATTTTGCATTTGAGGACAAAAAAAATAAGAGAAACTAAGCTTGAGTTGGTCGGCCTATGTAGGTGGTCAAGGAAGGGTTAGTGTTTCCAAGGATAGAGGCAAGAAAAATGAGGCTTGAGCTTCCTAATTCAAGAAAAATTGTAAGTGACTAATTAATTTTTATATTTTCTAAGTTTATTAATTTTTCTCAATTATGTAACTAGGGTAAAAATGTTTAAAGTGATTAATTGATGTAATTATGTTAGGGTAATGGTAATTAAGTTAGATAAAAGATGAATGGAAAGTGAAAATGAAAGAAAGAAATTTTTTAGGATGAAAAGTAATGGTGGCCGAATTTAATGGTAAGAGAAAATGGTAAGAAAAATGTATATAAATAATATATGTTAGCTTAAAATAATAGTAGACTTGATAATTAATGTCTATAAATTTTTAGAAAATATTTGAAATTTATTTGGGAATTTTTCAGATTATGTATAGTGTATGTATATAATGAAAGTTGTGAATTATAGTGAATTAATTAATTAGTTCAATGAAAAATGACAATAAATAATAAATAATACATAAATAAATTTTATTGGCATTTATTGGATTTATTAAAATTTTATTGCAAATTTAATGTTAATATGTATATTGAAAATAATTGAGTTATTAGTTAATAATTGCATAAAAATGTTGAAAAAGGTGAAATTATATGAGATTAAATTATAGTCAATGAAAAAGAATTAAAAAGTCAACTGATAAATTTTTTTTTGGAAATTAAAAGGATTTATAAAGTAATTATTACTGTGCCCTTAGAATTAGTCTGGTAGTAAAAACTAGTTTTAGATATAGTTGGCTAGCCATAGGAACATCCTTTACAGCGGTGCAAGTCATTGCGACTTGGTTTGCTATAGGTAGGATCATTGATCTCCATAACTTAAGTGTTAAAGTGAAAATGAAAAGTACAGTGTTCTGAAAATAGTTCATTGGAAATCATTTCTCTTTTTAGTGGGGCCCGTGGGGTTCATGTTCTAGTATTCGGTCTGAGATTTTCTGTCGGGTCTGTATTAGGGGCATAATGGAAATAAATTGATAAATAAGTGAAAAGACAATGAAAAAAAAGAAAAGAAAGTGAAAAAGGGTCAAAATGAAAGAAAAAGAAAGTGAAAAAGGGTCAAAATGAAAGAAAAAGAAAGTTTAGGGACAAAATGATAATTTTTCCCAAAAATATAAAAAGCCAGTAAATTAAGTGAAAATTTCCTAAATAAAGATAAAATAGTCAGATAATAGTTAAATTATTGAGAAAATGAATTTTATTGTCAATAGGGACTAAAATGTAATTTTGCTTATAAATGACAATTTAAGTGTATAGAAATGTAAAGTGTTTCAATTATTAGTTTAAAGAACAAGAATTAAGCTTATAATAGCAAAATTGTAATTATGCGTTTGTAATGAATAATCTTATAGAATAAGTCAAAATTAATGTTTTGAAATAATATTAAATAATTTTATAATTATGTTCATATATATGTTAATATATAAGAATAATAATGATAATGTTAGGAAATGTATCGATTATTAGTCACCACTGAGCATGTCGAGTGCTCAGCATGTAGTTTTTACTGCGTGCAGGTCAGCAGGAGCTGGAGCAGGAATACACTTTAAAGGACTTCTTTTAGGATGCTCTAGTTGTATAAATTTTGGCATGTATATATATGTACAAACTTTACTTTGATGTGTAATGTAAAACTAAAGTTATTTTAGTAAGCTGTATTTTGGGTTGTGAATGAAATGGAACGGATGTCAGTGAATGGATATAGTTGATATTATTAATTGTTGTACCTCTGAGAGGCTGTGTGGTTTGTCTGCGTTTCAGGGGGCTAGTACTATATACAGCCGTTATATTGCAAAAATTTTATTAAATACATAGTGAATTGGAACAGTTATAGGTCATCGACGATTTATTTTTAAAGTAGTTAAAGCATGCTAATAAAGTATTGAAATATAAAGATTAAGTTGGAAAAAAATTTCCAATCGACGGTACATCGGTACAGTGTTAGGAGGGATAAGGGTGTCACACTTGGCATTTATTAGTCCATGCAAACTTAGTATGCTTCTGTAATAGTCGTGTCAAAGGAACTGTAATAGTGGAGAAGCCTTTAATAAATCTCCTATAATACCCGACTAAATCCAGAAAACTTCTTATTTTGGTGACGTTTTTGGGTGGCTTCCACTGAAGAATCGCATCAATCTTCAAAGGATCTACTTTTATACCCTTTGCAGATATCACATGACCCAAAAAGGATACTTCATTCAACTAGAAGTCGCATTTGTTGAACTTAGCATACAATTATTTTTTCGTTAAAGTCTGTAGTACAATCCTCAGGTGTTTGTCATGCTCTTCCGATGTCTTGGAATACACTAGGATATCATCAATAAAGACCACTACAAACTGATCTAGATAAAGGTGGAAGACCCCGTTCATTAAGTCCATGAAGGCGGCTGGTACATTTGTAAGCCTAAATGGCATAACTAAGAACTCATAATGGCCATACCTGGTGCGAAAAGTAGTTTTGGGTACATATGTTCCTTTCATTGCCATCTGATAGTAGTTTGATCTCAAATCAATCATTGAAAATACACCCGATTCCTTTAGCTTATCAAACAAATCTTCAATGCGAGGAAGGGGGTATTTATTTTTAATTGTCACTTTATTGAGCTGCCTATAATCAATATATAACCAGAGTGTCACATCCTTCTTTTTTACAAACAGAACCAGTACTTCCCAAAGAGAAACACTGGGTCTAATAAACCCCTTGTCAACCAGTTCCTATAACTGAATTTTTAATTCTTTTAACTTTGCTGATGCCATTCTGTAAGGAGCAATGAAAATTGGAGCAGTACCTGGAGCAACATCAATGGAGAACTCCACTTTCCTGTCAGGTGGTAAGCTTAACAACTCATCTGAAAACACATCCTGGAACTCTCTGATAGTAGGCACTTCTGATACCTTTGGGATGTCCTTCTTTGCCTCTACTACATAACACACGTAAGCTACGCACCTTTTTCTAATCAATCTTTTAGCAGTTGTAGTGGATATAACATCAAATAAAAAGTCGATTCTCACACCTACAACTGTGATATCACGATCTTCTTTAAATTTCAAAGTGACCCTTTTCTTTTTGGTGGGCGGATAACCAATTCATCCCCAAAATTACATCAAACTCGCGAAATGGCAATTTAATTAAATTTACCAGGAACACATGACCCTGGGCGCAGATTGGACATTCTTGGTATACTCTATTTACCATTACACTCTGCTCCAAAAGGATTACTTACCAAGATATCCTGGTCTAAGCATGCAACTCTCATTCCTTTACCCCATGCTAAGTCAATACTAATGTAGGAATGCGTAGAACCAGAATCAATCAAAGCATACACTGAATCAGATAATAAGAGAAATTTACCTATTATCACATCCGGGGCATCCTTATCCTCTCTGGCCCTAACAACATAAGCTTAAGCTGAAGCACATCTCTATCCTTGAGATGACTACCCAGCTGGTCTAGATCCCAAAATAATGGGAACAGCTCCCCTACCACGACTTCTCAGTGCGAAAGACCCAGTACGTGATGCTGGTGATGTGGCTAAAGTAGTCTGCACCATTGGGCAATCCCTGATCTGGTGATCTATGGACCTACACCTGAAGCATGCTCCAGTCAAGAATCTACACTCCCTAGGATGAGTCTTTTCGTAGTGATCACAAGCTACTGCTAATCCACTACCTCTATCCCAAGGTGTACTGGCTGCTGAAGTCGCCGAAGCTCTGCTACGTGATGTATTACCCTGGCATCGGCCTGCTGACCCTGAGGGAGGACTCTGAGGTGTTTGAGATCCCTTGGACTTCTTTCCTTATCCTCCGTTACCACTAGATTGTTCATGTTTTCTCTTTTGCTAAAATCGAGATTCTCTGTCAGCCTGCTCTACCTGGATAGTTTCTAATTTAATGGCAGCCTTAGCCATGGCTCTCAAATCAGGGTACTTTTGGATTTCAATGATCTATCTGAGCTCTGTATACAGTCCTCTCTCGAATTTTTGACATAACTTTTCTTCTGTCGACTAACTCTTATCCAGATAAGCACTCAGGAGCTCAAACTCACATTCGTATTTTGCCATAGATTTATTCTCTTGTTTTAGTCTCCAGAAGGCATCCTACATCATTGCCTTATACTCCAACCCTATATATTTCTTTTCAAATGGAGATACAAAGAATTCCCAACTTAAGTGGTCTGCTGAAGTATGCCTTCTACTCGAGTCCCACCAGATAAAGGTCGGTCTTTATAGTAGAGCCACAATACCCTCAAATTTTTCCTCCACAGAGCTATATGTAATTTCAAATAATCTCTTGATCTTATAAAGCCATTCTTCAGCATGGGCAGGTGTCAAAGGATCACGCCCCTGAAAGTCCTTAACTCCTAATCTTTTTAATTGCTCTAAAATAGGAATTCTTCTAGGTACAGTTAGAGGCTATACCTGTGCTACTACTGGTGGAGGTTGTGCCTGAAGCCTCTGTTGTATATAATCAGCTATCAAATCGAGAAAGTGTGGTTGTGGGAGAGGAGGTGGAACCACTGTTGGTGGAGCTTATTGTGGAGCTTCCTACTGTGCAGCTCCGAAAGATGCCTCACTCTCACCGTCACCAGCCGGCTGATTTCTGTTAGCAAACATCTTTACGCTATAAAACAAAAGGAGCAAGTACACATTAGATTCCATAACATCTTTTTTATTTTTTGACAATTGGCATGTATATACAGATCAATCAATCACTTCGCCCACTCCGATCTTAAAACTACTTAAACCTTATCTCTAATACCACAAAATGTAACACCCATACTATAACTTTGATTGTTGACTTCGGTGATTAGCCAAAATTTTTTTTAACCGATTAAAGTCTTTAACTATCAATTTCCTTTTGTCAAGTAATAAAGATAACAATTTAAGCTAGCCGATAACCTATAACTGTCCAATCTACTATTCATCAATTAAAAATTTGGCAATATCATGTCTTAAATACATGTCTAACCAACCTGAAAAACAGACAAGCCACAACCCCTCAAAGGCACAACAATTATAAACAATATATACATTCATTCCATTATCCAACTCAATCTCACATACATATATACCAACGTTGTATTATTACAATTCAGTTCTTTAACTTCAACTTTTGCAATATATATATATATATATATATATATATATATATATATATATATATATATGCCATAACAAAAGTAAGTTCCTAATTCACTTCTTTGCTGCAAAAATCACTCCGATGTGTACTATTGCTCCATAAAATCATCGATACCTGCACGCAGTAAATTCCTACGTGATGAGCATTAAAGACAGTTGGTGCCTTTTCATGATAGAAGATAGTTGCTTGGCATTTAAGTTGAAGAGAAGAGCCACTTCGTTTGGAACACAAGACACCATATGTGCGAAAAGTGGTAAACTCCTCACTCTTTTTAGAGTAAGTGCTCCCCTGCATTTCCCATAACTTAAGGACCTCAGCAATCATAGTTTGAACATCTTTTTCACTGGACCTTCATGCTCAGCCACAACTCCTCACTCACTAAATGGCGGCAAGCTAAATCCTAGGTCCTAAGCCTGACAACTTATGGCCCCTTACGATAGTTATTTGTTTGTTACCTCCACGATGGTAGGAGTTTGAGTAACTTCGACAGCAGAATAGGAATCGGCTTGGGTGTAAAGGGAGGCATACTAGTAGTGGTGTTGGCATCCTTCAACCTCTTAGCCCTCATTACGTCGGCTGCACTTAGTTTGTTCCCACTTTTCATAGCTACAAGGAAGAAGAAAATTAAAGACGGTATCAATAATACTTAGCAAATAAATAAAAGGCTACCTTTCTTCTTTCAAGGAACGAACTTAGAATCGTATGAATCAAGCAAATTTCTAAGATTTCACTTGTCCTAATCAAGTTCCCTCCACCGAATTAAAATTAGCTTCTCTTCGTTCGACAACCACAAACTGACTCCAAGTAACGCGGATGGGGAATTCCTTACGCAACCTCTCCATAAGAAAAAAATGGTCTTTTCACTTCTTAAGAGAGTTTGGGTTTTCATAGAATGCATCGTAGCCCGCTCGAGCTTGTATGTAATTATGGTTTTCTACTTCAACCCAAAGATCGACCACATATATAGCTCAAAAGAGTTTAAGAGTCAAGTTTATATCGTGCTCTACCGCCCAGATCCATAAGGCCGAAAGTATGCACCAAAGATTGGGATGGAGTTGCCCAATGGTTATATCATAATAGTTGACACCTCTACCTCGAATGGAGTTAAGGGAAGGTGAACCCTAGCCTCTAATTGCACCTCATAGATCGCTAGCTTTCGCTTATTGGTCAACTCGGTGTTTGGCCGTTGGGAAGAGCTAGGTTTACAAACAACATATTGGTCAAAAACCACCACTTTATCGAGCAAAATAGGAAGCTCATCTTTTCTCACTGTGGAACAGGTGTTGCCTACCTTTAGCAGATGATGAAGCATTTTTTTGGCTAAGAAATGGCAATAGACTGTCCAAACTCAAAAGAAGGGACCCCGTCAATAGAAGCCGAGCCCCCACTAGAACTTGGAGCACTATCGATTGAGATTCCCTCACCTACCACCTTTTTCTCACTAGAATCTTCAGAAGCACTCATCGTAAAGTAAAACAGAAAAGAAGAAGAAAAAGAATGTTAACAAACTTGATAAGACAAAGAATGTCGAGAAAAAATTAGGAGAGTAGTGAATCGCAAAAGAAGAAGTGAGGAATTTAGACGAGCCAAAATCTCTTCAAAAGATTGCCCTAGAATAGAGAAAGAGAAGAAGCAAACAAAAAGAAAAATCAGAAGCAAAAAGTGAAAACTGAAGGAGGATGAAGGCTTATATAAAAAATCAAGGCTCCCTACCTGCCATATATATGGAGGATGATCAACAAAGATGGTCTTATCATTATGGCCTAGTGCAGGAAATGAAGCACTCCCAGCAATAAATGGCAGCTGTTACACGACAAAAAAGGAGTAATAGTTTCCTGCCTTAAATGTCTCGACAAGAATCGAGGCATCATCCCAGTCAACCTCATAGGATAGGCGATGAAAGGTGGACATAAATGTCCCAACCTTGGGGGGAGGGGGGACGACTTATGATAACATAGCTTAGCTAGTAGCCCAACCTACTCCACATACAAGCTAGGTAAGTCGATATAGACCGGTCGGATCTCTCCTAACCAAGAGCTCGGACAAATCAAACTCCAAAGAGCTTGACCTCATTCTATGAGTCAGCACCGAAGAAGATCCTGCAATATTAAGCAAAAGCAATTTTTCTTCCCCACGTCTCCCCTAAAATAGGAGAAGTGGGAAGAGTGATCAAAAGTAGTGGGATTTCATCCCACTACTCACACAGAAGAGACTAACAACATATAAAAAGGGGAAATCAGGCAAAAAAAGGGCTTTTTTCGATCATTAAAACTTCTATTATCAGAATTGCTAACTTAACCATCGGAAGCTCCCTAGTCGAAAACCCCACTAATTTTTCATTTTTGTAGGTGATCATTTCAACATGAGACTAACGATTCTTAACTTGTCATCACTCAACATAAATGGATCATAAAGCAGTAAAAAGGTCAATCGAGTTTCCCTTTCTAACGATTTGTAATTTTAGTTATATATTGGGATTTTAAGTTAATGATGGAGAACGCTCACTCAAGTGATTGAAGAGGACAAGTTAATCATATGGTTGCATAGATTTCTGAATTTGGTCCAGTTCATTGGCATTTTGACTAGTTTAAGAATTTAAAATGCAGCAGATAATTAGGATTCATAAAATTCATCGCAGATTGGCACTCTTTGTATATTAGTTCCGATGAAAAAGAATTATATGTAAATGGAAAAACATATGAAGGAGATGCAGATGTTTATAGAAGAGCAGCAACTTTTCGTCAAAGTGATGATGATTGATAACTGGGGACTTAGCAGCACTGAAGACTTCATGGAAGACAACAATGAACGAAGCAGAGCTTATATATTTTGTAGCTATTTATGACATTGGTCTAGAGATCTCAGTCTAATCTGTTTAGATATTATTTTATTTATGACATTTATGCTATTTATGATCCAACTCAAATTCATACAATCTATCATTGTTCACCTTATGGCCCAATTTTGTACTTATTATTATAAATTTAGTACAAATTTGTAAACTTATTGTAGAAAAAAATTTTAAAAAATTTCGTTTAATGCAAGCTAATCCAGTATAAAATTAATAAAAAGTGACATGATAGTTTAGAGATTTAATACACACTCATATAAAAATAAAATTTTATTAAAAAAACTTCAAATGTTGAAATATATTAGTTATAAAAATTTAAATGTTAAGTTTTTAATTATTATAATTTAAAGTTTTCCTAATATTATAGTTTTATATATATTTGTATATTGGTTTGACACTTACAGCTATGTAAGACTAGCGATGAGTTTTCCTTGCTTCCATTGCACTCTTATTAAATTTCATTCTAACTGTATTCGATCTTCATAGTTAGGTGAATTTGTAGGATTGGTTTCAATTCAATTTCCTCTTTGCTAGGGTTTTAATATATTTTTTCTCTTTAAAGGGCCGGGAGATATTCAAATATAAAGATTGAATTTTAAAGCACATTGAGTGGCACTTTGGAGCAATATAAGCGAAAGCTAATGCCAACAAAATCAGACTTGATTAACCAAGGTCTGAAAGGGGATTATGAAGAAGAAGAATATGCTGTACTTGATCTTGATGATGTTTCTAGGCAAGTTGATATTCCACCAAATGCACCATATGTTTTGTCTGGTCTTGACACATTGAACCCAATACTGATCATTGATGACAAATTGAAACTGATTGGAGAATACGAAGAAACAATATGGACGTGCTTGGTTTTCTCTGAAGATAAAGCTCCACCAGTGGTTCATAAGGAGACAAGAACATCAGAAGCAAATATTTTCTCAAGAAAATTCATAATTGATCTAAATCAGACTCCAAAAAAGCAAGTCAAGCCAGTTGTTTGCCTTCATAAGATCCTAAAGTTTAGATTGTTATTGGACGATGATGTTCAAGGCCAGTCAGTTGATAATGATGTCCAAGATGCCTTTAACTTGAAGTGAATCACTAAACAAAAACCCCAACGCTAGAAACTTGATGTGTTGTTTATGTCGCAGATGTTGAATAATTGATTCAAAAATTTTTCTGATGCAAATTCTCTTTTTTACTGCTCTTTGACTTAGTCTTAGTCATGATTATTAAACTCGGGTTGATTTGGCTGGTCGAACTGATTGGATCGCAACTCGGCTAGCAATTCAAGTTGATCCAATACAAAAATCGAAAGGAGAATAAACTCGTTTTGGCTAAAAAAATCATTTTGGCTCTAAAAATTTGACTCTGATCATATCCAATTTAACATAAAAATGTTGTGTTTTGACTCTTTTAAGGGAAAAATACCTAAATCCCTAAGGGTGCGTTCGGGGACGATTTTATTTTTGGTTTTTTGTTTTTTTTCTTAAAAATAAAACAAAAACATGTTCGGCAAATTTGTTTCCGTTTTTATTTTTACAAAAATTTAAGAAGTGATTTTGGCAACAAAAACAAAAATTAAAAATCTTTAAAATGTGGTTTTTATGGTTTTGTTTTTATCAATAATTTAATTATTTCATCCTTATTATCACCACCGCTACCATCACCGCCACTACCACATCACCACCACTACCACCACCTCCACCGCCACCACCGTCACACCGCCGCCGCCGCCACCACCGTCACACCGCCGCCACCACCACTACCACCGCTATTACCGCTACCACACCGTCGCTGCCATGCCACCGTCACTACCACACCGCCACTGCCACACCGCCGCCACCATTGCCGCTACCATCGCCACTACTGCCACTACCATCGCCACCACTACAGCTACCATCTTTGCCATCACCATCGCCACCACATTACTACTGTCACCACCATCATCACACCATCACTGTCGTTGCCACCACTGTCGCCATCACCATTGTCACTGCCATCTTTGCCACCACAACCACAACCACACTACTACTAGCACCACCATCACTACCACACTACTACTAGCACCACCACCACTACCAAACCGTCGCCGCCACCACCATCATCGTTACTGCTATCGTCACCGCTGTCACTGCTACTGTCATTGCCATCATCGCTACTACCGTCACTGCACTGCCATCTCTACTACTGTCATCGCCACCACCACCAGACTATCGTTGCTGCTACCACCGTCGCTGCCACCACCATACTGCTACTGCCGTCGCTACCACCACTTCCACTATATTATGATTTTTTTAATGTAATATATTTTAAATTTTGAATTTTATTAAATATTTATTATTTAATATTAATAATTAGATTATATATATGTAGAATATGTATTAATGGATATTATAATATTTTTTAAAAAATAAATAGAAAATTAGTTTTTAAACAGTTTTTGAAAAATAAATAACAAAAATTAAAAACAGTTTATGGATTTTAAAAAATAAAAAATAAAAAACAAAAAATGTTACCAAACACACCCTAAATTTTCCATTTTCCCTTCTTTGCATCCAACCATACATTTCATTTCATGCCACCTTCTCTTCTTTTTTCTTCTTCGTTTCTTCTTCACTTGGAAAGGGGCTTTTTATTTCTTTAGGTGCGGTTTCTTCATCTTGAAGACTTGATCTTTTTCTTCACTTTCTTTCTTCATAAACGCGTCTTCAACCATCGAGATCTCAAAGTCAAGCCCTTCCGATCAAAGTAAGTTTCTTCCTTTATCTTGTAATTTTTAACTTGTTTTCTTTATCAGTTTGTTTAGGCCTTCAATTGCTAGTTGTTTAGTTTTTTTGGGTCCTCTGCATTTCGTTTCTGTGCTAGCTGCTGGGTTGCTGTGTGTGGAGTCTGTTATGTGTCGATTGCTGTGTGTGGAGTCTGCTAGCTGTGTGTGTTTGCGGGGTCTATTTTTTCTTCTCTGATTTCATACTTTGCTTTGCTCTGGTTTATGGTTGCTTTTCCTTCTTTGCTTTGTGGGGTCTATTATACTTCTTGTAAGCTCTGCTGATGAATATAATGTTTTGGGCTATAAAAAAACATGATTAGTCTATAAATTTATTCTTGAAATATCTAAGAAAACTTAATTCAGTGTTTGATAAAACAACTAACTTGATGTTTTTTTATTGATGTCACTAGCAATGGATAAGAATAACTGTTTTTTTCTAATCAATTAGGTTCATTTTTTCCAAAGATCAGTCCATGACAATATCAAAGGCATAATGATTCATTTAAGTTGCCAATAGTCCTCTTTAATTAAGTACTCATACCTAACAATAATGATTCATTGTCAAATTTTAAAAAGGACAAAAACAAATCATCTTGGGTTTTTCTTGCAATACCTATTATATGTATATATGTGAAAAGGGGTTAGTAATTTAGTATATTAGAAATAATGTTGCTATTGAAATTTCTTCAAAGGGGAGCCTTGTAAGGCTTTATTTCCTGCATTACATAATCATCCACTAAAACTATAGAAAATTACCCCAATTAATAATGAATCTTCATTTTATTCTTCAAAGTCTGATATTTCTTGAATGAAAGAATAGATTTTTTAGTTCTTTGACATAGTAAGTACCATTAATTAATGTGTCCCTTTGATTGACACAGACACATCAGGTGCTAATTCAAAATTCCACGTGTTTAGATTTGGATTTATAATTACGGATTTTAGAAAGGTCATGCATCCAATTGGAAAAATTAAAAGTATGAGAGATAGCTTGACAAATGAGTGCAAGTATAGAATTGAAATGATGCATTAGAGCAAAAACTTTATGTACTTGATGAAATTATGTAAGTATAATAGTTTATAACAAATTTTGATTAGCAACAAAATCTCTTTAAACCTTTTTTTATTATTATTTTTAATTATTCAAGTTTATACTTGTGACATATTACTTTTTGTTTCCCATATTTATTCAATCATACATGTGTAGCTCTTGTATTTATTCAGATTTTTTCATTTAATATATACCATGGGCATGCATACACTGTTAATTTTTTCAAATTTCTTTTTAAATTACCAATTTATTATTTTCTTTATTATGGTGGAGTATATGTATGTATGTTTTATGGCGGTGTATATATATAATTAAGCCTATATGCTATTTCAATTTTCTTAGGTGTATATATATATGCATGTTATGGACCCATGACAATATCTTTTTTTTTCTTAATTTATTAGAAAATTATGGCAGAAACACCATCAACTACGCCGATATTTGAAACACAATCCATAACTCCTTCCTCAGCACATTCAGTTAGATAAAAAATGGATGTGGCATGGAAATATGTCATCATGGCAACAAATTCAAATGACAAAAAGATATTAATATATGATTTTTGTTTAAAACAAGTGCATGGTGGAGGCATTCATAGAATAAAACAACACCATACAGGGGCTAAAGGGAAATTAATGGATGCAAAAAGGTTAGTTTGGAGGCTCGGTTTGAAATAAAAAGCATGTTGGATGCTAATTTGCAAAAGGCAAAGGAAAAGAAAAGGCTAATGGGTGAAGACGATGTAGAAGTTTTTTCTTCTTCTAAAGAGACTTCAAAGAGAAAGAGGATAACATTAATAGACATTGAAGTATATTTTAAAAAAGGTGTAAGTGATCCATCTCAACCTACTTTTAAAGCATGCATGCAAAGTAAGGAAAAGTGGCATGAAACTGACTTGTCATTTGCATTATAGTTATATGATCAATGTATTCCATTTAATGCTATGAATTCACTTGATCTTCAAAATGCCATTGATAACATAATCAGCATGGGTCATGGATATAAGCATCCTTCTTATCATGCTGTAAGCGTGAATTTGTTGAAAGATGTAAAAACACATTGCAAGTTAGTCATTGATGCTCTTAGAAATACTTGGGCCGATACCGGTTGCACAATAATGGGAGATGGATGGACACACAATAAACAAAGGCTTTTAATTAATTTTTTAGTTTATTGTCCAAAGGGTATTTCATTTGTTAAATTTGTTGATGCTTCTGATATTTACACAAATGCTGAAAATTTGTGTAATATTTTCTCTGAGATTGTTAAGTGGGTTAGCCCTCGCAATTTAGTTCACATGGTAACAGATAATGGAGCTAATTATAAAGCTGCAAGCTTTCAGCTTATAAAAAAATACCTTTGTATTTTTTGGTCACCATATGCAGCCCACTGAGTGAATTTAATATTTAAAGATATTAGACAAATGCCTACAATTGAAAGTTTATGCATTCTTACTTCGAAAGTGACTATTTTTGTGTATAGTCATAAGATTACTTTGAATTGGTTAAGAAAAAGAGAGGATTAGAGAGAAATTATCCATCCTAGTGCAACCCATTTTGCAACAAACTTTATTGCTTTGCAAAGTTTACATGCACATAAGGATGATTTGCAAGTTTTGGTTGTTGATGCTAAGTATAAATAGTTTTTGAAATTACAAAAGGGTAAAGAAGTAAAACAAATTGTATTAGATGAAAATTTTTGGGAAAATTGTTTGATGATTGTGAGGATTATGACTCCATTAATACGCTTGTTGAGGATATGTGATACTAAAGAAAAACCATCTCTAGGATATATTTATGAAGGCATGTACAAAGCACGTATGGGAATTATAAATGTATTTAAAAACAAGAAAAAATTATACAAGCCCTACATTAAGATTATAAACGGTACATGGGATTGCATGTTATGTCAAGATCTTTATACAGCAGCGTATTATTTGAATCTTGCTTTTTAGTATGATCAATCTTTTATTTGTAAGGAGTCGGAGATTATACATGGTATCTTAAATGTAATTGATAAGGTAGAGGATTTTGAAAGTAATAGTACACCAATACTTGATGAGTTGAGAATTTTTCGAGAATGTGAGATGGGCTTTTCTCATCCAAGGGCACTTGCTAGTAGCAAAATCACTAGACCAGGTAAGCATCAATTTCATAATAACACTACATTTCATGCGTATATAAATATGCACATATATTAAGTTCTAAAAACTAATAAAAGTTTTATATTATTTGTTTTTCATATCTAATAAAAGATGAATGGTGGAGATTGTTTGGTTATGATGTTCTAAATTTACAAAAGTTGGCTATAAGAATCCTTAGCCAAACTGCTTCTTCTTCTTGATGTGAGCGCAATTGGAATGTATTTGAACGCATCCACACTAAAAAAAAGATTGGAACATAATAGATTGAATGATCTTGTTTATGTTCACTACAACTTGAGATTGAAAAATAGGTCAGTTGTTTTTAATCCATAAAATTATCTTTATATTTTATCATTTGCCTCAAAATAATGTTTTCATTGTTTATAATTATCAAGTTAGCAAATTCTAAGAAGGCATATGATCCAATTGATTATGAATCAATTAAGAAAATTGAGTTTTGGGTTGTGGAGAAAGAAGCACAAGAAGGAGAGCTTGACTATGATGACCTTGAGAGGATGGTTGAAGAAAAACATCCAAAAGATGATGGAGCTTCAAATGTGCAAGGTTTGTTTCTTTTATATAATATGAATTTAACTTAGAATATTAAAAATTATATGTGTAGTATATTTAATTATATGTTTATTTTATAAATTTTAGATGTTATGGAGCATGATTTAATTAAAAGAGTTTATGAAAATGGAGATAAAGATGATGATGGAGATGAAGATGAAGATTGATGATTAATGATAATTGTTCATCACCATGTTAAACAAATTTATTTAGATATTATGTGGACTTATTTGGTTATTTATTATTTATGTTTGGACAATTTAATTGATTTTTATGCTTATAAACTTTATTGAATTTAATATTTTTATATGGATATTTGGTAACTAATAGATTTTTAAATGTATTTTAACATATCATATTTTTTATAAAATAATTATATTTAAAAAATTAAAATTTCGAGTCGACCCGATTCAACCAATTGAGTTTTGACTCAGTTGGCAAGCCGAGTCAATCTCCGAGTCGCTTCTGAAAACATTGGTCTTAGTAAATTTTTTTTGTTCCTTTCTAGTTTAGTTGAGGACTAAATAGGCTAATTTCAGTCAAATGAAATTGGTCTATCATACAAAATTTGCAGCATATTTTATGCCCACCATTTGTTTGTTAAAATTCATCTAAGAAATATTTTGTTTATTCTCCCAGTTGCAAGCTTTGTATGCTGCATGAAGACACTCTGGAGGGGAAATTTTCATAATTGGTCACTCAACTATGACCTTTTAACAATAAAGTGTTAGAAATAACCGTTACTCAAACCAATTATAGCATAAAAAATTTAATTAAATAATTGATATATTTAATTTAATATATTATAATATTAGTGATAGATTTTAATTAATAAAGTGTGTATAACACAATTTATAAACATAGAGTATATTCTAATATAATAAAATAAAAATTAAATGTTATATATAATATAGGTGTATAAATAATTTTTTCAATTAAGTAATAATTAATTTCATAAATGGATTCGGGCAGCAAAATGAATATTGGTTTGTCTCAAATCCATTTTAACACTACTCTAATTCATTTTATTAGGGTAGGATCGGATCTGATATGATCTGCTAATATCTGTAAGTGATGTATAAAAATTGCGTTTAATAGATCTTACAAATGGAAATCAGTTGTTATATTTAAAAAGAAAATTTATACCAAATGCTCGAAAATTTGTTGAAATACAAGTGATTAATCATAATAATTATTGTGACTATTTTAGATTTATTTAATGTTATTATGAAGAATTGAGGTGGGATCTTTGGAACATAAGTTATAGAAAATAAAAAGATAGTTACTTAATGGTGGCAAAAACCCTAGCTGCTTGTGAAGTTTTGTTGTCGGTGGAAAAAGCTCCTCCGCCTTTGCCGCCGAGTGAAAAACCCCAGAAGAAAAGGAAGCAGGACATTGACACGCATATGGAACTAGATGAATACGATGGTAATGCTAATGTAGTCTATGAGCCTAATGTGAAATCTTTTCGAGAGTTATTGATCCAAAAAGCAAAGAAGCAATATGGGGACCGAATTCCCTTTGCGAAGGACTTTATGATTGATGGTGATCTGAATGGAAATTCAGATATGGATTCAGAGCAGGATCCAGTAGACAGGGTAGTAGATTCTGATAATGAGAGTGAAACTGATGACGAGATATATATATCCCCCCAGGATAGACTTTTTAAACTGGATGTTTCAGAAAAAACTTGAAGCTCATTTAGCTAAACTTTGGAAAAAGTCAATTGTTGTCCGTTTGCTTGGAAAGAATGTCCTGTGTTGGGTCTTGTGCAGTAGACTGGAATCTCTATGGTCCCCTAAGGGATAGTATAAAGTTGTGGACCTCGATAAGCATTATTTTCTTATTCACTTTGACCTGATTGATGATTACATCAATACTTTAGTGGGGGGACCATGGACAATTATGGGACACTATTTAACTATTCAACCATGGAATCTAAACTTCTTGATAAACAACGATGCGTTGACATTTGTAGTTGCTTGGGTTCGGTTTCCAAGTTTTCCTCTCCATTACTATCACAAATGTGTCCTTCGACATATTGGCTCCAGTATTGGGAGGATGGTAAAGATTGACTATAACACTTCTGAGAAAAAACAGGCTAAATTCGTTCACATTGCTATTGAGTTAGATCTCACAAAGCCTTTTATCTCTCAAATCCAAATTAAAGATAGGCATTTCAATTTAGAGTATGAGGGACTTTATAAGATATGTTTTTTATGTGGGAAGTATGGCCATCTAAAAGACTAGTGCCCTCGAGTTTGTGGTCAGCCATCACATGGTTCAGATAACAACCATAAGGTAAATGGTATGGAAATGGATGGTGATAGAAATAACTACCTTGGGACGGAAAGGCATGAATTGAATTTTGGTCCATAGATGGTAGTCCAAATATGAGGGAGAAAGGCAGTGGGTGCTAATAATGTTACAGGTTATACCAATGGCAAAGGTATACAGAAGATCGCGAGGTCTAGATTTGCAGCCTTGAGCAAACTGAATGAGTCGAAGGATCAATAGGTAACAAAAGATGGTACAGACTTAAGTGCCCAAGAGTGGGACCGAGTTGACTGAAGTGTGAAGAGGTCTTCTTTAGAAAACCATTCGAAGGTAGAGGCTAATATGCAAAAGGATAAATCCCTTGTTAAAAAGGGAGTTTCTTTACATGACAATGCTCTGTTTGGGACTGACTCTACTAATTTAGTGCAGAGACAACACAGTATGGAACCAGAGCAGACGGTTACTAAGGCGGAGATGACAAATCGCTATGTGGTTATAAAAGGGAAAGAGAATCAAGATATTAATAAGCTGACTCCTCATATGGAGTCAAGCCTTTCCACACCTGACAACCATAATCGGGATGGGTTTAACAAACCACAATGTAAGCACTAGGTCCTGAGGAGGCTTTTGTTAGGGTTATCTAATGAAAAAAACTACTCCTTTAAAGATAATGAATCGAGGACAATGAACCCTTTGTTGTGTTGAAATTATTTTCTAAAAAGCATTTTTTTAAAATGTTTTCAAGCTTAATTTGGGTAGCTGAGTGGCACAAAGTGTCAAATGATGAAAAATACCCTTAACCGGGGGCTTAAATTGAGTTATGTAGGGTTAATAAGCCTTGCACATTGTGCATTTATGGTTTATACACCTGTACACTCTATAGAATCTCATCACTTGGCCTAAAAGTCAGGTTTTACCTATTTTTAGCAATGTATGGCCTTGCACAGGGAGTGTACAGCCGTGCATTGTAAAGAATCTTGCCTTTTCAGGCAAATTGACCTACTTTTGAAGTGTACAGCCGTGCATTCCTTTGCTATGGCCATACACTCAAAAGTTGGTGGATTTTTCCATGAGACAAATTGTAACACCCTATACCCGGTCAAAGAGAAGACTCGGATACCGAATGTCACAATCGGGTTTAAGCAATTTAGCGCATAAAAATAATCCTTTAATAAAAGTACTATTCATTTTATAAAAATTTTGGCAGAGTATCCCCTAAAATTTAAGTTGCTCCCTGAAAACAAATTCATCCAAAACACTTCTATTTGTTCTCATCCTACCGTTCATTCTCCAGTCAAACTCTAACACACAATTAATGCCCTTCCTCCAGCAAATCATAAACCAGCAAATATTAAACCATATATATTCCTTAATTTACAATACTTTTACTTTAGATACAAAACCAAGTTGTTCAAAACTATTTACATCATATTACATGTCCTTAAGTTAAGTACAAACCCAAAAACAAGTACTAGAAAAACCGTAAAAGAAACTATAGTGTATCCACCTCAAAATCCTTCTGTATACGATCCAAATTTTGGTGCAGATTCACCTACGGCTTTCCTTCCAAAAACTTCTTTAACCTACGCGCGGAAAGAAAACCACGCGCTAAGCATATTGCTTAGTGGTGTTCAAGCAATTCTATTTTTCCACATTATATATATACAGATAAATTAAGTAAATCATATACATCTACATACTTAAATTTCTTAAACAATGCACATTTTAACCAATCAAGCATTGACATATGGTAAAAGAACCTGATGAATGCAATTTAAACAAATATATACCTATGGTTACTATTTATTAACTAAATCAAATGTCAGACTAAACTTTGCGATTTGTATTTGCCCCAAGTAAATCCAGCAGAATCGCGCCGAGCTGGATGAACGTGATATAATCGGGGGATTCAGTTCTCGGAACCATCCAATCCCCATTAACAATTTCTTATTCCACATATGCAATTTTTTTCTATTACTTACATACATTTCTATATACACACACATATATATATACATGCAGTTGTGGATTCAGCTCTCGGAGCCATCCAATCCACAACTCCATTAAATTACATACACCAGATTCAGCTCTCGGAGCCATCCAATCCGATGTTACATATTAAGGCGCCACATTACAATTTCCCTAATTGGCATGCCAATCTATCCAATTTCTCCAATTCCTATCTGGCTTTACTAAGGGCAAATGAGAAATTTTCATAACAAATATACTTTACTTAGTTTTAATTAGATAAATATTCCTTTAATTTTACTTCTCCTTGGCTTTCATAACATTTTAAGTTAACACTTATTATCTATTAAGGATTAGAACTCAATTGACTTCATGACATGAATTACAATTCAAGCAAAATATTCTCTAATTATTTTGCTATCTTAAGTCACACTCAATTTGTATTAAGTATGTAACATAATTACAAATCTTTGGATTTACAACAATTTAATATATTTATAAACATATATACATGCATCTAGTCAAATTTTAAACTTAATATTTATAAGCTTTTTTCATAATTACTCAACTATAATTTAAATGTTTTTTTGTACAATAAAAATATTAACTACCAATTTTGTGCATAATGCATGCTTATTAATTTTTGCTTTATAAATCACATTTATATCATAACTTTACTTAATCTTAAACTCAATTTACATAACTTTAAACATAAGAGAATTAACAATAATTAAATCCATCCAAAACATAAATTCACTAACATACATATTGCATAAATTTAAAGGAAAAATAAATTTGCTTGAACACTTACTTGGTATTTGATTTTCTCTCAAAATTTCAGCCTTTAGGACCTTAATTCACCATCAAATTCCTTATCTTTCCCTATTTTCTCCATCTACTCCATTTCCTCTCTCTACAAAAATTCATAATCCACAAAAATTCCTCAATTCAACCTCCAAATAATAATTTATAGCAAAATCCAATAATTATATAACCAAAATTTCACTTAATTACCAACAATTTAATTTTTCCCCAATTAATCCAAACCCTAAATATAAAATACATCATCTCTACTTAAATTAATCACCAAAAATTAATAATTAGTAGTAAATAAATGCTTACCCAACTAAAGAGAGAGAAAAGCAACCAAAGAGAGAAAGATTTGGTGGAGGAGAAACCAAGCAAGGGGCTGCCACGCAAGGAAGAGGAAGAGAAAAGAAGAAGAAAAGAAGAACAAGGAAGGGGAGAAGGAGGAGGCGACGGCAGCGCCGGTGAGGGAGCCGGCGGTGGTGGCCGGACCAAGAAGAAGAAGAAGAAGAAGAAGAAGAAGAAGAAGAAGAAGAAGAAGAAGAAGAAGAAGAAGAAGAAGAAGAAGAAGAGGAGGAGGAGGAGGAGAGGGGCTGCTGTCGGGTTCAAGGGACCAAGAAAAAGGAATTTATTCCTTAAAAAAAATCAAAGAAAAGACAATGGCCAAAACTACATAGTTTTGGTCAAATGTCTATTTTAGTCCCCCAAGTTTGTTCTATTAGCAAAACGACCCCAAAACTTTCTAAATTCATTTCAATTACACCTAAAATTATTAAATAAAAAATTGGGGTGTTACACAAATGGGCAAGTGGAGGCACCATTAAAGTGTACAACCATGCATACCAAATGTACAGTCGTACACTCACTTTTATGTAAGCTTTTCTTGAATTCTTTCAAAGGGTTGGTTGGTTAGTTTTTGAAATTTTCAAGTAATCGTTAACATTGTCTTTCAAAAAGGAGATCTTCGAAACATTCCAAAAGCTTTTCAAGTTTTTAAGCAAAAAAAAAAAGGATATTTGGCTTTTAGCTCTTAATTCTTTCAACTACTTTTTGGCTATTTCAACACAATAAAGGGTTTATGAATCTGACGTTCGACAGTTTAATCGAGTAAGTACACTGAAGGTAATATAAAATACCTTTTTTGTTATTTTCGTGATCATAATAAATTTTGTCATTCTTTTCATCTACTATTTTTTTTATTATACATTAATCTCTGCTAGATTTAGGTTGTGAAACCCTTTAAAAAGGTATGTTGCCGTGTGATATAAATTATTAGGTTATCTTTTTTAAACTCCGTTTTGTCCATTTTAAAATCAATTGTTTCAAAATAAAACCTGGTTTAAAAAATCTTATTTATATTAGCTTTTCCTTTTTGCTCTATTTTGGATTTGCTATTGATGAGGACTCTACTTTAAAAAGGGGAAAGAAAATCCACCGTTATCAGACTGATTCGGCCGTGTATTGTTGATATGCACTCACGCGTTAAATAATGCACGGCTTAAAATATGTTTTCTTGTTTTTTTTAAGGTAGAAGAGATGACTATATGTCATCAAACGCGCTCTCGTGCATTTTTAACATACATACTGGATCCTTATTTTTTATCCTTTTCTTTTTTTTTACTTCAATTAGTTTTATGAATATTCTATTTTCTTTCTTTATTATTATTATTATTATTATTATTATTATTATTATTATTATTATTATTATTATTATCATCATCATTATCATCATCATCATCATCATCATCATTATTATTATCATTACTCCTGTGGGATATGCCTTTTTGTGGATATGATCTAGGAAGCACTATAGGTAAGTCCACTATCCTTTCCCTTTACTGTAAAAATACTTTTTTGACCGCAAACGAAAAATGTCACTAAAAACATTTATAGTAATTAATTGGGATATTTCATTAATATAGTTGGACCAATGTCCACATTTTTGCCTAAAAAATTCACGTATAAAAATTAGCTTTTAATAATATAAATAATTTTATATATAATTAAATAACGCATGACGTTTCATAAATAACACTTGGACTGGCGAGTCCTTGTCTTTAAGATCTCACAATAAAACGCTTCTTCAATAATCCACATGTGAATACCAAAGTCTTCACCTAAAAATTTTACAATGGACTGCTCGATTTATGGATGTCTTTATCGCTTTATTTTATGCAATGATTTATCGCTTTCCTACATGATTGCGTGCAACTTTAATTTCTATATTTGTTCTAATCTTGCAAGAAAGAAAAGGGATAACATGATTAATATGAAAGCTAACATGTCACATTTATCAAGGGTAAAAATAAAAATAAAATTCTGAACCCTCTTTAGTTTTTGGCCTCACGAGATCGAAACACCCTTTTTTTTCAATGTCCTATTGAGTGGCGACTCCTTACTATCAGCCTTGTGGTACCTAACTAGATGCCTCCCAGCTATCGATCGTTAGCGTTGAGATAGGGATACCTGGGCGTGCCATATCATGCCTTTTGAGGTTTATGATTTAGCAAGTTGAGTTGAGTCCTTTTCCTATCATGAGGTAACCGTCGGCCTAGATAGGGAACTTCAACCTGGTTCTGGCCTTAAAAGTGGGACTGAACCGCCAAAGGTTAGAGATTTTCTCACTTGAGCTAGACGATCCCTTGGTTTCGAGGGTGAAATCGAGTGTTGGTGACTTAGAAGGAAAAGTTATGAGGGAAGAGTACGCATCATAGTGGTGACTCCACTGGGGATCATTCAAGATTTCGCTCTGAAACCACTTTTGATTTGTGTGACATAAAAGGCTTTCAGTTAAGAAATTTTATCTCTTTTTGAAATTGCATTAAAATTATGCTAGTGCCTTAGAATAAGTTAGGTGTCCCAATTTTCTGACCCTGGTGCGTTCCCGAAGCACTTCCTCATCGTTCACTTAACCGAGGGTAGTGTTAGGGATAATCACCAACCCATGTCTAGTACCTGATGGTATATTAAATGGTGACCCAATCGTTCGTTATGCTTGTGATGAGCTAGATCCATTGGCAGAGACTATGCTTAGATAGCCTTGTAATTGAATACCTAGACCAAAGCCCATATAATGACATAGAAATCTCCATTAGGACGTCCGTAATAATTTTGCATTGCTTGTGATATGGATCTTTGCATATTAGGCATGCCTTGATGAATTCAGATGTTTGCTTATAAAAGACTGCCATGCCCCGGTAAACCCATTCTAATTTGTTTAGGTCGCTCGAATACTCACCAATCAAAACCCTTTTTGTATGTTTTTCGTGAGAGAAGTTATGCTGTTGAATTTTTACCGTGCACCATACGTATTCATTAGGGTCTCTTATTGATCTATGAATTGAGCCCACTTAGGTAAGAGGACTTTAACCATGTGTGTGTGAGGAATAAGGTAGAAAGGATCCTTGCATGTGGTTATCGATTCTGCATCTCACAATTATACATCTACTCGTGCATCATGCTAATAACCCTTATTTTGAAAGCCATAATAGAGCTATCATTTCCTAGGCGGTTTCGAGGTTTGGATGGTTATTTGGTTAAGAAGTGGTTTGGCGAACAGACAGAAAAGCTGGTATCATGGCAGAGTTCAGAATTAGGATTTGAGTTAGGTATAGACAGTGTTTTAGAAGAATTTTTAGACGTGTTTTTAGAATAGTCAGAAAGGGAAGTTATGGTTGAACTCACTCCTCCAGTTGGTTCCTTTGGTTTCGAAGATGCTAATAAAAGGATGGAAGATCTTGAGGGAGAAATGATGTCGATGTTTACAAGTCTTACGGCCAATATGCTTTCATTATAGCTGCTCAACCTATTATGCCAGCTGTTATTCTAGTTAAACTGACTCCTATCGAGGAGATTTTAGTAGCTTCTGTCATAATGCCCCCACCAACAGCAGATGCCAGGAATGTTACTTTGCGAAGAGTTGAAAGGGATGTCACTCGAGGTGGCCCCGAATGTGATTTTATAACTGACGAGGAGGATGAGTTACGGGCCCCTCAAGTATTGAAGAAAAGTCCTGCTGTGAGGAAGATGGAAGAGAAGTTAGAGGCTTTGACTACGATGCTGTTAATTGGGAAAGGATTCAGTCTCGAGGATATTAATTTAGATGGCGAAGATGCCTTGCCTAATCAGTTTAAGATGCCTGACTTGATGAAATTTTATGGTACATCTGATCTACTAGCCCACATCAAACAGTACGTCCTGCTCATGAAAAGGATTACCCTCACTAAGAGACAAAAGGTAGATCTATTTAGCCTTAGGCTAGTGGGTCCCACTATTGACTGGTATCATAGTCTGGATAGAAAGACAAAAGAAAAGATTGAAAAAGGTTAAAAAAAGAATTCTTTAGGCAGTATGATTGTAGCACACATATGGAAGTTATCTCAAAATATTTAGAGTTGTTACAATAGAAACCTAGAGAGTCTTTCCATGAGTACCTCACTCAATAGAGGAATAAAGTGATGGAGATCCACCTATTCATTCGGAATGCTAGTCCTTATCTAAAGGAAGGTCTCAAAATGAAGGATTGGGAGTCTTTGAAAGACATAAAAATTAAAGCCGAGGGAGAATATTTGGCAAAGAAAGCTAGTGCTATAAGTTAGAATAATGGAGATTATAACAGTAACAAGAGAGATTTTGGGAGCTCAAAAGTCGGCAAGAATACTGGAAGCAATAGTGGCAATGGAGGTAACAATGGAAGGAATGTCGAGGTATCAGCAATGGGAGTTAATACACACCGTTACTTAGAATTAGGCAAGTCATTATACTAGTGCCTTAGTCATTAATGAAAGAAGAGAAGTTACAGACGATGCCCTCCAAGCTTGTAAGGAGTTAGGGCCAGCCAAGATATAGATCTGATTGGTATTGTACCTTTCACCAATATACAGGGCACGAGACTGGTTATTGTCATTCTCTAAGGCACCGTATCCAAGACTTGATTGACTCTCAAAAGATTGTTGATACAGAGAAAAGAACCTAAAAGAAGGAAGCTTACAATGTTGTGTCACCATCGGTCTTTATGGTTGGGTTTAAATTGCCAGAATGGTATGTTTTGAAGGATTTGTATGGAAATGAGTATTTGGCTATCATGCACAAAGCCCAAAAAAGTAGTAATGGTCCAGACACAAGTGTAAAAGGGTTAACAGAAGCGAGGGAATTAGTTTAGCTAGTGGATATCTTGGATATAGACAATGAAATGGGCTTAGTCAAGGTTAAAGAGGAACCAAAGGACCTATGGGAAACTGATGAAGATGAGAAGGAAGTGATAGATGGAAAGATGATTCAAGCAGTCACTAAAAGTGGAAGGGTCATGCCAGAAGTTGAGAGGATGTAGGAGCCCGCTACTCCCACAAAGGAAAGAACCACAGAGGATAACTTGGTCCTGAAACAGTTTAAGAAAATGCCCGCTGAGATTTCAATCTAGGATTTGCTTAAGCAGTCGCCTTCCCACTACTAGAAGTTGGTAGAGGTTTTGTGTGAGTCCACTGTTGCTACCACCATATCTCCTTCCGACCTATTAGAAATGGTGATAGGGGATTTTGAAGAAAAGATCATGTTCACTAATGCAAACCTCCCCGTTGAAAGGATGCAAGTATAACCACCCTTTATATATTAGGATTGAGGTAAATGAAAAACACATTGCATGTGTAATGGTGAATGATGGTTTTTCTATCAATGTGTGTCCTTTTATGGCAATGGCAGCCTATGGTATTGATGAGACTATGCTCACTAAGTCTCGAATTACTATAACGGCTTATGACAACTCTAAGAGGCGGGCTGTTGGCACCTTTAGGGCAGTAGTGAAGACAAAATCTATTGAGACTGAGGCAGAGTTTGTAGTGTTACAGATATCAGCCAATTTCTCTTTGTTGTTAGGATGACCTTGGTTTCACAAGCTAGCAGTGTAACATCCCCGGATCGACCGCTTGTCAATATTGTCCGCTTTGGGCCTCAGCCCTCACGATTTTGTTTTTGGGTCTCAACAAGAGAGAGGTATCCATAGCCTTATAAGGCCTACTTCGTTCTCCTCTCCAATCGATGTGAAATTGGGACACAATTCACCTCCCTTAAGGCCCGGCCCAGCGTCCTCGCTGATACACCGATCCGGCACTTGCTATGACACCAATTGTAACGTCCCCGGATCGGCCACTTGTCGATATTATCCGCTTTGGACCTCGGCCCTCACGATTTTGTTTTTGGGTCTTCCCAAAAGGCCTCAACAAGGGAGAGATATCCATAGCCGTATCAAGCCTACTTCGTTCTCCTCTCCAATCAATATGGGATTGTGTCATTGTGTCCCAATCCCACATCGGTTGGAGAGGAGAACAAAGTAGGCCGTATAAGGCTATGGATACCTCTCCCTTGTCGATGCCTTTTGGGGAGACCCAAAAATAAAATCGTGAGGATCGAGGCCTAAAGCGGACAATATCGACAAGTGGCTGATCCGAAGATGTTACAATTGGTATCAGAGCCGGTGCCGAACCGGTATATCAATGAAGACGCTGGGTCAGGCCCTAAAGGGGGTGGATTGTGTCCCAATCTCACATCGGTTGGAGAGGAGAACGAAGTAAGCCTTATAAGGCTATGGATACCTCTCCCTTGTCGAGACCTTTTGGGGAGACCCAAAAATAAAATCGTGAGGGCCGAGGCCTAAAGCGGACAATATCGACAAGTGGCCGATCCGTGGACGTTACACGTAATATGATAGAAAGGGCATTCGGAGTGTTAAAAGCTAGATTTTCAATTTTGAAATCAATACCAAACTATCCTTTACGTCGACAAAAGTTGATTCCCATTGCATATTGCATATTGCACAATTTCATCAGAACGAAAGATAGAGCCGATCAACTGTTTATATTATATGATAGAGAAGATTTAACAGTGCCTGAAGAAGTCACTGTTGAAGTACAACAGGAGGGTATTAATATTAATTTATCCCAATAAATATAAATGGAAATAGTTAAAGAGATAATTGTTGATCGATTGTACAACAATTATAATAATAATAGAAATTAAAAATTGATTGCATTTTTTTATGTTACTATCATTTTTTTAATTCAATATTTATTAATTTATAAATATTAAATTTAATTGAACTATTTTAATAAATTTATAATTTAATCAGATATACGTATTATTTTAATTTTAAAAATTAGAGTATACATATTTTTTAACAATATATAATTTAATTTTTTAATTTAGAAAATATTTTTTATTTTTAATAAATGAATATACTTTCTTATTTTTTATTTTAAAAAAAATAATTTTTTATTTGTTGATAAATAAATTTATTTTTTAAATTTTATATAAAAAATAAATAATTTAATTTTTTTAAGAAAATAGAAAACAGTATTTTTTTCTTAGGTAAAAGCCCTCTATGTGCGTTTGATTGAATGCTGATTACTGGAGTAGGTTATGGCAGTTGATTTTTGCCTTTTCTTTTTTTTTAAGAAAAAGAAACGTTGAATTATTATTATTATTATTATTATTATTATTTTTATTATTTATTTTTTTTTGGGCGGCTAGGAGGGTTAGGAGCTCCGCCTATGCATGTTGGTCTCTTCCTTTTCTGTTGATGGAGCAGACAAAACCAGTCCACAGCCAAGTAAAAAAATTTTAACACAACCCAAATGGAATTTCTGTGTACCTAATTAGACCCCACTTTGGGAAATGTATCTTAAGTAAGTAAAGTCATAAACGATGTTTGAAAAGTAGCCTTGTCCTTGTCTAATCAGATTTTCACATATACAAGTAGCTTCGTATCAGCTTCACTGTTTAATATTTCAACATCACACATATAATTCTAAAAGTCTTGTCAGGAAAACAGTTAAAGCAAAAGTCAAGTCAGGACAAAAAAAAGAAATTATCTACATAAAGAGTTTAAGAAGAATATAACAACACGTTATTGATACATAGTCGAACATAGTTATACATGAATGTCTCATGTGAAAACAGTCTAGGCAAGAGGTGTTTTTCAGGATTTTAATGATGTTGTTCTCAGAATATTTACTTATTTTACTTCTTGCTTTCAGTTTCTCAGGGAAACAAAGAGTTGCTTCTGTTTCTCTGCCTCAAGATGAGGGTATGATCTTCTTTTCTTCTTTACGATTTCTGCCATTTTCTCTTTTGCATTGCACGGAGCACCCAAAAACAACAATTTTTTTTTTTAACTTTTAGGATAAATATAATGATCAACACAAGTTTAGGAGTTTCGTTTCCCATTTCTTTTATTTTATTTATTTTTGAATTATTAGAAAAGACTTGAAATTGGGTATGTTGCTGTTGTGTCCACAGTGGATGTTCTAAATCAAATTACCAAAAAACTTGGAGCCGATAACTGGAATTTCAGTGCTGATGATGCATGTGGAAGTTCAGTGGATGAATTAGCAGGTGGTTCCAGAAACATCAGCTGTAGCTGCCAATTCCAGAACAATACATGCCACATTGTATCCTTGTAAGTTTATATGTGAAAAAATTCTGAGTTTTGCCTCCTATAAAATGCTTATCTGTGTAGTTCTGTTATATGGCTTCGGCTTTGTGCTAAGAGATGAATTATGGGTTTGGTTTGGAATTTTCAGGGAAATCAAGAACTTCAGTCTCCCAGGAGAACTTCCACCTCAACTCTTCCTGCTTCCTTATCTCGAGACAATGTGAGAATTATGGAAACTACATCACTGGCACCAGGATTTAGGCTAGTAACATTTCTATACTTTATAAAATTCATGTGATATTGTCCTGCAGAGATTTTGCTTACAACTACCTGAGTGGTTCGATACCTGAGGAATGGGCTTCCATGAAATTGAACTCCATGTAAGTTGTCATTCTTCCAATTTATATCCGCTTTTTGAGTTAATTGAATTCACTCACTATACATTACATTAACTGAGCATAATTTGTTCAGATCTCTTTTGGTAAACCGGTTATCTGGGAATCTTCCTAGCTATTTGGGGAACTTCACCAGTCTTAACTACTTGTAAGTTCTTGAATTCGGATTAAGCAGAATTATTCAGAAATTGTATTCTTTCCATCTCACCAATGTACACTTTTTACCAGGAACCTTGAAGCTAACCAATTTTCTGGATCAGTCCCCCAGGAATTGGGGAAGTTAGTTAACTTGAAAAGCTTGTACGAATTTTCTATAAACTCATTTTTTCAGCTTTATACCTCTTGGTATGTTTCCTCTCAATTTACAAAAGAATCATATCAGTTTCCTGCTTCAGGATACTATCTTCCAATAACTTAAGTGGCAATTTACCAATGGAACTTGCTGAGCTGAAGAACCTCTCTGATTTGTAAGGTTTTTTCCGTTGAAGTTTTAATTACATTTTAATCATTTTTCATCAATTAAGTTGACATGAGGTGTAAACTGTTTTATTCATTTATTCATATTGCATAATGCAGAAGAATAAGTGATAACAACTTCAATGGGAGCATACCTGACTTTCAAAGCTGGAGACAGCTCGACAGGCTGTAAGATCCTGCACTTCCTAGATGTTAAGAAAGAAACCTCATTATAAGGGTATTGAAATTGCTTTCCTTTTGCTTTCTTAAAGAGAAATACAAGCCACTGGACTGAAAGGGCCCATTCCAACCTCAATTTCAGTTCTGCAAAACTTAACGGACTTGTAAGTGGGAAATTATCGATGGAGTACTTGATTCGGATTCATTTTTTCAGTTGTCATTGAAGTGATCAGCTCATAGTGAAAGTGTTTGGTGCAGGAGGATTAGTGACATAAACGGAACAAGCCATTCTCTTCCCAATATAAGTGGCATATCAGGTCTTAGACGGCTGTATGTTCACTGTTTAATTCCAGGGTAATTCGTTACAAGTTTAATTATTTACTAAAGAACTATCTGATATTGTGTCTATTTGATTGTCAGAGTATTGAGGAACTGTAATATTTCTGGAGAAATCCCACCATATTTCTGGGAAATGAATGAGCTGCGCACTCTGTGAGTATAGAATTGTACATTTACCTTTAAATAGGCCTCAAATTTTAAGTGGACTAATGAAAAGCATTACATATGTTTCTTAATTATGGACAGAGATCTCAGCTTTAATAGGTTAGAAGGGAGGCTTCCTGCTTCTATTAATGCTGCAAATCTAGTATTCCTGTAAGTTAACCAAAATTCTAGAATTTTAACGTGAAAAATTCATTATCTCTACCTCACTAGTTGCTTGTTTCCTTGGTCAGCTTTCTAAATCACAACTTGCTCAATGGAGAGATTCCAATCTTTAGGAAAGGGATAGATGTGTATGTGTTTTGCTGCGTAATTAGATGCCTTTTTCTTCTGTTTATTTAAGGAATAGATATACTTTCCTTACTTGTAATTCAGTAACCTGCAATGGCTAATATTTTTCAATGCAGGGATCTTTCTTATAACAATTTCACAAAACAAAGCCCTGCAGAGCCAGCTTGTCAGCAGACAAGGCCAGTACTCATCTCCTTTGATTGAATATAAGTACCTGCCTCCATTCACTGTATTGTATTTGAATGTTTTCCTTCTACTTTCACCAGGGAAATGAATCTGAACTTGTACCGAAGTTCTTCAAAGGAGAATGGCTTGTAAATTGCTTTTCTTGTTACTGATGCTTTAATATGCATATTTAGCTACCTTTAGTAATGGTCATTTTACATATAAAATATCCTAATCTGTCGTTTTCTGACTTAAACTAGAGATGGGGCATGCATGGATTCTTTCACATGTGATCAATGTAAGAATTTTATTTGGAAATTTAACTGTGAAATTGTGTTTCCAACTCATGAAACCCACTGTTTTAAACATCTGTTGCAGACTGGCACTCCTTATATATAAACTGCGGTGGAAATACTGAGACAATAGATGGAAAAACTTATGAAGGAGATGGAGAAGATACAAGTGGTGCTGCAAGGTTTCACCAAAGCAACAATAACTGGGGATTTAGCAGCACTGGGGACTTTATGGGTGACAATAATGACAGAAACTTAGGCTCCAGTGTCATAAGTTTGTCATCATCAAACCTTGATGGATTGTACAGAAATGCACGCCTATCACCTGTTTCCCTTACTTATTATCGGTATTGCTTGCAGAATGAAAGTTATAATGTCAGTTTACACTTTGCTGAAATCCTATTTACAGATGACAAACCATATAACAATCTTGCAAGGCGCATCTTTGACATCTATATTCAGGTATCTTAGGCTGCTTGTTTTTCTATTTGACATTTACTTCACATAACTGAGGAATGGACATTCATGCTTCAGATTGAATGGCAAGACTTCTGTATATTGATGGTATATTGCAGGACAATTTAGTGGAGAAGGATTTTAATATAGAAGCTGCAGCCCCAGGTGCTCTTGTTCCTCTCACAAAAACATACAGTGCTAATGTGTCAAATGGCATCTTGGAGATCCGGTTCTATTGGGCTGGCAAAGGTACTACAAGGATTCCTAGAATTGGTCAGTATGGCCCCCTAATATCAGCAATTTCCGTGAATCCTAGTAAGTGATTCTCTTTCTATTCTACAGCTAATATGATTCTGAACATTAATGATCCTATCTAAACACCAATAAGATTTCAGTTCTGTGCTTATATATCAGATCAAGATTTGTTCAATATCTCTTTTCTTGTCTTACTTGTGCAGAGTTTAAGCCTCAGTCTGGAGGTAGGAAGAAAAAAGTTGTTCCCATTGTAATTGGAATACTAGGTTCATGTCTCATTCTCTCAGTATTGGGTTTCCTTTGGTGGAGAGGCCACTCGAAAGTGAAGAGAAAGAGGAACAAAGGTATAAGTCATTCCTGTAATATAAATCACAGCTTTGTTCTGACCGTTCTAATTTCTTGAAGCAAGTGGAAATTTTAGTTAGCTGTTATAAATGCATACTTAATTTTGTTGCTTTGGACAGACCTTGAAGGACTTGAAACTCGAGTTGCTTCTTTCACCTTACAACAAATTAGAGCTGCCACTGAAAACTTTGATTCTGCAAACAAAATCGGAGCAGGAGGATTCGGACCTGTTTACAAGGTATATATTTGTGGCTAGTTGCTTCTCTTATTTGTGGCTAGTTGCTTCTCTTTGGATATCAATTAAGCTTGAAAGGTTCAATCTAGTGATGCAATTATTTTTGCAGGGTTTTTTAGCTGATGGCACCACAGTAGCTGTTAAGCAGCTCTCAGCTAAATCAACTCAGGGAAATCGCGAATTCTTGAATGAGATAGGCATGATTTCGTGTCTTCAACATCCAAATCTTGTCAAACTTCACGGTTGCTGCATAGAGGAAGATCAATTATTGCTAGTATACGAGTATATGGAAAATAATAGCCTTGCTCATGCTTTATTCAGTGAGTTACAATCTTGTTTCGTATACAACGAAAGAAAACTGGGCCAAGAACTAGTCTTAAGGTAATGATTTCTTTGGATGATTGCTTGTAGGCCCAAAACACAACCAACAGAAACTAGACTGGCAAACAAGGCAGAAAATTTGTGTTGGGATAGCTAGAGGTTTATCATTTCTGCATGAAGAGTCGAGGTTCAAAATTGTTCATAGAGACATCAAAGCAAACAATGTTCTCCTTGACGAGTATCTAAATGCTAAGATTTCTGACTTTGGGTTGGCTAAACTTGATGAAGAAGAAAAAACTCATATTAGCACCAGAATTGCTGGAACAATGTAAGTTATTGTTCTTAATTATGGACAGAACTTTGTCTAGTTAAACTCTCTAAACATTATTTTAAGTCATGATTTCTCCATTTGGCAGAGGATATATAGCACCGGAATATGCATTAGGGGGTTATTTGACTCATAAAGCAGATGTTTACAGTTTTGGCATTCTGGCCTTAGAAATTGTGAGTGGGAAGCCAAATGCAAGTCTTGGACCAGAGAACAAGTTCACATGTCTTCTGGATTGGGTAATGGACTAGAATATTTTTATGTCCTTATTCTTCCATTAGAAGTTCTTTCAATCAGATACATAAATCCTTCCACTGCAGGCCTGCAAAATGGGAAGCTATTGGAACTCGTGGATGAGAATCTGGAATTTGAATATAACAAAGTAGAAGCTGAACGAATGATCAAAGTGGCACTGTTATGCACAAATGCAACAACTCATTTTAGACCAAATATGTCTGAAGTAGTGAGTATGCTGGAAGGTAACGGGAGTATACCAGATGTGAATCATGAAGAAAGTAACTATGACGAAGATTTGAGGTTTAAGGTGATAAGAGATCATCTAAAATCCATGCCAAGTGGCAGTTCGGGAGCAGATATACACCATAACACAACATCAGTAAGGTCTGAGTATGGTTCTTCCTCTGCTTCTATCACTGATTTTCTTTAGGATTGTGTCTTTTTCTACCATTATGGTTTCTTGCAAATCAAGCTAAAGTTTTATATAATTTACTTGGGATGTGTAAGAACGCAGTAAAAAAGAAAAAATTACGAGATAAATTTCTGTTTTACGGACAATGAGTAGTTTCCAGGTTGTGAGTTGCCAATTATCAATAGTCATATAACAAAAGTATACAAAATGTATATTCAAGTCAAATAAAATTATTGTATCCTTCCTTTTGTTTATAACCTAATTATTATATATTTTTTATATTTATTTTAAGAAATTAAGTTGTGTAATTTATAAAAAATAAAATAAACCACATACATCACCCTCTAAGGGAAAATATTTAGACAAAAATGGCCAAATATATTGATATAATTTTTAAAAATGACAAGTAATAATTAAAAATAGAATCTAAAATTATCATTATAAAATTTGCGTGACTGTGGCAATTAGCTAGGAGTCTTTAGTAAACTTATATTTTTGCAATTTATATGATTTAATATGGAGTCGGAGTTTAGGTGGAGCCAAAACGTTAAGCCGTGGATAAAGAACACATATCAATTCCCGCAATACCACGTATTTTCTGAGTAATCCGTGAGCTTCTGCCATTTGTTTTAAAATCTATATTATTATCTTCTCGCTCCTATAATGGCTACAGGCTGCCTGCCCATCATCTACAATAAATAATTTTCCACTTGTGAGTGGATGATGATGAAGATGATGGGAAACTACAAACTATTCCTTATGACTATGCTATAACAATTGGCATCTTATACTTATTAACTCATGGTAATTTGGTATGCGTATCCACGTAAGGTAATTTACATGGATAATCTGTAGTTTTTTATAATAAAATTCGAATTTCTTCGTCAATAACAATAAAAATAATAATGTGGGGGAGTTGTCGGCAAAGTTTTGGCTGATTCCTAATTTGTTTGACTTAAGTGGAACCGGATTTGCTTCCTGACTAACAAATCTATGACTCTGTTGTGCCCGTGGGCTACATTTGATTTGAAGATTCGATAAGTAAAAAACTGATATATATATATATATATATATATATATATATATATATATATGAGAAGGAGAAGGGTCGGAGGATTCTCTCAACTAGGGATAATCATGGGGCGGGGATTCCCCGAAATTTCCCCCCGCGGGGACGGGGGCGGGGGGAAAAAATTCCCGTCCTAGAATCGGGGGCGGGAACGGGGAATGGGGTATCCGCCCCGCGGGGATCCCTGCCCCGCAAAAAAAAAAAAAAAATATATATATATATATATATATATATATATATATATATATATATATATATATATATATATTTATATTTATTTTAAAATATAATATTTTATAAATAAAATTAAAATATAATTTAATTTTATAATTATTAAATTTTAAATTATACTTAATTTTAAATTATTATTGATTTTAAATTTTTTATTTATTAAATATTATATTTTAATTTTAATTATTTATAAAATAATTTAATTTTATAATTATTAAATTTTAAATTATACTTAATTTTAAATTATTATTAATTTTAAATTTTTTATTTGTTAAATATTATATTTTAATTTTAATTATTTATAAAATATTATATTTTAAAATTTAAAAAAAAAAAACGGGGGATGGGGATCCCCGCGGGGGACGGGGATCCCCGTGGGGCGGGGACGGGGGAAATTCCCCCCCCCCCCGAGATTGGTGGCGGGGGCGGGGCGGGGAATCCCCGCCACTGGCGGGGGAGGGAGTGGGGGAGAATTCCCCGGCCCCGCCCCGCCCCGTGATCATCCCTACTCTCAACTTTATATTTTTTATTTGATCTTCGCTTTTTAATTTTTATCATGAAATGAATTATTAAAATTAGGTTGTATTAATTATTTTAGTCCGTTATTAAAAATATGTGTCTGATCTCACTGAGAATAAGTATTTATTTTTTATGACAAAAGTTAATGAAAAGAATTAGTCTTCTTGAATTTCAGATATTTTAATAAATTTATTATATGATCTCTTGTATAAACGAAGTTGAAAATTTCAGACCCAAGACATTGTGTTATTAGCCCAACAAAAAGTTGAAATTTTCAATGGAAATGTACATTGTAAACGTGATGAAATTCAAGAAACAAAATAGCCACACATTTCATATTAAATGGCCATAAAGTAGTATGTGTTATGGAATAATGAGTATAAATTAACAAATTATTTCATATTATCTCATCCATTTTTTATGTGTTACTTTAGAATAAAATATAAATTCTATCAATCTATTATTTTTATATTTTTAATATAATATAATTTATTTTTTCAATTTAGTTTGAAAAAATATACTGCAAACAGTGTTAAGGGCACCATGGTCCGCTCCATGGGTTTAGACACTTTTTGTATAATACTGTTTGAATAAATCACTTTATTGTTTTGAAAAATCAGAATTAAAAAATAGTATCATTCCATTTACAAATAAATATTCGTTTTCTTGCGAAAAATTAAAAAATACATTTATTGTCTTTTATTTATACTAATTTGTCCCTTTTTAAAAAGAAACCATTAATTATTAATTGTATTTTATATTTATTTTATACGGAACATATTTAAAAAATAACATTAAAACGTATCGTATTTTAAAAAATTGAACATTTATCTGTAAATATATCTAAATCGAAAAATAAATATTTATTTGTAAGTGAAATGTAAAGAATATTTTAAATTTTAATACAGAGACATTTATTCGCTTATAAACATTATTTAGAGGTTTGAAATACTGTAATTATTTGTTTAATCCACATGTCAAGAGTTGAAAAAATAATAATAATGACAGGTACTACCGTAGCATTAAATAAAGCAATTTTTGCTTAATGTGTACAATAAATTAATAATTGGTTCGCTGAACCATCTATTTTCAAGATTATAGACCACTGTATTTGATAGGCTTTCTAAATTTCTTTAATACTAAATAATGCAGGATAATCAGCTTTTGATTCCATATGTGCAAAAGAAATAAAGGGGGCCTCCTTGTTGTTTAAAAATTACCTTTCTTTTTATTTTTTTTTATAAATTTCATATTTATCTTTTTAATTTTAACTATTTATTTCTTTAATATTAATTACAACTAAATTTACTATTTAGCATGCATTTCAATTAAATTATTTTTTCTTTATTTATAATATAAAAAGAAAACTTGCGTTCTCGTTTAGAAATTTGAATTTATTTTGACCAAAAAAATTAGAAATTATAATTTTTCCAATTTATTCACCTTCTACTTTGCTTCCTTTAGTTAGGCAAACTGACCAAGTCTGCAATTGGACAGAGAAAAGTTGATTTGGTTCATTGAATAATAAAAATACTAATAAAAAAAGAGTTATAGAAACTAATTAAATTAATGTACCAACCAAAATTTCTTGATTACATATAACATGATCACGTGTATGAAAAGTAATTTTTAGTTAATTACTTTGGACCTGCTTTTTCTGGTCCTATTCATCCAGCCGGGCTGCTCTTAGCTCCATAATAAGTAATTAATTTTCTTTTCTCCACTTGATTATGAGGTTTCCTAATAATTTCCTCTAATAATAATATATTCCTCCATTTTATCCGTTAAAATGTCGGTTTTTAAAATATATTTGTTCTATTAAATTACCATTTTAGTACGACAGCTAATGATTCATTTCTTGTTTTACTTTCATATAATATTAATAAAATATCTGATAATTTAATTAATTTTTTATATAATTTATTATAATAATTTAAATTAAAAGAAAAAGACAAATCAAAATCCAAATTGAGACCAAAAATACAATTATATTCAGGTTTTAAGAGGATATATATATATATATATATATATATATATATATGTTAATACATAAATTTTTTCAGCAGTCTCCCACAAATCAATCCAGCGTCAAATTATGTAATAAACGTGTTAAAAATATAAATAATATTTTTATATTATTAAAAATATTATATTATTTTTTTAAACTTAATTAAAATGTCAAATTATTTTATATTATTGTACACGCGTACACGTGTTTGATTTTTATGTCCGTTTAGAAAATTTGCACTGTATGATATTTTTAATAGATTCAAGGTATCTTGATATCCAATTAGTTAAAAAAATAATAATTTGTTAAATAGTAAAAATTTAGACAAAATTTATATATTATCCATTTTTTTTATTGCTATGCAGTGGTTTATTAGTTTGGTACATCTTTTAGAAAGAGAAAAAGAAACGTAAATAGGTTTAGGTCAAATCACGGACAATAAAATAATTACTGATTTTATTAATATTCTATATTTTGCCAAATTACTTTGTTAATTTCTATGCATAAATATATTAAATAATCTAAAGCAACATCTTTTAGAAATATAAATTATTTTTATGAATAATTATATTGAATAATTTAAAATATTATTCTTTAAAAAATATTAATTAAATTATTAAATATTTTGTAGCAATTAAATATTAAATATTATTTTGAATTTCCTAAAATCACTATTTAGTGAGATAAATTCAAAATTCTTTTCTAAAAAGTCACTCTCATCTGATGTTACGGAGGTAGTATTAACTATTGCTGACTAAGGTAATTATATGTCCCCGTCATGAAAATTTACCCATTTTTCATATTTCTTTTGGATTTCCTTTCTCAAAAACTTGAATCTTTAGAATGTTTTTGTAGTAACATCAGGTTTAGACTCTAGCATTAGTGTTGATACTCATTTTTCATTTCTGAAATTAATAATTTTCTCAAGTAACTTTCTTAGTTCAGCTCCGGAAATATCATGCTTGCCAGAAAGCTCTTTGTTTTCTTAATCATTGCTCTCAGTTGCTTTAAGTTGCTGAGATTTTCCAGGGCCAGGTTGGTTCAGGAAGAAGGTAAGTGTGAATTTCTCTCTGCATCACCTTTGGATTGATTAGTTAGTTATGTAGGTTAGAAAGTGCAGAATAATGGGCAGAAAATAGAATTTTGCTTCGCAAAATGTGGCAAAATGAAAAAGAGTAAGATTTTGATAGTGGGTACTGTTAGAGCTTTCTGTTTGAGAGTTGGGAAAATTTTCAAAAAAATGTAGAAAATAGGAAACTTTGATGCTTGATTTTGTTTTGTTTGGAATAAAATGGAGTGAAGATGTTATCTCTGAAACCCACACCCAGCTCTATTTTTTTCGAGTTGTTTAGGCGAAGATTTGGGACCGTCTTTCAATTTGTTGTTTTTCTCTGCAAAATTCTCTTTCTTTTCATGACTTTTCCTCAGAGATGGAACGGGTACTCGATGCTTTTTTCCCTTATAACTGAATATCAGGACAAAGAATTTCGAATTGAATCATTTATTGATGTTCAATGAATTGTCGTGCTAAGCCTTACTAGCTCTTCAAATAAGCTAAATTCCTATCGTCCTTTTAGAATGCATTACATTTTAATGAATTTTCACTTGATAAAGATCTGGAATTTCTGGTTGTCATTAGTCTAAAGTATTCAATAGCTCAAATCTTACTATATTAGTTTCATGAAAGGGTATTGCTTTTGGACAATGTTTAGTTGATGCTCTTGAAGAAATTATGAGGACAATGGGCTCAACATACTGGAAGTTTGATGCTGATTTTTGTGAGGTCGAAATGGTTGGAGTGTCGCCAGTGCTGCCAAAGAATGCAGAGCATAGCATAGAATGCCAATGCAATAATGGGAACAATACTGATTGCCATGTCGTGAGGATGTATAGTTTCCTTGTCTTTCTGGCTGAAGGGTTTTATTTTATTACATCTTGCATAATGTGTTTTAATGTCTTTGGATATTGGGCTTATCTTGCATCTTCTTTTTCATGTGTTGGGAAAATATTATAGTAGAACACATGATGTTTGTTACATCCAGCAATCTTAATTTATAAAGGCGACCACTTCAATATATTTTTTACATTGCAGACATAAATCCAGCATTAGTAGTTGCTGTATCCCAGAAGTGAATGTACAAATGTAGCATCTATTTAGCAAAATCGTATCAAGTTTAGTTTAGTTAGTACACTTCTTTGGATTTCCTTTTCCCTTATTTTCTTCATTCTTTAGGGATATAAATTAAACTTAGTGAACATATAAATGCATCTGAAGCAAACTTTCTGTTGTTGGAAATTAAATTTAGAATACTTATCCTTGCTAAAATAAAGAACCGTTTCTTGATTGTTTTTTCTCGTGCTGAGAATTTGATTTCCTATGTATTTTAGAACGCTAAAGGGCTACAATCTTCCCGGGGTTCTTCCTCGTCAACTTGTTAAGCTTCCTTATCTCCAACAAATGTAAGAGCGTCCTGAAAAGTCCTAATATCTAGTTCAACTTGGTATTTCTGATGTTGAAAAGAAAACTTTTGTTGCATTTCAATTAATGATCCCTTCAATTGTAGTGACTTTGCATACAACTTCCTCCACGGTTCTGTCCCACATGAATGGGCTTCATTGCAGTTGACTTCAATGTGAGCGCTTGCCAACTTATCCTGTCAAGTATTGACTCCTCCAGTCATTCATTAACAAGCATATTTCTGTCAGGTCTGTTCTTGTGAATCGCTTGTCAGGGGAGATTCCGAAGGAGTTGGGAAATATTACAACTCTCACATATCTGTGAGTTGTAGTCCTCATTTGTCTTAATAATTTTTCATTTTATGGTGACTAAAATTAAATTCACTTGAATATATCACCAGAAAGGGTATCAAATCTTCCTTCTGTTGTATAATCTTTACAAGTTCCCTACATGGTCTCTGCAAAAATAATTGATTAATGTATGTATGCATGTGCATATGTAATTTTCACTTATATTCTTTTCATTTCCTTCTTTTGGTCTATCAGATGTCTTGAAGCAAATCAGTTTTCTGGCGCTGTACCTTCTGAACTTGGAAAATTAATCAACTTGCAAACATTGTATGAGTCAATTCCTCCTTATGTTTTGACTTTCCTTTCCATTGTTAAAGCAAAAAAGATTGTGGGTTCTTATCATGACTTGGTCCATCTTCTTCTTTCAGGGTGCTGTCTTCCAATCAGTTGACTGGACACTTGCCAATGTCCTTTGCTGGACTAGTTAATCTAACAGATCTGTAGGTCTTTAGAACATTCGTCTTTGATATAAACATTCATGGCTTTCTCAATCAGCAACTTTTCTCTTACAATGCAGGAGGATAAATGATAACAACTTTAGTGGAACTATTCCTAGCTTCATACGTAATTTGAGAAACCTTACTAGATTGTAAGATCCCTGTTTATTCTTAACTTCCAATTTTTGAGTAAGATAGTCCAAGCTTGTTATAGTTGTTCCTGTTTTAACATTTGATGATTGCAGAGAAATGCATGCAAGCGGACTGGACGGTCCCATTCCATCAGATATATCTCTTTTGAATAATTTAATTGAGCTGTAAGTCTGTACACAGTCCTATCAACCCTGTACTCCTATGTGATCTTATAATAATTGCCTGTGGTGTTGTTGTAGATGTTATCAATACTTTTTCTCATATCATGCGCTTTTATTGTACAGGAGATTTAGTGACATAAAAGGACCCAGCCAAAACTTTCCTAATTTGAGCAATGCAACTGGCATAGTAAGATTGTAAGTTGAATTGTCATGGTAATTTAATGTTTCTGTAGGTATTAACTTTAGTTTGTTTCATTTGATGATGGGGATATAATGTGCTTCAGTTGTATATGCTAGGGTTTTGAGGAGCTGTAACATTTCTGGGGAACTCCCTGCCTACATTTGGACAATGAAGAATCTGGAGATGTTGTAAGTAAACAATGTAGAGTTTGGCTGATAAAGTTAGAGATATTTCTGCCACTCTAATTATGTACTCTCAAAAATCATGCTCCTTTATTTTCTCTGTATCATAAATGGATCAATCTATGAATCTGCTTCAAAGAAGGAAAGCAGCTGCCTATGCTAAGAACTTTGAGCAACACTGACCACTTGAGCTGGATCACTACCTATGTTAAGAACTTTTAGCAACACTGACCACTTGATCTGGATCTCTTCCTTATGCTTAAGTTGTTGCCTTAGGAAGAAAAGGAAGTGGACCAATTTTGATCAAGAAAGGAGTTGAATATTTAATGATTGTCAGTTACATTGAGAAAATGTTAAGCTGGAGAGGCATTCTGCAAATAGAGCCCTGTAACTCTTGGTCCAAGACTATAGTTTTACGGGAGATGCTGGTTCATGTTGAAACATTTTTATCAGTAATCAGCGAATCAACTGAAACTTGAGCAATCAACTTCTACAAAAAGTGACAAACCATTTTACTGATATAATATTATTTGTGTTGGATGGTTGGAGCTAACAAGTATCTGATGTCTTGAATATTAATTGTTGTGGCCTGATTGTTGTAGGGATGTTAGTTTCAACAAGATAGTTGGGAGAATTCCAGATACCATAACTGCAAATCGTTTGCGATTTGTGTAAGTATTTTGCTTAAAGTTTGTTTGCACTCGCTTAAATTTTTATGGATCTCAGTGCAAGATTTTTAATGTGTTTTAAGATCTGTACAGCTTAGTTGAACGTGCTTTTTGATAAAGAAAGCACAAAGCTGTGAAATGCATACCAATTAATGAACATATGTTTGTGGGAGCACAAAATATGCTTCTATAACTTAACAGATTTGTATAACTATATTTGCTTTCCGGTGTCAGACAATTAAGTGAATAGATATTTGCAATTTTATACTGGAGATTTGACAACTACTTCCATGGTCTATTACTGATAGCATGCTATTGATTGCTTGATTAGCTTCTTAACTGACAACTTATTAAGTGGAGGTGTGCCGGATTCAATCTTGAAGGAGGGAAGTAATATGTATGTATCTTTCCTGGAAAGTTATTTTCTAGATTTGTCTTTTCAGATATAGCTATTTAGGCACTTCTCATTTTATGCTGCTCTCTTATACCATTCTTCTTCCTGTTTGGCATACCACAATGCATAGCATTATATAATAAGACTAGGAAGCACATAATCCCTTGAATGAAATTTGAGCTTAAAAAGTGAATTTTTTTTTTGGTCAAACAGTTAAGCAGAATATATTCTTTTCCACTTGAAAATAAGTGTACTCTTTTTATTTATTTATTTTTTTATTTTTTTCCCATCATACCTGTTAACTACCTTCCTGGAACTTTTGCTTTTTCTCTTTTCTCAAAGCCATTTTGGAGAAGGCCTAATAGAGGTTGCTTATTGTCCCTGTATTTCTTGATGCACACACACACACCCCTAACCCCAGGAATTGGTCATGGTCAATTACTTTGTACATGCATTACCTACTTGAGACTTAAATTATAGTACCAGGTCTGCTCAAGTTTGAGAGATGACTGAATGTGAAAAACAAAAAATGAAATATGTACACAAACACTATGTTGAAGGGTACATGCTTTTCTATTCCATGGGAAATTGTCTATTGTCACTTTCAGCCTGTTATGTCCCTTTATTGGCTCTTGTAAAGTTTTCTTACTTTGGAGAAATGCAATTTATAATGCTTGAGTTGATCTCCAATCTGTAAAAGGCTCTAGATTTTTGGGCTAAAAACATTGTTTTACTGTTTTCTTTTATCAGTTCTCCTATTGTTCTATTCTTAAAATGTTCCTTTTTTTTCATATTTTATTTCCATTTGATTTATTACTGTGAATGCTGGAGAAAGGCTAAATTTCTGAATGCATTAAATTCAAAGTTTTAATTGGGAATCCACTTCAGTACTGTTTTTTCCTTTTCTTAAGATACCATCTTGCAACCATGGCTTTGGTTTAAAACTATCTAGAGGAAATCCCGTCATCATAATATTTGCTTCATATGATTGTATGCAGTGACCTGTCATACAATAACTTTTCATTCCAAGGCCCTGAGCAACCTGCTTGTCAAGAGAACATGTGAGGATGAATTTTTTACTGTTATGCTAAGTTTAATGCTTCTCCAGTTCACACGGTTTTGGATATAAATTTTTTTTCCTCCATTTTGCTTTCACCAGGAATCTAAATTTGAATTTATATCGTAGCTCATCAGGAGCCAAAAACTCGTAAGATGCTATCTGTTTTTATTTAGTTGTGTTCTTTATTTGAGAGCCAAAGTAGGAATATGGAAAATTTAGTCTAAAAAGTTCTTTCATTTGTTTGTCTTGGGAATGAACTATGTACATGTTGTGCTAAAGCATTTTATTCTGCACTTGCTAATAGGATGCAACTTCATCCATGTGCAAAGACTTTCAAATGTCCTCAATGTGAGTAGATAATGTACTTTTTGATGCCGGAAAATAAATGGAACTTTCATATCCTAAATGGCAATTTCTTCATAAACTACTGAATTTACCTTCAGATTCTTTTTTTTTTCATTAATTTATATATTTCTTTGATGACAGATTCAAGTTGTTTTCATGTTAACAGTGGTGGAAAAGACACAACCATAAAGGAAAACAAAACTTCCATTTTATACCAAGGAGATGTAGCAGTAGAAGGTGGTACTGCAAAACTTTATACTAATGAACATAGTTACTGGGGATTTAGTAGCACCGGTGACTTCATGGACGATAATGATTTTCAAAATACTCGCTATACCCTGTCTCTTCAATCCTCAAACATGTCTGAATTGTATTTAACAGCACGAATATCACCAATTTCTCTTACTTATTTCCACTATTGCTTAAACAATGGAAAGTACACAGTAAAGCTCCACTTCGCGGAGTTACAATTCACTAATGACAGAACATATAACAGCTTAGGAAGGCGTGTCTTTGATATTTATGTACAGGTAAGTCGTTAAACCGGTGAAATCATACATTTATGAAGTTCTAAGGACTAATTGGACTGCCTTATTGCAGGAAAGTTTAGTGTGGAAGGACTTCAACGTTGAAGATGTGGCTGGTAGTGCTGAAAAGCCTTCAGTAATATCAGTACCAGATGTCAATGTGACTGATAATATGTTGGAGATCCGTTTTTATTTTGCTGGAAAAGGGACAACAAGGATTCCTGAGAGAGGGGTTTATGGTCCCCTCATATCAGCCATCTCTGTAGCATCTGGTAAGTCTTCTAATTATATTGCCTCAATCTTGAGTATGATTTTAGATCTGTATCGCAATTTTGGACGTTTTATGCTTATTTAGGCCACATTCATTGAAAAGCACTTGATGAATTCTTGTGTTGTTGATTTCATTATAGTAGACCTACATTGCTATGCTCTCTTCTTATCGGCCTTCTATAATCTCTTTCCTTTCTCAATTGCAAAGTGTTGTAAATCACCAAAGTGTCTGGTTTAATATTTGCAAATTACTTTGAATAATAGGGGAATAGATCTTTTAGTTAAATGGTTTAGCTCCATTTGGTCAGACATGTGGTCAAGGGTTCAATGCCCATTTCATTCCCAACCCTCCTCTCTCTTTCTGTCTCTTTCCCCATTACATGTTAAAATTATTTGTATGATTGGCAGATTTGAGACTTTGTTCAAGCTCTGAGAAAAAGAGAGCAGGAATTGTTGTTGTTGTTGGAGTTGTTGGAGCATCATGCCTTATTTTCATTGCACTGGGAATTCTCTGGTGGAAAGGCTATTTTCCAAGAAACTGGGGCAAAAATAAAGGTAAATGCGTGTCTAAAGGTAAAATGAAGATGCAAGACTTGCTTCCCTAAATTTATGCCAATGCTTGAATGAAATTGTATTTGGAAGGAATGTCTTTAATCTTGCAACTATAGAATGAAAATAGCATGCTCATATTATATAAATGCTAATGCGCTACCTGAATCAATCATGAGTTTATACTGTACTCTGGCTGTGAAATTGCAGATATCCTTTATCAATAGGATAACTTAGAAGATTGTTTTTATTGTTACTGGCTGACCTATGTTTTATTCTAATTTTGACACCCCTTAGTATAAATTAAGAAATTAATATTTCTCAGCACCCAACTTCCTGACCTAATTATTTTTTATCTTCTTGAAACTCCCTGACATACTTATTGGACAGATCAAAATTTGCCAACGGGGACCTATTCATTGAAACACATCAAAGTGGCTACTAATGACTTTGATCCTACTAACAAGATTGGAGAAGGTGGTTTTGGTTCAGTATACAAGGTATTTTTGGACACAATTTCTGCTCTCCTGCTTGCTTTGTTTTTTCAGCTTTAGGGGATTCTGAATAAAGGTCTTGATGCAGGGTCTATTACCTGATGGTACACTGATAGCTGTAAAGCAACTCTCTTCTAAATCAAGGCAAGGAAATCGTGAATTTTTAAATGAAATAGGCATGATTTCTTGTTTTCAACACCCAAATCTGGTTAAGCTGCATGGATTTTGTGTTGAAGGAGACCAATTATTATTGGTGTACGAGTACATGGAGAATAATAGTCTTGCCCGTGCTTTGTTTGGTGAGTCTGTTACAATTGTAAACTCCCCTTTACAGTTTTAAAAATATTAAAATGTGAATATATGATCTGATTTGTTTGACTTCATTTGTGAAATAATTTGTAGACCATGAAAAAAATAATCTTAAACTGGATTGGCCCACAAGGTTGAAGATCTGTATTGGGATAGCTAAGGGTCTAGCTTTTCTCCATGAAGAATCAAGACTCAAGATTGTTCACAGAGACATCAAAGCTACTAATGTATTGCTTGATAGGGACTTGAACCCTAAGATATCTGATTTTGGGTTGGCTAGGCTTGACGAAGAGGAAAAGAGCCATATCAGCACCCGGGTTGCTGGAACTGTGTCAGTAACCATGTTCCTTAATAATATAGAAAGAATCTTATCCACATTTTATCCAGCATAATTACCCTGTTACATATACGTTTTGCTAAACTATGTTTACTCTTCTTTGTTAAAATTAATTACAATTTTGATGTACAGAGGGTATATGGCACCAGAATATGCACTATGGGGTCACCTGACCCACAAAGCAGATGTTTACAGTTTTGGAGTTGTTGCATTGGAAATTGTTAGTGGAAAGAACAATAACAATTTCATGCCAAGCAACCACTGTGTTTGTCTCTTGGATTGGGTACTCGTGCTTTATCTTCTTATGTCATTGCATCAAAGTTATAGCTTTTTGCAGATTTGTTCTCGGCCTGAAATGATTATGAACATTGACCAGCAAGTCATGATACTTTCGTGCCAATTTTCAAAATTGTTTCCTGATCTGACTATTTTAAATATGTACATTGCAGGCTTGCTATTTGCAACAAAATGGATATTTGATGGAGCTAGTCGATGAGACTTTGAGGTCTGACATCAACATAGAAGAAGCAGAAACCATGGTTAAAGTAGCTCTGTTGTGCACAAATGCATCTTCTACTCTCAGACCAACCATGTCCGAGGTTGTGAACATGCTTGAAGGCCGAACAGCTGTCCCTGACATGATTCCGGAATCAAGTGCCTACGCTGAAGATTTGAGGTTTAAGGCCATGAGAGACCTTCGTCATAACACGCATAGTCTTAGTGGAAGCCGAACCCAGAATTCAACCACTGCACATACATTTGGTTCTACCTCAACATCTGACAATGAATTCTATGGTATCAATCCAAAATCAACATCTTAAGACGTAATTGGCTTGAGTTGGCTGTTTGAACAGCCCCTAATACCAAGTAAAAGGTTCAGTTCCATCCCAATTGTCAGATTGAAGTTGTGCTGAGTATGTAATTTCGATACAATGGAACTCAATCATTAAGTGTATATTATCCTGGTATTGGTGCTATGATGTAAATTTTGTTCAATTGAATCATCTAATTAACTCTCAGCTTTGTTATAATTTAGAAATTAAACTCTAAATTTGTCCACTTAGCCCTATTTAATTAGATATAACTATCATATTATAATCTTATGTGAAAATGGCCAATTGAATAAAATTTCAATTTAGAGGATAAATTACAATAAAATTGAGAATTTAAGTGTTTAGCTGAATAAATTTTCAATTGAGTTAAATAGCATCTTTTCGTGATATTCAAAGATGGAATTTTGATTTGGTAAGTTTCCATTTGTTTGGTATAAATTAAAAAAAATAAATATATAAATAAATAAAAAACAACACCTTTTGAAGTTTGACGGTTCTCTATATATATATATTTTTTTTCTTTTTTTTTTCTGAATATGGGTGTACAGGTTTGGTACAATCTGGATATTTATAACCAAACCTGGATATTTATAAATTTTTAGTATTATTTTTAAAGTCCGAATATTTTTTAAATTTAAATTTTTTAATTGTTTTAAAATTTGGATCAATTCGTATAATTCTTCCAAAAATTTGGGACAATTCGGTTTCACTTTTTGGTTATTTCGATATTAACAATACAATAAAAAAATCTGGTATTTTGAATGATTTAATTTTTTTAAAAAAATTTCAATAAAATGTATAATATTATCAACAAAATAACTAACATAAAAAATACTACACTTCAACTTAATTAAATATACATTAATCAACCGAGCTGAACATGTATTTTATTTATACGAATTCCAATCGGAATTGTGCAGAAAAAAATTTAAAATTCAATTTAGTTTTGGATGAAAAGAGGCCTGGTCTAATAGAACCCAATCCGTCCTGAACTCAATCTAGCTAGTGCCAAGCCAATATTTTAGGCTCAGTTTAAATCCAATCCAATCTACTTAGACCCGCTCTGAATTCCGACCAGCTTCAACCGAAGCTTGCTTGTGCTAAACTTGTATTTTATATATGTGAACTTGAATTGGACTTGCATAGCAAAAAATTTTAAAATTTGGTTAGATCTGATTTGAATCCAATCTATTTAGGCCACCATGTGCCCATCTGGTCTAACATTTTTATATTAGCTTCTTTTATCATTGAGCAAAAACTGGAAAACCGAACCAACCGATTTTTTTAATTTAGTTCGGTTTTTTGGTTTCCAATTTTAAAAAATTTCGATTTTTCGGTTTTTAAAGAAAAAAATCACATAGAAACCGAACTGAACCAAAATATATATATACATTTGATTTTTTTATTGAATAATTATTTTATACATGTAAATTATTTTATTTTTAATTGTAAATTATATGAGTACATTTATCAATTATTAATATATATTTTTTAAGTGATAATTTAGAATTTTGACGATTAAATTGAAAATCGATTAAATAAAAAAATTTATTTAATGATTTTGTTGTATTATTTATTATATATTTTGGGATTATTTCTTTAATTTGAACTTTTATTTGTACAATTTAGATGTTTTTACTTTAGTATATTATGATTTATAATTTTTAGACACGATATTTTTTATTTTTTTTAAAAATAATTTTAAATTTTAGTTTTTCGGTTAACCGAACCAAATGGATCAAAAATTTTAGTTCGGTTTAAATTCGGTTATTTTAAAACTTTGGTTCGATTCGGTTGATAAAAATAATAAAATTTCAATTTTTTGTTATTTGGATTCGGTTCGGTTATTGAACCGAACCGACCGTTACTCTCCCCTACGTAATTGTATTTCATTAAAAAACGGACTAAATGGATTGATTCATAATTTTGTATATTAGAACTAACTGTACGAACCATTCGGACTACAATGCAATCCATTCGAATCACAATACAATCTATTTGAATCAACATGTAACAAATTTATAAACCGACTCAAAAGTCAAATCTGTTCAATTTTTTTTTTGAATATTAGTTTATTTATGACTGATAAATAATGGTCCATTTATAACTTAACTTTAAGCCGCGGCCTATATTTTCAAGCCATTAAAATAGCATATTAAAGCATCTTCAAGGTCGATCTGAAATTTTTTGGCTTATAATTATTTTCTTTATTATTTTGTTTCCACAAGGATTGTGACATAAGTAATTAAATTGGAATATGAAATTGATAACCTTGTCGAAAATGAAATTTGATGATCTGCCATACTCTAATGTGATATAATAGATAAGTTTCTTAAATTTCTTTTATGCATTTCAAAATCAAAGCTATAAAATTCAATATATTAAACACCATTGTTATGTTTCAAAACGATTTATTAATTTTACAAAAATAATTAATTGTTATTTTGACAGTGAATTTTAGTTTTTATATTTTGATTAAGCTATATACAATTACAATTTCGAATAATAATAATAATAATAATAATAATAAGGCTTAATATAACCCTAGCCTTAAATTAATGGCAAAATTCTCCCAAAGATACTTTAAATATAGGGTCCCCATTCGACATAACTCAAATATCCATGTCAAATTAAAGTAAATTGTCCCCCACCAAATTTAATGCAGCGAACCACAAAGTTGAATTAATCTGAGTATGCATATTTCATTGACTTGCACCAATTATAAAAATTCAAAGTCGTCGGGGGATTCTTGTGAAATTATTTTACACGTACAAAATAGAGGCTTTTGCAATATGAAATTGGTGGCGTGTGTGATTAGGGAAAGTTTGCTTCGAATTTGCGTGGTGACTTTGATCTCAATCTCCACCGCTACTTCTCTTCCAACTCTCCATCCAGATGAAGGCATTTAATAAAATCTTCTCTCTTATTTCTTTCATTTTTTTTTTTATTTGAAGTTAGAAGGAAAGTAGAGTGTTTCTGAGCCTGGCTTTTCACATGATGGAGTCTTTGCATGTAAAAATATCCGTACTGTTTTTCTATGTCTTGCCATAAATTTCATAGGCAATTGAATGGATCATGATTAAAAAGCCACTTAGTCCAATATTACATTAAGTGGGACATAGTCGGTTATCCATTTTAATGCAAAAATGTTCTAATTTACTTTAATGGTTTGTTAAAATAGCTTATTTGTCATTAATGATAGAAGAAATTCTAAATACATGACAGCCTATAAATTGATCATGTCAAATTATTAAAAATAAAATAGATGAGGAAGCATACATAAATTTATAGCCATCAAGGATGCGGAGGTTTTATAGTTTCTAATTACTACAGAAATTTAGATTTTTTTATGAGAAGATGGGATATCAAAGAGAAAAAAAAAACGTATTAGGATTAGAGTTACTTTGCATAACCAGTATCATAACTTATTTATAGAGTAACTTATTTTTTAATTTGCTCATCATAAATTAAAATAAATTTTTTAGGTTTCTATACGTTTATAAAATAATCTCCATGCTTTTAATAAGGCGGGTATTAAGTTCAATTTAGCTATAAATTAAGCAGACCACTTTTATTTGGACTAAAACTATAATAATTTATAATATACAATACTCACATATTTAATTTGTATAGATGCATAAATTTCAACACTTAGTGTTTATTTTGATCCTGATTTGTTCTTAATATTTTGGTTTTCGTTATTAAAAAGGCACCTCCATGCTTAATTTTTCAATTTTATATGTTAGCTTTCCCAAAACTTATATTTTTTAAACTATGTTTTTAAAACTTATATAGATCAAATCCAACAGGAAAAAAAATGATAATTCGAAGACTTGATGAGTGTTTATATAATTTTTATAATAATTTTATATATTTTATTAGTAAATATTGAAGCCTAAAACTATCAAATTCAATCTATATAACCCACCAAATGATCTAGCGCGATCCATTTGGATCATTATAGTTTTATAAATTTTAATTTTTATATATAATACAAATATAATAATAATTTTTTATAGTTTATGCATGTATAATTTTTTATGAAAAAAATTTAAAAAAGATTATAAAAAAAAAAAAAAAATTACCTTACCCATACAACTTGTTTGTGACCCGACTTACCTGTTTGCAGAGTTTAACTGTGCTTGTTAAAATAAACGTTTAGCGACTTGAGAGAATATTACCAAACACTTAATATATGCTAAAATAATATTATTATTTTATTTAATTTATTAAAATTGGAATGAATTTAAAATTAACGAAATAATAATACATGTTAACAAAATATAATAAATTTGGACGAATATGTACTTAGTAATACTATACTTTGATTTAATTTATCTAAATTGAATGAACTGTATTCTCTAACAAATTGTGACTGCTCCTCCAGTTATTATCATATTACAGTCTTGTAAGTTCTTTTCCATATTTTCTTCTTGAAAATTATAGTTTAAGATAATTTTTTGAAAAGTATAGTGACAATGGTGTCCTTAAGCTCGTACCTTGCCATTACAGAGTATAGCTTAAACAATGTTATTTTTATTGAACTGTTTGTCTCTTTTTCTCTCTTACAATCACGATACTAATAACAAATATATAAAGGAAACTATATCTCTATTTCGTGAAGGTTTCCACTGCTAGGAGAGTTATCATGTTGTAGGAAGTTGTTGCTTCTTAGAATCCTTGTTACTATCCATCTCTCCTTTGAGATTGCCGTGAGCTAGTGGGATCAACCTTATCACTCCATCTCCTTATCTCTCCAGGTTGCGAATCATCCTTATCACTCCATGCACTCACAGCTGGCTGGATAATACCGTTAATACCAAAGACATTTGCAGGCCTTAGAAATTTGACAAATTTGCGAGCGTTATTTTATTATTGTCTTAGTCTAACCTATAATTTGCCAGTAATTTAACAATGTAAGAATTCCTTATTGTTGTTGCATTGCAGACGACTAAGTAGCAATAGCCTTAATGGCACGGTACCAGAGTTCATTGCGACATATAGTCAGCTTCAGAGGCTGTGAGATCTTTATCTTTATCAGATTTTAAAACGTCTTTAATTTTTTCATATTAATAGTTTCTCTTGTTTGGGGCGGTGCGGGGTTGAAGTGAATTATATGCAAGCGGACTGGAAGGACCGATACCTCCTGCCATTTTTCTATTACCTAAGTTGACAGATTTGTGAGTACAAGTGCTTTCTTGAATATCCATACTCAGAGTCAAATAATTCAATGTTTCTTACGAAAAGGTGAATTGAACTATAATTTAAGTGTCTTTGTTATGCAGGAGGATCACAGATATGTGCGGTCCAGAAGTTCCTTTGACTAATGTGTCCAAGCACTTAAAATACTTGTATGTACGCAGTCTGCAACTTTATATATATATATATATTAAAATTATGCATATGGTTTTGTGTTGTTCTAAGAATCCTATCATGGTATATAATATTTGATAGGGTATTGAGGAATGTGAATTTATCTAGATCAATTCCAGAGGGGGTATGGCTGCTGGAGAATCCAAGTATCATGTAAGTCCAATCTTGAATTTTCATTTTGTACAGACATAGACATGACTTGGAGATTGAAATTTGGTTCCTGATTGTTAATGGTAGTTGTGATAGCTGTCGACAGATTGCACTTAAACAGCAAGCTGTTTAAGTGCTAAATAATGTTGATAGCGCTGTTTAAGTGCAAATCAGCTTCTTGTTTTTATATTTCATTTTACACTACAAAAAACTGTCAATTAGCGACAACATTATTACCGTCGCAAATTTAGCGACGGATTAGCAACTGTTTTACAATTCCGTCGTGAGAAGGTTATTTTTCATTTTTTACGACGAAATAGCGACGGAATTAATAAACAGTCGCTAATTTTGGCGGTAAAATTACGCGCTTTGTTTTGCAACGGAATTAGCGACGAAATACCGTCGCTAATTTTTTTTAATTTTTTATTTTGAAAATTAGTACTAGAAAATTTAGCGACGCTTAGTTTAGTCGCTAATTTAGGAGGGAAAAATCGCCACTTTTTGCGACGATTTAGCGACGAACGTTATTGTCGCTTAGTGTATTAGATCCCATTTAAAAATATTAGCGACGAACCTGAGTGGTCGCTAATCCGTCGCAAATAAAATAAAAAATAGTTTTTACTATTTCATGGATTTTTTATTATAGATCATATGAAATTGATATTTTATTTTGAAACAAAAATTTGTAAATTATATTATAATTTGGTAATAATTTTTTATCAATTATTTCAAAATTTAAATTATTTAATTAGTAAATTTATATTTTTAATAATAATAAACTACTTGTTATAATTATTATATTATCACATTATGAAAATTAATAAAAGTCAATATTTATAAAATAGTAATATAAAATTTATTATCTCATTTAAAATTAAAATAAAAAAAATTTGTAATTAATTTTTATTTTATAAAATTTAAATCAAATATTAAATTATTAGGAATTCTATTGATTTTTTTTATCAATTATCCCCAAATATAAACTTATTTGTTTTAAAAAATTAAATTTTAATAATAATAATAATAAAGTAATTATTGTAAGTATTATATAGTCATATTATGAAAAATAATAAATATAAATATTTATATAATAATACTATAAAGTTTATTATTTCATTTAAAATGATTATGAAAAATTTATAATTTATTTTTATTTTGTTAAAATTTTGAGCAAATTTTAAATTATTAAAAAATTTAACATATATATTTATAAAATTATCCTTGAATACAAGGATAAAATGATAAAATTTGGTAGGGGCATTTTAGTAATTTCAAAAATATATCCTACATATAAAAATAACATTTTCTATTCCCTCACATCTTTTCACCGTTTCAATTTAATACGTATATGATTTTAAGGTTAATTTATTATTTAGTTGAATAAGACAATAGAGTTCAATCCAAGACTTAAACTCATACAAGTCAAAATGAATAAATTTTCTAATTTAATTTCTATTATTTTTCTAAATGAATAAATTTTCTAATATATATACACACACACACATTGAACAGCTTTTATACGGAATAGTGTAAGTAAAGATTCAACAGTTAAGTATTTACCGTTAGATCGGCCTGATTTTTGGTGAGTACGTTCGAAACTCCTTTTTGTTAATTTTTAACTGTAAATATTAGTTTTTAAGGTCTGTAAGTTTAATTTTTGTTGCAAAAAATAGGCTATTTTTTGGATTTTTTACGTAATGACTAGTTTTGTATACGAAAACGATCGAAAAATCATTTGCTGTTAGATTGACTTGATTTTTGGTGAGTATGTTCGAAACTCCTTGTTGTTAATTTTGGACGGTGAAGATTAGTTTTTAAGTTCTGTAAGTTCAATTTTTGTTGCAAAAAAGAGGCTGTTTTCTGAATTTTTTACATAATGACCAATTTTGTATGTTAAGACGATCGAAAAATCATTTGCCTTTAGATTGGCCTAATTTTTGTTGAGTACGTTCGAAACTCCTTGTTGTTAATTTTGGACGGTGAAGATTAGTTTTTAAGATCTGTAAGTTCAGTTTTTATTGCAAAAAAAGGCTATTTTTTGGATTTTTTACTTAATGACTAGTTTTGTATACGAAGACGATCGGAAAACTATTTGCCGTTAGATTGGCTTGATTTTTGATGAGTACGTTTGAAACTCCTAGTTGTTAATTTTGGACGGTGAAGATTAATTTTTAAGATCTGTAAGTCTAATTTTTGTTGCAAAAAAAGGCTGTTTTCTGGATTTTTTACATAATGACCAATTTTGTATGTGAAGACGATCGAAAAATTATTTGCCGTTAGATCGGCCTAATTTTTGTTGAGTATGTTCGAAACTCCTTGTTGTTAATTTTGAATGGTGAAGATTAGTTTTTAAGGTCTGTGAGTTTGGTTTTTGTTGCAAAAAAAGAGGTTATTTCTGGATTTTTTACTTAATGACCAGTTTTGTATACGAAGACGATCAGAAAATCATTTGTCGTTAGATTGGCCTGATTTTTGGTGAGTACGTTCAAAACTCCTTGTTGTTAATTTCGAACGGTGAAGATTAGTTTTTAAGGTCTGTAAGTTCAGTTTTTGTTGCAAAAAAAAAATTGTTCATTCTTTTTGGGTAAATTTTATTTTTATTTGGAGTATAAGTAAAGACGTTTTTATTCCTATACTTTATAAAAGCTTTGGTTTTCTATAATTTTTGTTAATGTAAAACATGGATTATTATACCAGTGATGCATTTTTCAGTAGAGCAGAATTGAGAGAGATTTGAAGTGAGTTCAATATGTGAATACTTGATCTGTTTTTTGAACTTATTTATTTAGAAAATTTATATTTTTAATAATTTTTTTGCCAATTATCCCAAAATCTAAACTTATTTATTTAGAAAATTTACATTTTTAATAATAATAAGTGGAATTGTATTCAAGATATGTAATTTAATAATTTCTAATACAAATTATACTTAAAGAAACTATAAGATGGAAACTAAGATTTAGGAAAAATGGGTTTTTATGGATAAGTGCAAAAAATATATATAGGATGCACCTAATTTTCTTAGGAAAAAAAAGTATGTAACTAAAATCGACTTAAGTATTAACCATTAAAAGTTAGTCTAATAATTAATATTCAATTAAAATTTAAAAAGTATAGAAAGTTTTTAATTCCTTCTATTAACATTTCTAATTGGATGGGTATTATGATTCTCTTGTATAGTCGGAAATTCTTAATTATGGACATTAAGATTCTCTTGTATAGTGAGAAATACGTAATTAAAAGTAAAAAAATTTTCAAATTGCATTCTTAATTAAATTTCAAATTAACTAATTTTGTTTGTTCAAACTTATAAATTTCATATTAACTAATTTTGTTTTCAATAAGTAAACCCATTATAATAATAAATAAGAAATTAACATAAATTAATTTATGTGAAATAATAATAATAATAATAATAGATTGTGAATAGTATTTTTTTGATACCAGTTTATGAGGGATCAAAATTATTTAGAGTGTGATATAATACTAGTCTTATATTGATAATGAGATTAGAAAATAAATTTTAGTCTTTTGAATTAAATAAAATGTGCAAAAAAAAAAAAAAAATATATATATATATATATATATATATATATATATATATATATATATATATATATATATATATATATATATATATATTTGGGGTAACAAAATATGTGGCCATAAAATTAACAAAAGAAAGAATAGCAAAGAGGGAAGAAAGGAGATAAGGGAGATCGGGCTGGCAGAGGAAGCTGACCGACGGCGCTGATCACCGGTGACCTTGCCGTCGCTTCCCCCTCCTCCTGGCCACTGTGCGGTGTCCGTCCTCCATCATCAAGGTACTGGGATTTTTGCTCTACCGTTCTTTTTCCTTTAATCACCGAAGGCTTCTCTCTCCCTCTTCAGCAAGCGGCAGTGGCTGTTATTGACACGATCGCTACCGATGAATTTCCAACAGTGAGTTGCACCTTCTCGTGCCCTCCGATCCTCCCCACTCGCCGGCGTCAGGCAGATGGAGCTGTGGTGATCGTGACATTTTGGTGTGGTTTTCGTCGGAATAGGACGGCGGTAAGGCGCGTGACCACTGCCAGCAGGTTTGGGGTGATGTGAACTCCATTCTGACGCCGACCATGCATCTCCGGTGTGCCTCCGATGAAGCTCCGGTGGACCTCCGGTGAGCAAATAGTTGATCATAATAATGCAAAAATCAGAAGAAATAGGTATGTGACCACCAAATTTACCTCCAAAGACTATTTAAATTAATTATGACTGGTTGAGTAAAGATTGTTTTATTTTTTTGTATAAAATCTGATGTCTGTTGCTTTGTGAAACATTTTGTATAATGTATTATTAGTTGAGTTTTGCTAATTTAGGATTCATATTTGAATTTTAATATTTTGTTGATGATTCTAATTTAGAACATAAAAGGATGTCACTGATATAAGCTATTGTCCCTTTTCTTTACTGTACTGAGCATAGGTTATTATTAATCGTTGGACTAGAAAGATTTAATTTACCTAGCTGAATGACCAATGCAGTTGATTTTAGGCTTGGTTCAGATTTAACCCGTCATCATTTCTTGTAATTATTATTATATTTGAACTTATTTGAAATTTCTAACCAATTGTGGCAGTAACTTCTGCGAAATGCCTTATTTATATTGTTTGATGTTGATTTGTTTGAGTTATTATGCATTAATTTCTGCTTTAGGCGTTTGTTTTTGTGTTAGTAATTTGTGCCTGTAGTCTTTTTTTTTTGTGATCATAGGTGAAGTATCTAGTTGGTTTTGAGTCTGCTCATTTCGAGTGGAAATTATTATCACTTTCCTGTTTTGGAAATTTGCTTTAGCTATATGGCTCAATCTTTTGTTTCTTTCATGCTTTCATGTTGTTTATAAATGCTTTATAAGCTGTTTGGAAGACTAGTTTTACGTTCAATTGATAATTAAACATGGTAAAGCATAATTAATTCACTTATGTCAAACACATTCTTTGTGCAAATAGTTATTGTATTATACATTTTATGTGAAATCAGAGATTAAGAGAAAAACTGATGAAGAAAATGAACCTCATTACCTGAAGATTAGAGATGTACAAGCTTGTATATGAACAAACAAAGATAACCGTCACCACCAGTGATACGTGTCTCTTAATATTCTGTTATTAACTGCTAATACTCTACTAACTAACTAATACATGGACTTTCTTCTATCTTTTCATGTTTGTCTATCGACTGCTTCTTGCTTTTGGAATAACTTACTTGTGTAGGTTTTCCCTAACTCGTAGATGTCATCTCTATCCATTGAGCATATTGGATTCATATTATTCCTATTTTTGATTGAGACTACTTTGGTTCAATCTTATATTCTACTACACATAGGAGAAATGACAGTTGTGATATTTTGGAAGTGCAGGTTATTTTTCCAGCTCTTGACATGCGTGTCAAGAATGTGGCACAAACATACTCACTTGAGCATGAGGGTGAAAGCAGTCTTTTTGATCAGTTGTTTGAGCTACTTGATTCTTATATGCAAAATGATGAAAACTTCCCAAGGCAATTAGCATCTTGCACAGGAGCCCTTCAGACATCACTGATTCAGCACATGGCAAAGGAAGAGGAACAGGTGAGCTTTCTTTTAGTAGTTTTTGCATCTTATCCTCACAATAGGTGAATTAGCAAACCTTTTATAGTAATGGTAAGTGTCCATTTAAAAAGTGATGTTCCGTTAAAAAGTTCTTTTATGTTTCTCCCTGTGGAAAGCATTTTTAGGCTTTTTAAGTCAATGTCTTGTATTATTCTATACAATAATGTCATTTGAGAATATGAGATTGTATTTACATGCAGCTCTGAACATAGTACATGATAGCATAAACTTGTACATCTGCATTACAAAGAAAAAGAAAGAAGCAATCGTGAACATATAAATCTTCTGAAACTGAGAGGGACATGGCCATTTTAATGACATAGGAAGAGAGTTCAGTTCATCCTATTATTCTTGCTAGTTGTTTTAGGACATCTGGGATTTGTATGTGATATTACATGAAAATGGTAAGCATTTTTTATTACAATGCACTATTGTTATGATTATGCTGTCAAATTCTTATCTGTCTCATATAACTTTATCCCTTTGTCTCTTTCAAAATCATCTAGGTTATGTATCATCTTCTTTGTGCTAGGCACTCTTTGGCTTCTTTTTGCTCATGTAGTTTCCCATGCATTATGTTCCGCATTGTTTTTACCAGATTGTAATTTTATCATCTAGACTACATTTAGTGTTACACTTTACCTCACACAATTCAAATCTTTACGCCTTGAGCTCTCTGAACCCTTGACAAAATTAAAACTGGTGCTGTTCCCATGGATTAATGTGTATTTTCTTCTCTTCAAACACTAGTTTACCAGGGGGGAAGATGCCAATCTTAACACTAAGTGGTATCGGGTGTCTTTTTATGCATTTTTACCATAATAATTAATATCTAATGCATTAATATCGACTCCAGGATGTCAGTAACTTTCTAGTCAGGAATTTTTGTTTATATTCAACAGTGTTTATTTTGATCTTAACAAAACAGAAATGTTTTAATTGTTTGGCTCCTCAATATGTCAGGTGTTTCCATTGCTTATTGAGAAGTTCTCTCTTGAAGAGCAGGCATCTCTAATTTGGCAGTTTTTATGCAGCATTCCTGTGAACATGGTGACAATGCTTCTGCCATGGATAGTATCTTCTATTTCACTTAGTGAATGTGAGGATATGCGTAGATGCTTAAGCAAAATAATCCTAAGAAAACATAATCTGAATGAAACACAAGTATTTGCCAAAATCAAAACTGTAGAAGTGAGAAATCCAGCTATTACTGTTTAACTTGCACTACGGTTATGCTAAAGTGTGTTCAATATTGTACTAGGGCTTGAGACACTTAGATGTGATTCTGAAGGAAGCAGATGGAATCATCCTGGGCCATGGAGATTTAGGAATCGAGCTTCCCCCAGAAAAGGTCATTTGCAGATTTTTTTTTTACTGATTTTCTTGTTCAGTGGGGATTGTTAATGACTTGATATAATCATTATATCATTTGTGCTGCTGCTGTTGCAGGTTTTCTTGTTTCAGAAGTGTGCAGTGTATAAATGTAACATGGCAGGGAAAGCTATAATAATTTCTCGAGTAGTGGATAGCATGACTGCAAATCTACGACCAACCCGTGCAGAAGCAACTGATGTTGCAAATGCAGTTCTTGATGGTGCTGATGGGATATTGTTGGGAGCTGAGACACTTAGAGGCCTTTATCCCATTGAGACTATTAAAATTGTGGGAAGAATTTGTGCTGAGGTCAGTCTTTAAATATATATAACCACTGAAAAGATCAACTTATGCAGTTAATGTTTGTATTCCATCATTTGTAGGCAGAAATTGTGTGCAATCATTCCTTTCATTTTAATAGAATAAATTGAAGAAGCTGCTGAATGTTTATTAGGTGTAAGAGCTATATAGTAAATTTTCTCATAGCAGAGTTTGTTATGCCATAGATTTTTAAATTTGAGCATAGTTATTAAACCTATCTAAAATAGCTTCCAGATATGTGAAACTAGGCTTAGGAAAGAGATTGATAGGGAAACCCTTGATGGTTGTTGTTAGAAGATACGAAATATGATGATTGTTGGCAGGTGAATTAGGCCAAGGTCCATTCCAAAGAAGCGGAAGAGGTAAATGGACAACTTTGATGCTAGTTCTGTTGTTCTCTCTCTGTCTCTGTATGTGCGTTTGTATAATTTGAACTTTGTGATTTGACTCTAGAATTTGCCTCTAGCTAGAGGTTGTGTGTTGGAAATTGCTTTTGCACTTGTCCAAGCATAGCCTTGTATTATCCTATTCTCAATTATAGGGTTCATTTCATGGCCCTTATCTAACTGAGTAATTTCCTGCAAAGAACATTAGGAGATGATAATGTCTTGATGGTTTGAGGAGTATCATATTGAGTACACAAACCATCAAGACATTATCATCTTCTAATATTTTTTTGTACTCAATATGATACATTTGCTGTTCTGATCTGAAGGTACACTCGCGCATATGAGTATTTCATACTTTGAAGTAATTTTATATTTACATGCTTAAATTGAAAATTGAATATTTTGTTGTTGTTTTAATTCTAGTTATCCTGCTTAGAACACCTGTTAAAAAATATAGAATGGTTGGAATATCAACTTTTTGTTTTTTGGAACTTACATCAACCGTGAGATAGAAGTTGTGATGGAACTTCCATCTGAGATATTTACTACTGCGGGATACAGCTGTGCAAGGAGCGAAATTGCTGAGAGAATGAAGGCTTTGCAGGAGTTAATTTTTTAGTTATTAATTTTAGGGAAATAGATTGTATAAACAATACTTTGGTAGGAAATTGTAAAGATTAAATTTTTTAGTTATTAATTTTAGGGAAATGAATTGTATAAACAATACTTTGTTTTATATATTGTTTTTTTATGTTAACTCTATATTTGTAATGAATTGATTACAAAATATATATATATGAAAATATAAGATTATTATTTATATTTCTATCTATTATATATGAATTTTATAATGTAAAATTATTATTTATATTGTGAATAAGATGAAAATTTAAAAAATACATAATTTAGCGACGGATTCGCGACGGCAACTTTCGCTACTGTGTAGACATTAGAATTTAACAAATAATTAGCGACAAATATTTCGTCGCTAAATTTTACAGTAAATTAATAATTAGTGACTGAATTTGCGACGCAAATTGTAGTCGCTAAATATTATTAAAATAATTCGGCGACTAATTAGGAATATTAATTAGCGACGGAAAAAAAATTAGCGACGCAAATTGTCGTCGCTAAATTAGCGACTGATTTCTTCCGTCGCTAATATATTAGCGACTGTTCGTCGGGCGTCGCTAATTTAATTTAGCGACGGTTTTTGGTAATTAGCGACGGAATTTTCCGTCGCTAATTTACAGTTTTTTTGTAGTGTTATCTGTAATTCTCTTAGTAAATAGCTGTAAGATATTTTCTGTTGTAATTACGGGATTTAATTTAATCTCTTCTTCTGTAATCAAGGGATGTGATATTTTGTAATTAGGCTATATAATGAAGGGATAGCTCACTGTTTCGGGCATCCAAACACATAAATAATTCTAGCTTTCTTATATTTCTTTTAGTTTTGACATGGTATCAGAGCCACTCTGAGCCTTTTGTGAATTTTGAGTAATTCTTGTCTTTAGTTATTCTTGGAAAGGGCTGATTAATTCTTGGATTAGAACTTCTAGCATATTTTATTTTGGAATATTTCTTTAGGATCTCATGGAGAAATTTGACATAGCTTGTGTTAAGTTTTCAGGTAAAAATTATTTTGCTTGGGAGTTTCAATTCCAGATTTATGTTCAAGGGAAGGAATTATGGGAACATATTGATGGTAATAATGTTAAGCCCACCGATCCAACAAAATCTGCTGAATGGGAGGCCAAAGATGCTCGAATCAAGAGCTGGATACTACAAACTATAGAACCTGAAATTGCTGTCACTTTACGACCTTACAAGACAGCCAAAGCCATGTGGGATTATCTGAAGAAATTCTACAGACAGAACAGTGCAGCAAGGCATTATCAACTAGAGCATGATATTTCAAATTATACATAAGGAAACCTGTCCATTCAGGAGTATTACTCAGGTTTTGTCATGTTATGGACAGTACAGCCATTGGTGATATTTCTTCTTCTCCATCTATGCAAAATGTTTTTATCTCTCCATATTTATCTGTTAATCTTCTTTCGGTTGGACAAATGGTTGAAAATAATTGCAAAGTTGTTTTTTCTCCTTCTGGTTGTGTTGTGCAGGAGCTGGTATCAGGGAAGACAGTAGCTGAGGGACCAAAAGTGGGCAGGCTTTTTCCTCTTCATATTAAAACACCATCTCAATCTAAAACATTCTTTTCCTTGTTTTGTAATTCCTTTAAGGATGATTACAAGTTATGGCATGTTAGGTTAGGTCATCCAAATGATAGAACTCTTTCTTATATGTTAAAATCTGGTTTGCTGGGCAATAAATTTTTTGTTACACATCGAGAGGCTATTCTTGATTGTTCTAGCTGTAAAATGGGTAAAAGCAAAACTTTCTCTTTTCCATCCCATATTTCGCATTCCACTCATTGTTTTGATTTAGTGCACGGTGATGTATGGGGCATTTTTCCAATTGTTTCTTATGCCCATTACAAGTATTTTGTAACCTTTATTGATGATCACAACCATCTTATTTGGATATATTTTTTGCGACAAAAATCTGAGGTTTTTGATGCTTTTCAAAAATTCTCAGCACTCATTGAAAACCAGTTTTCCAAAAGCATCAAAATCTTTCGTTCTAATTCAGGGGGGAATACATGTTTGCAAAATTTTAGGATTTTCTTCAAAAAAAGGGAATTATCTCACAAAGAACTTGTCCATATACACCCCAACAGAATGGTGTGGCTGAGAGAAAAAATCGTCACCTTCTTGATGTGGTTCGTTCCTTATTGATTGAATCTTCTGTTCCATCCCATTTTTGGGTTGAGGCTCTTTCCACTGCTGTTCACATAATTAATAGACTCCCTTCACCAACTCTTAATCACCAATCACCATTTTTTCATCTCCATCATAAACAACCTGAATACACTCATTTACATCCTTTTGGATATGTTTGTTTTGTTCTTCTTCCCTCTCATGAACAAACTAAACTCTCAGCCCAATCAGTTAAATGTATTTTTTTAGGCTATGCACCACATCAAAAAGGGTATATGTGTTATGATCCCATCTCTCAACGCATTCGTATTTTTTGGAATGTCATATTTTTTGAAAAACAATATTTTTTCCCTTCTCATGTTGTCCTTCCTACACTCACTTCTCATTCTCTTCTTCTTGCTTTCGAAGATGAGTTGCCTTTTTCTACTATTGTCACTTCTCCTCCTTTCACCCGAATTCAGCCAGAAACTATCTATGCAAGACGTAGTAGAACAGATGATGAGCCAGCTCAAGAGTCTTCTCTGACACCAGCACCTCCAATGCCACAACCACCACTTCGAAGGTCAATTCGCACATCTCGTCCTCCAAATAGGTATGGCCACTCTCCTGAGAAATCTGGTTCTCAACTATCTTTAGTTGCAAAATTATCTTGTGTTACCATACCTACATCTTACTCACAAGCTATAAAGCATGATTGTTGGAAGCAAGCTATGCAGGAAGAACTTGATGCCTTACAGTAAAATGATACTTGGGATATTGTATGTTGTCCACCCTCCATCACTCCCATTGGCTGTAAATGGGTGTTCTCTGTCAAACTTAAATCTGATGGATCCTTGGATTGGTATAAGGCTCGACTAGTAGCTCTTGGTAATTGTCAAGAATATGGGATAGACTATGAGGAAACTTTTGCTCCAATTGCTAAAATGACCACTGTCTGTCTAATTTTGGCTATGGCAGCTTCTCAGGATTGGTCTATTCATCAAATGGATGTCAAAAATGTCTTCCTTCATTGTGATCTTAAAGAGGAAATTTACATGCGTCCTCCACCGGGATTAAACACTTCTGCTGCTCATGATGTTTGTCGATTAAAACGCTCATTATATGGGCTCAAACAAGCCCCTCGTGCTTGGTTTGAAAAATTTCAACAAACACTTCTTCATCTCTCATTTGTGCAAAGTCAATATGATCCTTCTTTATTTTTACGAAAGACTTCTCTTGGCACTATTATTTTACTTGTCTATGTAGATGATATTATCATCACGGGCAATGACTTAGTAGAGATTCAGCAGCTTAAAACCTCTCTTCATACCTCTTTTCATATGAAAGACCTTAGGTCTCTTGCTTATTTTTTAGGTCTTGAAATTCACAAAACCAGCAAAGGCATCTTTGTGAATCAACAAAAGTATCTTAGTGATCTCCTCTACTTAGCCAATTTACATGATTCTACTCCTGTAGATACTCCAATGGAAGTCAATGTCAAATATCGAAAAGATGATGGTGATCCCATTTCAGATCCCACATTGGATCGACGCCTAGTTTACTTGACCATTACTCGTTCAGATATATCCTTTGCAGTAAATTTGATGAGTCAATTTATGACTGCACCTCGAAATTTACACATGGCAGCTATCAAACAAATTCTTCATTACCTTCTTGGTACAACTGATCATGGGCTATTTTACCCATCTGGTTCTTCTCTTCATCTTGTTGCCTATAGTGACGCTGATTGGGCTGGTTGCCCAGATACCCGACGGTCTACTACAGGTTGGTGTGTGTACTTAGGTGATGCATTGATTTCTTGGAAGTACAAAAAACAAAAAAGAGTTTCCAAATCCTCCACTGAAGCTGAATACTGTGCTATGTCTTCTGTCTGTTCTGAACTCACTTGGTTACATGGTTTACTCTCCGAATAGGGTTACACACAACCTGGTCCTATTCCTCTGCATGCTGACAACACAAGTGCTATTCAGATTGTGGCAAATCCTGTTTTCCATGAACGTACTAAGCACATAGAAGTGGACTGCCACTCTATTCGTGAAGTTTTTTATTGTGGTCTTATTACTCTTCCTTACATCCCTACGGATCGTAAAATTGCTGATATTTTTACCAAGCCACTTACTCGTGCTCGGCATCAGTTTTTTGTTAACAAATTGATGCTTCTTGATTCTCCGGCATCAATTTGAGGGGAGATGTTAATGGTAGCTGTGATAGCTGCCGACAAGCTGTTTAAGTGCTAAATAATGTTGATAGCTTTGCACTTAAACAACTTGCTGTTTAAATGCAAAATAGCTTGCCGTTTGTATTTGATAGATTGCACTTAAACAACTTGCTGTTTTTATATTTCATTTTATCTGTAATTATATTAGTAAATAGTTGTAAGATATTTTCTGTTGTAATTATGGGATTTAATTTAATCTCTTCTGCTGTAATCAAGGGATATGATATTTTGCAATTAGGCTATATAATGAAGGGATAGCTCACTGTTTCGGGCACCCAAACACATAAACAATTCTAGCTTTCTTATAATTCTTTCAGTTTTGACACTGATGACATTGTAGTGGCATTACTTTAAGTTATTTTTCTTGATAGATATGCCATTTTCAAACTGACTTCGGGTCAATTGTTAGTCTATAATTAAGTAGGTCTATTACAGTTCTAATTAACGAAATGTTTATTTTTTATAGCAAGACTTATTTTTAGCACTAGTATTTTAGGGAACAGAATTTGGTTTCAATTAATAATTTATTTTCTATGAAGGAGGATTTCTATTTTCTTGTTAGAAAATTATATTTTTTTCCTAATTAGAAAAAATTCATAGTTTCCTAATTAGAATATAATTACTATTTTATTAAGAGATTTATAATCTTGTAACCGGTAAATTTAATCAATATAATTCCTATTATATTAAGAGATTTCTAATCTTGTAACCCGTAAATTTAATTAATAAAATTAAGTTAGATCTGAAGATCCAAGGTTTCAGTTTCCCTTTGACGAGCTATCATATTAGTTGCCTAGTGTTTTGATCACAACACAGGACCTCAACAAGTTCATGTTATATAAGTTTCAAATCAGGATGCTTGCCATCTATGCATTGAACAATTTTGATGCTGCTCATATAGTAACTGTTGTTTGTTTATTCTTTAATTCCCCGAGTACTTAGTGATAACTAATGATCTATGTGCGAATTCTAAATTTTCGTAGTAATTCAATCTTTTGCAGTGATGTTTCGTATAACAATTTGGAAGGGGTAATCCCCTTTGATGATGTTGCTAAACCACCAGAACTTACGTGAGTAACTTTAAATCTTTGATATTTTGATACCATGCCATGGACTGATCACTTGACAATACTCTTGAATATCACGACTTCTTGCCAGCTTCTTGAATGGAAATAGGATGACGGGAAATGTGACAAACAAATTCCTGCGACGATCCCAAAATACGTGCATTCCAATATTTACATGCTTAAATCCATTTATTTTACTTCTCGTATGTGCTTTTGAGATTTAAGATTGCCAGGCCTCACTTTTACAACTACTATACACACGTTTATAAGCTTGCTTTTGTAGTCTTATATTCTTTCAAATTACTATTTTGTTCTTGGTATGAATGTTTTGAGCTTCTAAACCCATAAGTTTGTCATTCATTATGTGAGCTAATTTTGTGGAAAATGTGTTTAAGTTTGTTACCTTGTTGATTCTTCGCAGTGATCTTTCCTACAATAACTTCTCATGGCCAGCAGATTGTCAAGAGAGATCGTAAGGATGCTTATGATTTTAAATTTTCCAATTTTCCTGGTTGTTATTTATAATGTGATTTATATCTGATGTTTCTATCAGAAAGGTCCACACGTATAGAGGCTCATCTTCGAACAACTTGTAAGACTTCTCCATTATTTGCCATATGCAGTTGCTTCGAGTATTGATCATATTTACTTTCGTCTAGGCAATAAGAATAACTTAGACGGTTAATATGATTAACATGTCTAAATTAGGATCAATTTTACCCATGTTAACGAACTTATAGATCAATAATAAGATAGTAACAAAAAAAATAATTATTTCACAAACATAACTGAATTTGAGTATATATAGTTCAGAAAGTCATTTTTCCCAAATTCAAGCGGAAGCACAAGCGGAAAATCAGCTGAAATGCCACATCATTAAGGGCTAAGATGTGGCAATCTAGACATCTGTCGCGTGAATAATAGATATTTTGGATGATGTGGCAATTTGTACACATATCATTGACATAATAACTTACTATTCTGTTATTAACCTATAAGTTCAATGACCACAGGTATTTAAATTACCAAACTTATTCTCCTCATAAAGGCTGACATTATTATAAAAAGGGATAATAAATAAAATGAGCGACAAAATGTAGTGCATTAGGATAACTCCCCTACCTTGCCTAGGATGCGAAGGGAAATTCTAACAGACGCATAATGAAGAAACAAAGTGAAGTGCAGATAATGCCATTGTTACAAAGCATATCATTCCATAAGGGTAAAAATTAACTGAAAAAGATACTAGTCGTGCAGTTTAAAATTTATTAAAACGTGTTAAAACTAAGTGTAATTGGTTTATGTGACCGTCCGAGCAATATGTATCATAAAGTGCGGATTCCAATTTTATCAGTTAAACCATATATGTAGATAAGTACATTAACAAATTATGGAATTGATGTTGCATTTCAGAAGATAAACCTTAAACTTATGACATCTAACGTTATTGAAGTCTTCAACCTGGCTATCTGCATCAGTGCCATGTCTTGAACAATAAACACTTACCGAGATCCTGCACTGATCATGTACTGCAATTTTCTATTTCTTGGGTTCTGATTTTGCCACTACATTTTACAATGAAGTCCATTGGACTACTTGTGAATGTAACATTATTTCATTTTATGTCCAAGAAAATTTGATGATGACATTATAACTCTATGTCAAACAGAAGTGGACATATTCCCTGTTCGGACAAGTTGAAGTGTCCAACATGTAAGCACGTTATTCTTTATCTTTGGTGAAAATTGATGGGCTATGTAGCCCTACTTAACATTTTCTTTAATGAGATATTGTTAGATCTTTCCTCTGCTGAAACCATCCGCATCAAGTCATTAAGCTAGGTGGTTTCTTAGTTGGATTGTCTGTGAACTATATGTTGAAAGTGAGTGTAGCAATTTTATATCTTGCCTAAAAAAGAAGGAGAAATTTATTAAAGATTTGTAAACTACGTGTTATGCTGCATTTTAAAAATAGGATGTAATTGGAAATGGATGCTTTTGTCATTTATTTGACAGCATAAATTTGCAGTAGTATGTATCACCATTAATACATTATTTGGTATGTTTCAGATTATCAGCGGATTCACATAAATTGTGGTGGACAAAACGTGACTTTCAGGAATAGCAATGGGAAAGTCTTGTATGAAGGTGATGAAGAAGTTGCAGGAGGTGCTACTATGACTTATGCTAGCACAACAAACTGGGGATTCAGCAGTTCAGGAGATTACATGGATGATGGTGATGTATATAGTTATAGATATATTCTAAAAAATACCTCTAAGCTCTCAATGGACCAATCAGAACTATATTCTATCAACACATGACAGCGCACTTCACACCAAGAGAAGATGCGCTGCCGTGCAAAGGAACACCGAGGGAGCACTCGACCGAGCACTTCATACAAAGGGAAGGTGCGCTGCCGTGTGTTGGGCCACAGAGGCCAGTACGTGGGCGCGCACATCAGCGGTAGCTGGCAATTGTAGTCAATGATTTTTGTAATTTATTGCTGTAACTAATGTTGAGAATCTTTCCTCTTTTAGTTTGATATTTCTGCTATAGTTTAGGGATATAATGGAGAAAATCATGGCGTACAATAGGTTGTACATATCCTATATATATTGTATAGAAAACATATGTAAACAGAGGAGTTTTTTGATAACTTTATTCGAATTGTTATGGTATCAGAGCCATCTAAGGGTTCTTGCTAATTTTTTGAGTTCTCTTCTAGTTTTTTTTTTCTTGGTTCAAAGATTCTTGGATTTTTTTTCTTTTTTCTCTTGCTTTGCCATCATGGAAAAATCAGATATTGCTTGCATTAAGTTTACTGGGAAGAATTATTTTGCTTTGGAATTTCAATTTTACGTTTATGTTCAAGGCAAAGAATTGTGGGGTTTCATTGATGGTTCAGAACCTATGCCAGAGGATCAGACTAAAACTGCTAATTGGACAGCCAAGGATGCTCGTGTCAAAAGCTGGTTGTTGCAGACTATGGATCCTTCCATTGTTGTTAATCTGCGACCTTATAAGACAGCCAAGGCTATGCGGGACTATCTCAAGAAAGTTTATGATCAAAATAGCTCGGCTCGCAGGTTTCAATTGGAATATTAGATTTCCAATTACAGTTAAGGGAATTTATCCATCCAGGATTATTATACAGGTTTTATTGCTTTATGGACTGAATATACTAATATTGTTTATGCCTCTCTACCAACTGCTTCTTTAGAAACTGTTCAGCTCCTTCATCAAACAAGTTAACGGGATCAATTCTTGATGAAACTCAAACCAAAATTTGAATCTGTCCGATCTAATTTGTTGTTACGAATACCTTCTCCATCCTTGGACATCTGCTTGAATGAACTTCTTGGGGAAGAACAAAGCCATTTGACACATGTTATCTTGGAACAACAAGGAAAATTCAATGTCCTAGATGTAGCTTATGCTGCTAAAGGAAAACGAGCTAAATACATAAGTAACATTCAATGTTACAGCTGCAAGGGGTTTGGCCATATTGCAAATCAATGTTCTTAAAAATTTTGCAACTATTGCAAAACTAAGGAACATATTATTTCGGAATGCAGGAAGCGTCCACAGAAACGTAATCCCAGTGCTTTCAATACTTCTACAATTAATTCGGCTGCTGCATCTTCTACAAAAAATTCTCCGTCTCAATCATTGGCTTCTTCCCTTACTCAATAAAATGTTCAGCAAATGATTATATCAGCTCTTTCTGCGTTGGGCTTACTGGTAACATTTCCTCTCTTTCTCGGAATTGGTTTTTTGATTCAGCAGCTTCTAATCACATGACTCCTTCTGTTGATAATCTGATTAATCTCAAAAAAATATGATGGAGACTTGCAAATTGAGACTGCAAATGGTAATCTTATTCCTATCACTGCAACTAGTGATATCTCTTCTTTCCCTTCGTTGAAACATGTATTTGTTGCTCCTAGATTATCCACTAATTTGTTGTCTGTTGGTCAATTGGTTGACAATAATTGCAAAGTTATTTTTTCTCCTTCTGGTTGTTTTGTGCAGGAGCTGGTGTCGAGAAAGACAATTACGGAGGGACCTAAAATGGGTAGACTATTTCCTCTCCAAATCCCGATACCAATCAAGCCTATCTTTCATTGTTCTTTTCATTCTAATTCTGTTATGTCAGATTTCAAACTTTGGCATATTAAGCTAGGTCATCCTAATGATAGACTTCTCTCTTTTATGTTAAATTCTGGGGTATTAGGCCATAAAACTTTTGTTTCTTATCAAGACATTATTTCTGATTGTTATACTTGCAAAATGGGTAAAAGCAAAACTCTTCCTTTTCCTACTAGTGAAACTCATTCCTCTCAATGTTTTGATTTAATTCATAGTGATGTTTGGGGAATCTCTCCTATTATATCTCATGCACAGTACAAATATTTTGTTACTTTTATTGATGATCATAGTCGCTATACCTGGATATATTTTTTATGCCGCAAATCAGAAGTTTTTGATGCCTTTCTTAAATTTTATGCCTTGGTTGTCAATCAATTTTCCAAAAGCATTAAAATTTTTTGCACAGATTCAGGTGGGGAATACATGTTAAAACCATTCCAAGAATTTCTACAAGAAAAAAGAATCATTTCCCAACGTACTTGCCCTTACACCCCACAACAAAATGGAATGGCGGAGAGAAAAAATTGCCATCTTCTTTATATGGTTCGTTCCTTACTCATTCATTCTTCAGTACCCTTAAAATTTTGGGTCAAAGCATTGACTACAGCTGTTCATCTCATCAACCGTCTTCCATCACCCACTAGTAATCACCAAACACCATATTATTTGTTACATGGTCGACAACCTGCATACAATCATTTACATCCATTTGGTTGTGTCTGTTTTGTTTTTCTTCCCACCCATGAAAGGCATAAACTCTCTTCCCAATCTGTCAAATGTGCATTCCTTGGCTATGCCCCTCAACAAAAAGGTTACATGTGTTTTGATCCCTCCACCGGTCGAATAAGAGTTTCTCGTAATGTTTTCTTCTTAGAACACCACTATTTTTTTTCCTTTATGTGTAACCAGTTTTGATCCTCCTACCCACTCTTTTTTGCCTGCTTTTTCACTTGAGTCCACCCCTTCTTCTTCCAATTCTACAGCACGTGCCCCTCGGTTTCAGCCTCATTTGGTTTACACAAGATGGAATAGGAATGACCTCTGTCCTCAGGATCCTCCACCAATGTCTCCTCCTTCACCTGCTCACCCTACCGAGTTACTGCATATTGCTTCAAAACTACCTTCTCCATCTCTTCCTGCCACAGAACAACCACCATTAAGGAGATCAACTCGCACAACCAAACCACCTGATAGGTACGCATACTTTCTAGACCGGTTTGGATTCCACACATCTTTAGCTGCAACCTTATCCACCGTTGAGATTCCTTAAACATATTCTGAAGCACTGAAATATGATTGTTGGCTACAAGCTGTACAAAAGGAACTTCATGCTATACATATCAATGACACGTGGGATATTGTACCATGCCCACCTTCAATAACCTCAATTGGTTGCAAGTGGGTATTCTCCGTCAAACATAAATCTGATGGGTCCTTTGATCGTTGCAAGGCTTGCTTGGTGGCTTTTGAAAATCGCCAACAATATGGGGTTAATTATGATGAAACCTTTACACCAGTAGCAAAGATGACAACAGTTCGTACAATCTTGGCTATTGCAGCTTCTCTAGACTGGGTGATCCATCAAATGGATGTTAAAAATGCCTTTCTCCATGGGGATCTCAACGAAAAAATTTATATGCAACCTCCTTCAAGTTTGCCTACTGCTGCCACCAATGTCTGCAAATTGAAGTGCTCTTTATATGGCCTAAAACAAGCACCTCATGCTTGATTTGATAAACTCCGTAGAACTCTTCTTTCGTTGTCCTTTGTGCAAAGTCAGTATGATTCTTCTTTGTTTTACAGGAAGACCTCTATGGGTATTGTCATCTTACTTGTCTACGTAGATGATATCCTTATTACAGGTACTGATATAGGTGAACAACAAACTCTAAAAGACTCTCTCCATGCTACCTTTCACATGAAAGATCTTGGCTCCCTTGCTTATTTCTTAGGCCTTGAAATTCATCGAAGCAACAAAGCCATCTTTGTCAATCAACACCAGTATCTCGATGATATTGTTCAGTTGGCTGGCCTACAGACTTCTTCTCCTGTTCATAGCCCCATGGAACTTAATGTCAAATTAAGAAAAGATGAAGGTGCCCTTCTTCTCAATCCCACTCTATACAAACGTCTTGTCCGTAGCTTAATTTACTTGACCATTACTAGGCCAGATATCTATTTTGCTGTAAATTTGGTGAGTCAATTTATGACTTCACCACGTCATTTACATATGGCAGCTGTTAAACGGATTATTTGTTACCTTTTTGGCACTCCTGGCCGTGGCATTTTCTTTCCTACATCTTTACCACTTAATCTTGTTTCCTACAGTGATTTGGATTAGGTTGGCTATCCCGATACAAGACGTTCTACAACTGGTTGGTGTGTCTATTTAGGTGATGCTTTGATTTCCTGAAAATGTAAGAAACAAGACAGAGTCTCCAAGTCCTCCATCGAGGCTGAATATAGGGCTATGTCTTCCACTTGTTCCGAAATAGCTTGGTTGCGTGGTTTACTATCTGAGTTGGGATACTCCCAATCTGTCCCTACTCCTTTACATGCTGACAATACAAGTGCAATTCAGATTGTTGCCAATCCTGTCTACCATGAGCGAACTAAACATATCGAAGTAGATTGTCATTACATTCGCCGATCCTTCGAAAATGCCACTATCTCTCTACCCCATGTCTCCACACATCAACAAATTGCAGATATTTTCACTAAAGCTCTTCCTTCTGCTCGGCATCAGTTCTTTGTTAACAAATTGATGTTGCTTGATTCACCACCATCAATTTAAGGGGAAATGTCAACACATGACCGCGAACTTCACACCAAGAGAAGATGCGCTGCCATGCAAAGGAACACCGAGGGAGCACTCGACCGAGCACTTCATACAAAGGGAAGGTGTGCTGCCGAGTGTTGAGACACAGAAGATGCGCTGCCGTGTGTTGGGCCATAGAGGGCAGTACGTGGGCGCGTACATCACCGGTAGCTGGCAATTGTAGTCAACGATTTTTGTAATTTATTGTTGTAACTAATGTTGAGAATCTTTCCTCTTTTAGTTTGATATTTCTGCTATAGTTTAGGGATATAATGGAGAGAATCAGGGCATACAATAGGTTGTACATATCCTATATATATTGTATAGAAAACAGATGTAAACAGAGGAGTTTTTTGATAACTTCATTCGAATTGTTATATTCTACAGCAAGGGTGGCTCTTGTGTCTCTTACTTATTATGGATATTGTCTAGAAAACGGAAATTACACTATTCAAGTCCACTTTGGTGAGATACAATTTACAGATGATCCTCAGTACAACAAAGTTGGAATCCGCCTGTTTGACATTTATGTGCAGGTGATCACTTAGCTTGTCAAGAAAAGTGATTTCTGATTTTCTTTTAACCTTGACTCATGGAATATATATATATATATATATATATATATATATATATATATATATATATATATATATATATATATATATATATATTAGGGAAAAAGAATATGGAAAGATTTTAATATTAAGGAGGCAGCCAAAGGCCCTAATAAAAACATCACTATAGTGTGTAATGCCAGTGTGACAAACCATATCCTGGAGATACGTTGATACGTTTATTCTGGGCTGGAAAAGGGACTACTTGCATTCCTCAAAGGGGAAATTATGGCACTCTTATCTCTGCCATATCTGCATGTTCTGGTATGTAATGTAACATATTTTCTTTTTAGCCTCTTTTATGCTCTTGAACTTCAATGCATGGTAGCAAAGCAACTACAGCTAGCATTGATTGAATTTCTGTCTTTAACTGGTTGAAGAATGAATTCTAAGCTTCACTGTTAATGTTCCTTTTGGTGAGAATTAAGCTAACTACAGCTAGGATTCTCGTCTTAAATTTTCTGCATTGATTGATACTGCTTTGACTTATGTTTAACATAATATTGTAAGATTTTAACTTTAAGCATGGTTTGTTGTTTCAGGTCTCAGAACTCACTGTGAAGCTAAGGTGGTCAATGTTGTTACGTCAGTTGACTAATTTCTTTATACAACTAATTCTTGTAAATATTTCGTTGACTCACTTTTTGGGCTTGTGCTTCGTTTCAGGACCCGAAGAAACAAGTGAAATACCTATTGTGGTAGGTATTGTCACTACAGTAACATGCTTTGCTCTCTTTTTTGCCGGTTTCATTTATTGGAAATATTGTTTTGAAAATAAACACTCAAGACAACAAGGTATGAATCGACTTTTTCTGCATTTACTTTGCTTAATCAATGCATGGTAGAGTTGGAATATTGAGAAGTGGTACAAACACACATATTAATAATATTGCACGCATCTAATTCTCAAACATGTAAATGATTGAACGACATTCATCCAAACTGTCATTGGGCAGATCTCATGGGATTGGATCTTAAAGCTGGTTCCTTCACTTTGAGACAACTAAAAGCTGCCACTAACGACTTTGATCCTGCAAACAAGATGGGAGAAGGTGGTTTTGGAAGAGTATATAAGGTACGCTAATAATATCTGGGATATTGTCCTGATTGATATCTGAAATTTTTATTATGCAAAAGCATGCAGGATAGTGGAATATCTTCTCAGTTATTGGTATTTGACGGCATGTATCAGAATAAATGCATAGAATGATTTCAACGCAGGGTGAATTATTAGATGGCTCTATTATAGCTGTGAAGCAACTGTCTTCCAAATCCAGACAAGGAAACCGTGAATTTGTGACAGAAATAGACTTGATATCTGGTTTGCAGCACCCTAATCTTGTAAAGCTATATCGGTGTTGCATCGAAGGAAATCAGTTGCTGCTTGTGTATGAGTATATGGAAAACAATTGCCTTGCACGAGCTCTTTTCGGTAAAACATAATGGCATGGATAACTTTTTGAGAATTATATAGTTTCTTTTAGAGAAATGTGAAATGAATATGTTATCAGCTCCAGGTTCTGAAACAAGTGTTATGAAATTGGACTGGGCGACAAGACAAAAGATTTGTATAGGAATAGCAAGAGATCTTGCATGTCTCCATGAAGAATCAACTCTAAGCATTGTTCATAGAGACATCAAAGCTACAAATGTGCTGCTTGACAGGGATCTAAATGCCAAGATATCGGATTTTGGACAAGCTAAACTCAATGAAGAGGAGAACACTCATATTAGCACCCGAGTTGCTGGAACAATGTAGGTTAAAATGCGCGCAACTTAAATTTTTTTTTTTTTCTATTTTCCTGGTATAAAGGCTGTAGCTCATGTAAAAAAAAAAAGGCAAATAATCCAAACGCTTTTTGATTGTAGAGGATATATGGCTCCAGAATACGCTCTCTGGGGTTATCTAACAAACAAAGCAGATGTGTATAGTTTTGGAGTTGTTGCTTTGGAAATTGTGAGCGGAAGGAGCTGTGCAAGCTTCAAGCCCCAAAATGAATGTGTTTGTCTTCTTGATTGGGTAAATTTTCAAAAGAATTTATGTTCATGCTAGTAGTAATTCATGTTATATTTCAATATATTTATCTAATGACGTTTGCTGCTACAGGCCATTGTCTTGCAACAATCGGGAAATATAATGGAAATAGTGGACCCAAAATTAGAGTTGGAATTTAATAAGGAAGAGGTTGAAAGGATGATAAAAGTGGCTGTTTTGTGCACGAATTCATCTCCAGCACTAAGGCCTACAATGTCAGCAGTGGTAAGCATACTTGAAGGACAAACCGCCATTGATGACATACTCTCAGATCCTAGTGTTTTCATCGATGATTTGCGATTTAAACCACTCAAAGGTCACGTTCAGCCGATGCAAAATGACAATCCAGACAGAAACCAAACACCCAAGTTTTCATCAGAGGATTCAGGGGTTGGAAATTCCTCCGCATCCGCTCATGACCTCTACTCCATAAGTAATCCGGTGTCTTTAGACATTAAATATAGCGACTCTTCATCAATCAAGCAATATAATTTTCAGCAAACAAGGTGCATGTGGAAGTTCAGTGGATCGAGGAACTTGTTAAAATCAGATTGTCGTAACGTTCTTTAAGTGAAAGATGCAAACTTGAAAACGAATTAAATGTTGTTAACTATGAATTAGACAGTGACAAATAAACTTTATTGTCTGCACTACATTGTTAAACACAGTGTCACCCTACAATCTTCATTCCTGCACGGCTATTCTCCTTTTTATTATTTTTTTCTTTTGACTTTTTCCCATTAAATTGGTGGGATTTTATTTGGGGTTGGAGAGAAATTAGTTGATCTGATTTGTATTATTAATTTTATGTATAGATATGTATATCACTTTTCGGAAGGAAGAAAAATAGAAAAAAGAGAGGGCGTAGCAGTAAGAAAGGAAAGGAGAGCCTATAACTCCATATTTCGAAAAAATGGTGGAATCGAATAGCACATGCTCGAAAGAGAAGAATAGGGTCTGAATGAAATCAGTCACCGTCGCATGTTTACAAGCGAGAGACAGAGCAGCTAAATCTCCAACCGATAGAAAGGCAAGTCGAAGCGAAAAGGCAGTGCTTTCAAGCCAATAGCGACAAGGCCGAGAAAGCGCTCCAATTAAATACGTAAATACAAGGATTCAATTAAAAACCTCGAGCTCATGTTTACTTCTGTCACAGCTCCATCCATGCCAATCTTCTCGGTGTATATATATATATATGGGGGCATAATGCAACTGCAAATGTAAGACTCTTGTGCTTGATAAAAAAGAGAAATGATGGCAGAACTCATTCCATTCAGTCCATCCAAAAATAGAGATTTGACCGTCAAATTTCCTTTTTATTGGCAAACCCGACTTAGTTGAATGAGCCATAGGAGTTATAAGGCATATTCCACGATTAATGGAGGAATAAGGAAGGATGTGCTCATTCAAATATTAGTTCAATATCAAGTCAAGGGATATGTTTGGTGTCTAAGATTCTTAGGAGTCACAACTTCCTACATACATGGTAGTTCATTTGATTTACTTCAATCACTTTGTATCTTTGATTTGTTATCTTTTATTCTTGTAGCTAGCTTTACGGCATCAGTTAGCAGTATCAATGTTCAATCACTTCGTATCTTTGATTTGTTATGTAGTATCTTTATAGCTAGTTTTACGGCATCAGTTAGCAGTACCATTGTTATATATTCTGCTTCCTTGTATTTAGAAACAGAGTGTGATAAAAATAAAATACACAAAAAAAAACTTTCTTCAAATTCTATTTTTCTTCTTGGTACCAGAGCAGAAACGATTTTCTTTTTATCATGACTTCGTTATCTCTCAATGTTGGTAACTTTGTTACCCTGAGACTCACTCCATCAAACTATCTATTATGGAAAGAACAAGTATTAGGCTTAGCGGAAAGCCAAGATCTTATCCATCATCTTACCAATGCAATTCCTATTTCACCCAAATATGCCTCATCAAATTCAGAAACCTCAGACACAATAAATACTTCACCAACATTAACACAAGAATTTATTGCCTGGAAAAAATCTGATCGGCTTCTTAGAGGGTGGATGATTAGCACTCTCTCTAAAGAATCTCTTGGACTTGTTATCGTGTTAGACACAGCATCTGCAGTTTGGGAAGCACTCAAAGAAGCATATGCCCAAAACTCTTAAGAACGTGAGTTCACACTTCGACAAGAACTCACCTACTTGCGTAAAGATGAGACCATAACCATTTCAGACCATATACGAACCTTTAAATCTTTGCGTGATAATCTTACTGCCATTGGCAAACCCATCCCTGACTAAGAAAAAATTTTTTGTCTTCTTACAAGCCTTGGCCCACAGTATGAAATCTTCACCACAACAATGTTGAAACCTCTAAGACCAACCTATCTAGAACTGATTTCTCAATTGCAAAATTTGGATTATCGTCGAAACTAGTTCTCAGGTCAATCTGAAGCCACTTTTTCTCCTCTTACTCCATACTTAGCCTTATATGGACAACAACAGAAGCAACACCAACCTCTTATGTCCAGAGACCACACTAGCACTTTCACTTCTACTAGTCATGGATTTCAAGCACAACAATCTCGTGGTCAGCCCAAAGATGGTCTAGGAGCTACCAATCAACCACGCAGACCACCACCACCTGGAGAACGAAGAATGACTGCCGAAGAGAGGGCTTTGTATCGGGATGCTACCTGTCAAATTTGTGACAAAAGTGGTTATATTGCCAAAATTTTCTAGTGGTTACCAAAGAAGACAGGTCAAAATCATATGCTACCACAAGCACTTGCAGCACTTACACTGGATAACTCGGTCATTGACACAGAATAGACTTCGGATACTGGTGCATCAAACCATATGACTAGACAACAAGGTATGTTAATATATATTCATCAATATAACGAAAATGATTCCATCATTATTGGAGATGGATCTCCCTTACCAATAACAAGTATTGGAAATTCTTCTATCAAACAAAAAAACCATGTGTTACATTTTCATGATGTTCTTTTAGTGCCCAATCTTAAGAAGAATTTACTTTCTGTAAGTCAACTCACTTCACAATTTCCTGTCAATTGTAAATTTTTTGACGTTAATTTTTGTATAAAGGCACGAAACACAGGTCATCCACTCTTCACCGGGACACAAAAAGGTAATTTATATGTCTTACCCAATGAGCCGAAAGCACATTTTTCTCACATATGCAAATCAGTCACTGCAAATATATGGCATCAATGTTTGGGCCATCCACAATTTTCTACAATTCCATTGTTAAAGAATAAAGGGCTCATTGATGTTGTAGGCTCTTCCAAAGTAGATTCTTTGTGTGATAGTTGTCAGTTAGGAAAACTAAGTAAACTTCCTTTTGATTTATATGAACACTCAAGCTCTAATGCTTTTGATAAGATACATTGTGATCTTTGGGGTCCTGCTCCAGTTTTATCTATTAGAAAGTTTCGCTTTTATGCTTGTTTAGTCGATAATTTCACCAAGTATACTTGGATCATTCCCATACATAATAAATCTGATTTCTTTGTTGATTTTTTAGCTTTTCAATAGTATGTTGAATTCCAATTCAATAAGGGGATACAAATCTTCCATTCTAATGGTGGAGGTGAATTTGTCAATTCTCGACTATCTTCTCATTTTCTTTCCATAAGAATTGTTCATCAAATTTTATGTCCTTATACTCTAGAACAAACAGGTATGGTTGAGCATAGCCATCGTATTATAAGAGAATTAGGTATGACCATGTTGTTTCATAGTCATACTCCTCTATATATATGGTTAGAGGCTTTCACTACTGTTGTTTTCCTTCTCTAATAGGTTACCATCTTTTGCTCTTCATTTTGATACTCCATATTTTATGTTGCATGGGAAGCATCTAGATTATACATCTCTTTGCGTGTTAGGCTCTAAGTGTTTCCCATATACATGGGATACAAAAAATACTAAGTTTGATCCTAAAACTGTTTTATGCGTTTTTGTAGGCTACAGTGAAAAACACAAAGGTTACAAGTGCTTTCATCCGTCTAGTCATAAATTTATAATTTCATGTCATGTTGTCTTGACGAAACTGTATTTCCATTTAAATCTTCTAACTCTCCTCCTTTGTATTCTGATGTGAATAATACTTTAATTCTTGGTTCTCCTTTAATAATTTTGTAACAAGTTCATCTGCACTGAAGTTTCCCTCTCTTCCTCTATCTCACATTCCACCGTCAACTACTATGACTACTGTAGTTCATGATGCTACTTTGCCGCCTACTTCGCCTGCCAGTGCTAATTCCCCTACTTACTTACCAAATAATGTTGGTTTGTTGCCTAGCACTTTCCTTTCAGCTCCGGTTATGCCTACTACACCTGACGTAGGATCCCTTGATACTGTACCTGATCAATATGCTTCACAATCAGCCCATGTTCCTCATCCCATGACTACTCGTTCTAGAGTTGGTATTGTCAAGCCTAATCCTAAATATGCTTTGAGTGTTATTTCCTCTCCAACAATACCTTGTGAACCCAAGTCAGTTCGCTCCGCCTTGTCCCATCTCGGTTGAAAAACTACCATGATTGATGAACTCGCTGCTCTCCATCAAAATCAAACTTGGAGACTAATTTCTCGCACTTTCAATATGCATGTTATTGGCTCAAAATAGGTCTTCAAGACCAAACTCAAATCGGATGGCACATTAGATCGACTTAAAGCCCGTCTTGTTGCTAAAGACCATTACCAGATCAATGAACTTGATTACATCGAGATTTTTTCTCCTGTCATTCATCCAAGTACAATTCATCTAATTTTAACAGTTGCTCTTATGAAGCATTGGCCCGTTCGTCAATTGAACTTTAAAAATGCATTCTTACATGGTCATGTTGCTGAAGATATATACATGGCACAACCTCTAGGTATGGCAGATGCTCAGTTTTCAAATCATGTTTGTAAACTTTAATGCACTTTATATGGTCTTAAACAGGCTCCCCGTGCCTGGTTTGATAGACTCAATACTTTTCTTATTTCTTGTAGTTTTTTTTATAGTCTTGCTGATCCCTCTCTTTCTATTTGTCACTCCGATCTAGGTGTTCTTGTTTTACTTTTGTATGTAGATGACATGCTTCTTACAGGGTCTTCCTCTACTCTGGTTACTTCTCTTTTCAGGTCTACAGTTGCTCAAGCAATCATCTTACACTTCCACAAAGATCTTTAAAAGCATAAACAACTTCAACAAGAGCAACGACCTTACCCTTGGTGTTACATCTTGATGATGAGCATCAAATATGGCTGTACTCTCCACCATCTTTGCATTCTCCAGTAGATGCCCAACAAATGAAAGCAATTCCACACTATGCTCAAACCCCCAAATCTCAACACTGTTGAGAAACAATTTGTCCTCTGACTCTTTAGAGTCATCAAAATCGAAAGAGCTCTAGTCAGATAGGAATTGTAACAAAACACATTCTAAATCAGACTCAGGATATCCAAACATAAAATTCTATGCATATTTCATTCAAAACCAAACAATCATACCGACAAAGAAGTGGTCTGGGACAACTTTATAACTAATTTTTCGAGCAAAATTGAACTTCCTAGTAGAGTTGATATTCCTTGAAAGCTTCGCTTATCGAATTGTTCAAAGCTTAGAATCAAGCATTTGCAGTTTGGTAGCGATGATGGAAAAAGTGTTCTTCTGAAGACTAATACAACCTTTGGCATATCACATAACACTACACAAGGTACCAAGTCCAATTTCAAAAACATGGCTTATATTGCTGCTATCTAACATAGAAATGTACAGTAAAATTAAGTGAAAAAACATCAAATACCTTAATACACCAAGCTCCAATTCTTAGTTGTTTAACACGATTAATGTAATGGCCTCAACACCGGGTTAGCCGCGAATAGTATTTTTCAACAGTAAATAGTATTTTTCGGACTGAAAAGTGCACCCGAAAGTGAAAAATATTTTATTGGACCACTGAAAAATATTGGTCATAGTGAGTCCGTGGTTGAAATTTGAAGTGAAATCGAGGTCAATTAAGCCTCCAAAAATTAAAAATATGAAAAATATAGTCGGTCAATTTTTATTATTGGGGAATTGACTTAACTTTATATAAATATTTAAAAATAGCAAACGGACTCCGAAAATTACTAAAAATTGTAGTTAAGCCTAAAATTATATGTAGATTATTTTGGATGTAAAAAGTAAATTTTTTTGTAATACCGATATTTTTAGATCGGACCAATTTAATTGAACCGGATCAAAAATGAATTTCGATTGAGCCGAAAATTTGCGTGCAACCTATTTTCAAGGTGGTAAAAATTATGAAATTATTTTTGAAGTGATTTAAAATTTAAAAGTGAAAGAAATAAATTAAAATGTATTATTAGGTAGTTAATGGGTTTGATTAATTAATCTAGGCCCATTACACATAATTCAAGCCCAAGCTCACTTGAGAGACTATAAAAGAGAAGGAAAACTCTCAATTTTTCCAGACCTCTCACATTGGTTCCAGCATTTCCTCTTCTTCTTGGCCGACCTTCATTTCTTCTCTTTTCCCTCAAAATTCTTCATTTGTTCTTCATTTTTTTCCTTTGATCCAAACACCAAAAATGTTTCTTAGCCTCTCTAATTATTGGATCTAAGCCCAAACTAGAGATTGAAGGGAGAAAAGCTAAGGAAAATAAGGGTTAAAGGCATAGAGGTCAAAAATAGGTAAGTGATTTCTTGGATTTTAATTTAATTTCAAGGCACCTATAGATAGATTTAGATGCATAGAGTATGTTTTCATGATTATTTTGAGCTAAAATGATGATTATATTGGTGATTTTATGAGAGAAAAATTTAGCCAAGGATGGAGATATTTGATGGAGGATGATTTTCATGCTTTCAAGTGAATAAAAGGAAGTTCAAGAAAAGATTATGCATGGAGAAAGGTTAGTGTGAAGGAAAATCATTAGATTAAATGAAAATTACTAAGATTTAGTAGTCACTAACCTTTCTGCATGCATAATCTTCTCTTGAACTTCCTTTCATTCACTTGAAAGCATGAAAATCATCCTCCATCAAATATCTCCTTCCTTGGCTGAATTTTTCTCTCACAAAATCACCAATATAACCATCATTTTAGCTCAAAATAACCATGAAAACATACTTTATGCACCTAAATCTATCTATAGGTGCCTTGAAATCAAATTAAAATCCAAGAAATCTCTTACCTATTTTTGACCTCCATGCCTTTAACCCTTGTTTTCCTTAGCTTTTCTCCCTTCAATCTCTAGTTTGGGCTTAGATCCAACAATTAGAGAGGTTGAGAAACATTTTTGGTGTTTGAATCAAAGGGAAAAAATGAAGAACAAATGAAGAATTTTGAGGGAAAAGAGAAGAAATGAAGGTCGGCCAAGAAGAAGAGGAAATGCCGGAACCAACGTGAGAAGTCTGGAAAAATTGAGAGTTTTCCTTCTCTTTTATAGTCTCTCAAGTGGGCTTGGGCTTGAATTATGTGTAATGGGCCTAGATTAATTAATCAAACCCATTAACTACCCAATAACACATTTTAATTTATTTTTTTCACTTTCAAATTTTAAATCACTTCAAAAATAATTCCATAATTTTTATCACCCCGAAAACAGGTTGTACGCAAATTTTCGGCTCAATCGGAGTCCATTTTCGATCCGGTTCAATTAAATTGATCCGATCTAAAAATATTGGTATTACAGAAAATTTTACTTTTTGCATCCAAAATAATCTACATATAATTTTAGGCTTAACTGTAATTTTTAGTAATTTTCGGAGTCCGTTTGTTATTTTTAAATATTTATACAAAATTAAGTCAATTCTCCAATAATAAAAATTGATCCATTATATTTTTCATATTTTTAATTTTTAGAGGCTTAGTTGACCTCGATTTCACTTCAAATTTCAACCATGACCAATATTTTTCAATTATCCAATAAAATATTTTTCACTTTCGGGTGTATAATTTTCAGTCCGAAAAATACTATTTACTGTTAAAAAATACTATTTACGGCTAACCCGGCATTGAGGCTATTACAATTAACCTTCTCAACAAGGTTCATCACTATTTTTGTCTGTGACCCAAAAACAGCATCATCTTCTTCATCAAATTCCTTGACTTCTGTAAGGTAAAAATCTAAGCTAGCATTAACCAAACTGGACAAATCCCCTAATATAGGCTTCCTTTTAAGAAAGCAACCCAGAATTTCCAATTTCTCAAGATAAGGACCTGAAATTTTAATATCGTCATCACAATCGATTCCATCAACTTCAGAAATGTGATGAATCACAAACTTCTTCAAACACTTTGATGCAGTATCAAGCTTATAAAGCGCACTGCAATTATACAATTCCAAAGATTCAAGAGAAGGACTGCCAGATAAAATATTTTCAAATATTTAAAACACAATATTTTACTTTCTTTTATAAATCTAGCTTGTGTAAATCTGAATTAATTAGCTCAGTGTGTTTGAGATGGCTCTTGTCAAATGTACAGTAAAATTCACACCTAGAAGATCGCTATCAAATTCACATTATGCGTTTTCATCACTAATTTTGATACAGAATCTGGGATCAAGAGCTCTTGAAAATAAAATATCAGGCTTAAGTGCTCCACTTAGTGTGTATGGATAAAATTTGTATTAAATTTTCTTAAATGTTTGTGAATTGAGATGTAATTTATGAAAGATCTCTAAGTACAATTTGTATTAATGCAAAGTAACTATAAGAATGTAATTTATTTCAAGTATTGCACCATTGATTTAAACTTTAAGCAAATAAAATTTGAGAAGGCCACAGCATACCCGTACTATATAGTATATTATCATGTATGTTGGTAACAAATATAATCAAAATTACTGAAAATAAATATGCCTTTTCTATCTTACAAATATATATATATATATATATATATATATATATATATATATATATATATATATATATATATATATATATATATATATATGGCTTTTCTAAATTAGTCAATTTGTTATAGTTCCGAGAACAATTAATTAATATCAAACGCTATTATGTTAAATTCGTTTTTTTTTTAGCAAGTGTTGAATTTGTTTAGTGAATTGAAAAGGTCAAGTTAATTATGCATAATCAATTTAACACGTAAACTGGATTGGACAATTGATTTTGTCCTTTATTGTTTCACCAATCTTAAATATTTTTTTTCTTAATATATAAATAACTTAATTTGATAATTTATTTAAACATAATAATTGAACTGGACCTTGAGCTCAGGCTCATAGTCTAGATCCCCATTACAATGATCGGCAACTTAGCAGGCTTGTTCCTAGAGTCCAGCTAGGACAAGAATAGGAGTCCAATCTCTTATTTACAGAAAACTTCCTATCTAGGCAAGAGTTCTGGTAAAGAAAGATTCCCATGGCTATCAGGATTCCAGGAAGGGATGGAACACTCACCCTTATTAAAAGCAATTGTGATGGACAAGTATGTCTCTAAGCCGATTTACCCCATCAAACCTCGTTCTTTTATATATCACTGACTTGACCGTCAGAGAGTTCTCTCGTCGGACCCCATCGGATTTTCCCTATTTGCAGGTTTGTTGGCGCACTGAATAAGGGTCCACCTGCAGGAGGCAGTTCGGTATTTTCAAACTGTTATCGTTTGGTGCTGTGAGCATGGATTTTCATCCCCACATAGCCATGAACTCCGACGACGAGAACACCCAGACAATGAATGATAGGAGTAACATAACTCCAGGCCCCCACTTATCAGTCTTTCAATCCCTACAACCCACCCCCCAGGGTACCTCCACCAATTTTTCCATCATAGGACCAAATATTGATGTACTTGGAATCCCCATTCCCGACATAACACCTCAACTTACCCAAGCCCTCCTCACAACTCTCTCACACATAGCAGCCTAACCAGTGCCTCGAGCAACACCACAAACAACAGAGACCAATACAATCCTCACCCTTGATAATTTAAACCCCTCGGCCGGGAGGGAAGATGAAGGATTAAAGATAACCCTAAGTTGAGACAAGCTCGATAGGCTCATTGAAGAAAGAATGCAGCAAAAACAAAGTCACAGCATGATACAGAACCCGGAGAACTTCTGATCTCCTTTTTTTAAATCCATACTCTCTGCCCCTTTCTCAAACATAAGGATACCGAATTTACCTAGGTATAATGGAAGCTCAGATCCCTGAGCTCATGTGGATCAGTTTTGCCATGCCATGTTGATTTACACAACCGAGAATGCTGCCCTTTGTAAAATCTTCCCGCAAACGCTGACTGAGTCCGCCCAAGTTTGGTTCAGAAACTTGCCCGAGCACTCAACATATAGCTTCAGGCAGTTCGCATAAATGTTTGAAGCAAATTTCATAACTGCCATTCGACCGACAAGGGTCTCAGCCGATCTACACCAAGTGGTTCGGGAAAGGGGTAAACCTCTGTGAAGTTTTGTGGACAGATTTAACATGGTCACAATGGACATTCATAACTTGAATTTTGAGGTCACAATCAACGCCCTCAGCCAAAATACCAGGTGTCAGGACTTTAGTGATTCCTTGAGCAAAAAGCCTCCATATGACTTCACCAAGCTAATGACCAGGGCTCACAAATACATTCAAATGGATAAATCCAAGTAGTTGAAATACAGTGAGCAGGGAAAAGACAGCAACAGCTCCTGAGAAATAAGACAGAAAAAAAAAAGCTTACGAAAAAGCAATTCTCGAGCCATGAAAGGAGCGAACAGGACATACGTGGTCTCAAAGCCATATTCAGATAATCGAAGGGATAAGCAGTTTACTGAATCGAACACATCTCTGGCACAAGTTCTATCGTAGATGAAGAATAACATGAAGGTGCAATGTCTGAAGCTCGTGAGAGAAAGTTCAAACAGAGATCAAGCTCTATACTATGCTTTCCATAGAGATAAAGCCACAAAACCAACGATTACAAACATCTCAGGTGGGAGATTGAGTACCACATCAAGAAAGGTAAACTCAAACAATTCATTAAATGAAGTAAAACGGAAGCAGGGCGATCTCCCTCAAGGCAGTTCGACAGGAGGGACGAAAATGGTAGCAAGAGAGCTCCAGCAAGAATAATCCATGTAATTGCGAGAGGAAAACATTACGACATGTTCGACGATTCAAAAAAAAAAGAAAGCAAAAGAAGTCTTTTCGCTGGGGTCCAGCCCACATGCTTTAACGGATATTCAGTTTTCACTAAAGGATGGGGACATGTTCGATAGCCTCATAATGATGCGTTGATAGTTGAAGCAATAATTAAAGACTTTCTATTGCAGAGGATCTTGGTGGACACCGGTAGGGCAATAAATCTCATCATCCTGCAAGTATACAAAGCACTAGAAATGTTAAGCCCTATGAAAGAAGTCACAGTCCCATTGATCGACGTTTCAAGACAGCCAGTCAAAATCAAAGGCTCGATTAACCTAAACTTACAGCTAGGAGATGACTCAACGATCAGGTCCTATATTTTCATATTTTATGGTAGTAAATATGCCATTATCTTATAATGCAATTTTTGGTCGACCTCTATTGGCTGCAGTAGACACTTATATTTTTATGCAGAAGCTAATTATGAAGATACCAGCACCAGATGGGATAGCCATACTGCGGGGAAATCAAAATACAGCAAGGGAGACCTATGTTACTATGCTAAAAGAAGCAAAATAGGCCCTCCCAATGGATACTCTAAATGTCTCAGTAGACTCTCGAAAAGCCAAACCAATTGATCTACTACAAGAGATAGAATAATTACCAAGGAAGACAATACCGATAGCCTCTGAAAAGTCGATCTCGAAAGTAAAATCCCTGCTAGAAGTTCTAGAGACATATGCAGATGTGTTTGCCTAGAAACCATCGAACATTACTGGCATCTGACCAGATGTTAGCTCTCACTCATTGGGCATACAACCTGATTTCAATCTGACCAAGCAAAAGAAACACAATCATGCGCCAGAAAGGCAGGTAGCAATAAATAAAGAGACAGATATTTTGCTAAAGAATGGGTTCATAAGAGAAGTGTTGTATCCGAAATGGCTATCCAATGTGATCTTGGTGAAGAAAGCTAATGCGACATGGAGGATGTACGTGGACTTTATCGATCTAAACAAGGCATGCCCTAAAGAAAGTTATACACTGCCAAACATAGACATGTTGGTAGATTTAACGATTGGATTTGAGGAGTATGCCTTCCTAGATGCTTTGGCAGGATACCATCAAATCCTAATGAATTCTGAAGATGAGAAAAAAATAGCATTCATTACCTACAAGACAACATACTGTTACACCGTGATGCCTTTTGGGCTAAAAAATGCAAGAGCCACATACCAAAGACTGATGAACAAGCTTGTTACTGGATAGATAGGTTAGAATATGGAGGTTTACATAGATAACATGATAGTCAAAAGCAGGACCTCGGGTAACTTACCCAAGGAGCTCGAAGAGATGTTTTCTACCCTCCAAAAGTTCGGACTCAAATTAAACCCAAAAAAATGCGCATTCAGAGTCTGGTCTGGTAAGTTCCTTGGATTTGTGATCTCAAAAAGGGGAATAGAAGCTAACCTATCAAAAATTGAAGCTATTATAAAAATAGAGTCGCCAAGGTCCATCAGGGATGTACAAATATTAAATGGAAAGATTACAATGCTAGAAAGATTTATTTCCTATTTGGCAAAGTGATGCCTCCCATTCTATAAGTCCTTGAAGAATCTGAAGAATTTTGAGTGGGGACCGAAATGTTAATCCACTTTCGAAGAACTCAAGGAATTCCTAAGTTCCCCGCCATTGCTTAGTCAACCACAATTGGGAGAGAACCTATTCATATACCTAGCAGTTTCAGAAGGGGTGGTAGGATCAATCCTGATAAGGGAGGAAAGCACACAGTAATTTCCTGTATACTACACCAGTAAAGTTCTCCATGGCGCCGAACTGAGGTACCCTGTTCTCGAATAGTTAGCTCTAGCCCTTGTCAATTTCACGGTGAAACTCTGCCCTTACTTTCAAGTACATACGATAGTAGTTCGGACAAAAACCCCACATAAAAAGGTCATGCAAAAACCTAAGGCTTTAAGCAGAATAACAAAATGGGCAGCACATTTGGGAGAATTTGATGTCTGGTATAAACCACGCTCGATAATGAAAGCCCAAGTATTAGCATATTTCATAATAGAACTCTATGCTACCCCAAACGAATCGGGCAAGGCAATGTGGAAATTGCATGTTGATGGAGCTGCATCATTAGAAGGGATGGGTATTGGAGTCGTACTATCCAGCTCGGGAAAGATACTCATACGAGGATTGGCTAAGATATCTTTTCCAACATCGAATAATGTGGTAGAATATGAGGTGATATACTTTGAGTTGGAGCTCGCCTTTGAGGTAAAACCCGACTCCTTACTTATTGACTGACTCATAGTTAGTCGTCAGTCAATTGACAGGAAAGTTCAAAGCTAAAGAATAAATGATGATGAAGTACTGAGACATGGTGTTGACTTTACTAGCTTCACTTAAACAGGGCAGGAGTTCATGGGCAATTGAATAAATACCTTAAGAGGAAAACAAGAAGGCCGATTCGTTGGCCAAGCAGGCGTCCTCTAACAGTACAATAAAGAGATATGGGGTGGTATGGGTTGTTCTCACTCTGCCCTCTTACAAAAATTGCTCAGTGCAGATGAATGAACAGATGGACAAATGGCGACTGTCAATCTACAAATTCCTAGACACGGGTGCCCTTTCAAAAAATTAGGTGAAAGTAAGGAAAATAGTTCAAAAATTCAGCCTATATGCTATTTTCGATAAGAAGCCATACAGGAGATCATATTCCCACACCTAGTCACTATGCCTAAGTACCAATTAAGGCAACTATGTTCTCCGAAAAATACATGAAGGAATTTATGGGGCACATGAAGAAGCTCAAATGATAGCCCGAAAAGTACTATTGTAAGGATATTATTGGCCTAGCATGAAAGCATACGCTAAAGAGTTGGTGAGGAAGTGTGATAAATGTCAGTAATTCGAAAAGATAATTCACGAGTAGTCAGTACGGTAGACCTTAATACACAGTCCCTGGCCTTTCTCACAATAGGGAATAGACATACTAGAATCATTCCCATAGGCAATCGAACAAAGAAAATTCTTAGTGGTAGCGATAGATCATTTTACTAAATGGATTGAAGTCGAACCATTGGCAACAATTACTCAGGCAAACATTATCAAATTTGTTCAAAAGTCGATGTTAACTATGTTCGAGATTCTTAATACTTTCATTACTGACAATGGCAAATAGTTTGATTGTCAATCTTTCAGAAATTTTTGCAAAGAGTTACACATCCAACTCAGATTCACATCAGTTTACCACCCCCAATCAAATGGCATGACCAAGGTGACTAATAGAACAATATTGATAGGGTTAAAAAAGAGGCTGGATAAAGCCAAGGGCATGTGGGTCAATGAGCTAAATAGCATACTATGGGCATACCGAACTTCACCCAAAATGGCAACAAGAGCAACCCCTTTTTCCCTAACTTATGGCATGGAAACAGTCATTCCCTGTGAAATAGGAATGCCAAGCCTAAGAACTAAATAATACAATCATGAAGCAAATAAAGATTCATTGTTATATTATTTAGATGCACTTTAAGAGAAAAGAGAGCAAGCCCAGAATCGACAAACAGCCTACAAACAGCGAATGACATCCTATTGTAACAGGAAAATAAAGCCCTGGACCTTCTGAGTAGGCAAACTAGTATTAAAAAAAGCCGTTGAAGCTCAGACTGCTGCGGGGGTTAGCAAATTGAGTCCTAATTGGATAGATCTATTCGAAGTACATGAAGTAATCAATTTCAGTGCATACAGGCTCAAGGATATGAAAGGAAAAATACTGTCGCATTCATGGAACATTAGTAACTTGAAAAAATACTATCAGTAACCTCGCCCAAACAGGCACGTCCACCGGGGGCAACGATCACCAAAGCTCACAGGTATGTTCGTTAGGAGCCCAAAAGCTCTAATAGGCATATTTGCCGAGAGCAGTTCGGTAAGACTCCTAGGTATGATCACCAAGAGCATATAGCCAGTCCAAATCCCAGTAGGTATATCCGCCAAAGGGAACACAATGCCAAGCTCAGTAAGGTATGATTGCTAAATAGCATATTTTGTATTTAAACTATGTCATTGAGAAAACCTTGTATTCTTCTAAAAGAAGTTTTGCAAGTACGATCTCATGTAAAAGCTCAACTCAGCAGCATAAGCCATAAGCATGCAAGTCAATAAAAGCATAGCTCGACAGTGAAAGCCGAAAGTATTTTTTATTCAACATTCAGTTGTTTATGCCTCTCTAAAAATTTCTTAGGATTCCTCTAAGAGAATCTCGTTCTACCAAGTTTACTTGTAAAAGCCTCGAAAAAACATAACAACTTGAGCAGCTAAGTTCGGTCAAGGAACAAAAAGCCATTAAAAAGTATTCAATTAAAAAGTGCGAAAAAATAAATGGTGAAGTCAACGACAAGGCAAAAATGGCACTTTTTATATATAAATATCGCAAGTATAGGAGAAAATAAGCCTCGGAGGCTACATAAAAATAAAAACATCTATTCCTTATCAGGATCTGTATCATCGATCCAAAAAAATCTTTTTGAGGGAACTTGTTCTTCATGACTTGGACGATTTTATCATCGTATGTAACCGCTTTGTCCGCAACTAGATCGTCCATTTTCTCTTCCATCTTGGGGAGCCTCTTCTCAAGCAAGTAAACATTACTCTCCAAGCTAGTCTTCTCCATTTGATATGTCTCTAGCTCGGCCTTTGCAGCTCGGCAATGCTCCTGGGCCTTGTCAGCAGAAGCCTTGGCCTCAAACAGCTTGGAATTCGCCTTCTCGACTCCCTTACAAAGGGCCTCCTCTACCTCCTTGACTTTGGCCTCATGGGCAGCTATCTGATCCTTCCAAGTAGTAGCAGTTTGCTCGGCTTCCTTTAGCTTTTCCTTTAGTTCGAAGGTAATCCTCTTCTCCTCCCTTATAAGGTCCAGAAGCTGGATCATTTTTTCGACCACAATGTTGGAAAGGATGGCACTTTACAAAAGAAAATGTAAAAAAAGGAGGAAGAGAAGAGAGATAAAAGAAAAAAGCATAAGTTCGGAATAAGGTACCTTGACTTGATGCCAACTCATCACTGAAGACAAACAGTCCACCCTCAAATTCATAAATGATGACACTTCCTCCAGAATATAGGTCAACAACAAGTAAAAATTGTTAAACCCCGAATTCGTGGAGATATAGGCAGGAGGGTTAGACAGCCAAAGACTCCAAACCTCTTCTATCATCTTATTAACCCGTTCATTCCATTTCGGAGAAAAGGACATCAATATATGCTTCGAAGCTCGGAAGGAGGATGGACCAGGAAGGAAGATCTGAAGGTCGGGCTACATTAGGTGAAGGGTTGGTCGGAGAGGTAGAAAGAGCATCGAAGATGGTTATAGCATTGGACGGACTGTTCGGCGGTGAGCCCATGGTAGGCAAGTTTTGAGTTTGACTTAGAGGAGCAGAAACAGAGCCCACCACTACGTCAACTATAGAAGCAGAAGGGATGGAGGTAGGAGCAGAAGTCTTACTCCTTATTTGTATCGGCTCGACATATGCAGATTGGGACCCCTTCCCAAGCTTAGCTCTCTTGGCCTTGACCTTATCACAAAAAGATGGTTTTTCGACCCTCTTCATGATTGTAAAGAAATAACACAATGAGAAAGAAATTAGAGTTAGTATTCACACAAAAATTAGAAGATATACCTCGAATATCGCTCAGAGGCATGGGAGAGGACTTAAGGTCTAAAAACTCATAAACATCAAGCTTCCGGCGACAGAGCTCCCTTTATCGAGCTAAGATGTTCTCTTCATCTTTAGTAAGCATAGTGTGTAGCTCGTTCCTATTCACAAATTGATCTCGAAATGTCCGAAAAGGGAACTCCTCGTTGGTTTATATGACAAAAAATCGATGCTTCCATTTTTTAAGGGATTTCAGCTTTTCAGAAAAAATGTCATACCTCGATCCAGCTTGTATATAATAGTGGTCTTCGTCATAGTTATAAGATCGACCATGTGAGTTGCCTTAAATAGGTAGATAGTAAGGTCAATCCCTTTCTTCGCCATCCAAATTTGGAGATCGATAAGAGAGAACCAGGCATTGGGGTGCAATTGGCTAACAGTCAGATCATAGTATGTTAGAAGGGAAGTTTCCAAGACAATTAGGGGAATAGTGACCCCAGTGCGGATGTTAACTTCATAGAGGACTAGTTTCTTCTTATCATTAAAATTATAGTTAGCCGAGATATAAGGGCTAGGAGCCAGAAGTTTGTATCGGGGGGCTATTCCTAATTTTGCCCGTAAGTTTGGCAGCTCGGCAGCATTCATAAACAAACCCACGTCGACTGTATGAGGATTGGATTTTGGTGGTTTATGTGGTTTGGGCTTGGTAGTTGCCAGCACTTCTACACTCAAAAGGTCTGCAGCAATAACCTCGATAGTTAGACTAGAGCTCGGAGGAATTGCCTGGAACTCACAGAGCTCCATAGGAACGCTAGCAGTGGACGAACTACGAGTTAAAGTGCTCGGGGTACTATCCTCTAAAAGGTTATTAGAAATCCTAATTTCGGTAGAATATGAGGTCCCACTCATCTTGCAGTAAAGGCAAAAGCGAAAAAAGAATGAATGCGAAAGCAAGAAAGGAAATGAAGAAAGAAGATGATAGAGAAACTGACATGAAAATCAAAAAAGCATGTCGAAGTTGGATGTAGTAAACGCTAGGGAAAGAAAAGAAGCAAACAGAGAAATGATAGCGAAAAAGGAAAAAATGAAACAATTTAAAGGGTATTTATAGTTAGGACGAGCCATTGGATCAAATGAGTTGAACGGTGTAAATCGTACTGATATGTGTGAAATTAATTATGATTGACAGCTGGGTTCGGAACTCGAGGAGAAGCAATTATGACTCTAACAACACAAGGATAGAAAGGGCTATAACTATTGCGAGTACAAAAATCGAAGCGTCACTGCGACTCTCAAAAAGTGGGGCAGTTAAAGAAGCTCAGATGAATAATTCAAATCCTTCGGAATAATATCGACATAACTGTCTCATACTTCGGGAGGGGACTTATGATAATCGAACTGGGCCTTAAGCCCAGGCCCATAGTCTAGATCCCCATTACAATGATCGGCAACTTAGCAAGCCCGTTCCTAGACTCCAGTTAGGACATGGATCGGAGTCCAATCTCTCATTTAAGAAAGACTTCCTATTTAGGCAGGAGTCCTGGGAAAGAAGGATTCGCATGGCTATCAGGATTCCAAGAAGGGATGAGACACTCACCCCTATAAAAAGCAGTCGCGATGGATAGATATGTCTCTAAGCCGATTTACCCCATTAAGTCTTATTCTTTCACGGATCACTGATTTGACCGTCGAAAAGTCTCCTCGTCAGATTTCATCGGATTCCCCCTATTTGCAGGTTCGTTGGCGCATTGAATAAGGGTCCACCTGCAGGAGGCAGTCTGGTATTTCCAAACTGTTATCAAAACACTTAAATTTTAACCATAACATATTAAACATATGTACTTATCAATTTTAAAAATAATAAATATATATTCATATTATTTTTAAAAAATTAAAATACATCATACTCGGTTACATTAATATTACATCAAATAACATTTAAATTAGCAAAAAAATCCTTAAAACAATTAAAAAAAATAAAATTTATTTTCAATTTCTAGTAGTTTTATTGTGCATATTAAGATGTTTGAGTGCCATGCCTTCGAATTTTTACATTATAATTTGTCAATTTTATATTTATTGTTTAAAAAATTAATAAATACATATACTCAATATATTATTCTTAAAATTTAATTATTTAAATAAATTATTAAATTAAATTTAAATATCCCTGTGTATATTAAATATTATTTTTTCAACTCACCAATAATAAATGCACGCATGCATGAGTTCCCGCATCAACATGTTGACTCCCTTACCCAAATAATTGGATTCTCTTATTGAAAATCTACTGTATAATATGATATTTTTCTTAAAAAAAGTGCGGAGATATTTGAACTTGATAGACATTTATTTTATGACAATTTTTTACAGGCTTACAGCTGTTTTCTTTATTTTTCAATAATATTTAAATTCTAGGTAAAGGGCTAGAAAACAAAATAGCCTTCTGGTGGGCATGACTTTGGCTTTCAATTATTACCAAATTGGAATAACACAAAATCAAAATTTAGATAATTAAATTCTTTTATTTTGTTGACTGAAACTGAACAAATTAAAAATTTAGAATACATTTAAATTACTGTATTATATTAGTATGTGTATTATTAACTTGTATAATATTAATTTGTATTATTATAAATAATGTTTAAAGAAAAATTATATTAATTTGTAATATTTTATACTGTAATTAATGTATAGTATAATAATATATTAATTTCATAAAAAATTAAAAAAATAAAATCAAGTTATTTGTACTGTTATTAATTTCAATAAAAAAAATATATGATTATAAAATATAATTTTCGATGCATATATTAATTTTTTAATTAAAAAATTTAAATAAATTTTACTATGAAAACAAAAATAGAATGAAAAATGCAAATATGGCATCACGATGAAAAAATATATATAAATACATAATTTTAAGACTTGATGAATATTTGAAATAAGAATTATAAAATGGAATATAATGCAATTGTCCAGTAAGTTATAACACTAGTCTCATAATTTTTTTTTTCATTTTGTAAATCCAAAATGAAAAAATAAATAAAAAAAGACTGTAAAAATATTGGGTATTAAGAAGACACTGAAAGCGAAAAAAAAAACTGAGAATTTGCTTGTTTATTTTATAATATGATATTTACTATATTATATAAACTTGAGAATACGTTGCATATAGCTTAAAAAAAAAAAAAAGAAAGAAAGAGAATACTTTGTGTATGATTTTTTTGTGGTATATGTGGAATGCTAGAACTTATAGTGGATTATGTTATTTGTATATCAATTTTCTAAAATATGGCACTATAGATTTTTATTAAGTAGAGAGATGTAATTTTAAGAAAACTCAGTTTTAAAAGTTTTTAATTATTAATCGAATTAAATTAAAATAATTAAAAATTAATAATTGGTAAAAATTATAAATTAAAACTGAATTGATTAATTGAATAATCCATGGCAGAATTAATTCAGTTGTATTTTCAATTTTCATTGGAAGCAAACTGCGTTTATCCACTTTCCTATTTTCTAATAACATTTTTATTCAAAGTTGACTGTTATAAGGTGTAAGATTTTATTTTTCACAAAGTCTTGTTTCCTAATTCTGCCCTTTTCCCACCTTATTAATCAAGATGCAGAAAAATCAATATAAAAAAATTGCAGAAAAATAATCCAATAGAGGATGAGATTATAATATTGGCAAAGCAAAAAGTAAAAATAAATAAATAAATAAATAAAAAATCAGCTATAGTCAATCCTATATTTATATATAATTATAAATATTAGTATTAAAAAAAAATTAAAACTTACACTGCTAAAATCTGATCAAGTACTACCACAGCTGTGAAGAAATTTTTTCTTCTTACGCGTAGAAGCCAATCTAGTCAAAGTCACTAGGTTGACCATATTATTTATTGCACAAGAAAAATAGTAATTTTATACTCCAATGCACATGTTTTATAAATAGAATAAATTAAAAAAAAGGCCACCGACTGCATCTCTTAATTATTTAACAGTTGCAAAAAAAAAAAATAGAGAAACTATACTCTGTGAAATGTGAAAGCCGCAAGACATTTCAATCCGTAATACTCCCTTAATTTTTTTATTAGCTATTTTTGTTATTTTTATCAAAATTAAAAAATAATAAATAAATTTAAATTTAATATTAAATTACGTTGATCAATACTAAATTATTAAATCTGATTAGTTTTAATTTTATTAAAAAAGAAAAATAAATTAAAAAAATAAATTAAATTATATTAAAAATTTAAAAATAATAAATAAATAAAATATAAATTTCACTAAAAAATGATAACTAAAAAAGAACGAAAAAAGTATAATATATCAACATGGTAATTTCTTATATTAATGTTTGCATAAAGTTATACATAAATTCATATGTACTACTAAGCTATTTATAATAATTCAAAGAAAAATTATTATTTTGACGATTGCATTGTAAAGCTTTATATGTTTGAAGCCACAGTTGCTTATGTTCCCCAATATAAGCACAATATGAAGAAAGAACAAATTAACTTAGATGAAAAATTCGAGTTTCATGGATTCGGATCAAGCAAAAATTTTTAAAACTTTTGGATCAAATTAAATCAAAAATCGAAATCGATTTGATTAACAAACGGCTATTTCAGAACGAGATTCTGTCTGATATTTTCTTTTTATACTTAGCCTTTTTTTTTTTCATATAACTCCTTACAATTAAGATGAAATTTAACTCTCCAAAGCTGGGGTAAAGTGTCACTTTTAGATTATCACATCAGGGCAAAAAGAAAACGCATAAAGGAGAAGGACTGATTGAAAGAAACTGAGAAGTATGGTGAGCCCACGGAATTATCCCAACGAATAAGCACAACCGCCTTATTATCCTTAATATTTCGAATAATGCAAATAACTTTTTCTACAAAGACTTGATTTGGACTTTCCGCAATTGTTGAATAAAATTTCTGCTTAGTTTTGCACCGTCTTCTGCTCGTGCTTAAGCTGTGCAACTTGCAATAATTAAATAAATTCACCTCACTCCCATCATATCATCAACAAATTGTTTTTTGTCTGGATGCATATTCACCGTTACAAAGCTTGTTCCTTCAAGGCTTAGGGGGGTCATTGCAGAGCAAAAATAAAAAATGGCAAACTTTTCTTATGGTTGTAGAACCTGTATTGCCGCCATTGTTATGCTTATTATGTTGCTAATTTGCTGCCTACCAATTAAGATTGAAGCACAATCTGGGTCTCTTCCTGATGAGGAAGGTAATAAAAATGAACCACTTCATGAGCTTTCTTTGTTTTCTTTAGTGGAGTCTGGTTTCTTTTGTGTCCCAAGTTGATATAATCTTTAATGAAGTCTCATCCATTTAGCTTCTTCAACTTTTTTTTTTTTTTATAATGGGAATAAAAAAGATGTAAAGATTCAATCTTTTCTGTTGCAAATTACAATTGATGCCTTTTGCCTTTGGTGGGATTAATCTTAATTACCGTAAGTATCAAATTGCTAATAACTAGCCGCCGCATTTGATATATCTGTGCAGTACAAGCTCTCCGTGAAATTGCAGAACAAATGGGGAAAAAAGACTGGAATTTCAATGTAAATCCTTGCAATGATTCAAGCTGGCAGTCACCAAAACCTGCAGATAGGCCAGTGTACAACAATACCATCTTCTGCAATTGCACAGGCCTGGATGGTGTTTGCCATGTTTTTAGCATGTAAAATTCCTTTTTTTGATTCCAAAATTTTGTTTAACTTGATCTGTTGGTAATTGAGTGGTTCTGCAATAGTATCAATTGAGGATTTTTCTTGATAGGTCCTGTCTTTCTTCCAATACAGGTTTCTTAAAGGGCAAGATCTTGCTGGTGTGCTTCCCTCATCAATTGTGAAGCTACCTTACCTTAAGACCCTGTGAGAATTTTTCCAACTATTATTCTTTTTGCTGTTATTATGGAGTAACTTTGACTTTGGCCCTGAACTTTTGCCGATGGCAATTTGCCCCAAAATCAACTTTCGGGTCAAAACGCTCTTTTTGATATTTTCTTTTCTTTGTTTTCTTGTAATAGAAATTCAGGACAGATAAGTATTTTGTGAAAGAAGATGCCAAAAGGGTTATTTGCGACAAAATGGTTCAAAATGGCCATAAATTGGAAGTTGCACGCTAATCTGACCAAAAAAGTTAATTTTGTGGGGGCTTATTGACCATTACCAAAAAGTTTGAGAGCCATCTTGATTATTCTTCTGCTGTTATTATGCATATCTTGTTTGCAATCCCAAACAACTGGACTATAGTCTTTATTTCAATTGAAAAATGCTTCCTGTAATTTGCAGTGACCTTTATAGCAACTACCTTAGTGGCAATATACCACCTGAATGGGCTTCTACAAAGCTGGAATTTCTGTAAGCAACGTCTGCACTTTGAGTGAAAGATGAACTATTTTGATGTCACTCTTGCTTAATAAACGCATATGTTGCAGTTCGCTTGCAGTGAACCACTTAACCGGGCAGATTCCAGGCTACTTGGGAAACATAACATCGCTTGTGTACTTGTACTATGTTCTGTCTTTGTCTTTCTTTTATTATTCTTCTATTTTATTGTTAAATTTTTGGACATTCTTTGGGTTGGTCGTGATCTTGGGGAGATTCTTTGTTCAGGAGCATTGAGAACAATCTTTTTAATGGAACTGTTCCTCCTCAGCTTGGAAAATTGGTTAACTTGGAGAGCCTGTAAGTCCCTTTAAGCTTCTCTGTTGAAAAATTTTGATTATGATCATCAAAAAGACAGCAGCATGTGAAATTAATATTTCTCTTTCTTATATTTTTCTTCACTGAATACAGCATTCTTAATGCCAACAATTTCAGTGGAGAATTACCTCTGGCTCTCACTAATATGACCAAATTAACAGAACTGTAAGTTCTAGCAACTTTAGCTGTTTAATATATATGTGTGTGTATTTATTTAAGTGTTTACTTGTGTATGTATACATATCTATATAAATTATATATGTATGCATGTGCTAATGCAGCAGGATCAGCAGTAACAACTTCAGAGGGAAAATACCCGGTTTTATTCAGAGCTGGAAACAACTTACAATTCTGTGCGTACTATTTCATACCTGAAATTTCAATTTTGTTCAGCTCTAGAGTTCAGGAGGAATCTTAATCCAATTTGAATAATGTTGTCAACAGTGAGCTCCAAGGTAGCGGTCTTGAAGGGCCCATTCCCTCTGGCATTGCTACGTTAAATAATTTAACAGCATTGTGAGTTGCCTTTTAAACTATACTAATCACTTGCATAACATGGTTGTTTTGCTTATTTAATTATTTATACTTCATTTTGAATTATATGCATGTTCTATATTATACAGGAGGATAAGTGACCTACAAGGAGAAGGTTCCACGTTTCCAAATGTGGAAAACATGGGAAACATGTCATACTTGTGAGTCTACTTACTCTCATGCCTTAGAGCAGCATAATTTTTACCTAGTACTTGAGCTTAACTGGAAGCAATTTATATTGCAGGATGTTGAGGAGCTGCAATCTCTCGGGTCCTCTTCCAGCCTATGTAACGGCAAATAACCATCTCAAAGTTCTGTAAGAAATAGTTCCCTTATTTCTTGAACGCCTCTGTTTCTGCTGTACTATTGAAATTTTATTTCCATACATTTATATCCTTTTGCATTATTGCTACTAACTAGTTACTTCATCATTGAGCCTACATGTGTGAATAATGAGCTCTACATATTTTTCTTGCAGAGATGTCAGTTTCAACCGATTGTCTGGAGATCTTCCAACAAATTTAGACAGCTTAACAGGCTTAGAGATAATGTAATAATTATTGGCCCTGTATATACTGTGAAGTGTAAACTCATTGAATACTATACATTATTAGCCTTTTCGATTACCTTCTTTATCTACATGCAATAATAAACTCTCGAAATTTCTCCTTTCTTCTTTCCATGATCTATATACTCTTTTCAATGTTTGCTTGGTTTTGAATAAAATAAAATGATGATGCTCCTTTCTCAGGTATTTGACAGACAACTCATTTACTGGAACAATCCCGAACTGGATTAAGCAACTAAATACTCGCACGTATGTTCGTTTCTCCTATCCTATATTAATTATGCAAGAAAGTTCTGTTGACTTTGTATTTTATAATTTGTACATGAATGCATGCATCTTTTTTATTTTTAATAGCTTAATTCCTTTTAGTATGCATATTTGTATATAATGATATAACTAGTGTCTGTGCATACTTGTGATCTTTCCCAGATACATCAACTTCTATTCCCATATGAAAAACATTTGTGGTCATCCAACATTATTCTGTTGAACTGTTAACTTTTTAGTTAAAATATCTATGTGCAGTACAAATTCTAATTATGCTGAAGAGTTCTTATAAAAGGGTTTGTTTTGCTTTCAATAACTTCCAATCTGAAAAAAAGTTAATGTTTGTGTGCAGTGCAATAGATCTTTCTTACAATAATTTTACTCCTAGTTCTTTGCCCACTGCTTGTCGAGAAACCCTGTAAGACCAACGACTCATTTCAATTCTTGCTTTCTGGTTTCTTTCTTTCAAGAATGTTGCTTTGCTTATATTTCAAAACTTGACTTCTTTTATGGGTCATCAGGAATTTGTTCGAAAGCTCTTCTGGAGGGAACAAGTGAGCTTCAATTTTTTTTTAGTTGAAGAAAAGTTCTTAAGATTTGAGATGATGTTTCTGTCTTTCTTTCTCTTTTTGTATAACCTGATTTTTTTCCTGTACTACCTTTGCAGATCGGCTGTGGAGTGTCTGAATGATTTTCCTTGTTCAAAAGGTTCTTATACGATTGAATCAAAACATGTGATACTTGAATTAATTTCAGTACTAAAGTTTTTTTTTCTCTTGCCCATAAAAATATTGTCAGAAAGGACAAGCTCATGAAAAATGCAGAGCAGTAGTTTCGTTAATAACAACAAAGTTACAAATTAACATGTAATTTCTGTACAGTACAATTCTCGGTGCATATAAACTGTGGTGGAAGAAGTACCAATGTTGGGAACATTGCCTATGATGGAGATGATGTGGCTGGAGGTTGGACGAAATATGTTCCAACAAAAGCTCAGTGGGAACTTAGTACTACTGGACACTATTGGGATGTTCCTACGTCAGCTGATGACTACATAGCTAAAAATGCATCTGTGCTCAGCACAAACAACTCTCAATTGTACACAAGTGCACGCATTTCTCCTCTTGCCTTCACATATTATATACGTTGCTTAGCTAATGGAAGCTACAATGTGAAGCTTCACTTTGCGGAGATAATCATCAGGGATGACAAATCATTCCAGAGTCTTGGGAGACGGATATTTGATGTTTATATTCAGGTACTATCTCATGCTGTTTTCTCTGCAGGGTATTGAGTACAGCTGAACTAAAATAGTATCTGTAGGGTAAACGTGTGTTGAAGGATTTTGAGATCAAAAAGGAAGCACAAGGAGTTGACAAAGTGCTCATCAGGGAATTTAGAGCAGTAGTTAATGATGGAACTTTAGACATCCACTTTCGATGGGCTGGGAAAGGGACCACACACACCCCAATAAAAGCAATATATGGTCCTATGGTATCTGCTATTAATGTGAAATCTGGTACATCTTCCTGTTCTGCTGCCATTTTTGTCCAATTCAACAGATAATCCTTCTGTAGACTGGCAGTGACCGCCAATGTTAAATGGTCTCTATGCACACAAACACTTTAGTGTTTTGAATCTGAATATCATTCTGTTTCCTTCTCTAATTTTTTGCAGAATTTGAGCCTCCCAGTGAGAGGAAAGTGAACAAATTAATCATTGCTGTTGCTGTCGTTTTGCCATTGTTTGTCATTTTCATTGTTGTCGGTATTCTTTGGTGGAAAGGTTGTTTGGGAGGCAAGACACCAATGGATCCAGGTGGGTTTATAAGCTGAATTATCAAAAAGCTAAACTTTGATCACTGAAATATATCTCAAAATAAAAGCATCCCAAGTTTCACCCTTTTCCCCTATTTCTTGTTTCATATACATGAGGCAATACAACTAAAGTGTTTGGCCTTGTCCGTTGTACAGAGCTAGTGGGGTTAGACCTGCAAACTGGTATGTTCACCTTCAGACAAATTAAAGCTGCCACAAATGACTTTCATCCAGCAAATAAGATTGGAGAAGGTGGTTTTGGAGCTGTGTACAAAGTATAGTCACTGTCTATCATTTGCTGAAGTTATTTACATCAGAAGTTTCTTTTTTCATATTTGTCCTTAATACATTATTTACATCGCATACTCATTGCAGGGTAAATTGTCAGATGGAACCACAATCGCAGTTAAGCAGCTTTCTTCCAAGTCAAAGCAGGGAAATAAAGAATTTGTGAATGAGATAGGCATGATTTCCGCTTTACAACACCCAAATCTCGTTAGGTTGTATGGATGTTGTGTTGAAGGAAGACAATTATTGCTGGTATATGAGTACTTGGAGAACAACAGTGTTGCGCATGTTTTGTTTGGTAAGGTTTAGTTCTCCAAATCTGTAATTTAGAAAATCTAGAAATGAAAGAAAACATGAGTTCTGACTTTACTGGTTCTGTTATGTCCATTGGTTATAGGTCAAAAGGAAGGTGTGATCCATTTGGACTGGCCTACACGGCACAAGATTTGTGTTGGCATAGCAAAAGGCCTCGCCTTTTTACACGAAGAATCCACTTTAAGAATTGTTCATAGAGATATCAAAACTACTAATATTCTCCTCGATAGGGACCTGAATCCTAAGATATCTGATTTTGGTTTGGCCAAGCTAGATGAAGAGGAGGACACCCACATCAGCACCAAAATTGCCGGAACCATGTGAGATGTCCTATATAGTTGTAATGTCTTAATAGTTTTTGACGTGCTTTTCTTAACCTTATTGTCTTTATTATTGCAGAGGATACATGGCACCTGAATATGCATTGTATGGTCACTTAACCTACAAGGCGGATGTCTACAGTTTCGGGATTGTATTACTAGAAATTATTGCTGGGGAGAAAAACATGAAGCATCGACCGGAACAGAATTACGTGTGCCTTCTAGATTGGGTAAGATTAATTACATTGATAACAACAAAACTACATTTCATAGACATATCTGCTTCAAATTGAACTCCTTTTGCTTAACATGGTTGTTTCAGGCACTTGTTCTCCAGCAAAAAGGATATCTGCTTGAGCTGGTTGATCCAAGATTAGAGTCAAAATTTAAGAAAGAAGAAGTACTAAGATTGATCGAAGTAGCATTGCTATGCACCCATCCATCTCATGCGCTTAGGCCTAGAATGTCTGCAGTGGTGAACATGCTTGAAGGAAAAGCTGATATTCATGAACTGGTTATAGATCCAAGTTATGAAGATGAATCAAGGTTCAAGGGCTTAAGAGAACGTTTTCATCAATTTATGTACGATGATTCGAGTGGAAGTCAGTCCCTTTCTCGACCAATATTAGATACAGCATTGAAAATGTCATCATCTACATCTGTACAAGATGCCAACGTTGAGTTGACTTCTCTTTAGAATAAGCCCAGCAAATGGAAAGCAACGGAAGAAACTTAGACGAGCCACGACAGAGGGGGGTCCCACACATGCAAGGCATAGTTAATGCTAACTCAATTGTAATTATTTTTCAATTATTCATACCATAGGCAAATCAAAATTGACATTAATCTAATGCCTTAATATATAATCGATCACGTGAACTTGTACGCTTTTATCAAGTGGCTTTTAGGTCACGTTTGGTTTACTGTATTGTATTAGTTTGTATAATATTAGTTTGTATAGTATTAGTCTGTATAGTATTAATCTGTACAGTATTAGCCTGTATTAAATTATACAGTGTTTGGTATAAATTTGTATTAATCTGTACTATTTTATACTATGTTTGGTATATAATATTGTACTGTATTATTTTTTAAAAAATAAAAAATTATGTAATTTAACAATTTAGATAAAAGTATTAATTATAAATTATAATTTTTCGTATATTAATCAATTTTTTTTTTTGTAAAAAGGCACCTGGACAGAAATTCCAATTGAAAAAATGAATATTAAACATTAAAAGCTAATTAATCCGTAATATAAATATTCTAGAGTTAGAATTGTTAACGCACACCAATACAATAAATTATTTTGTAATGATTCATAAAAATTATTTTAGTAAGTCGGAGAGGTCATTTATAGATCTAAACAACTATAGAGATATTGAAACTTAATACAAGAAATTAATGAATGTGACAAACCCTCATTGCCATTCCTACATGGTAAATACTTGTGAAAACATGATTTTTGCATAAACAAACTTATCATCATGAATACATTGGTTCTGAGAGTTTCAACACGAATTTGAGCTTGCATTTGTTAATGACGAGCATAGGCGCACTAAATTGTTTAGTTGAACTACACAAAATCATGCTAATTGCCATACAATTGCAATTAATTATGTTACCACTGTCATTACATCCTATTTCCATCTACCAAATTCAGTTTCTTCGACAAAGCAAACTGTCATTCTTTGTCCGTCAGTTCAATCGCTGTGTAACCATGCTTCATATTTTTTTCCTTCCTCTATATATGCTGCTCCCACTCTTCCAACTCGATAGTTGGTTTAAGTTCTCATCACCTGATGCAAATGCCTTTAGTTGTTATGATCACATGATATATTGATCAAGGCAGTATGGTTGAAGCTAATCAACTTTTTAATTTGATGCCAAAAAAGAATATGGTGAGCTGGAATGCGATGATTGATGGATATGCCACAAATGAGTCCGAAGGAAATGCCTTGAGGCATATGATCCTTATGTTTCGTTCCAAATTCAAGCCCAATTCAGGTACTATCACCATTATATTGATGTCATGTGAAAGTATAATAGAGCTCACACAATCTCATGGTCTAGCAATCCATCTTGGGTTTGAGCATGACTCATTGCTTGCCAATGCGCTTGCACTATGTATTCTAGATGCGAGGATGTCCAGTCAGCTAACAGCTTATAGCCATGTGGGTCTTGTGAAGAAAGGCCAAAAGCTTTTTGATTCGATGAGTCGTGCTTATAGTTTAGAACCGAGGACTGCACATTATTCCTGCATTGCAGATATTCTAGGTCGAGCAGGACAAATGAACAATGCAATGAAAGTAGTCTATCATCCCTATGCAATCTGCAGGCACTTAACAATAAAATGAAGAAGACGCATTAATCCTAGTGCACCACTACATACCAATTAGAATTGTAGAAGATAACCAACAGACTAGCACCTAGTATGATTTACAAGTACAAATCCAAACTCCACACAAAGCATAACCAATACCTCAGTTCAAGAAAGATATTAACCAACAGACTGGCACCAAGTATGATTTACAAGCACAAATCCAAACTCCACACAAAGCACAACTAATACCTCAGTTCAAGAAAGATAAGAATTGTTCCTAAAGTCCAATAAAAGCTAAGAAAACAAACTCTAGGCGAATGCCAAAACCAATCTTCTGGGCTCAGAACAATCAAATTCATAGGCATAATACCCTATAATATATATATATATATATATAGCCCAGAACAATTAAATTCATAGGCATAATACCCTGTAATATATATATATATATATATATATATATTAAAGCCTTGTCAAGAAAATACTTCCAAAACCAGTCATATTGCAACCTCCATAACTAAGACAGTTTAAGCGGTAAATTCAAAGCTAAAACCTTGTCTTTCTAAACCCAATTTCCACTTGGAGGGTAAATCTTAGTAAAACACTCTCTAACCTTTCACTTCAATACCAATTGGAATACGTAATGCCGTCGGTTGAATCACAATTACCAGAGAGACCTAGAAATTTGAGAAAGAGGTATACCAGTAGCCAATTAACTTACCTGCTTTAGCGTTAGTGTAAACAGTGTGATAAGATTGCCATGGCCGTTGATTTCCCTCCGACGACGTTGTTTCATGCTTCTCCATTTCTTTGTTTTTATTCTCTAGTTCGTCGATCCTGATTCGAAGTTGCCGGAAGAGAAGATAGAAACCGCGAAATGTAAAAGAGCAGAGGAAATTTTTGATCGGTGGGCAGCCAATGATACTCCGGTGGTGGCTAGCTGAAAAATAGAGGAAAATTTGGTGTTTAGGGTTTTGTTATATGAAAAAAATGGAATATATAAGAGCTGTTGAAGATAAGGATGGTGCCAAAAGCAAAAGTGTTGCCGGAGAGAAAGCGGTACCGAAAGTGACAGCGCCGGAGTTGATCAAGGTAAAGTCGAATTTAATACAGTGTGTTATGTATTAAATAAATCCAAAGGCAAGGGGTGTATTATTATATCCCGTGTAACTGAAATAAAAATTGAATTCTGTATTATATAATTCATATATTATTTTCTTAAAATATTAGTCAAACATCCTATGATGTATTAAAGGGTGTTATTTTATACTGTCCGATGTGCTGTACGGTAAAGTTATATATTTATCACTTTAATATTTATAATTATCTGTCTGTTATTAAGTAAATAAATGATTTTTATTTATGGATAGTGCGCGAAAAGCAAATGGCTAATGTAATTTTTTTATCCAATCACTTTGCGACACATGGATTAATTTGATTAAATAACAATTAAAATTTTTCAACTCTCACCCCTCTCTCTCTCTCTTGGATCTCTTTGCGATTCTCTCATGCCGACCTCCACCGCCCCCGTTCTCTCTCTCTCTCTCTCACACTCACAGTTCACTCAAAACCTCTAAGCATCTCTGTCTGCAAATCTATTACACAGTCTGGCTGCTGCCCAATTCGATTCCTACTTGCCCCAAAAACAGTTCTCTGCTTTGAAACAGAGCAGCTCCAAATCGGGCTTTCATTTTCTGCATCGTCGCTCCAGGAGAAAAACAAAGCAAAAAACTGCTTCCTCACACTACTAACGGAAGATGCAAATTAATCCAATAACAACATCAAAAAATTGGAGACATGGGTTCATATCAAGATTAAAAGATTGGAAGATCCGTCATCGTAGAAAAGCCGAGATCGATTAAGAAGGGCAACTTTCAGCTAGTTAAAGATATTTTCCTTCAATCACCAAATCCAATCACATTTACAGCACTAACATTTAATTGGCGTCCACATAACAACATAAAATCTGAGAGACAGAGGAAGATCCTTTTTCCAACAATCAAGATCCGGCAATTGACCAGTGAGACCAACAGAGCTTTCATCATTTCGATTCCCAACACTCAAAACGAAAAGATTGTCATAAAAAACCAGTTGCATTGCCTTCAAAGCATCTAACTTGAATCCTGCAATTTCTTCCTCAATCGCGTTCTGTTGATGACTGCAATTTCTTCGCCGTCGCATGAATCCAACTGATCGATTTGTCCAAGGCGATTTTGGCGAAGAGAAAATCGCTACTCAGGAGTATATTAGGAGGGTTGTCGAACAGAGAGGCCATTCTCCTCCGTGTGGGTGTGTGTGAAGAGAGAGAGAGAGAGGAAGAGAGGGGGAGGGGTGTGACAGTGAAGAAGATGGAAGGGGAAGGTCTGTTTCTTTTTTTTTTTAAATAAAATCTTTCAAAAAGAAAAGAAAAACTTCAATTTTTTTTAATAAAAATGATATTTACGCGTCATGTACGGATAAATAAGATTTTTGCCATGTAAGCAAGTTATTACGTTACAGATATTTATAAAAGGGTATATTAGTAACTCTATCAATTAATTATATTATCATTAAGAGTGCCACTTGTAAAACTCTCAAAAAAAATTACGGATGCGTTTACTTATAAAAAATAATTTTATGTTTTTTATTTTTTAAAAAAATTAAAGTATTTATTTTCTATAAAAAATTTAAAAAACGCGTTCATTTATCAACAAATGAAAAACTGAAGTATTTATTTTCTGTATATATGTATATATATACATATATATAAGCATATACATGTGTGTACATGCATACTTATATATATACATGTATATATATGTATATGTATATGTATGCATACATATGTATATGTATATGCATATGTATGTGAATATATGCATATATATACACATACATACACATGTATGTATACATACATATATATATGTATTACATATGTACATGTAGGTGTGTGCGCATGTATGTACAAATATATATATGCATATTCATATGTATATATATGTATGTGCATACATATACATATACATACATATACATATATATGTATGCATGCATGCACATACAATCACATATATATATAAATATATATATACATACATATATATGTATGTATGTATGTATGTATGTATGTATGTATGTATGTATGTATGTACATACATACATACATACATACATACATATATATATATATGAATGTATGTATGTATGTACGTGTGTGTACATATGTATATATACATATTCATATGTATGTATGTATGTATGCATGTACTATATATACATACACATGCATATACTTATGTATGTATGCACATACAAACACATACATACATATGTATGTATGTATGTGTGTGTGTGTATGTGTGTATATATATGTGTGTGTATTAAGATTATTTAGAAAATTTGAAAAACATATTTTATTAGTTTTCTAATTTTTTTCTTTATTTTAAAAAACTGAAAAATTCATTTTCTGTTTTATATTTTAGAAAACTGACCAAAATTGTAACACCCTACTTTTATCCATATTTTCATATCTCATAAATAGTGATACTAAACAGATATACACATATATCTATGAGTCCAAATTTATTTACCTCAGTTTATGCGATCTCATTCTCTTTATGTATAGATGCCATGCGACAATTCTTTCTTCACATCCCGAAATCTTCTTTTCCTGCGCGCAGTCAACAACCGCACGCTAAGCAACATTGTCGCTTAGTGGTGGATACAACTACTCAAAATTTCATTCGATTAAATTTTATTTTTCAATTTTATAATCTCTATTAACTTAAGCAAGTCTATTTCTTTGCTTAACCTTATCCCGGCAATTCCTATTATTAATTATTCGTCCTTGCCTATCTTTTTATTTAAATTATCCTTCTTTTGTTACTTTATGGGTTCACTATAATTTATACAGTAAATTTATACTAGTCAACATTCATTCGTTGTAACGTTCCATTTCTATTCTGTTACTAACCTTCTTTTCTCCATCGCTATTTAGTATTTCGTCGTACTTCATTTTCCTATATTTTCTCATTTTCTCATATAATTTCAACTAAGTTCTTGCTTCTGTTTGAATTAGAATGTAAAATTTTCTGTCTAGCTAGATCAATATTTCGCTAATTATTTTCTCAAGCTACTAGTTTATCATTCGTTTCTCCTTGAATATTTCTCGCCATGAACTTATTATTTTCTTTTAATTTGTCCCTTAATTTCATTCTTTGATTCATTCCACAATATCATATTTTATTTATTTATTTTTTTCATCCCTTTGACCATATTATGATTTCATTCATTATTTATAAAAATCCATTCAAATTCTCTCTTTTGATATTAATTACACTTTAATAATCAGGTCAACAATGCTATTTATTTTCGATTAAGTCATTTGACCTTCTTTACTTGTCTTTATCTTTATTATATATTTTTCTTGTTTGATTACATTTCTTTTCTCACTAAATAGAAAATTTCAAATCAAATTCTTGTAATCTCTTTCTATTACATAAATCTATAATTTATTCTTAATATACTCATAATTTACTTTAGATCTCTTTATCATTTATCCCTCCCTAATTAATTTCTCAATTTTTCCGAAATTGACAATTCCTTAACTTAACTAATTTTGATCACAATGTTAACTGGTTTAACTTTCTTTATCCTTTAATTTAAATTACGTGCATAAATTGTAATTTAGATCCCAAATTTCTCTTATGGTGACGAACTACATTTTGATTCTTAACATTTTTAATATTGACGATTTTATCCTTCGTAACTTGTCTATTAAATTTGATTCCTCTAATTGCTATATTAATATTCCAATTTACTATTTTCTCTAATTAACTTATATTTTAACTCATTTGGCTTTATTTGACTTTTATTGAATTTCCAATGTACAAATTATATTTTGATTCTTTTAATTTTCCAAAGATGGTAGATTTACAAGTTAACCCTTTAATTTTTGATTAATTATATTCTTGCCCCTTTCTGTCTTATTTAGCCAAGTTAAGTTTCGTATTTTGCTCTTTTTGGTCCAACTAACCAATTTACTTTTATTTTATCACGTAATTATAATTTTACTGTTACTTATCCCATTGACCTTATTTTTCATATTATTTATTATTTATATTTATGGCATCCAAATTATCATAATTATTCTTTCATCTCGATTTCATACAAGATTACCATTTTGCCCCTAGAAAAATCCAGTGGAATTGCAACGAGCTAGATAAATGGGATATAATCGGGGGATTCAGTTCTCGGAACCATCCAATCCCCTTTAACCATTTTTCTCAGTCAATATACGCAATTATATATATATATATACACATACAGTTGTGAATTCAGCTCTCGGAGCCATCCAATCCACAATTCAATATAATTTCATACACACACACATGTATTTATATATAAATGCAGTTGTGGATTCAGCTCTCGGAGCCATCCAATCCACAATTCAATATAATTTCATACACACACACATGTATTTATATAAAAATGCAGTTGTGGATTCAGCTCTCGGAGCCATCCAATCCACAACCCAATTAAATGACATACACCGGATTCAGCTCTCGGAGCCATCCAATCCGATGTTACACATCAAGGCGCCGCATTACAATTTTCCCTAATTGGCATGCCAACCTTATCCGATTACCCCAATTCCTATTTAATTTTACTAAGGGCAAATATAATATTACCATTAAATAGTATCTACATGTATTAGCATTATATATATATATCCAGGATACCGGTCGTTTTCCTTATCTTTAATAACTTCATTTCATCATTATTCCTTCGTTGATTCATCAACAACATCATTTACTATTGTAGGCACCGTAGTGCTCTACTCTACTATTTTTTCAACTCAATTTATTAACTATTCATCTTACGTCACTTCATCACATTATTAATTTATTTCACTCTTTTGCTTACTTATATATATAGTCACACCATGTTACATTACTAAATATGTATATATATTTTTAGTGCACTTATGTAAATAAGTTAGTTAACTTGAATTATTCTAATTATACTTCTCTAAATTAATATAACATTTTTTTATACGCAAAGTACTATTTTATATCAATTATTCACTTCATATATCACTATATACAATTCAACTAACATATTAATTTTTAACGCTCATGAATCTCTTCATACTTTGTTTGATGCTATTTATGTTTCTAACATCAATGTATGTTAGTATATATATATATATATATCAATTAACACTTAATTTATTTTAATGTCTTTTTGTTACCTTCACACATACCATTATGTTGTATTTATAATTTCATACTCATATATTATCTTTAACTTAATTCCATCATATCACATATCTTTTACAACTAGGATGTTATATTTGCACTTAATTTATAATAAATCACCATATTTCATTTAATACTTTCATGTGCATCATTAGGCATCACTTAGCTTCCCAAACTAATTACTTAATTTCTTCTTCTATTCTCATCCATTTCATGCTATTTCATTATTTTCTAATATTAACTCAAATTGTTTCCCATTAATTCCTAAATTCATATACTTACATAATATGAAATTCACCATAAAATTCAAAATTAAATGAAATTAAGGGTAGTTTGTATTCACATACCCGTTAAAGTCGATTTCCGCATTTTTCTGCATTTTGTCATCATTGGCTCGCCGGACCGGTCGTCGGAGCTCCGCCGGAAAATACACCGAAGCTCACCACAGGTAGATCGAGCCACCCCAAGTTTGCCGGTGGTGGTCACGCGCCAAACCGCCTTCTCAATTCGCCGGAAATCGCGCCGGAAGGTGGCGGCAAACCCATTTCCGATCTCCTCAACGCCGGCGAGGTAGGACTATCGGCGACCATCAAAAGGACCGCCTCACCCTTGTGATTCCGCCGGTATGATCGGCTCCCTCATCCGGCGTCGGGACTCGCCGGAAAAAGAGAAAGAGTCTTCGGCCAGGAGAGAGAAAAACCAAAAACTAAACCGCAACCTCACCGAAGGGGAAGGGACGGCGAGGAGGCGGTGGCAGCCGCGCCGCTGATCGGCGGCAGCGCCTCCCCTTCCTCTCCTTCCCTTCTTCTTCTTCCCCTTTCCCTGGTTCGGTCTTCTCTCCCTTTTCTCCTCTTCCGTTTTTTTTTTTTTTGTGGGGCGTTACAAAAATAAACATGATCTCTATTTTTTATTTTCTGTGAAAAATTTTTCTGAAAAATTGGAACAGTTTTCTGTAAGTGAACAGGTCCTACATTTCTCTTTTTTTAGTTTATTTCTAAGGAAACGAATTTAATAAATTTGATTATTTATTACTCTTAATTATTTGATCAACATTTTCCATTGTAGAAATTAAAAAAAATGCATTTTTTATTCATCATTAATTATGTAGATTACATTTTTAAAATTAAAATTTTAATTGTTCCAAAATTTATTATTTTTATTTCTACATTCTAATTTTAATGTTTTACTATTACAAATTTATTTTATTGCTATTTTCAATAGAGGTGTTTTTATTTGTTATCTCTTTTAAAGATTACTACAACTTCATAATTTAGTTTAGTAACATCTTAAATAAAGTTTTACTTTTATTAAATTCACTAAATTAATGTAAATAATACCATAAAACCTTATAATTTGAATTAAAGTATATCCCCACTATAATTGAGAGTATATAGTATATGTAATTCTAAAAATCATGTATCTTATCACTCGATAAATTGGTTATACTAATAAATTGGTTTAAATATATGACTTTTTTCAAAAATTTGAATTTGAATTGAATAAAGTTTTAGTTGATTTAAATATTAATATTGAGATCTTGTAAAATATAGCATCTTGTCAAACCACTTCATTAAGAGTAAAGAATTTCGAGAATAATCTTTTATTGAATTGGGAATATTATTGGTCAATTTGTAATTAGTTCAACAAACTAAATGAATTTCTCCCAATATGTGCATTTCAAAAAATAATTTAAATTTTCAAATTATAAAATAAATACTAATTATAACATATTATTTAGTATCAATATTTCGATGTGTGTGTATAATAATAATAATAATAATAATAATAATAATAATAATAATACGTTATAATTAATGTTAAAGAAGTATAGAATATTTTTCATGTCAATTAATAATAAGGTCAAAGTCTCTAGAGTAAGCACTTATTGCTGCCAAAATCAAACAATCACTTGTCATAATCATAAGATTGATTGAGGGAACAAAATACGCTCGCATACTTTTCTATATTACTCCGTCATTTTCATTCAATAAAAATTTTTAAACTTTTCACATAAATTAAAAAAAATTATTTATTAATATCAATTTTATAAATGTAACGCGAAATACAATTTTCGCAGCGAAGCATAAGATAGTTTATGTTAGATGTGTGTGTTGTATTATCTATATAGAGAGAGAGAGAGAGTTGACTATGGCCGTTGCACTCTTTAAATTGAAGTCCTAAGATTTATGACTCCAGTTGGAGATAAGTATATTATATTGTCGGTCAACCTCAACTTTGCAAATGCATATGAATATTTTTAAAATCATTATAATTGTAGTTATGGGGGATAATTATTCTGTTGATTAATGATACAAATGTTATTTCATCTATCTCGAAAAACTCAGATATTTATTCTTCTTACAATGTTACTTCTATCATTTTTTTTATCTGTTATTTTTTAGTAAAATTCAAATTAAATTTTATTTATCTGTTACTTTTAAATTTTTAATATAATTTAATTTATTTTTTTAATTTATTTTTGTTTTCTAATAAAATTAAAATCAATCAAATTTAATAATTTAATTTTAATCACGTAATTTAATACTAAATTTAAGTTTATTTATTATTTTTTTAATTTTAATAAAAATAATAAAAGTGACAGATAAAAAAAACGAATTAAATATTATTTTTCGTATTTAAAAACTGTTGTACTGTAATTGATATTTGATTATTCATCATGTTTTTAGAGAGGGAGAGTGTGTGGGGACCATGGACGTTGCACTTTTTAAATTGATGTCTTAAAATTTGTCACTACAGTTGGAGATAAGTATATTATATTGTCGGTGAACCTGAAGTTTGCAAATGCATATGAATATGTTTAAAATCATTATAATTGTAGTAACAGGTTGTTAGTAGTTGTTAATGAGGAACTGTGGTTGATCATGAATAAGAGGTAGAATTCAACGACAATTAAACTTCATATAAATAATTAAAAGAAAAAAAGTTGCAGTAGAATTAGACCTAACAAAATTTATTCAAATTCATGAATCAATTCAAATTCATAAAAAAAAAGCGATTCAAACCTAACCCAATTAAATATCTATTGAATCAATAAAAAATTAATATATTTTATTCTTCAATCCAATCCAATTCAATATTCACTGAATCAATTTAAAATTGACTCATTTTATTCTTCAATTCATTGAGTCTATACTCAATGGGTTTCTTACAATTTTTTTTTTCTTTCTCATTTTTCTCTATTTCCAAAACCCTAATCTCTTCACTATGATTTCAACCTCTTCACTATCGACGCCAGCAGAGGCGATTAATAACACCGGACCAACCGAAAATAATAATTTTCAATGGTGAATAGTATTTTCGAACTGAAAAATACATTCGAAAAGCAAAAAATATTTTAATTGACCATCGGAGAATATTGATCGTGGTGAGTTCGGAGTTGAAATTTGAAGTGAAACCGAGGTGAAATAGGTCTCCAAAAGTAAAAAAAAATACGAAAAAGATAGCGAGTTAATTTTGATGATTGAAAGGTTGACTTGAATTTGACCAAATTTTTAAAAATAGCAAATGAACCCTAAAAATTGCCAAATTTTGTAGATATTACTAAAATTTCTTGTAGATTATTTTGGTAATAAAAATTGAATTTCTGGTGACACCGGTAATTGTCGAATCGGACCAATTTAATTGAATCGGATTAGTAACGAACTCCGATTGAGCTGAAATTTTGCGTACAACCTATTTTTAATATGATAAATAACAGTGATGGAATCAAAATTGAAGTGATTTAGAGTTGAAAAGTGAAAAAATTTAATTAGGGCAATTTATTGGGCAATTAATGGACTTGATTAATTAGATTAGGCCTATTAGTTAAAAGTGTGAAAAGAAAACTAAAAATAAAGTCAAAAGTAAAAAAATGACCTAATTGAACGAAAATAAAAAATTTAGAGGTAAAATGATAATTTTTCTAAAACTAGCTTTTAATATGTAAAAATAATTGAGAAATGATTATAGAGAGTAAAATAGTAATTTGATGATCGAAAAGTCAAAAATTGGATACTTGTATAGTACAGAGATTAAAATGTAATTTTACATAAAAAGTTTAAAATGAGGATCAATTGATAATTTGTATGCAAAGTTATATGTTAGAAATGAAAATAAATGAGAACAATGATAATTTTGTAAATATTAAGTAAAAAATAATAATTTTGGAAATAAATAAAAATTAAATTACTAAATTGAAAAGTTATTTAGTAACAGTATTGATAAAACCTAAAATGGTTTATCTGTAAAAGAGAGCTAAGTTGATCGGATCGATGAACCTGCAAAAAAGAGTGTCCGATCGGAACCGGACTTTAGCACTTCGAAACTTAAGTCAATAGCTTTTAGAGAAAGAGTATTTTTAGAGAGAGAATCTCAGGAGTTCAATACCTGATGCCATTGTGCTTTTGGCTACTTATAAGAGGTCTCTGGAGGGGTACTTGAGTACCTTGGGAGATAATAATCGACAGTCAGAGTAGGTGAGCGACGATGTGACAGAAAGTTGGTGAAAAGTATGGGAGTGGACTTGTGTCAATAGACTGTCAGGATGAGTTGTTCCATCATGTCCGATCGGACATTACATTTCTCTGACTTACTTTTCAACTCACGCCTTTTCTTTTGCTACTGGGCTTGGGTCTTGTCAAACGTTGTTAGGCCACGTTGATTGGGCTTTTAGGAATGTTTTTTTTCACAGTTATCACTTGTCCCCCCTTCGAAGGGTCCGATCGAAAGGTTTTTCAATTTGCTTTTGGTAGGAATTTTGAATCAACTTGAATTTGATAAGTCACATCTGTTCATTTTGGATAGCCACTATGTATTTATTGTTGGTGCGCGTGTCAAGGGTGACGTTTCATTCTCCGTAATCACCGTGTGTCAGGACACGTGGCGATCATCCAACGGATAGGGGTTTGGAATATTCCAAAAACATTTTGCTTATAAATAGGCATTCTTATGGCGATTTTTTTTATTTTTTCAGTGATTTTTGGCGAAGCTCTGCCAGATTTTTTGCGTGAACTTGGCCATTTCAGCAACTTGGACTTTTGCCCTTTCAGCAACTTCAAAATTTTTGTAAGAATATCCAAGTAAGTAATTAACCCTTGCCTTTGATTTCTCTTAACTTTATAACGCCATTTTTTACTTCTTTCCCTTTATAAAGATGACTTTGAGTAGCACCCAGCCTATAGATAGGAGTTTTTTTAAGTCTATAAAGATTATGAGGCCATGACTCATCCTTCAAAACTCATAGGGGAGACAGCGACTAAGATTTTTCTTTCTCGAGATAATCTTCCCACATAAGTCTCTGTGGTGGCTTTAGATTTTTGATTGTGATGACAATGAGTAGCTCATTTGCCATTTATGGAGCTTGGGTGCTGGGCTGAGATTCCCCTTTAATGCTTTTGGGATTGCAATTCTCAATGGTTATGGAATTGCCCCTAATCGGCTTCGTCCGCACAAATAGAAAATAGTATCCTGTTCCAAGATCCTCTACGAGATGGAGAGAGTGATGCTGTCATCATCTCTGAAAGGTTTGAAAAATCGAGCCGGTCGGTTTGCTTATGAAACTTTCAAACAATTCGATCACAGGCCTGAACCTTGCCGCTACCATTGACATGGAGAGGGATCATTGTAATTGGAGTTTATGAGAAGCACACATATGTATATAATTATGCGCTGCAAATTTATGAAAAATATATCAACTGGAGAAATACTTATCTTTCATTTTCATGATGCAGCTGCGAACGTAATGGCTATAGGAGACGATGTCACCAAGCAATTAGACGATCGAGATAAGGTGATAATTAAAGTAGATCGTGCTACCAAGGAAGAGAAGAGAGTTAAAAAGAGAAAGCTTGTGCCCTATTCAGAAGTTCATGCTTCCAATCCTTCTACGCACACTCCCATTGTTGCTTCTAGTGACGTCATGGCTCCTGTTGCTCGCCCTTCTCAGATCCCTTCGGGGTCCTCTTTCGACTGGCCATTGCTCGAGGACCGATCCTATAGGCGTTTGTTTGCTAGAGATGAAACTGACTTCGAAAGGAAGCAACTAGCTCAGGATCGAGGGAAATCAATCCAGGCAAACACAGTCGCAATGGACGAGGATGCCCAAAGGAGGATCAAGGAGGTGGCTAGGAAGAAAATTGATGACCTGGTAGCCACGGTAGATGCAAGAGTTGCTGTAAGAAGTGAGGGGTCCGTCCAAAATGTGATCGCAAGAATTGCCGAAAGGCGGGCCTCGTCACTAGGAGAGGTTTTGAAAAATCAATTTGGTGACGGCTGGTCTATTGATAACAAGGTCGTATATAATTATTTATGCCGGGGTATGCTTCAAGAGAGCGATTTTAAGGCGATAGGGAATCTTGATATACTATCCCGAGAGTGTAGCCTTTTTCATCAGCAAAGTCTGGAGGTATCTTTCCATATTTTAATTCTGAATAATGTTTATAAATTTCTCTTTATCTGACCATTATTTCTTCGGCTAACCAATCCTTCTACTTTCTCCTTTGTCTTTTAGTTAATAAAGAGGGATTTACATTTGCACGGTGTGGCCAACCTTTGCAAAAAGAAATGGAAAGATTCCAATCGGGTAAGAAGGGAGGCGGAAGATAAGTATGAATCTGCTAGGAAAGAATCTTTTCGTGCCTAGTCGGAAATTGATTCATTAAAGAAGGAGGTCGCTTATCTTTCCCAAGACCTGAGAGTTCGTCAGAGGGAGGTTGATTACCTTAAAGGGGACGTGGTCTGTCTGTTTGTCGAGAATGCCTTAATGCAAAAATTCGAAGAATAGGCAACCAGACTGAGGAAAGAGTGTACACGTCTGTCTGCTGATTACTCAAAGGTCAAGGAGGAGCGTGATCTTCTGCAGGGTAAGTAGGAATCACTGAAAATGACCTTGGCCGAAAAAGAGATGTCGTGGGATAAAAAGCTTGAGGACGAGCTTGTTGTCTAAAGAGAAAAGCTGATGGACCAGCTGGGAGAGAGGTCCAGGGGCAGTTATTGACTTGGTTGATTTATGTAGCTGAACAACGCTTTCCTGAAGCTGACTTTAGCTAGATGGAAGACCCGAGAGTCTTACCCGACCCCCCTCTCAACGATGGTGAAGAGGAAGCTCCCTTTAATCTCGAGTTATCCTCGGCTATCCCTGTGGAGCCAATTGGTCCAATTGCCGCTGTTTTAGCACCTACAGACCCTGCTCTTAAAAATGCACCGGAGTCTCCATTAAAAGATACGGATGCGCCTCCCGTAGTTGTAGAGATTACATATACAGAAGCTTAGATTTTTGTCTTTTGACTTGTAACAAATTCTTCTAATCTGAAAAATTCGACATGTCAAAATGTTTTTCATATAATTATTTTCATATTGCAATTGCACTTTAGGTAAAAATCTATTATGAAATTATTAAAAGGAGAATAGACATTTATCAATTATGGAGATTTCGTAACACGGAGAATGCATAAAATTGACTGAACGAAATGCTTTTCTGAGGAGGATACTTCCTAAAATTTATCATGATTTTTCAACATTTGTAGTTCGTAACTCTTTGTGACCATTTAATCTGATCGGATTAAACTCGTCGTCCGAACGCGAGTTATTGCTTAAATTATCATGCCAAGTGCATTAGGCGACTTCATTGGTTTTTAATTATAATATCAGTTGATCGGCTATTGGAAGAGTCATTCGTGACAAACAATCTTTTCGATCTATGGTGGGAGACAAAACTCCATTCTCACTCCCAACTGAGTACTTTAGTAGCTTAGTGGTAGAGCACCATTTATGGCCATTAGGAAGCTCTTGGTATTTCAAGGAGTTTTTCTTAAAGGAGAAGGCCTATGGCCTTTAACCTCATTCTGAAGATTTGGCGATTTTGTATTTTGAGAGAGACAATTAATTCGATTATCGTCCTTCGTATTTTGGGCTCGGAATGGACATCAAGCCTAGCGAATGAGCTAACGGAGGTTAAATGGAGAAGTCTTGCATCTTTGGTTCAGGAAGCACATCGAACCTAGCAGATGAACTTATTAAAGAGGGACATTTTCGCATGCTCGGGATGAACAATGAGCCTGGCAGAGGGACTTATTTCATAAATGAGTGTACTTCAACTTTCGTATTTTCGGGTGAGTCAAGTATGGCGAATAAGATAAGAACAATCGATCGTACTTTTAGTTCAGAATAGACGTCGAACTTAAGAAATAGCCATCATCAAATTCCATTCGAATTTATTCAGAGTAAAAGTAGGGAGTTCCATCGAATGGAGCCAAACAGATACCCTGCAAATATACATTTAAACCAAACAAACAAAGAAAAGAGAATATACCTTTTTTTCCAAAGATGGAGAAGAAAATGAGCCTACTTTCTTTAATGAATGTTAAATTATATATGATTATATTCATTACTTCTTCAGAAATGCAATATCCTGGCTTCTGGAGATGTTTGAGCCTTCAAGGATCCGGGGTCTATAGTTATTGGAGTTGGTGTGAGCTTCCCCTTTTTGGCGCTTCCCGTGCTTGAACTTGTTTCTTTCAGTACAAGAGTAATCATATTAAGGGGCTCTTGTCTTTATATTTTTGAGTTGCGCCTTTATGCTCTTTTTTTTGTAGGCAGTGATCGTGGCGTAGGCATCTTTCCCTTGCTCTTCTATCGCATCCGAATGTTGGCATCTATCTGATCGGCATATGAGCCGAATCCATGATTCGGACAAAAAAATGCCTGGTGAGTCACCAAAGCTTAAATGGAAGCCTCCTGGACCCCCTTTTACTCATGCCAGATGTTCAATACGGACCGTCCTACCATCATGGTCTCCTGTACTGATACGAATCGTCCTACCATCATGGCCTCCTGTACTGGTACAGATCGTCCTACCATCATGACCTCCTGCACTGGTAAGGATCATCTTACCATCATGGCCTCCTACACTGGTATGGATCATCCTACCATCATGACCTCCTTTTGGTGCTTGATTGTGGCAACATATGCTTCTCTGGATGCCTTTTGATCTCCCCTTAGGATAACGATTCCTTCCCTAGTTGGGATCTTCATTACCATGTATCGAATGCTGATGATGGCTCCAGTTTGATAGAGTAATGGCTTTCCAAAAATGGCATTATAGGTAAGGGTTATATTAATAACCATAAAAGTTACCTTACATGTGTTGACTGGAGCCTGCTGGCCAAGTTCGACTAAAAGCTCGACCAATCCTGCCACTGGAATGGTAGCATTGCCAAGTCCTATGAGTGGTGTGGCATTTGATTTAAGTTCTCTGATCGAGAGACTCATGGCTTCATAAGCTTGGAGGGTAAGCACATTTACCGCACTTCCATCGTCCACCAATATTCTCCTCACGTCAAAGTTATTGATTCGTGCCTTGACGACAAGATCATCCTCGCATCATTGATAATCTTGTTTTTAGTGTTTATTTTCTAGATAATTTTGTGCGTTTTAGTGTCTCATATTGCATGGTTTTTGTGTTTTAAGGCTATATTATTGTTTCATATGTTTATTTTAGTTATTTTGATTAATTTAAAGTTTTTGGATGATTAATGGTCTTAAATTTCACTTTTTGCAGGAAATTTTGTTAAGGCACTACTGAGACAAACTGTCCCAGCCATGTCCAATGTAGATGGCAAAACTCACTATTTCACTAATGGCCACGGCTGAGATAAACTGTCCCAGCCGTGCCCAATCCAGGAGTCAAAGTGCACCATTTCATTAAAGGTCGCAACTGAGACAAACTGTCCTAGCCGTGGCCATTGCAGAATTCAAAACACGTCGTTTCATCAAAGGTCGTGGCTGAGACAAATTGTCCCAGCTGTGGCCATGGCAGCCTGAGAACATACTTTTGATCCAGAAGCTTGCCACGACTGAGAAAAAGTGTCCCAGCCGTGCCCTTTCCTTATGTTGCGACTGAGACAAAAGTGTCCTAGCCGTGGCCTCTTGGACAGCTCTATAAAAGCTGCGAAATTTTTTTACTTAAAGAGAGTTTTTTTTCTACGGTTTCATGCTTAGAGTGTTAGGAGAGTAGAAATGCAGTTTTTCATATTTTATGGGTTTTTCATACTTAGTTTTTGAGTTTTACTTGTAAAAATCACTCTTTTAGTATAGTTTTACTTCAAGAACACAAAGATAGTCATAGATTTAGCTTCTAGTTGTGAAGATTTCAACTTACAATCAAGGTGCTGTTTGGAGAAGAAGAGGATGAGCTTCATTCAACTTCAAATCTTCAGCTTCAAATGGGTTTTATAGTTTTCACTCTTACTTTGTTCATTTTTTACAATATGGATAGTGAGTAGTTATCTTTGTTACTTGGGAAAGCTTTGAATCCCCTACTCACAATGTGAATATTGAGCATATTTTTATTTTACATGAATGAATGGTTCATTTCACTGTTACTTATTTATATTTCATGGATTTTCAATCTATTGAGCTAATTTCCATTTATGGATGAATGATGTTTATCATATATCTTTGGATGTGTATTGAGTTTAGTGGATTGAAGCCTATGAATAATCTTGCTCAGTTTCTCTTTCATGAATGCTGTATTATTTAGACGGCTTCGGAATAGGATTCTAAATGTGCAGTAATTATGATTTTAGGACTAGAGTGTGGAGTGAAATGGATGAGTATTTGGATTGTTTGGCTCCGGAATGGTAAGGCAACCCAAACTTAGGATGTTAGACCTATGTATAGGCTAGTTGTTGCGTTGGCTTCAGAATGGGAAGCTTAGCAACTAGAATAGCTGGCTCCGGAATGGAAAGCTTGGGTTAAGAGGGTTATCCCGAATTCATTCATGTATTCTTTAAGATAAAATTAATTCACAGTGGGTATGAGATGGATGAGTGTACTTAAGCAACACTTTAATATCTATATATTTTCATACTTATTAATTTTTTTTGAATTAAATACATACTCAATTCTCTGTCATTAGAATTAATTTTCCTTCATTGCATATTTTTAGTTTTTAAAGTTTGCACTATACAAATTAACAGCTCATACGAACTAAATTGGGAATTCTTTAGCATACAAAATTAATTTCCACAGTTTTCACACACATTTCCCTTGGGTTCAATATTGAGGATCGTAACTATACCCCACTTTATTACTTGTCGATCTAGTGCACTTGCTAGGGTCGCAACAATCATCATTGGATAAAGTGAATGGGGCCATCCGTTCGGATGTCTGGGTGATGTAGACACCTTTACCCCTTCTTGATTTGGTGAGATCCTCTCCGTAAGATGATCCGTCAGTGATCATATTTATGACAACAGCATATGGCCGACGTGGATCCGCATTCTTTGGCCTTCTTCGCTCGTCATCGTCGGAATCATCTTTCTTATGGTCCAATTGTCTGCAAGGGCTCGTCCCTCGGGTTGGACCTACGAACCTTTTGAGATGCCCTTTTTGGAGAAGTCGCTCAATTTCTTCTTTCAACTAACATTCGTCGGTTGTATGGCCGACATCCCTATGGAATTTGCAGTACTTATTATGGTTTCTGGTCCTTTTATTTTTCTCGTCCATCTTTCTTGGCCAGTTGACTTTTTGATTATTCTCCTTGATCCATATCAATACTGGCGCAGGATTAGTGTTGAGTGGGGTGAAAATCCGAGTCTACTGATCAGTATGCCGGTTGGACCTTGATCATTCTGCTTCCTTTCTCTTTCTCAAATTTCTCGAGGTGGAAGCTCTCTTTGGACTCCTTGCAATCCATTCAGATGATGGAGTTCGGTTGAACGATTGTCTGTTTGGGTGCTATAACCTATCCATAACGCTGCTCCTTCGACTTCGGCTGGACCTCAGGGCATTGTCCAGCTAAATATGTTGTCTAGCTCTCTCCATTAAATCGGAGAAACTAATGGGCTGCCTTGTTGTGATTGATTCAAATAGTGGCCTATCAATAGTGCCATTGGCTAAGGCGATATATGCCATTTTCACGCTTACATTTCTCACCTCCGACATTATGGCCTGGAATCTGTTGATGTAGTCTCGAAAACTTTCATCGGTCCACTGATAGAGGTTACATAGATCGGTCACAGACTTTGGCGCTCGAGTCTGCATGATGAATCATGTAGTGAATAGCTCCCTCAATTGTCGAAAAAAGGTGATTGAACCTTACGGGAGCTCGTGGAACCATGTGAGAGCATCCCCTCCCAACGTGGTAGGGAATATCTTGCAGGTGATCATTTCGTCGTAGATGTATACCTGCACTTTTGTTAGATATTCAACAAGGTGAGTAACAGGATTAGTTTTACCTGTATAGCTGTCCATTATTACGTCTCACCATCTAGGGGGTAGCTTTGACTCCATGATTTTCCTACAAAACAGTGCAGGTGTTGTCCTTAAACACTCATTTTTTGGAGCCCATTAAGCCAAACCACTTGAGCTTTTGCTTGAACCATTTGTCTTCCCTGCTCAAGGTAGCTGGGGTAAGTTCATCTCATTGTCCCTCGATGTGGCTGCGATTTGGTGTGCACATGAAAGACAAATCATCCCCAATGGACGAGGTGGAGGATCTACTGGGGCTGTACGGAGAATTCCTACTTGAGGACATCGTGCTCTTCCCCTTGCCATACCTGCCTAGGGTTTTGGTACTCATCCTCCTACCATCGTGAGCTCTTGGCTCGTTGATGAAAATTTCTCTATTTCTTTCCTTTCCGAAGTTTGCTACCATGTAATTGGTTTCATGGCCCCCTTCATGAGTTTTGGGCATCTTTTCTTTCTTCAAGGTTTGGACTATGCTCTTAGTGAAGTCACTAAGGATGGCGCGCATGTCCCTGACGATGATGGGGGTATCTTCCTATTGCCTCATCACTGCGACGTTGGAATTCAGGGGAAGGTTACCCCTAATAAGTGATCCGGGAGATCTTTCTCTTCTCCCTAAGGGCCCAAATCCACCTTGACTGGTGGAATCGTGGTCTTCGGGAGTTGCATTTCTGCCAGATTTTGGATCCGTCATGGCTCTCAACGAAAGCACCAGATGATAAAACCTAAAATGGTTTATCTATAAAAGATAGTTGAGCCGATTGGATCGATGAATCTGCAAAAAGGAGTGTTCGATCGGAATCGAACTTTAGCACTCCGAAGCTTAAGTCAATAGCTTTTAAAGAAATAGTGTTTTTAGAGAGAGAATCTCAGGAGTTCAATACCTGGTGCCATTGTGCTTTTGATTACTTATAGGTGTTCTCTGGAGGAGTATTTGAGTACCTTAGGAGATGATAATTGACAGTCAGAGTAGGTGAGCGACGATGTGACATGAAGTAGGTGAAAAATATGGAAGTGGGCTTGTGACAATAGGTTGTCAGGACGAGTTGTCCTATCATGTTCGATCGGACATTACATTTCTCTGACTTACTTTCTAGCTCACACATTGTCTTTTGCTACTGGACTTGAATCTTGTCAAATATTGTTGGAACATACTGATTGGGCCTTTAAAAATATTTTTTCCACAGTTATCAAATATTATCAGACCAACTAATTAATTAATTAATAAAAAATTTTATAATAATTTGCATTAAATCAATGCGTCAATTTAAATTTATCAAATCTATTTTAATATTAATTTATTTATAATTTATATTTTTTAATTCATTAATAATTTAATTTATTAATGATCCATCAATAACGATCAAATTCAAATTTGCTCAATCCAACCATTTATTATTTTTAATTAAAATAATCTTTTTAATTCTCTGAATCACACAAGGCATAGATATTATCTGTAAGATTTTTTACATTCTCTTTCTAAATTCGTTACTTTTTTTTTTTCTTTTCTCTTTCAAAGTAGTCTTTGTATTGCAAAAAGTTATATCAAAATTTCAGCTTTGGTGACTGTAGATTGATGGCATCTTGCTTTTCAATTCTTGAATGAGATATCTGTCAACGCAACGAAGTTCAATGAATCACATGTAATTAAAATATTATAGAGTAAATCATGTGCTGCTGTTCTGTTGGCCGTTGACGTAGTAATGGAATTAATATTGTGGACCCCATTGCCATTCAGACATGTAAACCCATAAAAGGTTAGCTTAGCGGAAGGTGCTGAAGGAGGATAAAGTCGAGAGTTTGAGACTCATCATCATTTTGGACACTTCTTCTTCTTCATTTTTGAACTAGCTTAACAACTTCAACAACCATGATTAAGCAAAAGATGGCAAAAATTACTGAAATTTCACAGACCATGTATACCTCAATTATGATTATACTGCTTCTTATATTCATTTCCATTGAAGCAATCAAAGTTCATGCACAAATACCTGGTCGTCTTCCTCAGAATGAAGGTAATCAAACATGGGTTCTCTTTCTCTTTCTCTCTTCTCTGTCTTTTCGTTCATTTCTCCATGTGAAGTAATAAAGTTACAAGCTTTATCATTATATGCAGTGGAAGCTCTAAAAGAAGTAGCAAAACAATTGGGCAAGAAAGACTGGAACTTTGAAGTAGATCCTTGTGGTAATGATACAAGTTGGGTGACTCCAATTCCTATTGACAAGCCATTGTACAATAACACTTTGTTTTGCAATTGCTCCTTTCCCGCCGGTGAATGCCATGTCGAAAGCATGTAAGATCTTCTCTTTGCATACATAACACCAAATTCTTATTTTCATGCTCTAATTAATTTTAGATTATGATTGCTAGTTAAGCAGGATTTTTAACGTTTTCTAATCAAAGTTCAAAACTTTGCAACCCTCAAGTCAATTTTGTAAAAAATTAGAGTACTTTGTGCCCGGTGATACTGATTGATGTTGTAAATTTGGGATACTGCTCTTGTTAGGAAAAAGGGTTTTTTGTATTTAGGTCAATGGGTAGTCATGGTTAATTTTTATGCTTTCAATTTATTCCTAAGGTGACGAAATTTTTATTCTGTAATGTTTGAATTCATAGGTTTTGTAATCTTGTGGCACAGATTTCTCACAGCACAAGATCTTGCTGGTGTTCTCCCTCGTGCTATAGTTAAACTGCCTTACCTTAAGAAACTGTAAGATCTGTATCGCTTGTTTTCACATTTTTGCCCGCTGAAAATGTGCTATCATAAATGTTTTAGCGGGTTTTACAGTGATCTCACTCGGAACTACCTTAGTGGTAACATACCAAGTGAATGGGCTACTTCAAAGCTGGAATTTCTGTAAGAAATGTTTATGCGTCAATGTTAGAATTACCTAATGAATGTTTACTTGTACTAATAGAGTGCATCTGCCGCAGGTCTGTTGCTGTCAACCGCTTAACTGGACAAATCCCCAGCTATTTAGGAAACATTTCCACACTTCGAGCCTTGTATGTCGTTGCTTATATAACTCCTTTTAAAATCATTCACAGTTTTATTTGGTTAGCCTATGTTTATCGTGGGAAATAATTTATTCAGGAGCATTGAGAACAATCAGTTTTCAGGAAATGTTCCTCCTCAGCTGGGGAACTTGGTTAATATGGAGGTTCTGTAAGTCCCTTCAACCTGTTCTCTTCGAAAGCATTTTCTGATTAAGTACACTGGACAATAGTAAATTGACATTAATTTGGTTTTGTCTTTGCTTACAGCATTCTTAGTGCAAACAATCTGGCTGGAAACTTGCCAGTGGCTCTCAGTAATTTGACTAATCTAACACAGCTGTAAATCCTTAACATTTGACAAAGTTGCACTTTTATTCTTTAGATAACTACAGTTTAACTTAGTCTCGCATTGGGTCATATGCAGTAGGATTAGCAGCAACAACTTCTCGGGAAAGATACCAAGTTTTATTGAAAGCTGGAAAAATCTTCAGCAATTGTATGTGCTTTTTCCTGTTTCTAATTCTATATCCATGCAATGTTACTTTTTCTCAGCAGAAGTATAAATTTGTTTTGAATGATATGTTGACAGAGAGTTCCAAGCTAGTGGTTTTGAAGGGCCCATTCCTTCTAGCCTTTATGCTTTAAGTAATTTAACTGAACTGTAAGTTATTCTTTGCTAGTGTATTTTCTTACAGTCTTAACTTACACTGGAATGCTTATGTGCTTTTAAGTGACAATTGCTTCTCTCTCAATACTGTTTTATTCTGAATTTCCCAGAAGGATTAGTGACTTAAATGGAGAAGGTTCACAGTTTCCGCATTTAGAAAACATGACAGGGATGACGCTCCTGTGAGTCTGTTATAAACATTGATGGATATTTTAAAAGAAGGATTTCTTTTGACTTCAAAATTGAGCTTATGTGAAGGTAATTTGTGTTTCAGGATGTTGAGGAATTGTAATATATCTGGAAGAATTCCATCATACCTAGCAGCGATGCCAAACATGAAAATTTTGTAATCTTTTTTATCATTAACTCTCAATTTTTGTTTATTTTCTCTAAATCTTGTGTGGGATCTATGCTCCCTTTATATTATTAATTGATTACTTCCAAGCAAACTATTTTAACGATTTTTTTTGGTCATGAAATCTATGTTTTGCTTAAACAAACTGCTTGGTATTGCAGAGATCTCAGTTTCAACAGATTGGATGGAAATCTTTCTATAGATCTTCAAGGTTTTACAAGCTTGGAGAACGTGTAAGTATTATTGGTCCTAAGAGTGATTGCATATCATATTCTACAGTGCATATGGCCATTTACCCCCTTAAAAAAGTTTGCACTTGCCCTTTAAGTTTGTAAATGTGCCTTTGTCACATCCGATGCTGCACTTGCCCTTTGGGGATGTAAATGTGCCTTTGTCGTATCCTGTGGTTTCCAACTTTCTCCCTTTCTCCTAATCTTAATGATGATTGTCTAATAAAGTGACATGATAATGCTTAATGAACAGGTATCTGACCAGCAACTTGCTTTCTGGACCCCTCCCAGACTGGATCAAGAATGGAGATACTCGTGCGTATGTTTGTTACTCAAATCCTATATCTTTTTTTGCCTGATGTTATGTTCATAATGTATTTTACTACTGTCTTAATGGAAAATATAATATACTTTTGAAAGGATACTTTTCCACATGCAGTTCCATAATTTGCTTGTACACATTCATTTTTATCAGTAATTTCTTAATACCTGTGGAGCTAGATTCACCTCCGTGAAGTCAGTCACAGCTTCCACTGATATGAAATGTGACTAGTCAACTCATTTTACTGAAATTTTCAATTTAATTTTGCTTTATGTGGCAGAATAAAATGGAGATATGTTTTCAATTTTGAGTTTGAACAATTATATGTCTGAGTTATTGAAACATTCTGCGTGGAGATATGTCTGAGTGATTGAAATAGTTGCCAATTGTAATATTCTGTCAACTCTACATGATTAATAATTAGTATCTGGACAAAAGCATTCTTAAAGAATTCAAACATTTGTTTGCAGTGACATAGACCTTTCTTGCAATAATTTTACTGAAAGCTCACTGCCAATTGCTTGTCGAGACTCATTGTAAGTACAGCATTTTTTTCCTGTCCTCTCTCCATTGGATAATTCTAGTTTACTTGATACACTCTGAACCCCCTTGTTTTTCCTTGATCCATTAGAAATTTGTATAGAAGCACTTCAGGAGGGAACAATTCGTAAGATCTGCTTTCTTCATCTTTTCTGCTCTACTTTACACCCTTTTTTTTTTTTTTGGGTATAAGCTGACTCCTATTTCTTATTCTGCCTCTTAAGAAAACCTGCAGAGTGCCTGAAGAACTTTGCTTGTTCAAAAGGTAATTTTACTCTTGCATTAAATTCCACAGTGCACACTTCAACTGTTCTGAGACCTGGAAGAAGGAATGCAAAGAGCAAATTAGTAACTTGGTTTTGTTGAATTTTTCACATGTTTGCTTCTGTTTTATATTCTTACGTCTAACTCTTTTAATATGTTGCAATCTCTGTATAGACAGATATTCACTGCATATAAATTGCGGTGGAGGTGCAACCACCATTGGAGGAATTGCCTATGAAGCAGATGAAGAATCAGGAGCTGCAGCAAGATATGTTCCTAACAGGGAGACTTGGGATATTAGTAATACTGGACATTTCTGGGATAAAAACAGATCCTCAAGTGACTATATAGCACAAAATGTATCCACCCTCACAATGGACAATTCTGAATTATACATGAGAGCACGCCTCTCTCCTCTTTCCCTTGTGTATTACGTTCGTTGTTTAGGGAATGGGAATTACAATGTAAAGCTTCACTTTGCTGAGATAATATTCGAGCATAATGGATCCTACCGAAGTCTGGGAAAAAGGATATTTGATGTTTATATCCAGGTAGTCAAATTTATTTATGTGCTCTATCAGTAAGAGCAGATGTTTTAACTGAATCTATGTTTTGCAGGACAAACGTGTGTTGAAGGATTTTGATGTTGTTAAGGAAGCACAAGGAGTAGATAAGGTGGTTATTCAGCATTTTAAAGCAGCTGTTAAGGATGGTGCTCTAGAGATCCGCTTCCAGTGGGCTGGCAAAGGGACAACAGCTGTCCCAAGAAGAGGAATATATGGTCCTCTCATATCTGCAATTGATGTGGAATCGGGCAAGTTCTTCCTCTTATAGCCTTTTAAATGGAACTTGAAACAGTACAATTTTTTGAATGTTACATTTATTACATGTGCATCAATGCTTATTTAGACCATGTGCATCAATGCTTGTTTGGACTTGTTCACATAAACTGCAATCTGACAATCTCTGTTGTTACTTTCTATTATGCTGCATAGACTTCAAGCCTCCCGTTTCCAGTGAAGAGAAAAGGAAGAAATTCATTGTGGCTGGAGCTGTGGGTTTTCCATTGCTCCTCGTTATTGTTATTGTTGGCATTCTTTGGTGGAAAGGTTATTTGGGAGGCAGAGAAGTGCAAGACAGAGGTAGTTTGAACTTGTCTCCATTTCATTTTTCTAATCTCTTAAGAAGTTACTATATCAGGTTCTAACTTTTGTTACTCGTGCAGAACTATTAGGTTTAGATTTGCAAACTGGTGTTTTCACCTTCAGACAAATTAAAGCTGCAACTAACAACTTTGATCCGGCTAACAAGATTGGAGAAGGTGGTTTTGGAGCAGTCTACAAGGTAATTAGGAACTCAGTCATCCTTTGAAATTAGTGACATATTGCCATAATATTTTCTTTTTATCTTTTAAAGGGTGAAGGATCAACTGACAAAACAACTGTTTTTATTTCAGGGGACACTCTCAGATGGTACCATAATTGCAGTTAAGCAGCTTTCCTCCAAATCAAAGCAGGGAAATAGAGAATTTTTAAATGAAGTGGGCATGATTTCTGCTTTACAACACCCAAATCTTGTTAGATTGTACGGTTGTTGTGTTGAACGGAATCAATTGTTGTTGGTATACGAATATATGGAAAACAATAGCCTTTCAAATGTATTGTTTGGTAAGCATACTGTTCAGTTCTTCAATAAATATGTGCAACTTTATCAAGAAACTATATGTTAAGAATTGGGAAAGTGGACTATACTGGTTGCTTGTGTAATTTGGTTATGTGCTCAGAGGAAAGTGGATTGAACTTGGATTGGCCTACAAGGCAAAGGATTTGCATTGGCATAGCAAAAGGCCTGGCTTTCATGCATGAAGAATCTCCATTAAAAATTGTTCACAGAGACATCAAAACTACTAATGTTCTTCTGGATAAGAACCTAAATCCTAAGATTTCTGATTTTGGTCTGGCCAAGCTTGATGAAGAGGAAAACACCCACATCAGCACTAGAGTTGCTGGAACTATGTGAGCTTTCTACTCTTCCATTCTTTTTCTTTTTCTTTTATTTTCTTGACTTGTTCAAGGGTTTAGGTAAATATCATATGATTACATTAACTTTGCAGAGGATACATGGCACCGGAATATGCACTATGGGGTTACTTAACCTTCAAAGCAGATGTTTACAGTTTTGGAATTGTTGCATTAGAAATTGCTGTTGGGAAAAACAATACGAAATTTCGACCCGATGAAAATTGCTTCTGTCTCCTGGACAGGGTAAGGTCCCTATAATGTTAGCTCTGATGCATGCAAAACGAGCCACAAATCTTTGCTTCAAAATGAAAATCTGTTTTCCCTTTGTGTCCTTCATTCCAGGCTATTGTTTTACAACAAAAAGGAGATCTAGTGGAGCTGGTTGATCCAAGACTTGGGTCCAAGTTCAACAAGGCAGAAGCAGTTAGAATGATAAAAGTGGCATTGCTGTGCACTAATACGTCTCCTGCACTAAGGCCTACAATGTCAGAAGTAGTAAGAATGCTCGAAGGCCGAGCTGCGATTCCTGAATTTATCATGGGTCCAAGTATATATGGTATCAATTCCTCACCAAACCAATTTGATGAAAGTTCGGTTCAAAGTGCCAGTGAAATTAGGTCTCTCGTTCATTCGTCTGGAACATCATTCAGGGGCTCATCATCTGTTCATTGATCCATTTAATACTCATTCTTCCTTTGTACTATAAATATATTAATGCTGCTAACAATTTCTTGCTTTTGATGTTTTCCCTTTTCTCTTAGAACTAGCAAGCTATCGGAAAAACATGATGTTATTAAAGATTCTTTGAAAAGTTACATGTTGTAGTTAATGGATTGGAAGAGAGTTGTATGTGCCGAGATTCTATTATAATAAGATCACGCTTAACATCTTTTGCATCAGTTGCCCTTACTTCCAATGTTAACTGATGGGAGTACTCCTGTGAGTCAATTTTCCTCGTGATCATTGGACTTAGACTTAATCGTTCAAAAGTAACCGATTTATTTTTCATAACTTAAATGTTACTGAATTTATCATATTTTTATAAAAAAGCCATTTTAATCGATTTTTGACAATAATTCTTGTCGGAATGCTGACGTGACATGCCACGTCATATGCTGAACACTCGTGGTATAATATATCGGCAGTTACGTCATCGTAAGAGATCATATAACATGATATGTCATTATATTACGTTATTTTTCTAGACGCACGTGGCCTCTTTTAGTGATATAGCTATTGACATGTTATGTCATGTGTGTGAAAACATATGACGTGACATACCACATTAGCATTTCGATAAAAGTAATCGCTGAAAATCGGTTAACATAATTTTTCTGTAAAAAGGTGATAAGTTCAATGACAATTAAGTCATGAAAAATAAGTTAGTTATTTTTGAACGATTAGGCGTAAATTCAGTGACCATAGATGAAATTAACCCTATTCCTATCCATTTCAAGTGTATTTTTATTTATAATTTTGATACGCGCATTTGAAATACTTACAATTTTGTATCATAAGGACAGTTGAACCTACTTTTGTATTAAACTTCCAGCAATTACTTTTCCTTTTATTAAAACCAGATTAATATTATCAACAAGTGACTTTAAGGAAACGTTTAAAAGCATTCACATTTCACGATCTAATTGAAGATAAATTTAGCACATTTCATAATTCTGAACCGCCTTTCTTGAAAGGAAAAAGGGACAAGCAGCAATTCAAAGGGAAAAAAAGATAAAGTTGAAATGCAAAAGGGCATTTTTATGACCACCAGGATGGAATTTTACCATTGGATATAAGAAAAACAATGCAAAAGTCAAAGAATTTGCGTATTAAATTAATATTTTTTATTATTCACCGATCCCACTTTGTTTTTTTTCGTATTAAAAAAATATCTTAAGGAAGAGTAATGGGAAAAGTATCTAAAGAAGACCGGTCAACTCAGAATTCTCTCTTTTTCCTTTCAAAAACCAACAAATACGCGTTTTTGGACATCATTAAGTCAAACATACGAACAAGAACAACAACTATAGCAGCAAAATCAAGGAAACAAGAGCAATCCTCACCGACTTCGAAGTCCAGAACAAACCCACCATAGCTCAAAACTATTATTACCCAAATCAGGAAACGCATACAGAAAGATAAGGCAACAAAGAAAGTTCAATTCTTTGCAGTTTTACTTCTGAGAAATAAATCAAATAAATGAGATTGTACAAAACCAATCACAGCCTAGTTTGATTTATGTAAGATTAAAGAGGAGTAAGATGAGCTTCAGCTCAGATGCTTTGACTTCTACACTTTTCAATTCAATCCAAGCTTTGGGTCGTGGGTTTGATGTTGCATCTGATATTAGGCTTTTGTATTGCAAAGGAACTCCTGGGTTTAGATTGGTGAATATTGATGAACAACATACTAGGGATCTAGTTGTAACTGATGGGGTTATGGTGCCTGATGTTTCTGTTGATATTGACTGCTCTGAAGGCCAGAGGCACATTGAAAGTATCCCGGTTTGCAGCTTTCATGAGGTGTGTTTTTGGCTTAATCCGTTTCCTTTTAAATCAATATCTGAGCATGCCTGCTTTCGTTGTTCTTTTTTCTTTTTCTTTTTTTTCCTTTTTTTTTTTTTAAAATCATGTATAGGGTTTCTTCGGGCTTTTGTTAGTATTTGTTGGTTGCTAATAATTGTGTTCTAGGTATGTTAAAAAAGATGTGCCTGTCAGTGTTTCCGTGTTTTTGCATGTTCAATATCATTATTTATTTATTTATTTTTTTATGGATTTTCCTTATTAAATTTTGGGTATTTCTAAAACTTAGCACTATGTTGTTCTAAAACTTAGCTAGGAAGCGATTTCCAGTGTAACTGATGAGTGGCAGAAAGGAATTAATTTGAAAATGTGCTGTTTTATTGAAATTTTCGTTAGTTTCTCTCTGGGGTATTAATTCCTTTTTCTCCTTCAGTTTGGTGGGTTAGTGTGGAAAATGAGTAACTGATAGTTTTAATTCGGGGGAATTTTTCACTGTCATCTTAGAAAAAGTTATGAAATTGGGAAGCAGCATTTTGCCTTTAATGCAGAATACAATTTACTTTGTCATTAGAAATCAACTCCTCAGGACTTGAGGTCATTTAACTAAAAATGTAATGTTTCTTTTTTCTTTTTTTTAGCAATACCTGTGTCTGTATAGCAGATTTCATTTGGCAAATAAGGAATAGTATTTTGTATGATGTCAAAAATAGACTCATCGTCTTTCCCTAGTCACTAACTAGAATACCGGTAGATCTTGGCATCAATGTTTACTAGGTTTTGCAATTAGAATCATGCATATATACATCCGCTGTTGAGTGTTAAGAAATATTGAGGACACGGATCTTGATAGTTTAGCTAATTGCAGCAGTGTAGATTGGTTTTGGAAGGTTCTAACTCTGACTTGACACCCTTGGTACCATTTTAAACACATTATCTCAACTTCAAGCTCCATCTGTCTGACCTAGGGTTTCAGTGGCTCATTTAGCTCATCCTCCCGCCCAGAGTTTCAGTCTTTATTTCCAGCAGTCTACTTGATCAAACTTTACAACTTTTCATGTGTTGCACATTTCTAATGGCACTTCATGCCCTTAGATCAAACTCTAAGAAATAGAAATGCTAAAATATGATGCTGGACAGACTCTGATGGATTAACTCTCTAGAATAGTGATGATTCAACTCTTGCCAATATAGCAAGGAAGGTCCTTTGCATTTTAGGATGTTTCAGAACATATTTGATTTACAATGTTGAACTGATTTTGTCAAGAAAATAAGTGCTTGCGATATGTAATGTCACAATTCTTTTATTCTGGTATCATATTAGTGGTTCGCTGCATTCATGTAGAGTGCTTCAGCTAAAGTTTTCTTCAATCATTGTCATGTAAATGAATGCTGGAAGAGAAAAAATGAATATGTTGCAAAGACTCAATAGATATGTGTGTATTATCTGAGACCATCTGCCCTATGGTAATTTGGCTTAATGATGGAGGGTTTGAGTGAGAACTGCAGGGCAATTCAAGGAAGGGTAAATTTTGAAAGATCTGATGTTGTCACCACTCGTTTCAGCCAGTGGCGAAATCAAAATTTATCTTCTGGGCCTATATTATCTGTCAGAATTTTCAGTAGGACAACATCAGAAAATATACGCAGCAAAATAAAAAAACTGTTTCTGTCCAAGCAAATATGCAGGGCAAAATAATAAAAATTTTATTAGTAATTCTAGAAATTGGTAGGGGTGTTTCAGCCTTATTTCTTTTGTCTTTTTTACAATGATTTAAAATATTGGTTCATCGCCTTAAAGAGATAGGCTATGTTCTTGCTTTGTCGACTCTATTCACACTATCACTAGTTTGTTCCAAATACAGGAGTACTGGCATCTAAAAAGGATCCTTTCCCATGAAAATATTAGTTTGGAAAGTAATAAATAATTTTGTTGGAGTATTGAAGAATTCATGTTTAAGATCAGCTACTCTTGGTAGCATGAAGGAACCTATATAACACTGTTGCTTTGCTGAAAATATTTTTTTAGCTAGGAATTGTCTATATGCGAAAGAGCAAGAGTACAGATAATAAAACTGCATAAGCAAACTGAGGACTATATGCATGCATCTATACAAATCCTGCTATAGTAGAAGTTTTTGGATAGCCTAAAGCGTGTACCTTGGAGCTGCCATGTCAGGCAAAAATGTGTGTCTTTGCATTTATTTGAATTATTTCTGGGTTTCGATTATAACCCCTGCTCCAGGGTACCAAAACTGGATAGCCTCATTATTTGTTCAGCAGCTTTTCATTGCTTATATGGATTCCCTTGCAATGTGAGAGGCAATAGCAGTTATTTCATATTTCAAATTAAACTAACTTGCATTAATCATCTATGCAAATCTTTCAAAATTGCATTGATGCACTGATAGAGAGCAAAAATCAAGATAACCAAATAATCACGTAAAACAGAAATCAAATGAAGAAATGGAAGAAAGAAGGGAATGGTTTCATTGATAAAATCTGGAAAATACAAAAGAAACAAATCCCAAGAAGAAAACACTTCCCTTTCCAAACAATGGAGCCCTGCTAAAATAGCAGCACAATACAAATGATTTCCAAGATGATAAACCCTTCCCTCCCTTATTAGCTATATAATAACAAACTAAAAGAAGAAACCGTTTCTTTTCCTCGTTTCCAGCTTGGCACAAGGTGCACGGTTTATTGCTGTCCCTAACTGAATTATTCCAGCCCATTTGGTAGTGTCCAGCCAGCCCATTTGGTAGTGTCCAGCTAAGCCCCTCAAGTTGCATCTGCTGTTTCTTCTGGTGAACTTGCAGTTCCCTTGGCCCAAGCAAATCTGGATCCATGAGCCTTGCTCGAATAGCACCCTCTCTATCAATGCCACCCTCTTGAAATAAAGTCTTGTCCTCAAGACTTAGCTGATGGTACTCATCCCTCATTACAAATTTGTCTATCCAAGTTGCAACGTTGATGCTCTGTGATTGCCATTGCACCAGCTGTTGTGACATACTTTTGCCTTCTCTTTGGAGCTCTCAGGTGGCAAGCTCCTTCTCCAGGATATAATCTTCCACAACCTTCAACTCTGACTTAGATGGCAGCTTGTTAGAGCAAATCTGGATCCGTTTGGCCTTGGCTTCGAATTGATTTAGTCCAAGGTAGAGAAGTGGGTCAGGAGAGTCGTGATGAAATGCATGGTACCCATCACAAATCTGGTGAAACCCAGGTGTCAAGTCCATAAGCTCCAACAAATCAACCCCATTTCCAGTTTGAGCACAGATTTGAAATCGGTCTAAATCACAAAGCTTTCTCTGCAACTTAAAATGATGCACGCCCATTGCAATCTCATTCTCAACCAACTGCTGTATCAACCGCTTCACTGGCCTTGCTCCGAAATTTGGGTCGAAACCTAAAGTTGCCAATAGTTCGATGGCTTCCTTCGTGTAATGAAGATCGATTTTCTTTTGTTTGAGCCTCTCTTTTACTCGGTTCATCTGTATCTCAACAATTTTACTAATTTCTTTGGAGTCCAAAGGCTGGAAAACAATATATTCATCGAGCCTATTCATGAATTCTGGGCGGAAAGTTTGTCTAGCCAACTCAACAATTTGCCGTTTCATGATATCATAAACAGCTTCCCTGCAGTCCTCTGTATTGCGAAGAGTTTCAAGTATAACGTGGGAACCAATGTTAGAAGTCATAATCACAACATAGTTAGTGAAACTAACAGTCCTCCCTTGAGAATCAGTTATCCTTCCATCATCCAATAATTGTAATAGAATGTTGATCACATCATGATGAGCTTTCTCAATTTCATCAAACAGCACAACAGAATATGGTCTTTGCCGAACCACTTCAGTAAGCTGACCCCCTTCTTCATATCCAACATAACCTGGTGGAGCCCCAACCAAGCGTGAAACAGCATGTTTTTCCATATATTCACTCATATCAATTCGTACCATAGCATTTTCTGTGTTAAAGAGATAACCAACTAAGGCCTTTGCAAGCTCAGTTTTGCTAACACTAGTAGGATCCATGAACATGAAACTAGCTATAGGTCGATTTGGATCAGATAATCCTGTCCTCAAACGACGGATTGCATCAACCACTGATTTTACTGCCATATCTTGACCAACTACTCTCTTGCGAAGTACCTGTTCCAGTAGTATTAACTTCTCCCTCTCAGATTGTTGAAGGTTAGACATAGGTATACCGGTCCATTTGCTTACGATTTCAGCATTATTGAGATCAGTCACTTCTTCTCGAAGCATTGGTTTTCCAGATTTTCGAAAGTCAGCAAGGTTTGCCTCAGCCTCTTCTAACTGGCGTTGAAGAGACATTAGAGTTCCATATCTTAGCTCAGCAGCACGATTCAGATTATACTCCCGCTCAGCAACTTCCATCTCCAGGTTGACCCTATCAATCAGTTTTCGAGAGACGATTTTGTGTGTCGCTCCAAAGTCGACCAGCATGAGGACTGGACTGCCTTGTATGGTACTTGGAGCTTGAGTGTCTTCCCCTGCTCGTTTCACAATCTCCATGAGTGTGCACTCTCCTCCCGCACCATCATCTTCTCCCTGATCATCGTTTTCGGCTGGTTCATCCTCTTGCTCATCCCAAACCACAACCAAATCATTTTCCAAGATCGCAATTCGTAAGTCCCCTGTGTTGCAGCGATGTTGTGGATTATACGGTTGGGTGCCGTTGAAGCCAAGCCCTAACTGACGACGATCGGCGATCTCCCGAGGCGAGAGAGGACGCGGTCCCCTCACTCGTGTAGATTGTTGAACTGGGTTTGGAGAGTCAGTTGGGTTTAATGGTGATGGGCCTGGGCCTCTACTGATGAATCTTAGATTGGGCTGACCCATATCCTTGAGAATGAGGACACGAGTGACCGGCGGGGATATGAAGGCACCAACGTTGGCTTGAAGATTCATCTCCCTCAGATCTGCAACCACAGGAGCGGCGGCGGCGTGAACCTTGAGGTGCCGCTCTCCACAAGATGTAGAGTTAAGCAAAGCAACTTTGAAGTCCATAGTCTGATTCGTCAACAATATCTCATCCTCTGGTTCTTCCACCATCATTTCTTAATCGGTCTGTTTTTTGGTTTGTGTTTGGGGCTGGTTTGTATCGTCGATCAACTCAGTTTTGTTGTTAGATTGCTGTTCTTCTTCTTCCACATAGTTCTGGAGCTGGGCAATCTTGCGCTCAAATCTTTCCCTAGATTTCTGAAGTGCAGCAAGGGTTGTCTGTATTGCTGCCATGGAATTTTGAATTGCCGCTAGTTTATCTTCCTGGGCATCGATTCTTTCCTCTAATTCATCCATGGTTTGTAATCGACTTTTAGAAGTTGATTCCATTTTGTTTGTTTTTGGTGAGGAGTTGTTGATCGGGTTTTCCACAGACGACGCCAAATGATAGAGAGAAAAAATCAAGATAACCAAATAATCATGTAAAACAGAAATCAAACGAAGAAATGGAAGAAAGAAGGGAATGGTTTCATTGATAAAATCTGGAAAATACAAAAGAAACAAATCCCAAGAAGAAAACACTTCCCTCTTCAAACAATGGAGTCCTGCTAAAACAGCAGCACAATACAAATGATTTCCAAGATGATAAACCCTTCCCTCTCTTATTAGCTATATAATAACAAACTAAAAGAAGAAACCGTTTCTTTTCCTCGTTTCCAGCCTGGCACAAGGTGCACGGTTTATTGCTGTCCCTAACTGAATTATTCCAGCCCATTTGGTAGTGTCCAGCCAGCCCATTTGGTAGTGTCCAGCTAAGCCCCTCAAGTTGCATCTGCTGTTTCTTCTGGTGAACTTGCAGTTCCCTTGGCCCAAGCAAATCTGGATCCATGAGCCTTGCTCGAATCGCACCCTCTCTATCATGCACAAGCATACAGGTTCACATAGTGGCGTGCTTATTTAATTTTTAAGCACACAATTAGGCCATGCATCACCTTAGGGGCTTCATAATTGATACTGCTTAGACTTCTTATTTTAAATATTCAGCAGACTTCCAACACACAGTTGATTTTAAATGTGAAAGCAAATATGTGTGATCCTAGGAAGATGAGATGGAGAAAGTGTAAACTTTAGTGTTGATTTCAGGTATAATGACTCCTTTTGGCTTTCCTTCCTTCATATCTATAAATATATGTGGCATCAAATGTCCTCATGTATTTTGAACTTACCTGGTTAGTCAATGTTCCAGAATGTGTCAAGCTAAATGATTTAAGGAATTTTTTTCATCTTTTTAGAAAGAAAGGATGGAGAGGAAATGTAAACCTATCTCATTTATTTTATATAATGTTAAAGTTACAGTTTCATTCAATTATAGAAATGGATCATTTCTCTATTTAGCTGTAAAACTTCTCTCATTGGTATGGACTACTTTGTTTTATATGATAAATTCTATCTTATGAGGAATTCATGCTTTCTGTTACTCATAGTTAAATTGCAATACAATTTACCGTTCAAGTGGAGACTTATGGCTTGAACTTTCAGATGGCAGCAAGATTCAATGAGAAATCAGGTATATCTGGAAATATTCCCTTAGGAAGCTTTAATGGCATGTTCAATTTCACTGGCTGTTGGCAAGTTGATGCAGCCGGGACAAAATCTCTTGCAATGGTTGGACACTTCATTCCCCTATATAAGGTTCAATTAGCAAAAGTGAATTTAGTTTTGTGCGAGGCAATCAAACGCTCTGTTCCTTACTCCTGGGATCCTTCATCCTTGGCAAGGTAAATATATCATCACATCAAAAATTCCACAATTCATGGTCCCACACAGTGTAGCAGTTTCTGTTAGGAATCATAATTAATTCTAAATCATTTGTTAATTGAAAATTTTATTTAATTCATAAAATAACCAATAAGAATATTTAAATTTTATTGTACATATTATTGACAAGAATTTTTTATTTTCTTTAATGCACATGTATAAAAATAAGAACAATCATGCATAAATAGAAATATTTGTTCTAAATAATAAATATTTGGAACGGTACATATAAAACTTTCAAATTATACGACATACATGCAAGTGTTGATGCACATCTTATATTAAAATAAAATTCTATATTCTTAATTTTTTAATTACTACTGGATAGTATAAATGTAAAAAAGAAAACAAGAAATGTTATGTTAGATATTGAACATCTAAAAATTAGTGTATGATTATGAAAAAATGGGATGCAATTTTTAAAAGCTAGCTTTGCCTTGCGCATTTTGTTAGTGATCATATATCTAGTTGCTGATTGTTAACTTTCAAAAGCAAAATCAAATGGGCACTTGATGCCATTCAAATTTCTTTTGTTTTTCCTTTTATTCGGTATTCAAAACTAGAAATTCCAAATTATACTATCTTGTACTTTTAATTATGTATTAAAGAAAACAAAATTGGAACAGTCAAGTTCCCCTGCTGGTCTTTCTGGTGTGCAATCAGAAACCGAGTTTTTAATCCTAGTGAAGAGGTGTGGTAATGACCTGTGTGCATGTCCATTTCAAGAGATCTGTCTGGCCATAGTTAAAGAGTTTAGCAGGATTATCTTTCTGATTAGCTGCTGACCCTTGTTTTCTTTTCCCCTTGTCAGTTTCATTGAAAGCTATGGTACCCATGTTGTCACATCTGTAACAATTGGTGGAAGAGATGTGGTTTATATCAGGCAGCACCAGTCATCGTCTTTGTTAGCATCAGACATTCAGAGCTATGTGAAGGACATTGCTGATCAGAGGTTTCAGGACTCAAGGATTCAGTCAAGTGCTGGCCCCTTAAAATACAAGGACAAGGTTATTCTCATGGCATTGCTTGCATAATTTTTTTGTTTTAGTAGCCTAGCTTCTTTTAGGAAAATTGTTTCTGCCTAGGCCATTTTGTTAACAGCATTCTTTGATTCATTTTTCTTTCAAGCATTTTTGCCTTCTCTTATTTCCCAAAAGTGCACCCTTTCCTTTGTTTTTTTGGTTTCGTCAAGCTACCAATTTCTTTCGACCAGGTGAGAAATCTATAAAACTTGAAATTTGTTCTTGTAGGATGTTACAGTCATTTTTAGAAGGAGAGGAGGTGACGATCTTGAGCAGAGTCATGCCAAGTGGGCAGAGACAGTACAATTGGCTCCAGACGTGATTAATATGACATTTACACCTATAGTCTCTCTGCTTGAAGGAGTGCCTGGCATAAAGTATTTGGCCCGAGCAATTGATTTGTACTTGGAGTGTAAGTTCGCATCCATCTCACTCTGTCTATATCTCTCAGATTTCTGAACTTGATTCAATAGGCAGTATGCTGTTCTGGTCAAGGATCAGTGTAAATGTGATGTAGTTTCTCAATACTGTTGCTCTATAAAAGAGATTTTTTTGTTTTTTTCCGTATTAGCATGACATTTGGAGAAAGTTCAAATAGGAATTTGAATTATCATGTACTTTTGCCAGACAAACCACCCATAGAGGATCTGCAGTACTTCTTGGACTTCCAGATATCTCGGGTTTGGGCTCCAGAACAAAATAACCTTCAAAGAAAGGAGCCTGTTTGTCAGTCCCTTCAATTCAGCTTGATGGGTCCCAAGCTCTATATAAGCCCAGATCAGGTAATGTGTTGCAACTTCCTTATTCTACATACTGATGGATATAGAACCCAAAGATTCCCTCCCTCATATTTCTGAAAAGGAACTAAATGATAAAAAGAGTTCCTAATCATCCTCTAAAAATGGAAAGAAAAATAAATCTGTGCTTGATGAACTGAAAGCAAATAAAAGCGGCTGCGTACGTTCATACTCTCATTCCTGAGAAATGTTAATTTTATGAACAATGCACTTCAATTTCTAAGCGGGTAAGAGCACCTTCTATTTTGACTGCACAAAATATATCCCAAAGGGAAACCTTGTCAATAACTTGCATAGGAAAGCAAATTTTGAGAACAACTAGTTGATTTAAAGTTTAGAAAATTCCTTTTCCCAAATCCTGGCAGCATAAGCATAAACTCTATTTGTCTCTCAGGATTATAAACTCACCTTGTGTATGCTACTGCAGGTAACAGTTGGTCGTAAGCCGGTTACTGGTCTTAGACTTAGCCTAGGTGTCAAGCAAAACAGACTTGCCATTCATTTGCAGCATCTAGTATCTCTACCAAAAATTCTTCAACCTCATTGGGATGCACATGTAGCCATAGGTGCACCAAAATGGAAAGGTCCTGAGGAGCAAGACAGCCGTTGGTTTGAGCCTATAAAGTGGAAGAACTTCTCCCATGTAAGCACTGCACCAATAGAGTACACTGATACTTCCATTGGAGACCACTCTGGTGTTCACATTGTGACCGGTGCTCAGCTTGGCGTTTGGGATTTTGGAGCCAAAAATGTTTTGCACCTCAAACTCCTATTCTCAAAGGTTCCAGGTTGTACAATAAGGCGTTCGGTATGGGACCATAGCCCCTCCAGTCCTTCTGCACCACAATCCAATGGGGCATCATCATCAACTGCAAATGAGAAAAACTCCAGTGATAAAAAGGAAGATAGTAGCAACATCGGAAAGTTGGCAAAAATAGTTGACGTGAGCGAAATGTCAAAGGGGCCACAAGATATTCCAGGGCATTGGTTGGTAACTGGAGCCAAGCTTGGGGTGGACAAGGGAAGGATTGTTTTGCGTGTGAAGTATTCCTTATTGAATTATTGATAGATTTTTAGGATTACCCTTTTCCAGATGTAAGCATAGTCAGGGCATTCTTTGCACAGGCAGCCAAGTTCTTTTGTTTTTCTGTACATCAAGCTCTTTTTGTTTGTGGTTTTTGCCCCCATAGCTGATAGTCACATTATCTGAGGGTTCTTTTGTTTTGGATTTTATTTTTTAAACTTTCTGCATATATTTGTTTATTTACAATAATAATAGACTCATTTTAGTCTATATTAGAATGTTCTATGATTCTTGAATGAACTTGCTTGGGTTTACAATCAGGCAAATTCTTACCTGTTTCATAACTTGAATCTTGGGAAATGGTGGACGAATTGTATTTGCAGGTCTTTCTTCATGAAAGTTGCAAGTATTACGGTACTGATACGCAAATTCGGACACGTAATATATTTAATTTATGAGAAGTCCTATAGCAATCATTAAGCCGGCCATACTTGATCGTTAATCTAGTCCAACAAGACCCAGCTTGAAGAGCTCCTAGTAGCGAGAAAACCATTACTAGTTGCCATTTCTGACTGCGAAATTTTGCGTCTTAGTGAGAACCTTTTGCATTTGTCTACATCAAGGATAGTGACTGCGTTTTGTTACTGTGTTCTCTAACAACTAGAAGTGTTTTTTTAAAACGAAGTGTTGCAACATAAAATATGCTACTTTGCTTGTATGCAAATGGTTTCTTTCAGGCTAAAGAGCCAACCACATGTCCTTTAAGATTACTCATTAGTTAATTTAGAAATTCATAATTCAATTAGGTCAATTACATTCTTAAAAACTAAAGAATAAAACCGAATAGACTCTTAAATAATCAAAATTGAATCAAATATTAATATGCTGTAATTGAAATAAAGTATTTTACCTCTTCCTGCCGCATTAGTACTTTCATGCCATAATTTCTGTTTCCTAATCATTCTATCACAAGTCCAACCGTTATTTTAAAAAGGTAGTTGATGGTTTCTATCATTCTGTAGGTTTCAGCTTGTATATAATATAAACACTAGGTTCTAAAATATGCCTTTCAATGAAAGAAATACCACCATAATAAAGACAGCTTCAAGAATTGCCATCCTTTTGGACCATGCAACCACCACTTTTGTGATTGTTTTATTGCTGCATGTCTTTGATAGAACAAACATGCTTCTGTTGATTATTATTGGGCCTTAACACTGGCAAAATTGACGATACATTCTTCATTATATTCTCATTTTGACATCATATGTGGAGAATCTAGATTCACTAGTCGGCAAGAATCAAAAGAAAATGGAGTCACAATCAAACAAATCAGAACTGCAGAGCTCAAAGAAACGGTCAAAAGCCCCTTTCTCCTTCACACTTGAAGCTTTGATGCACATACATATATATACATGCTTCTACAATATCAGTTTTATACCATTCTGGTCTCCATAATTGCTCTTCTTTAGCAGGCAACTCTATAGCTAGCCATGGTACATTCTTCTTTGAATTCATTTGATTTTCACCTCTATTTCTTGAGCATTTCTGTGAATTTAATTTCTTTTCTTGATATTATTAATTCATAGGAGAAAGCTGAGCTCGTTCAAGGAAAATTAGATTGGAGAGGAAGAGAAGCTGTAAAGCATAAGCATGGAGGAATCAAGACTTCTTTGCTTATACTTGGCATGTACTTTATGAATTTTTCAACATTATTTTATAAAATTAATCACCTTGATATAAGTTAATTAGTGATGTTAATTTTGCCTGGTTTGGTTTTTACAGGCAGTTTTGGTTTAGAACAATTTGCAAACATTGCATTAGCAGTGAACTTTGTGACATATTTCACTGGAGTGATGCACTTTGACTTAGCAGATGCAGCTAATCAACTAACTAATCTCATGGGAACTAGCTACATCCTCTCTATCGTAGCAGCTCTTTTTGCAGACACTTATATTGGTAGATGGAAAGCTGTTCTAGTTTCAGGAGTCGTTGAATTTATGGTAATTAATCATTTCATTGGCCCATAATAATAATAATAACAGCAAAATATATTGGGTTTTGAGCATCATATTGATAACTGTCTGGTAACTCCGGTCACCTGGAGTCAGTGTTTTTGCTCAAGTCAGTGTTTCTGCTAAGAAAATAATTTGGCTTGGAAGTTTTTTCAGCTCGGATAGCAGATGAATTGAGAGTCCTTATACAGTATCTAGTCAATGTATTAAATGAAGTAAGCCAGTAATGCTAAATAAAGGTTAGTAACAACCAATCATTGCGTAATGATTGACCGTTACAACTGGCTCTTCAATAGGAGTTTGGACACAAGTCGAAATATATAGTTTGGCGATCATCAATATTGAGATATATGACAACAATTTTTCATTTGCAAACAAGCAATATGCCATTATATGGTAATGCTTGTCGTTTTGCATTATCAAATAGTCAAAGAACAATATGCTAACAGAAATAAAATGTACTAATCCAGGCACTGGTACTGCTAGCAGTTCAAGCTCACTGCCCGAAGCTAAGACCTCCTTCTTGTAATATCTTCGAGCCAAACGCTCATTGCGAGAAAATTGGAGGTCAAAATGCGTTGTTGCTCTTTGTAGCTCTCTACTTGCTTGCTCTTGGTACGTCAGGGATCAAAGCTGTATTGCCACCACATGGAGCTGATCAATTCGACGAAAAAGACTTGAAAGAGGCTAAGCAGATGTCTAGCTTCTTCAACTATCTATTGCTAGCAATCTGTACGGGAGGTGTAGCCAGCTTAACACTTTTGGTGTGGGTGCAAGATAAGAAAGGGTGGGACTTGGGCTTTGGTATTGGTGCTGCTGCCATGTCCTTGAGTATGCTTATATTTTTAGCTGGATTGCCAAAGTTTCGTATACAACCTGTTCAAGGATCAAATACCCTCATTGAAATTATGCAGGTTAGCAAGTCATTTCTTCTGAAAGGTTTACTTAATTAATCAACAGCTTGAATTCTGATAGTTATGTTGTCTTTTGCAGGTGTATGTTGCAGCCATCAGGAATCGAAAACTTCAACTTCCTGAAAACCCATCAGAGTTGTATGAAATAAACAATGACAAAGAAGCTGCTTTAGAAGCAGAATTTGAACCTCACACCGACACTTTCAGGTTAAAATAAATTAATTTTTCACCATTGATGAACATCTATTACTAGATAAAGAAGCATATAAATTGACTCTTAATCTATGTAACTATGGCAAAATAAATAAAAGGTCATTTAGATGCATTAACTTCCCAAAAACGAAATGGTTTATAATATTAGTTCTGAATCATTAGTTCTCAGTTTTGATTTATAATATTCATTAAATTTCGGTTTTAATTACTTTGGTTCAATTTAATTATAATCGAAAAACGAAATGGTAACAAACTGATGCTAATAAAATTAACAATTTCAGGCACATATTCCTATCAAATATTTCTTTACACGTATATATTATTAAGCCTGTATTTGGTTTCAGGTTCCTAGACAAAGCAGCAATCCTGACAACAAGTACAGGAGAGGATGGGAGACCAGCAGCTCCAAATCCATGGAAACTCTGCAGAGTAACTCAAGTAGAAAATGCAAAAATAATACTCGGTGTGTTACCTATATTCTGTTGCACAATTATCATGACTCTATGCCTAGCTCAGCTGCAAACCTTCTCTATCCAACAAGGTTTCTCCATGGATACCACAATCAAAAATTCTTTTCACCTCCCACCAGCGTCATTACCCATCATTCCTTTTACTTTCATGATAATCTCACTCCCAATCTACGATCGAATTTTCGTACCCTTTGCTCGAAAAATCACAGGCCATCCCTCAGGAATAACTCATCTTCAACGTATCGGTGTAGGCCTAATTCTGTCTTCTATATCCATGGCTGCAGCTGCAATTATGGAAGGGAAAAGAAAAGAAGTGGCTAGAGATCACAACATGTTAGATGCCATCCCTAAACTGCAGCCATTGCCCATTAGTGTGTTCTGGCTTTCAATTCAGTACTTCATTTTTGGAATTGCTGATATGTTCACATACGTAGGATTGCTTGAATTCTTCTATTCACAGGCACCTAAAGGAATTAAGTCTATTTCCACTTGCTTTCTTTGGAGTTCGATGGCACTTGGGTATTTTTTTAGCACCATTTTGGTTAAGATAGTGAATGCTGCTACTAAGGATGTTACTAGAAGTGGAGGATGGTTGGCTGGGAACAACATTAATAGGAATCATTTGAATCTTTTTTACTGGTTGCTATCTGCTTTGAGCTTAATCAATTTCTTTACTTACTTGTTCGTTGCCATGAGGTACAAGTACAGGTCTAATGAGAAAGAAAGCGAATCAGACGATGCTTAAGCAATACAAGAAAGTGTTGTAGAATTTTAGTTTTTCTTTGTTTTATGTTTGTTTATGTTGTTGTATAATTGATGTTGTAAGATTATAAAGATTTCGAGTTGGGTGTTATTGCGATAAAGACGGACCTTACATGTAGTTTTTTTTTTAAGTGCATGGCTATCAAAACCATTGCATACCGGCCAATTGAATCTACAATATTATAAATTATTTATTATTTTGGTACAATAGATAAAAAAATATATTTTTTTCTTTAATAACGTAAAAACCAATCATAATGCCAATCAAACCGTAAATAGAAACTAATTACAGTTTAAAAATATAATAGGATTTTCTAATTTTATATATTTTAACACTTATGATTTTAAAATTAATAATGATTGTTTTTTCTCTTAAGAACAATTTTTTATATTTTAAAATTTATTTCTTATTTTTAATTTTTCTTATTATTGTCGATATATAATATTTTTTATGTTAAATATTCAGTTGATTTTAAGAAATAAATATGATAAAAATAGTAAGAATACATTATTAAAACAAATACATTAGTTTTACCAACATCATCAACTATAATTTATAAGTTATTATATTAGAATTATTTTTTTAGACATGATTATTAGGTTGATATAAATATTTTTTTATAGCTATTAATGTATTCAAAATTTTATTTGAAATATATTAAATTCTATATTTTGGTTGATTTTATTTTTTATTGGTTTAATCTTGGTTATACCACGGTTAAATCTCTAATAGGCAAAATTCTATTTTCACCAATTTTTGTTCGGTACGGTTATGAAAACTATGAGTAAGTGAGTATTTGTTTCTTTTTTTTTTTTGATAAAATTAAACTTTTGTTTTGATGTAGACAGACTTATTTATAACTTGTTAAACAGAATGGGGTGAATCAGTTTACGGTTCAACCAAACATTTTTAAAGATTTTCTTTGAATTTTTTTTCATATGGTTTTTTAGCATTTTTAGTTATGAAAATGGACCACGGTTCGGTTTTTAATTTTTTCAGTTAGACCATCGATCTGATTTTCACAAATTTGGTTTGAACCAAGAAAAAACTGTCACAAAAATGTATTTCACAAAATTTCTTCTTTTGAGACGCAAGTGAAGAGCTTTTTATGTGTTGATTAAAACTGTCGCAGATATAAAATATTTTTATTGATGGTAAATATAAAAAATTTTCTATTACTTTCAAAATATTGAAAGTAGTTTTTATTTGCCTCTTAAAAAGAAATTTATACAATTATCAATATATTAGAAGCATTAAAAAAAGAATTTAAAAAACATGGTAATTGAAAGTAAATTTATCAATTATCTATATATTTTATTAATCTTTTTTTATATGAGATTGGAAGCGAATACACAAATTTTCTTGTTAACCAAGAACTGTGAATCATGATTTCTAAATTCATTAGTAGTTAGATTTAATTTCTGATATTATATAACGTATTTAATTTAATTATGAAAAAATGTCAAACAAAATGAGATGAGTTGTTAAAATTTTTTTTACTAGAGATTTTGAATTTGTAGATCTGTTCTACACAAATTCGGTATTAATACGATTTTGAGAAAAAAGTGAAATTAAATTTGAGATTTTTTTTTCTTTTTTAACTTTATACGAATGCTAGTGCTAGCCATCACTTAATAAATTTTAGTTGTGGATATATTATATAAAACAATCTTTGTAGGTAAATTAATTAAAAAAAATACAATTAGCAGGAATTATCTAAAGTTAAAATGGTTGAAAATTTACCTACACTCTTAATTGATCAGAATTTGAATTTTTCTCCCTACATTTCGAAATATATATTATCGCAAAAAAAATACTTAGCTCTTATTTAGCACATAATTGGATTAATAAAAAAATCTTTCTTGTCTAAATTTAATATAGATAAATTTCATATACCAAACTAATAATATGTTGTCACCTATATAAAATTGATAAAAAAATAAAATAAATATTTATTTAAATAAAATTTAGACAAATGTTATGTATCAATCCAATAATATATTGCCATTTATACAAAATTGATTAAAAAATAGTTCATAAATTAATTTTGTCATCAATATGAAATTAGTTGACAGAAATATAATTAAACTATTTTTTATCTAAATATAATTTAAATAAATTTTATAAACAAAGCTAATAATACATTTTAATGAAAGAATAAAATAATACTATTGTTTTAATTCATTCAACAAATGGACTAATACGTCAACCAGCTAATACTAAATAAAGCCTAAAAATTCTGAAACTCGTCCATTTGGCAACAAACCTCACAAATTGAAGCCACCTCACTCGTCCATGCATGCTTACGTGGTCTCCTCACAAACTCCCACGCTCTCATCTTCCTCGCTATAAATAAACCAAACCATCACTAATCTAATCTCAACTCAAAAACAAGCTTAACATTACAAGAACACCAAAACACACAGAATTTTCAAAAACTGGTTAAGCAAGTTATTAAATTGTGGTTATGGCGTACACTAGCAGCGAACAGATCCCCCCGGGGAAGCCAACGTCGATGGGGACACATATACTTGACAAAGGAGCTGAAATTATGCAGTCGTTTAAGCCAGTGAATCAAATGAGTCAACATGTTTGCACTTTTGCTATATATAGCCATGATATGTCTCGCCAGATTGAGACTCACCACTTCGTTTCCAGGGTTAATCAGGATTTTCTTCAGTGTGCTGTTTATGATTCGGACGACCCTTCTGGCCGTCTCATTGGTAATGTTCTTTTAATCTATCCGATCTTTCTACAATTAAAATTGAGTGCTTTTATGAATTTTTTTTTCTGCAACATAGCGTTTATTAAGGTTTGCATGTATATATATAGGGGTGGAATATATTGTGTCAGATAAGATATTTGAAACATTGCCACCTGAAGAGCAAAACCTGTGGCACTCTCATGCTTATGAGGTTCTTTTTTCCTTTTTCTTTTCTTGTTGCTAGACTGAATATAATAATTTTAATTAGCAGTGCTTAAATTAAATCGGGTGCATGGTTCAGGTAAAATCAGGGCTTATGGTTCATCCACGTGTTCCAGAAATGGTAGCAAAACCTGAACTAGAAAATTTGGCCAAAAGCTATGGCAAGTTTTGGTGTACATGGCAGGTTGATAGAGGTAAGCAATTAAAATAATGATTTTAAAACAAAATTTTTTTGGGTTGATTGTTATAAATTATAAAATCATAACTATGAATCAGTTGACCATAATTCCATTTCAATTTTAATCATTTTGTGGGTTAGAATTAAGTAGATCATGGTACGTAGAATTATAATCACTTTTAATTTTAATATTTTGAAGGTGATAAGCTCCCAATAGGTGGACCATCATTAATGGTGTCTCCACAAGCAGTGAATTTGGGGATGATATCTCCAACTCTGGTGGAAAAAAGGGATTCAAAATACAACATACAGACTAAAGCTATAATGGAGTCGAGGGTTGGGATTGCAGAGCCAGACATGTTCAATCCTCAGGCAGACTACTGGAAGCAGCACGGGAAAGGCTTTGCCATTGATGTTGAGCAGACAGAAATTAAAACCAGGACTTAGATAATGTAAACTAGTTCTTTCTTAGGAGTGCATAAATAGTATCTAATGATCTATATTACCGTTTATATTGTTGGGTTTTCGGGGACATAAGAGATGATTTGATTTTGCTATAGTATTGTTTCTTGTATTAATTGATGTTTTTTGTTAGATTTTTCCAAATTCTCTCTTTTTTATCTGGGAAATTCTATTATGTTTTGTAGGTTTTTTTTTAACAATCTTAAAATTCTTTCAATTCTGAAATGCCGAATTAAATGTTACATGTGCCACATGTCAAACAGCCTACATGCATTTTAAAAAGACAATTAAACGTATAATTGAAATTTTGAAAGGGTATTTGTGTGTGTGTGTATATATATATTGCCAAGTAAAGGTTAAACGAGCACTGGGAACAACACTAAACAGCCCCCCAAAAAATTAAAAGAATATATATATATATATATTAAAGGTTAAACGAGCACTGGGAACAACACTAAACAGCCCCAAAAAAAATTCAATAAAATTAAAAGAAAATATAAAAAATAAAAAATAAATGAATTCCGTAACATTTTTATAAATTCACTTATATTTTCAAAACTTTGTATTTCAAATGTAAATAATAATAATAATTTCAAAATTTTAATTTCATGAAATTAAAACTCATATAACTATCTTAAATTCTACAAAATAAATTAAATTTATAAATACAAAGCACTTAGACAGATAAATCGTTGAACAAAAATATAGACACTACATTTCTTCTTTTACTAGTTCTATTTCTCTTTTTTATATTCCCATCTATTATACTCCCATCTATTATACTCCCATTTCTCAAAAACTCCCATCTCCGTTTCTCTCATTTCTCATTGGCTGAAGGCACAATTTGGTCTCAATCTTGTAATGTAGGGTCTAAAGTTTCGTTTGGTGTAATGTTGGGCCCGAAATTTGAAAATTGGTGCAATGTCACCCATACCTTAACGGAGCCATTTGTTTGACGAACGTAGTAGGCTGTTTGACATGTGGCACTCTAGCTGACATGGAGCCGTTTTGATTAGTCGACATTAGTTGACCGCTAATGTGGTTGGCTGTTTTACACGTGGCACTCCAGCTGGTGACATGTGGGCAATGACGTAGCAATTGACACTACAAAAAAACTGCTGATTAGCGACGAAAAATTCATCGCTAATTTAAATTAGCGACGCCGCGATGAACAGTCACTAAAAGGCCAGTTGCGAATATATTAGCAACGAAATTCAAATTCAGTCGCTAATTTTTTTATTATGTCGCTAATTTATATTCCTAATTAGTCATCGAATTATAATAATAATATTTAGCGACTGCATTTTCCGTCGCTAACTAAAAATTTACTGTAAAGGTTAGCGACGAATATTTGTCGCTAATATGGTCACTAATTATTTCTTAAATTCTAACGTTTGTGCAGTAGCGACAATCGCTGTCGCGAATCCGTCGCTAAATTATTGCATAATTTAATTTTTTCTTTTATTGTATTTTTAAATTTCCATCCTGTACACTATAAATAATCTTATATTATAAAATTCATATATAATAGATATAAATATAAATAATAATCTTATATTTTCATATATATATATAATTTGTAATGAATTAATTACAAATATAGAGTCAACATAAAAAAAAAACAAAAGGTATTGAAAATGGTTTTATCCCCCGAGTTAATAGACATTCCTCATTCACATCATTCTTCAACTTGAGGGATATGAATAACATATATCTAGCTGCTCCCGAAGCAAACATGTGATTTAGGTATCCAGTCCTTGCCAAGAAAATTAGTCTCGCCATTTCACTTAGGGAGAATACTCTGAGAACTGCAAAGTTGAGTTGGTGAACTCTGAAGTTTCTGCAATGCAGATGAAAAAGCCATTGCTGGAAGGGTTGGAGTATTTGCAACACCTGTAAAGCACACCAAGATTGAAATTTCCTGACAACAAAGGAACTCAAACAGACAAACTCCAAATAAAGCAAAAGGATGAGGAAAAATATAATGCGAAAAATAAAGTCCCTTCCCATTAGACAAGCAAGGATAATAACACAGTAGTAAAGATTACAACATAATTCTTAAGTAACTACTCACTAATCAAGAGCTAATTTGGTACTTGGTAACTTTGGCCAAGCAAAAGAAGGGATAGAGAAAAATAAGCAAACTAAAGAAATATCATAAAGAAAGTACATGGGAAAATAAACATATCAAAGACAAAAGTTCATAGACCACAAGTACAACTTTCTATCAATTGGAAGCTGTGCAAATTTTGCAATTTAATAACAGACTAACCAATATAGAACTGCAATAAATAAGATAACTGAAAAAATTAAATAAAATTAGGAAAATCTAGTTAATATAGATCATATACCCTGAGCAAACCGATGTTGAAAATTATCTTTTGAAGAAGACCCAAAATCACATTGATAGTTTCTGCAGGAAAAGATTGGTTTGCAACTGCTCAATACATCCTGGTTCATTTACCACTAGAAAAGATTAAGAAAAAAAACAAGTACAAACTTTAGATGTGCTTGTAAAAACCTTCAATTGAAGAACAAGTAAAATATTTTTCCCTTCCATTTGTAATGAATCTTGATGCAAAAATTGTCTCCCTACCAACACGTCCTGCAGATAAGACTCGTGTCGTTATGGCATTAAAACCCAGTAAAGTGAGATGTATGAGCCTGCAATTAAAAGAAGATAGCCATGTCAGACAGTAATGATCCTTCCATATTTAAGAAGAAACAAAGTACAAAACTAGTTGAAAATGGAAGCCTAATTAAAAAAACATATCCATTATATCAGCATTAAATCACAGAGTTTAGGAACGCATTGCAATGATGTCTCTAAAGTCAATATTGGTAAATTGCAATGCATTCACTCAAAAACTCTACCTTTCAGGTGATATGCAGATGATATCTCTGAAATAGTAATTTTCCCTTTTTGTGGAGAGTTGCATGTCTTCTGTGTGCATGAATTTGGTTTACGAATTTGTGGCACTGTTTGTTTGTTTTGTCTTTTCTTTCTTTTTTTTTCTTTAGTAATTTGTGGCCACGAGATTTTTTTCTTCCCTGGACCTTTTCTTTCTTTTGTTCTTTGTTTTTGTTTAGTTTTTTTCACTATTATTATTATTATTATTATTATTATTATTATTATTATTGCATATATTTAATTTATGTTAATTTATAATTTATTATAAAGAGTATTTGAATTTAAAACCACTAATTCCAAGTCTAAAATTAATTGCTTAGTCATCCTATATTCTCGATAATATTATACCCCTGCTCACCTAAATCAAAATATTAATCACAAGCTAGAAAATATTTTTTGTCGATCCAGATTCGGGACTTTACAAGATTAACCAGAAATTGATGTGGCAGTTAGCACTCGTTAAAAGTGGAGAAAGTCTCAAGTTCAATTCATTCTAATGACATTTATAGTTATAATAGACATTATACTTCTCTTGTAAATATATGTCTATATATATATGTGTGTGGGGGGGGGGGAGGTTCCACTAAAAAGAACAGCAAAAAAAGATCAATAGGACAACATATCTTGCTCCCATCCTTGAAAAGGTTTTGGTGCAGACATTAAATATGGATTATTGGTCACACATGATTCTAGCTAGCAGATCTCGATTATGAAGGTGAAATAACCTGCGCTGCAAGAGGTAGGAGGATCCTTCCTTGAGCTCCTTCAAGATCCGCTTCGATGCCATCCTCAAGAAAATAGAAGATAAAATTCCTACACAATTCTCACAAACCCTACATCATTTTTAGATATTGATATTGAAGGCAAAATTAGCTAAAAAATAGCAGCTGGACAGAGAAAGCGAAGATGTTGATAACTGAGAGAGATCCTCCTGGTTATTATTAGAATCTGAAAAATCGAGAACATGTAGAGAGAGAGAGAGAGCACTTTACATTAAAAAGGAATTCGAGTTTTTATTCCATAAGGAGTGTGTATTGCTCTGCTCTTGCTCCTCATCAGTTCTTCTATTGTGGTGTGTGGACCCCATTTCTTGATTCCTATTTGCTTCATAAATCGCAATTATATGTATTTTTCATTTTATAATTTTCAATTTTCAAAATATTTTTATTTTTTCCTTTTCGAATGAACTCTAAATTAGATGAATTTATATATTTATTTTTTGACAAATCTACCCTCAAAATTAAATATTCTTCTTTTCGAATGAACTCTAAATATTTTCTTCTTTTATAATTAAATAATAAATTAAGCTTAAAATCATATACGCATTAAATTGAAACGGTAGAGAGAGGTGATGGGAGAGAAAATGTTATTTTCATATATAGGGTAAATTTCTGAAATTACTAAAATACCCCTACCAAATTTCATCATTTTATCCTTGTATTCAAGGATAATTTCGTAAATATATATAGCTAAAATTTTTAATAATTTAAAATTTGCTCAAAATTTTAACAAAATAAAAATAAATTATAAATTTTTCATAATCATTTTAAATGAAATAAAAAATTTTATATTATTATTATATACATATTTATATTTATTATTTTTCATAATATGACTATATAATAATTATAACAATTACTTTATTATTATTGCTAAAAATGTAAATTTTTTAAATAAATAAGTTGATATTTGGGGATAATTGATAAAGAAATCAATATAATTCCTAATAATTTAATATTTATTTTTATTAATCTTGAACACGTAAATATATAATAACCGTAATAATTAGTTTATTATTATAATTATTAAAAATGTAAATTTTCTAAATAAATAACTTTAAATTTTGGTATAATTGATAAAAAATTATTATCAACTTATAAAATAATTTATAATTTTAAGTTACAAACTAAAATATTGATTTCATATGCTCTATATTAAAATTACTTGAAACTATATATAGATCATTTGAGTGAAATTAAAAAAAATTATTTTTTAAATTATTTGCGACGGATTAGCGACTAATCATTTCCTTCGCAAATTATTTTACGGTAACAAATTACTATTAGCGACAGACCAATTTTTGTCTCTAAACCGTCGCAAAAAAATGGCTCTATAATTTCCCTCCTAAATTAGCAACTAAAACGTTCGTCGCTAAATTTTTTGGTACTAATTGCATGAATAAAAAATTATAAAATTTAGCAACGGATATATTTGTCGCTAAATTCGTCGCAAAACATGACACGTATATTTCCCGCCAATAATTAGCGACTATTTATTCATTCCGTCGCTAATTCGTTGCAAAAATATAGAAAATATCCTCCCCGCGACGGATTTGGAAAACAGTCGCAAATCCGTCGTGAAATTTACGACGAAAATGATGCCGTCACTAATTTTGTAGTGTGAGTGACACGTCAGCTAACATGTGTCCCTCATGTGCATGTCATGTTACCTTTAAAAAAAGAAAAAAATTAATTCTCCCACAACAATGATCTGCAAAAACCTCCACCTTTATCTGTAAAAATCCTCAGCCATCTCTCCTCCCACAACCATGATCTCAACTCACCGAATGCTTCGAGTATATGGAGAGATCAAAAGTTCTCTGCAGAGAGCTTATGAAAGCTTTAATAGAGAAGCTTGGGGTGAAGGAAATAGATGAGGAGAAAGAATCCAAACTGATGGGAATGAAAAGGATAAATATAAATTACTATATGAAATGCCTAAATCCAAACCTAGCAATTGGGCAAATTGATAAATCTAAGTTTGTTGGATTAATTTGGATTCAGATCGAAAAGGATAAATCAGCATTTCCATTCCCATTTTCACTAAACCCAAAACTCAGTGATGTGATCGGACCTTTGCCAAAAATCCTGGCCATCAGTGAGAAGCCGTAGTATAAAAACTTTCTATAAATTGAGAAGCCAAAGCCAAACAATTAAAAAAACAATGAAATTTCTTTAATTTTGATGACATTTTCTCTGCAAATTGAGTCAGATTTAGTTTGGGAGAAAAGTGAGCAGAGGAAATGAACTTTAGAAGAATCTCAATTTTTCTCATCCATTTTTTCATTGTTTCTCAGCAAACAAACAAATTTAGAAGAACACCTAGAAAATACAGAGGCCAAAATAGAGCATAAAGCTCAAAATTCACTATAAAGAGTGATGTTTTGGAATCTGATAGCCCTTGTACGTTCTTGGATCTTGTAGATTCATCTCAAGTATTTGAGCCTGATCATTCAAATTTCTTGCAAGATGAAAAAGATGAATTTAGCAGGTGCATTTTGCCACAACCTTACTATTCAAAATTATAGCATGGACCGCCTGCAAATTCATGCAATTTTGAATTTGGTGTAGATGATCAAGCCTTTTGGGCATGGAGTTATTGAGTTTGTATTACCTGTTCATTGCCTATTTACAGAAATATGACTTATCAGTTGCAATTGCAGTTCACCAGAAATATATATATATATATATATATATATATATATATATATATATATATATATATATATATATATATATATATATATATATATATATATATATATATATATATATATATATATATATATAGCAAAATTAGTTGGGTTTTATCGAAAATAATATGGTTTTGGGATATCTCTAAATTTGAAATTACACAATAATGATGAGTTAATCACGAATAATGGAGTGAATCAAAATGGAGGCCTCATCCGTTATGGGAGCAAATAGCATCGATTTTTGTAGATCATCATTGCGTGAGGATTAATTTTTTTTAAAGGTCACGTGACATGCACATGAAGGACAAATGTTAGTTAATGTGTCCCTTAACTGCCACGTCATTGCCTACATGTCGCCAACTGGAGTGCCACATGTCAAATAGCCTACCGCATTAACGGTTAACTGATGCCGAATGGTCAAACAAATGGCTTCATTAGGGTAGGGTAACATTGCATCGATTTCAAAATTTCGAAACCAACATTGCACCAAATGAAACTTTAGGCCTTATATATCACTTTTTGCGAAACATTAGGGACCAAATTGTACCTTCAGCCTTGCTTCTTCTATCTTTGTCAACAAGTAAGCATATCACTCATTCATTCATTAATTTTGATTTTTGTGATTTAGTTAATCAATATTTTTTAACTAATATATAATTATATTTTTATAGATAAAATTCAATTCTATTAAAAATTGTTTTAATATAACTTACTATATAAGTGATAATACAAAAATATTATCTTAAAGAAATAAATTGGGCTTAACAAATATCATAGAAAGTAAGAAATTAGCAAATTTAAGTTAAAATCAAGCTTAGAGAGAAAAGTTGTTAGCATTAAGAGTATCTAATCTTTTATTATTTGGCTTAATATGTAGTTAGTCACCCGAACTTGCAACGTTTTGCCATCCCGCCCCTTAAAGTTATAAGTTTTCCAATTTGACATATATAGCGCGTGCATTACACATACTTGACGTGACTGATATGACATTATTAACCAATAATTTTACAACACATGAACTAATTTTAATTATTTTTTCACCCCTTCCCCTATCTCTCTCTTCAGTCTCTCTCTCATTTCTTTCTTCTGTCTCTCACTCTCTTCCATCTCTCTCTCCTCTCTATTAGCATTTCTCTTTATAGAAGCCATAATTAGTCAATAAGAACTCAATTAATCGACCGCATGTCCTTAATCGATAAGAAACCCCAATGAAACTAACTGTAGTGAGTAAAAACCTGCCTTGAAGCAGAGCGAGATCTTTAAGGCTTTAAAAGTCGTCGAGAGGGGGACTCTATTGCCATCGTCGAAAGCTTCACTATCCTCTTCGCTTCTCTCTGCTTGGCTTTATCTGAGGTCATCTTTTAATTTTACTCTAAGGTCTTTTTTTCTTATGTTCCTTTTCAGTTTTCCGTTTGATTCCCAAGAATTGCTAGATTGCAAGGCAATAGGCATATACATTAATCTTCAAGCCCTTACCAAAATCTATTTCCCCTCTTCTTATTTTGCTATTCTGCCTAGTTTAAGCCCCACTAAGCTTTTTGATTCTTCGGTCTTGTTCAATGCCTCAACGGTGAGTTTATTTATATACATATCCCCTGTTTTGTTATATGTTGTTTTGTTTGTTGGGTTTATTTGTATAGATTTGAATATTTAGACTGGATTTTTTTCCATCTCACCTTGCTAATTAGAAGACAAATCTAGTAATAAAATGACTGATCTTCGATATTGCTGTATTTGTTTTGTCTGTATCTTATGAACTCTATAATCTAGCAAATTCATGGACTTGGTTCTCTTCTCCATAATAACATCCTCAAATGGGTTTAAGCCATAAAAAATGAGTGGAGAAAATGGATATTTGTAGATAACTTTTCCTTAATTGGACTCGAAGATTTCGATAATCTAGGTGGCATAGGAATCATAAATTTGGGTGAAGGGTTGCAATGCATAAATGATGGCTTTTGTTAGCAAAAAGTAGCCTGAGAGGCTAGTAGAGAGAGCAGGATCAAGGACAATTGGGAAAGTAAGCTTGAGATGTGGGTATAGAGATGGGGTTTTAGAAGAGAAAGGTATCAAACACCTTCATAAGTGGCAAATGGCTCTTAAATGGGGCATATCGAGGCGGCTATGGACGGATGTGGTGATCTTCATAAACAAGTCATATTGAAGATTAACCCACTGGGATGAGCTTGACTTGGAATCCATGGTTAGCAATTGAACTAAAACAGGTCAGAAGGTGAAAATGAAGGAATTTTAGCACCAGGAACTAGAAAAGTGAGAGAACTTAGAGTTGTGGTTCAAATAGGGTGTTTCATGCTCCTACAACGCATGTTATACACCCTCAAATGCCACATCAGCTGTATTTATGCCATATTGGATGTCTTGTGATGCGTGTTCAGCAAGCGCACTAAATTGTCAAGTAATAAAGTGGGGTATAGTTGGGATCCACGAATATCGTATCCAAGAAATTGAGAATGCAAGCAATGAAAATTAATTATATGCTAAAGAATTTTCAAATTTTTGTGTGTGTATAACCTATCAACTAAATGGCATTCGGAAAGAATAAAAATAAAATAATTTTTTTGCAGTAATTTTCTATGGAATAAACAAGAATAAAATGAACAAATATAAAATTTAATGATATAATAGAGTTGCATGGGTTCACTTATCCTCCCCTAATCAAATGTGAACTCAATTACTTTAAAGATACATATAAATAAATTTGGGATAACCCCTTTAACCCAAACATCCCATTTCGGAGCAAGCTACTCTAATTACAAGGCATCTCATTCCGAAGTAGGCCATACAATTAGCCTAAGCACAGGTCTAAAATCTTAAGTCCAGGTTTCTTTCCCATTCCGGAGTCAAACAACCCAAAACTCAATTATTTTACTCCACATTCTAATCCTAAAATCACAAATTCCTGCATATTAAGAGTCTTATTCCGGAGCAATCCAAATCCACAACAATCATTATTAAAGAAAAAGAGATAAATGCATTCATAGCAATTAACTACCCAAACATGAAATCCAACAATAATAAGTGATAACTCATTTATCAAAACTGGAAATTAGCTCAAGATAATAAAAACTAATGAAAGAATAAATGAATCAACAATGAAATAAACCATTCATCTATAATAATATTCAAACATTGTTCAAGATTCACATTAGATAGGGGATTCAAAGATCCCCCACACAACTATAGACTACTCACTAGACATTACAAAAATAAGAAGAGAGAGAGGAAAGAATAAACCCAAAATTTTCGTGAAAAAAGAACACACAGCTGAAACCCAAGCTTCTTCAATCTCCTTCTCTAAATCTTTAGTTTAAATGAGCTTCTAAATGTGAAAAAATAAAGATCTAAGCTAAGATATGTGTTTAATCTAAGTATTTTGCTGTAAATCTATCAATCTTTAAGTGTAATCTAAGTATATATGTATATAAATGAAGGAAAAAAATGAAAGAACGAAAATGGAAAACCTAGATCTAAAAAGGAAGAAGCACTCCCGATCTCTACAGAAAAATTCACTTTATATAGGCCAAAAAGAGTCACGATCAACAGAAAATTCATCTTGACCGCGACCTATTAAAATTTCCTTGAATGACTGCTATGGGTCACGGTTAACACCATAAACTTGTTAATCGTGAGGTAATGGTTCACTAGCTTTTGGACAGGGGTCACGATCAATACCAAAAATCTGTTGACCGTGACATAGCTCTCCCTTTCATTCTAGACTGAAACTTGACTACCTCACGGCAACACCTAAAATTTATTAACCGTAAGGTCCATCTTTTCTCGATTCTGGATTGAGGAGCTGCTTAGGTCATGGCAAACACTTCTTTAAGAGTAATGGCACTAATGATCGTGACACCCCTTGAAACAGTGCATTTTAGCAGGAAGGGTAGGTCACGATCAACAAGAAAACCTACTGACCGTGAGGTAGCTGCAAATTTCCAATTCAGTATAAAATTCCATTAAAAGCTCTTTAAAACTCATAAAAACTAGGATTAACTAAATTCAAATAGAAATTATCAAACTAAAGCAAAAACAAAGTAAAAGACACTAAAACTAGACTGAAAAGGGACTAAAAATAGATATTGAATTGAAGTTATTAAAATACCCCACACTTGGACCTTGCTTGCCCTTAAGCAACTGAATCATCCATAACCTTGAAAACTCAAACTCCAATTTAGAATAATGAAATTTAGAGAAGATTGGATAACGCTCAGCAAGAGATACTCAAAACGAAAAATTTAATCAAACCAACCCAACCAATTTATAACAAACAATTCCTTTTGTGTGTGTGTTAGGCCAAAACAGGTTTATCATTTTCAAAACCAAAACTACTAGTGAACTTTAACAATTTGAGCAAAAAGAAGAATATGACGGTTTTGCACTTAAAACTTGAAATAGCCATAGGCCTCTCTTTTAGCACTTGAACCACAAGGGTCATCTCTACTAAACAACTCAAAACAAAATAAGATCACTAGGTCTTAAATTAAGGTTGTAATAGGGTCAGGGCATTAGCTCCAAAAAAAAGATAAATTCAACAAATCAGAATCGGCCATGTTACCATAACTACCACCTAACTCTCTGAACATCAATAACTTTCCATAAAAGGCTACTTTTACTAGCAAAATTTAACATCCGAATCCCAAAAGACATCAGCTAGATTCACAGTTACAGAGGAAGAATAAATTCAAACTTATGTCTCTTAGACTACCTCAACCTTCAAAACTTCTTCTTAAATGCTAGGCACCCTACACTTATTTATTACAGTAGTAGTTAAAAAAAATATGTAGCATAACCTTTATATGTTTATGATTTTTTTTTTGAAATACAAGGTCACAGTTAACAAGTTTTTTTGTTGATCATGAGGTACCTGCAACTCTTAAAACTTTACAAATTTAGCAGAGCCTTAGGATCAAAACATCATAGCTCTCACTACCCTATTTTCCACAGATTTAACACCCTTAGACTAATCAAGTCAATTATCATTACTCATTCTGCACAAAACTATCTTATCTAAAGTGGCCAATTCTAAAACAGGGAAGACAACGGCTTTTGAGTGATATGGTTCGAATTATGAGTGTAACAAAGAAAGATTAAGTAATATGCCTTTAGCATACCAATTCAGTTCAAGGGGCTAGCAAAGGTAAACATAAATCACAGGGTAGATGAAAAGTCATTTCAAGGTGACTGCCAAAGAAAGGTTGCCTACATCATGTCCTAAATTTGCCTGAGTTGAATGTTCATTTCGAAAGGTGGTGAGAAAGATTCTAGCTATTCCAGAATTCCTTCACTCAACTGCTCTTACTCATTATTTTTTCTATAAATTTTCACAAAATCAACATATTGTGCTCATTAAATTTGAAATTAAATGGTATACAACTAATTAAGATTGATTTAAGACAAAATTTTCGTTGAACGTTCTACTGCTCTCTGGCTACCTTAAGCTCTCTAATTGATTTGCCAAGGGTGTTGTGAAGGCTTGAACACAATTGAAAAAAAGGAAAGGAAAACTCACAAAGTGAATGATATAGATACAACCTAAACACAGTGAGGCACATCTCAAGTCAATAAAGATGGAAGAATCAAAAGTCTCTAATATTGCATCGACACTCAACAAATTCAAAACACAAATTGAAATGAAATTAAAGAACAAGGTGTTAAAGACATACCTGTGAAAGCCTAAGCTCAAGTGAAACCGAGCCAAAAATGGAGCAAACAAAAAAAATACTAATAATAACAAAAATCAAAAGGCAAAAGAACAAAACAAAATAAAATGAAGAAAAGAAATTATAGAAAAAGCGAAAACAAAAGTCAAAAGCTAAAGAAAAAGAAAATAAAAAAGTGATGGAGTACAAAAACACAACAATGAAAACTAACAAATGGAAAAGATAAACAAACTAAAAAAATAAATGGAAATTAAATGAAAACTAAAGCCTAGAAATCAAAATAAAGAGATAAAAGGAGAAAACTTGGTTGGAGAATCGAGGCTAGAGAGGAACTAGAAGAGTAACAAAAGACAAGGGAAAAAATAACAAACAAAGAAACACAAAAGAAAAGTTAGAGGAAGAAGAAGAAGTCGGTAAAGAAAGAGAAGAAAGAGTAAAGAGAAAAACCAAAAAAAAATACATCAAATAAAGAAAATAAGAACTAAGAAAAGCAAAATAAGAAAGAAGAGAGGTAAAGAAGTTGAAGAAGAAGGAAGATGGAGAGAGAGTACCTGCTAGGATCGACGGCCCGACGATGAGAAAAGAGAGAAAGAGAGAGGAAAAGGAATGAAAGTGAAAAGAAAATAAAAGAAAAGCAAAGACTAAATAACCTTAGGAAAAGGAAGACTAATATGCAAGCAAAACGGCAGGGTTTAATGCTAGAATTTAATTTTTTTAAAGAAGGTCACGGTTAACAGGTAAAACCTACTGACCTTGAGGTACCTCTGGGTTGGCTATTGGAATGAAATTTAGAGGGGGTTACGATAAACAGGAAAACATAGTACACCTTGACTTATGAGTTGTCTAAAGGGTCACGGTAAATAGGTAAAACCTAATGACCGTGAGGTACATTGTAATTTGCTACTGGACTAATAGGAGGGCAGGGTCACAATAAACAGACAAACACTGTTCACCGTGACTCATAATGCTTCGAGATCCAGAATTAACCTATGTCACGATCAACATAAAAAACCTGTTGACCGTGAGCCCCTAATTTCTCCATCAAAAAGTTATTTTTCTCTTCTCTTTTCCTGGCCATTAAACACAAGCTTCTACCTTATTTCCACAGGCTAACACATATATGAGATAATATAAAAAGCATAATCCCTTGAACCATAACCTAAAATATAATAACTATAAAAACACACTAAAATTAACATTATTAAAAAAAGTAAAGAAGTAGTTCTGCATTTAGTAAGTCCGCAACTAGACTTTCAAATATCGTCAAGGGTCTATGAGAGTGACAATCACTAAAGTGTCGTCAAATGTTGATTCAAAATATGGCTTCACACGATGGCAATTCACTTTAAACTTTTTATCATCCCGTGGATGCCTTAATGTCACCACTCTAAATTTATCAACTCCCACAACTTCAAAAGGCCTTTTCCACCTTGATTTGAGCTTCCTAGGAAACAATCTTAACTGGATATCATAGAGAAGCACTTTCATTCTAGGTATAAATTCCTTCCTCACGATCTTCTGATCATGCCATCTCTTTATGTTTGCTTTGTATTTCGTGGCATGGTTGTATGCCTAAAATCGGAGTTTTTCTAACTCATTCAGTTGCACTTATCTACATTTCCCTGCACTCACAAAGTCAAAATTTAAGAATTTGGTAGCCCAATAAGCCTTATGTTTTAGTTTCACTAGTAAGGTACCAATCTTTCCTAGAAGTATTGACCAATTTCTCTAAAATTGCTTTCAGTTCTTGGTTGGACACCTCGACTTGACCATTAGCTTGGGCATGATAGGGGATAGTGACTTTGTGCCTAACTCCAAAATATTTTAACAATGCCTTAAATTGGTGATTAACAAAGTGTTTACCAACATCACTAATTACGGCTCTAAGAGCTTCGTATCGAGTGAATATATTCTTTCTTAAGAATTCAAGGACTACTCTTACATCACAAGTCCTAGTGACTACAGCTTCTACCCATTTTCTCACATAGTCTACTACCACTAAAATATACTCAAACCCATAAGATACTGGAAAAGGCCCCATAAAATCTATCCCTCACAAATCGAACAACTTTACCTCAAGTATATTGGTTAAAGGCATCTCATCTCTCCTAGAAATATTCCCTACTCTTTGGCATCTATCACAAGTTTGCACGAATGATTTCACATCATTAAATATAGTAGGCCAATAAAATCAAGAAGAAAGAATTTTTGATACCGTCCTATTCGGCCCATGATATACACTAGCTTCTTCATTGTGATATGCTAAATGATCTCTTTTTGTTCCTCAATTGGAATACACCTCCATAAAACTTGATTCACACACAACTTAAATAAATAAAGATCATCCCAAATATAGTGCCTTGCATCAGCTTTCAACTTTTTCCTTTGTTGTCAAGTATAGTCCTTAGGTATATAGCCACCTGCAAGGTAATTTGCCAAATTAGCGAACCAAGGATCAATCACATCACATAAAAATAATGCACAAATATGCTCATCAGGGAACAAGTCTAAAATCTCCCATTTCTGAATGTGATCATGTTTAAGCCTCGATAGGTGATCGGCCATAAAATTTTTTGCCCCCTTTTTGTCTATAATCTCCAGGTCAAATTCTTGAAGAAGAAGTACCCATCTAATAAGTCTTGGTTTGGACTCCTTCGCAAAAAGATGTCTTAATACCGCATGATCATACCACACCATAATTTTCGCACCCAACAAATATGGTCTAAACTTCTCAAATGCAAAAACAATTATAAGAAATTCCTTCTCAATTATGGTGTAGTTGATTTGAGGTCCTGTCAAGGTATGACTAGTATAATAAATTGCACAAAATATCTTCACCCTTTTTTATCCAAGCACAGCTCTAACTGCAAAATTACTTCCATCACACATTAGTTCAAAAGGCAAATCCCAGTCCGGCGATATAATTACTGGAGTTGAAATGAGCCTTTGATTTAATAATTCAAAAGCATGCAAACATTCACTAGTAAATTCAAATGGAGCATCCTTCATTAACAAGTTAGATAAGGGTTTAGCAATTTTTGAAAAATCATTGATAAACCTACGGTAAAAGCCCGCATGACCTAAAAAGCTACGGATTCCTTTAATAGTGGTTGGGGGTGGAAGTTTTTCTATTACTTCAACCTTGGCTCTATCTACCTCTATCCCCTTTTCTGAAATTTTGTGCCCTAAAACTATGTCTTCTTTCACTATAAAATGGTATTTCTCCCAATTCAATACTAGGTTTATTTTCTCACACCTTTCTAGCACTAAATCAAGATGCTTAAGACAACTCTCAAAATCTTTCCCATAAATGGTAAAGTCATCCATAAAGATCTCCATAAATTTCTCTATGAAGTAATAGAAAATTGCCATCGTACACCACTGAAACGTAGCCGATGCATTACATAATCCGAAAGGCATTCTTTTATAGGCAAAAGTGCCATAAAGGCAGGTAAAGGTTGTTTTCTCTTGGTCCTTAGGTGCTATAGGAATTTGTAAATAACTCGAATATCGATCTAGAAAGTAATAAAACCTATTTTCCATTAGCCTTTCTAACATCTGATCAATAAATGGCAAGAGAAAGTAATCTTTCCTAGTGGAGTTATTCAACCTCCTATAATCTATACAAACTCTCCAACCCGTAACTGTACGAGTTGGAATAAGCTCATCTAATTCATTTTTTACCACTATCATCCCCCTTTTTTTGGGAACACACTGTACTGAACTTACCCACTTGCTATCAGATATAGGATAGATAATACCTGTATCGAGGAGCTTGATTAGCTCCTTCTTGACTACCTCTTGCATCGTCGGATTAAGTCATCGTTGAGGTTGAACCACTAGTTTACATTCTTCCTTCATTGGAATTCAGTGAGTGCAGTAGCTTGGATTGATCCCCTTCAAATTCACTGTCTCCCATCCTATTGCTTTAGTATGCCTTTTTAACACTTCGAGCAGCATATCTTCCTCAAATCCTATCAAAACAGAAGAGATTATCACTAGCTTTGTTTTATTTTCTAAGAACGCATATTTCAAGTGAGATGAGGGAGTTTTTAGTTCAGTTTTAAAGTCTCTCTATCCTAGTGCACATTCTTTTTCACTAGACTCCTTATCTTCAATTTCTTTTTCCAACTCTCCCATCACATTCTCACTACTCTTCTATATCTCAGCTACCATCTCCTTTTTTACATCATCCAACTCCTCATGTTCCAAAGAGTGCATTAAGGTTAAATTCAATGAATCTTTCATGAACACCTTTTTTTGGTTTTTCTCTACACATTAGTGCACTCTGTTGACGAAGTAAATGGACTCCTCTAGATCACTCGTTGGATTTTTTTGTGCTTTGTTCATAACTACCACCATTTCTTCATTGTTGAACCGTAGGGTGACTTTTTGACCATGAATATCAATTAAGGCTTTTATCGTTTTAGGAATGGTCTTCCTACAATAATTGGTATCTTTCATCCCTTTTCCATCTCCATTACAACAAAATCCACAGGGAAAATAAACTTTCCCACCTTTATCAGTAGGTCTTCAATTACCCCCTTCAGCTTTCCCAACGACCTGTCAGCTAGTTGAAGCCTCATGCCTATTTCCTTGAGATCCCCCAAGTTCAACTTCCTGCACATAGAATAGGGCATTAAATTTATACTGGCTCCAAGATCACACAAAGCATTACTAATAAAAGTTTTACTAATCTCATAAGGTAAAGTGAAACTACCTATATCTTTCAATTTTTTCGGAATCTTATTCATGATAATAGCACTAAAATTTTTAGTTAGTTGCACAGTTTCACACCCTTCTAATTTCTTTTTATTATAACAAAGTTTTTTGATAAATTTAGCATAGTTAGGCATGTGAGCTAAGGCTTCAATAAAAGGCAAGTTAATATGCAATTTCTTGAACATTTCTAAAAACCTAGCCAATTGCTAATTTTTCTTCTCCTTACTAGCTACAACAGGAAATGGCAACCTACTTATATCAAGATCCTCTACGTTAGTGTTCACTATGTTTTTACCCTTATCAGTGCTAGGAGTTGTTATATTTTCTTCAACCTTAGAGTTAGAGTTACTTACCATCCGTGTTGGCTCCTCTTTACTTGATGGTAATGATGGCAAAGTCGTTTTACCTCTTTCTTCCTCTTGCACTACTTCCTTTCTACTCCTTAGAGTGATTGCCTTAGCTTTCTCTTTTGGATTTTGGTTTTCAAGTTCCTCATAAAGGTATGTTGATTTCTATTCCATTGCTCTTGAGACTTCCATCTTGTTTCTTGCCCTGACATGAATTATCGCTAGCTATTCATAAAGCTAGCAAACATATCCTCTAAGTTTGGCTTCTTCTCTTGAATAGGTGGCCTTGATTGGAAACTCGGTGGATGGTAGGCTTGGTTGATATTTGGATTTTGGTTATGACCTTGGTGTTGATTTGGATTTGGCCCTTGGTTTTGGTGGTAGTGGGATAGGTATAGTGCTTAGTGATGGGTGGTCACTTGTAGTTGATAAGATTAGTTGTGATGGTTAACACTTTGGTTGAAGGGAGCTCTTATTTGTGGTTGAGATGTTAAAGCATTTTGATCTCCGTCTCTCCAAGCAAAATTCGGACAATTTCTCCAATTTGGATTATATGTATTGCTGTAAGGATCATTTCTCCTATAATCTCCCAATGCATTGACATCTCTTACAACTTCATTGTCTTGTCCATACAGTCCACTATCATATGTCACACAATCTTGAAAAATAGTAGCCACATTTTGTGTTTTTAACCCGCTCAATTCCTTCCTCATCAACTCTAGTTGTGCCTTTAACATTGCAGCTTCATCAATATTATGCACACTTTACCTTTTTGGAATCACTCTTAGTGTATCCCATTGTGAATCATTTACTGCCATCTTATCTAATAGATGAAAAGCTTCTTCTGGCAATTTATTCATGAATAACCCACTCGAAGCTGCGTCTAGGAGAGACCGTGTAAGTGGGTTTACTCCTACATAAAAGATGGTCATTAACTTATAAACCACCACTTCATAATGCAGACAACTTTTCAATAACCTCCCGAACCTTTCCCAAGCCTAGTGAAAAGGCTTTTTATTCATCTGATGAAAGCTTATTATGTTATTGTGAATGCTGGCTATTTTTGTCGAAGGAAAGAATCTCATCAGAAATTTCTCTTGTAATTGGTCCCATGTCCAAATAGATTGCCTTGGTAAATTCTGAAGCCAATCCCTTGCTTTCCCAATCAATGTAAATGAAAACAACTTTAAACAAATTGCATCTGTTGAAACACCTGGAATTTACACTATATCACTGACTTCTAAAAATATATCGACATATTGAGAAGGATCTTCCAAGTATGATCCTGAGAACTGGTTTCTTTGCACCATAGTAATAGTTGCTATTTTAAGCTCAAATTGTACTCCCCTAGGCAACATAATTGTCATCTGATCTTTATTCCATCTAGGAACTGCATAATCACGTATTGTCATTTGCCTAGGCATTGGCTCTCTTTGTCTACCAGGGATTTCATCTTGTGCCCTTGGCACTTCTTTATCCTCGGGAGGAACTTCACCAATAGGATGATATCAATTCATGTCATTTTCTCTATTAGCTCTCATTCTTTGGTGCAGCATCCTCTCAATTTCAAGGTTGTAGAGTATAAGTTGTTCTTGTCTTTATCTATGCATACACTAGGAAACAGCTGAAAAGAATAAAAAATGAATTAAGAACACGAATACATATACAATTAACAAACAAAACTCACAAATACTCCAATCTCCGGCAATGGTGCCAAAAACTCGATGCGTGTTCAATAAGCACACTGAATCGTCAAGTAATAAAGTGGGATATAGTTGAGACCCACGAATATCGTATCCAAGAAATTGAGAATGCAAGCAATGAAAATAAATTGTATGCTAAAGAATTTCTAAATTTTTGTGTGTGTATATAACCTATCAACTAAATGGCATTCAGAAAGAATAAAAATAAAATAAATTTTTTTCAATAATTTTTTATGGAATAAACAAGAATAAAAATGAACAAATATAAAATTCAATTATATAACAGAGTTGAATGGGTTCACTTATCCTCCCCTAATCAAATGTGAACTCAATTAATTTGAAGGTACATATAAATGAATTTGGGATAACCCTTTTAACCCAAGCATCTCATTCTGGAGCAAACTACTCTAATTACAAGACGTCCCATTCCAGAGCATTCCCTACAATTAGCCTAAGCACGAGTCTAAAATCCTAAGTCCAGGTTGCTTTCCTATTCCAGAGCCAAATAACCCAAAACTCAATTATTTCACTGCATATTCTAATCCTAAAATCACAAATTCCTGCATATTAAAAGTCCCATTTTGGAGCAATCCAAATCCACAGCAATCATGATTAAAGAAAAAGAGAAAAATGCATTCATAGCAATTAACTACCCAAACTAAAATCCAATAATAAGAAGTGATAGCTCATTCATCAAAACTGGAAATCAAATCAAGATAATAAAAAATAATGAAAGAATAAATGAATCAATAGTGAAATAAACCATTTATCTATAATAATATTCAAATATTGTTCAAAATTCACATTAGATAGGGGATTCAAAGATCCTCTACACAACTATGGACTACTCACTAGCCATTACAAAAATAGAGAGAGAGAGAGAGAGGAAAGAATAAACCTAGAATTTTCTTGGAAGAAGAACACCCAGTTGAAACCTAAGCTTTTTAATCTCCTTCTCTAAATCTTTAGTGTAAATGAGCTTTCAAATGTGAAAGAATGAATATCTAAGCTAAGATATGTGTTTAATCTAAGTATTTCATTGTAAATCTATCAATCTTTAAGTGCAATCTAAGTATATATGTATATAAATGAAGGAAAGAATGAAAGAACGAAAATGGAAAACCTAGATCTAAAAAGGAAGAAGCACTTTCGATCTCTGCAGAAAAATTCGCTTTATATAGGCCAAAAAGGGTCACAGTCAACAGGAAATTCATGTTGACCGTGACCTATTAAAATTTCCTTGAATGACTCCTATGGGTAATGGTCAACAACATAAACCTATTGACCGTGAGGTAATGCTTCACTAGTTTCTAGACAAAGGTCACGGTTAACACCAAAAATCTGTTGATCGTGACATAGCTCTCCCTTGCATTCTAGACTGAAACTTGACTACCTCACAGTCGACACCTAAAATCTATTATCCATGATGTCCTTCTTTTCTTGGTTTTGTACTGAGGAGCTGCCTAGGTCATGGTAAACACTTCTTTAAAAGCAATGGCACTAATGACCATGACACCCCTTGAAATGGTGCATTTTGACAGGAAGGGTAGGCCACGATCAACAGGAAAACCTACTGACCGTGAGGTACCTGTAAATTTTCAATTCAGCATAAAATTCCATCAAAAGCTCTTCAAAACTCATAAAAACTAAGATTAATTAAATTCAGATAGAAATTATCAAACTAAAGGAAAAACAAAGTAAAAGACACTAAAACTAGACTGAAAAGGGACTAAAAATAGATACTAAATTGGAGTTATCATCCTGTCAGCATTAGATGTTTAATGTTATTAAAAAATCAATTATAAGTGGCTAATTGAAAACTATGTAAGTTTGGAGGGTGAAATAGCAAAATGTTGCAAATTCAAGTGGCTAACTACATATTAAGTCTTGTTATTTAAGACATCATTTTTATATAGTGATTGGAAAAACAGTGTTCACGTATTTATATTTGAGTGCCTGAGAAAGTAGTTGAGCATAAAGTATGAGTGTTTACCTTGTAGTGTCAAATTGGACATGCATGATGTTTGTCCAGCCTAATCAGCCAAATTGGAGGCGAGCTTTGACACCTTGGGCTAGACCTTGCTTCCAGAAGCCTTTGGGCTTTAGTGATCTATGAACTTTCAAGGGCCATAAATGATAATTGAGTATTATCAATAACTATTATTTAGATAATTTAAATAATCGATATTTAAAATTTAAAATTAAAAATATTAAAGATTAAAATTAAAATCAAATTCATTGCCAAAAAGATATTTTTTTTATATAATTTTATGTTAAACTCCACGATATTTTATTTTTAATATCCAAACTATATCAAATCCATTTACAAACACTCAAATCCATTTATTAGCAGAGCTGGCCGATACCCTAACGGTCCGTTTAGTTGATGGTAGTCTGTGATTCATTAATATACTGTACAGTATAATATATTATGATACAGTATGATTTTAATGATATGATGTTTAGAAAGATTGTATGATAATATGTGATTTTATAATATTAATTTTAAATTATCATATATAACATACTAGTAAATATTAGTTTTAAATTATCATAATAAACATTAGTAAAATTAATTATAGTAAAAAGTAAAAGTAATAAGGTTAGAATACTAAAAATAAATAATAAAAATCGTAAAAAAAATCACTAAATTGATGATTCTCAAAATTAAAAAAAAATTATAATTTAAAAATTATGAATTAAAATTATGAAATATAATATCATGAAAAAAATTATGCTTTCAAATTTTATTTTTTAGAAAACAATACATTTGATTCAGACCGTATCATCAACCAAACAAGGCCTAAACCCGACCCGCTGCCATTCCGTGTAATGCTTCGGTAATATTTCCTTTGGCATGTTCCATCTATTCTCATGGAAACCCACCAAGGATCGTCAACTGAGGTTGCCCGAAACCACGTCTATTCAGTATGGGCGGTTCCACCGGAAGAAGTTGTGTTGAGATTGAAGAAATTGATGGACGGTCTGAGATCGGAGTTCGGCGGGCCCCAGTTCAATCCCCATGTTACTGTTGTTGGGGCCATTCATTTGACGGAGCAAGATGCGTTGAACAAGTTTCGATCTGCTTGTGATGGCCTCAAAGCTTACTCTGCCACCATCGATCGTGTCGCCACCGGAACCTTCTTTTATCAGTGCGTTTATTTGCTCCTGCATCCAACGGCTGAGGTGAGCTCATTGTGCTTTTAAAGGATCGATCTTTTGTTGATTTTTGTTATTTTCAGGAAGAAATTTGCTTTGCGTAGATATTGTTTGATGAAATGCTTGAATGCCCACATGCTAAATTTTAGTGGTCTTCTTCTTGCTTTAGGTTGTCGGAGCTAGTGACCACAGCTGTGCGCATTTTGGCTGCAAGAGAGAAACTCGTAAGCTGAATTCTGGAGTTACTTATTCACTTTCTAGTCAAAGAAATATTGAATTTTTATTATATAAGCATTTATGCGTTCAATTTTTTTAAATGTTCTGTTTTGTGTTATTTTTTAAAAACTATTAAACATTAATGAAAGTTTAAAGCTTGAATTGGATGGAAGAAGTCTATTTCCTGTGAAGTCAGTTGTCTTGAGAATATCTGCCTAATAAGGAAGTAACTAATAAGAAACATTTTAGCTGGAATATTTGAACTGTGATATCTGTAGTTTCACAATAGGTAGAAGTTTGCAGCTTGTTGCGCTGATCTTCCAAGCTTGGCATATACTAATTGTGCATTTAGCTGGAAAAAAAGTTTTGGAACATGGAAAATTCTTGGACGTAGATATGAAAATGAGCCTTGACAAATGATGTTTACCATTCCAATACACTCGCTGAGCACGGCGCGCGTACTAGGAAAAGGTATTTGGAAGCAATGAGTTAGAAGTCTTCTAATGGTGAAACTGTTGACTGTGTTTTTGATGGTCAACCATCGTTTCCTGACTTTAGATTTCTGTTTGGAACTGACAACGATGAGATCTATTTGCAGTCGTGGAAGGAATAATTATCTGAACTCAGAATTTCATGCTCAGCCTTTTTTTGTGGACCAAAATAAGGGTTTATGTGATATATGTTTGTGATAGATGATTCATTTGTCTTTTTTAGATTTTAATCTTATGCCAAAAGGCATGGTGGACTGGTGGAGTATCTAGAGAACTGTAGTTCATGATGTGCTTCTGCGTTTAAAGGAAATATGGCAGTGGTTTTTTCTATTGTCAAGAAACTATAATTTAAGTGATGCATCTGATAGCTTCTCTTATTCTTCAAATTTAAGTGATGCATAATCGCATATGTATTTGTTGCAGCCTACATGCCTCATCTCAGTCTCCTCTACGGAGATCTAACAGATGATGAGAAGAAAAAGGCGGAAGAGAAAGCAAATATTCTTGACGAGAGCATCAATGGCTTGAGTTTCCAGATAAGATGCTTGGAACTCTGGAAAACAGACACTGAGGACAGATCACTGAAGTCATGGGAAAAGATTGCAGAATACACCCTCAACCCCAACTAGTTCCTTTTCTGTCATACTGCTTCCAATTTGCAATAAAACTTACGAGGTGTTCTTCTCTTTAAGCTGCGTTTGAAATATCGGGGTTTGGTTGATCTGTATATGATGTCTTTATGGTTTGGTCTAATGATATGTGGTGTCACTTTCATGCTATGTTTAAAATATATTTAATGTAATTTCATTATTGTCAAGCATCATTGTCATAGGGTATGAAATAGCTGTATGTGATTGGCTTTGCTCAAAAAATCAAAAGCTGTATGTGATTTGCTGATTGTGGATATATGGGGTGTAGAAGGTTACGTTCGTATTCATGTCTGGCGGCTGTAGCCTGTAGGTCTATGAGAGCCACCATCATAACTTTGATGTATTACCGGAAAGATAGCCTAAGACTTAGATCTTTAAGACATTACGACAATTGACAATATAGATATGGGCAAATGAACGTAGAAAAATATATATAGAATCCACATGACCCCCAAGTGTGGACTCTAACTAAATTGTTGATTTTTCCCTTGCTAAGGTTAGGATACAAGTTCTCCAATTTTCGATGCTTATCTAATTTAGGTTCCTTGTATATTCTTTTGACATGGGACATGGATAAGGATACTAAAAACAAAAAAAACGGCCAGCCTTTTTCTAGTTGGATGACCTAAAAATATGGAAAACAAAACAACATAGGAGCTTCGTTTCCCATGTGATACCATAGATCTGGATGTGGAAACAGCTTATGCTTGCCTGTCCGAGGCTTTGATGCAGCCAATCTTATATAAACAAAGTCAATCTTGTGCTGCTATTTTAAGTGAATTCGCCTTAAAATTGTGGAAAATGGCATATTCAATCGATCTTCCTCAGATTCTTTACGCAACTTAAAAAAATAATTAATGTGGAGCCGACAAAAATGAAAATTAGGACTCAGATATGATAATTGAACTGGACAACCAAACTCCTTCAAGCAGCCCAATCATTAGGTAATTTGATCCGAATTGATAGCCCAACGAAGTCGTTTTAAGAAGTCACGTTTGGACAAAGACTAGTAGTTACCTACAAAGGGTAGAATTGCTATTTCGAAAATTTAGTTCTGCTTTCTGATTAGACTATACGTCTTCTTCAATGGAAATCCTGTTATCACTAGGAATCTTTCCTTGTTAGAAAACTGAATCCTAACCAAAATAGAATTCTTATCCCTATAAATAGGTAAGATATTAGATACTTTTCTCTCTCTTAGTCAATTTTACTGTCAAATACATTTTTTAGAACTTTTTATTGACTTGATTTTTGGAGCTTCTCCTCGTCGAGAATTCCATCAGAGTTCTATATTTTCAGATACCTAAATAGTTGTGAAGAACGTTGTTATTCAAGTCGGACCTAGGTAACAGACCGATAAATCGAACTGTTATTATTTGGGGTAGTGAGCGTGTAATCCATCCACAAAAACCATGAATCCTCAAAACCAAAACACTCCAAACTAGAAACAACCAAAACACTACACCGTCACCTCCACACTTACCTATTTTTCTACCCTTGGAACTTACTCCTCCGGGTGCCTCCACCAATCTCCCCATCACTAACCTGCCTCCTGCAACCTCCATAATCCCCATATCTGGCCTTACCCCACAAATCGTCCAAACTCTTTTGGCAACACTGTCAAATTTAGCAGCACAGGCACCTCCCCAACCATCGCCTCAAACTACCAGCATAACAAATAACACCCCAAACACTAAAATCCTAAACCTTACACCCTTGCCTTAGTGCCCACAATCACTTTGACAATGGATGAGTTCGAGAAACTTTTTGAAGAAAGGCTATTGAAGCATCAGAATCGCAACTCTTTGCAATATCAAGGAAGTTTTCGCTCCCTCTTGTTAAGAGCCATACCGACTGCTTCTTTTTCGAGCATAAAATTGCCTCATTTGTCGAGGTATAATGGAAACACAGTTCCCGAACAAATTTGGACCAATTTCATCATAACATATTAATTTACACAACAGAAGATGCCACTATTTGTAAAGTTTTTCCGCAAACCTTAATAGAATCCGCCTAAATCTTATTTAGAAACTTACCAGAGCACTCAATAGAAAATTTTCAATAATTCAGTGACATGTTTGTCACAAAATTTGTAGCTTATATTCGACTAACCAAAGTTTCAGCCAATTTGCATTAGGTTGTCCAAGAGAAGGGAGAGCTCTTACATAATTATATAGAGAGGTTTAATGTGATAGCCATAGACATTTGGAATCTGAACTTAGAGGTAGCCATTAATGTGCTCGACAGGAATACAAGGTGTCAAGATTTTAATAACTGGCTAAGTAAAAAGCCCTCTGTAATTTCTCCGAACTAATGCCTGAGCTCACAACTGCATCCAAATGGATAAAGCTCAACAGCTAAAGCATAACACACAGGAAAGAGATGATGGCGAGAATTCTCAAAAAGCAGGCCGGGACAGAGGTAGTTAGAAAAGAGGTGATTCCCGAGTTATGAAGGGGTCGAACAGAGCGTATGTGGTTCCAAAGCTATACTCAAACAATTGAAGTAAAGAATAGTTCACCAAATTGAACGTTTCCCCGCACAAATCTTATTTTGGGTGAAAAAGAATGATTAAGTTACTAAATTAAAGCCTATAAGAGAGGATCCGAATAAGGACTAGAGCCTTTACTGTGCCTTTCATAAGGACAAAAGGCATAAGACCAATGGTTGTAGACAGCTAAAAAAGGAGATAGAGTATCAAATCAAAAAAGGCGGGCTAAAGTAGTTTGTTAAAGGGAATAAGAATGATGATCAATGATCGCCACCTTGGCAATTGGATAGAGGGTAAGGAAGTAGTAGCAAGAAGGCCTGGCAGGAGTAATCTATGTAATTGCAAGAGGAAAGCATTATGATGTGTTTGACATCTTTAAAAAGCACAAGAAAAAAGAAGTTTTCTGTAAGGCCCCAACTTTGATCCTAGTGGAAATGCTTGATTAAAATGATATTAATAATGATTAATGTTTAATTAACCAATAAAATTTAGTCTAGGGTAAAAAAGGGCTATGTGGTAATTTTACTTTATGTTATGTATGTGAATTATTAAGCATGATAATATTATAAAGGCGTAGTTAAAAAAGGAAAGATAAGTTTGGGGTCAATATTAAAAGAAAAAATATGTGGGGCTGATTTTATAAGAGAGAGAAATAAGAGGGGACATATTTCTAACATGCAAATAAATGAAGGAGTTAAAGGAAACTTCGTCTCCTATTTAAACATTCAAGAACTTTGCATGTAGGAGAGAGAAGATAAAGATTTTGGGGGATTAATGTGTCTTGGTCGGCAAAAGCAATGGAAACACAAATTTTCTTCTCTTCTATCTCTCTCTAAAGATTTGCATGTTCTCTCTCTCTATAACTCTCAAGAAATTTGGCTACATGTGGCTGAGAATAAAGTTTTGAAGTGGTATTTGTAAAGGTAACAAGTTCATTACTTCATCTTCTTCCCTCATCTTCTTTCTTCTTGTTGTGATGCATTTTAATGGAAAGGAAATATTGGGTTATAATGCATGAAAATTAGGTGCTAATTTTGTAAATATCTTAAAATTTAGAAATGAAAATTAGGTGATTTTTAATGATCCTCAAACTAGAAAGTAGTGGAATAACTTTGTAGAAGACCTTTTTGATTGAAAATGTCATTTAATAAGTCTAAAATGGCATACAATATGAACCTGAAAATCTGCCTTTAGGATTTTTAGGGTAGAATGGCCCTCACGGTCACTACCAAATTGGTAACCACCGTGAGCCTTTCCAAAACTGAATTAGCACCTATCTCACAGCCAACACAAATCAATAGTCACCGTGATCCTACCCTGTTTCCTTCTATACTTGATTTTTAGGCTCCAAATTGTCACCAAAGCTTGTCTAAACCTTTCCAAATATTGCTAGAGCTTCCTAAACATAAATATAAAGGTATTATGTAACATCAAATGTGTGAGGATCATAATGACATGTGGAAATAAAGTTGTAAAAAGGAACACTAATTCTAAAAGGCATAAAAATACATGTGATTTATGATGTTCTAATTCAGTAATGCACACTTATGCTCTTATGTTAGTATAAGAAGGTATATTGTTTCCATATTATAGAACCTTCAATGAACTCACATATCATGTTCATTGATAAGTATATGAAAAGACATAGCTTTGATTGTTTATTGAAATAATATCTATATATATACATGTATATTCATACTTTATGGCTATCATATAATCATATTTGGTTACAATATTGTGTATTTACAGTTATTTGTACAACTATACGTGAATATGGATTCATATATATATATATATATATATATATATATATATATATATATATATATATATATATATATATATATATATATATTGTTTGTACATGTAAGAATATATCACAAAGACATACTCATGATAATTGAAATGCATAAGAATATAGTTTAATGCCTGCAAATATAATTCAGTTGTGGATAGATAGGCATGCCTATAGGGATAAAGTTGTAGCTACTATAGTTTGATCTCGTTTGGATCATAAAGTACAGAGATGGTCCTGTTTAGATCATAAACAGCCCCGTTTGGATTGTAAACAATCCCATTTGGGTTGTTAGCCGACCCTATTTGGGTTCGCTTGACTGGTCTAAAGTATAGTTCAATCCCATTTTGGTTTAAAGATTTGATATCTCCGGATATCTACAGTTTTGATACCTAAGGTATCTATAGTTCCCGTTATCCACTCTCAGAACTTAGGCAAGCTAATTATAATTACAGTACTTGAATTATAAGCATAAATGCTCAGTTGTTATAAATGAACCATATCATTTCTATATGTTGATATAAATGTTGAATCTTGATTCATCTATTGGAGTTTTTATTTTGCTATACTGTTTTTATTGTTGAATTATATGTATACTTATGATGCATGATGAATGCTTGTTGACAATCGATGTGAATGGTCATCTATCATGATTTGTTCCCCACTAAGCTTTATAGCTTAGCACGGATTATTTATCTGTGTAGGTTCAGTAGATAAGTCTTTCGCATAACGACGTATCTCTGCATTAGAAAAGGCCAACACAAGTTCTGACAATAAGTTGATGTAGGAGTTTTTTATTAATATTTTGTATAATTTTGTATTTAAAAGTAATATGTATGTAAGGATGTAGATAATATGGAAGGTTTGAGTTGTAATAGGCTCATTTATGTAATTAACAATACATGCATGCCTGTATGATCTAAAGAAACTAACATATAATATATATATATATGCTTAAGAATAGTGATAGTAACACCTAAAATGAATATGAGATATAACCTGTGATGAGTACTAGTAACATGATAACTATATGATAATCATTATTAAAGACAAAATGGTCGAGAAATGCATGATTAATGTAACTTGATTTGCCTTAGAAATAGATTATAGTATGAGGGTGTTGATGGAGTATGACATGGCAATCACGCAGTGAAAAAATAACAAAAACGATCATACATGCCAAACAATTCCATGACAAGAATCGAAACATGCAATTTTAGGATTTTTTAAACTTACAACTTTTGATGCCTTTTGAATATTGAATTTGGTAATGGCCAGCAAATAAGATGACTTTATCCGCCTTATATCTTGATCACCAATGTCAAGGAATAGCCTTTTACACCACTCCCTCTATTCTCACACACACAATTACACCGACGGCTTAAAATAGAGGTTGCTAGCTCTCTTTTAAGGTATTGTGTAATGGCTATGGTTTGAAGCTACAAAATTTGATTTTGTACTTCTCTTAGGTTGCTATTACTACCCAAGATCACAAGAGAATGAGGAACTATCCTTTCTCCTTGTGAAAAATTGGCTAAAAGAAATTCTTGAGAGAGAGAGAGAGTTCACGCAAAAACCATAGAATAACTAGGGTTTTTAGTTTTCTCTCTCATTCAATATATATCCTTTCATTTTCTAAGTGATAAATTTAAAATCAAATACTTAAAGATAATTAATTTTAGCCTTTATCACTTCTTTAAAATAAGAGATATATATTGATTTAAATTCTTTTGAATTAATCCAAGATTAAAACATAAGACATATTAATCAAATAAATCACTTAATAAATATAAAGCATGTGCCGAAATTCCTTTAATTTTTCTCTAGGAATTTTGGCCACTAATATTCCTAATAAAGTGATTTAATTTGATCATAAGTCTTTTGGGCTTTAATACTCAATTAATTAAATTAATGCAAGACATTTAATTAATTGAAATTAAATCTTATGGGCTGAATTTCTCTCTCTCATGGGCCAAGGTCCAATAGCAATCTAAAACCCATCACACACATTAATTTGACTTTAATTAAAAGCCCAAATTAATGCTCAATACTTTATTTAAATATTTTAAGCCTAATGCTTTGTGTGTGATCTTATAGGTCCATTTAATGTTGGCAATGAATTAATAAATTAATTCAAAGGCTATATATATTCTCTAGCAAGATATTATAGCATTCCAAATTAAATGAAAATGCATATGGCATTTAGTGACCTAATACAATTTTGTATAGTCCCTTACCCATAAATATCAGAATTAATATAAGGCATGGAACTAGTCATCCTTATATATATTAATTCCTTTCTTGATATTCCAGTGACACTGAACTCTCAGATAAATAATGATTACTCATTATCTCATCTCAGTATGGCCATACACTTCTCAGTTCACTGATCAAGTGGTCGATGATATTTTCTCTCTTATCGAGAGGGGTAATTCCTTCACTTCTCTCATGCTCTCTAACATGAATCAATGCATACCCAATCATACCCGTATTTGTCACTCTGTTACGAGCACGTTAGGTGTATGTCAAAGTACACAGTAATTCATAAAGAGTTTCAGAGAGATTTCAGGTCTAAGAACTCTGATACAAAACTTGCATATAAGAAACACTTATGACTTGTACCGTGTAGTGTTCTCATGAGCGGATCGTATCCAGATACCATGTTCTTTAACATGTATCTATGATCTATGATTGACACTCTTGTCCTAATGATCCGTAAGACAGAACTCGTAATATCAGAGAGAGCATACTAGTCTTAATTCATTGTTATTCCCATAACAATGACTGACTAGGGATATTTAGAATGAAGTCTCATTTGTTTCAAAGTCTTACAACCATATGCCTCACACATGATAACTTAAATCGAAACAACATTCTTGGATAGTTCTATCAATTGATATGCACAGGAATATAATGGATAAAATAAATGCCTCATTTTATTAATTCAAAGTATTTTATTACAATGTATTGGGCCTAGGGCTTACACTAACAGGTGTTACATTTTCTCACTCGGGACTACCTCGCCTGTTTTGATGGGCATAATTCAATTTCCACCACAGGATGAGAAGCATATTTACCAACCACACAATGACACACTAGTAGTTAAGGCAAGGCAGAGAAATTTAGGTAACGTAGGTAGTGCCATCAATTTGATCATATTTCATGCCTTTAAAGCTCTAGAAATGTTGAGCCCACTTGAAGAAGTGACAGTGCCATTGCTCGGATCTTAGGGCATCTAGTCAAGGTTGAGGGTTTGTTCAATCTATCCTTATAGCTTGGAGATGATTCGATTGTTAGGTCTTGCACAACGTGCTTTATGGTTCTAAATATGTCCTTACCTTATAATGCAATTTTTGGTCAACCTTTTCTGGCCTTGGTGGAGCTTACATTTCTATACAGAAGTTGATCTTTAAGAGTTTTGCCCCTGCAAGGAATGGTTGTACTTCGAAAAAACTAAACTGTTTCTCAGGAAACATATGTCACTATGCTAAAATAAGCAAATCAGGCACTACCATTTCATTCAAAACTCCATTCCAATCTAATACCTACCTGCCATGAACAAACTGTGTCCTAAGCATTCTATACTTAGTGGTGGATACAATATTGAAATATTTCGTAGCTAATTTAACCATGCAAAGTTCATTTATAATTCATTTAATGACTCATAAATCTTTTTAAACTACTTTTATTCAATATTCTAATTTGCTTGTTAAAATTCATTTTTCATATTGGAAAAAAGAAAGTTTCCTTTAAATTTTTAATTTTTCTTAAAACTTTTCTATTTCTACAATTTAGTTCCCAAACTAATATTTTTCCTTACTTTTGTCTTTATTTCATTTCAAAGCACATTTTCACTTTTATTCCATTTTTATCCCTTATTTTTACTGTTCACATATAAAATTACCATTAAATCCCCAACTGTTCTCATTTATCACAAAATTATCATTTTGTCCTTTATTACAAATTCTATCTTATTTATGTCACTTTTAACCATTTATCATCGCTTTTCATTATTTTTTTCCTTTTAACCTTTACTAAGTCTCAAAATTTCCATTTAGTCCCTAAAGTTAATAATAAATTTCAAAATGGCTGTTTGATCCTTAATTCATCATTTTCACCTTTTTAACTATTTTGCCTCTGGTAAGATAGTGGAAACTATATAGGTGAACTGGATGCACGGAACTATGGACCCCAAAGATCCTCGATAGTCACAATCACAACGATAATCATATTTTTACTATATTTTTTCTTATTATCAGTGTGGAACCTCTTTCGGTTCACCATGCAAATCGCTATGATTTGCTACTGCGATTTTAAATATGATGCTTGTATGACTAGCCAACTATATCACAATTCCCGATTTCTCAACTAATACTAAGGGCAAAATTGTAATTCATTCCAAATGTCATTTATGCTAAAATTTCATTTTTCCTCACATTTTCATATACCACTTATCATTATATTAGTGTAAGGACTAATATAGATGTCTCTATGTCAATAGATAGTATAGTGTGATAGCCCCTATGTAAAGTTGATATGAAAGTGGATTCAGATTGGATATGGTGTTCTGTGTACCTGTCAGTAATTCCTTAACAGTTTGGGCAATTGATTATACATGTTATAGCATGGGATGGGGCAAACATACATGATACATGAAAGCATACAATTGCATCATATCATTTTTCCCCCACATTACATTAGCATTATTTGCAAAGTCATGAAAAGCATCATATTACATGCAAAGGCCCCAACTGGAAGGGAAACTGACAGGATATATATTGAGTACAGTGATGATAAGATAGTGAGAGATGAGTACAGTTATAGGAGTGTAAGTGATGAGATTTGACTAGTGGTACAGGGAGAATTTCCAGGATGAAATTCTTTAAGGGGGAGAGAAATGTAAGGCCCCGCATTACACCTTAAGAGTAATCGGGTATGTTTGATGTATATAGTGGAGTTATAATGAGGAGATATGCATTGAAAATATAGAAAAGGACATGAAAGGAATTAAATGAAATGGAATAAGTGTACAAATTAGAGAGAATGTGACATTAGGAATATAATTGAAAAGTTAAAGTAAAAAAATTGTAGCAAAATTAGAAATAAAGAAAGATGAGAAATTAAATTAAGAAACATAAGTTTAAAGAGGGATTAAAGTGAATTTTTCCAAGATTTTATTTGAGCCACCAATGGAGAAGTGACATGAATATTTTTAGAAAAAAAAAAGAAAAAGGAAGATAAGTATAAGAAAGGAGAGGGAGAGGTGGCCGGCCATATTGGCCACAAACACAAAGTTTTGTTTATTTTATCTTGTGTTTCCATCTTCTTCTCTCCTCAAGTCTAAGAAGATGCTGCTTCAAATATGAGAAAGGGGTGATGATGGTAGAAATAAAGAGCAAGAGAAAGGAAAGAGAAAGAAAGGAATTTTGGTGCTCTAATAAGGTTTGGGAGTTATGTTATTGTTTTATGTGTTTGTAGTTGAAATAAATTGCTATATGTGCTCTATATGATCTATAGTTGATGTTTGAGTAAATAATGGAATGTATAGTGCATGAGAAAGATGATTTGTGCCTTAGAAAGTGTTAAGATGAAAATCTGTTTTTGATTCACATGAACCAGTCTTAGTAAAAATGGCATAAATCTTTTTATAGAGGTCTGATTGTTGTGATTCCAGTTGGATATGAAAGATAAGACATAGAGCTAAAACTTTGTAGAAGAAGCCGGAACCTAAATCTGTCTCTAGAGTGTCCAAAAATAAGCTTGAAGTGGACAGATCCCTACTGTCCGTCCCATGTGAACAGTCTTCGGTTTTTAGTTAATATATTGAGATTTAGAAGTCTGATTTGAGTGATTTTTGATGTTTTAGAAACTAGAGACATAGTGGAACAACTTTGTAGAGAACGCTTTTCCTGAAAATGAAGTTTTCTGGGTCTAAAACGGTATAGAAGTTGAGATAGAAAATCTGTCTTTGAGGGATTTTAGGCATCACGGTTACTATGAGTTTCATAGTAACCGTGAGGAAGTCCATAATCCAAATACAACCTATCTCACGGTTACTAATAATTTCATAGTAACCGTGACCCCTTTAAAAAGTGTAGAACACGGTTATTACTCATTCGGTAATGACCGTGAGGTAGTCTGGCGTAATCCAGACCTGAGAGTGCAACTAGGTCACGGTTACCATGAATTTGGTAGTAACCGTGACCCTGCCCTGTTTTTCTTGAACTTGATTTTAAGGTCTCAAATTGTTATTAAAGTATGTCTAAGCCTTTCTAAATGCTTTTAGAGTGTTTTAAATGTCAAAATAAGAATAAGAAATGATATGAAATGAGTGTAAAGCATAGTGAATTAATGAAGTAGAGTTAAGCATATACTAAGTCTTTATGCATAAGAATTTGTATAAGAAATGAATATAAATGAACATGAATCTGAGTGACTTGGTAGAGTATAATGATTGCATAATCTATTGAATGTGTTAGTGTTATATTTATAAAAGTGTGCAATAAAATGTACATGTAATGCATGAGAGTGAACATGACAAATGGTAAGTATAATGTTACTAATTGCATGACAATTAATACTTATATTAATGTTAATGTTAAGTGTATTTGAAGTTTAAGTGAATAAGTTATTGTTTAGTGGTTTTGTTACATGCTTTAGTTGATGTGTTATTTCTATGAATATAGTGGTATGAAGTGTAATAATTTTGAGTGATTAAAGACTATTTTGTAAGCCTAAATTTCACATAGTAGTGGATAGATAGGCATGCATATAAAAGGGAATAGTGATTGCAGCTGCTAGTGATGTCACCAAAGTGTGACTAGTGTAGTGTTTGATACCTTTTGGTATCTAGTGAACCGAGACTTTTATGTCTCTAATGTTTGTACCCGTATCCACCAATTATGAGAATTCAGGCAGTGAAAGTGATTCGAATATCGAATAGTGATAAGTGACAAATAATTTAAGTGTTACATGGTCCTTTGTTAGTGTTAGTGTTTTATGATAATGTTAGTGCTTTTCAGTGAATATTGAAGAGTAAGTAGAAAATTGTATTGCGATTGTTAGTGAGTGTATAATTGCTATTGAGTGTGGTTAATGCATGTATTGAATAAGAGTGACATGTTTTTATGTTATATGTATTGCCATGTTACATTGATTGTATTTGCGACTTCGATAAGAAGTCAATTGTACTGTTTACTCCCCACTGAGCCATTGCTCAGCACGGGTGTTTTCCCGTGTAGGTACTCAAGTGTGCGAAAGTGATTTTGCTAGAGTCAACATCTGCAGGCCACTAGAAGGATAGCAAGTGAAGGAATAATTCTGTTAATGTATTATTTGTAAATGTATATTGTATAAGAAATTTGAACATGTATGTAATGAACTAAGTCGTATTTATACTTTAAATGTATAATATACCAGTTGTATAAATGAATTTGTGCAAGTAATTTAATAAAATAATAAGTATTTTAAATGGTAATAAGAGCGGGCATTACATTTCTCAACATAATTCAACACAAGTTTGATGAATTATCACAAGTGTACCATTTGGCCACTGTAGGCTCAATGCCATTAAAATTTATTCATTCATCATTTTTCATTTCCAAACATGTTATATTTCATATTTATGAATAATTTAATAATTATTTTAATTTAATTTCATCATTTACATAGGTTTCCTGTAGTTTCATAATAGGGCCTAAATTATTACCATACCATACTCATGTTTAATTTTCATTTTAATACCTTTTCCTACTTAATTTACACCCAATTACATTAATTAAACATCAATTAAATTTTTAGAGCTAAAACATACAATATCTCATTGTTACATAAACCCTAAAAATATGAAATAGGTTAGTAATTGCATCTACATACCTAATTTGAGCTTAAACTACTCAAATAGCCTTGGCCTTGCTTTTATCCCCTTTAGCTTGCTTTTCTTCCTCTCCACCCGCACATAGGTCAAATCTATGCCAAGGAAATCCATCACTTTTATATCAAATTTTTAACTCAAAATTACCTATAAACAAGTATTCCTACTTTCCCATATCCAATTGTAACAATAAAATTAAATTCTACTTATTTGGCTAACTTTTCTTCTTTGAAATTTCTTCAATTTTCTTCCTCACTCTTGGCTTTAAATGCTCAAATTAAATGAAATGGAAACTTAATTAGTAATTTAGGATGGAATCTGAGGAATTTGAGAGTAATGAAGCTTGAAGCAAGCTTTCATGGTGGAATTTGAGAGAGAGGTCATGACATGAAGAGAAAGGGAAAGGAAGAAGAGGAGGTCGGTTTTTCATAGGGAAAAATCTGATTTTCAGCTCTAAAATCTGTTCCAAAACAAGTGGTTTTGGTGCCTTACACGCTATTAAATCTAAAGACTCACAACTTGCCACTTGTCACTTTTTAATTGGCCTAAAATTTTCTTCATCAAATTTCCATCAAAATTAGTCTAAAAATATTTAAAAATATTATTTAGGATGTGTTTAAAATTTTGGATTAAAATGAAGTCATTTCGATATATTTTTTTAGTTCGAAAATGAAATTATTAGTTCGAAACTCAAATTTTTAAAATTATCCAAAAATTCATTTTTCATTTTCCAAAATATATATACATTATTTCAAGTGGCCCGATGTAATTCATGTCGATTCATGTCGCTGGACTCGACATGAATTGTACTTCTCAACGGTGACGAAAAATTTTTGTGAGTCGATCCTGTGAGCCTATCCACGTGATCAGGATTTCCCGGGGCGTCACATAACTAACAAGAAACATTTTAGCAGGAATATTTTAACTGTGATATCTGTAGTTTCACAATAGGTAGAAGTTTGCAGCTTGTTGTGCTGATCTTCCAAGCTTGGCATACACTAATCGTGCATTTAGCTAGTAAAAAAGTTTTGGAACTCGGAAAATTCTTGGACGTAGATATGAAAATGAGCCTTGACAAATGATGTTTACCATTCTATTATACTCACTGAGCAAGGTGCGCGTGCTAGGAAAAGGTATTTGGAAGCAATGAGTTAGAAGTCTTCTGATGGTGAAACTGTTGGCTGTGATTTTGATGGTCAACCATCGTTTCCTGACTTTAGATTTCCGTTTGGAACTGACAATGATGAGATCTATTTGCAGCCGTGGAAGGAACAATTATTCTGAACTCAGAATTTCATGCTCAGCCTTTTGTTGTTGACCAAAATAAGGTTTTATGTGATACATGTTCGTGATAGATGATTCATTTGTCTTTTTTAGATTTTAATCTTATGCCAAAAGGCATGGCGGACTCGTGGAGTATCTAGAGAACTGTAGTTCATGATATGCTTCTGCGTTTAAAGGAAATCTGGCTGTGGTTTTTTCTAATGGCAAAAAACTATAATTCCCTTTCACAATCAAGGTTTACATTCACTGGACAAATTGCAGTTGACTTCTTGTGAAACATCAAAGTTAAACTGGAGACATGCATGCACACATGTAGGGGATAAGAAAGTGTTGGCATATAGGAAGTCCAATTTCAATTTCCGCAGAAAACTGTACCAGTTGGAAACATTTTCACTTTAACTTGTCTGATAGCTTCTCTTATTCTTCAAATTTAAGTGATCCATGATCGCATATGTATTTGTTGCAGCCTACATGCCTCATCTCAGTCTCCTCTACGGAGAACTAACAGATGATGAGAAGAAAAAGGCGCAAGAGAAAGCAAATATTCTTGACGAGAGCATCAGTGGCCTGAGTTTCCAGATAAGATGCTTGGAACTCTGGAAAACAGACCCCGAGGTTACATGATATCACAGAAGTCATGGGAAAAGATTGCAGAATGCGGCCTCAACCCCAACTAGTTCCTTTTCTTTCATACTGCTTCCAATTTGCAATAAAACTTACGAGGTGTTCTCTTTAAGCTGCGTTTGACAATATCACGGTTTGGTTGATCTGTATATGATGTCTTTATGGTTTGGTCTAATGATATGTGGTGCCACTTTCATGCTATGTATTTAATGTAATTTCATTAGTGTCAAGCATAATTGTCATATGAATAGCTTGCTCAAAAAATCAAAAGCTGTATGTGATTGGCTGATTGTGGATATATAGGGTCTAGAAGGTTACGTTCGTATTCTTGTCTGGCGGTCGTAGCCTGTAGGTCTATGGGAGCCACATCATTACTTTGATGTATTACCTGAAAGATAGGCTAAGGCTTAGGTCTTTAAGACCTTTATTTATGACAACTGAAAATATATTCCTTTGACATGGGACATGGATAAGGATACCTAAAAACAAAAAAAACTGCCAGCCTTTTTCTAGTTGGATGACCTAAAAATATAGAAAACAAAACAACACAGGAGCTTCATTTCCCATGTGATACCACCGATCTGGATATGGAACAGCTTATGCCTGCCTGTTCAAGGCTTTGATGGAGCCAATCTTATATAAACAAAGTCAATCTTGTGCTGCTATTTTTGGAGATGTCGCTTTAAAATTGTGGAAAATGGCATATTCAATTGATCTTCCTCAAAGATTCTTTTCACAACTTAAAAAAAAAAAAAATTGCCACTAGTGACTAGACTTGGCATCCTTGCATTGCGGTTCATTGAACGCTAAAGGTTTACTTTGTCTTGAGCTGAATAGTCAAGAATTCTTGAACTAGTTGCTTTAATATACACCGATGTTGACTTGGTATGTATAAAATACAAATTAATTAGCATATAAATTAATCACTCAATTTTATTTAACGTGATAATTTTTAATTTTTTTTATCTTTATTAAAAAAATTATTGATTTTATAAAATATTATAATTTACTAAAACAACATTTTATTTGAAATTTTTATAAAATAGTGAGTATTTTCTTTTTTAGTTAGAAGGAAGAAAAAATCGGATTCAAAATCTTTTACAAGCTACAGCGAGTAATTAATTACTTCATTCATTTTTTTTATCTGTTACTTTTGAGTAAAATTTAAATTTTATTTATCTATCACTTTTAGATTTTTAATGTAATTTAATTTATTTTTTTAATTTATTTTTCTTTTCTAATAAAGTCAGAATCAATCAAATTTGATAATTTAATTTTAATCACGTAATTTAATATTAAATTTAAATCTATTTATTATTTTTTAATTTTAATAAAAATAATAAAAATGACTGATAAAAAAAATAAAGAGAGTAATTGCAATTATGAAGTCTTAAGACTTGGTTTACGAATGTGAAACTTATGCCAGTGTGTCGTTATCCACACCAGCAAAAGAAGTTTCCCACATTTATAATTAAGCTTTTGATATGTACCATATGAGTATCAACGCCACAACAACAATAATAAAAACATTCGTGTGAAATAAACCATCCTTGTGGAAAATTGGAAACAAGAGTTACGTTTAAAAGTTGACACCGCTAGAATTTAGCTTACTGTTACTAACATGGGTTACCAGGGGTGAAAAAAAAAAAAACTGAAATTTAGAATAACAACAAAATCGATTAAAAAATAAACCAATTTTTAAATTAATCAAACTGAAAATTTAAATTTATAATTTTTATTTTAAAAATCGACGGTTAATCAAACTGAATTATTAGTCGATTTATATACATTTTATAAATTATATTTTAAATTTTACATTTATATTTTTTAATATTTATATAATTTATAAATATTATGATATATAACTTTTTAAAATACTATTAATTAACATATTTTTAATAAATAAACATTAAAATTATCTTTTTTTTCTTCTTCTTATTATTTATTATATATGCATAATTAACACTACTTTGTTAGTTTCATATTGAGTATATTTAATTTTTATAATTAATTATGAAAATTTTATTTTTATTTTGATTCTTTTAATAAATATTGTATTTAATTTGTATTTTTTTATTTTTAAAGTATTTTTAACTATTAAAAATAATATTACAAATTTTATAATTTATTAAATTTACATATTAAAATTTTTTAGTGGTTAACCAATAAACTGATCAAAAAATCGAGTTAAAAATCGAAATCAATATAATAATTAATCGAAATTAATGGACTAATTTAATAAATTTGTTAATAAACCGATTAATCGGTTCATACTCACTTTTAATGGATACGAAGTTTTAAATTCAAAATCCAATTTAAATACCCACCACTATATTTAAAGTAAATTTGTATAATTTAAATAAACTACATTTTTTGAATAATATATATTCGGAATAAGAGAAAGTTGGATTCGAATTCTGATTTATCTTTAAATTTTAAAAAATAGGTGATTTAAAAAAATTGTAAATTGATTCGTGTTGGCATGTAAATTGATTCAGTAACAAAAATGAAAAAGTCGAAATTTTCTTACCTGGCTCCGTTGGATCTAACTTCCACTTGCACCAAGTGGGACCCGCTTAACCACCTTTGATCACCTGTCTCGCAAAGATCTTCACCGTTCATCTCTAACACGTGCCCTTAAAAATCTGAATTCCCCCTGACTCAACCGAAAGCCTCCGCCGTTATATGACGCTGCTCAAAAGTTCACGTTACTTGCTTAATTTGCTTACGCTCGTTACGAACGCGTAGATCCACATCCTGCCACTAAAAAATTTTCAACGTCTCCAACGAGTCCATGACCAGACCATTAAGCGCAGAGAAACTTCATTAACAAACACTTCCCAAGAATTTTCCCTTCGTATATGTCTTTCTTTTCGTGTGTTCAGATCCAAATTGGAGGATTCTTATATCCTGAATTCGTTGTTTACAGTTGTCAAGTTCTCAACTTTGAAGTAAAATTACAAGATTAATATACGCGTCTCCACCAAATCTTTTCGTCTTCAAACTTATATATATTTTTTTTTCAGGGTTTTAGTCGCCATACACATTTCTTTTTAATAAACTGATTAGGGTTTAAGCTATTTCCATTCAGCTGCATATATATTCTTGGTTCTTGATTGAGAAGTATCCAAATCAATTACTTTTCTTTATTATTCCTTTTTTTTTTTTCAATTTCTAAGAGAATCTGGGATTTGTGTTTTTTTGGGTTGTGAACATATATCACAATTTGTTTGAAAGGTTTTCCATTTATTGGAGTTCAATGGAAAGGAAGAGCTCCGTCAGGTTTACTCTAGGAAAGCAATCGTCTTTAGCACCAGACCAGCACCTGGATGACATGAGTAAGGGACATGAACAAGAAGACGAGATCCATCCCGGTGTGCGGCTAATGTACTCGGCCAATGAGGGGAATTTGGATGGGATTCGTGAGCTCTTAGATTCAAAGGTTGATGTTAATTTTCGCGATATAGATAACAGGACTGCCCTTCATGTTGCTGCTTGCCAGGGCTTCACTGACGTGGTTGCTTTGTTGCTTGAAAATGGAGCCGAAATTGACACCAAAGATCGTTGGGGTAGCACGGTATGAACTAAAAAGATATTGATTTTCCGTTTCTTCTGAATTTTTGGGTCGTTAGGTTGATGATGGTTTATGAATAGTATTGTCTATTTTGGTACTTTTACTTTTGGTTTTTTGGAAAGATTTTTTTTTTCCTTTTATTTTCCTTAAATAGTTCTGGAACTTAGAAGGGGGAAGAAATGATACTGCTGTTAAGAAGATTTTGTATCTGTCCTGTTTCAAGAAATTTACTATGAATCTCAGATGCTATATACTTACATATTGATTAATGTTTGCTTGAACAGCCTCTTGCAGATGCTATATACTACAAAAAACATGATGTGATCAAACTTTTGGAGAAGCATGGTGCAAAGCATCCGGTATGTCTTGAATTCTGCAGCTGAAGTAACATATTCTTATCTGTATATTTGCTAGCTTTTAGTACCAATGTGCTCTATGTAACGCCCTAAATATTTCACCCAGATGGCTCCAATGCATGTCAATCAGGCACGCGAAGTCCCGGAGTACGAAATTAATCCTGATGAGCTTGATTTTACTAACAGTGTGGAAATAACTAAGGTAATATATATTCTGGTTTCTTTGGCAAGTTTTTTTTGTTTTCCTTTAACAACATTATTTATAGACCTTTTAGTTGATTATCTCCCCATTGTCTTTTATAGTTATTCCTAGAAAATTCCTTAATGTATGAGTATTAATTTTATGATACATATGATGATAGATAGCTTAGATAATTTAAATATATTGCAAATGCAACATTTCTGAGCATATTTGCTGAATCTGGTTGACAACTGTAAATGTAGCTAAATTGGCGATAACAAATAAATGCTTTGTTTAGTGATATTCCTTCTGTATTAATGTCATTTGCATGGCTAAATGCTTTCTGTTCTCTTGATATCAAGTCATATTTTTGCAAACATATGTGGAATTTTCATCTGCTTGAAATGCTTCCCTTTTCCTTGTCCTCTTGTTGTTTATTCTGGCAAGGACTCTTTAGCATGATCACCACTTATGATAAGCAAATGCTAATGCTTTGTGGCAAATTGACCTCTATTCTTTTGTTCTGATGTGCAAATGAGTGCAACTTTTAAGTGCCAAGACTTTTTTAAGGACATTATAGGCTTAAACATTTCTACCCTTCTTATTTCATTCTAAAAAGCTTTTTATTTAACTTACAATTGATGGTGGGACAGCTTTGAATGTTGGTAGTATTTCATTACTGGTAGCAACTTGCCAGTGATGAGATGAAGATGGCAGAGGTGATGGTACATTGTATATTGACTGTTTGCTGGTCTTAGTGCTTTACTGATGATGGTGTCAGCTGAAATCTGGCATTAATGGGCTATTAGACTAAGATTACCATTCTAACATCAAGAGGGTCTACTTTAGGTCTTAGTGCTTTAAATTTTCAGGTTCTCTGATATATAGGATAATTTGTTGTCGTTTCAACAATAGTACAAAGAACACATGTTATTTCTCCAAAATCCTGGGACATTGAAGTTCGTCATCTCGCAAAACAGAATCGGATCAGAATTTAAAATCCATATATTTGCTGGTTATATGATCAAGATAAATAAGGCAGCGCTCACCCTTTTAGTTATCATTATTTGGAAAGAAACCTGGAAGGTTGGAGCCAATCTTCCCATAGTTTTTTGGTTGGCTTGGATCTATTCCTATAAAAAAATGATAGATTTTTCAGCTAGTGTATCTCTGCTGCATCTTCGGAAAAATGAGTTGTATCCCATTCCAAATGACTTTAACTTGTTGCAAAAGGAGTTTTTAGCAGGAAGTTCTTCAAGCCTTATCATTTACTAATTTTGTTGCCCTATTTTACACTGTGTTCTGTCAATTTGCTTCTCTTGTTTTCTATAGATTTCCCTTTTCTGCTATCCTACTCCCAATCCGGTGCTGTTTGTTTATAATTTTCCCTTTCCTCCCCCCTCAAACAAAAGCCTATAATTTGATGAACTGTGTTGCACCATTTTCCTAGTAATCTTGCCCCACTTCTACTTCATTATCAATTGAAATGCCTATAATATGGTACAGGGAACCTTCCATTTAGCATCGTGGCGTGGTATTCAAGTTGCTGTTAAGAAGCTTGGGGAGGATGTGAGTTCTGATGAGGATAAAGTGTGAGTTATCCCTAACCTTTTTTGTTTTTACTGTGTGTATTAATTGTTTGTACTTTTACATTTGTAATTAATTTGGTTAATGTTTCACAGGAGAGCATTCATAGATGAGCTAGCATTGCTTCAGAAGATACGGCATCCAAATGTTGTCCAATTTCTGGGTGCTGTTACTCAAAGTAGCCCTATGATGATTGTGACAGAATATCTACCCAAGGTTTTTTCTCCATTTTTTTATTCCTATTTTTTTTTTTTTAATTTGGAGCTGTGATATTCCACCAACAGCTGTCTGCATATATTCTCTCTGTTGGCACTTAGTAATAACTACTACACTGGTTAATGTGAGTCTCATTGTGAATTGTTTCTTTCTTACCTTTGTTAATTGTTCATCATGAATCTGATTTTCTAAAAGAGAGTTTAAGTTGGAACCAGGTTGTTCATTGCCTTCTTCTTTTGTTTGCCTAGATCTTTATGAATACTATCTCTTTAATATGATTGAAAGCATTGGCTCCCTGAGGAGTTGAGTAAACATTTGCATATTGTGTGATAGAAAATTTCTCTCTCTCTCTCTCTCTCTCTCTCTCCTTTCTTCTTCTTCTTCTTCTTCTTCTTCTTTTTTTTTTGGTTGACCAAAGGATGCAATATAATTTTGCTTTTAAGAATTAGCATTGCAATGTGTTTACTGTCAGATAGTGAAGAAACATTACTTAAAATTATATTGATGGCTCTGTATTTTATTTCATGCTCTGTATAGAGTAGTGGGTGGAAAATATTTTGTCAAGTTAGTTGAACGTTGTTTGGAAATTATAGCATTGAAAAATAATTGTCTGTAAACTAATTTTCAGGGAGATCTTTGTGCATTCTTGAAAAGAAAAGGAGCATTAAGACCCGGAAGAGCTGTGAGATTTGCACTTGATATTGCAAGGTCTGATTTTATCATTATTGTTGTTGCTATTGTCTTTTTTTTTATTATTTTTTTCATAACACCGGGTCCTGTGTTTCTGAAGGCAGGCAGCATGAGCTTGTTGGTGTAATTAAGAGAAAAAGTTAATAACAGCTGGCATTACATTTGCAAATGAATTTTCAAAGATTTACCTATTTGAAACTTGGATCACGAGTAAATTCTTTAGTAATTTTTTCGTTATTTCAATGATCTTGTGGGAAGCACAATCCAGGCTCTGTCTTGCTTTCAGCTAAACTTTTAGGAAATGGGGTTGATGTTTAAGATTAAAGTTTTTTCGCAAGTCTTATAATGTGTTTGAAGTTTATTGGAAAACTCGACCTGAGGACATTGAAATTTGTCTACCTGATTTAGTTGATGGAAGTGAACATGTTCGTCAAATATTTTATATTATGGTTCTGATTTTTTGCTGCATCCAACCTTCAGAATCCAATGGATCATTATGTCTGTACATGGTTCAAATCATGGACCTGCCCCAGTTTTATGTGGTGCTATTGCTTGAGTCGTAAAATTACCCTGAAAGAAAATTAACATGTCTGAAGTTCTTTTGCAGGGGGTTGAATTATTTGCATGAGAACAAACCACCAATAATTCACCGAGATCTTGAGCCTTCGTAAGTTTGTTTTATCTCAGTTTGTTTTTATGTGATTTATGCCTAGATATATACTGAAACTACAATGAAGTTTCAGTTAAAATTCATTGGCTTCCTTAATTTTCTGATATTGTCAGCACATTTTTATGTCACTTGTGAGCAAGATAACAGAAATATATTGCGGGATGATTCTGGCCATCTCAAAGTTGCAGATTTTGGAGTAAGTAAGTTTCTTACAGTTAAAGAAGTCAAACCTCTGACCTGTCAAGACACTTCTTGTGAGTGCCGCCTATCATTACTTTTGCAAATTTGTTTAATTTATTTTTTCCCTGGATACTTCTGGCATTTGTCTACTTTTTTATTTTTGCAGTAATGCTTATTTTATTAACTGATATCTGCAAGATCAGTATTGTAATGAATTGTTGTGCTTGTCATTGATAGGTCGATATATGGCCCCGGAGGTTTTCAAAAATGAAGAATATGATACCAAAGTCGATGTCTTTTCCTTCGCCTTAATTTTACAGGAGGTAAAAGATTTCTCATGATTCAGCACTTGCATTAACACTAAAATGCTGGCCTGTTTTACTTTGGAAGTGCATCTTCTGTATTTTGAAAGGAGTTCTTGACAATTGTTGAAGCAATATGGCAAAATATCATGTACCTAGGAACAATTCAGGGAAAACACATGAAGGGAACATGATTTAGTTTATAGCATATAACGGATTTGCAGTTTTCATCCCACATCTAATAACCAATATGATGACATACTCTATACCAGATGATTGAAGGCTGCCCACCATTTTCTGCAAAACAAGAACTTGAAGTTACAAAATCATATTGTGCAAAAGAGCGCCCACCATTCAGAGCTCCAACAAAACTATATGCACATGGACTTAAAGAGTATGTCTTCTGTCTACCTCAGCAGTTTATTTTGTCTTTTGAATGTCTATTGTGCTGCTTGAAAGTGGTAAAAACATGCTTGTGTTCTACATGTGATTCTCCAAAATCTTAAGTGGCAGCTATATTATGAATATCAACTTGAAGACTCTCAGCAACAGATTTTAAGTTGCCATATTGATCTTTTGCTCTCTTTCATTATGGATTAGTTGTCAGCTTTAGATCCTTTATTAGTGATTCAAATAGGAAAAAAGAAGAAATCCAACTTTGATATCAAGTTAATGATTTTAGTGTCCTACAATGCAAGTATAAGTTAATTCATGATGTTTGTGAATCGAACTAAAAGTTAGTTATGCAATTTATAGGCTCTAAGCATTCCTCTGATCACTGCCCTAAAGCCTAAAACACGCAACTCATAAGAAAACAAACAGTGTTGGTTTTGCGCCCCCCATCCCTCCCCTTTTTTTTCCCACAAAACTTGGACTTACCCTGAAATGCTAAGTTGTGTAGCAGTTTTCATAGGTCTTATCTTTACTTTGTCTCATGTTGACAGATTAATTCAGGAATGTTGGAATGAGAATCCAGCTAAGAGACCGACTTTCAGGCATATAATAACAAAGCTGGAATCGATACATAACAGTATTGGTCATAAGAGGCAATGGAAGGTCAATCTCTCTCTCTCTCTCTTCAGTGTGTATATGGGTGTGCCAGTAACATCGCCTAAATGAGAAATGCATTGTTTTTGAATTTGATTCTTCATTTCAAAACATTGCAGTATGTCTAGATATATACAGAATTTGATGGGTGAATACATGCCCAGTCTCCCTGCTCAAGCATGTTTTTTTTTTTTTTTTTATCATGTCAAGTACAGGTCTTGCAATCAATGGATCCACTCAAATTAATGACTTGAACAATCTTTTATCTTTCTATGGTGTGTTCCCTTTCCAACTGATGTAATTCGTGTGTACAGGTTAGACCATTAAAATGCTTTATGAATCTAGAGGCGATGTTGAAGAGAGATCTTAGCATAAGCAATCGCAGTCGTTCTTCTCGCTCCTCCAGCCATATATGATTAAGCAAGTCTTAGTTTATCTGGATGCAGATGTTTTCCATTTCCACTTCAGCTTGTGGTAGTAAAAAAGCATTAGGCAGCAGTTACTAGTATAGCTTCTTCCTGATTGTGTAATTAATTTGTATTTGATTTCTTTCAAGTATACAATGGACAACTGAACCCGGTTGTGGCCATTCTTGTACATTATTACTATGCATGTAGTATCATCAATCTTTTTTTCTAGAAATCAGGTCTCTAGTTTTATATGAAAAATGATTACTAATGTTAAATAAATTGTTAACATTGGGCATGCAACTATTTCCTCTCTGCCCATCTCAATCTGTTTCCATTCGAATCCCATATCCAAATCCATCTTCACTATTCAATCTTCCCCTAGCTTAATGGTAAATTTTATTCTTTACCTTCAATTACTCTCGTTTCCCACAGCTAACAATTTTTTTTTTTACTAGCCATTTTTTGGTATTTGGATCAAATTGTCTGAAATTGTTAGTCCAAAACTAACGCATTGGTATTTAATACGCGTGAAAAAAAAAAATATTATAGTTTTTACAAAAATAGATAGACACATTTTCTATTTTATAAAAATTAAGGAAAATTATTTCACCACCTAATATAAATAAATTTGATTTATAAAAATTAAGCAAAATTATTATTTTAGTTAAAAATAAAATTTTGTATGTAATTTTTCTATTACAATTTTGATTACTAAATATACATCAAATTTACTTATATTTTGAATAGTGACCACTTTAAAATTAGATGGTGGAATAGGGAAAAGAATTTAGAGATTACATCTAAAAAAATATAACTAAGAATAAATGGAGAAAAAAAAAGCAAGAAATTCTATAAAATCGGCTGCTGCTGGGGATTGAGAGCTCGGGCAAGGAATATTTATGCAAAATTCCCTTGCCACTAAGCCAAATTTGGGTTTTGTGATTGATTATGAAGACGCAATACTTCACTGCGTTATCACTCTGGACCCACTCTAAATACACAGACTGAAGCTGCATCATTGAAATTAACCTCAATTTTTCAATTAATTTCTGACATATTTTAATTTTTTAAAATTTTTATAAAAATATAATATTTAAAAAAATGTCCCTATTCATTACATAATGATACTCTATTGTTAGTTTCATATTAAATGTATTTAATTTTTATAATTAATTATAAAAATTTTAGTTTTTATTTAATTTTTTAATAGATATTATATTTGTTTTGTATTTTTTATTTTTGAAGTGCTTTTAACCACTAAAAATAATTTTACAATTTTTATAATTTACTAAATTTATGTGTTAAAAATTTTAAATGAATAATCAATAAATAGATTCAAAAAATTTTAATTAAAAACTGAAATTAATATAACGATTAATCGAAATTGATGTACCGTTCGGTTAACTAGTGCTCATGCATGCTTGTCCTAATATTTACATTGAATTATTGATTTTCTGTTATACTTGGTTTTGGTTTTATCAAGATGGCAGACTAATTCTTCTTACATGCCAATGTCCAGGTTATTGGGTTTTCTTTTTTTATTTTTAGGATTTTTTTGAAAAAAAAATTAAAATGGAACAGTAAAAAAATAATATATCAAAAAATGATATTTACTGTGCCGTTTTATACAAGTGTAAACCTTATTTTCACTTTCTATTTTCTTGTATAAAAAAGGGCAAAGTGAATTGCCGTTTTTTACACAAATTGTTATTCCTTTCCAAAATGCCCTGAGGCAGAGCCTTTAGCATTGCAGGTTGTCCCATCAATTTTTTGACCAGCCATTTCAATTTCCACTGCCATCAGAAGTAAAGACTAGGGGCTGAGATTGATTCTAAGACTGCTATTTTAGTAGCTCTAGAGCTTTTAATATTAGGTACTTTGTTCTCTTTTTGTTGCCATCAGAGCATAATATATTTATATACCAATTCAAGTCTTTTCTACTGTAGAAATTCTAATTTAAAAAAAAAATTGGATACATTATTGTAGAAATTCTAACTTAAAAAAAAAAGGATACATAATGGTGAAATTAATTAAATAATAGCCAAAATGGTAACTAAAAAGAGCTGAAAACTTTCTCACCACTAAAAAAATAAAAATAAACAAAAACCATTTCCGCTGTCGGGATTCGAAGAGGCAAATTCACATATTGCCAAAATTTTGTTTGTGCTCCAGCGGATCAGTAGACGCTGTCACCAGAATTGCAAAAACAATTATTATATTAAAGCACAAAAAGAAAATTATGGATATGATTTATGGAAATGATATACATCAGAGTTCCTATAAATTAATCTCTGTGTCCCAAAATTATACGACTCTAAATCTGAATTTTCTTCTCAATCTTTCAGGAAATTGAATTTTATAATATTATACTACTTGTAAATAAATATTTCAATCCAAATTTTCTTTAAATTTCATTTTTCTGCATTCATATTTTAATAAAAATTTGATAAAATATAAATTTGCCACAAAAGTATTTCAATTTTTGAAATAGTATTATTATTTGTTAAAAAAATATTATTGTTAAAATTATTTTAGTCGGAAATTATTAAAGTGATTTTCAGAATAAAATGACTTTAATTACAATATTTCAAAAATTAAAATATTTTTGTAATATAAGTTAAGACTCCACAAGCTATCAAGCACGAGTTGAATTTTTACATGAACATGTTTATCATTAAATAGTCAATTACAACTATCAAATATTCTTCCATAAATGATACTATATAAGCTATTTTATAAAAGAAAATAGAAAGTAGACGTGGGGTCCACACAGATATAAAACGGCACAGTGGCTGCCCTTTTTTGACACACTATTTTTAAATTTTTCTTACTATTACATTAAAATATTAAATTTTATTCAAAAAAATCCCAAAAAAAAAAAAACCCCAGGTTATGTTAATATATAGAAGTTTACACCTGTCCAGCTTCCAAATTTGCAGCACCTTATACATGCGCTTATTTACCTGCTTTCGCTGTTCATAGCTTCTCAATGTATCACTATAATTTATAGCGAAAGAAAGCTAAATAAATTGGTTTCGAATTGACTGCTGAATGACCTTCCATGTATAGATTTTTGTATATATATATATTTTTATTCTCAAGAAATAAGATGTTGATACCATTATGTCGGTTTTTATTTATTTATGTAGAAATAAAAAATTTTAGAACTCAAAAAACTTGGTCTCACTCACATTTTATCTATTCATAAAACCTACATATTTATAGTAAAATTTCTAACAACTATCAATGCAAAAAATGCCAATTAGCGCCTAAAACTAGCGACGGCATTATTTTCGTCGCCAATTTTGCGACGGATTTACAACTGCTTTACAATCTGTCGTGGGATGATATTTTCTTTTATTTTGCTACGAAATAGCGACGAACTGAAAAAAAGTCGCTAATTATAGTGGGAAGTATATGCGCCATGTTTAGCGACAAATATTTCCGTCGCACAATTTTATAATTTTTATTCATGGTTCCAAAAAATTTAGCGACGAACATTTTAGTCGCTAATTTGGTGGGAAAATATAGCGACGGTATAGCGACGGAACTGTCGCTAATAGTAATTTCTTACAGTAATTATATATCGACGGAAATATTTAGTCACTAATCCATCGCAAATAAATTAAAAAATATATTTTTTTATGTCACTCACATGATTTATGTATAGTTTCAAGTAATTTTAATATAGACCATATGAAATGAATATTTTATTTTGTAAAATAAAATTATAAATTATTTTATAAGTTGATAATAATTTTTTATCAATTATACCAAAATCTAAAGTTATTTATTTAGAAAATTTACATTTTTAATAATAATAATAAACTAATTGTTATGATTGTTATATATTTGTGTGTTTAAAATTAATAAAAATAAATATTTATAAAATAGTAATATAAAATTCATTATTTCATTTAAAATAATAATAAAAAATTGTAATTAATTTTTATTTTATAAAATTTAAACCAGATATTAAATTATTAGGAATTCTATTGATTTTTTTATCCATTATCCCCAAATATAAACTTATTTATTTAAAAAATAATATTTTTAATAATAATAATAAAGTAATTGTGGTCGCGTCGTCGTTCCACCCCCAGCATCGATCACTAAGTATATGAAACTCTACCCGACCCAAATAATCATAATAACTCTTTCTGAATATCTAATTCGGATCGAATTATTCGATTTATTTGGAAAGAGTCAGATTTTGCACATTCCTAAAGACATTGATAGACAATAGAGTTCAATCCAAGACTTAAACTCATACAAGTCAAAATGAATAAATTTTCTAATTTAATCCAATTTTTTAAAATCATACGAATCAATTTATATTTAAATTTTTACATGTTGAATTTGAATATAAATTGAATTAAATTTTGACAAATTTAATATCATATTATATAAAATATTTAATTTTTAATTTATAACTACATAAGTATTTAAAAAATCAGAAAAACTGTTTTAATTTGAACAGTTAAAAATCAAAATATTTTTTTTAAATCCCCTCCTCTCAATCCTATTGACAAAAATGAAATTATAAAAGAAGAAAAAAAAACTTATTTATTTTGACTAGATGATTGGAGAATTTTAATATATAATTTATATATAAATTTTATTATTTTAACTGTACAAAATTTATTTAAAGTCATTCGAATAAAGTTGATGTAAAACATTTAATTATTTAATTATAGGTAAGAAAATTTATTTTGGCTAGAGTAATAGAGATTCATAATTTTTTAGACCATATATATATATATATATATATTTGGATGTAAAATTCTCTCGGGGCCTTAGATAAACCTAGAAAAAAATTATTAGTCAAAAGAAATGAAAAAAGGCCTTAGAAAAACCTAGAGGAGGCGGAGTCGATTCCTTGGGTTCTAGACAGACGCTGTCATCCTTCGCCACCGATGATCCTTCGCAGCCACTGTTTCCCCGCCGTAGCCGTCAGCCACGCCATCATTTCTCCTTCTTTGATTCACTTCCTTTCTTCATCTGTTAGTTCCTCTTTTTATCTCCTACCGAGAGTCCTACCACCCAGATCCAACACTGGTTCCCTTGGGATTGCCCAGTTGGTTGAGAAGCTTGCTAATCCCTTAACCGCTGAGGAGTCCTTGTCTACCACCACCGTCAGAGGTTGGCCTTCCTCTGATTACTTTATTAAAGGCACCCTATTTATACCCATTTTTTTCTGTTCCCCTTTCTTTTTCTTTAATTTTAAGCGAGTTTTCTAATTAGGTTTGGTTACTGATGGTTAATTGATGATGTCTTGCTCTGCAATTTCTTCCAAAATTGTTATTTTCCATAAATTTGTACAGAAAACAATATATATGAGAAAAAAGGGTCGGTTGAATTATCTGGTCTTGAATTAGCTCGGGCAGATTGGGCACATTAGCTTGCTTAGAGTCTTAACCTTTAGGTTTCACTCTCAGGTCTAATCTACTTCCAACTTGTGCTTAATTACTGGTACTAGAATGTTTATGGCCAATGCTGGATGATGAGTTTTGGAAATTCTAATTATATAACATGCTCTGTTTGTGGTGTTTTTAATGTTTGAACAACAGATGGATAGTTTTATAGACTCTGTTTAGTCTTGAGATGGAGATTATTAGACTTTTAAGCTCTGTTGGGTTCTAATGTGTGGCTTTGAGGACTGTAATGTGCTCTTATCTGATGATCTCAAGGTGGTTGTTGTATCAGGTTTGATTTTGGCTTTGGTAGTGCTTACCAGTTTGCCTTTGTTCTATTCTTTATGGGTTGCTGTTGTTTTGAGGGGTTTTGTAACTCAATTAGAAGTTGGCAACAAGGGTATATGAGTTGGTAGTACCTAGTGGGTATCTAATATTGTTGTAGTGGTTCTGAGAAATATATTTTGGATAGCCAGTTTCTTGATAGATGATTGGTTTTTGACAGTTTCTTCTACAGGCTCTCGTTATTTGGCTAACCTTTCTAGTTTTTCTCTAGTTTTGTTATGTTTTTAAGTTCTTTTTGGTTTGGGGCTATCTTAATTTTATCTTCTACATAGGTTCTATTTTCAAATTGCTTGGGCATTGTTAGTTTTGTTCTATTTTTTGTTTAATTTGTTGTACTCTGATTTATTCAGTTTTGTTATGAAATTTTTTAACTTATAAAAAAACCATTCCAGAAAAAATTTCTCATAATAGATTTTAAAGTTTTAATGATGCATACTGGCATCTTAGAAAAGACTTATCCCATTTGTGTCTACTCTTTGTGAGTTTTTCTTTTCTTTCAAGTATTGAAATCCCACGATTTTCTCAATGCAGCTATCTTTCTCTTAGAAAACTTTGTAGTTATGTAATTCATCATCATCTCTGATATTTCTTGATCCTTTATTGCAGTTATGTAAGATTGATTTTGAGTGCAAGGCGAGGAAAATAGTTGGTTGCTCTTGCGTTGTGGTTAAGGTACAAACTTATTTTGAATTGTATTCTTGTCTTTTGTCGAATTAATCTGTGTATAATAGATTATATCAAACATCTTTTGACAGGCTATGGTGATTGATGAAGCGGAAACTTTTCTTTTTCGACCTCATTTGGGACTAAGAGCAAAGTACCATGTTGTATGTCTTGATCATACATTTTATTGTTGCCAACCAAAGGCTCATGATTATTAGGAATCTAAAATTTCTAACTAGACATAAATGTCATTTGTCTGCATTGCTATTTGCTTTTGAATATTTGTTCTAGGTAGTGCACAAGTTCAAATTTATGCTCCTGTGTCACAATTTTCTGATACTTCTACAGCTGTGTACAAAATGTTCAAACAAAGAAAAGAAAGATAGCAAAACTTGTGTATGTGTGTGGGATAATATGCCTGTATAATGCCTGTAAGGTTAAGAAAATTAAGAGAATCACATTAGACCGATGATCCCCTTCTAACAGCAGAAAGCTATTTTCGCAACATGCAAACCAACAACATCATGACATTTCAATTATGCCTTTACTTGCAAATTTATATATTAAAAACTGGAATTGTTCTTAGAGTCTCTTGTGATGGAAATTTCTTTGTTAAACTGAAGAACAAGGTAAAATTTAAAGGATAGGATTGGGTTATATAATATTTATAAAATTATAAATAAGAGTATATAAATTCTTCTTCCTTGCATTGATTCCAAAGAACTGACTTTTAATAAGCATATATAAATTCTTCTTCCTTGCATTGATTCCAAAGAACTGACTTTTAATAAGCGTATATAAATTCTAGCTGCTGCCGTTTATCTCAACCAACTTCAGCTCATTAAGGGTTGAGCCAACCATGAATTTGAGCTTTTCTCATCCAATTCGATATGTAAGTTTCCATTTTTCTTTTGTTATTATGTTCTTTGTATCTTAATTATCATATCTTGTTGTTATTTGCTGTCGATCTTTGAGAAATGTTCTTAAAAAAAAGTAGTCGTGGAGTCCTCAAACCCCTTATTTAATTGCTAAGAAAAATATCAAATTCGGTTTCTATTGCTAATTGTGAAGTAAAATTGTTAATTTTTCTCAACTTCCTTCTGATTTATAAATAAAAATTGTCACTTCTATTAGCATCACGCTCAGGGATCCTCAAACCCCCATCTGTAGCTAAGAATAAGGTCAATTTGACGATTAAAGTGATTTTACAGCCCAATTGATTTATTTGCTTCTTTCATAATTTAGTTTATATTCATTGCAGTTTTGTTAATTTGTTAAAATTGTTTATTGGATTATTGAATTAAACAACATGTTTAATTAGTAATATCAGCTAGAAAATTAAAGGAATAGCCATAGAGATAGAAAATGGGCTGGATTAATGAGTTAAACAACATGTCTAACTAAGTACTTAATATATATGAAGTATAACCAAATTGATTGTTACGAATTCTTACGTAAGAGGGTAAATGTGACTATGAGGACATGTTACTAGCTACATGTTATTTTACCATGATGTTAACTTTTTTAATATTATATAGTTTTGACCAGTTTTGTATCAACTTTACAAATGAAAAACTACAATAGATATTTATCTAATATCTTATTCTTACTTATATTTTCGTATGCATTAAATTTTAGAAACTTCAATTTTGTTTTCAGCCCTATCAACCTAGTAGTAATTTTATTGTAAATGAACTTAAGCTCACATGACCACTCCAACTCTACTTACTTTGGAAATATACATTTGTCTTTTTCTACCTTATTGTTCTCGTGGTATTTTCTATTGTGGCTTGATATGCAAATAAAGCTCTTTGTCCTATATGACCAATATTTTAGGTTCAAATTAGTGAATACATAAGGAACAAGGTAGAAATTAAGCGTTATCTGAAATCACTCACGAGTTTGTTGAAAGTGAGTCTTTAGACTGAACAAAATCCATTATCCCTCCAAAGAATCCAATTTCTATGGAATAAAAATCCAAAATTATATTTAGGATTATTGGGAGAACAAAATACCAAATTCATTATAGAAGTTTATGGTTTCAAACACTAGCTAGGAGTAAAACAAAAGCTAACAATATCACACTAACAATTATAATTTTGTATTTATTACCTTTGTTTTTGTACGTGTTAAATTCCTTATCTTTTCATCATCTTCTAGCTCACAAATTCGCTTTAGCAAACCCAGAATCACCATTTTTGCATGCAAGGGCATAAGGGTCAGACCATGGAAAAAAATTGCATTCATTAACTTCCTGCATCAAACAAGATTCCAAACACATTTCATTTAACAATAAATCTAGATTTACACCAATTTAAAAATAAGGAAGTAACAAAATTGACAACAAACTCAATCTGTCATGTTAGTATTTTGGGACCTATTGTGTAATAGGATGGTTAGATTTTGTGGCTTGAGATGTTAGACTAGTGCTGGAATTTAAGATGATGCACATATCCATTTAGATGCTATTGAAATGGACGCCAGATTCTTAATGGGTTAAGATTATCTGGATGCTATTTAGAAATAAATCACTTCATGGGAAACTATTTTCTTTATCCTGTTTTTCTATTAACAGTTGTACCAATTGTATCTGAGATGCAATCTCCTCAGTAATTATGCAGTTATGAATATCATTTGATGGCTGGGGCATGAGCATTTTGGTCATAACAAATGGAAATATATTAAACGAACTGATGTTGTGATCTCCTCTTGTGATTGAGTCAGCATTATGTGGTTTATTGCTGTCACAAGCTTCAGTTGTTTTTTTATTTTATTTTCTCTTCAAAAACATGTTAACAATGCTTGTGCCTTCTGTTTCTATATGTGCTTTTGTATTTTAGATTTCCTTGGGATCATAGTCCAACTAATTGCAGTATTATGTACTCATCATCATATTTTCTAAATGGGGGTTGTTTCTTATGTTGCAGGTCTAGGCTGGACTTATCCATGTGACTTGTGGAGTGTTGGTTGTATACTCATGGATCTATGCTCAGTAAGTCTTGCATGTCTCAATATTTGCATGAACTTTGTCAAAATCGTGTTTTCTCAATATTAATTTTTAAACTATTTCATAAGAAAAAAAAAGTTATTGGTTGAGTTAATTACTTACACATTATGATAGAGTAAACCAAAATCCTAAATGATATGTGATTGGTTGATATGTAAGCAGGGATATTTCAATTACAAAACAAATGGAGCAGTTTCTTGCAAACCAAGAGTAGTTTCTGGCCAAAGACTATCGGTAAAGAGGGACTGCATTTAGGCTTAGGGTATATTACAACAGCAATATTAACAAGGAGCTAATTCTATATTTAGTAGAAAATTGTAAAGATTTAATTTATTAGTTATTAATTTTAGGAAAATTGATTGTATAAACAATATTTTGTTTTATATATTGTTTTTTATGTTAACTCTATATTTGTAATGAATTCACTACAAATTACATATATATATGAAAATATATGATTATTATTTATATTTGCATCTATTATATATGAATTTTATAATATAAGATTATTATTTATATTGTATACAGGATGAAAATTTAAAAATACATTAAATGAAAAAAATTAAATTATGCAATAATTTAGCGATGGATTCGCGACAGCAACTGTCACTACGTATAAACATTAGAATTTAACAAATACTTAGCGACCAATATTTCGTCGCTAAATTTACAGTAAATTAATAATTAGCGACGGATTTTCACGACGGAAATGTAGTCGCTAAATATTATTATTAAAATTCCGCGACTAATTGTGAATATAAATTAGCGACGGAAACCATTAGCGACGAATATTTTTGTCGCTAAAGTAGCGACTGATTTAAAATCCGTCGCTAATATATTCTCGAATGGGCTTTAGCGACTGTTTGTTGCGTCGCTAATTTATTTTAGCGATGGAATTATGGTAATTAGCGACGGATGTGTATAATCCAAAATATTCCTAAAAATATGATTATGAAACAATAAAATCAAATTCAAATTTAAATATAATAATCCCAAACGCTTTTGCTCCTTCTACTTCAATTTTCGACTCAATTTTTATTGATTTCAATAATATTGTTCTTCATGTCAATTTACATGGAAGAAGCTTCCTGTAGTCGTTCCCATTTACCAGTTCATTTTATTTTTCTTGTATTACTTTATTCCTTCGGTTGAAGTTGCTGGACATGCATGTTGATTCAATAAACTATGGAACATCAGATGCTTAATGATACTACTTTTCTAGCATATTTGTGGACATAACACTCTTCACTGCACTATTCAACTACGTAGTTTCAAGGTGTTATAGGTTAATATTGCTGTTTAGTGTTTACTATTAAATTATCAAGCTTCCACTAATTGCAGTTTCTTCATTTTTTACCATCTTCCTTTAATTTAAGTAAACATAACTGCTCTGCCTCCTGAGGAACGTCGAGAAATTGGCCCATTTCTCCACTACAAATTAAAACATCCAAAGCTACAGCCAATTTCTACAGAAGGTGGCTTAGCAGCTGCAGGATCTGCAAAGGTTGAAGAGAAAAAAAGAGAAAACATCCTTTGACGTGAAGTTGGAGAAGTTCGACGCAGCAGCAAAAATGAAGGTGATTAAAGAGGTTAGAGAGCTTTCAGGAGGCCAAAGATCTTGTTGAGAAGGTTCCTGTATGTTCTGCTTAAACAAGGAGGAAGCAAATGACATAATACAGAAATAAAAGACAGAAGAAGTGATCGAAAAAGTATTCTAATGGTTAACGCACTCTAGCTAGAAGACGGATCCCGTATTTTACCAGAACAAAATTATATTTTGAAATTCAGAACTGCGCGATTTTAGAGTTTAAATGGGATTAAAGCTTTGCAGTTCTTTGGCTATTAAGAATTAAGGGCAATTTAATTTCTAACTTCTCCAACACATCTCAAAACTCTTCTCAAAAAAATATAATTTTTTGCATGCAATTTATTTTTTTAGCCGATTGGAATTTTCATTCCAAATAAAGATAAAAACTTAACGTTTTAATATTTTTGTAAAAATAGATTATTTTGAGTGGCAAAAATTGATTATTTAAATACTTTAAATATAAAAACTGACAAAATAAAAAATTATAGTACAAAATTGCCGTTAACCCAATTAATTAATACTTTGCGCATTTAGTCTTTTTTCTTTCTGAATTGACAAAAATTTTCTAACATATTTTCTATTTGAATTTAGAATTTCAGTAGTCAATCCATTTACGGACTGCCTGCTGATTCTTCTTTTTCTTCTTTTAATTTGATTTATATGCCTTCAATTTTTCCTTGTGTGCTTTTTTTCATGTTTTTTTTTTTTTGCGATTCTCTTTTCTAATAATTTTCATATTGACATATGTCTAAACTTTTGAGTTTTATTTATTGTTTGTATAATTGTTTTAATTTCTTATAGTTTTTTTGTATTTTTTATTTTAATAAATTGATATCTAAAATTTTTAATCTCATATTTAGTTGTTGTAATTATTTAAATATTATTTTTGTTTTTTAGATTTGGTTCTTTTATTCTAGATCTATATTTTGTAATTAATTAAAATTGAATGCCATTTCACGATTTTAGAGTTTAAATGGGATTAAAGTTTTGCAATTCTTCGGTGATTAAGAATTAAGAGCAATTTAATTCTCTAACTCCCCCAACACAAACTCTTCTCAAAAATTCTTTGAGCTTAACCATGCCTACATTGCCGATCGACCTTGTGCTAGAGATACTTAACTACCTACAGGTGGAGAGTGTCCTTCGGTTCAAATGCTTATCAAAACGATACTGTCGTTTAATTGACAGCCCGACTTTCGTAAACCTTCACAAAGATCATACCATTAAAACCAGAAGAAATATCAGTCTTATTTTTGACAACTAGATCTATGATGATAAAGAACCGAAAGAGGAACATCCTCGTACGCGAGATACAACTGCAACACAATCTTTCTTTGAAGGTCACTAAAGCAACTTCAGGCCTTCACAACTCTTTCAGTGTACTTGCCTCGTGCAATGGATGGATCCTTTTGTTCTATTCATCTAACGTGTGGAGAAATTGGGTATTTTTTAAAAAAATTTCAAAAACAGGAGCTACAACAAAAATAATTTAAAATTTGGGGTGCTAGAAACCGGTATCTGACTTGGAATGCCCCAAGATGGAGTTCTTCGTTACTGGGAAATTGTTCAGTCCATATTTAGAGAGTGTACAAATAGCAGAAGACGAAGATGGATGGCAGCCTTAATAATATTAATCTGCAGTACTTGTTCAAAGAAGTAGTATGTATTGATTTTGCTTAGCTTACACCAGAGTTGCTCTGCTTTTTCTTTATGATCACTGCATTTCTTTAATAACTTAACGCTATGGAAAAACATTCGCAAGTTTGGTGGGCTATGTAAGAGTTGCTTCATAAAAGAAAATTTCTCATCTCCAACAATATATGACGGGATTATTTTTGGCATTTTTTGCAGAATGCTAGAAAACACTGTAGACAAATGCCTTCTCACAGGAGAAATGGAATAACATTTCCTTTGTAGTGTGATACTTTCAGTGGATGGGTTTAGATATTTTGATTTTTAATACATATCTACAAATCAAAATGTCCTTCTAAAAATTATATATATATTTTTTAATGTTTATATTAGTTATTAAAATTTAATACGATAATTTAGAAATCAATCATTCAATATGATATGATGTTTCAAAAAATATATGGATTTAATATGAAAATTCGACCCAAAGTGATTCGGTACAAAGATAATCTAATTCTAAAATAACTCGAAACTAATGACCCAATAATGATCCGACTTAAGACTGCCCAACCGAATCCATTTGACGTATATAATAATATGATTTTAAAAGTTAGTACATATTTATTTATTATTTAGGCTTAAATCATAAGCAAGCCTCATATTTACCATTTTTTTTTTTTGAAATCATGTTTACCATATTTATACTTTGCCCTTCGTACTCAGTTTATTCTCTTAATACATCATGTGCTTGCTATTTTTTCCAAGGTACAATACATAAAAACTTGTTTAAAGTTAAAAAAATACTTAAAGCTTTACGAATGACAAATGGCATTTTACACATATAAAATTAATACAAATAATTTATTGTTCGTATTATCTTTTTAAAATCTTTTAGTATGTGAATTTCTTTTTTTAAATTCAAGGGATGGTAGTTAATAGATTATTTTTCAAATTCAGATATGTAAATATCATTTGTAAACTTGAAATGTATGATTAAATATTTTTGCAATATATATATATATATAAACTCTTAAAAAGCAGAATTATATTCCACTTGGGATGTACTGCTATTTCTTTTTCCAAAGAGTAAAATGCCTTCTCAATTGAAGAATCGGAAAAGAGGAGCAAAGCCAAAGGAATCGATGTTTATATATAGCATAAAAGAATTGGGTAAAAGAAATAAAACAAAAAAATAGAAAAAAGACAAATCAATGTAGAGCCCCACATTCAAGAAGTGAGTGTTATACACACACATATATATACACGCAAGCGCATACACATACTTTCAAATCCCTTAAACTTATTAAAAATTTAAACAATATCCTATATACTATTAAAAATATATATAAAAACCTCCCAAAACAACAGAAGAAAAAAAGATTTTGTCATTTAAACTCCACATGGCGTTATTTTTACGCTATTTTAGAAAATGAATTTGAATTTAATTCAATTCAAAAACTAATTTATGAAATGAGTATTGTCCAAATCATCGTAAAAAGTAATATATTTATATAACCTGCTGTACATGAGGAGAAATTTCTAAGTCTGTGCTACACCATATGCGAAAAGTTAGTTGCTTCTGTGGATGTCCAAATCAAAATCACATAGCTAGATTTCAATATTAAAAGAAAAGAAAAAATTAGATATCAAAAGAGAGAGAGAAGCAAGTAAATTCATGTGAAAAATAAAAAAGCATGAAAATGACTAAGTTAATGGAATCCAGATTCATTGAAGCACAGAAGAAAAGAACATATCTCTTTCAATATATAACATATAGGTTTAAAAAATAAATAAAAAAGAAAAGTAAAACTTCCTAATTAGGAAAGTTTTAAATGTGCAAGGAAATTTTGATGCTTTGTTATTTTGCATTAGATGGATGGAGATATACATACAAGCCTGACGGGACAAGGCAATGCCAAAAACATTTGAACTAATTAATAAACGGATACAACAAATCTTCTACATCCACAAAACATCATTCAAGATTTTTCAGTACATTTTCTCCAGTAATTTTAATTCTCATTCTCCACCACTATATTTTACTCTCTATAAAACCCTTTGTTTGCTCATTAGGAGACTAAATTTCTGGACTGTATTATATATATTTGCATCAATTTTGTACTAAAGTAGATAATTCAAGGTTTAATTTGGCTAATTTTTATATTTAATTTTGTTAATTTGGTAACCAATTTTGTTATACATTACCCATACTTTTTTTTAATTAATTCAAAGGCTAAGCATCACTTTTGGCTTTTACTAACAAAAGAAAATTGGTTCTTCCGGTTATATACCGACTTAATTTTTTTTTTTTAAATTGAGTTTGAATTTTATTTTTTTTTCAATTCCTTTATTAAAAAACAAGAAAGGAAATTAGATTTATGCGAATATTTATAAGTTTAAGTTTATATTGAAAAACTATATTCCCATCTAGATTTCTTCCTTGTTATTTTTACTTTATGTGTTGTGTGTGTGTGAGTATATACACACAGACACATTATTTTTAAGTAATGAGACGCGATAATAGAATCATTTTTTCTTAATTAAATGTGTTGAGTTTGAATTCTAAATATAAAATACCTTTAAATTACACTTGGCAGGGAATATTTTGGCCTTTATGTGCCTACATAGTGTAAAACCGAATTATTCCTAGTTGTGGATTTTGATTATCGAAATAATTCTTAAAAAATCTACATGAAATAAAGGCATCTAAAAGTAATAAAATTTGGAAATTTAATTATTTGTATGATTTTTAACTGGTTTATATATGTACATAGGTCTTTCAAAAAGTTGAAACATTAAATTAACATTTCCACTAATTAAATAAAGGATTAAGCTTAAGAAACAATTTGGTAAAGAGGTGTTATGCTTTGACTTTAACTGATTTCTGGTTTAGGAAAAAATCCTTGAGGGGAATGAGTGAGTGTAAGGCCGAAGCTATATTAATATTGTACTATATAATAATTCGGTACATAAGAGTATAGCGTTTAGGAAAAAGACTTTATATGAATTAAAATTGCACATCAGCTGATAAGGTGGAAAGTTCAATTTTTCACATCCATTTGTATGTAATTGGCAGTTTTTACTTTTTAGCAACACAACAAAACAGAGAATCCAAAGTTGAGTTAGTTCTACTGCCGGAATAACCTGCAAATTTTGTCGACGATTTCATCCCTTTACGGCAAGTTGGGTGTGTCTGTATGCAGCCATGAGTTCAGAATTTAATTTTACAGAGTGGCAAATTTTCCATATATACTATATTACACTCCATTCAAATATGAATATTACATAGAAAAAGGATGTAAGAGTTAAATTTTGAGCTTATATTAGTTGGAGATATACACCTAGTCTGAAAGAGTCTTACCTCAGCTTCTTGGTGCAACTACTACCAAAGATGAGCTATGTCAGTTTGGTTTTACTGGGTCCAAGATTGGACAACTATCCTGTTTCCTCGGCACACCGAAATCCAAATGTCTTGATGCTAACCCAATGTAAATACATTGTCTACTTATTAAATTGGGCAAAGATGTATACTTGCAGTCCTATGGGTGTCCTGCAAGTAAATCAAAGCTGTGTATTACTTAAGAAAAATATGGAGCTATTATGACGGCAACTTTTGGCGTGGCTTCGTCTTTCGTCGCGTGAGATAGAGCGGCACCTACTCAATGGTGTGAGAATTTGAGTGCCACATATTTGACAGCCAATTCAATTTTTCATCACCACACGAAGCATATGGAGATCGATTTTCATTTTGTGCGTGATTAAGTGAAAAACAACTTGTTGCAAGCGAAATACATTGGATCTTGTTATCCGTATTTAGCTGATGTTTTTGCCAAGCCCTTTGACTGAGGATAGCTTTGTTTGGTTATGTGACAAGTTGATTGTGTTGTCTAACCCCGCTCAACTTGCAAGGGGGACTAATAAGGAATAAAATTATAATCGTAGCAACTGTTGTATTTTAAGAATACAATTGGGATACTCTTATATAAATATTTATTAGTTAATTATTGTTAACAGAAAACTATTGAGCCTTTAATCATTAAAATTCCTTAACCTTTCACCTAAGTTTGGGTGATCGAAATAAATAAGTTGCGAACCCTCATCTTTATGTTGTTAATTAGTTTTGAATGCAAAAACTGGCATATGTGTTTAATTGAAGTGTTGATGATTGGACTTATTCTAATTTAAGATTGAAAGAACTTGCATAAAACATGGGTGCTTTAATTGCTCAAAACTGATGAGCATATTTATTGATCAGTTGTACTTCCTCCATTTTTTTTATCTGTCACTTTTGAGTAAAATTTAAATTTTATTTATCTGTTATTTTTAGACTTTCAATATAATTTAATTTATTTTTTCAATTTATTTTTCTTTCACAATAAAGTCAGAACTAATAAAATTTGATAATTTAGTCTTAATCACGTAATTTAATACTAAATTTAAGTTTATTTATTATTTTTTAATATTGATAAAAATAATAAAAGTGACTGATAAAAAAAACGGAGGGAGTACTTAATAAAGCTTTCAAAAATTCTAAAATCAACTTTTTTTTTTCTGAAGCAATTTTTACTATTTCAAATAAAGATGAAAACCTTAAAGATGAATAGTTGGAGTTGAAGGGGTTAATAATAAATAATGGAGTGAGGGTGAAATGTTAGATTGTGACATACAATAGTGCATTAATTGGATTAGGTCTTGCATTGAAGTTGTGCACATTTCACCATCATTTGAGGGTCCTATAACCAAATCATCATGCTTCCTTTTTTAAAAAATAATAATTATATATACACACACGTATTAGTACGTACTTTGCCTTTGAGATCAATATCAATAATTGAATATAAACTAATTAATATTCCTATACAAGAAAACTTTGTTTCATCTTCCTTGTACATATTAAATTAAGAAAATTGTGTTGATAATTAACAAAGATAACCAAAAATAATGAATCAAATAACCTAATTTCCATCTATAGCTAAACAGAAGGAAGCTGCGGTATTGGACTTTGAGCTTGTTAGGCTTTATTTTTATGAAATGCAACCAAATGAAGCCTCATTATAAGGTTGAATTCAATCCTTTTTCCGTGCAATTTGTTAGGCTTTAATCAACTCAAGTTTTCGACCAACAATTCTACATATATAGCATGTGGGGTCAAATGTAAAAGCCTATGAGATTTAATTTTTAGATAAATCAATATATTTTTTTCTAATTAGGTGATATTCGAAACTTCAGAATTGTAGAAAAAATGTTATTTATGAAATTTATATCGTTAATATATAACTTTTGTTTAGGAAAAAAGAAAAAGGTCTCAGCTTTGCAAGCAAATAATAGTAGAATCTTTTGGATGGTTGTCATGTATACGTATATGGTGGAATAAAAAGTATAGAAATAAGATAGAAGTTGCTCTCTATGTGGTCCTAGTGGTTGATATGGAGAAGATTTTGCAGTTGGAGTGTACATATTTTTTCAAACAAAATTACTAGGGTCTCCCTATTTTAGAAGTAAGCTTTATTTTAGACTAAAGCCATGAATGGAATGTTCATTTAATTTTCTCAAATTGTTTATACTTTCAACCATATGTTATCAAAATAATTTATATAGTATTATGAATTGATTTTTTTTATAAGCCAAAGTCAAGATTTTGCAGAGAGATTACAGCAAGACTCAGTTCCAGTAGAGCAACAAATATAAAGACCAAAACCAGAACCCAGGCCAAATAAACACGGGGCAAGACACAAAAACTCTGATCCAAAGCAGACCCAAAGAAACCAAGGAAACCACCCTGATCCAAGACAGAAGCAAGACACAGAAACTCATACACCTGATGACCATCCTTCCACTCGAGGTAGAGTCAAAACCTCTGTCATCAACATCAGCAAGGCTATAGCCAGCTGAGAGAGCACAAAAACAACTAGATGCACCAAAGGGATCTACATACGGCACATCAATTCTAAAGCCCATCCAAAGACAAAATTTAAAGCCTCCAACCAACAGAGCCCAACGAATACAATCGAACGACTAGCTAAAGCCATGCAGCAAAGGCCGACCTCTTTGAAATGCCCTGTTTTGCCAAACCATCAGCAACATGATAACTATGGAAAATACATCTTCAAAGACCCAATCAGGTTGGTCCAACAACACTTGACACGACCCAAGCCCAATAACAAAAAGGCAAAACATGAGCTGGAAGACAAGACAGGAAGACATGATATCCGATCGGACTGATGGGACAGCACGTCCTGTCAATCCACTGACGCAAACCAACGCCCATACTCTCCACCAGCTCACTGTCACATCGTCGCTCACCTGCTCCAACTGTCGGTTGTCGCGTCCTAAGGTACTCGAGTATCCCTTCAAAGAACTCCTGTAAATAGCCTGAAATACAATGGCTCCAAGTATTGACTATCTGAAATTCTCTCTCTAAAAGCTACTAACTTAAGCTTTGGAGTGCTAACGTCCGGGTCCGACCGGACACTCCTTCTTGCAGGTTTTGTCACCCGAGCAAATCGTCAGCTGCTAGCTCTTCTTATTACAGATAAAGTCAAATCTTGCTTTATCATTTGGTGCTCTTGTTGAGAGAAAATGGAAGGTTCGAGATCCAATAAACAAGCAACTTCGGGAGAGTATAATCACAGCGGTCAGGGTAGATCTAGGCCCTCAGAAAGAAGAGAAAGGTATCCCAGATCCCCTACTAGGGCAACCTCCTTCCAGAATTCAACGGCATAGCCATGCGACAATCGGAAGATACCTCTATCACCATCAGGAACATGCACATCATCCTTAGTGACTTCACTAAAAGCATAGTTCAAACTTTAAAAAAGGAAAAAATGCCCAGAACTTATGAAAGAAGTCATGAAATGGATTTCACAGCCGAAGACTTCGAAAGAAGAAGAAACAAGGGGATTTTCATCAACGAGCCAGGAGCTCATGATAGTAAAAGGATAGCGCCAGAACCCCAGGTAGATATGACAAGGGAAATGGCACAATATCCTCAAGTAGAGATTCTCCATACATTCCCAGCAGATCTTCCACCTCATCCATACATTCCCAACAGATCTTTCACCTCATCCATTAGGGATGATTTATCTTTCATGTGCACGCCTAATCATAGCCATATGAAGCGGCGAAGAGATGAATATGCCCCGCAGCCATAAGCAGGGAGGACAAATGGTTCAAGTAGAAGTTCAAGTAGTTTGGCTTGACAGGCTCTAAAAAAGGAGTATTTGAGGACAACACCTGCGGCAACACGGCCTCACCGTTTTGTAAGGAAATCACAGAGTCAAAGCTACCTCTTAGATGGTGAGACATGATAATGGATAGGTATATATGTAAGACTGACCCTGCTACTCATCTTGCAGAATATCTAATGAAAGTGCAGGTCTACACCTACGATGAAAGGATTGCCTGCAGGATATTCCTTACCACGCTGGGAGGAGACGCTCTCACATGGTTCCATAAGCTCCCGCAGGGTTCAATCACCTTTTTTTTTAACAATTAAAGGAGCTGTTCATCACACAGATCATTGTACAGAACGAGCGCCAAAATCTGTGAGCAATATATGCAATCTCTATCAGAGGACTAATGAAAGTCTTCAAGACTACATCAATAGATTTCAAGCCACAAATGTCGAAAGTGAGGAATGTAAGCGTGGAAATGGCATCCTCTGCCTTAGCCAATTGCACTATTGATAGGCCATTATTTGAACCAATTACAATAAGGCCGCCAATAAGCCTTTTCGATCTGATGGAAAGAGCTAGGCAACACATTCAACTAGATGACGTTTTGAGGTCCAGTTGATGTAGAAGAGGCAACATTAGGGATAGGCTACAACACCCGAATGGGCAATCATTCAACCGCGCTCCAATGTCCGAGCGGATTATAAGGAGCCCTGAGAGAGCCTCCACTTCGAGAAATTTAGGAAAATGAAAGGAGGCAGAACGATCAAGGTTTGATTGGGGTACCGGTCAGCAGGCTTGAACTTTCACTCCACTTAACACCAATCATGTGCAAGTGTTGATGTAGATCAAGAAAAATTACCAAAAGGTGAACTGGCCGAAGAAGATGGATGAGAAAAGCAGAAGGACCAGGAACCATAATAAGTACTACAAATTCCACAAGGATTTCGGTCATACAATCGATAAATGTCACCAGCTGAAAGAAGAAATTGAGCGACTCTTACAAAGAGGGTACCTCAAGAGGTTTGTAGGTCCAACCTGAGGGATAAGCCCCTGTAGACAATTGAACCATAAGAAAGATGATTTCGATGATAACGACGATGACGATGAGCGAAGAAAGCCAAAGAATACGGATCCATACCAACCATATATCGGCATTATAAATATGATAACTGGGGGGGTCATCTTATGGAGAGGATCTCTCTAGAAAAAGAAAGGGGAAGGACATTTATGTCTTCCATACATCCGAGCGGCCAACTCCAGTCACCATATCCAGTGAGGATGCACAAGATGTAGTGTTCCCTCACGAAGATGCCCTTATCGTCAGGGTACGAATCAACAATTTTGGTGTAAAAAGGATACTGGTAGACAATAGAAGTGTTGTGAATGTGCTTACATTGCAAACCTACAGAGCAATGGGGTTATCGATCGAAGAGCTCAAGCCGAATGCCATGCCACTGATCGGGTTGGGCAATGCTACAGTGCCAGTGGTAGGGGTCGGTTGATTTATTCGTCAAGCTCGGCCAGGAAGCCCTCGCCCATGCCTACAAGGTAACACTTATGGTTATTGATATGGTTTTTTCTTATAATGCCATTTTTGGCAGACCTCTACTCTTTTAAATTAGAGCTGTCACCAGCATCCATTACATGGTGATAAAAATTTCGACAAGAGGAGGCATCACCATCTTGAAGGGTGACCAAAAGGCATCGAGAGAGGCCTATATTGCTATGATCAAGCACCATAAAGAGACCATGATAGTAGAACCAGGTCTAGAGCGACTTGAGCACGCAGAAGATTGGAGAATGGATCCAACAGAGGAGGTCAAGACAAGGACGCTTACGAAAGGCAAGGCTATTCAAATTGGCACCAACATGAATACGGAGATTGAGGAAGCCGTCATATAGGTTTTGATGATCAACCAGGCATCCTTTGCCTAAAAGATGAAAGATATCGTCGGGATCGACCCTAGCGTGAGCACCCACAAACTCAACATGGATCCAGCCTGCAAGCCGGTTAGGTAGAAGCTGTGAAGGCATGCTCCCGATCGGAAGAGATTTATCTCCAATGAGGTCAACAAATTATTAAAAAAGGGTACAATCCAAGAGGTTGACTACCCCGAATGGCTCGCCAATGTTGTTCTGATAATGAAGAAGTCGAGAAAGCTGCGGATGTGTGTCAACTTTACGGATCTTAACAAAGCGTGTCCAAAAGACAACTATCCCCTACCAAGCATAGACCAACTGGTGGACGCCATTGCCGGTCATGCCATCTGTTCCCTCCTCGATGCTTATGCTGGATACTACCAAATCATGATGTGGTTGTTGGATCAAGAGAAAACCAGTTTCATCATAGATTATGGCACCTTTTGCTACAAGACCATGCCATTCGAATTGAAAAATGTAGGTACCACTTATCAGCGCTTAATGAATAAGATTTTCAAAGATAAGATCGGGCAGAGTGTGGAGGTTTATGTGGATGATATGATCGTCAAAAGCAAAAGCCCCGAAGAACATCTTGTCGATCTGGCAAAGATCTTCAACAAGCTGAATAAATTTTAAATGAAGCTCAATCCTGAAAAGTGCATTTTCGGGTTACATTCAGGAAAATTTTTAGGCTTTATGATCTCTTAAAGGGACATCGAAGCCAACCCTTACAAAATAAATGCAATTTTGGAGATGCAGCCACCAAGCAGTGTGAAGGACATTCAAAAATTGAAAGGTAGAATAACAACCCTTGGACAATTCATCTCCTCTTCAGCCAAATGATGCACTCCCTTCTTAAAGAAATTGAGAAAGAATAAAGTTTTTATTTGGGATGCCGACTGCCAGCAAGCCTTCGATGAGCTCAAGAAATTCCTCACCAACCCACCGTTACTCAGCCGACTGATCCTAGGTAAAAATTTGTATTTATACTTGTCAACTTTTGGTTAAGCTGTTGCAGGTGTCCTGGTTAGGGAAGAAGAAACCCAGCAGCTGCCCATCTATTATGTGAGCCAAGTGCTCAGGGGCCCAGAATTGAAGAAAGGTCCGGTTGAACAACTCATCATTGCCCTCATGATGTGCACAAAGAAGCTAAGGTAGTACTTCGAAGCACACACGATAGTAATCCGATCAGAAAAATTCTCCAGACCCTGAACTTAGAGGAAAAAATGGTAGGATGGGCGATCAAGCTTCAATCATAGGACATGAGGTACGAGCCCAAAAAATCAATCAAGGCTTAAGCTTTGGTAGACTTCCTCGCTGAATTCGCCAGCGAAAAAGTAACAGGTCACCCCTAACCCGTAAAATGGGAGATGATCGTGGATGGAGCTGCAAATGATAACCGAGGAGGTGCAGGCATCATGATAACAGGCCCCTTGGGTATTGTTATAAGGTACGCAATAAAAATCAGCTTTAAAATTTCCAATAATATGGCAGAATACGAGGCGCTTCTACAAGGGCTGAGACTGCTCCATGCCATCCGACCAGAGTCGATCGTTATCAAAAGTGATTTTCAGCTTGTGACAAGCCAAGTCTTAGGCACCTTTGAGGCCAGAGAGGTTAACATGATACAATAACTGGCAAAGGTTAAGACTACACTCAAGATGCTGGAAGAATGTGGATTCGAATGAATCCTATAGAAGTTGCCAAGAGACCAAACTTTATCCGTCGATCGGCTCGCCAAAATGTCTGCTGCCGAGCAAGGGATGGTGGAAGAAAATATAACCATCGTTGAACAACTGGCCTCCTCCTTAGACAAACCAGAAATGATGGACATTGAGTTAACTCAAGAAATGTGGATGAGCCCCATTAAGCGGTACCTGCAAACAAGGCAATTACCTGGAGATAAAGTGGAAGCTCGAAAGGTATCTTGAAAATCCCTTAATTACTCTGTTATTAATGGTGAATTGTTCAAAAAAGCTTTCAATCACCCCTGGCTTAAATTCATAACGGAGGAGAAAGGAGACTACGTCTTAAGGGAAATCCACGAAGGCATTTGCGGAGCACATGAGGCTAGTAGGGCCTTGGTAAGGAAGGTACTCCAAGCAGGATACTTCTGGCCGAGCATCTTCAAAGATGCTTAAGAAAAGGTGAGAAGTTGCCAGGAATGCCAAATCCATGGGAGAGTCATCAGACAACCGACAACAAAAGACAGCAATTAAGTCAATTGTATCTTCTCTGTACTTAAAAGTATGAAATCGCTAAATCTTCAAGAGAATGTCAGACCGAAAGGTCATCCGCCATGTAAAATTCTCCCACGAATAGCCGGCCTTTATATTCGACCGAATAATGCTTCAATCAAATTAAAAACTGAAAAGTCATCTACTGCACTTGACGCTATAAATCTAAGTCACAACTCGCGCCTGAATGAAAGGCTTATTTTTTCTTAATCCTCCTCGACAAACTGATCGTTGATCCTGAGAGAGTTGTGTATTGCAATGCTTGAAAAACATCTTATAATTCAGGAAGTATTATACTTAATCAATTTCCTGTATTCTTTATATTTGATTCTATATACTCTCCTTCACTGATTTTGTGCGTTCTCCACGAAGGTTTCAATTTACTCCACTTCATTAATTTTATAACAAATTTTGTTGAAAATGAAAATTGCAGTATGAACGCTCAATGGAAGGTAAACCAAAATTTTACATATATGAGGAATTGTACAAGTTACAGGGAAAAAAGAAAGCTACTACAACAAAAATATTAAAAGAAAATATCCTAAAATTCTATATCTATAATTTCTATTGTAATGGCATTCGGATCGACGGTAGCCTCTATGGTGGAATCAGCAGAAAGCTGGCCAAACCCAACAGCTTCATCAGAGACAAGCTCCGTTGGCAGAAGGGCGATGTCTCCAAGCTCTGTTGAAGGAGGAAGAGTGGCTTTGAGCTCGATCAGCTCGATCGACAAATTGATACCTTCTTGTGGCGCCAAACTTACCTCCTCTACCATCTTTTTGATCTCTCTGATCTGAGGGGCCTCTTCCTCCTCCTCATCATCGCTAGAGGGAGGATCAGGAAGAATTCCCAAGTTTTCCATCCAGCCAAGATCAGCCTCAGGGAAGCGCTACTTGGCTGCATAAATCAACTGATTTAACAGCATCCCTTGGGACTCACCAAACTGATCCAAGACCTCCTCACTCTGAGCCTCCAGCTCTTTTGCCAACCTCTCGCCCCAAGCTATCTCCTTCTCCATCAGAACTAATTCGAGGGAGTTCTTTTCTGCCAAAAGAAGATCGTGTTTTGATAGAAGCCTATCCTTCTCCGTCAGTGCCTTATCCTTATTTGTATTGGCTTTGAGGCAGTCAATGGTGAGCTGTGAGCACTCACCCCTCAGCCTGCCCACTTCCTCCTCATACTTTTTGCACAAGGCACTATCAGCAGTAAGGTGCACTACATCTCATTTCAAGTGGTCCCCCTCACACTGCCTAGACCTAAGGTCTTGGGCTAGTCGAGCTCTTTTCCTCTTCAGCTCTTCTACCTCGGACCTTAGGAGTATAGTTTCCTTCTTCATTGCATCACTGGCAACTTCAGCTTTCCTCCTTTGCTGAATAGCATCTTCCCATTTCTATCGGGCATAGGCCATCATGCCGTGCATATGAAGTCCTCTTTTAACCAGCTATGAAAAGAAGGTAAAGAAAATAGTTAAAAAAAAGATGAGGAGAAAAGAAGGATGAAGGTGTCACCTCTAGGCTTTGTTGCTGAAATAATTTGAACTCTCGAGAGAGCAAGTTAAGCTCCATCATCGCCTTGACATCACTCTCCTAAGCGAGGCTTTGGCAGATGAAAGATGGCACGCCTCTATCGATAATGGACCAATCATCACCAAATCGCTCTTTTAAGATAACCTCCAAAGGCAGAACTTAACCCTTCTGAGTTCTCCAGAAAGGCTGTTGGGTTGGCCTGCTTTGAGATATCTCCTTGCCTCTAGCAGCAACTCGGGCATCAACAGCGGCTATGGTTTCAGCAGCTTTCCTCCTTACTGCCTCTTCAATCTTTTTATGTGCTGCCGCATCTGCCAGCGACCCCGTTGGTTGAGAAGTCGATCGGGTGATGAGGGACGGTGGTGACCCTTCCTCTTCAGTTTCATCCCCAAGCCGCAGTCGCCTGAGAGGACGTTGTTCTGCCACGGTTGAAAGGGGCAATGACAGGCCTGAGATGGTTAAGGAAGGACGGGTTATCGAGACAACCACGGTGGCAGTAGAGGAAGTCGCTATTGTAGGAGGAGGAGCAAGAGCATTCGCTGCACTCTTAGAAGCCTGGACTTCAGAAGCAGGCAGGATCTTCCTCTTCTTAGCTCTTTTTTTCTCCTTAGCTAAATGGGTGGCCTCCCTTTTTGCTTTGGCCGGATCGGCTAGTTGCTTTGAAGCCTCCTTTCCTCTCGCCATTTCGCTTAAAGCTTCATTGCAAAACCAAACAAAGATAAGTATTTCATTCAAAAATTTGATACGTGTAATAAATGCACATGCAATATATGAATTGGCAAAATGAACACCTTTCTCCACACTCCAATATTAATGCTCTCATTCTGTGCTAATGCCAGCATCGGAGCCTGAAGATTCGAACAGAGTGCTCAGAAGATAATTGGAATTGTAGGGCTGACCATTCCTCGTCATGGCATCCATCAATTTCTTGATGTCAATTTCGTATATAGATCAACCGGCAGCATGATCTTTCAAAATTATGGCCTCAGCCGATTGGATAAGTGGTACTCCAAAACCACCAGCCATCCCCACTAGGAAATATCTTTCCCTGAAACTTTTTATGGAGGATGGCACAGTAAAGAGCTTCCATCCTTGCCAGCTGGTAAAATAATATTTCGACCCGTCACTCCGATCGAAAATATAAAAAAAAGTGAGTAAAGAGGTCCAGGGTGGGGGCCACTGCTTCTATCTTGCATAAGATCTTAAAGCAAGCTACCATCCTCCATCTATTCGGATGCAATTGATTGGGGGCTATTCCATACCTTTAAGCATTATCGATTTGAACGCACCGAAAGGAAGCCTCATTCCCGCATCCAAGCTCCACAAATAGCAGATAAACCATTCGTTCTTTTTATGGCCAAAAGGTCCCTCTGTCACTGCCATGAAATTAGGGTAGGCCATCACTGACACCTCTACAGGAAAGTGGTACCGTCCTCTACTTCTGTCAATCGCGAGGGATGAGCAAGCGGCTCATGATTTTCATAATCTTCTAGGAAACTTCTGTCTATTGGTTGAACACTGCTCGAAACCATTTGGAGTGGAGGAAGAGAAGTACAAGAGTATATGTGATGAATGAAAATAAAATCAAAGGCAGGAATTATTTACTTACTTGGGTGATCTCACAGACACTCTAAAATTCTTTGGAATTTGAAATGCTTCCCTAAAAAATGTTTTTGGTGAAGGTTTCAAATAACAAAGTTCACAAAGAAAGTTTGGCAGAACTTCGTTAAGGATCACTAAAAAGTGAAGAAAAATTGCTTTCAACTTATCTATTTATAGGCAAAAAGCTTTCAGAATACTCCAAAGCCTTTGCGTTGGATGGACGCCACATGTCCTCAACCCATTACTACGGTTACGAATAAAGAAGCGCCATTCTAGAAACACATACGACATTAAATGCAAAATAGCTATTTGAACTGAACATACACATCTCTTCAAATGGGCACCTCCTAAAAATCCAAAAATCCCCTCAAAAGGCTTAAATCGCTCGATCGAACCCTTTGGAGGGGGGACAAGTGATAACTATGAAAAATACATCTTCAAATGCCCAATCGGGTTGGCACAACAACACTTGATATGACCCAAGCCCAATAACAAAAAAGGCAAAACGTGAGCTGGAAGACAAGACAAGAACGCATGATGTTCGATCAGACTGATGGGACAGGACATCCTGTCTGTCCACTGACACAAGCCAACGCCCATACTCTCCACCTGCTTCCTGTCACATCACCGCTCACCTACTCCAACTGCCGTTTATTACCCCCTAAGGTACTCGAGTATCCCTCCAAAGAACTCCTATAAATAGCCTGAAATACAATGGCTCTTGGTATTGACTATCTAAGATTCCCTCTCTAAACTCTCTCTCTCTAAAAGCTATTGACTTAAACTTTGGAGTGCTAACGTTCGGATCCGATCGGGCACTCATTCTTGCAGGTTTTTTCACCCGAGCAGATCGTCAGCTACCAGCTCTCCTTTTTACAGATAAAGTCAAATCTTACTTTATCAGCCCTGTTTTGCCAAACCATCAGCAACATGGTTACAAGCTCTAGAACTTCGCTGGAAGGATACATGCCCAAGGCAAATAAAAAAATTATCAATAAGATTGAAAATGTCTGAATACGTCCAGGGCCTAACCTGCAATGCTGAAGAAAGCCATTTCCAAACCACTGCAGAATCCAATTCAATAATGATGCCTGAAAAAATAATTTTTCTGAGCATATGATCACAAGATAATTTAAGCACCATTTCCACTGCTAATAATTCCACCAAATTAGAGTCTGTATAACCCACAAATCGAGAAAAAAGACCAAAAAATTCCCCTTTATGATTCCTTAGCACTCCACCAATCCTAGCTGGTCCCAAGTTACCAATTGAAGCCCCATCCATGTTCCATTTGAGGTATGACACCCCATGTGGACACTAGTAGAATGAAGGTTTGGATGAGGGCGGCTTACGATGGGATTTTACCGCATTAGCAGCAAGACTCAAATTTTGGCCTCGAAGAAAGGCCAACTCTTTAACATTATTAATCCAAAAGGAGGCTCTAGCCAGAATTAAGTGAAAAAGCACCTTCACTCCTTTCAAGCCAGACGGACCAAATAGTAGAGAGAAAAATGATCAACCAAACTTTTGTTTGTATTTTGCCATACACCAAATCCGGCCATTGAACAACAAAAGCATTAAACGAACTAGCAAGCCAAAAGAGAGACCCCACCACTCAGCTAATCTATACCAAATGGAAAAAGATAATGGGTAAAGTAGGAGCAAATGATTAACAGATTCTAACTCACTATGACAAAGTGGACAAGATAGATTCCCACTATGCAAAATACCCAATTTGGATAAAAAAAACCTTGGTATAAATCCTATTTAGCAAAGATCTCTAAAAAAATAAGTCAACTTTTGGGGGTATAAGGTTTTTCCATAACGCATTGAGGGGCATCAGATTGAAACGAGAGCAGACCTGAAGCTTCTGGATTTTAAGGCAAGCGGAAGAGACCGAGAATAAACCATTAGAATCATGTACCTAGACCCTTCTATCATTTTTGACTTTGGAAATAGACACCATCTTTAGGATATCTAGTAGAACTGCTTTAGATTCCTTCTCCCATAACCACAAATTTCTTCTCTAACCCATATTCTAGATCCAGCTATTTTGCTGCCAAAAAGCGTACTCTTGAACAAAGGACTCCGGAGCTGATGAGAGAGAGAAAAGCCGAGGGAATTGGGCTTTTAGAGGTGTTTCTCCAATCCATACATCCCACCAGAACCTGCACATATTCCCTCTACCTATACTTATTCTAAACCCATCGTAGAAGGGCGAGGAGGATGAGGCTTTGAAGATATTCTTCCACATAGGTGAGAATTTTTCCCCTATTGGTGATCAAAAGGATTCAAAGATTTCCCCAACCCATACTTACCCCTAACGATTTCCTGCCAAAGCACTGAGCTAGATGGATCAAGCCACCATAACCACTTAAAGAGAAGGCCTTTGTTCCTTAGGACAATTGAACTTATACCCAATCCACCAAGAACTTTTGCTATTTGAATCAAATCCCAACTAACTGCGTAAATTTTCTTCTTGTCACAGGTACTTCCCCAAAGAAAATTCCTCATTAAGGTGCCCATACAGTTAAGAACCCCAGCCGAAACCTTGAACATAGACATAAAATACAGCGGAAGGCTAGACAAAGAAGCCTTAAGAAGCATAACTCTACTTGCCATTAAAAGCAACTTGCCCTTCCAACCGGACAATTTTGATTTGAATTTGTCAATCGCTGGATCCCATGTGGCAATTCTTTTAGGATTTGCTCCTAAAGGAAGCCCCCAGATAAGACCATGGTAGCTTCTACAACCAACACTTCAACATATTTGCACACTTCATAAGCCAATCATCATCAACATTAATGCCAATCGACAAACTTTTGTGAAAATTTATTTCCAATCCCGATACAAGGGTGAAAATCCTCCAAACTCTTTTCACATTTAGCAGCATCGCAACATCATTTTTAACAAAAATTACCGTATCATCTGCAAATTATAGATGAGAAATGGGAAGAGGCTATAGCGAATCTTTAAGGCAATTAATACATTCAAACAACCCAAGACCCGATGCTTTACTTAGTAGCCTTGAGAGTCCTTCAGCTGTAATAATGAAAAGAAAATAGGAGAGTGGGTCCCCTTACTGTAACCCTCTTGACATAATAATCTCTTCAGAAGGACTGCCATTTACCAGAACAAACACTCTTGCTGTGGACACACACTCTCTAACCCAAGTCCTCCAAATAGAACCAAAACGCATTTGTTCCAGGACAACATCCAAATAAGCCTATGAGACTGAGTCAAAAGCCTTGTAAAAATCGACTTTAAGCATAACCCCACTCTTATTAGAACTCTGTAAAAAATGAATGACTTCATTAGCCACCATAATGCTATCAAGGATTTGCCGACCTTTCACAAAAGTAGATTGCTCTTCAGATATTATCTCACCCAGAACCCCTTTCAACCGGTTAGCAAGAAGTTTAGCTACAATCTTGTAGAGACATCATAGAAGGCTAATGGGCCTAAAATCTTTAATTGTTTCCGTCCTAGGGATTTTAGGAATAAGAGAAATGAATGAAGAATTGATCCTTCTAGGAAACTTCTCATTTTTCCAAAACCCTTGAATCATCTCAAAGATATTTAGGCCAATAGTCTTTCAGGTGGCCTTTATGAATCCAAAGTTGAACCCATCAGGACCAGGCACTTTAGAGATTTTGCAACCCCATATTGCTTTTTTGACTTCTTTAATAGAAAAAGGCTTTTCGAGCGACAATGCAGATTCCCTAGAAGATGCTTGAAGAAATTAGATGGTAGCCTTGGTCTCCCATGGTCTTTTTCCTTGAAAAGGTCTTCATAGTAGGAGACAATCACTTGTTTGATAGCATTGTGTTCAGATACAGTTCCCATAAGAGTAACTAGGACTCTAATATGATTCTTGGCTTTTCTCTGAGTGGCTGAGAGATGAAAAAATTAGGTATTCCTGTCTCCCTCTTTTAGCCACCTGATTCTTGATTTTTGATGCCAAATAAACTCCTTACACTTGAGCTTGCTCTAGAGAAGTTTCATCAAGGATTCCCTTTTATTCCATATAAATCTTCTAACAACCTCACGTATCTCCCTATCCTCAAGGTCAATATCCAAAACCTCAATATCTTTTTCTAATTTTTCAATAGCTACATTTATATTTCCAAAAACTAATTTGTTCCAGTCCTTCAATTTGAGTCTCAGATGTTTTAGTTTTAAAGCCACGCTACCAGCATTCTAAAACTTAAAATTACTCCACTAGTGTTCAATATTAACAAGAAAATCAGGTTCTTGTAACCAGCAATCAAAAAATTTGAAAGGCTTGGGACCAAAATCCATAGTAACATTATGTAAAAATATAGGAGAATGATCATAAATACCTTTTGGAAGGCCAATTTGAACAATATTCGAGAATAGGGACATCTAAGAAGAGTTAACCAAAAATCGATCCAACCTACTCCTACTAATAGAGTTGCTCTAGGTAAAACGTTTACCAGAAAGAGGTAAATCAATGAGACCTAAGTTGTTAATAAAGTCTAAGAAGGCGAGATCTTTTTTGTTTAAAGTGCTGCTACCCCTCTCTTTCGCCTTGAGAACTGCATTAAAATCACCTGCCACTACAACTAGGATAGCATCATTAAGCAAATTAGCAATTTTCACCCAAAGACACTCTTGGAGATCATCAGCTAAAGGAGAGTACACATTAATAATGAGGCACTCTGAATTAAAGGGGAGAATATAGCCTCTGACTGCCACCTAATTATCGCCACTACACCATTCATTCTTGACAAAAAGATCATAGTTCCAAGTCGACATCAACCCCCCTTGATTACTGTTAGAGTTAACAAAAACCCAATCATGCTTGGCTGGACCTCAGATTTGCTTTGCAGCTAGTTCTGCCCTATTGCCCAATTTTGTTTCTTGAAGTAGAATGAAACCCGTTTTTTTTCCTATTAATCCAGCTAGCAACTGCCTTTTTTTATTTTGGTGTTCATGCCTCTAATATTCCAAGTCAACAAGTTCATTGATAAAACACACAAAAGAAACCCATCAAGAATAGTAATTAACCTCAAAAAAGATTAAAGCAAAGGCTCTATTGTAACTTCTCCCTGATATTTTCCATCAGCATTACTTTCAAAAGCCTGGGTTTCAACTAACTCCATTTCTTTCACGTTACTAATGAAGCCCTCCTTACCATCAAGAAGAGTAATTCCCATCAAATTTGCAACCTCATATACATTTGTGGCTTCCAGAACAGAGGGGTCTATGGTAGGGTAATCACTTGAGTTCCCAATAATGGAATTCCTGTTAATGATACATCCATCAGAGATAGATTCGTCAGCCATAGGCCCAGAATAAGAGTGAGATTCCTCGATGGCTGGAGTCCTCATTTTACCCACTAGATTTGCCTTTCTTCGCTTGCCCTTCTTCTTTTTACTGCAGAACATGAGAGGATACTGCAACATAGATTTTTTTTTTGGTCTAAAGAGTAGAGAGCCCTCACCTTCTTGGCTTTTTTAAACTTATCTGACTTGAGCTCATTGGACTGGGCCAGTTTTCCATTTGACCCAAAGATAACTAAGGTACTATTTGGATCAAAAGTTCCATCCAATTGAGAGCCCATTGAAGATTGAGGAGAGCCCAGCCCAATTAACACCTGCCAAGAAAGAGAATCTCCAACAACCTCTATCTCGAGACACTTATGATTAGGAGAGCCAAGGGCCTTTGGGGTTACTTCTTCGGCTACCAACTCAGAGCAGTCATTCTTACTCAACAATAATGTTTTTTTATTTTTTTGATGGAGCTTCACTAAAGCATGCTTCACATTCCCCATAAGAATTTTCCAACGAGCCAAGAGAGCTTGATGACGTCGAAGAACTAACCTTAGGTCTAAACTTTTACCCCAAGAATGGTGGAAAAACAATGCAAGGTTCTTCAATAATTCTAACTAGAAAAACTTTCCCGTTAATCCGTACTTTAATCAACTCAATGATAGGATCAGCTGAGGAAGTAGCAATAAGAAATCTAGCTAAATCAAGTCTGGCCTTGCTTCTAGTACTGTCATCTAGGGAGATAAAGTTTCCATACAAAGTTGCCACTGTACTAAAGAAGTTTGCATTCCATGCATGTAGGGGAACTCCTTCACATCTAATCCATGCAAACCTTTTTGTACAAATGTTAATTGGCTCCCAAGGTTTAACAAACTCAAACCATTCAGCTAACCACTTCAAACCACCTTCCATCATTTTGGTTCTTTTTTCGATAGTGTAGAAGGTTAACAACACCAGATTTCCCCCCATGGGCCGGCACACTACATTTAAATAACCCCAAATGATCAAGCTATCTTGGATGTTGAGGGAGTTTTTTGGGTGGTATAATCAACCTGCAAGGCTTCTCTCCAGCCATTTTGAGTCTTCATTTGCTGCACTGTATTGGAAATTAACGGAACTTGGTTTGTCATTAACGGTCACATCATCTCTGGAGCCTGAGTTGCTAGTTTTTTAAATTTGACAATGTTAGCGTACGACCTTCCATCTTTGATTTTATAGTTCTCTGTGCTCTATCATTGCTCTTTTGTTCGTCCCTTCTGCCAGTGTGTTTTTCCAGATTCACAATGATTTGTTTGTTACCCATCCAAGACCCATTTATCTTTTGAAGCACAAGGTTAACATTTTTAACACCATCAATGGTCACAAACCCAAACCTAGTACCTCTCTTGCTAAGTTTCTTTGCCACAAAAACTCTCTTAACTGAACCGAACCAGGAGAACATCTTTCGAATACCAAAAGCTAGCCATCCACTAGGAAGATTGTCTACAAACACATTGTAATGACCAGGTCTACCTTTGGATCGATCAACATCCATGGATGGAGCTAAACCAGACCTGCTGATACCCAACCTAGTGTATTCCCAGTTGGAAATACGCGGAGGAGTATGACCAAGGGTGTTCGCCGCTGGTTGGAGGGAAGGGAGGTTGGGAAGGGACTTCGCCATTATACTAAGTTTTATTGTCATTAATCTAAGGACACCTGCTTATTATGAATTGATTTATAGCTTGTAATTTAAAACAAGTGATATTTTATTTTCTTAAAAGGTAAAAAATCAAAATAGTAGTTAATTGACTCATAAATTCTAGTTAGATTTGGCAATTTTTGATCCAATCAAAAAATTTGATTCAAATTTATCTGAAAATTGTAACTTGAATTTAAAAATTTTATGGTCGAATTCGACCCACACCCTAAATTCCAAAAATCGGTCCGAAAATACCTAAAATTCAATTCAATTCCATGACTTATTTTTTCAATTAAATTTTATTTCATGTCATATTTATTTATAAATTATAGTTTAAATACACACACATTATCATTTTATTAATATCTCCATCCTAATTTTTATACAAAAATTAATTTTAATTGAAAGAAAATATAAATATCTAATTGTTCAAACTTTAAAAAGTAAAAGATGAAAAAAAATAACAAAAAAAATGAAATGAAAAAAAAAATTAAATGGCATACAATTTATATTGTATTTCACAATTTTTATTGTTTGTATAGTCACTTTTTCAATATTTATTTGCTCCATATCTTAATCTGCTGTTGTCTTGTTACTCATAACTCATCCACCATTTTGCGTCACTAGCTATTCAGTCGTCATTTTCTTTTTTCTTTTTAATTAAATCATTACATAATTTTAAACCTGTAAAAAAGATATCTCTTTTATTCTAATTACTATTATAAAATTTAGTTTAATTTTTTTTATAAGCCATCAATTAACATTGATCAAAAAAGAATACAAGGTAGCAATAACAAACCCCAAGAACCAAAGACAGGAAAAAACTAGAATACAAAAGCACCAAAAAGCTTAGTTATTAAGAAACAAAAACCATCCGCTGCAACAAGGGTCAATTTTATTTATGGTCACTGAACTTATGCCTAATCGCCCAAAAGTAACTGACTTATTTTTTATGACTTAAATATCACTGAACTTATTACCTTTTTACAGAAAAATTATCTTGATCGATTTTCGATGATTACTTTTGTCGAAATGCTAACATGGCACGTCACGTCATATACCTAGACACACGTGACATGACACTTCAGCAGCCACATCACCAGAAGAGGCCACATGTATCAAGAAATATAACGTGGCATGCTGACGTGTTGTGTGATATGACCTCTTTCAGTGACGTGACTGCTGACCTGTTGTGCCACTTACATTCAGACATACTACATGACATGCCACGTCAACATTTCGGTAAGAATTGTCGCCGAAAATCGGTTAAGATGATTTTTTTACAAAAATATGATAAGTTCAGTAACATTTAAATCACGAAAAATAAGTCAGTTACTTTTGGGCGATTAGGCGTAAGTCCAGTGACCATGGGTGAAATTGACTCCTGCAACAACAATAAAAAAAAAAAAAAACCAAATAGAGGAACCAACAATCCAACCCAACAATAAACAAAGCCTCCACTAGAAAATGAGGGATCATGGGGTGATCATCTTCTCAAAACCCAAAAAGCATCTAGATTGAGGTTGAACCCAAGTTGCATCATCGCTCCTTTTTTTTCACCAGTATTATCCTGTCATTAGAACAGTTACAACCACAATGAGCCGAAAGCAAATAGTAGATTGCGGTTACAACCAAACAATAAAATCCTACTGCCTATTAACACACATCTTAGCTAGAGCATTTGCTACATGATTGTAGGATAGACTTCCGTTGGAAGGAGAAGGAGGGAAGTAGAGCTAGCTTACTTTCAATACGATTGAAGGTGGTAGCAAACTTCTAAAGCTTAGCTTCCATAGGGTTTGATAACTAAACAACTAGGTTATTGGAGTTTAATTTGAAATTGATGGCAGAGTTACAGCTAAGAAGAAAGTCTGATGAAATAGCAAGAGCCTTGTCCACTGCTACCAGTTCTGCTTCATTAGATTCCACATCTCCTATTTTGCAAGAAAACACACATAAAAATAAACCAAATGAGTTTCTTAGAACACCCCTAATACCAAATAATCTTGGTTTCCCATGAGAAGAACCATCTGTATTCCATTTCAGAGCAGAAAAAAAAAAAGGCGGGGACCACACAAGGACCGACTTTTCTGACATCCGAGTGGAATGAGTCCTAATATCATCAACTCTAAGAAAAGGGACTGACGATTTAAAATGTTCAGATTATTGTTAGATCTAACCCGAAAATTTGCCCTTGCCAACACAAGATGAAAAATCTGTTCACTTGAACAGGAGACCTTTTCAAAGATTGATATGATATAACTGAAATTTATTTTAAAATTGAATGGATTAAATAAAAAACCGAATAAAATATATCAAATTATTTACTGTTCATTTCGATTTTCGATCTAATATTTTACTGTTAGCTGTGATCTAAGGTCCAATTTAAAAATCCAAAATAAAAAATAACAGATCTGAAATGACTCGAACCCACCTAAGCTGAAATAAGTTTAACTTCAAATTTTAGTTTGTTACATGGGGATAGATTGAAGCCTGACCTTCTATTGGAAAATTGTTGTCTAAATTTTGTTTATAAATTTTCTATGCATCAAAATAAAAGTAAATTGTTATCTATGCATGTTAATTACCATTACTTTATTTTTTAAACCAGTTTATTTTACGTGCCTGGCACTTTTTTTTATTGATTTCGTTCATAAAATTTGCTTAGACCTAATCTAGGAGGGTCATAGTATGAATTTTTTTTTTCTTTTGGCTTAAAAATTGAGTTATTGGACTGATTTAACTATGAAGAATTTAAACAAATATTAATTGCGAATTTAAATCTAATTAGGATTACATAAAAAATCGTTTCCTGTTGAGCAGTAAGCATTAATTTAGTTTAGGAACAAGTAATTAAAGCATCTTATTAATTAGTACTCAATTATTTGAAGAAAGCAATAATCACGAAATGTTGTTTCGCTAACAATAGTTGGACTTGACCAGCTGAAGCAGACATGATTAGACATCTTAGACGAAGAATCTAAACATATGTGGTAAATGAAAACCCGCACATTAGTCGGATTTACTTATGACTTGACAACACCAAACTTTTCTTTTCTATTTATTTATTTATAAGCAGGATTTGCTATAAGTTAACTAAGATTGCTTTCAACTGATTTTAGCAAGTGAGATTTTGTTGCAAAATCCCAATAAATAAATTAAAGAGGTATTGTGAATGATTCATTACAAAATAGCAAAGATCCAACGTAACACTTGATATTTAGAGAATAAGAAATGAATCCAATAAAATAAAAATTGTGAATTTGCTAACTATGCCATCTTACCAAATAATCTTAAAATTGTTTAATTATTCCTAAATTTAGTATTGTCTAAAATTTACTGATCAAATACTTTGCAAAATCAAGCTTTATACAATTTTTTAAGCAATACACAACGATAAAAATTGTCAATAATATAAGATATATGCTATTCTAATGGGTTGTTATATTCATAATTGTAAATTCACTACTTCTTCAAAATAATTTAAATAGGAGTGGTTATAGACTGATTTAACCAATTCATAGTCTATTTTTTTAAGTTCAATTAATTAATATCGATTTTTCAAAATTAAAATCTATTTGTTACACTAACAACCGATTAACTGTTATATGTAGTTGATTAACCACTAACCATTAGTTAACCATTAAAAAATAAATATATGCAATTCTAATTATCCTAAATTTCATAGAAAAAACTTATATCAATCAAACTAAAATATAAATTCTCCAAATTTTAAATACGAAATACAAGTCATTTAAATTTAATATTAATATACTAAAATAAAATTACATAAACATTGACTTATCAGTCATTTACTTTCTAAAATTAAGACAAAATATAGATACATATGAAAATTATACTTATATCCATATATACGTTTAAAATTAAATATAAATTCGGTTAACCATTAACTAATCGGTTAGCCAAATACTTAAATTCAAATTCAACTTTATTAATCATAATGTTAAAAATTAAGGTCCATATTAACGTCCAGTCGGACTGATTAACCACTAAAATCTGTTTAAGCTTAGTTTTCTTTGTAGATTTGGGGGCCACACGCTATTGTATTCCATTGAGGTAAAATATATATACAATATATAGAGGGTAATTAAGAAAAACAGAGTAAATACAGCTTATTGACATATATGGCTATCACCTTCCCTCAAGTTGAGCAAGGGATGGGCAAATGCTCAACTTGCTACGGAAAGAAAGAAACCAATCCTTGGATAATGGTTTAGTAAGAACATTAGCAACTTGGTCTTGTGTGGGAACATGAGAGACGCGAAGAAGACCCTTGGATGCCCAATCACACACAAAGTGAAAATCTACCTCCAAATGTTTACTGCATTGATGATAAATGGGATTCAAAGTTAAATAAGTGGCGGAGAGATTATCACATTGAAGTTGAGGGGAGCACAAAATTTTATACCCAGGTTCAGGTAGCAAGATTTGTAACCATCCAATTTCAGATGCACCGGTGGCTAAAGCCCGATATTCAGCTTCAGTGGATGAATGAGCAACTGAATATTGCTTCTTAATAAATTGCAAAACCAGTGGTGGATTTTCTATCATCAAGGTAGCCTGCCCAGTCAGCATCAGTAAAGCTATGAAAGAAAAAATTTGACTTTTTATGAATAAATAGACCATGAGACATGGTGCAGGAGAGATAGCGTAAAACACGCTTAATAGCTTGCTAGTGAACAGTAGTAGGGGCATGTATGAATTGAGATAATTTATTAACAGCATGAGAAATATATGAATGAGTGAGAGAGAGATGCTGAACACTGCCAACAGCACAACGATAACCAGTAGGATCAGGATAAGGATCCCCAACTCCCAACATCAATTTCTCTTGAACACAAGTTAGAGTATAAATGACTTTACACCTAGTCATATTAGTTCGATGAAGAAGATCTTGAATGTATTTTTGCTGAGTGAGCAGTAAACCAGACTTGCATCAAGTGGCTTCAACACCCAAAAAATAAGAGAAAGAGCCAAGGTTGCAAATTGTTATTGTAACTTAGAAACTAGATCATCAATAGCACCAGAGTTATTACCCAAAATTCAAATATCATCAACATAGATCAAACAGAAAAGACAAAGAGTTTTAGTACATTTGAAGTACAAGGATGTGTCGAATTTGGAGCCAAAAAAACCCAATGTACTGAGGGTGTCGATGAGCCGCTTGTGCCACATACGAGGAGCCTGTTTGAGACCATATAAAGATTTCTTAAGTTGACAAATATGATGAGGGAATTGAGGATTCACATAACCTAGAGGCTGCTGCATAAAGACATTCTTTTCTAAATTGCCATAAAGAAAGGCATTTGAGACATCTAATTGAATAATCTTCCAACCAAATGAAACAACCATAGATAAAAGAAGTCGAATTGTGGTAGGTTTGATGATCGAACTGTAAGTCTAAAACAAATTAATGCCAGGACGTTGATAAAATTCCTTCGCTACAAGACGAGCCTTATAATGATCAATAGAGCCACCAGCCTTCTGTTTGACACGATAAACCCATTTGTAGCCAACTAAGTTTTGAGAAAGGTGGGGAGGAACCAGTACCCATGTACCATTGGAGAGTAAGGCATTGCATTCCTTAGTCATGGCCTGATGCCAATGAGCATGTTGAGATGATTGACGAAATGATGTATGTTTAGTCATGTGAATGAGTCCTTTGGCTTGCTTTGATTTTAATGGTCCGATTTGGGATCTAGTACCATTCGATGGGAAGAGGTAGTTTATAGGGGAATAGCATGAGAGGGTTGAATGGGTGGAAGAGAGGAAGAAATAGATATAGTAGTGGATGAGGTATGGTATTGTATGGGATAAGATCAACACGTAGGTTAATGGAGTGATGAGAAGAAGGAATAGACGTGGTAGGAGGTAAGGAGGCTGAGGATGGAGCTATCAAGGTAGGGGAACACACAGGAGATGTGTAGGATATATGGGTAGTAACAGTAACAAGGAGCAAAGAGGTGGGCGGGGTAGAAGAGGAAGGAATAGGATTTGAGGTGGTGGTGGCATGAATATGTTAAGGCAGGGTAGGAGGGAAAACAACTGGTAAGTTAAGGCCAGGTGACTGTGAACTACTAGACTTAAGATGTTGTTCATTAGTTGAATTTGAAAAAAGGTACACCTGTTCATTAAACAAAACATGGCATGAGAAAAAGAATTTGGAGGAGATAGGATCAAAACATTTATAACCTTTGTGAAGTTTACTATAACCCATAAAGATGCAGGGGCGAGATTTATCATCAAATTTATGTTGGGCATAAGGCCTTAACCAAGGAAAGCAAAGACATCCAAACACACGAAGAGACTTATAATCTAGAGGATCACCAAATAATTTATGAAAAGGTGTGAGATGCTTAAGTTGGCGCATGGGGGTGCGATTAATAAGATATATAGCTATATCAAAGACATAAGTCCAAAATGTATGAGGCATATATGCACGATGTAATAGTGCTAGGCCATGTTCAACAATATTTTTGTGTTTACGTTCAACAGTCCCATTTTGTTCTGGTGTATAGGGACAAGAAATTCTATGAGAGATGCCATGATCACGAAAAAAGGAAGTTAAGGCCATAAATTCGCCCCCATTATCAGACTGAAAGGCTTTAATGGGTTGATTAAAATATTTTCCACAAGGTTACGAAATTGAACAAAAACAAAGTGCACTTCAAATTTGCGTTTAAGAAAATAAATCCAAAAATATTTAATTTAATGGTCAAGAAATACAACATAATAGGAATAATCATTAATAGATAACATAGGAGCGGGTCCCCAAACATCAGCACAAATTAAATCAATGGGAATAGAAGAAACATATTCAAATAAAGCAAATGGTAGTTTATGACTTTTACTAATACAACATGAAGAAATAATGAAGTATTCGAAGAAGAAACTTAAATTTTATTCAATGAAAGTAATTATTTAATAGTAGAAAAAGAAGCATGTCCCAAACGATCATGCCAAGTAGACAAAGAAGCTAAATTAGCTGAATTATTTTGGGAAGAAGATAAACAAAGAGAATATAACCCATTGTTATACTGGCCTCGAAATCGAGCCATCTCCATTGCTAAATCCTTGATGACAAAACAATCAGAAAAAAATTCAACCGAAATGGGGTTAGCATTAGTAAGAGCATAAACAGATAATAAATTATTAGAAGACTTTGGAACAAACAAGATGTCACAGAAATTATATAATTGAGACCCAATGGAAAAAGAAGAGTTACCAACTTTAGAGATAGAAAGTTTAGAATCGTTACCAATAGTAACTTCATCAGGTCCTTGATATTCATAGTGGATGTTCAGGTTACCCAAATCAGAAATTAAGTGATGAGTGGCACTTGAGTCAATAATCCATGGTTGGGTAGTAGAGGAGCTAGCAGCTAAGTTGGAGTTTGGCTTAATAGAGAGTTTATAGGGGAGGAACAGGTTCAGGAGATGTGACCAATGCCCCTGCAATTGCGACAAATAATCTAGAAGCTATCAATATCCTCAACTAGAAAATTATGAGAAAAGTTATTATTCCCAGTGGTTCGGCCTCCCCTGTTCTTTCGGGTTCCACGACCTTTACCTCTATTATGAGAGTTTCTAGTATTAAAAAGGGTAGTAGGTGTAATTTTCTCAAAAACATCAAGTGCAAGTTGTCTTTCTTCACTTAATAAAAGTCCAAACAAATCATCAAAGGTAATGGCTTCAAGACGAGCCTCAATGGCCCTAACAAATGGCCTATATTCACTTTCGAGACCCAACATCATAGCATCTACAAGATCATCTTCACTAACAGAGTAACCAAGAGAACATAGTTGATCATAAATACCTTTTGCCTTTAGAATATATGTCGAGATACTTTCATTCCCTTGACTAAGACCGTGCAATTGATTGCGTAAATTTTGAATTTGCAATCGCGACCCAGAAGAATAAGCACAAACAAGCTTGTTCCAGGTGCTTTGAGCAGTCTCTGCATCAACAATCTATGGCAACAAATTTTCAAAAACCGAAGCAAGAATTCAGCTCAATACCTGCTGATTCTATTGTTCCCACATCTCAAATAATGGATTCAGAATTTGATTGTCCAAGTATTTGGGTGGAACAGGACATTGATCATCAATGTGGTGTGCAAGCCTACAACCACGCAGAAGTGAAGTAATCTATGCCTTCCATAGAACAAAATTTGTGGAATTCAATTTAAATGTAAGGTTGCCGGACATATTTGGAAAGGTTTGAGAGGGTATGAATTGGGAAGATAGGGCAAAAGGTTGTGTGGTGTTGGTAAAAACTCCACTTGAATACGAAGGCATGGAGGTGGAATAGATTTCAAATTCCTAGTCGTGGTATTGATAGTGGAATCAGTAGTAATGGAATTTAGTGTGGTGGGACAGCCGCCAGTGGTGATTGGGCATGTATAGACAACAACACCAATAGTGGAGGAGGCGGCAATTTCTTGGGATGTTGACATGGCAGAAAGTTAATTTAGGTTTTGCTCTGATACCATGTAGAATTGGGGGCCACACACTATTGTATTCCATTGAGGTAATATATATATACAATATACAGAGGCTAATTAAGGAAAACAGAGTAAATAACAAAGTAAATACAGCCTATTGACATATATGGCTATCATTCTTAACCTATTTAATGGTTTTTTGAATTTTTCAGCTCTAAATTTATTTTTTTAAATTAATTGTATAACAATTATAAACATTTCCTGTTCTATTTAGGGTGTGTTCGGTAAGGTTGTATGTTTTTAGTTTTTTAAAATCCATAAACTGTTTTTAGTTTTTGTTATTGTTTTTTCAAAAACGGTTTAAAAACTGTTTTTCTATTTATTTTTTAAAAAATGTTTTGATATCCATCAATACATGTTATACATATATATAATATAATTATTAATATTAAATAATAAATATTTAATAAAATTCAAAATTTAAAATCTAGTACATTAAAAAAATCATCATAATAAAAAAAATTAATCACTATTTAATAAAAATTAACAATATAAATGTCAATTATTATAATTCAACCATAATCTTTGTGCTATTCTATCTCGAGTACTGTTCATCTGACAAAGTTGACTTGCATTTATATCAACAGTTTCCCGTGGCTCTAAAGTACTGGCTTCATTATTTTGTTGATAATCTCCAAGCACAATATTTTCATTTGCATACTCTACAAATAAAGAGTCTATACTTCCCTGCATTCTAATAAAATTATGAATCACACAACATGTAAGAGGTATATATTTTTGCCACTTTATATTATATGAAGGCATATCTCTAAGGATGGGAAAACGTGCCTTCAAAACTCCAAAATAACGTTTTATGACATTACGTAACAAAGAATGTATATAATTAAATAATTCTTCTGGACCTTGTGGATTTGATCCTTCTCTATAATCACGTAAATGGTAATGTTCCCCACGATATGGACTAAGAAATCCAGGCATATTAGCATACCCTAAATCAACCAGATAATATTTACCTCGTGTAGGCATAAGGAATTTATTTGCTGGATTAGAAATACATTCTAAAAAAATTCTTGAATCATTTGTCGTTCCTTCCCATCCAGTCATGACCAATGTGAATCGCATATCAAATGAGCAAACACACATGATATTCTGTGTAGGGACTGTTTTCTTTCCACGGTATGGAATTTGTTGATTAACTGGAATTCGTGCAGAAATGTGCGTGCCATCTATAGCTCAAATACAATTCTATTACAAAAGTAGAAAATAATGAGCAATATTAAAAATAATGATAAAAAATTAAAAAATTTTGTTATCTTGAAAAATGGATAGTAGTTTGAATTATTTTTTTATCTCTGGAGGTATTTCGTCAAATGATGGAGGGACAATCACATGTTTAGCTATTGAACAAATCGCATATAAGACATTCTAAAAATTTCTAGAAATAGTATCTGTTGAATGTTGAAAGCGATCTGCTACAACTTTCTGTCGGTCATTTTGACAAATGACGAGAAGAAAAATTGCCACTTGTTCTTGCACGGATAAAAACTTGGAATTTTTTAATGTTGTTCTCCCTTTTAATTCCTCACATAAACTAATAAAAATATGTTTGTCCATCCGAAATAAATCATAGCATGTCATTGGATGACCATTTAACACCTCAACAATCCATTCATGATCTGTCAATTTTGAAATTCTTTGAGGTCTAGGTTTATCATTGCACATAAAACTGTACTTATAGTTCACATAAATCGTCAATAATTGTTCGATTTCCTCATCAGAATCGGAAAAAAAATCATCCAAATTCATATTCCTGTCAAAATAAAAAACAATTAACCTAAAAAATCACTAAAAATAATATCTATGCACAATAAAACAAAATTAATATATTCCAATCAATTTTTAATAATAACCAATCAATTAATAAAATCCAACATCAAACAAAATAATTATATAGGTCAATAGATAACAAACAAAAAAAAGTAAACAAATAATAATAAAAAATCAAATTAAATATTCAAAACCAGTCTTTCTTTCTTTCTTTCGACATTACCAAAAACATCTCCCTCCATAATGAATCATCGTGGATAAGTTTAGCAGCTTTTGCAAAAGCCAATCCATCTATTCCATCAAGGTTTTGCAATGCTTCAAGACATTTGAAAATTGATTCTTTATCACAACTTGATTGTGTTTGAAAATTGTCTCTTAAATTACCAACCGAAGTGAATGTTGTTCTTGAACTCATGTTCTTCTCAAACAATTCTATTTTTTTTTCTTTGAGCTTTCGCCAATGTTAATCAATGCTTGAGCCATTGCATTTTGAAATGATTCTCTTTTCTTTCTACTATTAGATCCTTCGTCACTTATTTTCTTTAACCTTTTGTTCTTATTTATATCTTCAACCTCCTCGTCAGAACTATCAAATTCTTTATTATTATTTTCATCTTCACTGACAGAAGGACTTTTAGTAGAAGGATGAGAATGAGCTCCGGTTGCGGTTGTATCATCATAGATAATGCACAACTTTTCATATTCTTTACAACCTTCTTTTCTAAATTTTCTTGCCATCTTATTCACCTATTGGCAAAAAAAATATATCTATTATTCTAAAAATTGATCATATATGATGTATGTTCTCAGGGATCCTGGATAGTGAAGTGGAGTGTTGGTAAAAAAGCATGCTTAGTTGGTCAAGCACTATATTTTTTCATTGTGTTCTTGAATTTATTAAACAGAGTAACACAACAGCTGATGAAAAAGTAAAAGCAAAACAACCAGCCACCGAGAATTGATCACAACAGAAAGGAGTTTCAATATCCCTTTCTTCTCTCAACGACTATCAGCAATTAACATCAAACAGAAGCCGCATACAGTTGAGAAAAACTTGAGTTTCGGAAACACCAAGCAGCAACAGTTGAGAAGTAAGATGCTAACCTGTAAAAAATTAGAAGTGGCGGCAGCTAGTGGTGGACAACGGCGGCACTTAGCGGTGAACGATGATGGCAGGCGGCTGAGGATGAGGCGGCACTCAAAAAGTAGGTGGTGATAATGAAGTTTCTGGGAAAACAAAATATATATGTTGGGCAACTAAACCTAAAATCCACATTTTGTGGATTCTTATTTTCGGTTTTAGATTAGGAAAACACTTATTATAGAATCTTATAGAAACTAAAACACTGGTATTCCAGCCAAACACGTTTCTATTTTTTTTTTCAAAAAAAAATGAAAATCCATAAACTGTAATGTTAACAAACGGGGCCTTAATTATCCTATTTGAGATTTTATCCAACGTCCAATCGATATTATTGAAAGAAAAAAGAAAAAAGAAAGAAAATCGAAGCCATTTCAATATTTTTTTTTTAGTTTATAATACATAAACACAACTTGCACGGCACTTAAGTATGAAACGGCATATTACGAGCTTGATTTGTGATATAAGTATGAAACGAATTTAAATAAGAAAAAATTCGTACAGCTATTAAGTTTTGCGTGTGAAGACTTCAACGTGAGAAAAAGGGCAGTGGTCATGAAAGCAAATACATGTTTAATAGTTGGTTAAAGTGGTGTTTGTCTGGAGGCAATTTGACATAATGGTCATAGGTACTATAATTATGAAGATCATATTGAAGAAGCACAAACACTATAGATTTCATAGCCAAAGAATGAAAAATAATAAAAATCAATTGCTGAAGTAGGTATGGACAATTCAGGAGATGTCCTATAGATACAATGAATTAATTAATATATAGAGAATGAAGGTAACAAAAATAAATAAATAGGCATAGGTGAGTGAGTAAAGAGTGATACAATTGTAAGTGAGTTGGAAAAGTGGACAATATGCTCAAAATGAAGAAAAGGTGAGGAAAAGCATATGTGCCAAAAATCATGTCAAAGAAAAGAGAGATTGAATTTGATATGAGAAAAGTGGAATTGGCATTTACAGAGATATATGGAAGGCTATATATCACATGCTAGTCTCCTTCAACTTTTCTCTTAACCCTATCGGGAAACAGTTATGACTTGTTCATGTTTAAAGGTACACCTACATTTTTAATTTCTGAAAATAAGAACAACAATGCCCCTCAATACCCCTGTTTATGTGGGGTCCTTTTCATATTTTCTCCACAACCTTTGGATTTATATTTCTGCATGCTAGGGTGATTCAAGTAAATCAACTTGCATAAGGCATTTAGTATTTGCGGGTAATGGCACATCAGAATTGCATTAATTGTTATATTGTTCAAGGAAAATAATTTGTAGAGGTCAAAACGTTTGTACATAGCAATTTACATGGACTCAGCATACATATATAGATCTAATGATTAATACCCCATCTACCTAGTTTGTCATTCCATATTCGATCCGAGTTTTGTACATATTTCGTAATAAAATATGCTCAATGTTATACATCTTTAACTTTTTGCAAACATTTTCTAACAACTATATTGTTTTTAGTCATTTTAAAAGGTTCAAGTGAGACTTCAACTTGAAATCTAACGGTTAATTATCAAACTAAAACTATTAAACTCAATAGTGCGATTGAAATTATCAGACAAAGAAAAGGAAAGCGCAAAAAGAATAGGGAAAATGACAAATCATTTGATTTTTTTTTAAATTTAAAATTTACTAATCCAATTAATTCAAATGTACATCATACATATTAATAAAAAATATAAAGTATTTTTTTGAAAATATTTATAAATATTCGGTTTACAAAACTTGAATTCGAAATTCTAATAAAAAAAACCTGCATTCCTTTCATCTTTTGGAATTGAATTTTTTTTTTTTAATTTGAGAGCAATTTATAACTTTTCTTTTTAATTTGAACATTAGTACCAAAGATTACCCGCGCCGGAGAAATCGCCGCGTGAGGCCCGTAGGTTGGAGACGCGTATGAGGAGCGAATGTGAGAGGGAGAGGAAAGTTTTGTACTGGGAGTAGGAGCGGAAAAAAGGGAAGGAGGAGCTCGCATTGGTTGTGGCGGTTATGAGGAGGAGGAAGATGAGGAGGACGGCGATGGGACGAGAGTAGGGTAGTGTACTAACCCGCTGCATCCGTCGGCGGTCGATAGGGAGGATTTAGGGGACGAGTACAAATCCTGGGTCTGGGAATGAAGAGGTATTTATCTTTTATGGAGTCCCTTTCGTCTCTCTCATGATAAAGAGAGAGGGGAAAAAATAGAAGAATAGAAAATAATAATGGATGGTTATTGGAGTCTGAAACTTATGAAGGATTCCCTACTTTAACCTCCTTTTTTTTTTTTCTTCAACATATATGCCACTCAACAAAGATAAATGAAAAAAAAAAGACAAGGAAAAATAAATTAGAAATAATTATAACAAAATACTCGACTAGGTATAAGTATAGATAATATATAATAATAATATAATGTCAAAAATATCCCCATGAAGAAGCAACCGTCAACAATGGATGCCGGCCCTCAACCTCAGCAGCGGCATGAATCCTCATCTTACAATCTGTTTGTCAATAACCTTCCTATTGGCTGGCCTGCCATAGGGGTTAGAAGGATTTTCTCCTGGTTCGGGGAGGTCGATCGAGTTTTTATTCCTAAAAAACTGAGTGTAAATGGTACCAAGTTTGGTTTTGTTAACTTGATTACTTCTAGGAATATAAATCCTATCATCAAAAAATTGGATGGCTCTTGGATCGGAAATCATATGATTCAAGTTAATCTAGCTCGCCACGCTGATCCGTATGTCAAGAAGAAAGTTGAGAATGGAGTTAAGGTATCAATGGTGAAGCACTCTAGTAATAGGGATGAAAGGTATTTTGCCAAGGATGCAGAGATGGGACTTTCCAGTGTTGATGGAACACGGAAAAACACATATAAGAATCCAAATGCTGGTGCTGTAAACTTCCAATATGAGGTTGATGATGAAGATAGAGGGTGGTTGAAGAGAAGCTTAGTGGGATGGTTGCATAATGCTCACAACGTTATCAACATCCAAGAGGCCATGGTCTCTCAAGGCTTCCTTTCATGTGTATGCAGACCTATGGGAGGTAACCTGATTCTTCTCACTTTCCCTTCAGTTCATGATAGAGATCAAATGTTGGATTCTGGCCTTGAATGGTTGAGTGAGTGGTTTGAACTGGTAAAACCTTGGGAACCTAAAGATATTTGTAAGAAGAGATTCTCTTGGGTTAGATGCGAAGGCTTCCCATTGCATGCCTGGAATCCTTCTTTCTTCTCCACTGTGGCTGCTTTATATGGAGATTTCATTACTTTGGACAATAATACTAGTAAGAAAAATTGCCTTGATGTTGCTAGGTTCATGATTGCCACGTCTTCATCCTCTTCAATCAATGAAATTCTCAAAGTCAGGATTGATGGTGTTATTTACCCCTTTAGAATCCTTGAAGAACCTTCAAATTTCTGTCCAGATTTATTTGCTAGGGATCTTATCAGGTCTAACAATAAAAAGGGAATTAACTCTGAACTCTGGCATCCTGAGGGGGCAGAAGGTGGCGATATGGTGCTTTCCGAGCAATCTTCTTCAACATCGGACAGAGGAAATTTGAATTCAAAATCGACACAGTCACCAAGTAATTGCTTGCCAGCACTTTTCTCGTCTCTCGATGTGGGATCTAATGATGGCAGACAGCAAGGAGTGGCCTCCTCGTGCAAGATTCAGGAGGCAGTGAATCTAGATGAGGATATCGGCCTTCATATGGAGCCTTCATATGCAGAAGCTGAATCTTTTTCCCCAAATGGGCTGGATATTATTCCTTATTGCGATATGGTTAATGATTGTGGGTTGAGCTGTAGGCCCAGTCTTAATGAGCTGGTGGTTCAAATAGGCTCTAATGGGAAGGCCCGGAATGAAGAAAAGGTTATAAAAAGGAAAGTAAAAAAAACAAGATCCTTTTTTGTTCTGGATTCTAAGAAGTCTTCTCTTCAGTTCCCAAATCTAAGAAAAAAGAGAGGCAGAAAAGGAAAGTCGAAGGCTGTTGCGGTTGAATCGCTCTCGGACAACAATAGCTGCTCTGGGATAATAGCTGGGGAGTCTATCTCAGACGGATGCATCTTCAATGTGAATTCCCGTCTTTCTAAAGAGGAAGAGGTTTTTTCTGTCTCCCCTAGAAGTGAAGCTCTGAAAATTCTTGAAATAGCTGAACAGTTAGGCATCACTCAGCCGAATAACGGAGATTCTTTCTTGGATTTACTAACTGATTTAGAGGTTAAAGAAAGGGAATTATGGGAGCGTATGAAAAACTGTGACTCTGGCAACTAAAGCTTCTTCATGCTTTCTTATTCTGGGTTTTTTAATTGCCCTGTTTTTTTTCCTCTTAGATTGAGTTTCTTTGTTGCTTTGTTTTAGGTGTTTGGGTAGCCTTTGTGTTCGCAGGGGATTAAGTTTTTCAAGAGTACAGTTATGGTTTGAATCTTTTCAGCAGTGGTGGTTTGGTTGGTTATCATGGGTTCAGCAGGGGCGTGCACTTAAGGATAATCAGTGGCTGATGTGCAAGGCTTGAGTTGGCACGCATGCTTAGAGGACAATGTTTTATGTGGGCGTGCATCATCCGGTAGAGAGGGCAGTGGCTGGACGCTCTTTCAGTTACTGTTCAGCTACAGCTTATTTCATGTTTTTAGCCATTGAACCGGTGCTTTTGTGGTGTTTAACGTTACAGTTGTTGGTGTCGTTTGCTTCCCTTCAATCTGGGTTTAGTTGCTGGTTTGCTTTGGATTGGTTTTTTTTTTTGGGTTGAGTTCTGGTAGGTTCTCAAGTTTTACTTATTAGATTTGGAGGATAAGGTTATACTTTCCTTGTCAGATGGTGGAGTTTCTTGGTCCTTTTTTCGGTTCTCATTTGGTTTTTTTCCTGGTTGGCTTAGTTTTTTGGCTCCTCTGTTTGTAGTTTATTGGGTGCCTGAGGGTGCTCCTTGTGTTGTTTTGGTGCTGGGCAGCCTTCAGCTACCACTTATCTTTATTAAATAAAATCACAGCTTATCAAAAAAAAAATAATAATAATAATATTATTATTATTAAGTTATGAAGGGTCATTTTTGTTTTGTTTTTAATTCCTTTATAAATGCCCATCCTATAGCAGAAACTTACTTCAATTTTATGCATCTCTCTTATTCAGATTTGTAGAAACAAATTAAGAACAGAGAATCCCACAAACCAAAAAAGCTTTTGTTTCTCTCCTCAATTAGGATCTCTACCCACCATTTCCTTCTCACTTTGTTTATTTTCTCCCAAAGGTTAGTTTATCAAAACATTGAGACATAAATCTTGTCATCTCTTTGCTTTGCTTCACTTCTTTTGGGTTTATCAATATCAATCTTTTTCACCATTTTTAAACCACTGAATTCCATGCCCTATTTCATGCAAACTGAGAAATTTCAGACATTTTCTATTCCTTTTCACTTGTGGTTTTTAAAACCCAAGATTGAAAAATGAAGTTTCTGATCGCTGAAAAAGCTCAATTTTTTGTACTTGTTTTTGAACTTCTTACTAATGAAAAAAAAGAATATTTGCTTATAAATATGTTCTGAGTTGGAATATTTAGTGCGAAATATCATTTATTTGATTTTGATTTTGTTGTTTGGATCAGGTAGGTAGCAAAGCAGCTATGGCTTATCCAAGTGATCCAAGAGAGAACTCACCACAGAGAAAAATGGGAAGGGGAAAGATCGAGATCAAGCGGATCGAAAACACCACAAATCGCCAAGTCACTTTCTGCAAAAGACGCAATGGTTTGCTCAAGAAAGCCTATGAATTATCTGTTCTCTGCGATGCTGAGGTTGCTCTGATCATCTTCTCCAGTCGCGGCCGCCTTTATGAGTATGCTAATCACAGGTACAAAACACTTCTTAACCTTTAATTTCTGGAAAGAAAATTCTCTACTTTTCTCTCTTTTTCTGAGTGGTTTCTTTAATTTTTGTTTTTAAATGGGCATAATTTTGGTTTCTGTACTGGATCTTTAGGTAGATTTGGAGTAAAAGAGGATAATAATTTGTTTGCGTTGCAGTGGTTGATTGAGTCTCTCTAACAAAGTTTCACTCATTCTTCCATTTTGGGGTTTTTTCTTTAAAGATAATTTTTATTTCCTTTTTATGATATGAATAAATTTGTGTTCATGGTTTGGTATAGATAACATAGATCTGGTCCAATAGATAGTAATGGTAAAATATAGCAGGCCTGTGAGATCAGCTTCTTCTCTCCTCCATTGTTGTTAAATTTTCTATTTCTTTCTTTATTTCCTCTTCTATTATTCTTCGTGTTCTTTCTCTCTCTCTCTCTCCATATAATATCTATAAGGCTAAAGAGAAGGCCTAATGCAAAATCTGTCATCTTCTTATTAGTCCAAAAATCTCTTGACACTTCCTTAATAGCACGTCAGCTGCAAATCAAGAAACCAAAAGTACAGTGCCAAGATTAATGAAAGAAAATTTTGTCAGAAAAATAATAAAATGAAAAACTCAACAAATAAACAAGAATCGGGTTATTAGGGTAACAAAAAACCTAAATCCCCTAATCGGGTTTCTTCTCAAAACATGTTAAACGTCCCTTTTCAACCCAATCACAGCCAAATCAGGTGACCCCCATCCACTCCCAAATTAGGGCTTTTCCTTAATCTGCACAAAATTTCCCCAAATCTGAGTTTTTTTTCAACAACCCACGTGGCTAAAGCAAAAGCCTTTCTCCACAGTCAAACTTGCCCCAAATTAGGGCTTCTAAGCTAACGGGCTTCTAAGCTAACTCACAACACTTTCAATTTTGTTCCCAGGCTTTAATGGGTAATTCTTAATTTAACACAAGATCATCCTTCTGTTACTAATTAATCTAAAAACATGTTAAAGTTTTCACCTTTTTTCGTTTTTACTTGGTTATTGGTATGGTAACAGGGTTAGGGTTTAATAACTAAGTCAAGATAAGAAGGTAGTTCTTGTTGCTTGATGCCGCTGTAAAGTTTTGGTTCAAAAACAGAATCTCTGGTCACGTCATACTCCGATTTTTCTGTTCTTGATAACTGACAAAAGGGTTAGTGTCATGATTTCCTGATACTGAACCCTAATTCATTATCTTCAAGAAATGGAACAAAAATTGAAATAAATTAATCTTCTCTCTTTGATATCAGTTAACAAATTTCAACTCTCAAAGTTAAATTCTGGAAATAGGAATGCGCCAGTTGGGTTTGATAAAGCTAGGTCATGATGATGCCACAGTCGGTATTATAGAGCGTGGATTGCATTTGTGCAGGATCTTGCATAGATATATTTGTGCAATGTTATTTTTGAAGTATAAAGAGAGAGAAAATGAGGTGTGAAGAGGTACAACGTACGGCAACTGAGGAGCCAATAGGAGAGTTCTGTCCATTTCTGGGTTCTGTCATACAATGGGAAGTGTACATCTATAGCTACTCCTATTGGCTGGCTCTGATGCACCGAGTTTTAGTTTCAGACATAAAAAAACTATATCACTTTTACCTTAAATTACTTGAAAATAAAAACATAACTTCACGTACGGTTCTTGTAAAATTTTTTATTTCATATAATCGAGGTGGGTAATTGATTGTGGTTTTAGGTTTTTAGCCATAGAGTAATGGGCGTTTCACACGTGAGTAGGAGAGATTTGACCATTTGACATGGCCTCTCCAATCATATTATAGGACATTGTTCCAGCGTGGCAGAGATTATCCAACCAGTAGCTCGACGAAGTTAAGGTATCTGCTTAAAAAAAGGAAGCGTCTTATCTAAGTGACACGACATTTTACATAATTTACTGTTGTGATCATATTTTACTTTATTGTCATTAAAAGAGTAATCAAAATCTAGCTAGCTTGAGGAACTAGGGTTTGGTATTAGGAAGAGGTTAACTGAGAGAGTTGGTTGATTTGACTGTTAAAATGGCTATTTTTGTCGGCTAAACTGAACTAAAATTCATTTTTTAGATGTGTTTATAATAGGCCCATGTGGTTTACCGGTTAAATTAATGTATGAAATTTGAGATTTAGCCTAAAAGCTTAGACAAACTCCAAATTACTGATGGTTAAGTACATGATTAGCTCTTTTGGGGTTTCTGTTTTCCAAGATTTCTCCTTCTTTTTTTTTTTTTCTGTTATCAATTCTATATAATTTTATTTTCTACTTTCTCTTTTCCTTTTTTTTTTTCCTCACGGGTATATGATATATAACCCACAAGAGTTTGAAGAAAATGTGAGGATTTATTATCGAGAATAGAAATTAATTGCAGAATACTTTTTCTGATTGGATATACTGTTTTTATCAAAATACAAACTGCATTTCTTCTTCTTTTTTTTTCTGATTTTGTAAGGAGTGCTTTAGACATTATTTTAATATTTTGCCAATCCCCTTGTAGCATAAGAGTTAACCACAGTTTGGCGAAAAATAATGTCTAAAGCACTCTATTGTTAGTTTCATATTGAATATATTTAATTTTTATAATTAATTATAGAAATTTTATTTTTATTATGATTTTTTTAATATATATTGTATCTAATTTGTATCTTTTCATTTCTAAAATATTTTTAACTATTAAAAATAATATTACAAATTGTATAATTTATTAAATTTATATATTAAAAATTTTTAATGGTTAATCAATAAATCAATCCAACAAACCGAGTTAAAAATCGAAATCAATATAGCGATTAACCAAAATTAATGGACTGATTCAATCGGTCCATGTTCACCCCTAATTACATTATGTTTGCTTTGTAATTTTTATTTTTAAACACTTTGAACATTTAAAATTAAATTGAATTTTATCTAACTTTTTTTTTTATAATTTTATACTAGAAATTTTAATAATTGATCAAAAAATATTGATTAATCAATTTGCAAAAATTGAAATTGATAGGTAGAGTAATGGTTAATAAATATCTAAATGACATTATCAGCAAAAAATTTAACTAATTAAATTTCAATTCAAATATATACTAACAAGTATGACTACTTCCATTCTACTTATTGTAAAGATTTTGACACTTCATTAACATATGTACTTCTTCCATCCGATATCAATCATTCTTTAATAATTATTAAGGTAATCATTAGATTTTTTTAATAATATAAAAAATATTTGAAAAAAATTAAAATACTGCCTTTTATATATATTGAAGATAAACATAGTGGAGAGCAAAAAGGAGAAAGCTTAATGAACTATTAATGTAATGTTAATATGAATAAAAAGTCCAAATCTGGAATAAGTATAAAAATATTGTATTTTAGAAAATAACATTTTATTAAACTGGACAAATTTTTTATTTAAAAAGTTAGTAGATAACAATTGACACAGATGGAAGGAGTATTAATTTTACTCTTGCTCTTTTCCTTCTTAGATACTTTGTTTGAATATATTTCCTTTAACTGTATATCTCCTATAAATCGAGATTTAGTCATAATTAATGGATTATGTATTATTATTGAATCAGTGGTTATCTGTTTTCACTGTTTTTTTATTTTTTTTTTATTTTAAGCCTAAAACTTAATTTCCACAATTAATCTTGATTTCAGTAGTTATTTTCCTTTTCATCTCGAATACTAAAATTAGTTATAATATTTATAATTTTTCTTACCTTTTGGGTATTGATTGCTTTTTTATTTCTTATTTCTTGTGAAAATATATGCTGATTTATATTTATTTTAATGGGTGAATATACAGTTTGGTTTAGTATTTGGATAAAATTATTAAAAAGGAATTAAAAAAACGATAAAATTGGAAAAATGTGTAAAGGTCTGGAAATTTCGTATGATTAGGACCATTATTAAACATTATCTAAATGGGAACATTCGTGATAATTTTCTGAAATTCATACCAAATTGCAGTGTGAAAACAACGATTGATAGGTACAAGAAGGCATGTACAGATTCAAGCAATACTGGATCAGTTTCTGAAGCTAATGCTCAGGTAATTAAAATTGCGGAATCCAAATGTGATAAACATTATTTTCATGGTATTAATGACGAACTTATCATTTTCCTTATGGTCATTAAGTTGATAAATTATTTTATTTATCATTCATATATAAATTATTTTATTTATCATTCATAGTGTTTTTTGACCAAAAAAAAAAGGAAATAATCAATTCTTGGTTACATAATACAGAACATACAAAAAGGCATAATGAATTTCATGTAAATATTATATGAATACTATATTTCATGTGGTTTCTTGGATAGAGTTTGCAATTAGGACGTGCCATTGTTATGATTGGCTTGGTTTATTTGAAAAAATCATAATGCAGATCTAGACAAGTAAAATCCGCAAATCGGTCTAACCTTAACTTTTGCATTATATTCAGTTCTATCAGCAAGAAGCTAACAAGCTGCGTCAGGAAATTAGGAAAATGCAGGATTCAAACAGGTAACTAAACGAATGAATTTATGATCAATTAATTCATTTTAAATATGAATTTATGTTTTTCTTTTTCTGGTGAAATAATGATATTTTCAGGAATATGCTGGGAGAATCTCTAGGAAACTTGACTATGAAAGAGTTAAAGAACTTGGAGACTAGACTAGAGAAAGGAATTAGCAGAATTCGCTCCAAAAAAGTATCCATATTCTTCTCAAATTCAGCATAAATTATATATATATATATATATATTTTATCAAAGAAATTCATGTTAACAATTCCTGTTCCTATTTTGTATACTGTAACTAACTATATGTTTGTTTTTTCTTCTTTTCTTGCCTTGAAAATCAATTGCTGTAAAAAATCTTTATCAGAATGAGCAGCTGTTCGCAGAAATTGAGTATATGCAGAAAAGGGTAATTGTTCCCAACTCTAATGTATATTCGGGTATTATATTTACTCATGAAATAATTGCTTTAGCACACACTAGATTGAAATAATGTTACGTTCGTGAACTTAGTATTTACTGATTTAATTAGATGAAGTTATGTTGCAATGATTGTTTAACAAAATTGGATATAGCAGGAAATTGATTTGCACAACAACAATCAGCTTCTCCGAGCCAAGGTTTGTGCGTCACCCTCTGTAATTCTCTCCCTTAATTAATAATCTATTTATTGGACATTTCAAGGCAGCGTGATGCATGATCATATATATATATATATATATATATGTGCATGTAAATAAAAAATCACGGTGAATAAAATTGCAGATTGCTGAGAATGAAAGGAAGCAACAGGACATGAATTTAATGCCAGGAGGTGGTAGTTATGAGATAATGCAGTCTCAATCATTTGATAATCGCAATTATTTTCAAGTGAATGCATTGCAACCCACCAATCATTACTCTCACCAAGACCACATGGCCCTCCAGTTAGTGTAAGTTCTACTTATTAATTTCTACTTAATTATGCACTAAAACTAATTAGTTTCTTCATTTTTTTTTGCAGTTAATATGGTTTGAAGGGGATCCAATTTGAGGGCTTTTGTCTACTAAAATTTTCCATGGAGAGAAAAGAGTGCCCAATTAGTACGTAATATCCTGCCATGGTTGTAATTAAACTTAAGACAATTTACATAAAAAGTATTATTTAATGTTGTAAGGGACGGACAATATTTTTCTTTATTTTATGTCTATCTCCAGAACTTAGCTTATTCTGTCCTTGATAAGTTTAAATCTTATCCTGGTTTATTTTCTTCTTCTTCTTCTTCTTCTTCTTCTTCTTCTTCTTTAATGTTATAGCTAGGTTTAGCATGTTTTGATGGAGATATGTGGTTTTTTTTTTATTTTCCATGTCATTTTCTTTGGACCACAAAAGAAAGGATGGGCAACAACTAGATAGTGCTCTTTCTAAAGTAACCTACATTAGTTATAGTAGTTGATGATAGAGTTTTTATATCCTTTTGGCTTTTGCACGTGACTTTGTGGCTGCTTCAAACTCCATTTTATATGTTTATTTTGTAAGAAAAATATTTATATGTTTATATATATATATATATATATATATATATATATATTAAAGTGAAACTATTTTTCAATATATTTATAAAATTAAAAGAAATTGAGCGGTAACATAAAAATATTTACAAATGTCATGAGAAAAAAAAACTATTTTTATGAAACGTAATATTATGGGTCGGTAGAAGATGATGGCCATTGATTATCCATGCGAATGAGTGATGTGGATTGATAGTTCATACACTTGTGTGCCAATATCTATGTAGCATCTTCACCTCATTATCTACATTAACACCATTAGCTATAAAATAGATCATTAGCTATAAAATAGATTTTGAGTTTAATATTCACTTTTTTTTTATGACGTTCTGATTCTTACTTTATAGTTACATTCTTTTATATTTGTTAGATTTGCTTTCTTTCTTTTTTAACTTATTACTTGATCTTTCATAATAATAAAATACCAATATCAATTTTTTATAAAAAATTAGTTTAGCTCTTATATAAGCCCAAGCAACTGTAAAGAAAAGAGGAAATTACACCAATTACCCTAGTTTTTTTATTTCGTTTTCAAATTTTGTTTACTTTTTATTTATACAATTTTCATTTTAAAACTACCCCTTTTATTTTATATATTAAAAATGCTCCTACTTTATTATATAGGGAAATTATACCATTTTCCCCTTTTTTTTCATTCTGTTTTCAAAAATATCATGCCATTTATTTTCACTTTCATTTATACATTTCGCATTTCAACAATACCTTTTTTAGTTTTACAATTTTAATTTTACATTACTTATTTTTATTTTCACTTTAAACTAAATTTAGTATCTCTCCCAATTCACACTGCCACCGCCCTCTCCCACCCCCCACTTCTGACCATCGTTCCACGCTGTAGAGTTGCCACTATCTGAATCCTTCCCACTGTTTGATAAGCTCGGGTTGCCGGAATCACTAAGCAAAAGATTAGTGAAACCTTCTTCTATAACATTACCAACATGAACATTACTACTATTTAGCCTAAAAGATTCAGGAGTCCATGGATTCTCCATGGAAATTTCCATTTCGGGATGATGGAGATTAGATGTGAAAGAATTTCCTAAGCTTTTCCAATCATTATTTTCTCCTTCTTCTTTAACAATTGCTGTCTCTGAATTCTTAGCTCCATTAATTCCTGAAGAATTCACAAGTTGTGCATTTTCTAATAAAGTAAGAGTGGAAGTAGGAGATTCAAGATCCCCTCCAACTTCAGTGCTTAAACCGCCATTGTTGCCATTATTCCAAGCTTTTAGTACATGACATGAAGAAGAACCGGAAACGTACTGAAATGAATAGGAAAAATTTGTGTTAGTTACTGTAAGGGATAGAGTTCTACTCGGTTTGAACTCTGTGTGAATATATTATGTTGCTGTAAATATATTTCTGTTACCTTGGAATCTATTTCTGTTACTGTAAATATTTTCTGTTGCTCTGTTTCCACTTTATCAGCTATTCACGTTGTAACTAATGTATATATATTGAGTTAATCAATGGAATACAGAGTGGCGTATTATTATTCACATGGTATCAGAGCTGTTATAGGTTTAAACACCAAAAGCTGAAAATGTCCACTAACTCCGGAAACTCTTCAGTCTCTATAGCTCCTACGCCCATACCTTCCTTTTCATCTAATCTGTCTCATCATCTCTCAATCAAGTTAAACTCTACTAATTTTCTTTTATGGAAAACACAGCTCACTCTTGTTTTGAAAGATTGCAGATTATTCTCTCATGTCGATAGCAACGTCACTCCTGCTGCCGACAGTGATGAATTTCCCATATGGGAGCAACAGGACCATCAGATCTTATCATGGATTTTTTCTTCCACCTCCGATACTATGCTACCACAGCTCATTGGAGCTACTACAGCTAAGCAAGTTTGGGATAAGCTGCATGATGCGTATGCGGTTGTCTCCCGACCCCAAGTCCGCAATCTCCGACAACAACTGCTGCCCACACCCTCAGTCACATTTCCTGTTCTTCATCGCCACTATTCTGCACCTATCCAGCAGCCCACTCCTTGCCTCTCACAGTCTGCCCACCCAACCACTTCACCATCCTCCATTTCTGCTCCTCCGTCTGTATCCCCAGCAAATGAACAACATCCACCTGGTCGTTCCACCATTTCCCTAGCTGTTGATCTTCAACCTTATGGTCCTCTTCCTCAGGTTGAATCTATTACCGGTAAGTCGACACCAGCTGTGTCTTCTCGCATGGTCACTCGGTCTCAAACTGGCTCATTAAAACCCAAAGCCTTTGCTTCCCAAGTCGTTGAACCTGAACCCACGACATTCTTACAAGCCTCTAAGCATGCTTGCTGGCGTCGGGCTATGGAAGATGAACATCACGCCCTGCTTGCCAATCACACGTGGGATTTGGTTCCCGCTCCACCCAATACCAACATTGTAGGGTGCAAGTGGGTCTTTAAGACAAAAACTCTTCCAGATGGCTCTGTGGACAGGTATAAGGCTCGCCTTGTTGCTAAAGGCTTCCATCAACGACCAGGGTTGGAATTTACAGACACTTTCAGTCCCGTTATTAAGCCTACTACCATTCGATTAATCATCACTTTGGCTGTTTCTCTTGGATGGGATATCTTGCAATTGGATGTGTCCAACGCATTCCTTCATGGTGATTTACTTGAGGAGGTCTATATGCAACAACCTCCAGGCTTTGAAGTCCCTTCTACGCCACCTCTAGTTTGCAAGTTAAAGAAATCCCTGTATGGTCTTAGGCAAGCTCCTCGTATGTGGCATGACAAGCTCACAACCTCATTGATCTCCTTCGGTTTTGTGGGCTCTAAGACTGATTGTTCTCTTTACTATTTAATATCTGGTGATGTGCGCCTCTACTGCTTGATTTATGTTGATGATCTTCTTCTCACTGGTACTGACTCTGTTCTTCTCACAAAGCTGATCCGTTTTTTGGAGACACAATTTGCAATCCGTAATCTGGGTAAACTCTCCTACTTCTTGGGCATTCAAGCTGTCTGGTCTGATAATTGTTTGCTTCTTCATCAGTCTAAATACATCCAGGCCATCCTCAATAAGTCCAAGATGCTTGATAATAAAGCCATTTCATCTCCAACAACATCCACCAATAAGTTGGCGCTATCTGATGGAGATGCATTCTCAGATCCTCTTCACTATCGAAGCATTGTTGGCAGCTTATAGTATCTCACATTTACCAGGCCAGATCTATCATTTGCTGTCAATAAAGTTTCCCAGTTTATGCATGCCCCTACAGTCAATCATTGGGCTGCGGTTAAACGAATTCTTCGGTACTTGAAAGGAACTTTTGATCATGGATTATTTTTCTCTAAAATGGATCTATCACAACTACATTGTTTCTCTGATGCGGATTGGGGAGGCTGCATTGATGATCGGAAATCCACTACTGGTTTTGCAGTGTTTCTTGGCTCCTGTTTAATTTCCTGGTCCTCAAGGAAACAGCGCACGATTTCCCGATCTTCTACTGAAGCTGAATTTCGGTCCATTGCCTCAGCCACATCTGAACTCAGCTGGTTATTGATGCTTCTCCGAGAAATTGGATTTTCTTTGTCCAAGCCTCCTGTTCTTTGGTGTGATAACCTCAGTGCCATTTATCTAACAGCCAATCCTGTTTTTCACCATCACAGTAAGCATTTGGAGATAGACTTTTATTTTGTTCGGGATAGAGTTAAGTCTAAGGCACTGGTGGTTCGTTATATTTCTACTGTGGATCAAACAGCCGACATCTTCACTAAACCTTTGTCCAAAGGCCGGTTTCATCTTCTTCGAGACAAGCTGCGAGTTCGTTCCCTCCCTCTTTAGCTTACGGGGGAGTGTAAGGGATAGAGTTCTACTCGGTTTGAACTCTGTGTGAATATATTCTGTTGCTGTAAATATATTTCTGTTACCTTGGAATCTATTTCTGTTACTGTAAATATTTTCTGTTGCTCTGTTTCCACTTTATCAGCTATTCACATTGTAACTAATGTATATATATATTGAGTTAATCAATGGAATACAGAGTGGCGTATTATTATTCACAGTTACAACTAATTGATCAAAATAGAATTGTTTCACCATTTACTAATAATGCCTCTGCTTGGCAGCTTCCAAAGCAATAGCAGTGGCTACCAGATGATGAAGCTACTCTTCCATTAGCACCAGCATCTCCACCAGAGACAGTAGCAGCTCCTCTAACAACCACAGGCATAAGACCGGTGCTGACTCCATTAGCGTCAATGTCACTAACTTCCCTTCTGATATTTGTAGCAATAATAGTTTTTAAGTACAATTAAATTGTGGCTCATGCATTCCTAATTGTTTCCCATTTATTACCATTGTTTACCTTTTTTTTGTCAATGAAGTCTTGGGTTTGTGCAGAGCTTGCTAAAATCAACCAAATGTGTCATGTTATAAGATGAAAAAGAAAAACAGATGCCAAACTCCTCACTTCCAAATTAAAATTTTCCAAAGGCAGGGAAATTAAATGTCTAATTTGGTGTTAAATTTGATTCGTGAACTAAGCCAACGAGTTACAATATCTAGGCAAGCGTCTATAGGCAACAAATCCAATTGTATGACTCTATCATAATTCAGACAATATAATACAAATGACTTGAGCAATTTTGGTACATAGATGCCTTCTTCATAAATAATGTGTTGCACAAATCCAGTTTAAATTAGTATTTGATGTGTCCACCTAAAGTGTGCTTCAATTAAGAATACAAATTCATAAGAACCTACAAACACATTTAGAAAAAGAAAAGAAAGACACGTGCTCAAGTATCAGAACCTTTCAGACGATAAAAGCAGAATGAGTAGATATTAGCTGGAATTTGAATCTCAGACTGTTGGTGCTTCACTGCTCCCCAGTATCCTTCACAAATTACAGATTTTAATAAGAGAAAAAGAAGAAAACCGTAGCTTCAAATATACAATGAGAATAGTATGTGCTGAACAACTAATTGAATTTAAAAATAGCTTTTCTTTTAGGTAATTTACACTAGATTAAGAATTTATGGTACAATTTGCTGCAAACTTTTGGTATTGATATCAATAATCTCCACATGAGCATGATCCTTCTCTAAAATGGGGAAAACGATTGTGGTTCCTAGCTATAATTACCCTCTCGTATACCTTAAACAGCAGCTTGGTAGCAGTATGGCAATCACTACAAATTCAGAGTTTTTTATGAATAAATACAATGTATTTTAGTCAAAAGAAAAGAAAATACAGTGTATTGAATTTTATCAAAAAGAAAATATACTGTATTTATTTATGTACAAAAGTAAATATTATGTATTTTAGTCAAAAAAAAAGAAAATACAGTGTATTGAGTTTCATATAAAAAATTTACTGTATTTATTTATGTAAATACACTATATTTTAGTCAAAAGAAAAAAAACAGTGTATTGAGTTTCATAAAAAAGGAAATATACTATATTTATTTATTTACAAAGTAAATACACTGTATTTTTTTCAAAAGAAAAGAAAATAAAGTATAGTGTATTTTCTTTTGACGAAACTCAATAGACTATATTTTCTTTTTTTGAATAAAATACATTGTATTTACTTTTTTACATAAATAAAATACAATATATTTTTTTATATAAACAAATACAGTATATTTTTTTGTATATAAATAAATACAATGTATTTTTTTTGCCAAAACTCGATACACTATATTTAATTGGGGATCCACCTATACTTAGCTTACTGTTCCTCTCTGTCTATAAATACCTTTGAAAATTCTAATTATGATAGACATTTTATTTGCTCTTTTTTGCTATCTTCGTATTTCTTCTTTCATAAATACAATATGAAATGTCAAGTTTGCAAAACCATCCATCATAGATGTAATGTCCTTTCCAATGCTTCTTTGCCCCCCTTAAAATTTTATTTTTATCCATCTGTACTTAACTTGTTTCTTAAGTTTTTAATCAATCAACCCTTTAGTATTCTCATTTTTATTGAAACAAAAAATACAAAATTCTATTCTTATCTTTTCAAAATTTTAAAGAAAAATCAGATAAATTTGAGAAGAAATTAAGCACTATTGCAAAGATTTATCTTTAATTTAAGGTTGGTAATTTAATTTTATAATTTTTTTTTCTTTTATATCTCTTAAAGGTTAGTAATTTAGTTTTTTACAATTTTAGATTTTTGCTTAAAATATGTTCTTCTTGATTGATGATTTTGTTGCTTAAAATCTGTTATTCTTGATTTCATTCTAATTTCTTATGCTCTTAATTATTTGATAATTGATTGATTATAGTTATGCTAGTTTAAAGTTTCAAGTGTGTAGTAGAAGTTTTATTTTTTCTTTGTATTTGAGGCTTTGTTCCTTGATTTTTTATAGTACTTTTAATTTTAGCTTCATTGGGTTGTTGTATATGTAAAATTTATTTATTAATCACATGTTTTTCATTTGTTTAGTTAGTTTTGTTATTTTAGTATAAACAGCTAGTTGTTTTTATTAGTTTTGTTAGCTTTAGTGTAAACAGCTTGCTGTTTTATTATAAAAGGTAGGTTGTATTCTTCTTTCAGATATATGAAAAATGACAGCAAGCTATTTACACTAGAACAACAAAGCTAACAAAACTAATAAAATAGCTAGCTGTTTATACTAAAATAATAAAGCTAACAAAACTAACTAAACAAATGAAAACACGTGACTAATAAATAAATTGTATAGTATCAATAGTTGGTTTTTTGGCTTCATTAGGTTGTATAAATAATACATATTTTGTGCCCTGAATAATACTTTATGATCATGACTTTTTCCATAATACTTTATGATCATCTTTTAATACGGACATTTTCGCTTGATTTGTAGTTTTATCGTCAATTAACCTTCCTTTAAGAATATTCTAACAATTGAATTGGGACTTGTTTTATAGTTTTATTCACAGACCTGTCTATTTTTTATTTTTTTGTCCCCTTGATTACAAATTCTGGTTTCGCCACTGACCACGCCAATGTATATTCATAAGTAAAATGGATCTACATTCCATCTTCCTTGATGCAGCCAAATAATAAGCTTAGGCACCACTCTTGAGTATAGATCTCTATAATTGTTCCATAAATATTCATGAACAAAGACAGTGATGTTAAGTTTCGACTATGCCTAAAACAACAATTCAAAAAAGCCCAATTTTTTAATTTAGCGTTGTTTTGTCTTTTTCTTAGGTTTGTAGCATCACCCACACGTTGTTGTTTAATATATATATATATATTGAATTGTGTGTATATTTGTGCGGCAATTAAATAAATTGGATAATTAAATTTCAGATATATAGAAAAAAATAAATTTAATAATTATAAATGTGAACTAATTTTACATGAATGAACATGAACCGGTGGAGCAGAAACAAGAAAGCAGTCCATTTTCAGTAATCGAAATTAAATTGAACCCAGAAAAATGGATGGATTCCAATGGAAAACAAGAAACATGCAGCAGCTGCGAAGAAGAAAGTATTGACGAAGTAGAAGAAAATGTTAGTTAATGGTAATGTGAAAAATGGTAATGGTGACTAATCCATTAGTAATTAATGGTGAAAGGTAATGTGAAAAATGGTAATGGTGACTAATCCATTAGTAATTAATGGTGATCCCACTTTCACCATTAACTACTAATGGTGATCCCACTTTCACCATTAACTACTAATTGTGATCCCACTTTCACCACTTAATGGATAATGGTGATTCCATGGTGACTAATCCATTAGTAATTAATGGTGATCCCACTTTCACCATTAACTACTAATGGTGATCCCACTTTCACCATTAACTACTAATTGTGATCCCACTTTCACCACTTAATGGATAATGGTGATTCCACTTTCACCACTTAATGGCTAATGGTGATTCCACTTTCACCACTTAATGGATAATGGTGATTTCACTTTCACCACTTAATGGCAACTTTCTACCATTATAAATAGATTTGACACCCTTGATGGAAGGTGGTGACTTAAGACTTATAATGGAGAATTAATGGTCTAAACCAAGCATTCACTAAAGGAAAAATACACCATCAAATTGTGAGTGAATTGGTTAGTATTTTGTTGCTTTGAGTTCTAAGAGGTTGAAGAAAATTCTAGTTTCAACAAACTCAACAATGGCTGGAGGTTAGTTTGATTTATTTCCGCATTCGATTCTCTTTTATGCTATTTTGTTTAAAAGCATGTTAGGAATCGTGTTTAAGTGTTTTCATGTTTAAAAAACCCAACATTTGGTATCAGAGCCTCAACATGCCTCTGCCTTATTGATTTTACGATTTGGTTTTCATGAAATATGAAAACTTTTATAATTTTTTATGTGTGTGTTTGCTATGAATATGGTGTTATTAATGAGATATTTGATCTTATAACATGAAATAATCATGAAAAATTAGACTGGATGTGGTGGAAAAACTGAGTTATGCATGAATTTTTGAGAACTTGAAATTCTGTTTAAGACCCATATGAACAGTCTGTACTATTTTAAGGATATCTTGAGTTATAGTGATTGGAATTGAGAAATTCCAGTTGGAGATGAAACTAGACTCGTAGATATTTATTTCATATGAAGAACACAAAATCTCAATCAATTAGTATGATAGGTAAAAATAAGCTTGAATCCGGGTCATGACTGCTGCCACTATCATTGGGAGCAGTTTTCGGTTTTTAATGAATAACTTGAGATTTAGAGCTCTGATTGGGTTGTTTTTTGATGTTTTGGAAACTAGACATATAGATCTAAAACTTTGTAGAAGACAACTTTGTCAGAAAAAGTCATTTGGTATGCCTAAATTGAGGTACAAGTTGATGTTCTTAACCAGTCTACAGGATTTTGTAAGTTTACGCATAAAAATAATAATGTTTGTGCATTATTAATAAAATTGTATGTATATTATATTTGATGCATGCAACTTTTGGTAGCTATTATGCATAAATAAATAAATAAAAGTCTAGTGATCCATATATATTTTAATTGATTAGAGATTAGCCACAGCATTGATAATTGATTAAAATATATATTAAGAGTTTTAGGATCACATAAAGAAAAGGACTTTAAATGTGAAGCATATTGTGATTCACAAGTGTTGGATACTTAAATATTGCTATTGGAAAATTTATGTCTAAGAATTTACCAACATTGTAATTAATCACATTAACATAATAAAATTTATCCCACAGGAATTTTTATTATATTAATATGATTAATTAGGATGAAATAACAAATTGTTTTTCTTAATTTACCCACAGGGATTAAGAAAAAGGGAATACAATTTGATAGTCTCATCATAAATTGATTATGAATCTATTTAAATTAGAAACTTCGCCCACAGGCAGTTTTTACATGTTATTTGATTCATAATTTATGACATGATTTACATTGGTAAAGCATGATATATAATTAATTTGCCTCAAATTTATGACATAAACATGTATTTGTCATTATGGAGTTTCTCAACCTATAAAATTTTCTGATTATAAAATTGATGTTCCCGAGCTAAATGGTGAGAACTATAAAGTCTAGAAGGAATCAATCCTTCTTCAGTTAGGGTGCATGGACATTGACTATGCTATAAGGAAAAACGAACCATCGGCTCCTACGGACACTAGCACTGCAGCTGAGATTGCTCTTTATGAACAATGGGAGCGGTCCAACCGTCTTAGTGTGATGTTCATAAGGAGTAAAATTTCTGCTAGTATTCGTAATTCAGTTAGTCAGCATAACAATGTTAAGGTATTGTTGAATGCCATTGATGCTCAGTTTGAGACTTCTGAAAAGGCGCATGCCATGACCTTAATTATGAAGTTCTCATCTTTAAAGCTTACCAGTGTCCGAGGTGTGCGTGAACACATCATGAGGATGAGGGATATAGTGGCTCAGCTTAAGAACCTTGAGGTTGACATATCTGAGTCTTTTCTTGTGTACTACATTCTGAACACTCTCCCACAGCAGTACGCTCCTTTCAAAATCTCGTATAACACACATAACCATAAGTGGTCAATTAATGAACTGATGACCATGTGTGCTCAAGAGGAGGAAAGGCTGCTTATGGAAACAAGAGAGAGTGCTCATTTGGCAACACGATGGAAGAATAAAGGTCAAGGGCAAGGCAATCAGAAGGGTAAGGTTAAGATACCTCCCCAAGCTGATATAAAGAAAGAATCCAAGTGTTTCTTCTGTAAAAAGAAGGGGCATATAAAGAAGGATTGTCAAAAATTTAAGGCCTGGCTCGAGAAGAAAGGTATTTCAATCTCTTATGTCTGTTATGAATCTAATATGGTAGATGTGAGTCATAACACTTGGTGGATTGATTCTGGATCTACAATCCATATTTCAAATTCCTTACAGGGTTTTCAAAACCACAGGAAGCCAGTACAAAGTGAGCAGTGCATCTATTCGGGAAATAAGATGCATTCGCATGTGGAAGCTATTGGGACATGCAGATTAGTTCTTAATAGTGGTTTTGTTTTGAATTTGGAGAAGACCTTTTATGTTCCTAGTTTCTCTAGGAATTTGATTTCAATTTCAAGATTATTGCCTTTGGGTTATTCCTGTAATTTTTCAGATTTAAACTTCAGTTTATTTTATAAATCTGATCTTGTTGGAAATGGCATTTTGTCTGATGGTCTTTTTCGAATTAATTTACAAGACAATTCTTTTCATAATGCAATGCATGTTCAAGATAATGCTGGTAGAAAACGATGTGTTATGAATGAGGATTCCTCTATGTTATGGCATCGGAGATTGGGACATATCTCCATACAGAGAATTAAACGATTAGTAAATGATGGAGTACTTAGTGCTTTGGATTTTACTGATTATGATACTTGTTTGAACTGCATAAAGGGAAAGCAGACAAACAAGACAAAGAAAGGTGCCACGAGGAGTTCAGAAATATTGGAAATCATACATAAGGATATTTGTAGTCCGGATATGGACTCATATGGTCAGAAATACTTCATCTCTTTCATAGATGATTACTCACGTTTCATGTATCTCTACTTACTTCAGAATAAACACGAAGCATTAGATGCGTTTAAGGTGTTTAAAACCGAAGTAGAGAAACAATGTGATAAGCAAATTAAGATTGTGAGATCAGATAGAGGTGGGGAATTCTATGGTAGATACACTGAAGATGGACAAGCACCTGGTCCATTTGCAAGGTTTCTTCAAGAGCATGGGATAGTGGCCCAATACACCATGCCTGGTTCTCCAGACCAAAATGGTGTAGCAGAAAGAAGAAACCAAACTTTGATGGACATGGTTAGGAGCATGCGTAGTAAAACCAAACTTCCTGAATTCTTGTGGACTGAAGCTCTAAAGACGGCAGTGTATATATTAAATAGAGTTCCAACCAAGGCTGTCCCAAAGACGCCTTTTGAGTTATTCAAAGGTTGGAAACCGAGTTTGCGACATATGCGCGTTTGGGGATGCCCGTCTGAAGTAAGAGAGTATAATCCACAGGAAAAGAAGTTGGACCCAAGGACTATTAGTGGGTATTTCGTTGGATATGCCGAAAGGTCTAAAGGGTACAAGTTTTATTGTCCATCTCATACGACTAAGATTGTGGAATCAAGAAACGCTAAGTTTCTTGAGAATGACTTGATCAGTGGGAGCGATCAATCTCGAAGCTTTGTTTCTGAGAAAGATCATTCAGATACTCAACCTTCCACCTCAAGTGTTAGATTGGTTGTTATTCACAACGCCCCTTCAATTCAACCGACTATTGAACAATCAATCACTGAAGCTCCACAACCTGCTGACATTGATCTAGTAGATCCAAATGTTCAATTATTACCAGAAACTGTTGAGCAACCAGTTGAACAACATGTTTCTCAAGAAAATGTTGACACAACATTAAGGAGATCTACCAGAATGAAGAGATCAGCAATTCCTAGTGATTACATTGTGTATCTGCAAGAAGTTGACTATAATGTTGGAGCTGAGAATGATCCTGAAACATTTTCACAAGCCATGAGTTGTAATGAATCTAAATTGTGGTACAATGCTATGAAGGAGGAGATGAATTCTATGGCATCTAACAAAGTCTGGGATTTGGTTGAGTTGCCCAATGTTGCAAAGGCCATTGGTTGTAAATGGGTCTTTAAAATAAAGAAGGACTCATTGGGCAACATTGAGAGATATAAAGCTAGACTCGTTGCCAAAGGATTCACTCAAAAGGAGGGAATTGATTACACGGAGACCTTTTCTCCTGTATCTAAGAAAGATTCTCTCCGCATAATTTTGGCATTGGTTGCCCATTTTGACATGGAATTGCATCAAATGGATGTGAAAACAGCATTCCTCAATGGGGATCTAGAGGAGGAGGTTTATATGAAACAGCCAGAAGGATTCTCCTCTAGTAATGGTGAGCATTTGGTGTGCAAGCTTAAGAAATCTATATATGGATTGAAACAAGCATTCAGACAATGGTATTTAAAATTCCATGATGTCATCTCTTCATTTGGTTTTGAAGAGAACGTCATGGATCAATGTATATACCATAAGGTTAGTGGGAGCAAAATTTGTTTTCTTGTCCTATATGTGGATGATATTTTACTTGCAACCAACGATAAGGGGTTGCTACATGAGGTGAAACAATTTTTCTCTAAGAGTTTTGACATGAAAGATATGGGTGAGGCATCTTATGTCATTGGCATCAAGATCCATAGAGATAGATCTCGAGGCATTTTAGGACTATCTCAAGAAACCTATATCAATAAAGTCTTAGAAAGATTTAGGATGAAAGATTGTTCACCAAGTGTGGCACCTATTGTAAAGAATGACAGGTTCAATTTGAACCAGTGCCCAAAGAACGATCTAGAAAGGGAACAAATGAAAAACATTCCATATGCTTCTGCTGTCGGAAGCTTGATGTATGTTCAGGTTTGCACTAGACCTGACATTGCCTTTGCTGTGGGAATGTTGGGTAGATATCAGAGTAATCCAGGAATAGACCACTGGAGAGCTACAAAGAAGGTGATGAGGTACCTTCAAGGTACAAAAAGCTACATGCTTATGTATAGACGGACTGATAATTTGGAGGTAGTTGGTTATTCGGATTCGGACTTCGCTGGCTGTGTTGATTCTCGAAAATCAACATCTGGTTATGTTTTCATGTTCGCTAGCGGAGCCGTGTCTTGGAGGAGTGCAAAGCAGACTTTGACTGCTACTTCCACTATGGAAGCTGAGTTCGTTTCTTGTTTTGAGGCTACATCGCATGGTGTATGGTTGAAGAGTTTCATATCTGGGCTTAGAGTTGTGGATTCAATTTCTAGACCTTTGAGGATGTTTTGTGATAATTCAGCTGCAGTTTTTATGGCTAAAAACAATAAGAGTGGTAGTCGAAGTAAACATATCGACATTAAGTATTTAGCCATAAGAGAATGTGTTAAAGAGAACAAAGTGGTCATAGAACACATTAGCACTGAATTGATGATTGCTGATCCTTTAACTAAAGGCATGCCACCTATGAATTATAAGGATCATGTAGCTAGGATGGGAATTGGTTCCATCATGTGATTTTTCGTTATATGAACGATTTTATAAAACTTTATTCATTTGTGATATTATTCTCAAATTTGGTGTACACATTTATTGATTTCTGAGAATAATATCCATTTTGGACCTAGAATAAACATAAGGTTTATTCATTAAAGTATGTTGCCACATATAGGCTGACATTAAGGGGATAAACTGCATTGTAATACATGGAAGATACTACTCGTTCATAGAGGACATATCGCCATGATTCATGCATTTTGTTTCTTTACTGTAAGCATAAAGTTTTCATGAATTTGTGTGGATAATACTTGTTGGGATCAAGTGGGAGAATGTTAGTTAATGGTAATGTGAAAAATGGTAATGGTGACTAATCCATTAGTAATTAATGGTGAAAGGTAATGTGAAAAATGGTAATGGTGACTAATCCATTAGTAATTAATGGTGATCCCACTTTCACCATTAACTACTAATGGTGATCCCACTTTCACCATTAACTACTAATTGTGATCCCACTTTCACCACTTAATGGATAATGGTGATTCCATGGTGACTAATCCATTAGTAATTAATGGTGATCCCACTTTCACCATTAACTACTAATGGTGATCCCACTTTCACCATTAACTACTAATTGTGATCCCACTTTCACCACTTAATGGATAATGGTGATTCCACTTTCACCACTTAATGGCTAATGGTGATTCCACTTTCACCACTTAATGGATAATGGTGATTTCACTTTCACCACTTAATGGCAACTTTCTACCATTATAAATAGATTTGACACCCTTGATGGAAGGTGGTGACTTAAGACTTATAATGGAGAATTAATGGTCTAAACCAAGCATTCACTAAAGGAAAAATACACCATCAAATTGTGAGTGAATTGGTTAGTATTTTGTTGCTTTGAGTTCTAAGAGGTTGAAGAAAATTCTAGTTTCAACAAACTCAACAATGGCTGGAGGTTAGTTTGATTTATTTCCGCATTCGATTCTCTTTTATGCTATTTTGTTTAAAAGCATGTTAGGAATCGTGTTTAAGTGTTTTCATGTTTAAAAAACCTAACAGAAAAAGCATGGCAACTCTATAATGGCGTTAAAGAGAGAAGAAAAAAATATTGTGTTTATTCCTTGTCTTTTTAGATCAATGCAAGATAAAGAGGTAAACAATGGGATATTTTTGAAAGTTAAAATATGAAAAATGACAATTAAGAAAGAAAAAATTTTAAAAATAATGTTTATGAAAGATAAAAAATGTGAAGGTGCAAATGTGAAAATTTTTTTCTTTTGTGTGGATTTGCGAAAAAAACCCCTTGATTCTTCTGTAAATTTTTCCAATTCTTTAATCTAACTAAAGCCCCCAAATGTCAAGCCTACTTGCCAAAGCCAGAACGTTGGACTCAGCCCATCAAAGCTAAAAAGTTAACTGTATTGTGCAATCACTCCCAATTAGGAAAATTCTAGGCAAAACTTCTCCAATTATTATCGGTTTTCGAAACCTTTTTATTATTAACATGAGTAATACTGTTACGGATCCATGAAACTACCCATACATCAAACTGATGGTAAACTATTACATAGAAAAAAGAGGTTAAAACAAGTTATAAAAAAAACTACATCTTACATTATATAATATTTTACTTCACGCAACAATTTACTATTAAGTTGACTCGTAAACATTCTCGTAACCCAATTTAGCAAGAAATTTCCAACCAATATTTTAATTTTATTTGAAACACAATCTTTTAATTACTCTAGGTTAAAAATTTGTGAGTTTTGTCTTTAAGTAAAATTTATGATTCTTAATTGTCAAAATATTTTGTTTTACCTGCTTATACTTATTTGCTTTCAACCCTGGGGCGTTTGCACCAATCGACGATGTACTCTAAGGAGGTGAATTTTTATTCCTTTAAGGCTTTTTATTAGATTGAAGTTTTATAATTTTATAACATTAAGAAACTAGTAAAACGAATGTAAATTCTGTTAGTTATGGAAATAAGATACATCATAAACATTTGGACAATTTTCAATTCGCAAGCTAGTTCTTAAAGTTGAATTATGTTCATATCTATTATTTTCATATGATAACAAGCCACTAATTTTTGATATTGGATGGCTCTACAGATATTCAATTCTGTAAATTTTACACTGTAATTTTTTATTTGTATTCAGTCCTAAATATAAAGAATATGTTTTAAGTATCTCACTAGTTATAAAAATAAAATATATTTTAGAAATGTTTGTACAATTTTCAATTTACAAACCAACTTTAAAACTTTTTCGCAAATTGAAATCAGTATTTTCGAAACGACTCGGTGTCTTCAAAATGAATGTCAAATTTTAGTAAAAGAGAACGTTAACTATATAAAAGATCACATAAGCTCAAGTCAAACATGCAATCGTTAAATTTATAGACCTTTTTACGTTGTTTGAAAGAGAAACATGGCCAATTGTAACTCTAACTAGCAAAGAAATTCACACCCAATTCACACTAAAATCATGACTAAAAATCCAACTAGATATGGTCGTTGACTAATTATAGTTATAAAACTATAATTAACATATAATTATAATTCCTTTGTAATTTGTGCTACTATCTCAATTAATCTGTTTGTACATATAATTTCAGAGGCCCGCAATAAAATTGTGGATCTTCTATTTGTTCATTCTTCAACTATATATATATATATATATATATATATATATATATATATATATATATATATAATTACATCCTTTAAGGATGAGATAGAAATATAACTGTGATCAATTCATAAAATTACTAAATTTTCAATTACAAGTAATTTCCATACTCGTAACTTATTATTCTCAATTAAAATATAATTGAGAATAACTGATAAATTATAAATTTTTAAACTATAATCAATAAAACCAACTTGATTAGTTAATTATAATGGAATACCATCCAAGTTTAAATATATTATTAATGAATAATATATTGTTGGGAATGGCTCATATACCAGCCGACCGACAGATGATAGAAGCAGAGCAAAGAGCGTTTGCTCAGGAGAATCCGATCGGAGGAACATATGGAGTATGTACAGTCGGACAAGGACTCTCAGAGGAGCGAGACGCTTAAGAAGAGCAGGACTCTCGGGAGGAGTGGGACTCTCAGGTAAAGCAGGACACTCAGGAGAGCTAGATTGTCCGATCGGATAGCTGGAGTAATCTGTCTGAGTGGCATGCATGTGTAGCTGGAATCCTAGTGGGTTTGAGAAAGCGTGTGTACACGTTTAGGGTATAGGGCAATTATGTAATTGCGTACCTGGTAGGTTATGTATAAATACCAATGTTGTAACCTAGTTTTATGTGCCACTGTAAAAGTTAGAGAATCAATATTCTCTGAAATAAAAAAATAGCCGCCACTGAGGACGTAGGCATTGTTGGTCGAATCTCGTTAAATTCTTATGTTCTTCTTGCTATTTTCTTGTTTATTTATTTTTATTCGTGTGTGATTTAGTCGGTTTTTTCCTCAACAATTGATATCAGAGCTTTGGTTGAGATGGCTATGTCAAGAATGAAATTCGAAGTGGTCAAGTTTGATGGCCAGGGTAACTTCGGGTTGTGGCAAATAAGGGTAAGAGATCTGTTGGCGCAGCAGGGACTCTCTAAGGCGCTGTGAGCACAAAAATCAAAAACAATAGAGGATGAAGACTGGGAAGAGTTGCAGCAAAGAGCGGCGACAACCATTAGGTTGTGTTTGGCAGATGAGATTATGTATCATGTAATGAATATGTCTTCTCCAGGAGAAATATGGAGGAAGTTGGAAAGTTAGTTTATGTCCAAATCACTGACGAATAAATTGTATCTCAAGCAGAGGCTGTATGGCCTGAAGATGCAGGAAGGGTCAGATTTGGCTCAGCACGTGAATATCTTCAATCAAATAATCATGGATCTAGCAAGGCTGGATGTGAAAATTGAGGATAAAGATAGAGCAATGATTTTGTATGTTCGTTGCCTCCTTCTTATGAACATCTGGTGATGACTCTTACATATGGGAAAGAAACTATTAAAATTGAAGAGATAACTGCAGCATTGTTGGCTCACAACCAATGAAAGCAGAATGCAGGGGAAAGCTCTCAAGGTGATAGTTTATATGTAAAGAGTAATTAGGATCGTGGAAGGAAGATAGACAAGGAAGGTTCTCGAAAACGAAATTATAGATCTAAGTCGAAAGGCAAGAAGACGGTTCGTTGCTATAAGTGCAAGGAGCAGGGACATATGAAGAAGGACTGTGCAAAGCTGCAATAGCAGATCGATGAGAGGTCGGTGATGTGGCACAGAGTGAAGGATCGGACAGCAGTGATGGAGATATGCTTTCGGTATCAACAACTCAGTTCATGGATGCATGGATTCTTGATTCTGGATGCTCGTATCACATAACACCAAACAGGGAGTGGTTTGCATCATACCGGTCGGTCAACTCTGGATTAGTCTATCTAGGTGATGATAGATGTTGCAATATTGTAGGAATAGGTGAAGTCAGAGTGAGAATGTATGATGGGACCGTTTGGACACTATGTGAGGTTCGACTCATACCAGATCTGAAGAAAAATATAATTTTCTTAGGTACTTTACATAAGAATGGTTTCATTCCCAAGGTAGATGGGATAGAAAAACCATTAGAATTGTAAAGGGAGAATTGACGGTGATGAAAGGAAAGCTCACCGTAGGAAATATCTACAAGCTATTAGGGAGTACAGTTATAGGTGGAGTTCACTCGGTGAAGTCATATGATGACAACACAAAGCTCTGGCATATGCATCTTGATCATCTTAGTGAACGAGGGATGACGGAATTGCATAAGAGAAATTTATTGCAAAGGCTTAAAAGCTGTAAGCTCGAGTTTTGTAAGTTTTATGTTATTGGAAAGCAAACTAAAGTCAGTTTTATGGTTGGCCAGCACAAAACCAAAGGGATTCTCGACTATGTGCATTCGGATGTGTGGGGTCCTACGAGAGAAAAGTCATTGGGAGGATCTTAGTATTATGTCACGTTTATTGACGATTTTTCGAGGAAGGTCCGATTGTATTTCTTGAAGAAGAAATTGGAAGTCTTTGCCAAGTTTAAGCTATGAAAGGCTGAGGTAGAGAACCAGACGGGTCGAAAGATCAATTATTTGAGGTCGAATAATGGCACGGAGTATACTGATTCACAGTTTCAGAAGTTTTATGAGGAGCATGAAATTCAGAGGCATTTTCGATGAGGAAGACACCATAGCAGAATGGTGTGGCCGAACAGATGAATAGGTCCTTGACCAAACGGGCAAGATGCTTGAGACTAAATGTCAATCTTCCAAAGAGCTTATGGGCAGAGGCTGTGAATATGGCGTGCTATCTCATTAATAGATCCCCACGTGTATCATTGGGTGAAAAGGTTGCAGAGGAGGTATGGACAGGTCATGCGATTGAGTTTAAACACTTGCGTATTTTTGGATGTCCTACTTATATGCACATACCTGGTGATGAAAGGTCAAAACTGGATCCTAAGTCCAAAGGTGCATCTTTCTGGGATATAAGAAGGGCGTGAAAGGGTATAAGTTTTGGGATTGGAATGAAAAAAAGATGGTGATTAGTCTAGATGTTGTATTTGATGAGCAGTCTATGTTACAAATGAATCAAGATAAGGTGTCAGGAGAGAGCTCTAGTTCGAAAATGGCCAGTGAAAATCGAGTAGGTTGAAGATGCTGTGGCCAATCGAAACGATATCTCACATTCAGCATCTGGGGGCTCAGATCCAGACAATCGGCAAGATTAAAATCTAGCCAAAGATAGAGAGAGACGCACCAATGTAAGACCTTCGATCAGATTTGGTTTTGAAGACATGTTCTTTTTGCACTGTTAGTTAGTAGTGATGATCCAACTACCTTTTAAGGAGCTATTACAAGCCAGGAGAAAGAAAAATGGATGGGTGCAATGGTTGAGGAGATGGAGTCTTTGAATAAAAACCAAACATGGGAGCTCGTTCGGCTTCCAGAGGGGAAGAAAGCTATTGGATGCAAGTGGGTGTACAGGAGGAAACTAGCAGTATCAGAAAAAGAAGGGAAAAAGTTCAAGGCTCGATTGGTAGCAAAGGGTCAGTAGAGGGGGATAGATTATGATGAAATCTTTTCTCCGGTGGTCAGTCACACTTCAATCAGGGTAGTACTTGCATTAGTAGCCAGCTGGGATTTGCATTTAGAGCAGATGGATGTTAAAACTGCTTTCTTGCATGAAAATCTGGAGGAGCAAATTTATATGCAGCAGCCGAAAAGGTTCACTCAACCTGGACAGGAGAACCTGGTCTGCAAATTAAAGAAATCGCTGTATGGATTGAAACAATCTCCTAGATAGTGGTACAAGCGATTTGACTCCTTCATGATTCAGGTCGGCTATAGACAATGTGAGTATGATTGCTGTGTTTATATATGTTAAGAGCCTAGATGATGGGACTTTTGTTTTTCTGCTATTATGTGTTGATAATATGTTGATTGCTGCAAAGAGCATACAAGATATTTTTGGTTTGAAAGATTTGTTAAGTCAGGAATTTGAGATGAAAGACTTAGGAGCAGCCAAGAAGATTCTTGGAATGGAGATTTACAGGGACAGAGGCTCAAGGAAACTGTAGTTATCTCAACAGGATTATGTTGAGAAAGTGTTAGATAGGTTCGGGATGAGCAAAGCTAAGCCTGTAAGTACTCCATTGGCGAATCACTTTAAGCTTTCATTCGATCAGTGCCCTAAAACAGATAAAGAAAATGAGGACATGACAAATGTGCCATATGCCAGTGTAGTCGGTTGTTTAATGTACGTAATGGTATGTACCCGATCGGATTTAGCTCAAGCGATCGGTCAGGTTTGCAAGTACATGTCTAAACAAGGAAAGCGACATTGAGAAGCAGTCAAGTGGATTTTCAGGTATCTAAGAAGGATGGTCGGGCATGGAATAGTATTTGAGAATCAGCAGGATGATCCTTTTGTAGTCGAATTTATGGATTCGGATTATGCTGGAGACTTGGATGATAGGAGGTGGACGACCAGGTATGTGTTTACTTTTGATGGAGGACCTATATGTTGGAGATCAACGATTCAATCCATAATAGCATTATCCATAACTGAAGTTGAATATATAACCGCCATAAAAAATATAAATATTATTGATCGAATCTCGTTAAATTTTTATTATTTTTTTATTTATTTATTCTTATTTATGTGTGATTTAGCCGGTTTTCTCACAAACATTTATTAACCGGCAGTGCCAAAATTTCTGAAATGACAAAATTGAAAGGACTTGTTTTGGTAGAATCATTGTCGTGTAATGATTGTTTAGGCAACTACATTTGTTTTATTTTATAATTTTATTTTATTTTTTCTATATATAAATAGATGTCTTGTACTTTATAGGGTAATTTTAACATCTTTGCATTAAATTTTATTCATGTTTATATATAGCATTAATGTTATCATCTATTTGAGTATTATCTCACTGAAATATATATATATATATATATATATCATTTGTGATAGCCAAAGGGGAATTATGCTGTTAATTCTCTGTTTTCCTACTGTTGCCCTTACTGTACACATGTATATATATTCTCTTAATAGAATACAACAGTGTGTGTGGCCCCAATTCTGCAATTTGGTCCTTAAATTTATTGCTATATATGTATATTTATCAAAAATAATTTTTTAAAATAAATTAATGAAATAATTGATAAATACGTCATGAGTTATTCATATATAAAATTTCAATCAATATCACTCAGTTACTAATTTTTATATTATTATCTATCTAATAAAATTGACAATTTATTGTACCTTTTATATTTTTCATTTTTTGTGACAACCTATAATCTGCCTAAAAATCTAAAATTAAAGTAATTTGGAATGCTATTTCCAATTTATTGTCAGATTGCATCATTTAATTTCGTGTAAAATAATGTTGTTTTCTCAATATTTTTAGACCAATAATTATATGATTGACAGATATCTTATAATATTAAAAGATAAATCTATGGTAGATAAAAATTCTATGAAGATCAAATTTATAATTTTGATGAATAATGAGAAAATGACAATAAATTAAAATGTTGCTCAAATTTAGAATATAAATGAGATTTCTCACAAATCAACTATTATTAAGAAAAAAATAAAGATCAAACTAAATCTTTTATAAAAATACATTCATATGTTCTTATATTTGTGACCTCTTAATAGAATTCTCTGGCTTTATTTCATTGTATATTGATTTTAAAAAATCAATTTTAATAGATTGAATTTCAAAAAAAGACTCTGAACTGATTATATAGTCAATGGTCAGTAACAATTAATTTAATTGAAATGCTTTAAAAGTGTTAAAAGTCTAATTAGTATGTTTAGAAACAATATGATTTCAATTTACCTATACGTAAGAGATTCTTTTTAATAATCCTAAACAAGAATCAAGTTGCACTTTGTTTAATTTGACTTTGGAAAAATGAAATGCTTTGTTTAAGATTACATTAAGTATACACATGCTTGCTCGAAAGTAATGACCTAACTTGGTTGAGAAGTAGAAGTGTCCCCTTTGTACGATGCATTTGAATAAAATATTCTTTAGTACTGCAATTCTGCAAATAATTAAATCCATTAAAACATGCACAGCTATCAGTTCTTGTATCTTCGGCGCCACCAAAGAAATTGTACTCCTCTGATTAATCTAAGTGAAAATAAAATCCAATTTAAACAACCTATGCGGGTGCGATTTTGTATTCCTTTTTAATTTGTGGAGTTTTCTTCGAGGAAGAGCAAGGAGCAAGTTTTAATAGAGTTTCTTCACATATATTTGTAGGTCCGGTAAAATTGGCACAAACTTAAAATTTCGCAAAAAAAAAAGAATTAAATTCAATCTAATTCATAAAAATGTTCATTGAATCAATTCAAAAATAATTCATTAAATATGTGATCTGTTTGAATCTGATCATGATGTCTAATGGACCTCCTATAAAATGCCTAATAGGTTTGATTGGATCAACCTAAAAATAACTCACTAAATATTCAATATATTTGGACCAGCTTTTTTTTTTATTTTCTGTATTTTTTGTATGACGTTATTGTATAAAAATGTTAATTTTATTAAAAAAATAGGTCAAATAAGTTGACTCATCTGAACCACAATACGATCCATCTGGATCACCCGCTCCATTTGAACTATCTAACGTATTTGAACAAATATTTTTTTTATTTTATTATTTTTTGTATCACGTTATTATATAAAAATATTAATTTTATTAAAAAAAAATCAAATAAATTAATCTATATCTGAATTATATGCGATCCATTTGAATCATAATATGATTCATCTAGATCATTCGATCTATTTGAGTTATTCAAAATATTTGAATCTATATTTTTTTATTATAGTAGCTTTTTATATTATATTATTGTATAAAAATATTAATTTTATTTAAAAAATAAGTAAAATAAATTTATTCACATTTGGGCTATACATGCTATCCATTTAGCTCAACCTAAACCCGCTAATTTGCCAGCTCTGTATATTTGCAATATTTCGGACAATAAATAAAGAAAATTGACGTTATGTCAACAAAACGAGATGACGTCCCAAATCTGAAAAGTTTGACCAATTCATTAATTTTTCTATCCATAATTAATGTAAGCGAGAGACGGATTTATTCAATTTTATATCTTAAAATATCTAATTATAATTTAGATAATAGATTCAAAAGTATTTATAGTTATTTTCATGTTATTAAGGATAAACATAATGGGATATTCAATTTAAATATATTTAAAATGTTGAGAATTGATTTGACATAGTTTGAAATTTGGATGGCAAAATGAAAATTAAGTCATGGTTGGAAGGAATTAACTATATTTTTCTTCTTTTGCTTATCGACAATTGATTGAATTTAATAATATATATATATATATATATATATATATATATATATATATATATATATATATTTCAAAAGGAAAAGACATGGAAAGACCTTGGTGAACTTCTGGTCATCTATATAAGCACCAGAAGCCCTGCAAGAGAGCCATCAACACCTCCTCGTCCAGCTCCATCTCTCTCTATATATCATTCTATCTATTCATCAACTAATAATCCAAAAATGCTTTCAATGCCCACAAACTTTCTTAGATCTTCTAGTTATGCCTTGCCAAGGGAAATCGAAAGACAAATTCCGCCATCAGGTATAGATAAGACAGATTTATATATAAAGTTTTTCCTCATTATTATTCGTTTCAAAGCATAACGGTTTGATGTGTTTTCTAGCAGGGACAATATGTTAAGTGGAGTCACGCTTAAAAGTGGATAAAGTTTCTATGGTCCGTAAGTTTTGAAAATTATGACTTGAAGACTTAATTAATATGCATACTAAATTTCGCAATCTGATTGATTTGTACAGGTGGAAAATAAAATTAGTAGAAGTAAAAGTGAGCTGCTTGAGAAAGTTGAGCTATCGGTTTCAAGCTACGACATAGCATGGATGGCTATGGTGGCGACTAAGGAATCGAAAGAGAAGCCATTGTTTCCAGAAAGATTGGAATGGATGATGGAGAATCAGCAACCTGATGGATCATGGTGTTCTCATCCATGGCATCCTTTGCTTGTTAAAGACCTCTTTCTTCCACTTTGGCTAGTGTTCTTGCTCTTAGTAAATGGAATGTCGGTCTACCACTTGTCCACGGAGGTTTAGAATTTATCGCAAGCAATTTCTGGGTGGCCACTGATGAAAATCAACTTACATCAATTGGGTTTGATATTATATTTCCCACTATGATCGAACGTGCCGCAGCAAGGGGATTGAAGCTTCCTTTGGAGCCTGCTACCTTGGATGTTTTGCAGCGAAACCGAGGCAATGAAATCAGGTGGTGGCTTATTACGTGAATAATATTAATTTTTTACGCAAATATTACTTTAAAATTACACATTACATGTTTTTTTTTTTTTTTCACAAAAGTTGAAGTGATAAATGATGCTTCTAGCAAAAGAAGATGATGACAAAGTGAAACAATTGACTTTCTATAATGCTGCCAAATTTTTAACCACCAAAAATAAATTCAAAGAGCTTATGAAAATCATTTGAATTTATTTCTCCAGGTTGGATGCCAAAGGAATCAAAGCCGCAGATTTATTGGAAGGATTTAGTGAAGAGTATGAGTGGGAACAAATTATTAAATATCAAGCAACGGATCGTTCCTCAATTCACCATCAACAACTGCAGCTGCTTTGTTTCACAATCATAATGATCGATGCTACAATTACCTCACCTCCCTCGTGAAGAAATACGATAGTTTCTTGATATTTTACAAATTGAATTTGTTAATTTTAAAATTTGATACCAAAAAAATAATTGTAACTTTTGACTTTTTACTAATTATAATTTTATGTGGATTTCAGTTCCTACCATTTATCCTATGGAGATATATACCCAGCTTTAGACGATTGACAATCTGCAGAAGTTAGTAATTGATAGATACTGCAGAACTGAAATGGATAGGATTTTGGACAAAATATACAGGTAATTAATTTGTTATACTATATTTCGAAAAACTGACGATTATTTAATTGTCTTAATATAGTTCTTTTATTTATTGTATTTCATTAAGGGATGCATGAATCTTGTTTTGGTAGATTCTGGATGCAGAAAGATGAAGAAATTCTCATGGATGCAAACTGTTGTGCCTTGGGATTTCATCTTCTTCAAATGAATGGTTATAATGTCTCTTCTGGTATGTACTTAATTCTAATTAAAAGTTTAAGAATAAAAAGGTTTATATTTGCAAATTCTAATTAATCTCATACATTTGATGCAGACATATTAGCACCATATGCTGACGAAGAGCATTTCTTCAATTCAGTAAGTCCACAGTTTCAAAATACGAACACAGTTTTGGAGTTGTTCAAAACCTCACAAATAATGATATACCAAAAAGAACCTATTCATGATAAATTAGAGGCATGGACAAGCTCTTTCTTGAAACAACAAATATCCAGTGGGGTTATTCAAGATCAGAAGACATGTAAGAAGGTAACAAATGTGAGAAAAGAAAAAAAAATATTTTTTGATCTATTATTTCAGAAGATATTTATTTATTTATTGATCTATACGAAATTGTCACTGAATTTTATACTATTTTGCACAAAAATTATCTTGATCGATTTTCAGTGATGACTCTCACCGGAATGCTGACATGGCACGCCACATGTGCATAAATAAGCTGACGTGACATGCCATATATGCACAAATAGTTGATGATGTGGCATGCCACGTGTGCACAAGTATGCCACGTCAACACTCCGGCGATGGTTTTCGCCGAAAATCGGTTAAAATGACTTTTGTACAAAATAGTGAAAAGTTTAGTAATAATTTCGTTACGAAAAATAATTTAGTTACTTTTGAGTTATTAGGTGTAAATTCAGTGACTATATGTGATATTAACCCATAAATTCTCCAAGTCAAGATAAAAATCAAAACCACTAAAATAAAACTAATTGTTATTCATTTATTAATTAATCCTTATAATCTATATACAGATGTGTTAGCCTAAGGCTACATCCAGATTTTGATGATAATCAAACCTTATATAAACTCTATTGTGAGTCCTACTCTAAGCTTGTTTCTACAGGTATTTCTATACATCATTCTGATGTATATGAGGAAAGTTATAAAGAATCCAAGACAACTCAAGAGGATAAGATCTTAGTATCTAGGATTTTAAGTTATTAAAATTGTAAGATCAAATTGCATAGGATCAATTTGTCATTCATGCATACATCTTGTAAGTTTAAATTTGCATAAAAGTGTTTTAAATTTATTAAATAAGTTTTTAAGTTAAAACTGGGTTCTGTTAGAAATTGGATTAGAAATCTGAACACATTTCTAATCAAAAATTCGTTTGACGCTACAAGAAAAAATAACGGCTAATGAAGGCATAATTGTCTGTAATACCCTTCAAACGGTCATAAACGGCTATAATTGAGATTTTACACTTAAAACTAAGTTTTTTACTATAAATACAAGTGGTAAAACTCATTAGAAAGTTAGATATCATTTGAAAAGAATTTTCAACCTCTTAAGAGAAAAAGCTTACATCTTTTAAATCTCACTTTCTATCTTTGCACTTCATTTTTATGTATCATCCTCAATTGATTATAGTTTCCATTGTAATCTTTATTGAGGAAACTCTATTGTGAATGATTGTGAGTTGGGTTCGCTAGAACCTAAAAAAGAAATTCTAGTAAGTGTTTTAATCTCTTACTTTGGGAAAAAAGATTATAGATAGATATACTTAGGATTATATATTAGCTTTGATTCTTGCCCTTAAAAGAGTTAAGAGTTGAGAAAAAATCTCAAGAGTAATTCTTGGGAGAGTGGATGTAGGCAAAGAAGCTGAACCACGATAAATTTTGTTTGTGCTTTAATTTTCTCCTTATTCTCTTGTCATCCACTTTTCTGTAATACAGTCTGGAAAATTGCATTCTCAAAATTCTGTAAAGATCATTTTAGAAATATTTTCAGAAAACTGTCCACACACATTTTCTATATAAGTAAAGAGACTTGATATTAAGAAAAAAACTAAAAATTTTTATTATCCATATTGTCTTGCATACTTAGATTTTCGATTAGAAAATCTATTAGAATTTACATCTGCATACATTTATGTTACATTTGAAATTTGATCAAAAAATTTAAGACACCCAATTCATCCCCCCTCTTGAGTGTCTTTCGAGACCTACATTTGGTATCAGAGCTGATTCTCTATTCTCTAAGGTATAACAATCTTGAGTGATCTTACAAATGACTGAATCTAGTAGTTCTACTATTGCCATTCCATTCAAAGAGGGACATTATTTTCATTGTCCTCCAATGTTCAGTGGTGAAAACTATCCTTTTTGAAAGATTGTCATGAAGCATTTCATCCAATCTCAAGATACGAATTGCTGGAATATTATTAAAGATGGATATGAGCATCCATAAAAGAAATCTAATAAAGAAGGTGCATCAAAAACTGTTATGGTTCCAAAAACAAGAAAAGAATTCACAGAAGCAGAAAAGAGAAAAGTGCAGCTGAATTCTAAAGTTATGAGTATACTTTTTTGCTCACTGCACACAAATGAATTCAATAAAGTTTCTGGATGTGATGCAGCAAAAGAAATCTGGGATAAACTACAAGCTACTTATGAAGGTACAAATCAAGTAAAAGATACTAGACTTTATGTTCTCATGGTAGATTATGAAGCATTCAAAATGAAACTAGAAGAGTCAATTTCTGAGGTAATTAACAGGTATGTAAAATTAACTAATGAAATTAAGGCTCTTGGTAAAAAACTTGATGAACACAATAAAATTGCTAAGCTTGTTAGAGGTCTTACACCTAGATGGGAAGCAAAAGTTTCAATTCTTTTAGATAAGGATCTCATCATTTTGAATTTTGATAATATTTGTGGATCTATTATTTCTCATGAACTTTATATTAAGTCTCAAGATGCAGAAAAAGAAAAAGACAGAAAACTAAAAGCTATTGCTCTCAAAATAGAATTTGGAAGTAATTATTTTACATGTGATATATGATGAGATGGCTTTAATTACAAAGAAGTTCAAAAAGCTATACAGAAAAGGCAAAAATTCGTACAAAAAGCAACATCAGAAATTCTCTCATCACAATGCAGAAAATGCACCAAAATCTGTTAGAAAATCTGCTGAAGATGTTGTTTGTTATGAATGCAACAAACCTGGTCACATCAAATCAAAATGCCCAAACTTAAAAAGAAAGGAAAAGAAATTCAAAAAGAAAGCAATGAAGGCCACTTGGAGTGACAGTGACGAATCAAGTACAAGCGAACCTAAATCTGAAAATTCTAATGATATCGGGTTGATGGCAATTTCTGATCATGAAGAGCAAAACTCAAATTCTGGTGAAGAACAGAAAATTGTTGAACATTGAAAACTGCCAGAAAGTGATCCTGAAATTTTTGAAGTGAGTAATTTTGATTCAGATTCTTACTCAAATGAAAATGGTAATGAATATAAAAAAATGTTTGAATGCTTTGAAAATTTGAATCATAAATATCGCATGTTTAAAAAGACACATACAGACATGGTAAAAGAGTTTGATGCATTGAGTATAGAACATGAAAATGTAAAGGAAACAGAAATTAAGTTAAAAAATGAATATTATGATTTGGAAGGGAAATTTATTTCTCTATAAGGAAAATATAATGTGAAAGGAAAACAAATTTGTGTATGCAATGAAAATTCCATTGAAAAATAAAATACAAAATCTGCTTATAATAATAATAATGCAAGCACATCTAAAAATTGTCACATAAATTACCCCCAAAAAAGATATAAGAGATACTCATATGATAGAATGGTAATTAGCTCTTCTGCTACATGCTTTTATTGCTGTAAAAAGGGACATATTTCAAAACACTGTTATTATAAGAAGAATGCTAATTTTACCAAACATAAATAGGTTATTAAAAATTCTGCAAATTTGTCAACTAATAAGGAAGGACCCAAGAAAAGTTGACTACCTAAAAACACTTGATTCCTTTACAGGTTTGCCTAAGGAGCACCAAGACAGAAAAATGGTATATGGATAGTGGTTGCTCTAGGCATATGATATGGGACAGAACTAAGTTTTCTAAATTGAAAAAATCTAAAGGAGGTTCTGTCAGCTTTAGTGATAACAGAAAAGGAAAAATTATTGGTATTGGTACAATTGGGACTAATCCAACAATTGAAGATGTTTCTCTTGTTAAAAGTCTAACGTATAACTTATTAAGTATAAGTCAACTTTGTGATAAGAAGAAATGAGTAATTTTTGAGGTTGATCATTGTAGAGTGGAAGATGTGAAAACAGAAAAATCTGTTCTAAAAGGACAAAGATATGAAAATATCTACTTGATCAGCATAGAAGATATTCAAAAAAGTGAAACTAAATATCTAATTTCTAAAGAAGATACAAGCATCTTATGGCATAGAAAATTAGGACATACAAGCTTTCATGCCTTAGAAAAGCTAGTAAGAAAAGATTTGGTAAAGGGAATACCAAAAATAAAGATTGACAAAGATTATGTATGCAAGACATGTCAACTTGGAAAGCAAATTAGAAATTCACGTAAGTCAAAAAATGAAATCTCTACCAAGAAACCATTGGAGCTTCTGCATATGGATTTATTTGGACCAATAAGTCCTTCAAGCATTAGTGAAAAATCATACATTCTCAATGTGGTAGATGATTACACGAGATTTACTTGGGTAATGTTTCTTGCTCATAAGGATGAAGCATTTGAAGCATTTAAGAAATTAAGCAAGAAAATCCAGAATGAAAAAGGATACAAAATCATAAGCATTAAAAGTGATCATGGAAGAGAATTTGAGAATTAGAAATTTGAAAAATTCTGCAATAATTCTGGTATAAGTCATACCTTTTCTACTCCAAGAACACCGCAACAGAATGGCATGGTAAAAAGAAAGAGCAAAACTCTTCAAGAAATGGCGAGAACAATGCTGAACGAAAATAACTTGCCAAAGTATTTTTGGGCTGAAGCGATCAACACAACATGCTACATTTTAAACAGAATTTTGATTAGAACAATGCTAGAAAAGACACCATATGAATTATGGAAAGGAAGGAAACCAAATATCAACTGTTTTCAACCGTTTGCCTGTAGGTGTTTCATTTTTAATGATAAAAGTAATTTAGCTAAATTTAATGCAAAATCTAATGAAGGTATATTTTTAGGTTATTCTTTAAATTCTAAAGCATATAGAGTTTTCAATAAAAGAACATATAAAGTAGAAGAATCTATAAATATTAAATTTGATTTTTCTAACGAAAATTCTGGAGAAAGGAATTATTTTGATGATGAAACAGGTCTTGAGTTTGGAAACAACAAAAATCAAAATGTTGATGAAAGAGAAAAATCATCAGATCAACAGCCAGATCCAGATAACAACATTATGGAACAACAAGACATTGCAGAAAATGATCTAGAAAATTGATTAGAAAAAGAGCCAGAAATTCAATTAGAAAATATTCCAGAAATTCAAGATGAATAGAAAATGCCAAATTTGCCTAAAGACTGGAGATTCCATAAGTATCATCCAAAATATGATTTGCTAATAGATCCATCTAACAGAATGATGACAAGAAGAGCTTTAAAAGAATATTGTGGTAATGTTACCTTTGTATCTCAACTTGAACCTAAAAATTTTAATGATGCTAAAATTGATGGTAGTTGGATTCTTGCAATGCAAGAAGAACTTAATCAATTTAAAAGAAATAAAGTATGGAATTTGGTGCTTAGACCCTCAAACTTTTCTATCATTGGAACAAAATGGGTGTTTAGAAACAAATTAAATGAACAAGACAATGTTGTCAGAAATAAAGCTAGACTAGTGGCCCAAGGCTATAATCAAGAAGAAGGTATAAATTTTGATGAAACTTTTGCACCCGTAGCTAGATTAGAAGCCATTAGAATTCTCTGTGCATATGTATGTTTTCAAAATTTCAAATTATATCAAATGGATGTCAAAAGTGCTTTTCTAAATAGTTTTTTGACTGAAGAAATTTATGTAAAACAACCCCCTGGTTTTAAAAATTCTAAAAATCCTGATTTTTTTTATAAACTTAAGAAGGCTTTATATGGTTTAAAGCAAGCCTCCAGAGCTTGGTATAAAAGACTAAGCTATTTTTTACTAAATCATGGTTTTAATAGAGGAAAAGTAGATAATACTCTCTTTGTTAAACATAAATCATCTCATATTCTAATTGTTCAAATATATGTTGATGATATTATTTTTAGTTCTACTAACATTTCTCTGTGGAAGGAATTTGAAGTCATTATGAAAAAGGAACTTGAAATAAGCATGATGGGTGAACTAACATTCTTTTTGGGCCTTCAAATTAAGCAATGTTCAGATTGAATTTTTATTAGTCAAATCAAATACACAAAGGAACTATTGAAAAAGTATAAAATGGGTGATGCAAAATTTGTTAGTACTCCTATGAGTGCATCTATCAAGTTGGAAAAAAAATGAGAAAGGCAAAAATGTTGAAGAAAAATTATATAGAGGAATGATTGGATCTTTGCTATACCTAACTGCAAGTAGGTCGGACATTCACTTCAATGTGTGTTTGTGTGCCTGTTTTCAATCAGCTCCAAAGGAATCTCACTTATCTGTAGTAAAAAGAATTATGAGATATCTTCAAGGAACACAAAATTTGGGATTATGCTATCCAAAGAAGACTTCCTTCAACCTGGTTGGATATTCTGATGCTGATTATGCTGGATGTAAAATCGACAGAAAAAGCACATTAGGTGTATGTCATTTTCTGGGTAACTCTCTAATCACGTGGTCAAGTAGAAAGCAGAACTCTGTAGTTTTATCTACTGCTAAAGCAGAATACATTGTTGCAGGTGGTTGTGTTGCTCAAGTTCTATGGATTAGACAACAGCTAAAAGATTATGGAATAGAATTTGGTAAAATTTCAATATTTTGTGACAACACCAGTGCCATAAATCTTACCAAAAATTTAATCCAGCACTCAAGAATGAACCACATAGAAATTTGCCATCACTTCATTAGAGATCATGTACAAAGAGGAGATATTCTGCTAGAATTTGTCTCTACAGAAAATCAGCTAGCAGACATCTTTACCAAGCCTCTCAAAGAAGATCGTTTCTGAGAATTAAGAAGAAAGCTGGGAATGGATGTTTGTGAGTAAGCTTTTGAATTCTTAGCAATATTAGTATTTCTTTCTCAAAGAATTTCATAGCTCTTCAAAATTCAACTAAGTAAAATTTGTCAAGGCCTAGGACAGTGATCAGTAAACTACCCCATTAAACTTACCAATAACATCAAAAGTAATCCATTAACACATAATTTAATTAAATTATTTAATTTATAATATAAACAAAACTTCAGCATCAAACATCTGTGAAAACTATATTCATTAAACTGTAAACGTTCTTTAATTTAATTAAAGTCTAATATGAAGGTTTACTTTGATAAGAACCATAGGTGTATAACCTTGTGGTTCATGCTTTTGTAAGAGATTTATTAAATTTGGGTAAGTGGCGGAAGGAGCTTGGGTGTGTAATGGAAGCATCTGACTAAATAGAGCCTTCAATATAAAAAGACAAAATAAAAGAAAGTAGGAATATATCACTTAATAAAGTAATTAAGTTACTCAAAGAAGTAGAGCATACAATCAGGAGAGTGACGCATCTCTCAAGTGAGTGCTCAACCACTCGATGAACTGAACAAACCATTTGATGGAGTGTTCACTGACCAAGGAACTGCAAAACTGCATCTTTTCACAACTCATCCCACAAACTTCAAAGGGTAAAAGATATTTTATATATATATATATATATATATATCAATAGATTTTTCCCTTAGTTCCATGTTAACCAAGTTCAACGTCACTTCTATTAATAATTATAATTCATTATTCATTCAATTATACCATTAACACTCAAATCAAATCAAGCTCAAACTCTATCTTGCCTAGTCCAGCCTAACTAAATTCACTTCAAATGTTACACTTTCAAAAACTATTTCCTCACTAACACATTAACTTATTTACTTTTACAGATTATTAGTTTCTTATAAGAAATCTGATATATGCAAAGCTGATATCAAGCATAATTCCCATACAATAATCACATTTCTATTTACCTTACTAATATCCAACATCATATATATATATATATATATATATATATATATATATATATATATACACCAATCAAACACATATAAGAACAAAGGAGTTCCCGAACCTGTTAGTCGAATTTACTTTTACTATAATCTGCAGGTCACTGGAGCTCGTCGGACCGATCATCGGAGCTCGTCGGACTGGTCATCGAAGACTCATCAGAGCTGCCCATTGGTAGCTAGGACCACCGATAGTTGCCAGGTACATCTTACGTGTCCCAACACCATTGCATTTGGTCGGGATCTAAGCTGGAATGTCCTGCTTCGCCGGGGGCCGATCTACTTGTTGCCGACGAGTGGGGAGAAACGGAAGGCATGAGGAAGACCGCCTCATCACTGGGAATTCACCGGTGCCACTCATGCCATCAGCTGTTGTCGTCGATCATAGGAAGGAGGAGAAGTGGGTTCGATAAGAAGAGAGAAAATCGAGGCAAAAACAATGTCGTAGGTGGAGGTAGACGCCGACGATGGGGAAGAGACGGCACGCGAGTTGCCGCTGACGGGAGTGGCCGCCGTAGTCCCTGACCGGCGCTCTCTCTCTCTCTTCATTTTCCTTGTTCTCCTCCCTTTCTCCTTCCTTCCTTCTTTTCTTTTTTTTTTATTCTTGTCCTTTATTTATTTATTTATTTATTTTTGTCTCTACTAACTCCCTCTCTATTAAAAATTAAATCCTAACTTTTATTCATTTTCAAAAACACCCCACAAATATGAATTACCCTTACAATTTATACCAAACAATTTATAATTAATTCAAAATTATCACTTGCCTTCACTATTCCAATATTAAATTCACACATTTAATCAGTCTAAATTAAATAATAATACATTGGGTCATGCAATTTCAACTAGGATCATTTTTGGGACCTTACAGAACATAAATTGGGCTATTCATCATGATTCCTTTAGGTAAGGACTTTGGTCCTCGCATACAGATTATTGAAGAAGCATTTTATTGTGAGATCTTGAAGACAGAGACCTGCCAGTCCAAGTTTTATTTAAAAAACATCCCATATTATTTAATTATATACAAAAATCATTTACATTATTAAAAGCTAATTTTTTACATGTGAATTTTCTAGGCAAAAAGGCAGACATTGATCCGATTTTATTAATGAAATACCCCAATTATTTACTATAAATATTTTTCATGACATTTTTCATTTGCGGTCGAAAAAGTGTTTATTTACAGTAAAGAGAAAGAGTAGTGGACTTACCTGGAGTGCTTTCCTGATCATGTTGGTAAAAAAACTTTATTCCTCCGAAGCAATAATAATAATAGTGATAATGACAACAAAAATAATAATGATAACAGAAAACACAGAAGGAACATACATAAAATTAATTTGAACCAAGAGGTATGAAAATGATAAAAATAAAGATCTAACGCGTATGTCAAAAAATGCACGAGGGCGCATTTGACAACATGCAATTGACTCATTAGCCTTAAAAGCAAGAAAATACACTATGGATCATGCACCATTTGACGCACGATTACGCATCAAACAATATCAACCTGATAACAGTAAATTTTCTTTCCTTTTAAGACGTATTCATCATCAACAACAGATCCAAAAGGGAGCAAAAATGAACAGTTGAATACAAATAAGAGCTTTTAAATCGAATTTTATTTTGATAAAAATGATTTCAAAATGGACAAGATAAAAATTGAAGAGAATCGCATAATAATTACTATCACACAGCAACATACCCTTTTAAAGGGTTTCACAACCTGAATCTAACAAAAATCCATATGTGATAGAAACTAACAGATGAGAAGAATGACAAAAATTTATTATAGCTATAAAAATACCAAGAAGGGCATTTTATATCACCTTCAGTATACTTACTCTATTAGACTGTCGAATGTCGGATTCATGGACTCTTCATAGTATTGAAATACCTAGAAAAATGATCAAGAATTCAAAAGACTAAATGCCAAAAACTCACTTTTTAACTTAGAAAGTTTTTTGGAAGTTTCTTTTTAACTGAAATATATAAACCAATCAAAAGGGCCAACCCCTCAGAAAGAAATGGAAGGGGCTTATAAAGGCATAGTGTACGGCCGTACCATGGGTATGCACGGTTGTACACTCCAGCGGTGTTGCCCACCTGCCCACTTGCCTCCTAGGGAAGCCAACCACCTTTTTAAGTGTATGGTCATGCCTTTGGTTTGCACGGTTGTACACTCCAAAAGTTGGCCAACTTGCTTGAAAAGGCAAGATTCTTTGGAGTGCATGACTGTACACTCCTTTGTGTATGGCCGTGCATTCCAAAAAAGTCAAAATTCTTCTATTAAAGCTAAATGATGAATATTTTTTCGCTCATACTGGCATGCAGGCCACAAATACGCAACGTGCTGGGCCTTTACATGCTCCTAACACGAGTTTCGAGTTCCATGTTAAACGTACATCCGTCATCAGGGCTCGATAATAATTAAGAGGCTTTAAGAAAATAATTTTAATGCCATCAAGAGTCTGTCATCCTCGATTTATTGTCTTTAGATGAGCAGTTTTTCTCATCAGGTAACCTTGATAAAGGCCTCCTCAGGACCCGATGCTTACACTTCCCTTCTGATATTTGCAGCAATAATAGTTTTTAAGTACAATTAAATTGTGGCTCATGCATCCCTAATTGTTTCCCATTTGTTACCATTGTTTACCCTTTTTTTGTCAATCAAGTCCTGGGTTTGTGTAGAGCTTGTTGAAATCAACCAAATGTCATGTTATAAGATGAAAAACAAAAATAGATGCCAAAGTCCTAACTGCCAAATTAAAATTTTCCAAACGTAGGGAAATTAAATGTCTAATTTGGTTTGTGAACTAAGCCAATGAGTTAAAATATCTAGGCAAGAGTCTATAGGCAGCAAATCCAATTACATGACTCTATCATAATTCAGACAATATAATACAAATGACTTAAGCAATTTGGGTACATAGATGTCTTTTTCATAAATAATGTGTTGCACAAATCTAATTTAAATTATTATTTGATGTGCCCACCTAAAGTGTGCTTCAATTAAGAATGTAAATTCATAAGAACCTACAAACACGTTTAGAAAAAGAAAAGAAAGACAAGTGCTCAAGTATCACAACCTTTCAAACGATAAAAGCAGAATGAGCAGATGTTAGCTGGAATTTGAATCTCAGAATGTTAGTTCTTCACAGCTCCCTAGTATCCTTCACAAATTACAGATTTTAATAAGAGGAAAAGAAGAAAACCATAGCTTCAAATATACAATGAGAATAGTATGTGCTAAACAACTGATTGAACTTAAAAATAGCTTTTCTTTCAGGTAATTTACACCTGTACATTAAGAATTTATGGTACAATTTGTTCCAAACTTTTGGTATTGATACCAATAATCTCCATAGGAATACGATCCTTCTCTAAAATGGTGAAAACAATAGTGGTCCCTAATTATAATTACCCTCCCATATACCTTAGACAGTAGTTTGGTAGCAGTATGGCAATCACTATAAATTCAGAGATTTTTTTATGAATAAATACAATTTATTTTAGTCAAAAGAAAAGAAAAAAAATACAATGTATTGAGATTCGTAAAAAAAATACACTGTCTTTATTTATGTACAAAAATAAATACATTATATTTTAGTCAAAAGAAAAGAAAATATATTGTATTGAGTTTTATCAAAAAGAAAATATTCTATATTTATTTATGTATAAAAGTAAATAAACTGTATTTTTTTCTTTTGACTAAAATATAGTGTATTTACTTTTGTACATAAATAAAAACAGTGTATTTTCTTTTCTTATACTGTATTTTCTTTGTTTTTGAAAAAAAATAGTGTATTTTCTTTTGATGAAACTCAATACACTATATTTTCTTTTATTTTGACTAAAATACAGTGTATTTTCTTTTGTACATAAAAAATATAATGTATTTTCTTTTGCACATAAATAAATACAATGTATTTTCTTTTTGCCAAAACTCAATACACTATAGTTAGTTGGGGATCCACCTATACTTAGCTTACTATTCCTCTCTGTCTATAAATACCTTTGAAAATTCTAATTATATATGATAGACATTTTAGTTGCTCGTTTTTTGTTATCTTCATATTTCTTCTTTCGTAAATACAATATGAAATGTGAAGTTTGCAAAATCGTCCATCATAGATGTTTCCAATGCTTCTTTAGCAACAATAGCAGTTTGAACATCTGCAATAAAAAGAAACATCGTCACACCAATGTATATTCATATGCTTAATCAATCAAATGTTTCTTATTTAGATTATACCCAATACTTCCTAGCTCTAAATGTGTGTGTGTATGTGTATGTATATATATATATATATACATACACATACACATACACATACACACACACATTTAGAGCTAGGAAGTATCGGGTATAATCTAAATAAGAAACATTTGATTGATTAAGCATATGACTAAAATTTAAAATGAAATAAATAATTCAACCTTGGTGAATCATCAAACTATAAGGCTTACTTGATTACACTTTATTTAGTAAACTAGTTTATATTAATTACTCGGCTTGGTTTGTGAAATTTAACGAACTAGAATTGGTTTAATGATAAGAATGCGTACCTCTTGGGCCTGTTAATATCTTTTCATTTCGTATTTCTCTTTGAGAAGTCATGATTATAATAAGATAGTGTATTGCTAAATAATTTTTATGGAATTAAATATGTGTGATTTGAATTAAATGATTTCTTGATGATGACTGTGTGAATTAGATTGCTTTGTGTTCTCAGGAGTACGACAAATGCATTAGTAGGACCATGAATGTTTACGTATAATGTAAACAATATGGCTGATGAAAATTTACAAATTGATGATAAATTATGCCTTGAAAAGTAGCAAGTGGAGCACTACAGTGCCCATGAGAATAAAGACTATGAAAACAACAAGTATTGACTATGAAAACAACAAGTATTGAGACTAAATAATGCTGACATATAGATGATGCTATTTATTTTACTTAATGATGATTTTATATTTGCCCTTAGTAAAACTAGACAAGAATTGGAGTAATGAGATAAAATTGGTATGCCAATTAGAAAAATTTAGCAGTTCTACGTCTTAATGTAATTATCAGATTAAATGGCTCCGAGAGCTCTTTCGGTGGATGTGATTAAATTGAGTCGTGGGCTGAATAGTTCCGAGAGCTTAGTCCACATAGGTATATATAAATATATTAAAAGGTGGGCTGTATGATTCCAAGAACTCGATCCACTTATGTATGTGTGCACGTGTGTGTGTGTGTGTGTATGTATGTACGTATGTATATGTATATGTATAAGTGTGTGGATATATATATATAAAAGAATTAGCGACGGATATTAGAGATGGCATATATTCTGTCGCTAAATAGCGATGGATTAGCGACTATTTTAATTTTCAGTCGTGAAAGTATATTGTTCATATGTTTAGTGACGAAATCAAAAAACAGTCGCTAATTTTAGGGCCAAAGAATGGCGCCATTTTGCGACTAGATTAGCGACGGAAAATTAAGCGCTAATTGATGTGAACATTTAGCGACAAAATGGCGACAGAAATTTTGCCGGTATATTTAATAGCAAAAACATTAGCGACAATTTAGCGGCAAACTTGGTCGCTAATGGCCGCTAATGGTATATTGAGTTCTGCATCAACATTAATATTTTATACCATATTAATTATCTTTTTTCAATTAAATTTGTTGAAAAATTTTATTTTTGATTATTTATTTTACCAAACATTATAATGTTAATTAAAAATTAACATAATTATATATGGTTAATAATTACTTTTAATAATTTTATTTTAAACATGAAATTAGATCCATATAATTTCTATTTTTAGTTTATATTAAAAAAATTATAAGTTTTATTGCAAGATTTTATATATATTATTAATCATAAAGTATTATTTGAAGCTTAAATATTATATATTATAATTATTTTGAAAAGATAATATTTTTTGTCAGTTATCCCAAAATATATACTATTTATTTAGAAAATTAATATTTTTAATAATAATAATAATAATAATAATAATAATAATAATAATAATTTAATTGTTACCATTAGAGATGAACAAAAAAACCGAAAAATGATTAACCAAAAAAGATTTTTTATATATTATTAATCGTAAAGTATTATATGAACCTTAAATATTATATATTATAATTATTTTAAAAAGATAATTTTTTTTGTCAATTATCCCAAAATCTATACAATCATAAAATTGAAAAGTACATCAACAAAGAATACTTTATCTTTAAAATTTGTGAAATTGACTTATTCTTCTTTAGTTTTTTCAATATGATTTCAAATTATTTTTTCTTAATCATTTATTTGTATTGATTTTTAAATCTCAATAATTTTTATAGATTTTGTATTGAATTTTTTATATTATTAAAAACTAACAACAAGCATAAAAATTATTCTAAAAAAATTAAAGATTAAAATCACATAAAATAATTAAAGATAAAAAATAATTTTATTATTAAAAATTAATTAATATTTTTTCAATAGGTGTGTGCATATACAAATAAAAACTCATAGCAACTGTATTTATAAAATTATCCTTCTTCTAACTTGTATTATAGGAATGAAAGGACTTTTTTGTCTTTTTGAAACCCTTAATATCCCTTCCCTCTCTACCTCATTCTTTTTACTTTTCTTTTACGAGTTGAGCCGACTCTGTCTGCCTCTTCTCCTCCTTTTCTCAAATCCCTTTCCCCTCTCTTTAAACCGAGGATTTCTTTCCTTCCTTCCGGTGACTGGCGACGGCGATCGGCGACATGAGTGACACTGGTGAGTCCCCAAGGGCGAGGAGATCATCATGGTACCCTCCGTTTCCCCTCATTCAATTATTTGAATAATCTGAGCCTTGAGGAACTGTTCAATCTTGAGCAACAAATGACTTCTGCTGTGAATGAAATACTCTTAAAGAAGGTTAGATTTTTTTTTTCTCTCCTAATAATCCAGATTTCTGATTGCATAGGAAATTTTTCAATTGAACTCTTCTTAAACATTGGGTTTGAAGAAATGCCTTGATGATTATGCACGACTGGTAGTCTTGTTTTTCAATATACTGAAATTAGAGTGTTGCGTCATTTCTGAAATAGGAGATGAACGTTGTCTTCATGGAAGTAGATAGGTTCGTTGCAAAAGCAGTACAGTTAGCAGACCTAACTGGATTTTGGAGTTTTGTTGTATATTTGATAAATCTGACCAGTTCCGCTGATTTGCATTTTCCAAAACGGTAATTTAAGATCTTGCACAGATGTGAAATAAATCTTTAGCCGGTATGATATTTCTCTATTTTCTATATACCCACATTCATTGTGTCCAAAATTATGATTTTGTAAGGCCATTTGAAATGCATGGTAGTTTTAAATCCAATAAAGTAATGTTTGATATAACAGTCGGTTCATTTGGCTGTTGATTGTCCACTACTGAACTCAACATATTCCAATTATATGGGATTGGCTGTATTTTTAGCCACTCATTTAAACATTTCTCTGCTTATTGTGCTAATCTGACTCATTTCTTTTTAAGCAAACCATGACCACTTACACTTTCAGACTTAAATTAAATCTTCATCTTGGCTTATGTGGATTTAACTTACTCCTCATTCCTTTCTGTTGTGTGCTTAAGGTTTCCTGATCAACAATGGAGTACGAAGATCGTTACCTCCAAGCACAAAGGCCTAAATATAATTGCCTTTTGTTTGGTAATTCAGATTCTTAATTAATTCAAAATAATTTGGATTGATTATATCCGTAAACAAATAAATTTAATTACCCTCTTTTTTGTTTATTTGCAGATCTTGATGACACCGTTTACCCACTGAGCTCTGGTCTTGCAGCAGCATGTGGCAAGAACATTAAAGGTGATTAACTATAAATTGCTATTATTTATGATTTAATGGATGACATTTATTTAAATAGCTTATGATTTTAATTTATGCAGATTATATGGTTGAAAAACTTGGCATAGATAAAAGCAAGCTAACTGAATTAGGTAACATGCTGTACAAGAACTATGGGACAACAATGGCTGGCCTCAGGGTATGGAGTCTGAACTTTTATTATTTATTTATTTATTTTTTCCTTCTTATAATTCCATTATTTCAGCAATTTAATTCATGGCAACTTTGGTTTTAGGCAATTGGCTATGACTTTGACTTTGACATTATTTCTCATTTTGCTCAACAAAACCCAACCTCTGTTCTACCCAAGACACCTATTCTCTGCAAGCCATCAGAACTCGCCATTCAACGAGCTCTTAACATTGCTAACATTAATCCTTTGGGAACAGTAAGTTCAATCTTTGATTTTGCATTAATCATATCTTAATCAAAATTATATATACTTAGTGATTAAGATTTATGGTGTTGGTGCAGTTGTTCTCTGAGGATAGTGTTCGGAACATTCAGGCTGGCAAACGAGTGGGGCTTGACACTGTGCTGGTGAGACAGATGATGATTAATTAATTATAGGAAATTAATATTTGCGGAAATAATAATAGGATTAAAATGGAATTGACAGGTTGGGACATCTCAAAGAGTGAAAGGTGCAGATTATGCATTAGAAAGTATCCACCATTTGAGGGAAGCAGTGCCTGAGCTATGGGAGCCTGATATTAAATCAGAAATTAATTATCCTGGAAAGCTTGCAAGGGAGACACCGGTCACTGCTTAAATGTTTTATATATATTTGGATTTTGGAGTCTTGTTGTATATTTGATGACTCTTTATTTGCTGTGTAATTGCAGATGAGAAGTTTGGAGCTGTCAAATCAACAAATGCTGCTACAATTCATAAGAATCTTCAATTATTATTTTTTTAGCATAACTATATACCTGTATATATACCAGAATTTACGTTCCATTTGATTATTCAACCTAAACATCACTCATAAAAACCCTATTTATAATGTATAAGAGAGATTAGATAGCCAATAATGGCAATTAGCTTAGCTTAATTATTGTCATGTGCTGGACTGTAAATTTAGATCGGGTTTGGAATCGAAAGTAGGTGAGGCCCAAATGATAAAAGGGTTATTATCACTCTATAATTTAAACTAATCAAAACAACAAATTAACAAGCCATGTAAGTAATGTATAGAAATTAGAAAGTATTGAATGCAATAAAGTCAAATAAATTACTAAATTTAATATATATATATATATATATAGCAGGCATTACATGGGTTATTATTTAGTTGAGTAAATTACGTGGACGAGAGGACATCAATGTTTTTTAGCCCACAAAACATAAGTAGTTATGCAATTAGAATAGATGGTATAGTTGATATCAACCTACTCGACATAGTTTAATAATTGAAATAACAACTATCATTTTATTAATTAATATTTTGACACTGTTTGCATAGGAGCTTATGTAACCTTTTTTTTTTTTTTTGCTTCTTTAAAGACACTACTTGTTTCTACTTTTGTTCAACAAATAACATCTGGACAAGTTTTTAGAAAGCAATACTTTAACTACCGATTTCAAGTAGTTTTTTTTTTAAAGACTTTCTGTTAAATAACCAAATGCAATTCATATCTTTTTATACGACTCCTTTTAGAATAACAATTGAATTTTAAAAATTCACTTATTTAATTAATCCAAATTTGCATGAAACAAACTCACAGAAAATACAAATATCAAAATAATTAATTAATTATTTTATACTATTTACCTTTTCATAATATTTTCTCATTTGCTCTTATAATACTCATGAATGTTTAGAGAAGATAGGCGAATAATTGATGTTTAGCATGTATAATCATATGCCTACTGTAGATTTAACTGTCTTTTTTTCCAGCCTATATGAAAGATATTGCTCGTTTAGAGAAGGAAAAGAACATACGCCCAAGTCCAGAGATCGATGCTTTTATGAAGGTCATTATCTTAAGTTTATAGCTTTGTGCCTGTGCTTTTTGTTTATTTGTATAGTAGTATCCTTGTTTATTACTTAAACAATTTCAACGAACAGGCATCTTCTGTTGCTGGTAAAAAACACAATATAACAACAGATTACGTGTTGAAAGTGCTTGGTCTTGATGTATGTTCAGGGACGTTAGTAGGCAGTGATATGCTTAGAGGTGTTTCTGGAGGTCAAAGAAAGGTTACCATTGTCTCTTTCTTTCTCTTTTTACCGTGCATGTTTTTGCATAGTTTCTCTGTCCACATTATATGCAATGTTCAAGGATTTTGACATTTAGGTTTATTTTTCTTCTTTTGCTTTCCTGGGTGGCAAGTTGATAAATAAATGAACCATTAAGGTTCTCATATTTCTTTCTCACAAGGACTGCTGCAAACAGACTTCTTGTAACTTTGAGTAGAAAGGAGGTTTAGCATTATTTCTGTTGTTTTAATCTTGTGTTTAATGGTGGGTCAGGTTCATATTTGAGATGGCATCACTGGAACTGTAAATGGACAGCTCAGTCTGTTGATTTCTTTTATTCTATCATCAATCTATTGATTTCTTTTATTCGTATTTTATACTGCAGTCCATTTACAAAATATACATTCCTGTCTGGGCAATACGTTAAAGATATACCTGAGATTTAATGTTCCATAGAACATAGGATCTCTATCTCCTATATAAGACAGCAGTAGGGTCCAATGCAGGAATCTGATTAAATATATATATACATATATATTTTCTTGCTTCCGCATCTAGCTAGCTCACTGGTTACAAAATTGACTTCGATAACACACACATATATATTTTTTTTCTTGTTGCCGCATCTAGCTAGCTCATTGGTCACAGAATTGACTTCTCCACTCTTTCCCAACTTTTTTTTAAAACTTTCCTCTTCTTTGATAAGGCATTGTACTCTTTCTTCTTGTGGAGAAGGTGGTCAGATATGTTGAAGCTAACTTTTCTGGAATTCATGCATGGAGTCAGGGTCATCACCACCATCATCGCAAGAGTAGTAAAAAATTGCTCTTTTTGTTAAAAATGTTCCCTTGTATTCTTTAACATTTATACCAAGTATTGTATCCTAAATATTTTTAATTGATTATGCCAATTAATAATTTCATCTTTCATTGGTTATTTTCAGGAAAAGAAAGTTACATCAAAGACAAACACCTGCAATAAGAGGGTTAATGAACAGAAACACCATCTATCAAAATTTGATCGATTTTCTCTTTTAGAGGTGTGCTAAGATAGGAAGGTATGGCCAAACACATATTGCATAAACCTAACAAGTGTCCCTTGGTAATGTTTGGAATATGGGGAATTTCTTGTGCTTCAAACAAATCAACCAAAATAGAATTATGTCTCAAAGCTATAATTGGCTTTGTGATTTTCTGGTATGCATATATAGTTTTTTTTTTTTAATTAATTAATTTGTTTCTCTGGTGATATTACATATGAACTCACTGATATAGTTGATATTACATATCCTTTTCTGGTTTTAGTATGACTTTGCTAGTAATAGTATATTTATCATTGGGGTGTTTCTTAGATGTTGCTTTCAATTTTATCATGCAGGCTATGTTGGATGATAATCTCATTGGAGCTGGATATCCAGTAAATATGTTGAAGATGAAGTACCGGATGCATCCACAGGTCAGATAAGAAAATTCATCAAGTATTCATGAAAGATTATCTGCGCGCTGTATAAAAATGGAGCATATCAAGTTGTGATTATGAGATGATCAATCATCAATCATGAATGTCTGATTGCTAATTAAATCTTTGCATAATTGTAAAATTGAATCGAAGATTGTGTGTTGTCATAAAAATATAAGCTGCCTTTTGATACATAATAGTTAACTATAGATTACAATATGTTACTGCAGTCCCTTGCTGGTACAGTTTCTTGCTGATTCTGGAGTTGCTGCCAGCGGTTCAATTTTACTTGGACTAAAGGTCTGCATTACAAAATTTCTGTTTCATCTATAGTTTTATTAGCTATGCCATCTAGCTCTAATTATTTTTTCCAAGTTTCATTGCCATTGATGTTAACTTCATTAAATCAATGGATCCTGCATTGAATTGTTATGCATATCAACAGCTTGAATTCTATTTTTGATGCTATTTAATTAATATGCAGCTTATGAATAAAGCAAACACCATCAAGTGATGCTCATTGATAAATGGTTATTGACTCTAGTGCTCTTGCTATGACTCTAGTGCTTTTGCTATGCAGATTTTAAAGCTGAATGGTTAATTCTTTCTGATTCTATTATTTCTTTTAATACCATAGTATCTTGTCTTTGTTGGAATTTGTAATCCCTTCTTTAATTACTTTAGCAATACCAATGTGCAGTGTTGCATGGTTGATTGGCGGGGCTTTAATATTAGAATATTGCAGTTCATGATGGTCATTGTTAATAGCATTGTCTTTTAGAGTTTACCGAGTATTATTAGAACAATTTAATTTTTTGAAGCCTACACTCTTTCTGTGCTTTGAAGACCTTTTGTTTATTTGATGAAGTGTGGCCTATATATTTATTACTTCAAATTTTATTTCTTTTTAGCTTGACTTCTCTCAGGAATATAGGCTCCAGCACTCCTTTGCTTGTGTAATACATAAGAACCCGAATGGTTTGGAATTTCATTTGTTTGTTGCCATTTTGATTTACTGCTTTGGTATATAGACTCACTCATGAATACAGTTTGACGTAGGATTTCTTAAAATTAATTTACTTTTTTTGCAATCTTAGGGGACCTGGTGTGGTTGTGTTGGTTCTGTCATGGATCATTACGCCATACACACTATGGAAAATGGTGGAGATGCATGACATGGTACCAGGCAAAAGATTCGATAGATATCATGAACTTGGCTAGCATGCATTTGGTGAAAAACTCGGGCTTTATATAGTTCCTCAACAACTCTTAGTTGAAGTTAGTGTGTGCATTGTGTATATGGTTATAGAAGGCCAATCCCTTAGAAAATTCCATGATTTTTTTAGTACTTTTAAAGTACTTGATATTTAATGTATTTTTATGAGATATTTTTTAATTAATAGTATTGGATAAATTTTATTTATATAAAATTAAATTATGAATTGTTTATATAAAAAGTAATAAATTAATTTAAGTGTTGATTTTATATATCATAAAGTAATTTATTGATTTTATTAATTTGTTGATTATAAAGGATGTAAATTAATGAATTTAAAAAAATTAAATTCAATTTAGCGACGGATTTACGACAAGTAATCGGTCGCCAATATATGTAATGAATTAGAATTTGACACCACCCACATTAGCGACGGATTAGCGACGAAATAAATAGTCGCTAAATATTATAATTGTTGCGACTAATTTTGAAAATAAATTAGCGACGGTTGTCCTTATAGCGACTGTTTTAATTTCGTCGCTAATATATTCGCGACAAGCTATTAGCGACTGTTTGTTGACCGTCGCTAAATTATATTAGCGATTTAGCAGTATTTTTTTGTAGTATGTATATATATATATATATATATATATATATATATATATATATATATATATATATCCACACACGCATATATATAGTTAATGGAAAATTTATGAATTTTCATAACGAGAAATAATGTTGAATCGAGCGTATGGCCTGAAAACTCAATCCTGTATCTGATTCCCGTTTATCCAGCTCGGCATATAATTTCGTTGACTCTTACTGGGGGCAAATATTGAAAATAAGTAAGTAGGTGAAACTCTTATAAAAATATTGTAATGAACATAGTAAATAGCTTATTTGTACTATAGTTAATTAATATGTACTACATAATTTGGTATAACCTAATACAATTAGGAATATACGTACTTATATACAGGTATGTGTGTGTATGCGATTTTGTGTGAATGCTTGAAATTTGATGTTTGTGCCCAATTGATCTTATTTAGCAAATAATTTATGTGAAATAAGGTACCGACCTTAAAACTATTTAACCTTATATAATTTAAAAAAAATTAGTACATTTTTAAGAAAACACTTATATAAATTACATATGAAGTTTTAATATTTATTGGTTATGCTTATGTGCATTATAAGATGGAATGTACAACCTATATATTGGAATGTACAACCTATATATATATATATATTATGATTTTGTACATGGAAATTTATAGTGTTATAAAAGTATTTTTTTTTTAAACTGTACAGCTGTAGAGTTAAATTTGGCAGTTACCACTAAGCTTTTAGCTTAGCACATGGCTGTTTTTCGCGCGTAGGTTTAAGGACGGTATTCTTGAGACTAAAGAAGATGGGCTAACGGTTTTGTCCATTCTTGAAGGATACCAAGAAGGGAAATTTCTAAGGGGTCTTTCAATGCGCTTTTGGTATGTACACTAGATAGATAATTTAAGAAGTCATTGTAAAAGTGAGTTTTATATTAATTAATTGAAAATAAATTATGTAAGTAAATTCATAACTAGCGGATATAAGATTATTGGGTATGTTTATACTTGAACTTGATTAAAATGTGTTGAATTATTAAGGAGGATGGGCAAAATATTGTGTTGGAGTTTGAAATGGGGTTGGATGGTAAGATAGATGAAATAGAAGTGGGTTGAAATTTTTTATGGTAGGGGTTTTGAAGGAATTTTAAGGGAAAATTCTGCCAAAATTTTTATAAACTAAACTGTAATTGTTAAGATAATAATGTTTCTAGATAGATAAATTTATATTGGCTCTCAAAAAGGAACTTAAATCTAAGTGTGAAATTCGGTATCTGAGTCTTACAACTGATCGGATATAGGGCGTTTACAATTTTCTTTTAACAAAATTCAATACACTGTATTTTCTTTTTTTTTTTTACTAAAATATAGTGTATTTACTTTTGTACATAAAAAATGTAGTGTATATTTTTTGAAAAAACTCAATACACTGTATTTTCTTTTCTTTTGATTAAAATATAGTGTATTTTCTTTTGACGAAACTCAATACACTGTATTTTTTTCTTTGCATAAGCTTTTCCAGTTACTGTTAGAATTATAAGAAATGAAACTTGTTTAAAATAAGCTATAAATGAGGGAAAATGCTAAAAATAAATGAACAAGAACGACAGAAAGAATATATATATATATATATATATATATATATATATATATATATATATATATATATATGAACAGCAAAATATCAACTCTATCGTTGTATATGTGGCATTTAATGCTTGCAGGCTCAAATATATTGCAGTATCTTATTGTTGCTATTCAATTGTCATAGGTAAACCTTGTATTTATTGTATATGTATATTTTTGTCACTTAGATAGATGCGGAAGGGAGATGGAAATGGGACATACAACTTTAGGATTGTTCAAAAAGGTAACATACGAATGCCTCAACCATTCGAACTAATCCTATAATTCCCATAATTATGTTAATGATCAATATAGTGTAATGAGGATCAAAATGAACATTGAAGTTATGATATATAAAAGTGGATTGAAAATAAATAAATAAATATATATATATATATATATATATATATATATATATATATATATATATATATATATATATATATATATATATATATATATATATATATATATATACACATGAGAGATGAGTAATGTCGAATGAAAATATTAACTAAATTGAGTTCATAAACAAAAAAAAAAAATGTAGAGAAGAATTTTTCATTTTTAATACCAACATGCCACTAGTTTTTCAAAGTTTGCTTTATTTAATAGTGGATTTTTGTTTTTTTAATTGGCATTTTGTTGGCACTTGCATTGACTTGGAGTCCAGCAAAGACTTTGTGCCCTCCATTTCTCGCCATGCAATTGCAATCCAATTGGCAGACACTTTCAAATTTAAGGTCTACTTTGCTGCTTTTGTACGAGACTTTCATCAAGCAGTTGAAAGGCACCATAACTTTTGGACAGAATTCTACGTTCATGGCCGTTTCCAATAGAATCGACAATTAAACTACAACAAATTCATGGAGCACACCAAAGGTATGTGCGCGAACTGTGTCCACTCATTTGCTAGTGCATGCAAGATGAGTTTGTGTAAACGAAATTCCGTGACAGTATACATACATGTATATTTGAAGTCTAATAAAATAGTGGGATATTTTTGAAAGTTGAAATATAAAAAATGGTAATTAAAAAAGAAAAAGTTTAAAAAATAGTATTTCTAAAAGATAGAAAATGTGAGGGTGCAAATATGAATATATATATATATATATATATATATATATATTTTTTTTTTTTTTTATTTTGTGTGGCATTTGTGAAAAAACCCCTTGAAGAAAACGGCACAGCATGAGGTTTAATAAAAGCCCAACATATTATAGGCTCAACAAGATATCAACTCAATTCACCAAAAAATAAATCTTTAGAGTTTTATTTCCATTAATTCGAGTAATGAAGCATTCTGATTTCACAAGCAAAGATTTGGGGGCTAACCCAAAATTTAAGCATTACAAAACTCCAATTCATTACATAATTAACTATATATATATATATATATATATATATATATATATATATATGGAAATGCATCTCCCAACTTATAAAATAGCTTTCAAAAGAACATAAGCTCCTCTTCCAACAATCCGATACACAATTTCAGTAGGATGGAATCCATCGAAGAAGAAGTATAGTTCCCTGTGGTCGCATACTTTTTCATTGGCACACAATACCCATACTCATTTACTTTGCAGCACGCATCGACGTTAAAATTTACACCTGCAATGTACATTTAACTTTACCCTAAAAATCACTTAATATAATTAAACCGATTCAGTTTTCAACATAAAAGTTTGATTTAATCGGTTTAATTCAGTTGTTGAAAGCTTAAAAATAATATAACTGAACGGATTGAACTTTTGAAAACGCGAAGCACTCGTTCAATTTTTATCCCAACCGATCAAATGCATAAGTGTAAATGAAAAATAATAAAAGTTTAAAAGAATTTCAGATATGTACCAGGAATACTAATTCCAGGATTATATCCCAAGGGACCGGCTTTGAGAAACTTGGCACCAGGAAGTTCCATATTGAGTTTATTAACAAGTAGATTTAGCCTTCTGTTAAAGATATTAACTGCATTGTTCATCTGATCCACACATACTGATCCTTTTGTTCCAAATGCTGATGTTGCTTTTGGTGTACAACCTATGCTAAATATTGATGTAAGACCCACTTTTCTTGCTCCATAGCTGTACAATTCCTTCAAAAATCACCAATAATTTGTTAATCGTAGAGATTACTGTTAATTAAAAGAGATTTGGTTAATAGAAAACTCACCCTTAATTGCTCATTGTACTTGTGTATTAGAACAGTAGCGAATTGTTGTGGGTTATATATCTTGCTGGTTATTGTATTGGCTGGGCATGTAATAGTTGAAAAGATAATCATCGTTTCCGATCACAACTATATATAAACATTTTTCTAAAATTCCCTCGAACTTTTTTATCACTTAGTTTATGATGTTTTCTTAATCTTTCCATTGTAACTCTGTGGTTCTGTAATTGCTGATCAAAATCTATATTGTCACCCTGTTAACAATCATATAATCTTGTTAATTAATAGTTTATGGATAAATTCAGGAACAACTGTGTTTAATAATCTGAAATTAATTACCATATTTTTTCCAGTTTCAGGTAAAATTCCAGCAGATGCAGACGCATAAATTTATTCCAATAGTTGCATCACTAGGTTCAGCATTTGAAAATGGCTTAATTGGCTCATTAAATCCCAAACTTTCAGCTGTTAATAGAATAAAAAATTAAAAAATAAAAATAAAAATGTTAAGAACATAGAAATCAATTGCCCTGAAAAAAAAAATAATGTGAAAAATGAAGAAGGAAATAGACCAATTATATCTACAGGCGTTTTGCCATTGGTGAACCTCCCAGTGGGACCCATATTACTGTCTCTCCCATAAGGCCAGTAATTGGCTTTACTTGCTGTCTTCAGGCGATTATTGTTGCCTGAGTCAACCAACGAGTCTCCGGAAAATATATAAGCAAGGAACTTCTGGCCCTCCATGAACCAAATACTTACAATTTAAAACAATGGTGAGGCCTAATGTTAATAATAAGTAATGCAAGTTTGCGAGATTAATATCCATAGATAAGCAGGTTTAGAATGTACTTAATTTGTGTGAAAGTGAATGAATTCCAAAAGGAGAATCATATATATATATATATAGAGTGGGTCAGCTCAGGGTTGCAAGGCTAAGAGTAAGTGAAGGAGCTATAGTAATGGTGGTATCGTTTTTATAATTTAAGGTTTAGGGTCATAATTTAATCACCTATTTTAAGATGTTCTTTAATTGGATCCAGGTAATTAATTACATTCAAATCCATAAATTTTTATATCTATATATTTTCGATAATGGAAATTGTTTAAAATACTGTGAAAATGAAAAAAAAAAGAATTGGATTGAACATAAGATTTGAATTATATACATCATATTCCAAAATTATTGCTTGTCCACTATATACAATTAATAAATGGAGCCAGCATAAAACAAAAAATATTTCCTCCAGCAAAACTATATATGCAATGCATATTTATTAAATATCAGCAAATTAATTAATTGATCAAAACTTTATACTAAAATAGTCTTCGTTATAAGGAGATGTGCACTTCTTGCTGTAACTTGATTGACAATTTCAGTTGGATGAAACGCATCCCAAAATATGGCCAAGGGTCTATTAATGCAAGCTCTTTGATTTGGAACACAGAAACCATACTCATTTAATGGGCAGCAGGAAGTAAGTTGTACATTTACACCTGCAAAATTAAACATACGCAACCAAAAACTCAGTCAACAAAAATAAAATTATATTTATAGAAATTAGGTCATTTCCTATTTGCATAAATTACCGGGAATATATGTAATTTCAGGATCAAATCCAAGCGAACCGAGCTGAATAAATTTTGCATTTGCGAGTTCAAAATTTAATCGAAGAACAAGAGTGGCAAGGCGTCGATTAAAAAGATTTTGCAGCATGAGTCATCTTGTCTACGCATATGGTGTTTGGTGTCCCAAAAACAGCGGTTGCATTTGGTGTGCAGCCTATTGTGAAGACTGAATTTATCCCCACCCCTCCTTCCGCCTAGCTTGTTTAATTGCTAACCAAATAATTAACCACAAAATTTTGCATTATCAATTTCCAACAATATATACATAATACACCCCTAAAATTCATCAAAAATCATCTACATACCTCAATTTTTTACTTAAACCATCATTGCTTTTAAACATTTTTTTTTCTGACATGTCATTGAAATGACTGTAATATTTGGAATTGATGAAACTGAATTTTATATTTAAAATCAAACTTAGTCAACTGAAAATCAAAAAATTGAACAAATAAATTAATTATCTGCAGTTTATTTGGTTGGGAGATTTTTGGGAAAAATAAGGAATGTAAATGATTTTTAATGTGAAAATTAGGTGTGCACGGAAGTATTTATTCAGTGGAAGAAAAAAAAAGAACAAACCTGTAATTGTTGGTGTAAGTTCTTAGTTAGAATATCAGCGAACTGGCGAGGACTATGAATCTTGCTTGAATTGTAAACGTTGGGCAAGAAGTAATTGTTAATGTAGTCATTATTTCCGGTTGAAATAATATATAAGCATTTGTTCAGATGCTCATTAGCAGCAGTTTCATTTCTATTAAAAATATTAATTATGCGTTGTACAACAGTTTGGTGATTTTGCAACTGCTTATACATGTCTACATTATCACCCTGCAATACCAATTAAATCAACTTTATTTTTCTGTAAATTGACTTTATATTGTTAAATTATATTTATGTATAAAAGAAATTACCATGTGTTTTCCAGTTTCTGGCAGTATTCCTGCAGATCCAGATGCATAGTTGACACCCGTTAGTATTTCAGAGTCCGTAGCAGTTGTAAATGGTGGAATGAACTTCTTAAACCCTAAAAGTTCCCCTGCCATAAAAACAATTCATGTTTATTAATTTTATCAACACATTAATCTTAGGCCAAACTATAAGAAAACCCAACAGATTTAGGCAAAACATTAATACCCGGACCAACTTTCCAGCACTCGTATCACTAACACTCCAATAATTTATGTATTATTGTTCCCCAACAACTTTTTCACGTCAAAATTTCACCTAAAAATAGGTTTAAATCTAATCAATGGGTTAAATTGAAACCAACTATGTAAACCGTGGTGAAACTGTAAGTTGGTACTTTTTCTTTTTTTGTTGAGATCTTTTTTTTTTTATTAAATTTTTGAAAGTTGTTAGAAAATATTATAATTAAAAACACATTCTCTTTTTTCTGTATTAATTTTCAGTATCGCTAAAAATATACGTTAAATTTCTATATTTTTAAAATCACTCATATTAGATCAAATATAGATAAAACTGACAAAATTAAAATACACATTAGATTAATTTCGTTTAAAATTAACTTTAAAAATAATTGCAAAACCAATTAAAACCTAAAAAATTAAATTTTCAATTCTGTCATTAAAATTTTAAAATAAAGAGAAATGACATTGTCTGTCATAGCAATATCATATAATTAATGCCATGTGTTCTCCATAACAAAATAGAAAAGAAAAGAAATATATATAAATACCAAGTATATCTGCAGAAGTTTTGCCATTGGTGAATCTTCCAGTGGGACCGTTGGGGAAGTCAATCCCGTAAGGTGCATAATTAACTTTGGAAACACTATTAAGGTTATTGTTGTTTCCTGCATCAACTAACGAGTCTCCGAAAATGAAATAACATGGGACCTGTGGGACTCCATTTTGAAGAAGAGGCATGGCGTATGATACTTTTATCAACACACCAAATGTTATTAATAATATTAAAGATTGTGGTTCTCTCATACACGCCATTGTTAACAAATTCAGATTCTTAATTGATTTTCAGTGCCAAATTGCAATCGTATTTAAAGTATTTGCCCAACTTGGATTTGTGAGGCAGAGAGAAACTGAAGGGTTATCAGTAAATGTTGTAAATTAAGCTGTGAATATAAATTAAACTATGCTTAATTATTATTTACCAAGAATTCTCACCCACCCGGATAACCAGAAGTCATTTCTTTTTCTTTCCTTTGACGTCGCTTAATATGTACACATGTCAAGCTAAATAATGGAGGACAATAAAGGTCTTTTGATGAATACATTGTCAGTTTAAACTCGGAGATAAGGAACAACTTTGTCCATAAACTAAGTGAAATACATATTTGCTTTTAATTTAAAAAAAATACCTCTACCATTATTAAATGACTTATATCTACCTTTATTTGTATTGACTAAAGCAATAAAGATATTAATGATTTATATTTGCACCGCTTATATAAATAAAAGTAAATAAGATTCAAACTAGTAATAATAAAGATAAATGTGAGCCAATTTAATAACTTAAGAACATTAAAAAACAAAAAAGTCAATAATATTTTTCATAATTAATGAGAAAATTTAGTTATTTTTCTTTAAAATTAAGTACGGTATAAAATGACAAATATTGCTTATATAAATAATTGAGTTGAATATAAGGGGCTCAAGAAAATAATTGTAATTTAACAAAATTTCAAATGAGTACAATGGATATTTCAAGTCAATATTCAGTGGAAGGTTAGATGAAAAAATCGAGTCAACAAGATAAACTAAATGGACGTAATGTTTTGAAAAAATAAAATGAACTTCTTGTTCACGAGATTTTCTTCAAAGATAGATATGATATTCCAGCAGTGATCTTGTTAGCAATTTCAGTTGGGTGGAAAGAATCAAAGAACAAGTGCACATTCCTGTAGTCACATGGATCCTCGTTATGCTTGCACTGACCATATTCATTTACTTTACAGCACCCTTCAAGTTTAAGCTCTATACCTGATCAGACAGAAAACATGAATTGAACATTAACAAGTGACACCAAAATTACTTTCATAAAAAACATTAATAAATAGCTATTCTGATGAGGAAATATACCAGGAGAAGCAAAATATTCTGGAAGTATTCCATAAGTGTTCAAGTAGATAAACTTAGCGTCAGTTAAATTAGTGTTATGTTGATTTACAAATGATTGAAGCCCGTGGTTGAAAAAATTGGCAGCCTGGTTCATTGAGCCCACACATAAAGAACCCATTGTGTCATAAGATGACAGGGCTCCTGGTGTGCACCTTATTGGACCAATTCCAGTCAATGCCACCTTTCTTGCTCCAGATTTGTACAAATTCTGAACAAACAATATCAAAATAATTTGTTCCAGGATTAAATTCAGCTGTAGTTCGACCATTGCAGAACCTGCCGGTCGGACCGCTGGGGAAGTTGATGATAAGGGTATATCCAGCATTCAAATTTTTGAAATTTGTATTTATTCTTTCTCTTGTAATCCCATGTAATCATAACTGCATACCCGTAGCCTAACCACCTCTTGTATATAATTACTACTGTCAATGAAATACATGTATCTTTGGCTGCCATCATTCTATCATGGTATCAGAGCAGAAATAGCTTAACAGCATTTTATTATTAATTTTTTTTCTCTCCATTATGGCACTATCTATTTCCTCTTCTTCGATCTCTTCTAAGAATCCACCAAATATTGCCCATCAATTACCAATCAAATTGAACTCTACAAACTACCTATTATGGCAAACACAACTACTTCCTCTTTTACACAGTTATGATCTCGCAAAACATATAGATGGTTCGGTTTCTCCTCCATCCAAATTCATTGATGATCAACCTAATCCTCACTAGCAACAATGGTTTCGACAAGATCAGCTGGTTCTTAGTTGGATAATTGGCTCCATGTCTGAAACTTATGTTTCTCAAATTGTTGGATCAGCTACTGCACGTGAAGCATGGCTGAAGCTTGAAGCAACCTATGCTTCTGGATCTAAAGCACAGGTACGAAATTTGAAAAATAGCTTATACAAGCTAGAAAAAAAGAATGAGTCCATTACAGAATATTTTCAACGAGCCAAACGAATTTATGATCAATTGGCAGCACTGAAAAATCCTGTATATGAAGAAGATCTTGTTCAAGTTATAACAAATGGTCTTGGTTTTGTGCGATCTCTCGAAAATAGGACAGATTCAGTTTCTCTTGATGAATTGTATGGTCTAACTTAGTGAAGAAATGAGTCTTGCAAATGAAAATTCCATCTCACATGACTCTGTTTTCCCCACTGCACATGCTGTTCAAACCACCAATGTCTCTTACACTCATGGCTATTCTCAATTTCGTGGGCGTGGTGGTCGTGGTAGAGGACGTGGAAGACAGCATCATCTACATTCTAATGGGGGTCATTTACCATCTTAGGTGAGTATTCCTTACTTTTCTTTTTCTCATGAAGGTTCAGTTACATGTTATAACTGTAATGGCAGCGGACACTATTCAAGACAATGTCCTTCTCTTCAACGCCAACCTGATCTTTCACAACCCCTTTTGCCCAAACCAATAGCCAATTTTGCCTCTCCTCACAATCCTAGCCCTCAACAATGGTTACTAGATATTTGGGCGATACATCACCTTACTTCGGACATGAAAAATCTTGCAATTCATTGTGATTATCAAGGGCCTGATAAAGTTAAAATAAGCAATGGTAATACCTTACCTATTTCTTATACTGGTTGTAATCAATTTTCAACTTCTAATTCTTGTTTCTTTAAACTGGATAATAATTTACGTGTTCCTTCCGTTTCTAATAACTTATTGTCTGTCTCTAATTTTGTTAAATCTAGCAATGTCTCTATTGAATTTTTTTCTAATCATTTTGATATTAAGGACATACACACGAAGGAAGTTCTTCATTCAGGCCGGAATGAATGTGGCTTATATTCTCTATCTCTCACTATATCAAAGGCTGTCCCGCAAGCTAATTCAGTTTCTTTATCAACATGGCATGCTCGGCTAGGCCATGCTTTTCCTAGAGTTGTTCATCGTGCTTTAGCTTCTAGTTCCACCAATTTTAGTTCTAATGATCTCAATACTGTGTGTCATGCTTGTAGACTAAGTAAAATTCATAAGTTGCCATTTCCTATGTCTAGTACTAAAGTTCATGGACCATTAGATCTTATTTGCAGTGATTTATGTGGACCATCTCCAATTCCTTTTTTTGACAATAATAAATACTATGTGTTATTTTTTTTATTATTATAGCAAATACTCATGGATTTATTTTGTGAAACACAAATCTGAGGTTTTAAATGTATTTATTAAATTTCAGCACATTGTTGAACAATTTTTTGATCGCAAAATTAAAATTTTTCAAGCAGATTGGGGTGGTGAATTTCAGGCTCTATCATCTTATTTACTTGAAAGTGGCATTTCACAAAGGAGTTCTTATCCTAAAACTCTTGAACAAAATGGTTGTGCTGAAAGAAAACATAGGCATATAGTAGACACCGGTCTTGCGCTTCTTCATCATTCTTCAGTTCCTAAAAAATTATGGCATCGGGCTTTTGATACTGTTGTTTATCTTATAAATCGTTTGTCCACTCCAACTATAGATAATAAGTCCCCTTATGAAATGCTTTTTCAATCTTTGCCTAATTATCATGAGCTTAAAAACTTTGGGTGTCTTTGCTATCTTTGGCTTAGGCCATATGCTATAGATAAATTATCTCCTCGATCAGCTGCTTGTGTCTTTTTAGGATACAGTAAAATTCATAAGGGTTATTATTGCTTAAATCTAACTTCAAACAAAATTATTGTCTCATGCCATGTTTTATTTGATGAGAAGATTTTTCCTTTTTCGAATCAAGATCATGTGCCAGTATCTAGTCCATCATCACCAAATCCTACAGTTATTTTTCTTCCATCAAATCTACCAACATCTCCTACAATCTCTTCATCCAATTTAAATTTCGATTCAGTTACCCATTCAACCAGTCCTAAAACCACTCTTATTACTACAAGTCCTCTCCCACCTGCCCCTTTCCACAATCTGTCCATATCAAATGCCCAAAATTCATCTCTTGTTGTTAATTTAACAAATTATATTCCTAGTGACCAATCTAATCCTGACTCATCTGCCCCAAACAAGACTCATCCCATGGTAACTCGATCTCAAACAAATTCTCTCAAACCAAAATCCTTTCTTACTACCATTGATAATCAAACTTAACCCACTTCCTTTAAAGCTGCCAATAGTAATGAACATTGGAGACTAGCAATGCAAGATGAGTTTGATGCTTTACAAAGGAATAAGACTTAGTCATTGGTTCCCTATCATCACTAAAAGAATATCATAGGTTGTAAATGGATTTTTCACATTAAAAAGAACCTAGATGGCTCAATTTCAAGGTATAAAGCTTGTTTGGTTGCAAAGAGATTTCATCAGCGCCCTGGTGTTGATTTTCATCATACTTACAGTCCTGTTGTGAAGCTAACTACTGTTTATTTATGTTTATCAATGGAAATCTCAAAAGGGTGGAGTATTCGGCAATTAGATGTTTTTAATGCATTTCTACATGGTCAATTAGAGGAAGATGTCTTTATGGAACAACCACAAGGTTTTGTTGATCAAACCTATCCCCAGAATGTTTGTAAGCTTTTCATAAATCATTGTATGGCCTCAACCAAGTACCAAAACAAGGGTACAAATGTCTCACTGATGCTTTACTTACTCTTGGTTTCAAAGAATCTCAAACCAACTCGTCATTATTTTATTTTTCTAACAATGGTGTTCGTGTTTTTTTGCCTCATGTTAAATTTAGCTACAAATACAACACTTTTTACATTTAATTAAAAAAATAAAAAAGAGAGGGAGAGAGAGAGAGAGAGAGAGAGAGAGAGATCAAATTGGAGTAAATTCCACTTACTGCTACTCAAAATATACCATTTCATGCCATTTCCACCACTGAATTTCAAATTTTACCAATAAAATCAGACAACTTTAGTTTCATTTCAATGAGAACATTATTTGCAGGTTTTATAAAGCTTCAGTAAAATTCTTTAACAGAATAACCATTCCAAATTAGGTAGAATATTCTTTAACAGAATAACCATTCCAAATTAGGCAGAATACATTACCTTGCTAAAAAGGTTAGGTGTTTAAGAGATGCAATTTAAAGAAAAGCGTACAGTATAACTATAATAGGCAAGAATCCAATTCAATTAGAAGCATAATCAACTAAATAGATGATTTTACCAAGATCCCAAGGATCATATTTGCTTAATTCGACAAACTTGATGTCAAAGCCATCAATAGGTTGATTATGCAATTTGGGCACCAAATAATGAGCAAGCAACTCTTCATCCTTCGGGTGGAATCTCCATCCAACCGGCAAGTTTTTTAGAGTTAATTGTGTTTGGCCCACCATACCTTTTGACCAAAAGGAGGGGAGGGGGGGAAGATTATCATCCCTTCTGTACAGAGTTTCGATAACATTTATTTATGCAACAAATCACAATAAAGCTAGCTCACGTTATGACTTTGCTTTCTCTTTCAAATGAACAAAAGAAGTTTGACATTCCCCATTCCTGAAGCCAACATCGAATTCCCATTTGATGTTTATGTTTTTCTTGCCTTCTTATTTGGTCTTGTCTTCTTTTTACGAACTAGTTCGGCCTTCTTAGGTTTCTTACTTGTTCTTTTATACTTTTTTGTTTTTTTTCTTCAGTTTATAGAGAACTAAACTAACAAAACTAACAAAAAAAAGCCCTTACCTTGACAAATCCATGCAACCCTTTCATCCATAAATTCCTTTTCTAACGATCTCCCAAGAGTAAGCACTACTCTTCGATCCTTCTAGCAATTTGATGGCCTAATTAACAAACAAAGCAAAGGAGACAAACTAAGCGAGGAAAAATATGAGATAGATCGAACAAGGAAGAGAGTGGGAAATAGACAAAAATAGAGCTAGTGAGGGAGATAAAGAGAGAACTCAAACGAGATGGCGACGGAGGTGAAATAACGATAGGGGAACCTCGCTGTTGGCACCACTGAGAGAAATACCGATAGAAGACTAGGGTTTGACCGAAAGAGTAAGAGCAGACATATGAAGATTTTTAACCCTAAATTTTTTAATTTAAATTAAATATAAAAAATTTTATTAAAAAAATACCGATGGAATTACTAAAGAACCCAAACCGTCGCAACAACTATACTTCTGTCGCCTTAATTTTCCATCGCTATCTCAGGTGCTAAAAGTTTTTTGCATTTTTTTACCGACGAATTACAAAATCGTCGCCAAATCTGTTGGTATATTCTTGTGTTACCGACGGACATTCCGTCACTAAAAAAGTAAATTGCTAAAATTAATTACCGACGGACAAACCGTCGGTAAACTGATCGCTAACATTTCCCGCCAAATATACCGAAAAATATTTAATTCTGTCATTGTCTTTTATCAAATTTATTTTTTTACCTATGTATTTCAATTTGGTCGGTAATATCTTGATTTTACCTACGGAATATGAGTCCGTCAGTAAAATCAAATTTTTTTATAGTGCTCAGGTATATCTTCATCATCATTTTCCAATTCAACATTAAGTTTTTCCTAAGAATTATCATCAAGCAAAATAGCATCCTTACCTGTAATTGCATTAGAGGCAAATATAATCAGGGGGTTTGCTATCAAATTGCCCCTATTTGCAAGTTGCACTAGGCGCCACTTCCATGGTAGGAGTAGGTAGCGAATTGCTTCGATTAGAACTCTCCATTCTTGGTTTGCCTACAACAAAATGATGATCTGCGTCAAGAGTTGAAGGAAGAACAACTATATTACTCTCACTCTGAACTCTGCTTTTGAATTTAAAAAAATCACCCAGGACCGATTTTGACTTGTTAGTAGCGGGCCTTTTATCTTTTTGAAATTGACCACGTGTTGAACTAACTTGTTTCAACCCTAGGCAAAAAACCCAAAGCTATCTTTAACTCCCTCAGCAATCGAAACATTCTCCTGAATAGGAATGTTTTCTTTATCAGTTGAATTGTCTCCTAAATTCACTCCACCATTCTCATCCAGTATGGCAAAACGAGATCCTAGGCCTTTAGCCATGGGATTTCTCCCTAAATTAGCGGTAGGGTTTTTGACATTCCTTTTTCGTTTTTCCACCACCATCCAAGGCCTATACTGACCGAAAAAATCCCCGAAAGCAGGGCCCAATGAGCCATCACAACCGTCCCCGTTAAAACCTGCAGGAATTTTTGTGCAGGCAATGAGAGTCAAAGTGTCCAAATCTGCCACAGTGAAAGCAGATTTTTGGTAAATTCTCATATTCAATCCTCTAGATTTCCCCATCAATTTGTAGCATAGAAACAAGAGGTTGACTAAGGTTAACAGAGACGGCAACATGGGAAAAATGACCCATGTGGAATTCACTGGTATTATAATCCACTTTAACAACTGGGCCAACAGCTTTAGCAACCGCTGTTGACACATTGCAGGAGTAGTATGGCAATGGTAGTTCACGAAGGCGTATCCAAACAATAGTGGTATCTCCTGTTCCATTGGCTACTCTAAATCTGGAGTTCCACTTTTGCACTAAAAGATAGGCTCCATTCACAATCCAAGGGCCCTTATACAAAGCACGTTTGTATTCATCTTCCTTCGAAAATTGCACTGAGAAGAACCCTCTTCCAATATCTAGAATTTTTGCATCAGACAAATTCCATAGGGACTGGATTCTAGAGGTTAATGCTTTATATCCAATCGTCCTCCCCAGGAAGCTAACTATAACAGCCTTGCCCATAGAAGAAGAAAGCTTATTTTTTAGACCATCTGACAGCTGCACAATAGGAACAGGGCCAGATTCATCAATATTGACATCACCAGCATCAAGATTCACCTGCATAGAATCGAAGACTTCTTCCATTGAAGACTCCATAATAGTCCCAGAGATGAGGCTATCCCTATACGCTGAAGTTCCATAAGAATAAAACCTTCATTTCACTTTTTTCGTGGCTCTGTCCACATCCGTAGGAAGAGTAGAGCAATAAGTCCCTGAGAGTTCAATAAGATCTTTTAAGTTTTAATTCAATTGTCATTTTTGATATTTCATTAGTTCCATTATTTATTTTTAAACCATTTATATTGAATTCAAAATTGACGATTTTAAATTTAATAGACGTGACAATTACCCACAATTAAAAAAAAATTACGTGTAATCAAATTGTCGTAAATGTGGGACTACATTTCTATTAAAAAGCAAAGAAAAACACACTCTTAAATTCTTGAAATATTTGGAATTTGCACATGGAATGCTTGTGTTTCAAAAAATACGGATTTTTATTTTTCAAATCACTTATATTCAATATAAATTTGAACTCAATATGAGTTGTGCAAAAAAAAAAGGAGTTAATATTAAATATATTAGTTTTATTTAAAAATTTCTTATAATTTACGAAAAATGTATTATTTTTAGAAACAAGTTTGATGTCTTGGTCCCACTCTGACCATACGAGCATTTAACAGCTCAAATTTATTATTATTTTTGTCAAAGTTATTAAATTTGAATTCAATATAAATGATTTTAAAAGTAAAAAAAGTTTAATATTAAATTTTTAAAATATAAAAAATTTAATCTAAAAAAATAATAATTTGAAGGTATAAAGATGTTTTCACGTGCCGTATATACGATTGACACTCTTGTATGTGAATAATCCAAACAGTAGCACGTTGCTTGTTTACCGATAATGGCATAGTCAGTCACATCAAATGAACTGGGAGTTTGGAGCTAGTGAACCAATCAAGTTATATATATTTCAATAATTAAATTAAATTTCTATTGCAGACCATTTTAGTTTTAAGGAAACACTTTCTCATATTTGGATTTAACTTATTAAAAATATAATTTTAAATAACATATCATATCACAAAGAAAGATAAAATAGTTTTACTAAAAGTACTCAAAAACACATTATACCCTATATTCAAAATTAAAACCCATTATATAATAAAGATTAGGGTTAGAGAATTTCAGGCATGGAAATGGCGAAGCATGGAAAGAAAAGAAGAATACCTAAGAAATCGACAGAGGTTCTGAAGAAACACTGATAACAGAGTAACTTGGAGAAGAAGAAAACTCTGTATTACTATATTATTTCATGAACATGTAAACAAGACTTATATACACGTGAAAACTAACTAGAATTAATTTACTTAAAAACAATTGCTATTTAACTCTACTAACTAGTTAACTAATCTACTAATAAAATAAAAACTAAAACAGCAAGCTGCAATAGACTAAAACAGCACGCTGTTTTAGTGTAAAAAGAACAACAAACTAAAATACACTAAAACAACAAGTTGTTTTGGTGTAAAATAACAACAAATTATAATACACTAAAACAGTAAGCTGTTTTAGTGTATGTAATGAGGAAACATAAATCTTCATCCCCCCCCCTCAAGTTGGAGCCGTGTTGAGATGAAAAAGGCCCAACTTAGAGAGAAAATGATGAAAAAGAGGACCAGGAAGAGACTTGGTAAAAATATCAGCAAACTGTGAAGCAGAAGAAACATGTTGAGGCAGCAAGAATCCACTCTTGTACTTATCCCGAACCAGGTGACAATCAATTTCTAAATGCTTGGTGCATTCATGGAAAACATTATTCTTGGTAATATGAATGGCAGCCTGATTATCACGCCACAACGAAATAGGAAAAGAAGGAGAAAGATGGAAATCATGTAACAAATAAACCAACCACTGAAGCTCACAAGCTGTATAGGCAAGACTACAATATTTAACCTCTACTGAAGAACGGGAAACAGTCCCCTGCTTTTTGAATTTCCAAGAAATAAGAGAAGAACCAAGAAAAATAAAAAAACCAATAACAGAATGACGTGTATCTGGACAAGTATCCCAATCAGCATCACTATAAGCATCTAATTGCAAAGAATTAGATGAAGGATAAAACAAGCCAGTAGAAGGACAATGCTTCAGATACTTAAGAACATGCATGGCAGCATTCCAATGGGAATCACGAGGAGCTTGGACAAACTGACTAAGTTGATGAACCGAATAAGTAATATCAGGTCGCATAAAATTCAGATAGAGCAAATGACCAACAAGCTGACGAGAAGGAGTAGGATCATCAAGTAAAACACCTTGATCAGCACTTAAATGATGATTCTTAGGCAAAGGTGTGAGCATCGATTTGGCACCCATCAAGCCAACATTAGCAACCAAATCCAAAATATAACGACGTTGACTAATATAAAGACCAGCAGTAGACCGAGCAATCTCCAAGCCAAGGAAATATTTTGCCTGCCTAAGATCTTTAATAGTAAAAATAGCATGCAATGAAGCTTTAACTTGATCAATTAGAACATCATAAGTACCAGTAATCAAAACATCATCAACATAAACAATAAGGGCCAAGAAATCACATTGATCATTGAAAATAAACAAATAGGAATCAGCCTAAGATTGACGAAAACCAAGAGTATATAAATGAGAAGTGAAGGTAGCATTCCATTGACGAGAAGCTTGCTTCAAACCATACAATGAACGAATCAACTTACAGACTTGATTGGGGCCCGCTTTAATGTATCCATCAGGAGGTTTCATATACAACTCCTCATCAAGAAAACCATGGAGGAAAGCATTATTAATATCCAATTGAGAAAGAGATCATTGCTTTGTTGCAACTAAAGCTAAGAAAATGCGAACAGTAATAGTTTTAGCAACTGGAGAGAAACTCTCGGTATAATCAACCCCTTTTACTTAATTGTACCCTGCTCAATGGAATTAATTTTTCATTATATCTGAAAAACTCTTGGACCATTACTGATACTAAACCTTTCCTCCAATTGATCCCAAAGACTCTTAGCTTTGGAACAATATAAGAAATGTTCAGCCAAATCTTTTGAAAGAGATCCTATAATCCAAGATCTAACTAGATAATCATATCTTTTCCATTTTAAGAAATCTGCACTTGATTCATCAGGCTTCTTCTCAGTGCCATCGATAAAACCTGATTTATCTTTAACACCTAATGAAATTCTAATAGCAGTTCTCCACGTTAAGTAATTACTGCCTGATAAAGGCGCAGTAACTAAAGAAAAACCAGCATTATCTCCTATCACATCAACTCGCGATGCAGCTAGATCAGTGAGATTTGCAGTCAAATTCACCATGCTTAAGCCAAAACAAAACACGATCAATCTATCTCCATTAGCGGAAACGTAGATCTATTAAGAATCTTAATCAGAACAACCAAGAAACACGAATTTCTTCTGGCTCTAATACCATGAAGAAACACTGACAACAGAGTAACTTGGAGAAGAAGAACACTCTATATTACTATATTATTTCATGAACATGTAAACAAGACTTATATATACGTAAAAACTAACTAGAGTTAATTAACTTAAAAACAATTGCTATTTAACTATACTAACTAGTTAACTAATCTACTAATAAAATATAGACTAAAACAACAAGCTGCAATAGACTAAAATAGCAAGTTGTTTTAGTGTAAAAGAACAACAAACTAAAATACACTAAAAAAACAAGCTGTTTTAGTGTAAAATAACAACCAACTATAATATGCTACAACAGCAAGTTATTTTAGTGTAAAATAAAAACAAACTATAATACACTAAAACAACAAGCTGTTTTAGTTAGAGATGCTCACGGAGCAGGGCGGGGTAAGGGCAGGGAAAGAGTCCCCACTCCTCGCCCCATGCAATATCGGAGATTCCCCGTCCCCGCCCCCGCCTGGAACACGAGGAGAAAAACCCCCATGTCCCCGCCTCGCGGGGATCCACATTCCCCGTGGGGATCCCCGTTACCCGATCAATTCCTTAAGCTGTCCTCAATAAATCCCCGTCCCTGTGGGGATCCCCGACCCCCATAAAAAATAATTTTTTAAATTTTAAAATAATATTTAACAAATAATTAAAATTAAAACATAACATTTAATAAATAAAAAAAATCTAAAATCAAGCACAATTTAAATTAACATAAATTTAACTATTAATAAATCTAAAATTAAATATAACTTAAATCCTAAATTAAATTCAAATAACCAAAAGTTAATAAAATTACAATAATACAAATAATAAAAAAATATTTAGATGCCGCATGAATCAACCAATTCTTAGCCCAGCCCCTGGACATCCAACTACTAGATAATCAGCAACACATCTAATTCTTGGCCCAGCCCCTGTCAACCACAAAAATATCTTCGGAGAGAATAATATTGGACATTGTTAGAATGATTCTAACATTTTTTACAGTCAGTATGCTATTCTACAATAAACTTTCCAGATAGGATACACAAACTCCAAGGAGAGTTTGGAGTTCATGGAATTGCAGAAAATGTTTATATTATAGGTTTCAGTTCCAGGGAAAGGCCAGCTCTATCAAAATTTCCAAGATGTACTTTCAATAGGGTTGGATTTGATAAAGACTTATGAAACCAAGGATTTGAAGATGAACTTTAAGTTGAAATTGCATAATTAAATCAAACTTCCACAAATTCTCACAAAAATTGAAAAAATTATGCGACAATATATTTAGCCTTGACAAGATTGTACTCCCTATTATCAAATCTAATGTTCATTGTTATACTAGTAAACAAGAGAAAATAAAAGCGAAGAGTATTGTAAACCCATTAAAATGATTTATAATGAAAGACAAAAAAAGAAAAAGAACGCCACCATTTCTGAACCTCCAAATTAAGTACCATTTCATGCAGCAAATGGTTTTATGCAATTCTCTAGAAGTTATGTTTCCTGTTTGTATAACAAAATGGAAGCAAAACACACAACAATGAAGTGAGAAAAGCATGACCAATCATAGCACTTGTCATGTAGAGAAATAATACTTCACCGATTTCAAGAGTGAACAGGATTTGGGAAAGTTTTTTAAGACAGGTAATAACATGTTTCACATTTGTATTAGCCCTACACCCTCCTCCAAATCATAATACTGAGTCCAAAATTAAGTATCAATGGAAACTCTTATATGAGAAATCTAATATTTGCAAAGATGTATACATTATTTGCAACTCTAGAAGTTCCATGACGTAAAAACATAGACAGTTTAACAAAGTAAAATACCTCGACAGGTGAGAACAGTGAACTATGAAGCACCTTATTCTCCACAACACAACTGGATCATGAGTCCGCATCAGCATCATTGACCATAAGTGATGAATGCATCGTGAAAGAAATCATGTTACCTCCATACCGGTGTGCTTACCCCAAAACATCTTTATTTGCATCTCTTGCATTGAATCTTGTATATCCTAAGCCAGTGTAATCCCAAACCTGAAATAATAAATTAAAAAATATACAAAAAAGAAGCAGCATCATATATTAATTTAATTATAGGCCTCATTAATCAAATTTCTAGATGAAGGTAATGCTCCAAAGATAATAAGCAAATATGTAGATTGTGATGCAAAGCTAAAAGTAACAGAGTACAACACATTATTAGACATGTTTTCAAATGTGCAACTCCATATAGTATACATTGAGCAACTTGTCCAAAAATTCTCAGTCTGGCTGATTATCCATAGTATTGTTAAAACCACTACTTGCAAAGCTCCATTTTTTTCAGTGTCACAAGTCTGTTAACCTGTGCAATTATATTATTTTTGCTTTCAAGTCACATGACCATCATATGTCTTACAAACTTGAATAAAATAACTTACTAGTATAAATAGCTTCATGCACTTCGGAATGCATTAAATTCTTAGATTAGCATTGAATGCATAAACAATATGAAGGACTTTAGCAACTTGATATTCCAATCAATAGTTCAATGAACACCAAAAATTTAAAATACAAATGGAACAGTTTGAACCCAGAAACAATGTTATATAAATGATTACAAGTGGTACCTGCATCTTATCAAAATATGCATGTCGGTGCTGTTGAACGTATTGCCAAGCACCTTATCAAAATATGCAAGACAGGAGCTTAAAAAATGGCTAATTGAACCAAAACAGCAGCCAAAATAACGGCAGCACCAAGAAGAGTGATAACTCATCAATTTCTCTTCATAGAAACGTAAATACCAAGAAGACAGAAACAAACACAGCCAAAAATCGAAAACGATTAGAGGAAAAAAACCAGCAAAAAAAGCAAGATCCAGTTTTTAATAAACCAAAACAACTGATATCAAATATAAATTGAAGCAGAGCAATTTTTTAGACAAAAAAACAAATCAAAATAGATCCAATTTTAATAAACCAACTTCTTGAGACAAATAATAAAAATAAAATAAAACAGATCCAGTTTTAATAAACCAAAAGATCCAAAAAATGAACTTCTTTAGACAAAAGAAAAAAAAAAAGAAAAAGATAGAGAATAGACTAACCAATTTTCAATTGATGATCACAAAGGTAGACATCGGCATCTCAACGAGGAGTTGCGGTGATGGTGACGACTGATGAAGAGCTATGTCTTCGATTTGAAGACTGATTTCTTTATTAGAGAGAGCAGCTGTATCTAGAGAAGAAACGGCATGAGAGAAAATTATGTGAGGTTAGGATTTTGAGTTGAGTATTTATAGGGAATGGCACACATGTAATTAATTATAAAATTAAGGTTAATATAGTAATATTGTACACGGGATCGGGGATTTCCGCGGGGCGAATATCCCATTTTCAGCCCCCAAGCCCGAAATGCACCTCGAGAATTTTTTAATTCCCGTCCCGGCCTCCGTGGGGGGAAAATCGGGAAATTCGGGGCGGGTCCCCACGGGAATCGGGGATTCTCCGCCCCGTGAGCATCCCTAGTTTTAGTGTATGTAATGAGGAAACATAAATCTTCAGTTCGGCCCCAGTTGGACCATCAGGAAAATCAATTCCATAAGGTGAATAATCAGCTTTAGCAAGAGTTTGAAGATCATTATTATTTCCACTATCAGCTAATGAATATCCGAATATGTAATAGCAAGGCACCTCTAGTAACCCTTCTGCACTTTCTTCTTGTAACCTCCATAACACCATTAAAATGAAAACTCCAGTAAATCTCCATAATTTTGGCCCGAACCCCATTTTGCTGCAACTAATTATCTTCAGAATGGAAATTGAAATCAAGAAGGTTTGGTTATCTGTAATATATACTATGGGGGTCGAAAAATAGTCTGCGGCCGAGAGCTTTGAAAGTTTGTAGTTTCTGGTCCCAATTGATAGCTGCATTGATATGACAATAGCGTACAGTACTTTGTTTTGTTTAATTTATTGTCATTACACATAAGCGTATAGGGTAATTTGATAGTTTTATTTAATTTTTCAAAAATAAAATCTTTATATTTCAATCTGTAATAATAAAATAATTCAAAAAATATTATTTTTTGCTAGTAAAGTAAAAAATACAGAATGATTGAATTTTTAATCATCGATGAACATAAAAATTGCTGACTTTACTGATAATTGGTCAATTACATATTAGATAAAAGCTAAGGAGAGTAAAATGAAATTTAATTTATCCTATATGCGAGAAGAAAATAGTATTTAATTTTGTTTAATCAGTATATCGGTAATCAAAAATTTAATTATTCAATATTTTTAACTTTATCTTTATAAAATAATTTAAGTTATTTTAATGTTATCCATCAAATATAATAATAAAAAGTGAGTAATAACATATGAAATTACAAGTTGTGGGCCCAATAAACCACAGGCTCAAATAAAGTAGAAGTAGGGGCGATGGCCGGGGAGGGGTCGTACCTCAGGGGCTTACTTTTAACAGAATTTTTATGGGCTTAATTATTTGAAAACAGCAAAATATATATGTTAACAGATAAAAATATTAACTGCTAATTTGATTTGTTAAGAATTAAAAATATTAACTGGTAATTTGATTTCTTCCACACACACATATATCAAATGATAAAAACAGGCTAAATTGCCCAACACAGTATTACCTGAGACCAGAAAATGGTTAATAAAAAATCAATCCGAAATTGAATCAATTTTTTCAATTAACCAAACTGATTAAATCGGTTTCAATTTTTACTTATTATTAATTTTGGTTATGAATTTCGGTTTCGATTCATATTTAGAAAAAACCATCGATTTCAATTAACTAACCGATTTACTATTATTTTCAATTTCGGTTCAGTTTTTTTATTTTTAATTTTATAATTTTGATACTGATTAATCGTTAGTTCACAATTAATAGGTGACTAACAGTTAACTAGTTCATATATGTGTGTGTATATATATTTTTTATTTCTTAAAATTTTTATTTTTTTATTTCTCTCTTAAATTTGCATACAGTAATATTTTAAATTATATTTAAATAATATATTTATTTTTATATTTTAATTTTTTTTATATTTTTCCACAAAATTCATATAATCATTTAAACTATATAGAATTATGTCATTTTCTTTAATTATATAAAATAATACTTATATACAGTAACCGATTAATTTTTATATACATTATTTTTTATCATAATATATTGGTATTCATATTTTACTTACTAGCATTTAATTATATTTTTTTATATTTTAGAATATATTTTTAACATTTAATGTTATTCAATTTTTTTACTTAAAATTAAGCATGCTAATTTTTGAAAAATATCAAATTCATTTTACAATATTAGTTATTAATTTATTGAATATAAATGTTAGCTAGTATAATATGTTTGTTTTCTAATTTTTATTTTGAATTACTTTACACATTTGAAATTGAATCAAACTCTTTTTTTATTTTTTTATAATTGTATGATATAAATTTTAATAGTTAACTGAAAAATATTGGTTAATCAAATTAAAATCGATATTAATGAACTGATTAGTTTTTTTACTCATGAACTATTAATCGGTTCATGCCCACCACTAGTACTATTACCTAATTTTCTAAAGAGTGGAAAACAAGACATTTATATTAACATAAAGGTAATCATTGAATTTTTTTTCAATTTATTAAAAATTATTTTAGAAAAACTACAACACTCTTTTTTATATTTAATAAAAATAGAAAAATATGTATAAAAAGAAAGATTAATGAAAACATTAATGTACTATTGATACCAATAAAAAAGTAAACTTAAAATATATGTGATAAATGTCGTTTTAATTTTATAAAATAATATGTTAAATTTAGTTAGGTAATGCACTTTTATGAAAATTTCTGTTTAAATTAAATTTGTGTATTTATTTGTGGATTAGATTTTATATAATATAGAGAAAATGTACTGATTTCGATCCTATCATTTGTCAAGATTTTATTTTTTGACATTCAAATTTTTTTTACTTAACTAAAAATTATTTTTTCACGTCAAACTATCACCATTTTAATATCGAGATCAACTAAAGTTTTGATATCGTATGGATGAGCATCGGACGGATCTAATGCACTGTAAGCTCTTCCTGCAACATATTTATTGAGTTGGATGGATAGCATCATAAAACACGTAGGTCGTCCTATTACTGTATGGAAGTTCGTGTGGAATACAAAGTCCATTCTTGTCAACTGGGCAACATGGTGATGTGGAATCTTTGAAATCTGCCACCCAGAAAAAAACATTCCCACTTAATCTTAACAATAAACAAAACAAAGCCATAAATATCTACGAGGAAATCTGCTTGGGAGGTGTAGATAATCAAGAATAATTTAAAATGTATAGTAACCTAGTACTGAGGCGGCAGCAGCTCCAATTGAGTAGTAGTTAATATAAGTGAAAGAAGCATCAGTAAAATTGCGGTTGAGTTCATCAACAACTGGAATCAACATGGAATTGAAGAGTTTGGATGCTTCCTCCATTTTTTCCACACAACGCCCTTCTTCTCCATATTTGCTAATTGCATATGGAGTGCAGCCCGGTGATCCAACCCCGAATATTGCAATTTTTCTAGCCCCATAGCTGTACAACCTCTAAACAAAAATAAAAATAAAAGATCAGAAAACCTCTAAATCAATTAATTCTGATTGTTGAAAATGTAATGAATTAAGAATAATTATTAACCTTGATTTGGCATGTGTATTGTTCTATCAGAAGCTCAGTAAATTGGGAGAGTGAGTACTTTTCGCTTGAATCGTAATAATCAGGTACGAAGTAGTTGTTCAAGTAGTCATTGCACCCTAATCCAACGGTATATAAGCATTTGCTCATATACCAATAAACTAACCTCTTTTCGCCTAAGATTTCAGTCAAACTCAGTACTACTGATTGGTGATTTTCTAACTGCTCATCAAACGGTAAACGCTCACCCTGCACTCACAAATAATAATAATAATAATAATAATAATAATAATAATAATAATAATAATAATAATAATAATAATAATATAGCTATCAGCTATGATTAATTATTAAAAGTAAATTTATTACCAGATGCTTGCTAGTTTCATTGAGAATCCCTGCTGCGCCTGAGGCATAATTTAGTCCAAAGACCATGTCGATTACGTGGGAATTCGCATAAGGTGGAACGTAACGAAACAAGTCTAAATGATCAGCTGCAGACAATGAATTAAAATGACAAATTAGCAATTAATTTGTGGATATAAAGCTTACTAGTCAAGAATTAGGAGTAAGAAAAAATTATATTCGGAAAACATGTCAGTATGTCACTGTCAAATTTAATATCTCTTGTCTATTTATACTCCAAAAATTTAAGCAGCCAATGCAAAACTTGTGAAAACGAAATTGTATTTATGTTGAAGGTACATATGGAAAGGGTGAAGCAATGAGAGGAGAAGAGAATACCAAAGAAATCGACATAGGTTCGGCCATTGGTGAATCTGCCAGTTGGGCCATCAAGAAAATTGTTGCGTATATGGTGCCAAGCTGTTTTAGTGTATTACAATTTGCTGGTGCCTTGCTGTTTTATTGTATTACAACTTGCTGTTTCTAATATTTTAGTTTTTGTTAGTAGTTTAGTTAATTAGTTAATAGAGTTAAATGGTAGTTATTCTTAAGTTAATTAATTCTAGTTAGTTTTCACATGTATATAAGTCTTGTTTAACATGGTTTCAGCAGGAGACTCAGAATGAACCTATTTTTCATCCTCCTATTGAACTTGTTGTTGATGATCAGCCTCCTCCGGCTCCTCATGATGAATCTATGGTGGATGACCAGCTTTTTACTCCAGTGGTTAGATCCAGTTCTCGCCCATGACAAGCACCAGCCTGGTTGCAGGATTACGTTTGCAGCAACGTTGTTTCTTTTAATCCACTGCAATCACTTACGGATGTGCAGTTTTCATCCACTTATGCAGCTTTTATGGCAAATGTTGTCAAAGTAACCGAGCCTACTTGTTACAAACAGGTTGTTCAACATCCTGGTTGGGTAGAGGCTATGCATAACGAGATAAAAGCTCTTGAAGACAATGACACATGGGAGATTACTCCACTGCCAGAAGGGAAGAAACCTATTGGAGCTAAGTGGGTGTATAAAGTCAAGTTTCATGCTAATGGTTCAGTAGAGAGACTAAAGGCTAGGCTAGTGGCAAAATGATATAATCAACAGGCTGGCGTAGACTATTTTGATAGCTTCTCACCAGTTACAAAGCTGGTTACTGTGAGTGTTTTTGGCTCTTGCCACTGTGCATGGTTGGTGTCTTCATCAACTTGATATAAATAATGTGTTTCTTCATGGCTATTTACAGGAGGAGGTGTACTTGTCTCCACCTGAAGGTTACACAAAAGCTGGTCCCAATGAAGTTTGCAAACTTAAAAGATCTCTGTATGGCCTGAAGCAAGCGTCTAGAGAGTGGAATGCAGAGTTTACAACTTAGCTGGTGCAGTATGGTTTTGTGAAGTCTCAGATTGATTATTGTTTGTTTACCAAGTCATCACAAGGCACTTTTATGGCATTGATTGTTTATGTGGATGATGTATTGATAGCTGTTGACAACGAAGCTAATATTCTTGCTGTGAAAGAGTTTTTACATTCCAAATTCACTATCAAAGATTTGGGATATGCAAAGTATTTTCTTGGTATTGAAATTTCTAGGTCAGACATGGGGACTTTTATTTCACAATGTAAATATTTGTTTGATATATTACAAGATGTGGGAATTACTGGCTACAGATCCACTCGTACTCCTTTTCCACGCAATCATAGATTCGGTGAAGATTGCACTCCTCTTAAAGAGCCTGATGTGTATCGACGTCTAGTTGGAAGACTTTTATACTTAAATATGACTAGACCTAATATTTCCTATAGTGTTCAGCAGTTTAGTCAATTTGTTTCCAAGCCTTGTGAAATACATTGGTCTGTTGCTTTATATGTCCTAAAATACTTGCAAGGGACTGCTTCTCATGGTCTTTTCTATAGGTCGGCATCTTCTACTGATATGGTGGGTTATTGTGACAGTGATTGGGCAACCTATCCTCTTGCTAGAAAATTCATTACTAGTTTCTGTATTTTTCTAGGGACTTCTTTGATATGTTGGAAGACTAAAAAACATAATACAGTGTCACGAAGTTCTTGTGAAGCTGAATATCGGAGCATGGGTTCAACTGTGTGTGAATTGCAGTGGCTGAGTTATCTGCTTCATGATTTCAAGATTCCAGTTCGTACTCCCATCCCCTTATGGTGTGACAACCAGTCTGCCATCCATATAGCTGAGAATCCTGTTTTCCATGAAAGAACATAACACATAGGGATTGACTGGCATATTGTGTGAAATAAGTTTAAGAAAGGGTTCATCGCTCCTCACTATCTTTCAACTCATCTTCAATTGGCAGATGTTTTAACAAAGTGTCTTGGTTATCCTCAGTTTCATGCCAGTCTTGTCAAGTTTGGAATGGTTTCTCAACCATTTCCAACTTGAGGAGAGGATGTTGCGTATATGGTGCTAATACACTAAAACAGCAAGCTGTTTTAGTGTATTACAGCTTGCTGTTTCTAGTATTTTAGTTTTTGTTAGTAATTTAGTTAACTAGTTAGTAGAGTTAGATGGTAGTTATTCTTAAGTTAATTAACTCTAGTTATTTTTCACATATATATAAGTCTTGTTTAACACGGTTTTCGTGTGCATGAAATAATATTACAGAGATACAAGTTTTCCTCTGTTTTCTCTCAAGCTCAATAAGAGCTCGTTTACTTACTTTGAATTTGTTCAAAAATCAATTCCATAAGACGTATAATCAGCTTTAGAAAGTGTTTGAAGATCATTATTTTTTCCACCATCAGCCAATGAATCTCCGAATACGTAATAGCAAGGCACATCTAGGAACCCCTCTGCACATTGTAACCTGCAAATTGCCATCAAAATTGCAACTCCCATAAATCCCCATACGTTAGCCCAAACCCCATTTTGCCAAAACTATATGATCTTTAGAATGGGGAATCGAAATCAAGTCCGTTGGTTATATATAATAGGAAAAAGGTATTTATCTATTTTCAATGTTTGAACTATGAAATTATTTTCCAACTTACTGTATCCAAACGTTAAAAGGTAGATATCTCATATAATATAGTAGGGAGAGCTTGTGCACAAAGATAAAGTGGAAGTATGGCTAAACCATACGCTCAAATAATTGATGCCTATAAATCATTGGCAATAAACTAAAAGAAAGCAAAAGTAATAACCTAAAAGAACTCCACTTTTATTCAGTGAATTAACAGCCTTTCTATAAGCTTAATTATTTGAAAAACAGCAAAATATGCTATAACAAATAAAAAATTTAATTGTCAATTCAATTTTATGGTCATAATTAAGCTATATGTCTACCTTTTATTGTATCCAAAAAAATATTACAAGCTAAATGACCATGTTTTGCTGAACACAATATTAACTAATTTTCTAAAGATTAGAAATATTAGTAAATAAAACATGCTTTTGAAATCCTTTCATTCAAAAATAATTTAACAGGTTTTTTTTTTTTGTATTATCACAAACGATTTGACACGTACTCAAATTCTCACAACTATTTTAAAAATTATTAATAAAATATTTTATAAAGTAAAATGATAATGTATTTCCTTCTTGTTATATTAAATATATAATAAAGTTAAATTTATCCTAAAATATTAAAAATGATATATATGTTTGGTCAAAATTACTCCCAACATATTAAAAAAAGTACATTTATGTATTAAAAATGATATATATTTTTGGTCAAAATTAATCCCAACATATTAAAAAAGTGCATTTATGTGTCTTAAATATGTTTTTGAGCCAAAACTGGCCTCAGCTACAATTAGTCACTGAAATTAAAACAAGTGCAAGTAAGCAAACAAAATCACGCATATTAGGTTGATTGAAGTAATCTAAATTTATCACATGTGTATTAATTGATATTTTGTTTTAACTCACAAAAAATAATAAAATTTTTTTACCATTAGATAGCTTTTATTTGCTTATCTAAAGTTCGGTTATTCTGACAAATTTAATATTATAAATTTTAAAAATTTGTTCAAGAGTTAAAAAAATATCAATTAATAATGTACATGGCTACATGCAGCAAATTCACGTGACTTCAATTAATTTACTGTATATATTTTTTCATTTATTTACTTGGAGTCTCATCATTTTAAATGGCAAATTTCAGTCATATACAAAATAACAGGAGGAGTTTTGGTAAAAAAAAAAAACTTAATGATCAAATGTGCAATATTTTCAATAATTTAAAGGCAAATTTAATTCAAAATATATTTAAAAAGCAAATATACATCATTTTTAACAGTTTAGCGGTAAATTTGAACATTTTTCGTACAATATAATATATGGTATTATGAACTTTTTGACACTTGTCAATATAATCAGAATAATAATTAAATTTTATCGGACAATAATTACTTCAGGTAAAAAAGGAAAAAAAAAAAACTCCTTTTATTATTTTATGAGAAAGGAAATGACCATAGTATTGTAATCGTGCGATTTCTAAAGTGAGAAAAAAGCACACCGCCGACTGGTTGAGCAATTAGGTATTCTAATCGATCGATGGTAAATTTATAGAAAACAAATAATTACTATTTTAGAATCAATGTTAGAGGTAAAAAGTGAAATAAAGAAAAATATATTATTTTATTTTTTGTCTTTTTGTCAGTTGTTCCATAGAAAATTATGATTCCTAATCATTTGACTTTCCGGATAGAATATATATTGACAGTTTTGTATGAGAGTTTTTGCTTGTTAAATGAGTAAAGAATGAGTTGTTTTCTTAATTGGTTGGGAAATGTTTAGTTGACAATCAACAAAATATGCAATCCACCCTTTTATTTTGAGGCAACTTAACCAGCAAACAAGACGTTGTTTATCGAAAATAATTCAACAATCATTTTCTTGAGATAATACTTGTAAATTAACTAAATTATCTTCTTAATTAATAATAATGAGAGCCAACGGTTGAATAGGTTTCTCATGTCTTCTCCAATACCCCAAGAACGGCTGAACTTGTAGCTCATTGAAATCATTGATGAGAAGAGAAAAATTGTAACATCTGTTGGGGTACAACCCAAGTCCCACGTTAGAAAATTAACGGAGAAACACCTTGAATATAAAGTATACATCTAACTCCATTAGTATGAGGCCTTTTGGAAAGAATCAAAAAACAAATATGTGCGGATTTGATCCAAAACGGATAATATCATACTAATATGGAGTTAAGGTGATTTTTGGCAGTTCTAACAAGTGGTATCAGAACCATGGTTTGAAGGCGGTGCAGAATAGTGGACTGTATTGTGTGAGAAGTTCTCGGTATGATGACCTCGCGATTGAAGATTCGTATTTGATATTTTGTGTTGAAAGTTTTTCTGATATTGTGGTGGTCAGGCAGCGTGTCCTGTTGGTTGATAACGGCGGTGCAAGATAATTTGACGGATCAAATGAATTATTGCTCGAGGGAGGAGATAAGCTATGTAGTCCTTGGTTTGAGAGGAGGATTGTTGGGGTACAACCCAAGTCTCATGTTGGAAAATTAAGGAAAAAATACCTTAAATATAAAGTGTCTTGGTTCATTAGTATGAGGCATTTTGGAAAGAATTCAAAAATAAATCAATGCAGACTTGGTTCAAAACGGACAATATCATACTAATATGAAGTTAAGGTGATGTTTGGCAGTCCTAACAACATCAACATACTAATATGGTGAAAATAGAAAATAAAAATTATTTTATCTCAATTAACATTTATTTGATTCAATTTCATTTATTTAAAAGTATATTTGACTTAATCTTGAATTTTTAAAAGTGTAATTAGTCCAGTCAAATTATGAAAGGTTTTTTAATAAACTATTAACGCAAACTTGAGGAGGGTAAAAAAAAATGATAGTAGAAATTTGAATACAACAGAAATATCAAGAAGTTGGGTAAAATTAAAAAATAAAATAAAATATAATAATCGATAACCTTTTGCTTTCTTAACAATATATTTACATGAAATAGTTCGTGAGATGGGGTGTATTGGTAATATTTACTAGCATATTTAGAAAATTGTTTTACTATGATGTAATTTAATAGATTTTTGATAGGAACAAAAATTCAAAAAAGATAAAAATAATTTTAATAAAGGGATAAAAGATTAGAATTATATTAAAATATAAATAATCTGGACAAAATAAATTTATGAATTAATTATGAAAATTTCATACGTAGTTTAAAAAAAAAAAAAAAAGGCCTCACAATGACGAGTTAGGTGATGGAGAAGAAATCCAGGAAAAAGAAAAAGGATTGGCGTTTAAATAATTGTGATAAAACTTGTTATATAAAAGCTACGAAATTAATAAATTTTCTAGAAATCTAGATTTTATTTTTCTTTACATTAATAATTAGACTCAACTCGTGATATGATTTTAAGCCTTCCCATAACTAAGAATTGATAGATTATCCTTTTCTAAGATACTCAAACCATGCAATTTATTTTTGGTTTCTCTTTCCTTTTTTTTTTAAATCTTAAAAATGAAAAATTGTGATTTTTATATACTACAATATAATCCATCTATTGCAACACATTTTTAGTAACAGATATAAAATTATTATTTTTTATCTATAAGACAATATATTTGTAACATTTTTAAATTATAATATAAAAGAATATATTGTATCAAAATATTTAAACCGTTGCAATAATTTAAAACAGCAAAAATGAGTGCAATATCTGTCAAATTGTTGTTGTAAAACAATTGTAACATTGTTACTATATTTTGTATCTGTTTTTCATCGCTTTCGTTAGTCATATTTATGGTAGTGATATTTTTAAAAAGTCTTTAAATTATTGTACTAAATTGTTCCAACTGTAATTTTTTTCTTTTTTGACAATTATATCTTTGAAGTTAAGATGGAAATTGATTGGCTGAATTAATTAGATTGAGTGAAAAAAATCCGAATTCCAAATTAGATTGGACAAAATTTTAATTTATGGCAATCTCACTTTAAGATTTATATCGTCTTAATCCATTCTAGAAAATGACTTTTCAAAATCCACGAACTTCAATATGATTCTGAAAATTTTCAAATCTCATAACACAACACTAAAAGATAAAAGTGTTTAAATAACGAGAAAAAAGAAAAGATCGCCCTTAAAAAGAAAGTAAGCTATTATTATGACAAGTATGGCACTTGTGGTACCCCATTCGCCCAACATACCATACATGAGAAAACCACCAACACCAATGCCTTTTCTTTCTTCTTTTAGAAAGGTGAATAATTGGAGAAAAATTAAATAAATTCATAAAACCGAGAGAGCTAGAGTATTCCAGAGGAGGCATAATTTTTGTTATGATGCTTGATTATATATGTAACTAGGTTGTTTTCCTGACTTGCAAATGCATTTAATAAATGTCGAAATTAAATAGTATATAACATAATTATGTAAGATTATTAAAAATTTTGAATTATAAGGTAGTTTGTTTTTAAGTTTATTGAAAATTTTAATATATTTTTTTAATTATCTAAATATATAATAAAGAAGTATACTTATGTGTGTATGATAAAATATTAAAAAATATATATTATCAAGGTCTTGTTGGAACTAAAGGTTCATGTTGTAGAATTAATATTTACATATCAATTAAAAGAAGCGAATTCCATTTATATCATTAATCTTTGAGGCATTTGAAATAAAATTTAAGTGAAAATTTATAACAAAATCATGGAAGCAAACACACAACTTGAAAGCAGAATCTAGAAATGCCCATGAAGGATGCGACAAATCTGATTATAATTCACAAAGGGCGATATTGTCTCAACTTATATCTCTAAATGCAGTTTTAGCTCAATCTCTATCATTTGAAGTTGCTCTTAAACTAGGAGCGACTTTTTGAAAAATAAAAAATAAAAATCCCTCATAATCTATAGTGAATTTAAAACTTTCCTTCTTAAAATAGATTATTTTTTATATTTATAAAGGGTTACTTAAACCGGTTTAGGGTTATCGGTTTGTTGGGAACTAAACTAGTGAAGACCCCTCTTGAACATAATCATAAACTAGCTCTTGCAACTGGCGCAAATTTGAAGGATCCAGCTAAGTATAGGCGGTTGGTGGGACAGTTTATATACTTAGCTATTACTCAACCTGAATTGTCTTATTGTGTTTATACTGTCGCTCAATCCATGCACCAGCTAAAGCAAGAACATTGAGAGGTAGCCTTGACCGTTGTTCATTATTGGAAAGGGAATCCAGTATAATTAAGGGATATTTTTAAGTACAAATTGTGATATGTATTTGTGTGGTTATTGTGACTATGATTGGGCTAGTTGTCCCTTGATGCGAAGATCTTTGACAAGTTATTTTATTTTTTTGGGCAATTCTCCTATTTCATGCAAAATCAAGAAATAACATACAGTATCTCGTTTCTCAGTTGAAGCTGAGTACTGGTCTATGACTACAACAGCTTGTGAATTGAAATGGTTAAAGGGTTTGTTGACTTCTTTTGGTGTTGATCATTCTTGGCATATACATATTTATTGTGATAGTCAATCAGTGACACACATTGCTGCTAATTCAATTTATTATGAACGTACAAAGCACATTAAAGTCGATTGTCATTTTATTCGTGATGAGATAAGTTCAAAAAATATTATGAATGAATTGTGCATACTTAAATTCAACTTTCTGGTATTTTTACAAAAGCTTTGGGCAAGGATAGATTTTATCTTGGATTTTTTTTTAGTTTGGTGTTAAATTTAAAAAAAAAATAGAAAAATGGGCACTACAAGAAAAATTCATTTTGCCGACGGAAATTACCGACGGAATTGAGTGAATTTCCGTAGTGAAATGAAATTGCCGAAGGAATTTAGCGACGGAAAATGGCGTCCCTGTTGTAGGTACTTTTACCGACGGAAATTTAATTTACAATCCGTCGGGAGATGAGACCAAAAAATGTCGGCATTTGCCATATGTACCGACGGAATCAAGATCCATCGTTAAAAATACCGACGGAACTATATTTTCCGTCGCTAAATTTTCATACGGAAATAAGAAATCCGTAGGTAAAGTTACCGACGGTCCATAAATTTCCGTCGGTAAAGTTGCCATATGATAAAAAAAATTGCGACGGATTTTTCCATCACTATTCCGTTACTAAAAAGATTACAATTTTCTGATAACTACTTAATAAATATGTTCTGTATCTGTTTCCTTTATCTAATAAATCTAACGGCAATTAAAAATGAACCAATGGAAGGATAAAATTTTGAAAATGTAAAAATATAAACAAGCATAAATTATAAAAGAGACTTAGAAATGAAAGAGGAGAAAGTTCAAATACTAGGAGACAAGAAAAAATATGGGAAAACAGAAATTAAGTTTATCTAGTATTTTAGCATAGATAGTTATCCTGATAAATTGATCAAAATTAAGAACCTGAACAGAAAAATAGAAACAGTAATAAAGATATAGTTATTAACATTCAAAAATATATGGCTAATATTAAAGCTTTCTTATCACTTGGTGAGCCATTCATATTAGACATATATGTTGTATTAAGTCTTGGCACATATTAAAACAATCAGTAACCCCACTTGACATACAAGAGACCCAGAAGACCATCCAGATGTATGCATATCTTAAAACTGAACATCATTTGACATTAATCCAGGCAAGACTTGAGAATTATCAGTATCATATGATATAATGTGTTCTAGCAGAATTTGTCGTGGTTAATTACTTGAGCACTAGCTGCGTTCACACGAAGGAAATATAATGGAGATATCTATACCAGTGTGTACCTAGTAGCCTTTGTTATGGCCATGAGGGCTATAAGGATGGCAACAATGGTTTGAATTGTCCTTTTATAGGCTTCATCAATGGCAATTAGATAGACAAAAGTGCTCACAACAGCCATGAAGGAGAGCCAAAAGTCCATGAACTGAAATATTCCATTGACAAATATGATAACTTATATTAATAAACAAAATACATACCTCTATTCTACAAATAAAAGAAATACATAAAATACAAAAGTAAACAAATTAAACATGAAGGTGTTATGTTAATTGTGCACACATAATCAAGTGAGCGTGTGGAAAGAATTGCTTAAATTGGACCACAACTTCTCTAAAATTACTTTAATTTAGCTTTTATTACACTCTCATAATTCATTTGTATTTTTCTGTATTATTCTAAGTATTTAAGATGAATGTTTCTCTAAACATGTTTCTTTAAAATGCCTAAAGAAAACTTAAAATGTGTTTTTGAAAAGAAAAGGTTGCTGTAAATTTGAATCAGTCGAGTTGGGGGAAATTAATATTTTAAGGGAATGAATAAAGAGTACAAGAAGGTAGGAATGAGATGTGTATACTAATTGATGAGTAATGAGTGATAGAGAAGCATCATCTCAACTAATTAACATGCATAAACAATCCCAGCCATTTATTCAAACAAAGAAAAAAAACAATAATTAATTTATTAAAAAAAACAATAATTCTCCACTCAATCATTTAAATCCAAGCTTACTTGATTTTAACCATGGACTTAATGATTTTCAGTTTTTCTTATCCAGATGATTCAGTGAACTCATGAAAATTGAAGCATAAAATTAAAAAAAAAAAAAAAAGTGGGGGTTCAACATAGATTGATTTCATAAAATATGCACATAATATAAATTGAACAATTATCACAAAACAATAAATCAAACTACAAAATTGCAGCAATTATATTACAGTACTTTCTAATTGTGTCTCTCTCACTTTATATGCATGAAAATATATTAAAATTTCTCCATCCATAAAACGAAAACCCTACCTCCCCCATTCAGTTCATAATTTTAACTGTCCTTAAAAACAAATTCTATCAAATAGAATTGTACGCAAACTATTCTAAATTCTTCCATGGAAAGTAGAGTCATGAATAAACACCATGAACATGGGGTGAAAAACCCCTCTTTTGCTTGGATAATATCCACAGGCAAATCAGGAAAAATGATTTAAATGCCATCAGCTTTTATTTCCTCTTCTGGATTCAGGTAAGAAAAACCAAAGAAATTAACATTTGATTATTCATCTCTTACTTTTAAATAGGAAATTCATATAACAAGGATCTGTCAAAGTATATCAAATTCATATTTGAAGAAAAAAGTTAGCAAGTATTACATTGTCATTGTGCTAAAATGCTAAGTATGAAGCAAATATCAAAGCTGCTTACACCATAGTAGCTTATGAAGCTTCACCATACCAGACAAAAACAAAGTAAACTACAAAGACATAAACTTAAACTTGCCTTCTCAACCAAGTGCTCCTTTGGTCTATCCATCAAATACTCTGGTGTTGAAATCCAACTCAGAACATTTCGTTTTTGCCCTGAAATAATAATCTAATCATTAAATGGTGGGAGTTCACATCTACAATCGCTCAAAAAGTATGTGAACCACATCCAGCAAGTTCAGTAAGAATGAAATAAACAAATAAGCAATGAACAGCCAAAGGTTAATAATAATAACAACAACTATTTGATTAAGCATAGAAGGAATTAAATCCCTGAGTTGTGCTTATCTGACCTTTAAAGGCATTAAATAAATTTTCTTCACATTTCTCCTTTAATTATTACAAGATACCATCCAAATCCAAACGATCAATTGTGATCATTGGCTAATTAAACTAAAACATATAAGAAATTAAACTTAATTTAATATGTGACTCATAAATTTAAATATGCTCATAATCACATTTAACATTTTAATTAGACACTCGTAACAATTTATCTCATTAAAAGTTCTATATATCAAGTTCTTAATTAGAAATCTCAACTCTTATTCCAATAATGACATTTATGAATTGTAAGATGCCAATGAGCTAATTAAATTTCACATCTCGCAGTAAAAACCATTTTTAGCATCTGAAATGGTATCTTATTTTACTAATAATGTATTATTATTATTTGGTGCATTTCTTAAGCATATGAGGCCTTCTACCTTTAACATAATGCAGAATTTTTTTTGAAATTAACATTTATTTGCCTAAAATGCAACTTAATTATTTTGTTCTTTTCTTTTTCGTTTGTCATTCCCGTAGCTAATCTAATTATGAACACAATAAATACAACTTTAATTCCATAATTAAGTTCTCAAGTTTAACTGATCGTTAAATGTATATACTTAATTTAAATTTTCCTTTATTATCAGAATACAGAATTTTAAATCATAACACCAAATATTTATTTGCTTTCAATCTAAACTGCTGTAGCTAACTCAATTTATAAAAAAAAACATATAAGAGAAGGTAAAATTGGTAATCACATACCTATTTCTTCCGATTTTCTACATTTTGTTAACCATTTGGCTCACCGAAAAATCACCGGATGATCGCCGGAACCTCGCCGGAGGCTCACCGCCGTTGTCCGCTCGTAGCCGGAGCCACCAATAGTTGTCCGATGGCATTCACGCGCTTCTTCGCCGTCCATTTTGATCGGGATCTCACAAAAACCGCTGGCAGCCCCCTTTATCCGATCTAGCCATCGCCGGCAAGTGGGGGAAAACGGACGGTGCCGGGAAGCTCACCTTGTCGCCAGGAGTCGACAGGTGGTGGTGGTGGTGTCGCCATCTGCCACCTTGGCTCGCCGGAACGAAGGGAGAAAGTTGTGGTGAAGGGAGGGAAGAACGACAAAACGGGAAGAGCACCAGCGTTCGTAGATGGATGGGCGAGCCGACAGTGGTCAGCGATAGGAGTGATCGACGAAGGAAGAAATCTCCGACAGCCTGGATCGGATAGGAGGCTCCACCCCCTGCTCCTTTTCCCGTTTTTGTTTCCTTTTTATCTATTTCCTTCCTTATCATTTCTTTCCACTGTTCTCTTTTTCTATTCCTTTCCTTTTTCTTAATTTAGTGGCCACACAACTGTCCCGAAATTTCCAGGGACTTCACCTTTATTATTATTTTTCTCTTCTTTAGTATTATTATCATTATTAGCATTATTATCTATTAATTTATTTTAATTCCTTGTTATTAGTAATTAAAGTATATCGAATAGATCAAAATATGGGTCAAGAAGCAAACAAAAGCAAAAGTATAGTTTTTTTGTAAGGTAAGGCCAAAACTATAGTTAAATTACGTTTATTTTATCAATATTTAAATTATAATAATATTTTATCAAATATAAATTTTTAATTACTTACATAAAATTAATTTTATAAATAATAATAATTTTATAATAATTATTTTTCATAAGGCGAAATTCGAATTAAAATTGTTTTGTATTTTCTTCTTAAACCAACGAAACTACTGCCAGTGCCAAGGAAGAAAGAAAACAGTAAGACTATGGTTAAGTTTCCGTTTTGAGATATAAAATTAATTTTATGTAAGTAATTAAAAATTTATAATTAATAAAATATTATTATAATTTAAATATTGATAAAGCTGACATAATTTAACTACACTTTTTGGCTTCACCTTATAAAGAACTATACTTTTGCTTACTTCTTTACCCATATCTTTATCATGGCTAAACAATAAAAGAATTCTGCTTTTTGTGGCCAAGATTTGGCTATAGCTACATAAGCGTTTACTTTGTTGAATAAAGCAATAATTCGCTGCGTCATCATAAGAATGAGCCAAATCTTGGCCTCACCTAATTAAAATTTTGTTATCTTAATCTATTCAATATACTTTAATTAATATGTTTTTTTAATAAATTTTAATTCTAATTAACATATTTTTAAATTAATATGTTAACATAATTAATTAGTCACTTTAATTAAAAATAATAATAATAATATTATTATTATTATTATATAATTATTTCTAGGAAAAAAAGAAAATTTTATAATAATTACATATTTATATGTTAAATTATTTAGATAAAAAATTATTATTAATATAGTTACTATATAAAAATTTACATGAATTTAGTTTAGATTAACCTATAATTTAATTAATTAAGTGACTTAAACTAAAATTTATAATTTCATGGTTTTAAATTAAAGACAAAGAATAAAAATGGGTTTTCAATTTCCCTACGGATTGAAATTGCCGTAGGAAAATTACCGACGGAATTAATTTCGTAGGGAATTTACCTACGAAACCGGAATTTACCTACGAAACCGTATTTTCATAGGAAAATTCCCTATGGAATCATGTTTTCGTAGGTAAAATACTGACAGAATAATAATTCCGTAGGTAATTTACCTACGAAAATACGGTTCCGTCGGTAATTTACCTACGAAAAGAGGATTTCGTCGGCAATTTACCTACAGAAAAGAATTCCGTCAGTAAATTTCTTGTGCAATTTTAGCCGCGAATTATTTGCGCCAAATTTACGACGGATTTTTACAAATCCGTCACTAATTTCTGTTGGTAAACTTGGGCAGCATATTTCCCTCCATTATTTACAACAGATTTATTATTTCATCACAAAATATATATTTTCAGACATTTTTCCCTACGAAAAATATTTTTCCGTCGGTAATTACCTACGAAAAATTTTCCGTTGGTGTTTGAGAATTTTCTTGTAGTGGTGTGAAAGGAAACTTAATTAGGTTTTTGGGGTGATAAAAAAGGCACTCAAGAGTGTTATTTTCTGATAGGCGAGGCCCACTCACAGGCTGGCTTTAGTGTGCAAAAAATAACACATGTTGTTGCTATTTTTTAATATGTAGAAACGGCATCGTTTGGAAAGAAGGAGAGAGGCACCGTAGAAAACAACGATCGATGGTGCCTTTTTTAAAGATCAAAACGCTACGTTTTGATGTAGTGGTAGCGCAAGGGATAGGGGGCCCACCGGTCATAAAACGGCAAGGCCTCATACCTTTTTTTGTAGAATTTTTTTTTAAATTTGTGCCCCATAGAACACGGGAATTACTGTGCATTGTAGAGCACTCAGTAATTTCCGTGCCCTACAGCCAAAACACCAAAATTTTGTAATTTTTTTTAAATATCAAAAATATTTAATAAAGGGAGCCCGAGAATGAATTCATTTGTGTGCATTTCTCTCTCTCTCTCCTTCTTTGTTGCATTGTTTCTTTCTCTCTAAATTTTATACTTTGTGTTTCATAGTTTGTGTTTAAATCTTTATAGTTTGGAGATAGATTTCTATACCAAATTTGTTGAAGACTATTAAAAAGGTAAGTTATGTTAACATAATAAAATTTAATTTTGGTTTTTTAATTTTTGACATATGGCTAACTTAATTTTTATTTTTCAAGTGTAGGTGTCTTTGAGTTACCAATATAATTCCAAGCATAATATTTGAAGTTAAGTTTATTTATTATTTATCTCCAATTATTTTAATTATTGTACACAAAAATGAAAAATATATTTATAGTAGGTACAAAAATTATTGTATGTTTTTATAGGATGAGGAAATTAGAATTAAATAAATAGTTACATTATAAAATTAAATTTAAAAATCATAATTAATTTTGATATTGATTTATTAGTTCCTTATGTTGTGTTACAAATTTATATACCATTGTAAATTATGATGTTAATTTTTTTATTAAGAATATTGGTTTTTTATTTTATTAAGAAGATTGGTTTACGTAACCATTAATTTTGAAAATTTTACTAATAATTTAGAAATTAAAAAATAAATTTATATGTTTAATTTTATAGTTAAAGTATTTTATATAAAATTTATGTTTATTTCTGTAATTTAATTATTTTTTATGTGGGAATTGATGCATGTAAATTAAATTAAATTTGTAGTAAAAAAAAGGATAAACCTATAGGTAGCCCCCTGTACTTCTTAATAAAAATCACTTGGGTACCTAAACTCAATTGCCAACCATATAGCCACCTAAACCACTAAAATATGATACAAATAAATATAAAATTGTAGTGGATTCGGGAAAGAGTAGCGCGTGAACTACAGATGTTGTTGATTTGGCAAATGACTCTATAGCATGTTGACACGTGTCCATGAGTAATAAAATCGTTTAACAAAGAGAAGAAATTAGTTACTGAGAGAGACAGAGGAAAGCGCGACTTGGTAAATTTCTTCCAGATTGATCCCACCAAATCAATGAAGAATGGCATGAAATCTATATGTTAGAAGTTTGTTGTTCATCTTCAATTAGTTGGCTTGTATTCTCGACGAAGCAGAGACAAACATAAGGGGAGAGAAGTTCCAATTTTAGCGAGGAAGAAGAAGCACAATTGTTGAGGTAAGTTTTTGAATCAAATAATGTTAATGTAGAATTTAGAATGTTGTAAATTGGTTTTTTTGATATTTAGTTAAAAAAATTAGGGCTTTTATTTTGGGGATTGGAATCTAGGGTTTTTTATTCAATTTTTTTCTTTACAGTGTTACAATGTCTTCAATTTGGGTGAAAGTAAGATTTCACCATGGAGGTACATTTATTAAAAACGGAAAGGAAAATGAGAGGTGTTGGTGAGGGCAAGGTAGAGGAATGATATATCGAGAAGGATAAATTTTCCCTTGTAGAGTTAGCTGACCATTGCAAATTGTTAAGCTATTTAGACATTAAAGGTTTCTATTTTGTAGAGAAGAATATAGGAAAATTTAAAATGTTGGGTGATGAAAGGGTTTTAATGAAGTTGGTTAAAGAATTTACAAATTGGGCAATTTTGGATTTATATATTATGCATTTTATCATTCAACCTGTTGAGGAGGAATATTGTAATAGCCCGAATGCCGAATCAACCATGAATAGTATTTTTTGATGGTGAATAGTACATCCAGGCTGAAAAGTACACTCGGAAGTGAAAAATATTTTATTCGACCATCGAAAAATATTGATTATGGTGAGTTCGGGGTTGAAATTTAAAATGAAATTGAAATCAAATAGACTTCTAAAAAGTCATAAAAAAAAGCAGCAAGTCAATTTTTATGGTAAAAAGATTTATTTGAATTTGACCGAATTTTTAAAAATAGAAAATGAACTCCAAAAATTGTCAAAATTTACAGATCTTAATGAAATTTCATATAGAATATTTTGGTGATAAAAAATGAATTTTTCGGTGACACCAATAGTTGTCGAATCGGACCGGTAACGGACTCCAATTGGGATGAAATTTTGTGTACAGCCTATTTTTGATGTCATAAGAATGATGGAATTAACTTTGAAGTGATTTCAATTATAAAAAAATTGTATTATGGGCTTAAAAAAGGGTTTTGGGCCCTAAGACCCATATAAAAGCTGAGGAGTAAGAGATATTTTGGCTGGCTACCTTATCTCTTTCAGCTCTTTCTTCTCCCTTCAATGCTGAAACCACTATAGCCATTATTTCTTCATTTTTATTCAAGCTTTCTCTTATTTCCTCTCTTAATCCAAGCATAAGAACGTTAGTTTCACCTCTCTAGAGTATTATTTAGGCCTCTATCATTTGATTGGAGGAAAGGAAGCAAGAGAAATCAAGTGAAAAAGGCTTAGGGATCAAATTGAGGTATGTAAACTTCAAGGTTTTAATTTGGTTTAAGGGTGCCTAAGTTTTTAGGTGTCTAAAGTCCATTTTTGAGGTCAATTTAAGCTAAAAACATTGAAATCATAGTATTTCTTTTAATGAAGATTTCGGCCTCTTGTGAAATTCTTTGGTGGTGGATGAATTGCTAAAGCTTAAGGCATGAAAAAGGTAGTCTAAGGAAGATAAAGCAAGTGAAAAGGTTAAGTAGCTATTAAATCCAACCATTTCCATTGATTTAGCATAATTTTTCTTTAGGTAAAATAGAAAAAATTATGAAATTGTATGTATAATTGAAATTGACTTTACAATAATGTAATTGGACCCTAAATAAGCTTATTAGAATGCTTAAATAAATTTTTAAGAACATGTATGTTAGACTTCTCAAAGTGGTCGAATTCTTTCTTAAAGGAAAGTCATGTGTGATTTGGTTATTTTTTATGATTTAAGCCTTAAATTGATAGTAGACAAGAAATAACATGTCCATAAATTTTTATGAAAATTATTTGAATATTTTTGAAATAATTAATGGATTATGTAACTTATGAAAATAATGAATTTTTTGAAAAATAATGCATGAAACAAGTAAAATATGTACCCATAAATTTTTATAGAATTTATTTGAATATTTTAGAGAACTAATTTGAATATGTACAATATAAATATGTTGAATTATTGAGTTATAATTCATAAATTAAATGAAAAATAATGTATTATATTAATATAATTCATAAACTGTTCAAAGGAAATGAAAAGACTGACCAGCTAATGTATTAAAATAAAAAAAAACAATATAAAGTGTAATATGTAAAATATCCACGTTGACGTTGAATTATTGAGAAAATAATTCATAATTCGATAATAAAATGGTGAATTATTGTAAAATAATTCACAAACCGTATAATAATAATGCAAACTCTGAACGACCGCATTTTCGAACTGAAAAAGTAAGAAAACTGTTAAAAGTTCGAAAGGTGAAATGAATTGTAAAATAAAAATATTGTCTTATTAAGAAATAATTTATAAATTGACAAAAAATTATAAATTATAATGATATAATTCATAGATTGCATAAAAAGTACTGAAAGAATAACTAGCTAATATATCGAAGTGAAAAGATATTGAAAAATAATATGTAAAATGACCGTGGTGAATTATGATGACATAATTTACAAACTGTGTATAGAGCACTGAAAAGATGACTATCAGAATAATAAAAAAAAACTATTGAATAGTCAAAAGTAGTGAAAAAAGATTGATTGTCAAAATTTAATGTTTGAAAAAGAAATTATAATTATTGAAAAATCAGAAAATGTTTTGAAAGCAAGTGATTTTGCCTTTAATAATAATCAGACAGTAAAAGTTTTGCTCAGGATATGATTGGCTAGTCATAGGGACACCCTATACCGCGGTACAAGTCATGACGACTTGCTTTGCTATGGTAGGATCTTTGATCTCCATAATATCTATCTGTTCTGATATTTGATTTGTGATACTTGATCTTTTGGGATCATTTCTCAGTCTATATATGGCCCTGTAGGGTCCATGTCCCATATATTCTATCTCAAAAATTTTTGTCGAGATTATATTAGGGGTATTATAATGAGAATAATTTAAAAATACAAAAAGAAAGCTAAAAGTAAAGTCAAAGGTGAAAAAAAAGAAGGGGCCTAATTGAAAGAAATAAAAAGTTTTGGGTCAAAATGGTAATTTTTTTAAAAATTGCATTAATGAGCAAAAGTGATAAGAAAATAATTTACAAGAGTAAAATGGTAAATTAATGACCAAACAGTCGAAAAAAAAGCCTTTATAAGGAAAAAGAACTAAAATGTAATTTTACATGAAAAGTCAAAATGATGACCAATTGGTATATTGTATGCCAATTAATAATTTGAAAGTGAAAAATTAGTGAAATAATGTCAATATCGTAATTAAAGTCCAAAAATGGCAATTATGTAATTGGTTTATCTATATACATGCCAATTGCAAGTAAAAAAAAAAGGTGATAGGAGTTTGATGTGATTTTAGGGACAAACTGGTTATCCATGACAGTAGATTGCAAAAGAAATAGAGTTATTTGAGCCTTGATGGAGGTCAGGAAATCACAGTTATAGGTGTGAGAATCGACTTCTTATCTAATGTGATTTTTGCTACAACTGTAAAGAGATTGATTAGAACTAATGCATTGCTTACTTAAGCTTTGCAGTGGAAATAGAAAGAGAAAATTTGAAAGCGTCAAAAGTGCCTACTATCAGAGAGTTCCTTGTTGTGTTCCCTAATGAGTTACCAGGTCTGCCACCTAACAGGAAAGTGAAATTCTCTATTGATATGACTCTAAGCACTGCTCATGTCTCCATTGCTCCTTGTAGAATAGCACATGCAGAATTGAAAGAATTAAAAATTTAGTTACAAGAATTGTTCGATAAGGAGCTTATCAGACCTAGTATTTCTCCTTGGGGAACATTAGTCCTATTTATGAAAAAGGAAGACAGGATACTCAGGCTATGTATTAACTACAGACAACTCAAGAAAGTGATTATAAAGATTAAGTACCCCTTCATTTCATTGAAGACTTGTTTGATCAGTTGTGGGGAGTGGAAGTATTTTCAAAGATTAACCTGATATCAGGCTATTACTAAATGCTAATAAAAGAATAGATGTATCCAAGACTGCTTTTCGCGTTGGATGTTTCCATTATGAACTCTTGGTCATGTCATCTGGGTTTGCAAGGCACCATCCACCTTTATGGGTTTGACAAATAGGGTCATCCACCCGTATTTGGATTCGTTTAGGGTGGTCTTTATTGATGACAATATGGTGTATTTTGAGACACCGGAAGAGCATGACAAGTATTTGAGGATTATTCTACAGACATTGAAGGAAAAGCAACTGTATGCCAAGTTTAGTAAATGTGATTTTTGGCTGAATGAGGAGTTTTTAAATTTAGCCGGGTACTACAGGGAAGCTAATGTAGTGACCGATATACTCAACATAAAAATGTATATTTGGTAATATGAATGCTCTCAAATGCAAGTGTTTAAGTGATGAATAAGCATAAATGGCTAATGATAGTGTTTGCAACTCGTTGAGCTGTGAATGTCAGTTTAAGTCTGACACCCGATGGGACATTGTTAACCGAAATGTAAGTGACAGTAGAGCATTAGGTTGTTTGGGATCACTTCGACTTACGTTGATACTGGACTGAAAAGGGGACAAAGTGACCATAGATTTTGTTATTGGCTTGTCTGTGCTTCAAAGATAACATGATGCTTTATAGGAGATTATTAATAGTCTCCACCTTAGCATAGTATTTTACCCTCATACTGATGATCAGTCAAAAAGAATGACTCAAACATTAGAAGATTTGATGTGATACTGTATACTTGAATTTCGTAACAGTTGAGAAAATTACTTGTCCTTAGCAGAGTTTGCTGATGACAATAGCTACCAGTTCAACAGAAAAATGGTTGTTTTTGAGGCATTATCTAGAAGAAAATGTAGAATTTCATTATGTTTGATATAATTAAGTGCACAAAATTTGATAAGATTTAATTTGATTTGTGATTTGAAAGAGGTCCAAATGCATGTAGATGTGACCTGTGAAGGAAAAACTAGTGAAGATCTTAACTATAGAGATCAGTCAACTAAAGAACAAACAGGCTCCATTAGTGAAGATGCTTTGGAACCATCACAACGTGAAAAAAAACTTTGATGAGATAACAGCATCATTTGCTCTTTGATACAAGTAAATTTCAAGGACGAAATTTCTTTTAGTACAGGAGAATTGTAATGGCCTGAGCACTGAGTTAGCCGTGAATAGTATTTTTTGATGGTGAATAGTATATCCGGGCTTAAAAGTACACTCGGAACTGAAAAATATTTTATTTGACCATCAAAAAATATTGGTCATGGTAAGTTCGGAGTTGAAATCTGAAGTGAAATTGAGATCAAATAGACTTCTAAAAGTCAAAAATATAAAAAAGGCAGGAAGTGAATTTTTATGTTAGAATGGTTGACCTAAATTTGACCAAATTTTTAAAAATAACAAATGAACTCCAAAAATTTTTAAAATTTTTAGATCTTAATGAAATTTCATATAGAATATTTTGGTAATAAAAATTGAATTTTTCGGTGACACCGATAGTTATCGAATCGGACCGATTTGATTAAATTGGACCGATAATGGACTCTGATTGGGATGAAATTTTGTGTATAGCCTATTTTTAATGTGATAAAAATGATGGAATTAATTTTGAAGTGATTTAGATTTGATAAGTGAGAGAATTGTAAGAAATTACATTATGGGCTTAAAAAGGGGTTTTGGGCCTTAAGTGAGTGGGCTTTGGTTGAACCAAGCCTAACCCACCTAAGAACCATATAAAATATGAGGAGTAGGAGATATTTTGGCCAGCTACCTTATCTCCTTCTTCTCCCTTCAAGGCCGAAACCACCATAGCCATTATTTCTTCATTTTTCTTCAAGCTTTCTCTTATTTCCTCTCTCAATCCAAGCATAAGAAAGTTAGTTTCACCTCTCTAGAATATTATTTAAGCCTCTATCCTTTGATTTGAGGAAAGAAAGCAAGAGAAATCAAGTGAGGAAGGCTTAGGGGTCAAATTGAGGTATGTAAAATTCTAGGTTTTAATTTTGTTTAAGGGTGCCTACAAGGATTTTTAGGTGTCTAAAGTTCATTTCTGAGGTCAATTTAAGCTAAAAACATTGAAATCATAGTGTTTCTTTTGATGAAGATTTTAGCCTCTTGTGGAAGTCTTTGGTAGTGGATGAATTGCTAAGGCTTAAGGCATGGAAAAGGTAGTCTAAGGAAGATAAAGAAAGTGGAAAAGGTAAGTGGCTATTAAATCTAACCATTTTCCTTGATTTAGCATAATTTTCGTTTAGGTAAAATAGAAAAAATTATGAAATTGTATGTATAATTGAAATTAACTTTATAATAATGTAATTGGACCTTAAATAAGCTTATTAGAATGCTTAAATACATTTTTAAGAACATTTATATTAGATTTCTCAAAGTGGCCGAATTCTTTCTTAAAGGAAAGTCATGTGTGATTTAGTTATTTTTTTATGATTTAATCCTTAAATTAATAGTAGATAAGAAATAACATGTCCATAAATTTTTATAAAATTATTTGAATATTTTTGAAATAATTAATGGATTATGTAACTTGGTAAAATAATGATTTTTTTTAGAAATAATGCATAAAACAAGTAAAATATATACCCATGAATTTTTATAGAATTTATTTGAATATTTTAGAGAAACAATTTGAATATGTACAAAATAAATGTGTTAAATTATTGAATTATAATTCATAAATTAGGTGAAAATAATGAATTATATTAATATAATTCATAAACTGTCCAAAGGAAATGAAAACAACTGACCAGCTAATGTATTAAAATAAAAAGACAATATAAAGTATAATATGTAAAATGACCACGTTAAATTATGGAGAAAATTATTCATAATTCGATAATAAAATGGTGAATTATCGTAAAATAATTCACAAACCGTATAATTGTATTGCAAACTCTAAACGATCACATTTTCGGACAGAAAAAGTAAGAAAACTATTAAAAGTCCAAAAGGTAAAATGAATTGTAAAATGATAATATTGAATTATTAAGAAATAATTCATAAATTGACAAGAAATGGTAAATTATAATGATATAATTCATAGATTGTATAAAAAGTACTGAAAAAATAACTGGCTAATATATCAAAGTGAAAAGATACTGAAAAATAATGTGTAAAATGATCATGGTGAATTATGATGACATCATTCACAAATTGTGTATAGAGCACTGAAAAGATGACTGTCAAAATAATTAAAAAACACTACTGAATAGTCAAAAAGTACTAAAAAGAGATTTACTATCAAAATGCAATGTTTGAAAAAGAAATTATAATTATTGAAAAATCTGAAAAATATTTTGAAAGCAAGTAATTTTGCCCTTAAAAATAGTAAGACATTAAAAGTTTTGCTCAGGATATGATTGGCTAGTCATAGAGACATCCTATACTGCGATACAAATCATGGTGACTTGCTTTGCTATGATAGGATCTCTAATCACCATAATATCTATTTGTTCTGATATCTGATTTGTGAGAGTTGGTCCCTTAGGATTATTTCTCAGTCTATATGTGGCCCTGTGGGGTCCACGTCTCATGTATCCTATCTGAGAAATTTCTATCGAGATTATATTAGAGGCATTATAATGACAATAATTTAAAAATACAAAAAGAAAGCTAAAAGTAAAGTCAATGGTGAAAAAAAAAGAAGGGGCCTAATAGAACAAAAGTGGTAAATTAATGACCAAAAGTGATAAGAAAATGATTTATAAGAGTAAAATGGTAAATTAATGACCAAACAGTCAAAAAATAAGCCTTTATAAGAAAAAAAGGACTAAAATGTAATTTTATATGAAAAAGTCAAAATGATGACCAATTGGTATATTGTATGCCAATTAATAATTTGAAAGTGAAAAATTAGTAAAATAATTTCAATATCGTAATTAAAGTCCAAAAATGGCAATTCTGTAATTAACTGAGAAATTAAGGACCAAAAATGAAATATTGCATACAAAGTTCAAACAAGAATCGGATAGAAATTTTGTAAGCCAAAATACAAATGAAAAGTAAAAATGAGCAGGTTAATAACAACTTCGCAATTAAAAATATCAATGTGGCAATTTTGCAATAAAAGTGTGTAAGAAGGGATATTATGTAATAAAATGAAGGATTAAAAATTTAATTGAAAAGTTTACCAAAGTAATGAGATTACTTGGTATTGAATGTTAAAAACATTAATAATTGTATTTTGACAAATAATTGATAAAGTTAAAGTGAATATAAAGGAACCAATGGCAAAACCGTAATTAAAGTGTAAAAAGGGTAATTCTGTAAGAAATTAAAAAAAATAAAAAAACTGAGAACTGAATTGAAAATTTGCCATATTAGTTGCAATAGATAGTGTCAAATATCAAATGAACTGATAATTATATCCGAATGATTAGATAAGAAATTCTGCCTAAAAAGTCAAAGTCAGACCCAATAAATTGCTATATATGCCAAAAGTTAATTAAAGATCGAAAATAAGAAAAGTAATTGTAATTTTGTAGTTAAATTGCAAAAAGGATATGTTTGTAAATAGTTGAAAAGCTTAGGACCAAAATAAAAAATTTGACAAAATCTTTGTAATGCCTTAAGAATACTGTTAAAGATATTGAAAAATACTTTTGATAAGAAATGAATGAAATTTAGCATAATTACCGCGATTATGCTTGTTTGGAAAATTTTTCGATTCATAGTCACTGCAGAATATATTTAATGCTCAGCACGTAGTGTTTACTACGTGTAGGTTCTGAAGAGTTGCTGGAACATGGTACACAATGGAGCAAAGTCTGAAGAGAAAGAAATAGTTACAATTATTTAGTTTTTTTGGCAATTATATATATATATATATATATATATATATATATATATATATATATATAGCTATCTGAATTAAAGGATTTGATTGTAATTGATCAGTAAATTGATGTGATTGTAAAATTGGACAGTTAAAGGTCAGCGGCAACTTGATTTAGGAACTTGTATATTGATTGAGAATTTGTAATTAAGAAGTTAATTTGTCAAAAAAAATATTTTCGAGTTATAGCTTGAATGAACAGTTATTGGCTTAGTAAGGGTGTTACAAATATGATAGTTGCATTTTAACAAATGTGGTCCCTGATGTGGAATTTTGTGGGTCAAATAATGTGAAGGGTATTGGCAAAAAAAAAGATTCTGCTGGATGTTTTAGGGCAACAACAGGAGTGGGGAGTAATATAAATGCTGATGTTAGATCTAAGGTAAGAATAGTAGAGGATGTTCACATAAATCCAGATGAGGGAGAGGATACTACAAGGCCTGAGGAGTATGGTGGTATAGATGGTTCAACTGATATAGAGTTTGAAGGAGTAAAAGAAGATGATGAGGGATCTTTAAGTGAAGAAGAATACTTGAGTTCAAACAGTAGCATGGATGCATATGTGATACTGATGAAGATGCAAGTGATTTAGATGAAGATTTAAGGAAGCAACAATGGAGGAGAAAAGGGAGGAAAAGAGGAGAAAGTAAGTAAATTTCACTCAAGAGATCCCATGTGGTGAAGCTGGAATTGACAAGGGTTTTGAAGAAATTGGTGAGAATGGGTATGATAAATACGTACGGAGATTGGGAGGTGATGAGGAATACATTGATAGCTCTGATGCATGGAGTGATAAGAGCGAAGATGGATTAGGTCCTAGAGGTGAAGGAGGAGTTGATTTGCATAAGAGAAGAAGGAAAAAGAAGTATTATGATCCAAAATGCACAACAACTATATGGGAGCTTGGGATGATATTAGAGAATGCTATCCAATTTAGACAAGTAGTTATTGATTATGACGTGAAAAATGGAAGTGGATTAAAGTTAAGGCCTAATGAAAGGCATAGAGTAAGAGTTAAATGCAAAACTGCAAACTATCATTGGGAGTTATTTGCTAGTGTAGATGGTAATTCTAGAGATTTCAAGATAATTAACAATTTAATAAATCTTACTTCTTGTCTATAATATTGTGATAATTTAATGGTCAATCTTTATGTGCAAAATGTCAATATGGAAAGGGTTGATAGTTCCAGTACCATAGCACCAAACTATAATCCTCGTCCATCTTCTATGCCACCAAACAACAATTTTTTCCCTTCATTAATATGTGATGATACCTCTGCCATAAGGAGGAACACCAGCAGTGCTCAAACTTCATTCATAGGTAGAGGAACTATAAGTCACAGAGGTTCAAGGGGGAGAGCAACTTCAAGGGGCAGGGGCAGAGGAAGGAGGAGATGTATTTCGGCCAATCAACCAATGTCAGAGGAAAGGCATAATATGGGAATGTCTACTTCAACCCAATCATCCACTGGCAGGGACAGAGGAAGGGGACTAACTGGCTACAAAAGACCAAGAGAATATGGTTATGGCTACTTTATTAATGAAAATACAGGGACTACTATTATCAATGTACTTTGTGGCTATCATCTTCTTTTTTTTTGTTTTTATTGTGTAGAACAAATAATTACTTTTGCAAAACTTATATTTTGCAGCCTGGGAGAGAAATGGAGAGATTGGTTGCTATTGGCAAATCTGTGAAGAATGCAAATGTGAACAACATTGATCTTGGTTATTTAAAGAATAGGGCTAGAAGGAACACAAGGACCACTGTAACAGCAAGTCAACTTCGACAGCAAATTTACCAGCAATTTCAAAGATCAGCATCCAATAGAATTGTCAATCAAGTTTTAACTAGTTCATTTACTAACCCACCTATTGTAGAAAGTCAGGACTTTTTTTTTGTTATATGATATCAATGACTGTAAAAACTTGTAATGGTTGATAATTACAATGAGTTTTTTAGAAATCTTAAGGTTCTTGTGCTTTTGTTCAAATTGCTATTGTTCAGATTGCTACATTTAATTCAACTTTAACTCAATATATGATATTGCCAGTAACATAAATAGATGATGGTTTTGTGGAACAAAATTTTCATTCACTTATAATCTGTTAAATAAATAGGATTACATATACAATATTTGATTCACCTTCTCCACATATAACTAATTAAACCACAACTTACAATCTATCCAATTTTGCCATCAACACAATATTCCAAACTACCAATGTAATTACAACAACAAATAGCCAAAACACATATTTTTTGCTCTTTCATTCTTCCCTTTCTCTTTCTTTTTCAAAATCTTTCACTCTATTAAGCAATCCCCAAATAACTCTTCTTGCTTGATCAGACATGTTTTCAATCACCCAAATGAAGAAATTACACCCACCACATTTCTGTGATTTCACAACTCTAAAAACAAAAAAATCACAAATCACCATTACCATTGGAATAAATTGTAGAAACCTACCTTACCAACCTCACATGCTAAAAACCTGCGATTAGGATTAGCTCTTGACGAAGAAATTGTCATAATCAGTGTCTTATTACATTTGCTGACATTTCTCATGCCATAATTCATCATCAAATAAGTTGGAAGATGAGAAACAAGTTAGAGTGAGAGAGAATGAGAGAGAGACTATAAGAACAAAGAAGGAAGTTGATTTGGAGACAAGATGATAGAAGAATGGGATTCATAGAAAGGAAAATTGATGAAGATGAAGATGGAGTTTAGGTATTTAAAGTCTAATTTTCTACCTTTGCCAACTGATGCGGAACTCCAAGGCTAAAGAACCTAAAACCCCTTGAACATACACTTAGATGGCAAAGATAAAGTAGATAAATACCCTCCCTATTGAACCTCCAAACAATAAGTGATTGGAAATGCAAATAATTGGGATAATAAAAAAGATGAAAATGCCACAATCACCTAGCAAGTCTATCTTGTAAGCATTATCATTTATGCACTCTAAGACTTGAAAAGGGTCATCACCACGTGTATCCAATTTGTTCTTCCTTTGGTTTGAAAACCTTTCCTTGCGAAAATACACCTAAACCCAATCTCTAGGGCTGAATACCACTTGTCTCCTTCCCTTATTTGCTCTTTCAATATATTTTTGGTTCTTATTCTCAATGTTAGCTCTTGCTTTCTCGTGCAAAGTCTACCAATTCTGCCTTCCTATTACTATCCAAACTTGAAAGCTCATGTAAAGGCAATAGATAAAGATCAAGCACAGTCAGTGGATTAAAATCATAAATAAGCTCAATAAGGTGAAAAACCAGTATAAGAATGAATACTTCTATTATAAGCAAATTCAATGAAAGGTAAACAATCCTCTCATGTTTTGAGATTTTTACCCACTATAGCACGAAGTAAAGTTCCTAAGATTCTATTTACCACTTCTATTTAACCATCTATTTGTGGGTGACAAATAGTAGAAAACAACAACTATGTAGCCTATAGAATATGCCAAAAGTGTGAAAGGGACTTTGTATCCCTGTCTGAAACAATAGTACGTGGAATACCATGCAAACGCACTACTTCTCTAAAGAATAGGTCAGCAATATTAACAGCATCATCACATTTATGACAAGCAATAAAGTGAGCCATCTTACTAAACCTATCTACCACAACAAAAATACTATCTCTATATACCACATTTAGTTCTAGGCAATCCAAGTACAAAATCCATAGAAACATCAGTCTAAGGAGAACTAGGTACAGGTAAAGGCATATACAAATCATGGGACATAGTTTTAGACTTAGCTTGCCTACATGAAACACATGAATTATACATTTTTTCACATCCCTGTGTATATGAGGCCAATAAAAATGCTCATTTAACATGTAATAAGTATTATACACCCTAAAATGTCCCATTAATCCCCCATAATGAGACTATAATACAAGCAAATCACTCATAAAATACTTAAGCAAACAAAGCTTGCTGCCCTTAAATAAAAATTCATCATGCCTGTAAAATTTATCAAAAGCTTGATGCTTATATGCTGCATACACAATACCAAAATCAAGACCACTAACATATAGTTCCTTAACATGTCCAAAACCAAGCAACTTAGAACTAAGTGTAGAAATTAAAGTATATCTCCTTGACAATGCATAAGCAACAATGTTATCTTTTTCGTGCTTGTATTGAATAACATAAGGAAATTGTTCAATAAATTCAACCCATTTAGCATGCCTTTTATTCAACTTACCTTATTCCTTTAAGTGCTTGAGGGACTCATGATTAATGTGAATGACAAACTCCTTGGGAAGGAGGTAGTGCTGCCATATGTCCAAAGCTCTCACTAAGGTATATAACTCCTTGTCATAGGTTGAATAATTGAGTCGGGCTCCATGAAGGTTCTCACTAAAATAAGCAATTGGTTTCTTTTCTTGCATCAAAATCACCCCAATACCTACACCAGAAGCATCACACTCTATTTCAAATGTCTTATCAAAGTTAGGTAAAGATAAAATAAGAGCAGAACACAACTTCCCTTTCAAAGTTTCAAATGCCTTTTGCTGTGCTTCTCCCCATTTAAACCCAACTTCTTTCTTGATTATTTTTGTTAGTGGTGAGTAATGGAAGAGAAATCCTGCACAAAATGCCTATAAAAGCTTGCCAAGCCATGAAAAATTCTCACATCTGAAGTAGTCTTAGGCGTAGGCCATTTCTTAATTGCTTTCACTTTCTCTTCATCCATTTCAATACCTTGTGCACTCACTACAAAACTAAGAAACACAAGTCTATCTATACAAAATGAGCATTTCTTAAGTTTAGCATACAACTTTTCAGACCTCAAATATTGTAAATCTAACTTAGCATGCTGAATATGCTCTGCATAAGACTTGCTATAAATGAGTATATCATCAAAGTACACAACAACAAACTTTCCTAAATATACATGCAATACATGGTTCATAAGTCTCATAAAAGTGTTAGGGGCATTAGATAGCCCAAATGGCATGACTAACCACTCATATAATCCATATTTAGTTTTAAAAGTTGTTTTCCATTCATTGCCAAGTTTCATTCTAATTTGGTTACATCCACTCATTAAGTCAATTTTAACAAAATACACAGCACTACATAATTCATTCAATATATCATTTAGCCTAGGAATGAGATGTCTATATTTTACAGTAATTTTGTTGACTGTACGGCAATCAACACACATCTTCCATGTTCCATCCTTCTTAGGCACCAAAAAAAACAGGCACTGCATATGGACTCATGCTTTCTCTCACCAATCCCTTCCCCATGAGTTCTTTCACTTGCCTTTGCATCTCTTTAGTTTTCATAGGATTGCTTCTATAGGTTGGTTTGTTGGGAATGGTAGATCCTGGCACAAAATCAATCTGATGTTCTATCCCTCTCAAAGGTGGTAATCCATCTGAAATCTTATCAGGAAAGACATCAGAATACTCCTACAACATAGAAACAAAACTAGGAGCCAAAAAATTAAGATTAAGGTCAGTGTTAGAAAATAAAACTTTTTTTGTAAATTACAAAGACTAAAGGTTGTCTTAAAGCTAAAACACTTTTAACCTCTCTTATTTTCACTTAAAAATTTTGTTTTTGCCGCCCCTTTTGCTTGTTTTCACTCACCAATGGGCCATTTATTTGTTTCATTTCTTTTCTGGCCTCTTTTCCTTTTTTTCCTTTCTTTTTCTTTCTCACTCACCCCTTGGGTTGAAACCTCTCTCCCTTTTTCTCTTTTAGTCGCAACCTCTTTCTCTTTTTCAAATATTTTTTTTTATCTTTATAAATCTCTTGAGGAGATAATGGAGCTAAAACAACCTTTTTACCTTTATAAAAAAAAAATCTATTAATGTACCCATTATGCAAAACTTGTCTATCAAACTACCAAGGCCTCCCCAAAAGCAAATGGTCTGCCTGCATAGGTGCAACATTATATAAAATTTCATCCTTGTACCATCTAATAAAAAAAGGTACTCTAACATGGCGTGTCACCTTAACCTCTCCACTATCATTTAACCATTGCAATCTATAAGGTCTAGAATGTTTTTCATATGCCAAGTTCAACTTCTTAACCATACTCACACTAGCTACATTTGTGCAACTCCCTCCATCAATAATGATCATGCACACTCTCCTATTAACAAAACATTTTAGTGTGAAATGTGTTCTCTCTTTGTTCTAGGATTTCTTCCTTAATATTCAAATTTAAAGCTCTCCTAGCAACTAAAGATCTCCCACTTTTAGTAACTAACACTCCCCTCACTATCATAATCACTACAATCTTCTAAAGAAGGCATTTCATTATCACTATGTTTTGATTCAGAAGTAATTTTCCCATCATCCTTAGCTATTATTACCATCTTATTAGGACATTCACGTGCCATATGCCCTTTTTCCAAACATTTAAAGCATTTAATCTCTGTACTAAGGGTTGGAGTATTAGAATTACCTTTAGCACCTTTAAATGAGATTTGGATAGTCCTTATTTCTTTGGAACCTGAATCTATCCCATAGGGTTTGGATACCCTAAAGTCTTTTTTCTCCTCCTTTTTATTCCATTTAGACCCTAATGTGTTGTTTGAGTTGTTGCTGATCTTATCGAAGCTTTTACTCCTCTTTTGCTTTTCAATATTCATTGCCATATTCAATATCTCTTCCATAAAATCATATTTGTATAGCTTAATGGCATCAGCAATCTCCTTATTTAAACCTTCTAGGAATCGAGCTATGGTGACCTCCTCATCTTCCTTAATATTTGCTCTCACCAAGTATATTTCTATATTTCTACGGTAATCCCCCATTAATTTTCCTCTTTGCACAAGTCTATGTGATTTCTGATGTAATTTTCTAAAATAATGTGAAGGAACAAACCTTTTTCTCATGGCTTCTTTCATGTCCTTCCAATTATTAATGGGGCACCTTCTTACCTTTCTTCTACTCTTATTAAGTTGATCCTACCAAAAAATTGCATAATCAATGAACTCTACAGCTGCAATCTTCACCTTCTTTTCCTCAGAATATCTATTACTTTCAAAGATCATTTCAACTTTTCTCCCATTCTAAGTAGTCGTCAGTATTGTTTCGGCCTTCAAATGAAGGAATCTTGAGTTTGATGTTGCCTAAGTTTTCATCCACCTTTGTACTAGTTTCTTCTTCATCTTTATCATCAAGATCAGCTCCTACACCTTCATCAACCCATCGGCCTCTTCTTGCTGCTCTTCTAGGTGCATTGGATATGCTCACTTCCAACTTTTTTATCCTATCATTCATCTCTCCCATTTCCCTCATGAAACTGTCAAAAGTTCCATACATAGCTTGTAAGGTGTTCCATACATAACTTGTAAGCTAAAAGCTATCTCTTTAAGGGATACTCCATTTTTACTTGATTCTTCAATCATGATTTAATACCTGAATAAATGTTAGATAATAACCTTATAATCACTCCCTCATATGTTTACACTCAAAGAATGTCACTCCCATCGTGTTTCACACAATTAAGTCTTTTACCCTCTTAATGTTCTCACACTCTTTTGCCTTTTTTCACTCAAGCTTGCAACTTTAAAATTGCACTTTAGAATTCAATTCACAAAACAAAAATTTGAGCACGTTTTAAGGAAGCAAAGAATAAGTACTAACAATAAAAAAAGCTCAAAAACTAAAAAGGAAGACACTAAATACAATGGAGGTGATACATGGCCAAGAATAGTATACCACTTGATGATAAGCAATTTAGAGTACTAGACAAACAAAGATACTCTAATAATGTAAAAGAAACAAAAGCTAGATTAAAACAAAGAAATAAGCAACAAGAATCAAGAAAAATAAAAATATGGATAAAATGTATGAATTTGATCCATTACAAAGTGAACCAAATATATAACCTACTTAATCTACCCAAAAAAAGTAAGAAATCAACAAAGAGACCTAATTAAGCTAAATAGAGCATATTGCATGCAAAACAAATGAATTTAAAGCCAAAAAAATAACTAGGCCAAATGGTGTAACAAACTTGATTAGTGTGTCAAGTTATGTGTAAAATGGTGGCAAAGTGATGGCAAAATGATAGCAAAATGATGCCAAAATGGCAACAAAAAGGTGGCCAATGATTGAAAAATGATGGCACAAATGATTGAAAAAAATGATACCAAAATGGTAGCAATGATTGGTAACAAATGATATCAATGATTGGTAGCAAATAATATGGCAATGATTGATAGCAAATGATATCAAATGGTGGCAATAATTAATAGCAAATGATAACACAAATGGTGGCACAATGATTGCAAAGTAAATCCTTATCTAAGTAGGATTAGGAATGTGAAATCAATTCAAATATGGATTAGAATTTTTGAAGGCCTAAACCCAAAGCAATGAGGATTTATTTTCTTACTCTTTAAAGGATTCCAAATGGTTTTGAGAAAAGGATTTAATTGTTGCCCCTCCCAATCCTAAAATAAAAAAGACTATTTTCTCATTTATAAAAGGATTTTTATTTTCTCTTTGGCTATTTAATCTCTCCTTACCAAATTGCTTTCTAATTCTTTTCTTCTACTATCTTTCCTTCTCTTTTTTTTGTTTTTTTCTCTTCTGTCTTTTCTTTTAAATGAACAGTATCATGAATAGTACTGTGAACATAACATGAACAACACCTACGCCTTTTTTTAAGCAACTAATATATAGTCTATTTCTACTAGGATTTGGTTTTCATGTCAAAGATTCAAAGTTCAAGTTTCGGTTTCTAAGACTTTTCAAGGAATCAACACAAAAAGGTAATAAAATAAAAGGCTAAATTTAACATAAAAAAAACACAAAAATCATAATTCTTACTACTACTAATTTTGGCACATGCATATAGAAATCAAAGGAAAAGAAAACTCAAATCTAACACTAAGATAAATAAGAATTTACCTTACTTTTGGCTCTGATACCAAATGATGCGAAACCGCAAGGCTAAAGAATTCGAAACCCCTTGAACATACACTTTGATGGCAAAGACAAAGTAGATAAACATCCTCCCTATTGAACCCCTAAACAATAAGTGATTGGAAACACAAATAATTGGAACAATAAAGAAGATGAAAACGCCACAATCAAAATAATTGATAAGTAATCAAATTCTTCATGCAATAAAAAAGAAAAGCAAGCAAACTTGCAATTCCCTCTAAAGAATTTGGCCAAGCCAAGAAAGAGAAACCTCTCAATGTTTAATTCATCAAAATCTGAAATTTACAACTTTTAATAGTCTATTTATAGCCTCCAAACCCTAAGTGGCACCAAACCTTAAAGAAAAAACTCTAATTAACTCTTTAAACACAAAACAAAGTACTAATAAGGCCTTAAACAAGGTGTGGCCGAATTTCTTTAGGCTTTTACAAGGCAAAACAAGCCCATTCCAATAAAATAACTTAACTTAAAATTAATCCTAATAATTAAAGAATAGTGGCCGAAATCTAAACCCAAACTAAAGCTAATTAATTAACCCAACTAAACAAAATACTAACTAATAAGAAGGCCTACACGCCTAGCCCATCTCCCTTACAACTTAAGTGAATCATGTGGCTTTTAAATGAGGCATATGACTTGTACAATTAAAGCCCAAAATTATATAAACCCAAAATGACTTAAGTTGGTCCAATTCCTTCACTTGCTTCTAATAAGCTAAGTACTTTATGTTTATTTTCAAGTTCTCCGAAGAACTTCTCAAAGGCTTTTTTCATGAAATTCTTGTGTAACAAAACTTTGAACATAAGATAACATTGCTATCTTAAGTTTTTTAGCACGCCTCCATGTAATTGGACCACTAGGCATCATTAATGGATCTTGGGTTGATGTCTTTGATGGTAAATCCATATCATTAAGTGAAGAAATATCCAATTATGTGCTCCTAAAGCTGTGGTATTCACGTTATTTGCCATGTCAGCATTTGTGTTTATTTGTATCATATTTTAGTAGTTCAGGTGGTTATATGGTCGGCGATTGAGTTTCGGTACCCAAATGACTTTTATTAACAAATACATGGGGCTACCTATGGGTTTACCCAAAAAAATATTTTGAAATATATTAGTTTGATAATAAATTATATTGCAATTTATCTTCATAAATTAGAATAAAAGTGAAATTTAAAATAATATTAAAATTTTTTAGAGATAACATTTATTTTAATTTATTTGATATTATAAATGGTGTGTACATATTTGGCTCCAAAATATATGAGAGGTGACATTGCAAGGGCATTGGTCAAAGAAAAATGGAGTAATTTGTATTGTAGCAAAATTGAAACCAGCATGACAATTGTCGATTATATTATAAAAATAAATAAAAAATTATAAGATATAATAATATTCGGATATCTCATCACAGAAAGAGAAATGGTTAAAGCTCTATGGATGACGGTGCTATTGATGTATTTCAAATCTATTATTACTATTTGGAATATGCCTAATATGAAAAAATATAGAGATCTTGTTATGATTTTTGCAAAAGATGTCATTGAAGTTAGTGACGATGTTTTTTAAAAATCAGTGATACAATTCCAATGGATCAAAGAACTTATTGTAGATTGCATAATTATAATTTATGATCTAGTTATTATGTCCATTAGTGGAGTAAGAATTAGTGTTGGCAAATCACTAGACATGTTAATTTAAGCTTCTGCAAAATTAAGTACTGTGTGGTGCACTGATTGAAAGTGAAATTGTAAAATATTATATTGATAACTAATATAAACTCTAACATCATTCATGTTCAAATTCTGTATGTCTTTTGTTATATGGATTGAACTACTTGGAACAAAGTTATCAACCATACCAATAGCGGTTTCCTTCCCATCATCAGTCAAGTCTATATCTTTATCATCCTCGCCTGGATCAAAGTTTGGAGAAATATATCCATTATTTGCAATATTTTCATCTTCCCATGCAACATCCCTATGATCAAAGCTAGAACATGATGCAAAATTCAATTGTGTTTGCCCCCTAAACTCTCTTATTAGACTTGCTTCTACAGTTTTCAAATTGTCAACCCCTTTACACTATGGTTGATCATCAAACTATGTACTAATATCAGACTGACTATCTCTTCCTAAATACGAGTCATCCCTAGCTATATTTCTATTATCAACCGAACGAATTACATCCATGTCTACATCGGTACTCATCTGGTTAACATTATTCAGCACATCTTGTTCGTCTCTAATAACAATTTTTCAGTTTCCACAATTATTTCTGCAATAGTATATCCCATAAATGATACAAAATTTGCATATATTTAATCAATGTCATCATCATCAACTAAGTCCATTAACACCCATGACATTTACCCTAGGTTGATAACAGGACACCTATATATCACTCTACTAACCCCCACGTCTGCAGCTAAATTTAATTTAACTATTATCTTTTGAACAAGTTTAGGAAATGTCGATTTTCTCCTGACCTTCAATCTCCTTGATCTTGCGAAAGACTTGAAGTATTATAATGGTAACCAACTATGTTCCATATTGACTGTCCACTAGTATGAATTATAAAGGTTGTTGGACTCGACATTCTCTAATTCCTACATTATATGTAAATATTTAAAAATTACTGCTTCAGTTTACTATTTTTTGTCATAAATAAATTATGTTTAAATTTTTAGCTCTTTAATAAATTTTTTCATTTCATGGATCTAATTTTTATAAATTTATTCGTCCACTAAATTAAATTTATTTAAATTTAATTAACTAATTACCGAAATTAAAATTTTACTTCACTAGTCAGATCTTGCAACTCACGTAATTTCACTAAAAGTAAACAATTTACATCTCAATTTACTTTCATATGTTCCTAAAATTTTAAATACGAAAAAATAAAAGTAAATAATACAAGTAAATTCAAACCACAAATTGCTCTACAAATAATTTTTCATAATAATGCATAAAATAACATATACAAATTATCTACCATAATTTCAACTACAACTATTTTAAAAATTAATCAAAATAAACTACCTATTACTTACCTTGAAAAAATTTGCCGAAAATATAATCCACCCTTTATAGCAACTAGAATATTAACAATGAAATTAAATTAATGTTTTAATAAAATTACTAACAAAAAATTGCTATTAACAATATTATTTTATAAAATATTTACATAATATTATATCTATTTTACTCTTCAGCAAAGGCTTCTATAAAAACTTCAACATAAATTCCTACTATAATTGTAATTAGAAAATTTTTAATGTTAAAAGAAAAATGAAGACTAGGCAAAAATAGAGAGACAATGAGGAAGGGAAGAATGACATAAAGGGTTATAATGATAAACGAGGTCGTGTGTTCTTTGGAAAATTTTTATTTCATAAAAAAATTAAATTTAAACATAAATTTTCGTGTCTACTATAGGGCATGGGAATTACTGTATACTCTATAGCGCACAGTAATCCCGTGCTACTGCAATGCCTTTAATTTTAAAAAAAAATTCTATGAAAAACGGCATGAAGGACTGCAGTTTTCTACTGCAGCAGGCCCCATGGCGCGTCTAGCGGGCACACACAGAAAATGGCACCTTCACCTACGTGTTTTTCAACACGTAGGTCTCACTTCCAATTCCCCTCTTTTGCTGAATGATGCCGTTCCTTTGTCAGAAAATGGCACCACCTACTACCGTTTTTTACACAGATTTTCTTTATTTTACTGTGGGTCCCGTCTGTCAGAAAATGGCACCACCTACTACCGTTTTTTACACAGATTTTCTTTATTTTACTGTGGATCCCGTCTGTCAGAAAATGGCACACTTAAGTGCCGTTTTTAATCACCCCAAAAACCTAATTAAGTTTCCTTTCAAAACTTTTTCCTAAATTTTTTTAAATTTAACACCAAAAAAAAAAACCCTTTTATCTTCTTCTTTGCAAGTTGGGAATTTTAGATATTCATGCTCCAAGTTGAGGTGGGTATTAGGACGTGTGCAGTGGTTATTTTGCAGTATATATTTTTTATGGATCTTTTCTTATTTTGGAATATTTCTTGTTGTATCATTTTTAGCAGTTTATCTTATTTAGGAGTTTGATGTATATAAATGAGAAATCGTGAAGAGAAAGGCAGAAATTTTTCTTCTAAAATTCTGTGTTTTTACAAAATTCTTACTTTTTGTGTTTTTAAAAATTGCATAAATTCACGTCATGAAACTGTATGTATTTATGCATATATACGATTCAACATTTTTAGTCTATAATTTTGCTTATTCCATTACTATTAGTCAGTTAATCCTGCGTATCCTAACCACATTACTACAATGACGAATTACAATAGCAATTACAAAAATGAGATAAAAAAAAAAGGGCATTAAATCTTAGTGGACAATAAATCGAGTTTGAATTGCATTTGCCATTTTCTTCTTTACGCAAAAAAAAAAAAAAAAAAAAAGCATAATGCCTAATCACAATTATAAGTACCATGTCAATAAAATTAAGAAATTGAACCTAAAACCTTATGCACTAATTGAGCGTTAACAATCAAGTCAACTTCTGGTAATTTGTAGTTGATGACCTCCATTAGACCTTTTTCTTCTTCTTCAAATTTGAAATCAAGGAAGTAGCGCCAAAGTATGAATATCATAAGGAAAAACAAGAGTAACATCAGAATTCTTATAAATAGAAGCTGCAGTTATTGTATTAGCAGCTTCGGTGGGATGAAAAGAATCCCAAAACAAATATTCTCTTCTGTTTGCGCAAACTATTCCATTTTCAATGCATTGACCATCCTCTCTTGCTTTACAGCACCCTGTCTGGGAATTCTTAAAACCTACAAACAACCCAAATTACAATTATTTTCTTTTCTTTTTTTAACATACAAATATTAATCATAACTCTTAAAATCAGTCTATACAGTTAACCGGTTTACAAAATATTTTTTAAATTTAGTTCATTAATATCGATTTTTAAAAATTCAAATTTTAAGTATTATAAACATAAAAGTACAAATAAAAATATAGATCATTAAAATTTAATGTTAATACAATAAAAAATTACATAAACACTTTCCAAAAAGTAATTCAATACTAATTTTTCACTCCTCATTATTTACTAGTGGATATTCTTATTGACTAATTAAAGTATAAAATATACTCATATTTATAGAATAAAATAGTAATTTCAATTAAAATGTGAATGTTATCTTTAGACCTGATAAAATTGATTCAAACCCACAGATCGACCAAATTTCATAAAAAGAAAATTTAATCCAAATCCAATCAATCCAATCAAATATCCAACAAAAAGTTAACTCATTTTATTTTTCAACCCAATACCCACTGAATCAACTAAAAACTAATCCATTTCATTTTTCAATCCATTGGGTCTATATCCAATGGATTTCTTACAAAGATCCAATGAATTTCTTACAAAATCCTTCTTTTTTCCTCATTTTTCTCTCTTTCCAAAACTCTAACCTCTTCACTATGATTTCAACCACTCCACTATTGGCAGTGGCAGCAGCGATTAATAACACCAGATCAGCTGAGAACAATATTTTTCGATAGTAAATAGTATTTTCGAACTGAAAAATACACCCGAAAGCGAAAAATATTTTAATTGACCATCGGAGAATATTGATCGTGGTGAGTTCAGGGTTGAAATTTGAAGTGAAACCAAAGTCAAATAGGCCTCCAAAAGTCAAAAATACGAAAAATATAGCGAGTCAATTTTGATAATAAAAATGTTGACTTAAATTTGACTGAATTTTTAAAAATAGCAAATGAACCCTAAAAATTTCCAAAATTTGCAGATCTTACTAAAATTTCTTGTAGATTATTTTGGTAATAAAAATTAAATTTTTCGATGACACCGGTAATTGTCGAATTAGACAAATTTGATTGAATCGGACCAGTAATGGATTTCGATTAAGCTGAAATTTTAGTAATGAAGACCAATTGGTAATTTGTATGCAAATTTATAAGTTAGAAATGAAAATAAATGAGAATAATGGTAATTTTGTAAATATTAAATAAAAAGGATAATTTTGAAAATAAATAAAAATTAAAGGACTAAATTGAAAAGTTATTTAGTAAGGATATTACAAGACTCATTAATTAATTAATAAAAAATTTTATAATAATTTGTATTAAACCTATGGATTGATCAAAATTCATCCAATTTATTTGAATATTGATCCATTTATGATTTATATTATTTGACCCATTAATAATCCAACCCATAATGACCCGTCCATTAATGATCCAACCAAAATTCGTCCATTTGTCACCTCTAATTATCCTTGTGGATCATTATATATATATATATATATATATATATATATATATATATATATATATACACACACACACCACTGAATTTTTAAACACTAAGTCCAAGTTCAAGTCTATTTTTCATATATTAAAAAAAGTAAAATTAGTGTCACATTCAATTGAACCGATTAACCGTATAAACCATTTTGGATTCAATTTTAGCCACACACAAATACAATGATTTTTTTATTTTTTATTTTTATCCAGCCCTAATAACTCTGCCTGATACGTTTATAGACAATTAAAATTTGCATGTTTAGTCCTTGGAATATATAACTTTCTTTTTTAAAAAAATTACATGCATACTCAAATTTATTAATTTGGTTATTTTTAAACGCATTTTATTTTCTTAGTGTTATTGTGATATTTATATTAATTTACATATATTTATAATGAGTAGCAAAATCAATAAACTTAAATATATATATGTTTTTTACAGAAAAAAAAAAACTAAATGCGTTAAGATGATAAAAAAAAAATGCATATTTTATATATATATAAATGTGCCTATATATACAAATATAGAATAAAAAAATTGATATGAGTTGAGGTGAAATTCTTACCAAGTAAAACAGGGTTAACCTTTGACATGGAAGCAGTATTTATATATACGAACTTTGCACCAGGTAAAATTCCATTTAATTGTTGTACCAAAGCAAGAAGCCTTATGTTAAACATAGCTGCTGCCTCATTTATATTGTCTACACAAATTGACCCATTTGTTGCACCAAATTTAGCAACTATATGTGGGATGCACCCTAGATTTCCCGGTCCATTAACAGCAATTTTTCTTGCTCCATAACTGTACAATGTCTAAAAATAATCAAGGTAATTAGAAACAATAATCATGAATTCATTGAAATAAGTATTCAATTAAAAAAAGTATAAATTAACCTTTAATTGTATGGAATATTGGTTGATGAGAGCTTGGGCAAATTGATCAGGGGTAAATGTTTTGCTTGTTGGGTAATGCTCAGGCATGAAGTAATTATTAAGATAATCATTGTTGCCCATTCCAACTGAGTATATGCATTGATTTAATTGCCTAGTAACTGCTTCCGTATCATTCCTTAGAAAATTTATCATGTTTGTCATTGTTATCTGGTGATTCTTCAATTGCTGGTTAAAATTCACATTCTCACCCTGAATATTATTCGAAAAAATAGAATCACGCTGGGTTCATAAATTGATATATGAATATGATCTTAAACAAAAATATAATTTTTACTAAATGCTGGCCAGTCTCGTCACGTATGCCTGCTGAGCCTGATGCATAATTTACACCTTGGAGTATGATTGGACCGCTAGCATTTGCAAATGGGGGAATGAGATGATCGAATCCCAGTAATTCAGCTGTAATCAGATTAATTTTTGTATTAGCAAGATAATCAATTATGCCTATAAATATAAATATAAATATAAATTAAATAAATGAAAAGATAACATACCTAAGAAATCAACAACAATTTTACCATTAGAAAATCTTCCACTGGGACCAGCAGGAAAATCAATTCCATAAGGTCGGTAATTAACTCTAGCTAAAGTTTTTAGATTATTATTGTTGCCATTATCTGCCAAAGAATCACCGAAAATGAAAAAGCATGGCACTTGTGGTACCCCATTAGCCCAACATACCATACATGAGAACACCAACAACACCAATACCAGCCATTTCATTTTATTTTAATTCTGAAAAAAAATTAAAAAAAATAAAAATATGAAACTATGAACAATTTTCTTTCTTTTTTCTTGTGAATAATCTAAGCAAATCAATATATCTAAATTGCTTGATTAATAAGAATAATTAACAAGAAAGAAGTAATTAAGAGTTGGGATTTATAGAGATATATTAAATTAAGTTGTTAGTTTTTGGCAGTAACAGCAGCTAACCATTAGAATGTTAGTATCTATTGTTACCTTAATTTGCGGTTTATCGAGAAATAGCTCTGGTTGGCTAATATCACCATAAATTAGTACCAACCTTATCTAAATCGTCCAATAAGAAAAAAGAAGGCCGCTGACTGGTTGTGCAATTAGGTATTATAATCGATCGATGGTAAATTTATTGAAAACAAATAATTACTATTTTAGAATCAATATTAGAGGTTAAAAGTGAAATAAAGAAAAATAAATTATTTTGATTTTTTTTTTGGCTTTTTGGCATTTGTCAATAGAAAATTATGATGCCTAATCATTTGACTTTACAGATAGAACATATATTGACGACAGTTTTGTATGAGAGTTTTTGGTTGTTAAATGAATAAAGAATGAGTTGTTTAGTTGATAATCAACAAAATATGCAATCCACCCTTTTATTTTGAGGCTACTTGACCAGCAAACAAGACGTTGTTTATAGAAATAATTGGACAATCATTTTCTTTTTTTTTTTGGTTAAAGAAGGTGAGTAAGCTCACGAAAATAACACACTAAAATCTATAGAAAACTCCTACAGAGTCATAATACAATCAATAAACTAACCCCTGAGGAGGGGAAAACAGCACATGATAACCATGAGAAAAGTCATTGCCCAGCTTGGCAATCTTATCAGCTGCAAGGTTTGCCTCTCGGTAGATATGGTTGAAAGAAATATTGGCGAAAATCTTAGCCAAGCTACGAACCCGATCAACTAGAGCGATGCAAGAAGCACTAGGAGCAGAAATCCCAAGGATCATCTCAATAGCCAACTGATTATCATTTTCCACCATGACATTGACTATGCCTTCTTCTTTAGCTCTGCAAAGCCCATAGTAAATTTTTCAAATTTCGGCCAAAAGAATAGGACAACTACCCAAGTTAGCCACAAATCTAGAATACCAGTGCCCCAAGTAATTCCTCAAAAGGCCCCCACAAGTGGCCATACTCCCTCTAGACACTGAAGCATCGGTATTCACCTTGAAGAAGTTCATAGGGGGAGACAACCAAGACCTTGGAGAGGGAAGGAAGGCTTCCTTATTACCCAATTCATGCGAAGCCAGGGATCTTTGACAAGATTTAGCAAAAATGAGCATGTCATTTACTAACGAGAGAATGGGTTTGCGATTGTTTTGAAAAATGAACTCATTTCTCTGCTTCCACAAAAACCAACAGCCAATAACAAAAACCTCCTGCCAAGCAACCTCTTCCAAGACTACATTCAAGTTATTCAGGTTGAATTTCACCCAATCTTTCAAACTAACAGGATCCATAAATTGCTGAAGGTGAACTCCTGAGAGATAAAAACTCCAGAACTGCTTCGCAGCCACACAATCACGCAAAACATGCAGGCTATCTTCATCCCCTACCCCACAAAAAGCACACTCAGTCTTGTCTGTGAAATGTCTTCTTTTCCTTTCAGAGTTAGTCAGAATGCCATTATTTAACGCCAACCAGATAAACATTCTAGTTCGTTGAGGCACTTTTACCTTCCAAATTTGATTCCAAAGAGAGTCCGAGTCTTCTGAAACAATTTCTCCCAAACTTGAGTAGGCAGATTTGATAGTAAAAGCACCAGATGAGGAGAGATCCCAGATAGGCTGATCTTCATCAGCACTAGAATGTGGAGGGCAAGCCGCAACAATACTCAAAAGAATATTATGAGGGAAAAACTCCTCAAATCGATACCAGCACCAGCCAACATTATCATCAGCAAAACAATCAATCGTTCTGTTAATTAATTCTTCGGGAATAAGCCTGGAAGTATGATGAAATAATGGTAAATCCAGACCAGGAACCCATCTATCAAACCAGAACCTGATTTTCTTGCCATTACCAATAATCCACCTAATATGATTCAGGACCTCCAACCAAACAGAACAAATCCCTTTCCAGACTGGAGTACTGCTGCGCTGGACCATGGGATAAGCACTACTGCCGTGAAAAAACTTGTATTTAGAAGTAAGAATGCTAACCCACAGATGATGTGGCTGGGTAAGCAAATTCCACGCTAGCTTCATCAGAAAGGCTGTATTGAGGGTATGAGTACTTCGGAAAGAGAGACCCCCTCTATCTTTAGTTTTTTTCATTGTACTCCAAGGCACTAAAGCTATGCTGCGAGAGCCCGCCTTGCCCCCCCAAACAAACTGTCTAGTAAGCATATCAACCTCTGCACAAAAAGAAGAAGGAGTTCTAGTAGCTTGAACAACATAAGAGGGCATGTTAGATAACACATTCTTAGCAAGCGTAACACGTCCTGCCATGGATATACAAGAAGCATCCCAACTGGCCATTTTGCTTTTCATCCGATTAAGAATGTAAGAGCAGTGCTTATTGGAAGCTCGAGAATGCAAAAAGGGCATTCCAAGATACTTCCCCAAATCTGTAACCTCATTGAAACCCAACTTATGATTCAGATCCCGTCGAAGATGATTATTAACATTTTTAGAGTAAAAAACACTCGTTTTGTCAAAACTGACCCTTTGACCAGAGCTCTCGCAGAAATCATTTAAGATTTTGTTAATAACCTGAGTTTGCCTCACGTCAGCCTTACTAAAAAGGATCAGGTCATCCGCAAAGAACAGGTGGCTAATAGGAGGACCGCCTCTATTAAGATGCACAGGGAGCCAAACTCCATCTTTGACCGCAATATTAATACATTGGCTGAGTCTTTCCATACAAAGAACAAACAAATAGGGTGATAAGGAGCAACCCTGTCTGAGACCTCGAGAAGGCATAAAAGCATCCGACATATTACCATTCCATAAGATATGCGTTGAGGAAGCAGAGACACAATCCATGATAACATTGATTAAGTTCATAGGAATCCGAGCACCATAAGAGTGTCCTTGAGAAAATCCCAACTAACCCGATCATAGGCTTTTTCCAAGTCCACTTTAATTGCCATAAAACCCGTTTTACCTTTTTTACTCCTCATGGTATGAATAACTTCCTGAGTGACAATAGTATTTTCCGTAATATATCGTCCAGGAACAAAACTAGTCTGTGTAGGCCCAATCAAGAGGGGCATAAGATTCTTGAGCCTATTAGCAATGGTTTTAGTCACCACCTTATAGAGCACCGAGCATAAAGCAATAGGGCGAAACTGTGAGATATTCTTAGGAACATCTATTTTTGGAATAAGACAGAGAAGTGTCTTATTCATAGCACTATCAATCTTACCACCTTTAAGAACTCTCAAAACTTCCTGGCAGACATCATTACCCACTACATTCCACTGGGATTGATAAAATCCCGCTTGAATACCATCAACTCCAGGAGCTTTCCAAGGTTTCATGTCAAACAAAGCTCTTTAGATTTCAATGCAAGAGAATTCCTCAGAAAGCGCCCTCGCCTTCTCGCCAAGGAGAGGGAACTGGCCCCTAATGTGGTAAGATGGGCGATTATAGCATTCCTCAGAGTAGAGTTTGGAGAAAAAACTAACTGCCATATCACTCAAAATCAACGGGTCATCAATCCAAACACCCTCAGAATTTTGAAGATACTCTATGCGGTTCCTCTTCCGACGAAGAATAGTTCTTTGGTAGAAAAAAGCAGTATTTCTATCCCCACTTTGAATCCAATCACTCCTAGACTTCTGAAGCCAGAAAATTTCTTCCTGATGGAGCACCTGATCAAGCTTAGCTTTCAATTCCAACTCAAGGCTTTCAAGATGATGAGAGTGATTCCGAGTAAGCTTTTTTTGAATACCAGCAATACGGGCCAATAGCTCCCTTTTTTGATAAAAAATATTTTCAAATGTCGTGCAATTCCAAATCTTTAGCTTCTCAACAAAAGCATGAACCGAGGCCATCAAGTTCCCACCAACTCTCCAATTCTGTCGAATAAAGTCCTGAAAATTAGTGTGAGTTAACCAGGCTTGCAGAAAATGGAAAGGCCGGTTAATGTTAACATTCCTATTATTACATAATCTCAGCAAAAGTGGTCTATGATCTGAAGAAAGTCTCGCTAGATGAATAATGGCAGCATCGGGAAACTGAGCACTCCAAGCATTATTGCAAATGCCCCGATCTAACCTCTCGTAGAGATTACCCCTTTTCCAAGTATAATCTGGGCCCTTATACCCCAAATCAATTAACTTAGAGGTAGTAAACCAGTCCAAAAAGGGTTTATTTATCCTCGTTCTGTTCAGTGAACCGCCCTACCTCTCTTTCGCATATAAAATAGAGTTAAAGCCTCACATTAAAACCCAAGGCTCATCTGTGATCGATTCTATTAATCTGATGGAGGACAGACCAAAGCTTAGTGCGGAGAGAAGCCACTGGATGCGCATAGATAGCAGTAAAATAAAACATATTATTTTCATCTGTTTTAACACACAGATGGATGAACTGCATACTGCTTATCAAGATCTCAATCTTCCAACTCTCCTTCCATAATAATCAGATACCGCCACTAAATCTCGTTGCCTCTACTCTATGTGATCGAGGAAAACCAATCTTTTCAATGCATTTATCAGCAGTAGAACCACTAATCCTAGGCTCAAGGAGAACCACCAACTTTGGATTATGGTTTTGGATAAAACATTTCAAAGTTCTCACAAAATAAGGGCTTTTAGCACCCTGACAGTTCCAAGAAAGGATAGACATAAAATAACTATAAAAAGAGAAGGTTACCTCTGGGCAGAGCTCAAACTTCACGTAAATAGGGGTCAAGAGGCCCCTCATATCCACTGAAATCATCTTTCTCCTCATCGTTTTTCATATGGGTAGACACATCCGTATCCATTATGTCCACTACCAGAGAAATGCTACCAGCAGCAAGAGGCTGTAATTCAGAATCAGGAGGCCTGTTTTCAAACTGCCCCAAAAGATGGGAATTTTCTGGGCCGATCTCCAAGTTGTCAGTAATAGGAACTGTCGAAGGGGCTCTTATCTCCTTGACCGATTTACCAACCACCGTATGCTTCTCTGGGTTAAGGGTCGAAGGCATGACAACTAAGCTATCATCGTTTTGGACTTTTCTCTTGAAAGTAAAAAAATCACCCAGAATAGCTTTGTTGTTATTCACGTTAATTCCTTTTGCATGGTCCTGTTCTCGTGAAAGTCTTCTTTTGTTAGAGTTCCCTCTTCCACGTGATGTATTACTTTTAAATTCACGTGCCCTTAAGCTGCCAGTATTCTCTTTAAATTGGCCACCAAATACGTTATTGTCAAAAGAATGAAGGTTCTTCTTATCTACAGAAAAATCCCCTGAAATCTCGCCTCATCTCCATCTAATGCTGTAAATTTGGATCCATTCCCTTTAATTTCGGAATTTCTTCCTGAATTATCGACCGAAACTCTGGGATTCCTTCTGCATTTCTCGACCACCATCCACTCCCCAAACTGGCCGGAATAAATAGTACCAGTGTCCTCCGACAATCCCTCTCGGTTATCTCTTTTGGTGGTAGCAGTCTATTTATAAGGACAGTACGTTTCGTAATGGCCAACCCTACCACAGTAGAAACAAATTTCTGGTATGTTTTCATATTCTACCTTTTGGGTCTCTCCATCAATATTAATCATGGAGACCAGCGGTTGCCGCAGATCAATAACTACAGCTACTCTAGCAAAATGACCACGGTGCAACTCACTAGTGTCATAATCTATCTTGGCCACAGGACCAATGGCCTCTGCTATGGCTGTCAACACATTACAGGAATAGTACTGCAACGAAAGTTCAGGAAGCAGGACCTAGACTGTAGTGGAGTTTACTGATCTGTTGGAGACTCTAAACCCAGGATACCATTTCTGCACTAGTAGATAAGCTCCGTTTATAACCCAAGGACCTTCGTAAAGAGCTTTTGTATAATCCTTCTCATTGGTAAACTGCACAAGAAAAAACCTCTACCTATGTCTAATATTTTAGCATTTGTAGGGCTCCATAACGATTGAATTCTGGCACACAGAGCCTTATAGCCGATCGACTTTCCCAGCAGGCTGACAACAATAGCCTTCCCCAACGTGGTGGTCAGTTTGGAGCGAAGATTATCTGAAAAACTCACAACAGAAATAGCCCCAGATCGATCGATGTTCACATCCCCTGCATCTAAAGTAACTTCCATAGAGTCATTGACTTCCTCCATGGAGGACTCTCTCACAACTCCATTTATCAAACTATCTCTATATCCAGCAGAGTTAGAGAAATCTGCCATGTGTTTAACTTTCTTCGTTGCTCGATCCACTTCTGAAGGGAGACCAAGGCGGTCGACGTCAGAGAGAGACATGCCCTGTGTTTTTTTTTAAATTCTTAGTTGTCAGTCAATACTTCTTTTTTAAAAAAAAGGTAATCGAACAATCATTTTCTTTAGATAATCTTGTAATTAACTAAATTATCTTCTTAATTAATTAATAATAGAGGCCAATGGTTGAATAGGTTTCTCATGTGTTTCTCCAATACCCAATAACAACGGATGCAAATTGAAAGCATTGATGAGAAGGGAGAAATTGTAACATGAACGTATTGATATGTTGAAAATTCGGGGTGTGCATCGGTCGGGTTTGGGTGAATCCGACCCGACCCCGAAATTTACATATTTTCCTCATCCGATCCGACCATACATAAATATCAGGTCCCTATCCGAACAACCCGATACTTTTTCGGATCCCAACTCGAATAACCCGATTAACCCAAAATTAATTTTTTAATTAACATATTTAAATTAAAATCTTAAATTAATACAAAGAAATAATATTAAATACCATAAAAAAATATTTTAAAAATACAACAAACTAACAATTTCAAAATTACATTAAATATATATTATATATTAATTAATATTGTAGAGAAATTATATTTGTTTATTTATATATTAAAAATTTGGGTTATTCAGGTTAGTCAAGTTTCACCCGATCCGAAATCCGATCAACATCCATATCAATAACCGATCCGACCCTAACAATCCGATTAATTCCACCCGAATTTTTCGATTCAGGTTAGTCGAATATATATATATATATATATATATATATATATATATATATATATATATATATATATATATATATATATATATATATATATATATATATATATATATATATGTCATTTTTGCACACCCCTAGTGTGTATATATATATATATATATATACACACACTAGGGGTGTGCAAAAATGATATATATATATATATATATATATATATATACTATCTCAATTAATGCTTATTTGACTCAATTTTATTTTTTTAAAGGTATATTTGACTTAATTTTATTTTTTTAAAGTGTGATTAGTCCAATCAAATTGTGGAGGCTTTTTCTTAATAAATTATTAAAACAAACTTGGGGAGTGTAAAAGCAAATGATAGTAGAGATTTGAATACAATAGAAATATCAAGTAGGCTAAGATTAAAAAAATAAAATAATCGATAACCTTTTACTTTCTTTTAACGCTATATTTGGATATAATAGTTGATGGGTGAGGTGTGGTGGTATGGAATGAGGTGGGTTGGTGCTGTTTTTAGCATGTCTGGGATTATAGTGTAATATGGCATCATTAAATAGATTTTTGATAGGAAAAAAATTTTAAAAATAAAAATAATTTTAATAAAAGAATAAAAGATTAGAAGTATATTATAATATAAATGAAGCTATCAAAATTAAATTAGGGTAGTTACAGAAAATCGTGCAAAACCACTAATTTAATGGTTTTAAAATTTGAACAAAATAAATTCATAAATTAACTATGAACACACATAATTATTACAAAAAAAAAGGAAGAAAAAAAAAAAGCAAGGCCCACGACGACAAGTTAGGTGATGGAGAAGAAATCCAAGAAAAAGAAAAAGGATTGGCATTTAAAAAATTGTGATGGAACTTGGCATATAAAAGCTATGAAATTAATAAAATTTCTAGAAAGCTAGATAGATTTTATTTTTCTCTACATTACTAATTATTTTAGCTTTTAGACTCAACTCTTGATATGATTTTAAGCCTTCACATAATTAAGAATTGATAGATTATCCTTTTCCATGGGTCATATTTGTGGTAGTGACATTTTAAAAAATCTTCACATCGTTGTACTGAATTATTCGAGCTGTAATTTTTTTCTTTTTTGATAATTATATTTTTGGAGGTGAGATGGAAATTAATTGTCTGAATTAATTAGATTGAACGAAAAAAAAAAATCTCGCATTACAAATTAGATTGGACTAAAATTCTATGGCAATCTAACTTCAAGATTTGTATCTTCTAATCCATTCTGGAGAATGATTTTTCAAAATCTCCAAAATACAATATGATTCTGAAAATATTCAAATCTCATAGCACAGCACTAATTGATAAAAATATTAAAGGACGAAGAAAAAGGAAAAGACAACTATTGGAAAGAAAGTAAGCTATTATTACAAAGCAAGGCAGGTACACAACAGTAACTGCAGCAATCAAGGAACTACATATGTACAGAATCGAAAATCGATAAAGGTATATAATTGGAACTATATATTAATATTTGCTAAATTAGATAAGTTCCGAACTTTTGAAATGTTATTAGTACTGAAAAATTAAATTGTAACTAATATGCATTACTTCATTACTAACATTTCGTTATTTAGTATCCATAGTTTGATTCATGTAATACAATATGACTAGGACACTAGGTGTTATATAAATATGTTAGGATCGATGGGCTATTTAAACAGTGATTTTAATGCCAATAATGAAGAAATAGCCAAAATATAAGAAAAATAAAACATACAAAATTTACGTGGTTCGACAATGTACCTACGTCTACGGGAGAAGGAGAGCAATAAATTTACTATGAGATAAACAATATTACAAGCGGAGTAATACTCAATCCAAAACCCAATTACACCCGCTCACAAAATGCTCTTTTAATTAATTAGAGCATAGTACAACATAACTCTCTTAACAAAACTCTCAATTTTTTGATGCTTATACAAATGCAAGAGAAGCCTTTTTATAGGTATGAATTTGGCAACTGTTGTGTCACTGAAATTAATGCTAATTTCGGTAGTCTTTGACAAAATGAGAGAAAGCTTCTTCTTCAACAATTGTGGCTGCTATGCATTCAACATTCGGTGCTCAATGTCAATACAAGATAAAGTTGTAGCTAACCTCCAAAAAATTCAAGGCACCACTTTGACAAATCTCTACCTTGACTTGAATTTTATCAATAGTGAACTTAACTCCACCTTCTCCAAATAAATTTAAGTGCTACGTACATATACCAATCAAGTCCAAGCAATACTTAAACTTTGTAGTGGGAAGAGACTTTGTCAACATGTCAGCTGGGTTATCTGTAGTACCAATCTTTTTAACCATAATATTTCTTTGTGCGATAATATCATGAATAAAATGGTACTTGATGTCAATGTGCTTTGTTTTTCCATGAAACATCTGGTCTTTGGTCAGATGTATTGTACTTTGACTATCACAGATGACAACTATCATCTGATGGTCTGAATTAAGTTTATTGTATCAGCCCCTTAACCAAATAGCCTCTTTTATAGCTTCAGTCACTGTCATATACTCATCTTTTGTGGTAGATAATGCAACTGTAGATTGCAACATAGATTTCCAACTGACAACACTATTTCTGAAAGTAAATACGTAGCCTGTCAAAGATCTCTTTTTGTCGAAATCTCATGCATAGTCTAAGTCGACACAACCAACTAAACTACTATCACCATTGCCGAACTCTAAACAAGTATCAACTGAACCTTTTAAATATTTCAAAATCTATTTTTACTACTTACCAGTGAATTTTACCAGGATTTGTCATGAATTTACTCACAACACTAACTGCATGAGAAATATTAGGTTGGATGGACTGGGCATTAGCATTTCGAAACTCAAATTATGGATACGTGGATCGAGAAAGTGTAAGAAGAAAGAGATTAAGAGAGTTCAAGTGTAAGAAGAAAGAGATTAAGAGAGTTCAACTTATCATGCCTGAAAAGCAACTTGATATTTATGGAAGACACCTAGAGCCACTTGATTGGTCTATCTATATGTTAGAGTAGATATCCGACGATTTGACACTTAGTGAGTGGTAGATGAAATAGTGGCATGTGTCAATAATTCATTGAAGACTGAATTCTGACAGTTTGATCAGACTGTCTTATTTTTTCAGTTATTGTCTCCATCTGATAATTTGAAGTTTGGATTGAATAAGAGATCTGGATCTAGATCAGAGGACTTCTCTTATCCTAAGATGGATCTTGAGCTATTGGATAAGGCTAGATAAATGACAATTTAGGTATTATCACTAACAATTAAACAAGGGAACAATAATTGATTAACAAGGTACTTTGCATATTGTTTTGATGGCTATTAGCGAGTTGGTTCGGAACCATGATTGTTTGGAACAGAGTAATCCAACAAATAATCGTTGGTGACAATTACGATTGTGTATAAGCAACTCCGCAGGTAATCGCTGGTATTGCTTTTATTTCATAGGACATTACTCATCCGATGGGCTATTTTCCTATGGTGTCTTATTTGCAGTCCCAGGCTAATGGAATTGATCTACTTAACCAAATTTATGCAAATTAGTAAATTACCATATAAGCATTAAATTACTTATTAATTTTTAATAAGATCAAAACTCCGAATATCTCTAAAGTTTTTTTTTTCAAAAAGGAGTCAAATTTATGCAAAATAGAATGGATTTGTCATTTAAATACAAAGGACATATTGATATGGTATTCTTAATAGTAAGGGTATAATTGTCCATAGAATTTAATTGCAGGTTCAAACTATTTGAAAATGTCCAAACTTGCAACTACAGCTCCTAATTTTTTTTGACAAAAAAAAATTGGTTAAAAAGAAAAATCATCTTGTAAAGCTAGTTACAAGAACAAAAGGAGAATTTATTGGGACTTTTATATAGAAAATGTGAATTAGGAAAAGATTTATAAAAGTGGTGTGTTTTTAGAAATAATTGTGGGTGTGGGGTGTTGTTTCAAACCCGTAGGGGAGCCATGAGGAAAAAGAGAAATGGGGCCCACCGGTGGATCAAATTTTCCTCACTTAAACCGTAGGTAATACCTACGGAATCAGTAGGTGGGGCCCGCCGCTGGAGAAATTATGGACGATAATTCCCCGTAGGGAGCTTCAACGGGAAAGGAGGTGGGGTCCACTCTCAGTGTAAAATCATGCATTATTGGTGGGTCTGAATCTGTAGGTAAGGAAAACAGGTTCAGGCACTGAACACTCACCCCGGTGCTACGAGATCAAGCCACTTTTCTACCTTTTCAAATTTGTAATTATAAAAAACGTTGAAAAAAAATAATCCGGACGTATATATAAGGAACACACATTGCCTAATCTTTCCTTTGCATATTTTCTCTTGTAGTTGATCGGAAATCAGTATAGCAAATATTATAGTAGATTTGCAAAAAATTGCATTTACATTGTTTTTACGTTTCACAAGTTCGGTGTACAATATAATATTAATATCCGATAAGATTTGTAAATGTAATTATTTACAGTTTCATACTTTCTATTTTAATTATTAACATAATAATTTAATTTGGCTTTTGATTTGATAAATTATAGGTTGTAAACATTCAATAAAACAAAAAATAATTCGGCTATACTAGCCTAAGAAGCAAGGTATTTTTCAATTATCATCTATTTATTTATTTTTAATTTATAATTAGATAAATACGGGTTAAAAAAAATTCAAATGCGGATATACTTCTAGAAATTATTCTGATTATTGCGCAATTGCTTGCTTAAATCTTAATTAATACAATAGACTTAACAGTAATTTAATGATAAAGAGTAGAAGTCAAAAATTTCAGCATGGCACGACATTTATACGAGTTTGAAATCAAAAATATAACTGAACAAGACTCAATTCTGTGCAGCTGAAGCACAGATACAGAAAACAAAACGACAAATTCCACAAAACAATATCATAATTTAATGATCAGAGCTGAGCTAGGCGGCGGATGTCAAATGGGTATGCATCGGATGCAGACTGAGCACTGTAAGATCTTCTTCCGATGATAACATTGGCTGCCTCTGTTGGGTGAAATGCATCCCAAAACACATATTGACTCCTATTCGGGCATGGAGTTTGGAAGGGTAGACATGTAATTTGACCATTGTTCCTCCCTACCCCACAACATCCAGCGTTTGTAACCCTAAAACCTGGTCATTAAAAATAATCCAACTTCAGTATTACTATGAAATTTTTCCTAGTCATACACAATTAACAATGCTGTCCTTTCCTAGAAGCTCAATGTATATAAAGAAAAAAAGGCAAATGTGCAAAAAATGCCATTAGTGTTTGCAAAAAACAATAATTTTGTTTTTAATATTTAGTTACATGTAATATTTTACTTAAAGTTATAAAAGTGATACAATTTTGCTTTCAAAATAATAGAACTGATAATTTAATGTCATTCCATCAAAATAGTATAATATGCTCATATCAGCGGTTAAAAGATAAAATACGGTCAAACTAACGGTTCCGTTATTTCTGAGGTAAAATTGCTATTTTTAGTAAATATTAAGTGCATTTTTATATATTAAGCCAAGAAAAAAAATTGATGGGAAGGGGAGCATACCATATCTAGCAGCGTTGTTAATCATATCTTGGAAAATCCCATAAGCATTGATGTATATGAATTTAGCATCAGGTGTGTTGCCATTGAATTGATCAACCAGAGATCTGAGTTTATTGTTGAAAATTTGATTGGCCCTGTTAATTCTCTCTACACAAGTTTTGCCATCTGGACTGTTTTGGGCCAATTCACTAGGGCTGCACCCTATTTGGCCCACTCCTATCAACACAAATTTCCTCGCACCATAATTGTACAAATTCTGAAATACAGCCACCTTATGTCACTTTCACATATTAATTTAATTCAATGAAGTAAGAAAACATAAAAGGGACTCACCCTTAGTTGCTCGGTGTACTGCTGGATAAGAACATTAGCGTACTGCTCTGGTGTGTATTGGCGGCTGGAGGAGTAGAATTGGGGCATAAAATAATTATTAAGATAATCATTACTTCCTAATCCTATTGAATATATGCATTTGCTCAAGTAATTTGCTGCTGTGTTTTCATCCCCAAGTATATTTACTACTTGAGACACGGTATTTTTGTAGTTTTTCACTTGCCCACTGAAGCTAATACGATCTCCCTACAACCAAAAAATCCCTATTATTTACTAACCAAAACTGCACGTTAATCAAATTACAATACAATGGTGAATAATGAAAAATCACCAGTTGCTGCCCAGTCTCCTCTCTAATTCCTGCGGCTGCAGATGCGTAATTTACTCCCTTCAGTATGTCTCTACCTCTTGCAGTTGAATATGGAGGAATGAAACCATTAAAGCCCAACTGCTGTGCTGTTCATTACAAACCATCCATTCATACGTTTGTTAAATTAAAATGCGCAATTATTTTTCAAATTGATATTCAGTAGTGGCGACGAACAGTACTCACCAATGACATCGACGGTGGTTTTACCATTACAAAAGCGCCCGGTTGGTCCGCCGAAGTCGACACCATAAGGTAGATAGTCAGCCCTCGCCAAAGATTGAAGTTGATTATTATTGCCATTATCAACCAAAGAGTCTCCAAAAATGAAGTAGCATGGGACTTGTTGGGCTGCACAACCATGCAAAATCAACAGCAACGTGCACAAAGACAACCACCAGTCCATTGCCCTAAAAGAGAATGGACAATACCTAAACAGGAATGATCAAGGGATAGTATGCGTGTGAGTTGTTTAAATGGTGACTACAATATGCAAATATATATATAAGATGTATTAAGTACGTAGAAGAAATTGAAAAGTGGATTAATGAGATTTTGCAGTTGAGGAGTTGGTTAGCTGCATTTATTATACGCGGATATCATGTGAGTGCGCATGCCTAAGGACGCCAAACCCAGCTATCTTGCTCACTACCTCTCTACTGCCTTTAAAAGGATTCAGTCAACTTTTTACCATCCAATTGGTTGGAGTAAACTGAAATGAAAATTTTATCAAATTGGCCGTTTAAATAACAAAGAGAGTGGCAATAAATTTTCTTTGCACTGAATTTCCTATGAGGTGCCCAACTTATTGAACGGTTCAAAGTTTTGATTATATATCAGTAGACTTGGTAATCGGATGGGATCGGATAGATTTGGATTCAAGTTAATTCTTTTTAGATTCGAATTTTTGGATCAGCTTACTTTTTCAGACGAATTCGAATTGATTTTCAAGTCATAATTAGAATTGAAAATCAATTCGAGCCATACTTAATCAAATCAAATCGAAAATACTTTGATATATTTGATTCGTTTTAAAATAAAAATTCAGTTTTTTATTTTTAAAAGTCACTAAAAATGAATTGACCAAAATATTAATAAAATTACGTTATTTTGATGCCTAAACTATGAGGTCCACAGCAACAAAAATAAAGTGAAATAAATAGGTCGGCGAGATAAGTGCGATGAGTAATACAGAAGAGAAGAAATTATATTTTGACAATATATATATATATATAAATGTGACAATAAAATTTAGTTGAGAAAATTCAAATCACGAAATTCAAATTTGATCGACTTTTGAGTATTTTAAAATGAATTTTTTAAATTTCAATTTAAAGTAAGATTCACCCTCGGATCACTCTATATATATCAGTATAGTTGTCGGCCGTCGACTTCTTTATATTAACCACCGTTATTTGTCATTGCTAATTATTGTATGATGGAACCTCAGACCATTCTATGAGAACCAATTAAATTCCTTATGAATGTGTATGCAAATGAATATTTTATAATTAAATTAATACATAAAAACTTAAAATATGCTAGGCCATGACATGTGTGTATACAAGGAGAAAATCCAACATCAGATGTCTAAGAGAAACAGTAGTAATAGTCCGAAGCTAAAATGGAATTAACTTCAGTATATTTTTAATCATTTTAAAATTCATACAAATTGTTCATATTCACTATTTTGTAATTTTTTTCCCCACAGCTTAGCTATTAAATAACTGAATGATGATTATATATACTTATGAAGATCTCGTGAAGGAATTCAAGCAATCGATTCATCATTTTGAAATATTTTTAAAATCTAAAGAAAAATACCAGAAATTTTGAAGTAATAATTACGACAGAACGAGGATACAAAGGCATTAGTTTAGGCATTTTATCTTCACTGGTGCCGTCATTAAATGATCGCAAGTGACGTGATTGAAATCAGGACCACTTCCCTTTTTTGTTGAGGCCGTAGCAAATGCCATGACACAATGTGATGTCTAAATGATATTTACAATTAATAAGTTTCACCAAATATAATGATTAACGATCAAATCCACCATTAGTCATTATTGTGTGATTGTTGAAGGTCCCAAATGTTCAACCAGCTCCATATCTACCAAACCAACGTAAAATTTTGACTTCTTATATAATTATATTTAGGTAAAATCCATTTTCAGATTTTTGAACCATTAAAATTTTTTATGTTGGGTATTTCTAAATAAAATATTAATTATATTTCTATATTTTAATATAAGATAATATATAATTTATTATTAATAAGATTAATGTGTATATATTTTATTGCCGTTAAAAAACACATTATTTTTTATAAAGAAACCTAATGTGAAAAATTTTAAAAGTTTAGAAATCCAATTGAAAACAAATTTTACAAGCATAATGTGTTATTAAAACAATTAAAATAACATGTTGTTTATAAGAAATTACATGTTATCTCATATTAAAATATAAAAGTCTAATAAAAAAAATTTTTAAATTGCATAAACTTGAAATTAATTAGATTTTGCTTTAAATATAAACACGAGTTCAAGAGATGAACAAATATTTGGAGACATTAAACATAATTTGATAAATTAGACATACCGAATAAATCAAATACCAATCATTTGATTAAAAATATATAAATATTATTATTTTGATCCAACTGCCTATATTTATTAACATATGATACATTTAACTTGCATAAAATTTATTTTTAATCATTTTGACTAAGTTTTGCAATTTTTCTTTTTTTTTATCAAACATTACAATTTAAAAAAAAAAAATTGACAGTATCAACTTGGTGAGGCAATACACCTAATCACGAGGCCTTAATTTCACCCTTGGAAGCCATGCATGTGATTAATTATTAGCTTTTTATATTCATTTGAGATTATAATAAAATTCATTAGTGGCTTACAGATAACAACAGAGACCAATAAGTTGTTCCTGAAAGGGAAAGCCATGGACTTTTTTGACATAAATTTCAGCGATCCAGCAATGCGGATGATCATAGAGTTTGTATTACATTGATCAATGGCTAAGAATGAATAGATGGAAAAGGCCAGAGTGTGTATTAGCCTGACCATTGATGATAGTAGGTTGTGAAATTTAATGACGATGGTTTGAAGTCATAGAGAGTAACGTGGGCTTTTAATTAATCTGCTGCAATTAACGCAAGGTAGCCTCTCTCGTATCGTCGCTTTCCTTTTGCTGTATCCCCAACATATGATTTTTGATGTGCAATTAGGCTGTCCCACTGCTGCCTTCTCCTTTGACTCCATAATGAGTCGGTGGATTCCATTACTCCATCCCTTTCATTTCAACATATATATATATATAGAAGACTTTAATTTTAATTTTAATTTTTTTCTAGTAACATACGACTTAGGAAGATTTTACCCCTATATATACGACTTAGGAAAATTTTTCCTTTATATATATATATATATATAAAGGAAAAATTTTTTCCTTCATTTTATAAGTGCCCTTTGAAGAGTTAAGAAGGTGCAGTCATTTTCTTAGTTACTGTTCAAATCAACGTCTATTTAAAGAGATAGGGAAAGAGTAGTGCTTAAGTATATCCTTCTTTTGTTACTTTTAGCCTATTAAAGTTATATTTGTATATCCACATTCTCAAATATAATAATTTTTTTTTCTAATTTAACCATAGTTTAAAAAGAGCATCCATTTATTCAAAAAAATAATTGCAATGCCACATGTCAGTTCTATTAAATCAAAACTTTTGTATTCAAATACTGAATATAAAAAAATTTCAAATATTTTAAAATAAATAATTTACCTTTTTTATGAACATATCCAGTACATTATATATGTTTAAAAAGCGATCGGTATCAACATATTTTTACACATTTATTTAAAACCAAACTAATGAATTAAATACAAAATGCAAACTACCTCTTATTATGGAAGAGTTATGATTTACTTTAGCAGTTGAAATTAAGGTAATCAAGTAGTAAAAAGTTGAGATTGGAGATCCATGGCTGACCATATTGTGAAGTCAAACATGTTACCTTTCCTAAGGAAAGAGTCATCTGTATAGACACAAGAAAAAGAAAGATTAATTTAATTATGATGCCATTTGTACTGGCCTACAATTGCATTCACATTTTCTTTTTAATTTTCTATTTCCAGAGTCCAATCCATGTGCATCACTTATGGTGCAATTAATGTTGATATTATTTTTTTGAGGGAAATTACTATTAAGTGTTATTATTTAAAAAAACGATATTAAGTGTTACTTTAAGCCCAAATCTTTTAGCAAAAATAAGTATTTTTAACTAGGGGTGAACAAAAAAAACTGAAATTTAAGTTAACCGAAAAATCGATTCAAAACCGAATCGATTTTTAGATTAATCAAATGAAAAATTTAGATTTATGGTTATTACTTTTAAGAACTGGTGGTTAACCGTTGACTAACGGCTAACTGAAATATATATATATATTTTAAATTTACTCTTAAATTTTTTCAATATTTTTTGTAATTTATAAATATTATGATATATAATTTTCTAAAATATTATTATAATATATATTTTTAGTAATTAAACATTGAAATTATTCTTTGATTACTGTTATATGTTCATTACATATGCATAATTAATATTTTGTTATTGGTTTCATATTAAATATATTTAATCCTTATAATTAATTATGAAAATTTTGTTCTTATTTTGATTTTTTTAATGGATATTATATTTAATTTGTATTTGTTCATTTTTAAAGCATTTTTAACTATTAAAAATAATATTACAAATCGTATAATTTATGAAATTTATATGTTAAAATTTAGTAGTGGTTAACCAATAAATCGATTCAAAAAAATTAAGTAAAAAGTAAAATCGATATAACGGTTAACCGAACTTAATGAACTAGTTAATAAAATTATTAATACACTGTTTAACTAGTTAATGCTTACCTCTACTTTTAATTCCCTTTAGGCTTACCAAAAATATGCTATTAAATTTTTCAATTAAAAAATTTATTTATTCAATCATGTTATTTATCTTGTGTGTTGCCTCATATTTTTATTTTATGTCCCATGATAGGATGCTTGGGAAACATTATCCTTTTCCAATATTAGGTCCTGAAATGATTTTGATTGAGGATGGTTTTTCCCACTCAGAATTTGTTTTATTCTATCAATATATATACACGTAATTTGTTACAGGAAGATAGGTTGAGGATATAACAAATAGATAAAGATGAGCATCAATAACTAATAAACAGAGTAACAGCTGTAACAGAGTAACAGCTGTTCAAGATAAACAACAGCAGCTGTACATGATAAGAGCACGTGTTAATGTGTCTAGCTAACACCCCCCAGCAAGCCCTTGGTCGGAGAAAGTGGCAGATTGCTGCAGAGTAGCTGAAATCTGGACCGCGACAAGGGCTTGGTGAATATATCAGCGAGTTGGTCAGCGGTGGATACAAACTTGATCGTCAAATTCCCTTTAGCAACTTGCTCTCGCACAAAGTGATAATCTAATTCTATATGCTTTGTTCTTGCGTGAAATATTGGATTTGATGAGAGATATATAGCACCAATGTTGTCACACCACAAGGTACTAGAAGAGATAGGAAAACCAAGTTCTTTCATCAAGGATTGAATCCATAAAAATTCAGAAGTTGCATTCGCTATTGCTTTATATTCGCTTTCGGTTGACGATCGAGCAATAGTTGGTTGTTTCTTGGCAAGCCATGATATCAAACAAGATCCCAAGAAAATACCATAACCACTTGTAGATCTTCTATCATCCAGATCACCTCCCCAATCACTATCCGCATAGCATGTGATAGCAAGGGAATTAGTAGAGGAAAAAGATAAGCCCAAGTCAGATGTACCTTTAAGGTATCGTAGGAGACGTTTTAAAGCCTTCCAATGTAAGTCAGTGGGCGAATGCATGAATTGACACAGCTTATTGACAGAGAAAGCTATATCCGGCCTTGTGATTGTAATATATTGCAAAGCTCCGACCAATTTTCTATACTCCATATCATCAAGAATCCTTGTACCAGCATGCTTTGATAAAAGAGGAGACGTGGCCATTGGTGTGAGGCAGATATTAGAATCTTGCATGCCAGCTCTTTCTACGACATCTTTAATATATTTAGCTTGAGATAGGCAAAGACGTTGGGGAGTCCGGAGTACTTCTATGCCAAGAAAGTAGTGTAAAGGCCCAAGATCCTTCACTGGAAATTCCTGTTTCAAAGCTGAAATCACATTGAAAATTGATTCATTCGATGAACCAGTTACAATAATATCATCTACATAAACCAAGATATAGATAATATTATTATTTTTATTATAGATAAAAAGGGAAGAGTCAGCTTTAGAGGATAGAAATCCGTGATGATGAAGGAAATCTGCAAGCCGGGAGAACCAAGCTCGTGGAGCTTGTTTTAAACCATAGAGTGATCGATTCAGTCTACATACAAAATCAGGCCTTTGCTCATCTACAAACCCGGTAGGTTGAGTCATATATATTGTCTCTTTTAAATGTCCATGGAGAAATGCATTAGAGATATCAAGTTGCTGGATTGACCATCGATGCATATTGGCAAGTGCAAGAACTGTCCTTATGGTTGTAGCCTTTACTACTGGACTAAATGTCTCCTTGTAGTCAACCCCCTCCTGTTGTGTAAAGCCCTTCGCCACAAGTCTTGCCTTATATCGATCAATGGTACCATCCTGCTTTCTTTTAATCCTGTACACCCACTTATTGGTAACCACATTAGCATTCAAAGGTTTGGGAACCAAATCCCAAGTGTTGTTAGACAATAATGCATTAATCTCTTCAGACATAGCTTTTTGCCATTCATTAAATTTACTAGCTTGATGAAAGGTGTTTGGTTCAGTGTGGAGAAAATTTATTTTGGGGCCCATTTTGGAAGAGAGATGTGCTTCTCGTTTGCTCATGGTATGTGGTCTTAAATTCATGGAATGTGATCTAGGCGGATTAGGAGGATTTGGTGCAGGTTGAGAGGAGTATTTGGTTAAATCGACAACAAGGTTGAGTCCATGAGAGGATTCGGTTGAAGAGGGTGAAGCAGGAGTGGGTTGCTGGGAGAGAGGTAAGGGTGGAACTGTTATATTGGTTAAGGATTGAGAAGGAGACGTACCTGTTTGCAAAGAGGAAGTGGGCGGGACCTGTATAACTAACCAAGGAGAAGTCGGTTCTTGAGAAGGAGGAGAAGGCAGCATATGATGCTTTTTGAAAGGAAAAAGATTTTCATTAAATAAAACATGCCTAACAACATAAACTCTATCTTGATCAATGTCCAAACAAAAGTGACCACAATGATTTGGAGACTTACCCAAAAATACACATTCCGTACTTCTAAAATGAAATTTATTGGTGTTATATGGCCTAAGGTAAGGGTAAGCTGCACAACCAAATATTTTGGTCCCTAGGTAATTCGGTTTCTTGTGGTGTAAAACTTCATATGGTACCTTTTGATTTAGACTTGTACTAGGCATATTATTAATATTATTGACTGCAGAAATAAAGGCATAATACCAGTATTTTAAAGGTATTGATGCATGAGCAAGTAAAGTCAGTCCTGTGTCAACAATATGCCTAATTTTTCTCTCAGATAATCCATTTTGTTCATGTGTATAAGGACATGCAATACGATGAATTATTCCTTTTTCCTTAAAATACGAATTTAATTTTTGAAATTCTCCTCCCCAATCGGAATGAAAAGCCTTGATGTCGGAATGAAATTGTAATTTGACATAAGACTCAAAATTTTTAAAAATAGTAAAAACTTCACTTTTATTTTTTAATGGAAAAATCCAAGTAAAACGAGAATAATCATCCACAAATAAAACAAAATATTTAAAGGCTAAATTGCTAAGCACAGGAGCTGGACCCCAGACATCTGAATGAATGATGTCAAAAGGTTGACAGCTAGTGTGCTCAACAGAAGCAAAAGGCAACTTGGCCATTTTTCCTAACTTACAAGAAGAACAAACTAGAGAACGAACTAAAGGACTAGTAGTAGGTAATTGATTATCTGCAATTATTTTGGAAACCGTTCGCACTTGTGGATGACCGAGCCTAGCATGCCACGTTTGGAAAGATGCACATTCATTCAAAAAGGCTTGTGGCTTGGTAGGATCCAATTCATACAGGCCCGCCTTAGTCCTGCCTTGCAATAGGATTTCCTTGTTCTGTCGATCCTTAACAAAAAAATAAGATGGATGAAATTCAAAATAACAATTATTATCTTTGGCAAACTGTTGAACAGATAACAATGGTTTAGATAAAGAAGGAACATGAAGGACATCCTTAAGCATCAAGTTAGTATTTTTAATCGAAGGATAAAAAGCCATACCAGTATGAGATATAGTCATTGATTGTCCATTACCAATTGTGACTTGATCCACTCCTTTGTATGTCTGTGGTTCATCTATTGCATGAAGATTTGGTGTCATGTGATGTGTTGCACCTGTATCAGGAAACCATGCTTGATATGGGGGAGTGTTCATGTTTTGAGTTGGTGAAGCAGGTGGATAGAAAGATGGATGTGAAGGATAAGTAGATTGCCATGCTACATTTGCTTGTGGGCGAGGAGACTGACTAGGAGCATAACGCTTCCTACATACATCAGCAGTGTGGTTATGGTAACCACATATTTGGCATTTTCTTTTGTTGTGTGGCCGTCGAAAGTTCTGTCCTTGATTTTGCATGGAATTCGGCCTTGTTGATTGTTGTGAGGGTGGCCGGATGGCAATATTTGCCATGGGAGGAGCTTGATAGCTATTCAATAAAATCTCATGGGAAAGAAGCTGACTATACAACTCAGTAAAAGAGACTGGATCAGCACGTAAATTTAAAGCAGAAACAATAGGATGAAATTCAATACCAATATTACGATAAATGATAGCATTAAATTCAGCAGGTGCAATTGATCTTCCAGCAGCAGCTAACTCATCAGCTAATGATTTTGCCTTTTGAAGATATTGAGATATAGTGAGATCATTCTTTTTCAACTCTTGAAGTTCTACATAAAGTTGAAGTTGACGGTTCTGAGATATAGAACCAAAGGCACTTTCTAGTGCCTTCCATGCAGCAAAGGATGTATTGCAGCCAATAATGTAGGAATAAACCTCTTCAGATAGAGATGACAAAATCCATGATAGCAACAGCTGATCTCTTTGAAACCATTGTGTATAATCTGGATTGGCAGAGGTTTCATTTGGATTTGCGGTTGAGGTTATTGTTGCAGGTGGAGCAGGTGAGCCATCAATTAAATTATTCATGTTATGGTAATTAAGGAGAGGAGAAAATTGGGTTTTCCATGCAAGATAATTGCGTAGGGTGAGTTTAATAGCAAAACTGTAAGTGGTAGTAGGAGCGGTGGTAGGTGTGAATGAGGCAGAGGACACGGGAACAATTTTGTTAGCCATGTATCTTAGAAATAAAGCTCTGATACCATGAAATGATTTTGATTGAGGATGGTTTTTCCCACTCAGAATTTGTTTTATTCTATCAATATATATACACGTAATTTGTTACAGGAAGATAGGTTGAGGATATAACAAATAGATAAAGATGAGCATCAATAACTAATAAACAGAGTAACAGCTGTAACAGAGTAACAGCTGTTCAAGATAAACAACAGCAGCTGTACATGATAAGAGCACGTGTTAATGTGTCTAGCTAACAGGTCCAAATCATATGATTTTGACAGTTTACGCAAGGTTTGAAATGTCTCCTAGTTATATATGAAATATTTGGTGTTTCCCTTAGCAATGGGTCACAGTTTGTATTCTTATCCTTTGGCATTGAATTTCTCGAGTTTCTCTTGACAAGAAAGAAAAATCATGTCACTATTAGTTTATATTATTTTAGTGATAAGATTTAAATTTATCTTTGAACTATGTGAAACCAAAATGATATATTTATTTTTGAAATCCTTAATTAAAAAATGATTTTTCTATTACTAAAATGTATCACAATTTCTCTTGTTTATAATAACTGAGAGAAAAAAAAAATAGACATTTTTTAATAGTAAGACTAAGCAAATATGAATCAATTTGGTAACACCAGAACCAATTAGAAAAAATTTTGGCCTTTTTCCCATTATTTTAGCCCTATAATGCCAATAAAACGCTACCATATGTAAATAGATAGAACTATTAAATCGAAGAAAAATCATCCTATTCAATTAGATATAATTATCACATTATTACCCTACATAAAAGGCTCCAATTGAACACATTTTTGTTTGGAGGACTAAACTGTGACAAAATTATAAATAAAAGGGTCCAATTAAATAAGTTCTTATCTCAGAGACGTTTTCTATGAATTTCAAAAGTTTAAAGATACAATTTTTTTTCATCAAATGCGATGGATATATTTTATTAAATAAATTCATATCTTACATATGGAAGTGATAGTATGTTGTCACTTTGATTATAAAGTGATTGTTGATATATATAATGTTCAGTTGTTTTATTTAAAAAATAATAATAATTTTTTTTTGCAATGCTTTGATATTTGAGCAACTCAAAATCAAGTAAAAGTATCTTATATTATGAAGTATAGTTCAAAGACACAAGCAAGCATTCAATAATATTTCAGCAATCTAAAACAATAGATATCCCTTGAAACGAGACAAGCTTCAAGCTTCCACACCCCAAAACTATAATGAAAATGACTTTCTTTAATCTATATATTTGGTGAAGAAGAGACAGTGAAAGGTGTCAAGGGATATTAAATATGGAACTTTTCTTCAAGTGAAGTTGTACCCCATAATACCCAATCTCACTCTATCTGAATAATAGATGCATGATTATACCAAAAACAAATATGGGACTTTCTGGCTTTCTATTAAAAAAGGATAAAGCAAGCTTAATTATGTAGCAATATGGTTTTTTTTTTTCAATTTTGAAAAAAAAATTTAAAGAATTGTTGTTACGGTAAACTTATGGTGATAAAAAATGTTAACATCAAGTGCTATTTTATGACTGCTTGGACCACATTCATCAAGTTACAAAATTTGCTATACGTGATCTACCCTCAAATAATATCTTCTTTCTCTCGCCCAGACCCTCTCTCTCTCTTCATTGGTTATTTTTCGATCTTTTTTTCTTTTATAAAGGTTGATGGGTCTTTAGGAAATAAGAATTGGGTGGAGAATCATACACTAAGAGAATACACAGAGCTAAGAAAGAAAAGGAGAATTAAAGGGAAGGAGAAGGAAAGATAAGAAAAGGCTTTTGCTTATTTATTTATTTATTATTATTATTATTATTATTATTATTATTATTATTATTATTATTATTATTATTATTATTATTATTATTATTATTATTATTATTCTCGTCTCTTTTTGTTGTATTACATTTCTAGGGTTTGAGTGGACAAAACTTCATCTATAAGCTTTGTGTAGCCATGCTGAAAAAGATGATGGCGACTCATGCATGGAAGAGAGAGCGAGAGAGAGAGAGAGAAATGAACATAAAAAAAGAAAAGCAAAATTATCAGTATTTGTCCATTATGGTGGTGGGATCTCCTTACGTAATTAAACTTTTATTGTTCATTAACTGTGATATATATGTATATCCCTTTGAAGAGTTAAGAAGGTGCAGTCATTTTCTTAGCTATTGTTCAAATCAATGTCTATTTAAAGAGAAAGAGAAAGAGTAGTGCTTTAGTATATCCTTCTTTTGTTAGTTTTAGCCTATTAAAGTTATATATGTATATCCACATTCTTAGATATATTTTTTTTTCTAATTTAACCATAGTTTAAAAAGGGGACTTTTTAAAAAAAAAAAAACATGTTTTTAAAAAAAATTACAAAAATAGAGTATGTCAGAAACAATTTATAAAATTGGGATATTTTCAAAATCTCTATGACAGGTAATGGTTTCATATTGTGAAACTCACGTGAGGAAAAGCTGATTTTTCACTGAAATCGATGAACACTGCAGCGATTTCAGTGCCAGTCATAGCGATTTCAGTATCAGTGTATTATACACATTTATTTAAAACCAAACTAATGAATTAAAAAGCGAATACTTTAATACTAAATATAAAAAAATTAAATATTTAAAAATAAATATTTTACCTTCCTTATGAACATATCGAGTACATCATATATGTTTATAAAGTAATCGGTATCAACATATTTTTTTACACATTTATTTATAACAAAACTAATGAATTAAATACAAAATCCAAACTAACTCTTATTATTGAAGAGTTATGATATACTTTAGCAATCGAAATTTAGGTAATCAAGTAGTAACAAGTTGAGATTGGTCAAAAAATTTAATTTGGATTAGGAGGAAAATTAACATGTAATGGATCCATGGCTGACCATATTGTGAAGTCAAACATCTGACCTTTCCTAAGGAAAGAGTCATCTGTATAGACACAAGAAGAAAAAGAGAGATTAATTTAATTATGATGACATTTGTTCTTGCCTACAATTGCATTCACATTATCTTTTTAATTTTCGATTTTCAGAGTCGAATCCATGTGCATCGATCCGAAAAAATTGGTTAAAAAGTAAAACCGATATAATGGTTAACCAAAATTAATGAATTAATTAATAAAATTATTAATACACTGATTAATTGGTTCATGTTCATCCCTATTTTTAATCCTTTAGGCTTACCAAAAATATGCTATTAAGTTTTTCAATTAAAAAATTTATTTATTCAATCATGTCATTTATCGTCTGTGTTTTCTCATATTTTTATTTTATGTCCCATGATAGATTGCTTGGGAAACATTATCCTTTTCCAATATTAGGTCCAAATCATATGTTTTTTACTTTTGAGCTTACGTAAGGTTTGAAATATTTTTATTTATTAAATATTGAGGGTCAGTTTGGCAAAAATTATGAAAATAATTTGTTTAATTGATAAAAGTTGTATTTTAAAAAGTTGTATCTCAAAAAATAAATAACTATTTGGTAAATAAAATTCAAAATAACTTATAAATTCAAAAGCAATCTGTCAACTGTTTGGTAAATAATATGATCAAAAATGACTTTTTAGAATAAAAAGACAAAAAGGGACATATATAATTTTAATATATTATATTCAAAATCTCATAAAAAATAATTATTTTTTCCACTTATTTGCACTTTTTTATTCCACTAAACTATTAAAAAATATATAATTAAATAAAAATAAATATAACATAAAAATTAAAAATATATATGTTATTTTCATAATTTGTCACACATATTGTTTCTTATAATTGTAAATCATTAAATTAAATTCTTTTTTATACTAAACTAAAGGCAATTTGATCATAGATAGAATCCATTTCTGTTGTTCTACCACTTGTATAATTTTCTGAATACGAAGTATGCTCAACATCTTTAAAATTATCAAGTGGTACAAAATTGGGATCTTCATCAAGTTTCATAAAAGTTGGATCACTTGAAGAATGCCTTTGAACATAGTTATGCAACGCAATTGTTGCAACCACAATATTTGTTTGAGTTTTAAATGAAAATGAAGGCATGTCACGTAAAATTTTTTACCTTTGTTTCCAAACTCTGAATGTTCGTTCAATGCAACTTCTAAGCGATGAATGAGCACTATTAAAGACTTCTTCATATCCCTTTGCAGGTTCACCACACTGAAAATTAGGAAGATGATATCTTACCCCTTTATAAGGTCATAGATATCCTCTCATTTGTGGATACCCCGCATCTACCAAATAATATTTACCTATATTTTTTATAAAAAAACAAAGGTATTAGCTATATATAACAATAAAAAAAAATTGTTATGAATTGACATAAAATAAATTAAATTGAATATTACCATAAGGTGGCTTTGGAAAATTTAATTCTTTTTTGTTGATTGCGTGAAAGAATATGCGTGTATTATGTGTCGTTCCTTCCCATCCGGCTAATATAAATGTAAATTGCATATCAAAATTGCAAACAGCCATGATATTTTGTGTTGGTATTCCTTTCCTTCCTATAAATGGTATTTGATTTTTTGAACTTATATGCGCTGGTACATGTGTACCATCAATAGCTCCTATGCAATCCTAAAATATACAAATATATATACATAAATAAATACATAACATTTTTGAAATTTTATGAAATAAAAATATAATATTTAGAAATATTACCTTAAAATAAGACATGTATATACTGTCATGTAAAATTTTTGGTGGAATTTCCTGAAATGTAGTGTCTTTATGCTTTATTATGTCTTTTGCTAAAAGACAAAAAACATCTAAAACTTCTCCAAAAATTCTACTAATGGTTTCACTTGAATGTTGAAAACACTCTTGAACATGCCTATTAGATACTCCATGAGCAAGTATGTAAAGGAAAATGCATACTTTCTCAGTTATAGACATATTTTTACTATGTTTTAATCCATAATTGAATTGTAAATCAGAAATTAATTGGAATACTATATCTTTTCTTATTTTAAACATATTAACACTACGTTTTTCATGACCTTCCATTATTTCTAATAACCATTTCATTCATGTTTGATAAGATACCATACAAGGTTTTTTATATATAAATGATGCATAATACTCCCCTATTGTTGTGGTTGCACATGTGATAATTGATAAGAATTCTTCTTCATCACTATCAAAATCATCATTACAATAGTCATCATCCATCTCTAGAAAAAAATATAAAAAATATCGTTATGCATGACAATCCAAAGAATTATATGATAACACAAATATACAAATATAGAAATTAAATCAACGAATATAGAAATGAAATCATTCACAGTAAAGAAATAGTCATTAAAGATAAATATAAAAAGTACATGAGTAAATAACAATTGAAACATATTATTTTTTGCGTATCACAGCCCTTTACTTTTGAATATTTCATACCGAAACTTAAGCCATCCCATTTTTTCTTCAATTGAACGCATCAAGACATAACCTTCTTTCTTTGACTTTTGCTCAAAAATATAGGAAGCAAAATAATAAAGTTCACTACCAGTAACAATATCAGGCGAAGACTTTATATCATCCATAACTTCTGTCATACTAGCTCCTGGCAAATCTGTTCTTTTAAAAGTCAAACCACTTTTACTTTCAACACTAGCCACTAATTTTGATATATCTTCTTTTAGTTTAGCTGTACCTCCTAGACTTTTCTACATTTTCTTCTCCTCTTATCTATTTTTGCTTGCGAACTACATCCAATGTCTCCTTTTTACTTGTTCTTTATTCTTCCTCCATCAATTGATGATATGTCATCAAGGTTTATAATATTTGGTGAGTCATTAGGACCAGCCATGAATTCATCTAAGCTTTTATCAAAATCTTCCTCTATTGACTCATCAATATCTTCTAATGATAGATATCTCTTTTTAGATGCATCAATATCAATATTACTATTTTTTGGCTCTAACATTGATGAAGGTGTCCAAGCAAATTCTCCAGTAGCAACAGTATCTCCAAACATTATGTCTAACCTTTCTTTAGATTCAGGTTTAAGACCTACACTTCGAAACTTTGCAGCTCCAGGCATAACCTATAACATATGATATTAAAAAAAATAATATACATGAATAATGAATTTAACTTCATGAATTTGTTAATTATAGAATTAGTATTAATTTAAAACTAACCTTAATTTTCTCATCCCACCATTCGGAAGTAGCATTAATAGTTTGCTTCTTTTCATCCCATCCTAATCCTGTTTCCTTGCCTTTCAAATCTTCCAATCTCTTTTCATAACATCCCACTTATTCTTTAATTGAATTTTATTATATTCACAGCCACTTTCTTTGCAACAATTTGTTCTAACATATTTCCATCCTTTTTTTGTAAAATGAGTTCCACTTCGCAGGTCTTTTAGAATAGCTTGGATACATATATCACAATATAATAAAATCATATTATCATTCCATACAACTTTTGTTGTCTTTTTCTTCTCTTCTTGAACATATTGGATTTGTGACATCTACAATAATTATATTTCAATTAATATCTAATACATAAATATTAAATAGATTCTCAGCAAATAGATTGTTCAAATTCTTTCGACTAAGACTTGGTTATGCAGAGAGTAAGCTAAGAGCTAAAGGAAATTGTAGGCTTTAATGCACAGACTAAGAGATATATATATTTCGGTGAGGCAAATTTCCCATTAATAAAATTCAACTTAAAATACGGAATCTTGATCAAACATGCTCATATGCATATAGTTGATTTTATTTTATTAAATATGAAATTTAGCAAACATGGAAAATTTAACTTTTGTTTTTTCTTGGTTGAAATTGATTAAAATGAAATAGTCCATCATAAAATCATTCTTCAAAGACAGGTACAGCAGCAACTTCAATCTCAGGGGGTGTGTGTGTGTACAAGAACAAAAGCTGTTGTATAAGAATGAGTTTGAAAAGATAAAAACAAAAGACAAAAACAAAACCCACTGTGTGTGTATATAACACTACAAGAAAATTTTACTTTACCAACGGAATTGAGTGAATTTCCATAGGGAAATAAAATTGCCGACGGAATTTAGCAACGAAAAATGACGAAAGAGATCCAATTGTAGGCACTTTTGCCGATGGAAATATTTTCCATCGGTAAAATTACCGACGGAATTATATTGTCCATCGGCAATTGTACCGACGAAAATAATTATTCCGTAGGCAATTTTACTGACGGAAATAATTATTCTGCAGGTGAATTTTCGATAGAATTATAAATTTCATAGGCAAATTTAATGACGGTAAGTATATTTCCGTCAGTAAATTTGCCTACTGCTAAAAAAATTTACGACGAAATTAACAGTCACTATTCCGTCACTAAAAATATTATATATTTTTAAGAAAATATTCTAATTAGCAGGTAATCGGAATTTATAAAGGAATTAAGCAAAACCAAATAAACCTATAATTAACAAACATATAATTCCAGCCAAACAAAGTGAAATTTTAATTTCTTTCACAGAGTTCAAACTCCCATTTTGTCCTAGAAAAAATCTGAAATGAAAAAAGTACAAGCAAAATTCTATTAAAAATGTGAATAATGCACTAGTTATTAGAAAATGTCATGAAAACATGACTGAAGTGAGAAACAAAAATAACTGAGGTATATTTTAATAGTTCTGATGCATGGTTAATGATAGCAAATATGCATTAGATTCTAGAGTTAAACCAAAAGTAGATTTACATAGCAGAAGGAAGATAAAAAAGTTATTTTATAATCCCAAATGTACCACCACTATATGGCAACTTGGGATAATATTTGAAAATATTATTCTATTCAGAGGAATAATTACTAATTTTGTTGTAGAGAATGAAGGGGATTAAAGATAAGGCTTATGAAAGGCATAAATTAAAGCTCAAATCCAAATTTGCCAATTGTGATTGGGAGTTATATGCTAGTGTTAGGGGGGATTTAAGTGATTTTAAGATAGACTCATGATCCAAAATACTAGTGTTAAGTGGTAAATGTGATTTATTTTATTGTGCAGGAATTGGTACAATGTGTCCAAGAGCTATTACCTGAGTTTGAACATAGGATATATGCTAGACATATAGAGTTTTCTTTAACATAGATGTTAAATGTGACTTTGTTGAAAATAATAATTGTTAGTGATATGCCCTAGAATCCATATGTAATGGGATTTTTATCCATTTATTGGTGCAATTACTAGCAGTTTCAGATGACTATCTGGCTCAGTTATTCTGCGATTGGTTGACCTATAACAGCTTCTCTGTGGAAAATATTTAATCTTTGCCTTTTCATAATAATAAAGGGTTGGATACAAGAAAAACTACAATCAATAAATACCAAGACTGAAGCAAAAGACAAACATCAAGGATAGCATGAAGAATATTACATGAAAAAAAAACCTATTGCATTTGTTAGGAATAGAACTCTAGTGAAAGCGACATGCACCTGTTCCTCACTTTCTTTATCTTGGCTACACAATTCAATTACAGATAGACATCAAATGTTAGAATCAAATTTTGGGCGGCATCCAATGTTCAAATTAAATATTATCCATGAATATGTTATCATAGGATACATGGAACAAAACTACAGAACAGAAATCATACACACAAAAGTTGTTTGTCTTGCAAATCAATAAATTTTAACATACAGAGAAATGGGCAAAAAGATAAATTTTATTAGAACTGTCAGAACTGCAAGTGTCATGGAGAAGTTCTACTCATCAAGTTAAATATTATGAAATACAAAAATCTAAGCGTACAAAAAAAACACGGTGACATACAGATGAACTTGAGCCATCTTTTAGTGTTCATATGCTTTCATCCTCTATCGATCAAGTTCAGGCTCTCTTGTTCAATTGATTGAACAATGTGCTTTATATGTTTTGAAAATCAGAGTTCTCCATGAATTGGTGCCTAATTCCAGCAAAAGCATATCCTCCTCTCCCCCTCACAGCTATTTATACTTATTCTTATATTGCCCCTCCACACGCCTAACAAAAATCAACAACAAAAGCATGATAGTTTCTTCTTAAAAGTTCAACTCCAATAACTTATAGCTCCCATTATTCTAATTGGAAGTGTAATGTTATAGTGGGTAGTTTACTTGATGCTTAATCAGTTAATCACATTAATGTAAATGCATGTGATATATATAAAATCCTTTACAAATACAAGTCTATGCTGTCAATATTTGATTTCTTCGCTTAATAAATTAATTAACATATAAAACTGTACCTATAAATTCACATGTTCCTATCCTTATCTGATTCCGATCAACCACTACTCCAATTTCAATTGACACACTAACATGTACCATACCATATATCTCCTGCTTATGTTTCCTCTTTAATTTAATTACATATCCACTAATGCAAATATTACCAAATTTTTTTTATATGATTTGGGTCATTTTATTTTTTTAAATAGATTATGCAATTATTTAAATTAACTATTACAGTCCTATTTGAGGATTAATGGCAGATTCAAATACTCATCTACAACATTCAAACAATCAAAATTCCATTAAATAAAAAGAAATTAATGATGAGTAAAGAGTAATGAATTAAGATAGTGTATTTAATTACCTTCATCCATCTTTGTGCTCATCGGACCGTCATCGGAGCTTCGCCGGAGCTCCGCCGATGACGCCTTGATGTTGCCGCCATTAAGGCCATAATCTCAGGATCCCATTTCCGATGACCACGCGCCCAACAGCTATGCTATTTGGTCGGGATCTGCTCAAAATCAACTGGCTTCCTTGTTTCTCGATCTATCTATGGCTGGCGATTGGAGTCAAACGGTGGGTGTTAAGGTGAACGCCTCACCTTAGGGGACTCGCAAGTGGTCAGCGCCGTTGAGCGACGGTTAGGAGGGCGACGGTGTCAGCTCCTCTTCCCCTTTTCCGTTACCCATCTCCCCCTCCGTCCCCTGCTTCTTTCTTTTTTTTTCTTGTACATTTGAGAATTGCATCCTTTCACTTTAATATATGCGGGCCTATGTGACTTTAATATCTTGAGAGTAACAATAGCTTGAAGTTAAGCCCTTAGAATATCCCCACCGTTCGATATTAAGTGAATTTAGGAGATTCTAATTTGCTAAGCAAAATGTGGCCGTTAATTACAACATATCTACACCACAACTTATTTCTCTTATTTAAAATTGATTTGACTTTAAGGATTCGTATAGCGTTGAATTTTGCTTAGCTTCATTATTTATTGATAACTAGCCTATTTCATTCTCACTTTTATAATTAAGTTTGAAGATTTAATTATCCGAATTCATGTTCAAGGTCTTTTTCAAAATCAGTTACACGTATCAAATAGTAATTAATACTTGAGTTAATATATCAAATAGTAATTAATACCTGAGTTAGCAAGGATTATTCGAAAAAAATGATTCAAAAAATAATGGTAGAAGAGTTTTATCATCAGATTGAGTTTATAGATTTAGAAATGTGCAATTAGTCAAATAAATTAAATATTAATTAACTTCCTTTGTAATTTTGCAAGATTCTCACATATATATAAAGCTAGTTAAAATTGAATATTTGAAATATTAGAAGTTGGTTTAATAATCAGTATTCGATTAAAATTATGAAAAAAATTAAAATTAATGTCTATATTTATATTTATAATTAAATTAGAGAATCACATGTAATGTAATTTAAACGGTTAAGATTTTAACTAATATTCCAATTGAACTCTTTTGCTAATTATAAAATATATATGTCAATTTGATTTTTGTTTAAAAGAAAACAGCGGGCCATGCCGTTTCTATTAACAATAATCGCCAAGGACATTTATGATTGCCCCTTGTCTGCTTAATGGGTTTTGCAATCCTTTCCTTTCCATGCACTACAAAAAAAATACAGAATAGCGACAAAAATTTGCGACAACAATAAAATTCGTTGCTAAATGCATAATATAGCGACAATATTGCGACAAAAAATGGCTTTCGTCGCAAATTTTGGAAGATTTGGTGGAAAAACAAACATTGCGACAAATTAGCGACAACAAATTTTTATTGTTGCTAATATCAGGCGCCAAAAATTTGGCGCAAACAATTGCGACAACAAAAGTAGATTTGGCGACAACATTGTTGTAGCTAATTAGCGACAACATAGTTGTAGCTAATTGGCGACAACAATGTTGTCGCAAATTAGGCAAAATTCACTATTTCCTTCATATGACTCTATTGGCGACAACATTGTCGTAGCTAATTAGCGACAACATCGTTGTAGCTAATTTGCGACAACAATGTTGTCGCAAATTAGGCAAAATATACTATTCCCATTATATGGCTTTATTGGCGACAACATTGTTGTAGCTAATTGGCGACAATATCGTTGTAGCTAATTGACGACAACAATGTTGTCGCAAATTAGGCAAAATATACTATTTCATTCATATGACTATATTGGCGACAACATTGTTGTAGCTATTATTGTCGCAAATTAGGCAAAATACACTATTCCCGTTATATGGCTTTATTGGCGACAACATTCTTGTAGCTAATTAGCGACAACATCGTTGGAGCTAATTGGCGACAACAATGTTGTCGCAAATTAGGCAAAATTCACTATTCCCTTCATATGACTCTATTGGCGACAACAATGTTGTCGCAAATTAGGCAAAATATACTATTTCATTCATATGACTATATAGGCGACAACATTGTTGTAGCTAATTAGCGACAACAATGTTGTCGCAAATTAGGCAAAATATACTATTTCATTCATATGACTATATTGGCGACAACATTGTTGTAGCTAATTAGCGACAACATCGTTGTAGCTACTTAGCGACAACAATGTAGCGACAACAATGTTGTCGCAAATTAGGCAAAATACACTATTCCCGTTATATGGCTTTATTGACGACAACATTGTTGTAGCTAATTGGCGACAACAATGTTGTTGCAAATTAGGCAAAATACACTATTCCCATTATATGGCTTTATTGGCGACAACATTGTTGTAGCTAATTGGCGACAACATCGTTGTAGCTAATTGGCGACAACAATGTTGTCGCAAATTAGGCAAAATACACTATTCTCATTATATGGCTTTATTGGCAATAACATTGTTGTAGCTAATTAGCGACAACATCATTGTAGTTAATTGGCGACAACAATGTTGTCATAAATTAGGCAAAATTCACTATTCCCTTCATATGACTCTATTGGCGACGACATTGTTGTAGCTAGTTAGCGACAACATCGTTGTAGCTAATTGGTGACAACATTGTTGTCGCAAATTAGGCAAAATATACTATTCCATTCATATGACTCTATTGGCGACAACATTGTTGTAGCTAATTAGTGACAACATTGTTGTAGCTAATTGGCGACAACAATATTGTCGCAAATTAGGAAAAATATATTATTCCCGTTATATGGCTTTATTGGCGACAACATTGTTGTAGCTAATTGGCGACAACAATGTTGTCGCAAATTAGGCAAAATATACTATTCCCGTTATATGGCTTTATTGGCGACAATAATGTTGTAGCTAATTAGCAACGACATCGTTGTAACTAATTGGCGATAACAATGTTGTCGCAAATTAGGCAAAATACACTATTCCCTTCATATGACTCAATTGGCGATAATATTGTTGTAGTCAATTAAACCATGATTTTTTGGTATTTTTTTATCAAATTTGATAATTTTAAAATTTTAATAAATATTAACGATACATTTTTTTATTTTACTCTGATGCACAAAAATAAATAATTAATAAAATGAGATAAATTGTTATAGAAAAATAATAAAATGATATTTTAGTAATTAAAAATTAAATATTAATTGTATTTACGTTTTAGTATTAATTAATGATTTTCATGGTTTATATTAAAAATTGAAAATTATTGCTTTGAGGTAAAATGAGGAGAACATAAGTATAAATATAAATTATCCTTTAAAAAATAATATATATCTATGAAGCAAAAATTTTAGCGGGATTTGAAATAAGTGGGATTTGAAAATTAAAAAATTCAGTGTTTTTTAAGCAAAAATTTTAGCGGGAAAGGGTTAAACTTGTTTTGCCACCAAATATTACATAATTATTGAAATAGAAAATGGGTTCGGTAACCATTTCTCAGTTTCAGAAAACCAACAGCCCTCCTTTCATTTTGATCAGGAAGCCACCCCCAACCCCAACCTCAATGAAATTAAAATCAGGTGAATCCTCAAAAATATTATGTGAAATTTACGCTGAATCAAAAGAAAAAAAGGAACCCCAACCTCCATTCTCGGGTGTTTTGGTGGTGGATTAGAATGGAGGAGAAGTGATTAGGGAAGCGGAATGCCCATATGCCCATATTGCCATATATAGAGATCATCGACATCTTGTGTCCCTTGTTGGGTATTGCATTACTGGAGGTAAGGGTCGCCCGGTCATGGATTGGCCCACTAGGATCAAAATTGCCATCAGATCAGCCAAAGGACTTGCTTACTTGCACTAAGACTGTAAGTCATCCAAAAATCATCCATCGAGACATTAAAGCTGCAAATATTTTACTTGATTACAACTTTGAAGCTAAGGTATGTATTTTTAGAGCTTCTACGATATATTTCTACTTGGGATTGTTTAGATTTAGTATTTCAGCTGATGATTATATATTGACATGCAACTTAATTAATTAATTAATTAGGTGGCAGATTTTGGGTTGGCCAAGCTATCTTCAGATATTAACACTTATGTTTTAACTCGTGTCATGGGAACTTTTGGGTAAGAAGCTATTATTACTACTTAACAAATAAAAAAAATAAGTGCTCAGCTGGAACTGAATTATTCGCAGCTTCTGGACTTCTAAATACTGGCCGCTAAAAGAAAAATTATAATTTTCATTTTTAGGTTAGTATCATTAAATTAAAAATATCAACAAGTGGATATGCAAAGAACCGCTTTATCTTTTATAGATTTTACTGATATGTATTCGGATTAATTAGATCAGTAGATTGGTAGGTTTTGAATATTGTTGATTAGACAAGAAAATGAAAAGAAAAATTAAGATACCACTTACCTTTAATTTGATATAATGTGGAAGAACATTGGTGTTGAATTGTAAATGAAATTGCAGGTGTGGATCAAATGGACATGCTTAAACGATCCGGCAGTTGGAATTGCAGAGAAGTATGGCCTTTTTTTTAAAAAAAAAAGTTTTGGGGTGGTAAGTGGTAACTAATTGATTGATTGAATTTGCAGGAGTAGGAAAATTATTTGTTTAGTCTTCTTGTGACTTTGTTTTGAGCATATGGATAATTATTTGACATATGTTGTCTAGATATTCATATGCCTGCTTATTCATATTCATCTTTGCAGATAGATTCAACTAGAAGCATGTGGGTCAAAGTGGATAACTGGGACAATCTTACTGCTGGTATGTAACCATCTTTCCATTCTGTTGCCTTATGCGCTTTTAAGTCGTTACCTAATAAGTAGAGATTTCTTGTTTTCCTCTGTGCATGAATCTTGTTATTTTCCTAGAATAATAGTTTATTATTTTTTTCCTCATTAATATTCTTTTTTGACTGCCCTGTACTGATTGTTTGATTCTATGAATAGCCAGCTGGAGCTGTCGCCACTTAGAACAACTTCTAATACTTTAATGTGCCTGATGTGTATTAAATCTGATGCGGATATGAGTTGGAAATTTTTGCACTAAAACAGCTAGCTGTTTTAGTGCAGTTTCTGGGTGTCGATTTTTGCACTAAAACAGCTAGCTGTTTTAGTGCAATTGGCTGGCTGTTTTCAAGGTGGGCACAAACGCAAGAATTACTTAGGCCAGGGTTATAAGTTGTTATTTTTGGTATGTTTTATTTTAGGAAGTGTTTTATTATTGCAGTATTCTATTTTAGGTAGGACTCCCATGATTTACGTTATTTTGTTTTCCTTTATATGCTTGCTTTCGTTTTTCAATTGTATCTTAGGCTTTGATTTGAATTCAATTACTACAATTCTCTTTGGAGAGTATTTCCACTGCGTCAAAATCCAATTGTTTAAATCCTGTTGTTGCTGCATAAAAACGTGTGAATGCTGAATTTGTTTTACTTTTTTCACTAATTTTATTGTGTCCAGGCCATGCTTGTGCATCCTGATAAAAATATGGGAAGTCCTTTATCAAGCGAATCTTTTAAGAAACTTCAATGTGCTTATAAGGTAAGTATATACATGCACATTAAAATAATTTCTTTTATTTTATTTTTTTAGGTTATAAATTATGTAACTATGCACTCTTTCATCTTTACGCAACAATACATTATTAATTTAATGCATAAAATTATTATTAATAACAGTTTAAGAAAGAATTTTCCGTTGTATTATACTATACTCCTTATGTGGTGTCATTTAATCATGCAATTAAATTAGACTAGTAAACAGTTAACCAAAAAAATAATTCAGTAATATTGGTCTTTTCATTTTTGCAAGGATATGAACTGCATTTAATTTGAAAAAACTATATATTTGTCATTTAATTATTTATGATTGATATATAACTTCAGTCATATATATATATATATATATATATATATATATATATATATATATATATATATATATATATATATATATAATGTTTGGGCTGGTTTGGCCTATAGAAGTTGATCTGAAATTTATTGAATCGCTTGGACGAGAACTTAAGCTTCTTGGAAAGGTAATGTTATTATTTATAGTTAAACTCAATTCTTACAATAATGGGCTAGATTGGGCTCAATCATAATTATAAGCATTATTTAGAATTGTAGAATAACTAATCGGTGTGACTCCTGGGTCCACCTCTTTTGTTGGCTACTTATTCCTGCTTTTGGTGCTTATATGCTTTGATTGTCTGCTTCTCTGCTGTAGCATTTACAATTCAATGACACTGCAAAATGATTTTCGATGTTGTATTTTCAAATCCAATGGACAGGCTAATTTGATACATTCAATGATTAAGAAGAAATATAAGAATTAGTATCAATAGATCTCATTAGTTTCCTATTTTCTTAGATATATCTTCCTTGATAATATCTTATTATGCTGATTCTTGCTTTAATTATAATATCAAAGGTGAGAAGGTAGAAGAGTCGAATACACTGCATGTTGACATGGAATAGAATTCCAATTGTGATATCAATGGCTAAATTATTTGATTTGGTCATAGTATTATTTATAAATTGAATTAATAATAAATTGCATCTTCCCAAACTCAAATTTATGTTTGCTAAATAATTTTTTTATTGTTTACTCTTATTTTAGATGGTTTAATCACATTGTGTTTCTGGTCTGTTGGTTTTTGTCAATTAAACTGCTTTTATTGATGCTTTATATCTGTGTACATGTTTTGTTTCTGGTTTTTGTCATTCTTTACATTCTCTTTTGTTTTTTGCTTTCTAGTTCAACTTAATTTAAATTTATCAATTCTACTTCATTTTTGCTCATCTCTGTTATACATGTAGGATAAAAATTCAGCTAAAGAAACTTAGCACCAAGTTGAAGAACAAAAAAGTTCAAAATTATTTTTATTATCATTTACATAGTTTTTTAATGGAAAATTATGTAATTAATTAGTTATTAAATTGGTGAATTAGTACCGAGGGTTTTCAATTTACCTCCAATTGATGAATTGTTGTTGTGCATTTCCCACAGTGTAATATAATTTTGAAAAAGTTTAAAACATGCTATGACTATTGCACATTATTTTGAAATACAATTTGTAATATCATTTCTCTATTGCAGCTGTTGAATCATCAGTAGAAGAAACTTTTTGCCTTATGTTTTAGCTAATTTCTGGAAACCTATATGGGATGTTTAATATGATCCTTTAATTGATTTTTTTAATGGCCGTAATCAATTGATTTCTTTAGCGTTGCATTTTGCAATGCTTTATGCCCATTTAACAATTGTAGTAGCATCCCTAGCATTTTTGGTAGAGAGATATAAGTGTTGCATTACTTTTAATAGAAAATATATTAACAGTTAATCATTCTAGATTTGATATGCAGGTTCATCTTTACTGCTGCTCCTAGAGGAGTTCTAAAATTGTGGAAGTGACATGATCCTTTACTTTACAAGAGATTGGAGGAGAGGTTAGAGCAGCGGCTATCCACCATGAGGATTGAGCTTCAAGTTCATATTCATGTTGAATTTAGGACATTTTGTATATCATTTGTCACTACAATATATGCATGTATTATTTTGGATATACAATTAATTTATATATGCATTTGTAAATAAATTTTTTTCATATATATATATTGAATGTTGAGTAATAAATATAAATTTGTTATTTGTAGTTTATTGTTTAAATGATTAAATCTCTATATTAATTTAATAAATTAAAAAATAATTTCAATTTAATAATGGATTAGCATGTATGAACAGTAGCTATTTAGCGACGATATATTGTTGTAGCAAAATTTGGCAACAACATTACCGAAGCAATTTTGCAACGATCGAACTGTCGTTGCAAAAATTAGCGTGAACAATGTCGTAGCAATATTGCGATGAAAATATCGTTGTCGCAAAATTTTGCTTGAACATTGTTGTAGCAAATTGGCGACGAATGTTTTGTCGTCGCAAAATTTAGCTAGAACAGTGTTGTAGCAAAATTGCGACAAATATTTAGCGACAACGATTAGTTCTTGCTAAAATTTGGCGACGACTTATTGTTGTAGCTAAATTCTGCTACAACGACTTTTGTTTCAAAATGATGGTTGTCGCTAAGTTGTCACTAAACTGATTTAGCGACGAACAAACATTAGTTAGCGACGAATTTTGTCGTCGCTAATTTGCATTTTTTTAGTAGTGATGTATTCATCTATATAATGAATATATTTTTTTAATAAATATAAATTCTAATTAACATATTTTTAAATTAATATGTTAACATAATTAATTAGTCACTTTAATTAATAATAATAATAATAATAATTACATATTTATATGTTAAATTATTTAGATAAAAATTTATTATTAATATAGTTACTAAATAAAAATTTTCATGAATTTAGTTTAGATTAACTTATAATTTAATTAATTAAGTGACTTAAACTAAAATTTATAATTTCATGGTTTTAAATTAAAGACAAAGAATAAAAATAGGTTTTCAATTTCTCTACGGAATGAAATTTCGGTAGGTAAATTACCGACGGAAAATATTATGTCGGTAATTTCCCTACGGAATCATAATTTCGTCGGTAATTTCCCTACGAAAATATGATTCCGTCGGTAATTTACCTACGGAATTAGGATTCCGTCGGTAAATTTCGTGTGCAATTTAGCCGCGAAATATTGGCTACAATTTACGACGGATTTTTATGAATCCGTTGCTAATTTCCGTCGGTAAATTTTGGCGGCAAATTTTACTATATTATTTACGACGGATTTATTATTCCGTCGCAAAATATATATTTTCAGATATTTTTCCGTCGGTATTTGAGAATTTTCTTGTAGCGGTGAGGCAATTTTATTATAAAATTGAAGTATAAAAATAATATTTTTATTGAATATAAAATTCAGCAAAGGTGGAAAATATAACTTTCGTTTTTTCTTGGTTGAAATTGATTGAATTTTGTAAATTAAGAGTATATTTGACCTGACTATTTGGATAGTGCTTGTTCTTTCTAGGGAATATAACTAATTGCAAAATAAACACCACACGAGTCCTCCAATTGCATAAATAGAAATATCTTCCTATAAAAGTTTACTGCGAAAGAATTAAAAGAATGCACGCAACCCTATTTATTTTCTGTCATTTGCTAGGGTTTTTGAGCTAAGATCCACATAGCCACACAAATAAAAACATCGACACGGCAAGCTAATATTAGATTCTTCAGCGGCACCGCAAGCTAATAATTGTTTATCAAAAATTAACTCTTCATTGCATCACTAATATAGCATCACTATTATACCATCACTAATATTGGATTCTTCTAAAGAAAAAAGAAAAAAGAAAAAAAAAAAAACTTCATCGGATTGGCAGATATCAAGTAAAATAACAAAAAGAAAAAACAATCAAAATTGAAAACAATTTTTCATAAAAATTTGATATAAGAAAGAGAAAATGATACTTACCTTTATTTTGCCCAAAAAGCGATATGAATTAAAAAAAAAAATTGTTGTTCTTGTAACTTCTAATGATTTTGGATGATAAAAGAAAGAGAAGAAGGAAAAAGGAGTGTGAAATTGTTTTCAAGTCAGATGATTTTTGGTGGTAGGGCAAATGAAAAGTGAAAAATAGTCTTTTTATATTAGGTATATTTGTCATTATAAAATAAAATAAGAAATATTTTTGTCAAAAAAAAATTTTAAATTGGTTTATCTGAAAAGTTAAAATTCAGTTTTCCTGAAAATTTATAATTTTTAGTTTTTTCTAATATAAGATTTTTTTACTTTTTACAAAATTAATTTTTTTAAAATTAACATTTATCAAACATATATTTTGATCCAATAATTAACTTTTTATTCTCTAAAATGCAATGTCAAACGTGCCCTTAGTGTTTTCCTTAATTAGCAATGGGTCACAGTTTGTATTCTTATCCTTTGCCAATGAATTTAATGAGTTTCTCTTGACAAGAAAGAAAAATCATGTCACTATTAATTTATATTATTTTGGTTATAATATTCAAATTTATTTTTAAACTATGTGAAAAAATATATATTTATTTTTAAATTTTTTATTTAAATATAATTTTACTATTACTAAAATATATCACAATTGCTTTTATTTGTAATGACGAAAGAAAATACAGACTTTTTTTTTTAGAAAATTTTTTTAAATAATGTTTTTTAATAAAATATTTAGTAAAATGAGACATGTCAAATAATATTTACAAATTTCAGGTCATGTTAGAAAATGTAACGGCATACTGCATCATTACGTCAGAGGTTGTCGGTAGGCCATGCTAGAAGATGCAGTCACGTACTATAATTTTCATCAAATTAATTTTAAATAGTAATAACTTACATTTATAAGGTCATATATATATATAGAGAGAGAGAGAGAGAGATGTATGAAATTATAGTCATTTATTATTAGATGTAAAACCTAACTTTTTAAATCATATCATACATATTTTTTAATTAATTAATTTTTTTAGACGATAATATTCTTATATATTTTGACTATTTACTAAAATAAATTAAAATAATTTTTTAATATACTAAAATATATTTTGACTATCTACTAAAATAAATTGAAATGATAGAAAAAGAAGATGGTTGTGTTAGAATTCGAACCAGTGGGTTAAATAATAATTATTTTTTTAAAATAAAGATATTATTGAATAATTAAAATTACAAATTAATAAAAAAATTCGAAAAAAAAAAAGAATTTATAAAAACTTTCTAACATGACGCCAAATTCGCAAATATTATCTGACATGCCTCATTTTACTAAATATTTTATTAACAAGTATTATTTAAAAAAGATACATTTCATTTTCATGCAAATATAAGTTTTTTCCATGCAAATATTATTGAATGCGATAGATATATTTTGTTAAATAAATTCATATCTTACATCTCCAAGTGATAGTATGTCGTCACTTTCATAATAAAGTGATTACTAATATGCATAATGTCCACTTGTTGGATTTAAAATATATATATATATATACTTGACCACCTCAAAATCAAGTAAAAGTATCTTATATTATGAAGTATAATTTAAAGATAGAAACAAGCATTCAATAATATTTCAGCAATCTAAAAAAATAGATATCCCTTGAAATGAGACAAGCTTCAAGCTTCCACATCCCAAAACAATAATGAAAATGACCTTCTTTAATCTATATATTTGGTGAAGAAGAGACAGTAAAAGGTGTTAAGGGATATTAAATATGGGTCTTTTTTTCACGCGATTTGACGGACATTTATTTATTTATTTTTGAAAAAGTTATACTCCGTAATAGCCAATCTAAGTCTATCTGAATAATAGATGCATGATTACACCAAAAACAAATATGGGACTCTCTGGCTTTCTGTTAAAAAAGGATAAAGCAAGCTTAATTATGTAGCAATATAGGGTTAAAGATGCTATGGTAAACTATAACTTGATAAGGTGTTTAAATTGATTATAGTGAATGTATGCTTGATGCAGAATTAAGACATGAATTTAGTTATTACTAAACAAGTAATATTTAAAAATAATACCATATGCCTAATTAGTAAAATTTATCACATTTGTCCTTAGTAAAATTAAACAGGAATTAGAGTAATGTGTAAGATTAGCATGTCAATTAGAAAAGTTTAGCAGTCGTCCTAATGTGATTACTTGATCGCATAGCTCCAAGAGGTCATCCAGTAAATGAAATTAATATGAATTGTGGGCTGTATAGTTCCGAGAACTCGATCCAGTTATATATATATATATATATATATATATATATATATATATATATATATATATATATAATTACGGAGTTGTGGGCTGTATGGTTCCAAGAACTCCATCCACATATGCATGTATATATAATATATATAGATGTGTATATATATATAAATACAATTAATGGTAAAGTTGTGAATGTCAATAATAAAAAAAATAACATTGAATGGACCGTATGGTTCCGATAATTCGGTCCGTATTTGATTTCTATTTATCCAGCTCGGCATACAATTTCGCTGGATTTTACTAGGGGCAAATACTGTAATTGAACAAAAGATTAAAATCTTATACATGTATTTTAACTTGGTGCGATTAATTGTTATTGTGATTAACGTGGATTGTGATTAATTAATACTTTATATATGTGTGTGTGTGTATATATATTTGTCTGTGTGTGTGTCGAACTTCGAAATTTTAGAATTACGTGGTTTTTATTCTCTACATGGGATACGTAGAAAGTTTGAGAATTGACATCTCAAGTCCGAACCAAATTTAATTAACATGACTATGAGCATTTTGGCATGTATACCATATAATAGTGAAACAAATCTTATGTATGCCGGTAAATACATACTTATGTGTGTGATTATTGAAAATCAAATTTAATTTCAGATCGAATGGGTAAATTAAACTTGGATATATGTGAAGATATTAAGTGTGGGATGCCTTTAGTTTGTTTGAGATTGAGATGTGAAGTGTTGGTGGATGGGCAAAGTATTGTGTTGGAGTTTGAATTGAAGATGGATGGTAGGTTAGATCTAAATATAAGTATTTTAAAAAATTTTCTTATAGGAGGTTTTAGGAAATTTTAGGAAAAATTTTTATAAAATAAATAGTAACCGTCAAAATAGTAAGGCTTTTAGATGGATAATTTTGTATTGGCCCTTTTAAAGGTACCTAAACCCGAGTGTAACTGTAATGGCCTCAACGCCGGGTCAGCTGTAAATAGTACTTTCCGGCAGTGAATAGTATTTTTCGGGCCCAAAAAGACGCCCGAAAGTCGAAAATATTTTATTGGACCATTTGAAAGGAATAGTCATGGTGAGATTATGATTGAAATTTGAAGTGAATTTGAGGTCAAATAAGCCTTAAAAAGTCAAAAATACGGAAAAGGTAGCGAGTCAATTTTCCTGATAAGTACGGGGACTTGATTTTGTACAAATAATTAAAAATAGTAAACGACTTCCGAATATTGCCATATTTTGCAGTTCTTAATGAAATTTTATGAAGAATATTTTGGTGTAAAAAAATAAATTTTTCGGCAATGTCGACAGTTGTCGAATCGGATCGATGAGTTTGAATCGGACCGATAACGGACTCCGATTAAGCCAAAAATTTATTTCCTACCTATTTTTAATGTGATAAAAAGGTATGAAGTTTTCAAATCAATTTATGAGGGCAAGTGAAAATGATTTTGGATAATTTTATTGTCTAATAGCTATATATATATATATATATATATATATATATATAGAAGAAAGTCTTAGATATTGTTTGACTTTCAATTGTGGCCACTCATTTTATAATAAGAGATAGTTAAGGTGATAAAATAAGAAAAAGGAAAAAAAAAAGAAAGAGGAGAGGAGCAAAAATCGGGTTTGAAGGGCGGTGAACGGAGGGAGCTTCTTTCCACCGGCGACTGCTCGGTTTCTCCCGCCGTCGATCCCCGTTCGCTGTCTCCTGTCTCCACCATATTTCCGTTCTTCCTTCATCGGTCGGAGTCGGGTGGATCGTGAGTTTTCTCTCTCCGATTCACTTCTTCTTCTTCTTCTTCTTTTTCGTATTTTCCGGTCAACTCCGGCAAGGTATGGTGAGATGAGACGTACCGCCGGATTGCTGAGGATGAGACGCTTCTTTCGGTGGCTGCCGTCCCTCCCCACTCGCCGGCAGTGAAGAGATCGGCCTTGGTGGAGGAGTGGAATTTTTCGGTTCCGATCCCGACATACGGTGGCAGTTTGGGACGCGTGACCACCACCGGTAAGCTAGGGACGGAGAGAACTTCATGTTGGCCTTGCAAGTGTACCTCCGGCGACCGGTCCGGTGAGCACCTTAGTAAGCAAATTACAACAAATTTGATTTTAAGGTAAGTGGCTATCAAATCCTAGTATTTTCCTTGATTTTGATTTAAATTCTTTTATGTAATTTAATAAAAAAAATGGATTAATGATGCATAAATGAAATTGAAGTTAGAATAGTGTAATTAGACCTTAAATATGCATGAATGAATGTTTAAATGAATTTTTAAAGACATGAATAATGAACTTCCTTTAGTGGCCGAATGGGACTTCAAAGGAAAACAATGTGTATTTTACGGGTTTTGATGAAATTAAGCCTTAAAATAGTGTTAGAGAGGAAAGAACACATGTATGAATTTTTGTGGCATTTTTATGAATTTAAAGAATATTTTAACGGCAAAAGTTTGGTTATGTATGTGATGACTTTGATGGATTGTCAAGAAAGAATGTGTAATTAGATGGAAAATTGAAATTTTAATGCATCCTTATATAAAAATGACAAAAGTGATGAATTAATGTGAAAGTAAATTAATGTCAATGACAAGAAATAAAAAGTCAACCGACGAATGTTTTGAAATAATTATTGGGTAGTGAAAATGATAAGAGCAATGAGTTATTAGTAAATAATTCATAAATAAATAAAAATGATGAAAATGAAGTTTAAAGTGAAAAAGAGACTTAAATGAAAGAAAATAAAGGTTTAGGGGCAAAATGATAATTTTGCCAAAGTAAGTAATTAACGCATATAAATAAGTAAGAAATACTTAATAAGGGTAAAATGATAATTTCAGAGGCCTAACGGTTTCGAAAGATAGAATTTCAGTAGTTAAGGATTAAAATGTAATTTTACCAAAACATGGTGATATAAAGAATAAAAGATAAATAATGAAGGAAGTTATATAATAAAAATGAAAATAAATGATTAAAATGGTAAAATCGTAATTATACCTATGAAATGAATAAATCGATGGAAAAAGGTTAAATTATGCATGTTCGAGACTGAAAATAATAAACGATATTAATAAAGTTCCTAATTGCCTAAAAGCAGAAAAAAATAAAGACGTGACTAATTTATTACAATAAATTAGTCAACAAAAAGTATTAAAAGAATTAATGCTTATTAAAATAATTCGCTGACGAAATAAACGTTGGCATACCGAATGATTAAAAAGTTTGAACAGTAAAAGAAAAAGAAGTCAATCATTGAATTATTAGAGAATAATTCGCAAATGATAATATAAAAAGAATACAAAGAAAATTGTGAATTATAATGTCATAATTTATAATATGTGCAAAAGATTGAAAAGTTTAAGTATCTGAGTGAATTATCGAAGGATAATTCACAAAAGTAACCAGAAAAAGTGAATAAAAAGTTATTGAATAGTCAAGGCACGAAAGAGTGCATTTGATCAAAATAACGTATAGTAATAAACAAAAGAAAGAAATTAAAAGTTTTAAATGTTCAAAAATGGTTGCAATAAGATTGATTATGTTTGCCCTTAGCGATAAACAGGTAGTATGATTCTTGTTTTGGATATAATTGGCTAGCCATAGGGACACCTCTGTACCGCGGTGCAAGTCATGACGACTTGCTTAGCTATGGTTGGGATCTTTGATCTCCATAGCTTCTGTAAAAGTGTATCTGTATCTGTATCTGTTATGTGAGACTTGATCTTTCGAGATCATTTCTCTATCTGCTACGTGGGACCTTTGGGTCCAGTCTCGTGTATCCTTTGTGGGAAACCTGTTATATTGCATTAGGGGTACATTGAAATGAATAAATAAGTATTGCTTAATTGAATTGAATATATGAAAAGTTATAACGAAAACGATTCGTTTGAAAGAAAATGCAAAATTAAGATAAATCTGTAAAGATTTCTGTAAAGTGTAATTAGTAAGAAAAAAGAAAAGAAAGGTTTTATAAGAATTCAGAATGTATTATGTTTTTCGTGAAAAGGATAAATTTGATTAATTGGTATTTCTCGTACCAATTACTATTGTGAAAAGTGATAAATTTGAAAAATAATATTAATTTCATGTTTAAAGTTAAAAATAATGATTGTGACATGAAGTGAATTTAATGCTTATGAAATGTCTTTCTGAAAGAAAGGTTATTTAAAAAGTAAAACAATAGAAAGACATATGATTGACCGATGAGAAAGAAGTAAAAGACTTATGTCTTAATTAGTATTTAAACGAAAGTAATATATATATGAATGAAGGAAAGAAAATACTGCAAAGTGTCCCGAAATACTTATATCACTTTGCAATAAAGCTTAAAAGCTATTAATTATTAATGTATTTATTGGTTAAAAGTCGAAACAAAAATAAAAGAATAAATAGCAAGAAGTACAATTAGAGTTCAGACTGAATAATTGAACATTAAACAAGAATTTAAGTAATTTATTTTGGTACTAGTAAAGGCACGAGTACCAATATGTATTGCTAACTGGAATGATCGTTAAATCGCTGTGGCTAAAGGATAAAACGAAGGTAGTGATAAAAGTAAAAGTAAAAGAGTAAATCTGATATTGATCCACCTAAAGAATATACTGCAAAGTAAAGTTAATAGTTCAGAAACAAAGATAAATGGTTATCAGAATACGAACTTAATAATGAGATTAGTCATAACTGAAATAAAAGGAATTACTTAATGAAATAAGAATAGTAGAAGCTTAAGGTGCGAAATTATGCTATTTCTTGGGAAATTCTTGGATTAGTAGTCACCACTGGGTATATTTAATGCTCAGCACGTAGTGTTTACTGCGTGCAGGTTCTGATATGTTCGGGAGCACAGTACATTGAAGGTCCAGATCGAAAGAGAAGATTTTTGTGTCAGTTTGTTTAAGCTTATGGCATGTATATACTTGGACTATTAAGGTAAAATACTGAATTGTATTTTGAGTGTATTTCATGATTGTTATCGAATGAATGATTGGTTTATATTATTGGATTGAAATTATCTTATATATGTTTTAAAATGTTTTTAAAGCTATCATTCGATTGGAAAGTTTTTGTGAAAAAAAAAACTTACGATTTCGGTTTAGTCCGCATCGAAAAAGACTGTTATGAGTAGGGTGTGACATTTTGTGGTATCAGAGCAAGGGTTTAGGCGGTTCTAAGATCGGAGTGGGATAAGGATAAGTTATAGGTTTGTCTGTATATACATGCCAATTGTAAGTGGATAAGTGTTGACTAAACTGAAGGGTACTTGCTCCCCTATTTGTATTAAAGTGAAAGAGTTAATATTTGACTGAGGTTGTCATGTATAAAAAGATTGATTTCACACGGTAGAAATGGTAGTGAATGAGAATGGGAGTATTGCTGCTTGAGATCTCATGAGAGTCAAAGCAGGAAAAAGAAAAGTTGACTAACATTAAGTGCAAATGTGAGAGTTTAAGTATCTGTTTGGATTAGAAGCAGTTAAAAGAAGTACAAGATAAAGAGTGTGATAGAAATAAGAAGGAATTGTATTGTGAGTACTGATAAGTTGTTTGGGATAAGGAGATACTTTGATTGGATTGCCTTGATTTAAGAATGTTAATGAGCAACTTGTTATAAGTTAAGGTTGTTTAAGATGCTCTATATATATCTGTCAGTGATTTTCCTTATAGGAGTGGGGATTTGAATGTATTTCTCATAGCTCTGGGATGGGCTATGATATTTGCATTATATGAGGATACTTGACAGTATTCTATCTGCATACATGAATTCATACATTCATTGCATGGCATTTCATATTGTTTGACAGCATCTGATATGCATTATATCATATGTATAGGCCCCACTTGATAGGATGGAACTGACAGGAGATATGATGAGCATAGGGACAACCTAAGAATGAGATAAGAAATAAAATGGTATTCCAATTTTGATGTGGCTATTGTGAGATATTGGTCATGTCAATAAATTTGTTAGCATACCGACCCTGTTGATGAATCGGTGGCAAGGATAAGTATAAGTGATAATGATAATGTTCTTGGTTTTCAAGTTGTGAGAGCCAATTTAAGTTTGACTCCTGATGGGGCATGCCTAATTGGAAATAAGTGACACTGATTTTGTACAGCAGGCGAGGACAATAATTCCGAAAGAGAATATTTATGTATCAGTCATTGTGAGTAAATTGAAGGATTCTTACTGTAGTTCATCAAGATAGTAATGCCTGACAACATCAGGTGTGTCAGGATTAAAAAAATTAATTCTGAAAGTTAGACTGAAAGTGTTTTGTGACAGATGTAAGTAAATGTTAAATACGTTGATTTATGGACGCAGAACATTAGACTTGTTTGAGAATTGCTCTGACTTGTAACGGTATTTGTTTAGAAGTGGAATAATGTAATGAAAGAATCTGTCATTGGATTTGTTAAGTGTCAAAGAGAAAGACTAGTGCTAATCTCAGTATTGGCCTAGTGATTCACCCTGGGCTAATGACAAGTCCGAGGGGCTAATTCAGATATTAAAAGAAGGAATATGGTAAAGTATATGGGACTGTGCAAAATAGTTATCTATAGTAAGATTTGACTTTTGTTAAGATAATATTAGAAAGAGAATGTTAAATCCTTCTAGCTAGACTCAATGGAGTGCAAATAAGGTCAGCAAGCCTTGATCTGATTTAAGATATGAAAGGAAATTGCCTTCGAAATGATAAGTTTAGAAAAAGGAGAAACTAATAAAGATTGTTTAGTTTTAAATGTAAATGGGTTCCTTTGATAAAGATCTGTTGAAACTATTGAATGTAAAGAAAGTTTGGTAATATCATTATATGGTATCCTCTACTCTGTGTTGTAAGTAAATTTCGAGGACGAAATTTCTTTTAGTAGGGGAGAATTGTAATGGCCTCAACGCCGGGTCAGCTGTAAATAGTACTTTCCGGCAGTGAATAGTATTTTTCGGGCCCGAAAAGACCCCCGAAAGTCGAAAATATTTTATTGGACCATTTGAAAGGAATAGTCATGGTGAGATTATGATTGAAATTTGAAGTGAATTTGAGGTCAAATAGGCCTTAAAAAGTCAAAAATACGGAAAAGGTAGCGAGTCAATTTTCCTGATAAGTACGGGGACTTGATTTTGTACAAATAATTAAAAATAGTAAACGACTTTCGAATATTGCCATATTTTGCAGTTCTTAATGAAATTTTATGAAGAATATTTTGGTGTAAAAAAATAAATTTTTCGGCAATGTCGACAGTTGTCGAATCGGATCGATGAGTTTGAATCGGACCGATAACGGACTCCGATTAAGCCAAAAATTTATTTCCTACCTATTTTTAATGTGATAAAAAGGTATGAAGTTTTCAAATCAATTTATGAGGGCAAGTAAAAATGATTTTGGATAATTTTATTGTCTAATAGCTATATATATATATATATATATATATATAGAAGAAAGTCTTAGATATTGTTTGACTTTCAATTGTGGCCACTCATTTTATAATAAGAGATAGTTAAGGTGATAAAATAAGAAAAAGGAAAAAAAAAAGAAAGAGGAGAGGAGCAAAAATCGGGTTTGAAGGGCGGTGAACGGAGGGAGCTTCTTTCCGCCGGCGACTGCTCGGTTTCTCCCGCCGTCGATCCCCGTTCGCTGTCTCCTGTCTCCACCATATTTCCGTTCTTCCTTCATCGGTCGGAGTCGGGTGGATCATGAGTTTTCTCTCTCCGATTCACTTCTTCTTCTTCTTCTTCTTTTTCGTATTTTCCGATCAACTCCGGCAAGGTATGGTGAGATGAGACGTACCGTCGGATTGCTGAGGATGAGACGCTTCTTTCGGTGGCTGCCGTCCCTCCCCACTCGCCGGCAGTGAAGAGATCGGCCTTGGTGGAGGAGTGGAACTTTTCGATTTCGATCCCGACATACGGTGGCAGTTTGGGACGCGTGACCACCACCGGTAAGCTAGGGACGGAGAGAACTTCATGTTGGCCTTGCAAGTGTACCTCCGGCGACGGTCCGGCGACCGGTCCGGCGAGCACCTTAGTAAGCAAATTACAACAAATTTGATTTTAAGGTAAGTGGCTATCAAATCCTAGTATTTTCCTTGATTTTGATTTAAATTCTTTTATGTAATTTAATAAAAAAAATGGATTAATGATGCATAAATGAAATTGAAGTTAGAATAGTGTAATTAGACCTCAAATATGCATGAATGAATGTTTAAATGAATTTTTAAAGACATGAATAATGAACTTCCTTTAGTCGCCGAATGGGACTTCAAAGGAAAACAATGTGTATTTTAGGGGTTTTGATGAAATTAAGCCTTAAAATAGTGTTAGAGAGGAAAGAACACATGTATGAATTTTTGTGGCATTTTTATGAATTTAAAAAATATTTTAACGGCAAAAGTTTGGTTATGTATGTGATGACTTTGATGGATTGTCAAGAAAGAATGTGTAATTAGATGGGAAATTGAAATTTTAATGCATCCTTATATAAAAATGACAAAAGTAATGAATTAATGTGAAAGTAAATTAATGTCAATGACAAGAAATAAAAAGTCAACCGACGAATATTTTGAAATAATTATTGGGTAGTGAAAATGATAAGAGCAATGAGTTATTAGTAAATAATTCATAAATAAATAAAAATGATGAAAATGAAGTTTAAAGTGAAAAAGAGACTTAAATGAAAGAAAATAAAAGTTTAGGGGCAAAATGGTAATTTTGCCAAAGTAAGTAATTAACGCATATAAATAAGTAAGAAATACTTAATAAGGGTAAAATGGTAATTTCAGAGGCCTAACGGTTTCGAAAGATAGAATTTCCGTAGTTAAGGATTAAAATGTAATTTTACCCAAACATGGTGATATAAAGAATAAAAGATAAATAATGAAGGAAGTTATATAATAAAAATGAAAATAAATGATTAAAATGGTAAAATCGTAATTATACCTATGAAATGAATAAATCGATGGAAAAAGGTTAAATTATGCATGTTCGAGACTGAAAATAATAAACGATATTAATAAAGTTCCTAATTGCCTAAAAGTAGAAAAAAATAAAGACGTGACTAATTTATTACAATAAATTAGTCAACAAAAAGTATTAAAAGAATTAATGCTTATTAAAATAATTCGCTGACGAAATAAACGTTGGCATACCGAATGATTAAAAAGTTTGAACAGTAAAAGAAAAAGAAGTCAATCATTGAATTATTAGAGAATAATTCGCAAATGATAATATAAAAAGAATACAAAGAAAATTGTGAATTATAATGTCATAATTCATAATTTATAATATGTGCAAAAGATTGAAAAGTTTAAGTATCTGAGTGAATTATCGAAGGATAATTCACAAAAGTGACCAGAAAAAGTGAATAAAAAGTTATTGAATAGTCAAGGCACGAAAGAGTGCATTTGATCAAAATAACGTATAGTAATAAACAAAAGAAATAAATTAAAAGTTTTAAATGTTCAAAAATGGTTGCAATAAGATTGATTATGTTTGCCCTTAGCGATAAACAGGTAGTATGATTCTTGTTTTGGATATAATTGGCTAGCCATAGGGACACCTCTGTACCGCGGTGCAAGTCATGACGACTTGCTTAGCTATGGTTGGGATCTTTGATCTCCATAGCTTCTGTAAAAGTGTATCTGTATCTGTTATGTGAGACTTGATCTTTCGAGATCATTTCTCTATCTGCTACGTGGGACCTTTGGGTCCAGTCTCATGTATCCTTTGTGGAAAACCTGTTATATTGCATTAGGGGCACATTGAAATGAATAAATAAGTATTGCTTAATTGAATTGAATATATGAAAAGTTATAACGAAAACGATTCGTTTGAAAGAAAATGCAAAATTAAGATAAATCTGTAAATATTTCTGTAAAGTATAATTAGTAAAAAAAAAGAAAAGAAAGATTTTATAAGAATTCAGAATGTATTATATTTTTCGTGAAAAGGATAAATTTGATTAATTGGTATTTTTCGTACCAATTACTATTGTGAAAAGTGACAAATTTGAAAAATAATATTAATTTCATGTTTAAAGTTAAAAATAATGATTGTGACATTAAGTGAATTTAATGCTTATGAAATGTCTTTCTGAAAGAAAGGTTATTTAAAAAGTAAAACAATAGAAAGACATATGATTGACCGATGAGAAAGAAGTAAAAGACTTATGTCTTAATTAGTATTTAAACGAAAGTAATATATATATGAATGAAGGAAAGAAAATACTGCAAAGTGTCCCGAAATACTTATATCACTTTGCAATAAAGCTTAAAATCTATTAATTAGTAATGTATTTATTGGTTAAAAGTCGAAACAAAAATAAAAGAATAAATAGCAAGAAGTACAATTAGAGTTCAGACTGAATAATTGAACATTAAACAAGAATTTAAGTAATTTATTTTGATACTAGTAAAGGCACGAGTACCAATATGTATTGCTAACTGGAATGATCGTTAAATCGCTGTGGCTAAAGGATAAAACGAAGGTAGTGATAAAAGTAAAAGTAAAAGAGTAAATCTGATATTGATCCACCTAAAGAATATACTGCAAAGTAAAGTTAATAGTATTGCTAACTGGAATGATCGTTAAATCGCTGTGGCTAAAGGATAAAACGAAGGTAGTGATAAAAGTAAAAGTAAAAGAGTAAATCTTATATTGATCCACCTAAAGAATATACTGCAAAGTAAAGTTAGTAGTTCAGAAACAAAGACAAATGGTTATCAGAATACGAACTTAATAATGAGATTAGTCATAACTGAAATAAAAGGAATTATTTAATGAAATAAGAATAGTAGAAGCTTAAGGTGCGAAATTATGCTATTTCTTGGAAAATTCTTGGATTAATAGTCACCACTGGGTATATTTAATGCTCAGCACGTAGTGTTTACTGCGTGCAGGTTCTGATATATTCGGGAGCACAGTACATTGAAGGTCCAGATCGGAAGAGAAGATTTTTGTGTCAGTTTGTTTAAGCTTATGGCATGTATATACTTAGACTATTAAGGTAAAATACTGAATTGTATTTTGAGTGTATTTCATGATTGTTATCGAATGAATGATTGGTTTATATTATTGGATTGAAATTATCTTATATATGTTTTAAAATGTTTTTAAAGCTATCATTCGATTGGAAAGTTTTTGTGAAAAAAAAAACTTACGGTTTCGGTTTAGTCCGCATCGGAAAAGACTGTTATGAGTAGGGTGTGACAGTAACATCCAGTATTCGGGTCTTGTAACTGACAGGGTATAAAGTGTTACAATTTCTCCACAATTTCATTTAATTTTCTTGGGGTTTATTGTTTTTTCTTTTATCATGTTTTTCCACTCTTAAAGCTTTAATTTGCTCTCATTTTGGGGTTAGAATTTTTAATTAGCTAACATGCTCCCAAACAGCTCGATTCACATCTGTCAATATAATATTGCCATTTTTGAGTAAAGATAGCTCGGAGCTCCTTCCATTAACAGGCTCCTCACGATTCGCCATCCAAACTGAGGTTTTTCTAGTGGAAGAGGAGTCATTAAACCATATGCCCAAACAATAAGCATTATCCCCAATTGGGTAAAACACAACGGTGATATAGTGTCCTATTTTGTAAATCAATCCATTGAGAATTTAAATTGGCTATTCTAGTAAATGTCGAATAATATATAATTATATAAAAAGAATCATATTTTCATAAGTGGAATATCAAATCTTGATATTTTTCAATTTAATTAAAAGATATATAAATTGATTTCTTATGTACAAAACAAATGTACAATATGATAATTTTTAACTATTATTAATAAAAGGAAAATATTTTTGATAATTTTTTAAAAATGATTGGTAATTGTATTTGTTATCAGTTGATTGGTAATTGTATTTGTTATCAGAAAATTTGATTTTTTTTCGAGAAAAAAAGAAAAGGAGATAACTAACTGGAGAGATAAGTCCTATCTTTTTTTTGAAATAAAATGGACCAATTCATTAAAGCACCTGTTGAATACAAAGAGGAGGAGAAGAATAACTTACTCCTGAAGAAACAACAGCGGTCCTAGCTAAAATATGAGCAAAATCATTACCTGATCTTCTAACGAAATAAAAAGAGCAATCATTAAACTCAGAACTAGCAACTAAACAATCCTTAACAATACAACCAAAAGGCGATAAAGAAGCATAAGTTTTAGTTAAAGCTTGATAAAGAACAAGATTATCCGTTTCCATATGCAGGGTTTTTATCCCAATGGACTTCATCCATCCCAAAGCTTCTTTCATGGACATTACTTCAGCTAACAGCGGATCAAGTGGACACACAATGGATCCATGACCAGCAGCCACAAATCTACTCTGAGAGTGCCTACAAATCCAACCAAAACCAACACGATATTCTTCCGCAAAAATAGCAGCATCACAATTGCACTTGATGTAATTAATAGGGGGAGGAGACCAAACATCCAACACAATAGAGTCCATTGAGGAAGAAAAAGAGAACTTTTTTTGCTTAACCACCAGCCATTGAGTTAAATTGACCCTGGCCAGTCGAAGCACTGCCCCATTGCTCATTTGCTGAAGCTGCCAAACATAATTATTTCTTCTAAACCAGATTGCCCAAACTATAAAGAGAGCAAAGTAAAGATCATCACTCTGCAAAGAAGAAATCCAGGTAGATAAAATCTCAGGTACCGACTTATTGTCATCAAAGCAGATACCAAGAGAGCTATCATTCCAAATGCTTTTTACAGAAGGACACCCGAAAAACGCATGATGGATGGTTTCAGCATGTAGAGGAGAACAAAAAGGACAAGCTCAGCAATCAAGAGCCCGTCGTTGAAAGAGATTGTATCTTGTAGGTAGAACTCCAATCACACATTTCCACAAGAAGATACGAATTTTAGATGGAATGGGCAGATTCCAAAGTGATTGCCAAGGGAAAGAAAACTGAACAATAGACTGAGTGAAACCATGAATCAAACGGATAGCACTTTTAACCGAATAATTACCACTATTCTCATAGGGCCAAAATAGTGAGTCAGCAGAGGAGAGTCTGTGTAGAGGAATTCGAAGAATCTGATCCACATCTCTACTATTAAAGTGAGCCTGAATAACATCAATATCCCACCCACTACCTTCATTTGATAAAAGAAAGGACACCTTAGCATCAGCAAGACCAGGCGGAGGAAGTGAAGAGATCTTCGGATTCAAATTGTCAAGAAGCCAAGAATCTTTATAAACACTTATAGAGGATCCATTCCCGACACACCATCTGCTATTGTTGCATACCAAATCTTTAGCAGCCATGATACTTCTCCAAACATAGCTAGGATGTCTACCAACTTGAGCTTGATCAAAATCACAGTGTGGAAAATATTTAGCTTTTAAAACTCTAGCAACAAGAGAGTCACCTCTAGAAAGAAGACGCCATCTTTGTTTGCCCAATAGTGCTAAATTGAACTCATAAATATTGCGAAAACCAAGTCCTCCCAATTTCTTCGGGGCGCAAAGAGATTCCCATTTAATCCAGTTAATGCCACCAGCACTATTTCTATTGGATTGCCACCAAAATCTATTCAGCATCCGATGAATCGAATTGCAAATACCCCTCGGAATAAGGAACAAACTCATGATATAAGTTGGAATAGCTTGAAGGACTGATTTAATTAAAATTTCCTTGCCCCCTCCAGAAAGAAATTTATTTCTCCAACTATTGATCCTCTTCCATATACGATCTTTGATGAAGTTAAAGACTTGACTTTTATTCATACCCACAGTCATAGGCATGCCCAAATAAGACTGAACATGACGAGAAGCCGAAATACCCAAAAGATCACAAAAGAGTTGGCACATGAACGGATCCAAATTTTTACTAAAACCCAAAGAGGATTTATGAAAGTTTACCGTTTGACCAGAAGCCTTCTCATATAGATGCAAGCACTCTTTAACAGCAACTGCTTCACAAAGATTAGCTCGAAAGAACAAAAATGAGTCATCAGCAAACAATAGATGGCTAATAGCAGGGGCCCTTCGAGCAATTTTGCAGCCATGAATACTACCATTGTGCTCAAGCTTGGATAAAGCAGCAGATAAACCTTGCGAACAAAGGATAAATAAGTAAGGAGAAAGTGGATCCCCTTGCCTAAGCCTCTTTCAGGAACAATCGGACCCATAGAATAACCACTTGAGCAAACATGATAAGAGACAAATGACACACAAAGCATAATAAGCTTAATCCATTTTTCATGGAAACCCATCCTGCACATAATAGCTCTCAAATAGGACCATTCCATTCAATCATATGCTTTAGCCATATCAAGTTTAAGTGCAATATTGCCACTGGTACCCTTAGACTGACTATTCAAGTAATGCCCAACTTCAAAAGCTAAAAGAACATTATTTGTGATTAACCGACCAGGGATAAAGGCACTTTGTTGTTCTGAGATCACATCATCCAATAAGAACTTCATGCGATTAGCAAGCATTTTAGCCATAATTTTATAAACAACATTACATAAAGCAATGGGCCTATAATCAGTAATATGCTTAGGCAATTTAGCTTTTGGAATTAAAACAATGATAGTGTCATTCAAAACTATAGGCATCTCACCAGAATTAAGAAAATTCAAGATAAAATGAGAAACTTCAGCACCAATTAAATCCCATTGGGATTGAAAAAAACCTGGGTTGAATCCATCCGGGCCAGGAGCTTTATCGGGGTGCATAGAGAACAAAGCTTCCTTCACCTCTCCCACTTCAAAGGGTCGGATAAGCTCTTCATTATGTGTTGAAGAGATACATGGAATAACATCATCCAACTGGCTCATGAAGTCCCCTTTATCAGATTTAAATATGTGCTCAAAATATTGTTTAATATGATCTTGAAGACCTGCATCCCAGCGAAGAGAAATTCCCTCCGGAGTGGACAACGAAGAAATCAAATTCTTCTTCCTACGACTTGAAGCAAAAGCGTGAAAGAATTTAGTATTCATATCTCCCTCCTTAATCCATTGAATTTTTGCACGTTGCTTCCAATAGGTATTTTTCTGGTCAAGTAACCCCGCTAACTTCTCTTTTGCCAGCTTAAAACATGCCAGAGACCTAACACCTGTTCTAGGACGCAAGATGTTCAATTCTTCCTTACAAGCAGAAATGTCATTCAAGAATTTTCTCTTAGCTTTAACACCCCCACCACCCCAAAGAAATAGAACAAACAGCGAGCCTATCAATGAGAGGAAAAGAAGCTGTTTCAGCCCAACACCGAGAAAACACACCTGAAAAATCCTTATCTTTCAACCAGACATTTTCAAATAGAAACCTCCTATTACCAGATTGATAACTAGAAGAGGTTGCTAAAAGCAAAGCCATATGATCAGAGTTAACCATGCCAATATGCTCAATCCGACTGTCTGGAAAAACATTGAACCATGAATTTGAAGCAAGACCTCTGTCTAATCTCTCCCTGATCCATCCAGCATTGCCCCGGGATCTCTCCCAAGTGAACTGATAACCAACAAAACCCATGTCATGTAAATTGCAACTCTGCACCATGTCTTGAAAGTCATTCATAAGAGTCAAAGGATGAGGATTTCCCCCCTTCTTTTCAGAAGACGCAAGAAGGTCATTAAAGTCCCCCATAACACACTAAGGCCAAGAATTATCAGCAGCAAGCTGACGAAGAAGATTCCAAGACTGCTTCCTCAAATGCCGAACTGGATTCCCATAAAAACTAGTAAAACAAAAAATTTGTTGAGTGGTAGAAGAGACAAGTACATCAATATGAGAAAGAGAGTAAGAGCGTAGAGAAACTGAAATATCATTCTTCCAAAGCAGGGCCAAACCTTCTCCAGAATTATGACTACGGACCAAGAATTTCCCAGCAAAATGGAGCCGACTACACAATCGTTCAATCTGAGCTTGAGAAACCCGTGTTTCCATGAGAAAAATGAGAGAGGGGTGATGAGAGTGGACCGTTTCTACCAGTTCCAGAACTGCTTGGGTACGGCCCAACCTACAGCAATTCCAAGCAAGGGCTATCATGGCTTCGGGCAGGCCTGCATTGTAGGTCCTGCCACAATCATAGAAACATCTCCAGCTTCCTGATCCTGCCCTTCGTGGGAAGAAGAAGTCGGGTTTGTTACTGAACTGGTAAGTAAAGAGCGACATCGTTTATTATCTAGCAATAAAACGCAATCCTGCTCTGCGTTCAAGTAAGTATCTCTTTCATTTCCACCTGTTTTATTCTCATTGGTCATTATCGAATTCATTCCATGCACATGAAACAACGAATTCTTGGCAATTACCTTCCTTTCCATATTGGTTGCTTGAATTGAGGAGTTACCCAGCTGTGAAAATTCCAAAGACTCCAAGATTTAAGCATTCCTTCCCAAGCTAGGATTCTGCTGATTATGGTATCTCCTATCCTGTTCCGAAGAATTGCCATAATTTTCGGGATTAACTTTATCGGATATAATACCTACCATATTCGAGCGAAACCACCTCTCACCGGAGTAAGCAACAACCTTCTTTGCCGGAGCTCGAAAAAAGATTCCAAATTCATACTGATGAGTACTCAGGTCTACTTCAAATCGTCTCTCACAGAATTTCTCTTGATGCCCTATGATACCACAGAGAAAGCAAAAACTTGGCAATCGTTCATATTTGAAATTGATTAACACCCAGTCGCCCCCTTGTTTCTTCACTCTCATGGAAATCCGGAGAGGTTTCCTAATATCCAGAGTAACTCTAACACGCATAAAACTTTTCCAAGAACCATCAATACTCTTGGGATCGATTTTAACAAAAGACCCTAAGTGATTACCAATGTTTTTACCAATCCGTTCCGTCCAATAACCTATCGGTAGGCTATAACACTGCACCCAAAAATCCACTTCAAAGAGCTCCACATTATCAGGATTCAACCCTACCTCCATTTTCTTTAAAATCAACAGTTTTTGTTCAAAAGACCATGGCCCTTCATTAAGAACCAAATTCATATCCACAGGATGAAAAAATTGAAACATAAACAACTTTGGAGACAGTTCACAAATCTCTATACCTCTTCCAGGTTGCCATGCTTCAACCATGGTTGCCTTGAATGCAGCAACGTTGATGGATCTGTTGGAAACAATCCTCCCTATGAGACATAAATCAAGATCAATCTTCTCATCAACAAAGTCCTCATCATCGAACACAATCCCTTCTGCATCCTGATCCTCCAATGTAATCTTTTCACACCTCTGTGAGATATCTACTTCATTAGAGATAGAGGCCATTGAGAAGAAAACAAGAAAAACGAAAATCTAATAACTCAGGCAAACAGCGACAAGTTTGCAACTAAGGCAAGGAGAAAACTTGCACCTCAAGCAAGAGAGAAATTGCCCTTACGTAGAATCTTCAGTGTCCTTTTAATTATTTTTTTAGTTACAGTAGGAGATAAGTCCTATCTATTTTACCTTTCCCTATTTTAGGTCTTTGAAATCCAACTAATGAAGATGAAGAAGATAGCATCTCTTTCCCTAGTTTTGACTCCCTAATTTCTAAAAAATGTTGGGTGTAAAAAATTATTTTAATTCAAATGGTTAAAAAATCTTATTGTTTCTATATCTAAATGTAAGTGAGTGTACTCTTCAAATTTAAAAAAGGTGAAAGGTTTCATTAATTGACAATAATTGAAATGTTCGGACTTAATTTCGTAGTTTTTAAAAAAATTATTTTTAACTTATAACTATTTAAAATTTATAATTTATTAACTCAATTAATTTAAATTCGTATTAATTATATTTATAAAGATGGTAAAACGTTAATTTTTAAACATTTAATAATGCTTTATATTTCGAAATTCAATCTAAAATAAATGAATTAATTCTTATTTAATGATCACATTACTTCCAAAGAGAGTCCATGGATAATTTATATGATGTGTATAAAATGATAAATATTATGTTAATTAAAAAATTAGAAAAATTATCACGCTATATTTCATATGGGTATTCAAGGTTTATTGTTTCAGGAAAAAGAAAAAGGAATTATAGCATAAACTATCATATTTAAAAAAAAAAATTACAACTTACAAGCTTTTAATCCTAAAATAGGCAGAGTTGGCATTTGGTAACAGTTAGTTACATTGAGTATTTGCATTAGACGCACATGTTATTGTATCATTAGCGGTTTAATTAATAATAAATTATTGAAAGTGATTACAGCATTATTTTTTTCGTTTTTTTATTATCTACCACTTTAGAGTAAAATTTAAATTTTATTTATCTGTTATTTTCAGATATTTAATATAATTCAATTTATTTTTTTTAATAAAATTAAAATTAATTAAATTTAATAATTTAATTTTAATCATATAATTTAATAATTATTTTTTAATTTTAATAAAAATAATAAAAATTGCTGATAAAAAAATAAAGGAAGTAATAAAATGAAATTAACGCGTAATTATATAGATAGAGAAAAGTAAATGGTTTGATGGGGCCAGATCCACGGAAAAAGACAACGCCAACATTGTGATGGCAGAAAATTATTTGAGAGCGAGCAAACTAATTGAGAGAAAAAGGCAGAGATGAAAAAGGAAAAGGAGAATAAAACTTTGCTGAATGCGAAATTGGCACGACGGCTAACACTTTTCTTTCGGCTAACACATCATCCTGATTGTTTTTACTTTTTATTTGCTTATATTTGACTAGCTCTCCGCGTTGGGTAATTTTTTAACCATTAAAAATTTTCATGTTGGGTATTTTTAAATAAAACATTAATTATATTTCTATATAAAATAATATATAATTTCTTATTAATTGGACTAACGTGTATGTATTTTAATATAAACCAACATAAAATTTTTACTTCTTATATAATTATATTTAGGTAAAATCCGGTTGTGAAATTTAATGACGATGGTTTGAAGTCATAGAGAGCAACGTGGGCTTTCAATTAAAGCAAGGCAGCCTCTCTCTTATCGTCACTTTCTTTTTGCTATATCCCCAAGGTAATGATTTTTGATGTGGAATTAGGCTGTCCCACTGCTGCCTTCTACTTTGACTCATAATGAGTCGATGGATTCCAATACCCCATCCCCTTCATTTCAATATATATATAGAAGATTTTGATTTTAATTTTAATTTTTTATAGTATCATGCGACTTAGGAAGATTTTACCCATATATATATATATATATATCCCAAACCCACGAATATTATATGATTCATGTATAGAACAAAAATTAATTTAAAAATTTAAAATTTAAAAATCATCCATGCAAAATATTATCGAATGCGATACATATATTTAGTTAAATAAATTCGTATCTTACATCTCCAAGTGATAGTATGCCGTCTCTTTGATAATTCTATAATAATAATAATAATAATAATAATAATATGAAAGTTGTGAGTTCATCACATTTCAGAATTGTGACCATCAGTGGAAGAAAGTTCAGAATTGTAACCATCAGTGGATGAATATTGGGAAGCAAAATCCTTTATAATTTGAATCAAACCTTTCAAATCATTACTTCCCAATTCAAGACAGTCCCTGACAAGTGCGCCGTCCACCACCTCTATCTGCGCCGCCTCCGCCACCTCCTTCAAAGCCCCCCACCAATTCCAATTCAAATTATTTAAACTCTTTTAATAATTTATATACAACATATATACATTAAAAAAAACAAAAATCAAGCAAATTATCTTACCGATTCACCGAAAATTTTGAGAAATCTATGTAACACCGACTTGGCAATCCTAAAAATATTATTGTGATTTCTCGCAATCCAATAACCTCTCTCGACCTGCGATTCCGCCCGAGTCAACTTGCCTATTAACCTAGCCAACTCGTTCAACTCCAAAACCACGCCGCCGTCCACCACCTCTCTCTGCACCGCCTCCGCCACCTCCTTCAAAGCCCCCTACCAATTCCAATTCAAATCATTTAAACTCTTTTAATAATTTATATAAAACATATATACATTAAAAAACAAAAATCAAGCAAATTATCTTACCGATTCACCGAAAATTTTGAGAAATCTATGTAACACCGACTTGTCAATCCTAAAAATATTATTGTAATTTCTCGCAATCCAAGAACCTCTCTCGACCTGCGATTCCGCCCGAGTCAACTCACCTATTAAACTAGCCAACTCGTTCAACTCCGAAACGACGCCGTGCAGCTCACTGTAATCCGAATCACTCCAGTCATAGTTTTTCGCGTAATCCCAACCTACCGACAACCCCGCCTGCCAAATCCCTAAGCCTGAAAATTTTTCCACCTTCTGAGCAATTAACCTCGCGCGATCCGCGCCGGAGAAATCGCCGCGTGAGGCGCGTAGGTCGGAGACGCGTATAAGGAGCGAATGTGAGAGGAAGAGGAGAGTTCCGTACTGGGAGTAGGAGCGTAAAAACGGGGAGGAGGGGCTCGCGTTGGTTGTGGCGGTGAGCAGGAGGAAGATGAGGAGGACGGCGATGGGACGGGGGCAGAGTAGTGCCCTAACCCGGTGCATTGGTCGGCGGTGGATAGGCATGATTTAGGGGAAGAGTACAAATCCTGGGTCTGGGAATGAAGACAAATCTTGACGGGTCTAGATTTAGCTTTGCTTGGTTTGGATTTTGCAAAAGTAGCGTGCAACAAACAAAGCATTAGTGTGCCACAAACAAAGCATTAGATTCGATAAAGGCCCAAACCCAGAAAATAATACACACACATCCAACCTTTTAAAGCCCACCAAAACGACAAAAAATTTGGGGACTTTTTTAAATATAGTGTTTTTTTAATTTTTATTTTGAAAAATGATGTTTGGGTAAAAGTATTTGGGAAAGTGGGGTGTTTTTTCATTCCCGCAACCAGTTGTTGCGGGAATGAATCTCTCTCTCTCTCTCGTTGACCCAACCCCCCCTCCCTCTCTCTCTCTCTCTCTCTCTTTATCCAGCCCCTCCCTCTCTCTCTCTCTCTCTCATATATATATATATTATAATTAAAAATAATACACACGCATGCACTATATGGTCCGATCGTTGTTGTGCGTACAATCGGACACTAAAAATATGATGCTCATGATCTAATATTTATACAGTTTTTTTCTTTTTAGATAGAAATTCAAAGAGAAAAAAATACTTGCAATTAATTAAAAGGTACAGCCAATAATAAATTGGTCATGAAGAGTAAAAGATAGGCTTAATAGTAAAATAGTTCCCTTAATTTGAAATAATAACTAATAACCTTATCTTATTTTAATTTGTTAATACCTTTAAAATATTCGACACAATTTCAGTTATTGATTATTTTGCTCATAAAAATTTATTTCACTCCATTTTAATTCTCCCTTTGTTTCTTGTTGGAAACCTGTGATTTACAGGATTGACCCTAAAATTTAATTGGAGGTTGTACAAAGAATTTTTACGTAATGACTTATTTAATTTTATGAGCAAAATAGTCAATAACTGAAATTATGTCGAATTAAAATTTCTAATTAAAAAAATATCATGATATTAGCATATTATTGTATAACAAATAAATAAAATATTTTGTCTAATTTAATTTTGCTTTTTTTTTTTTAAATATGTTCACCATATTTTAAATTTTCAAAGATGAAATTAACAAATTAAAATAAGATAGGGTTATTAGTTATTATGACAAATTAAGGGAACTATTTTACTATTAAGCCTATCTTTTTCTCTCCAAGACCAATTTATTATTGGCTGTACCTTTTAATTAATTGCAAGTATTTTTTTCTCTTTGGATTTCTATTTAAAAGGAAAAAAATTGTATAAATATTAGATCATGAGCATCATATTTTTAGTGTCCGATTGTACGCACAACAACGATCGGACCATATAGTGCATGCGTGTGTATTATTATATATATATATATATATATATATATATATATATGAGAGAGAGAGAGGGAGGGGCTGGATAAAGAGAGAGAGAGAGAGAGAGAGAGAGATTCATTCCCGCAACAACTGGTTGCGGGAATGAAAAAACACCCCACTTTCCCAAATACTTTTACCCAAACACCATTTTTCAAAATAAAAATTAAAAAAACACTATATTTAAAAAAAGTCCCAAAAATTTGGACAAGGAGAAAGGTACAAAAATGCCTTCAAAATTATTTCGACGAGCTAAAATACTCCTAATGTTATTTTTGGAGCAAAAATACCCTCAACTCATAAATTCGACTCTAAAATAACTTTCCGTTTACATTCCGTCTGTAAATGAGTAACGATGCTGACGTGACTAGTTCCGTAGACAGATGTTTGGATGACGTGGCTGACATGTAAGGGACAATGTGCCAACTCAGCGCCATATGGAGTGGGATCTACATTGGAAAAAATATTTGAAAGCTAAGATCTTTGAATTCTACTTGTAAGAAAGATCTTTGCTTTATAATAGAATCAGTTCAAATGCTAAATATAGCTCTTAGTCTTCAAATTTTCGGTGACGCACACTCTGTTTTTCGGGAAATAAGGCTTGGTTCCGGTGATGAGAGATAAGAATCATCACAATAACCTTCTGGGTATAACGCATTTGTTAATAGAAAAATGGAGTATAGATGGAGAGAAACAGAGAAGCTACGAGAGTTAGTTAAGCTAAACGATGGCGTTTTTCTAATTAATTTTATCTTTTTTGTTATCTTTTTGCAGACTGCAGAGGATGATGGGCCGATGGACTTGCCGGAAATGGCGAGGCTACGAGATATAGGGATGGAAAAAAGATCGAGATCGAGATCGGGAATGGGATAGAGACAGAGACCGAGATAAAGACCATGACAGGGACTGTGATCGTGAAAAAGAGAGGAACAGAGATGGAGATCGGATGAGCAGTAGGGGGAAGAGGAGAAGAGCAGATGAGCAATGGGTAGTTTTATGAGGATGCTTCCACCAAATCCCTCATCACTATCTTCTTTGTCTTTATCTAATCATCAACATCGGAAAAGCAACCCACCACCAACTAAAGTTTACAAAGCCACTGCGCCTGCTGTGGTGGCAACTCCTTGGAAAGCACTGGATGAGATGATTGGTGTGGCAGTGCCTAGAAAAGCTCGGTCAGACAGAGAGAGAGAGAGAGCGCTTTCTGAGACTTTGCTGTTTGGATTCTCTTTCATTGGTTTCTTAAGTTTCTGGTCCCTTTCTCTTTCATCAAAAATCATCTTACCCATATGCGAAAGGTAGGGCATAAATTAATGGCAATTTTCAACAGAGATGAAATTATAATCATAAGCAACTGCAAAGCACTAGCTCTTCAAATCAAATCACGCGAAACTGTCATTCAAAACTAAGCCAAACGGAATAAAAAACCTCATAAAATCAACTTATATACAGTAAATGCATACTAACAAATTCCAAATAAATAATCACTCACAATTATCAAACGAACAATCCAAGACTGTGATTTTGAGCTGCTAGAAACCCAGCTCAAGCTCTCCTCAAAGCTACTCAGGATTATTTGTTCGAGATTGAGTGGATCGGTCAGTACACCAGCCTAATCGGCCTCGCCGGTCCAGTAACCGGAGACTGAGATATCGACGGCGATTGAGAGGGGAAGTCTTGAGGAGAGGAATCACCTGCTGTTTCTCTCCCTAAAGATTTTGAACATCTTGGTGTTGAGTTGGCATTGGTTTTTTTTTCATGTGGGTCCCAAGCGATATCACACGCTGAGCTAGCACATCATCCCTTACATGTCAGCTACGTTATCCAAACACCTATCTATGAAACTAGCTACATCAGCGCCGTTATCCATTTACAGACGGAATATAAATGAAATATTATTTTAGAATCAATTTTATGAGTTGAGAGACATTTTTGCTATAAAAATAATATTAAGGACATTTTAACTCCTCCAAGATAACTTTAAACGCATTTTTGTATCTTTTTTCTTTGGACAAAACAGCAAATTAAATGTCATGTTTAATTAAAAATTTTGTATTCAAATACTGAATATAAAAAGCTTTAAAGCATTTAAAAATAAATATTTTACCTAATTTATGAATATGTCTAGTACATATATGTTTAAAAAGCGATCGATATAAATATATTTTTACACATATATTTAAAACCAACCTAATGAAATAAATACAAAATGCAAAATATCTCATATTATTTAAGAGTTTTGAGTTTAGTTTAGCAATTGAAATTAAGTAATAACAAGTTGAGATTGGTCAATAAATTTAAATTGGAAGTCAAACATCTAACCTTTCCCAAGGAAAGAGTCGTCTGTATAGACACAAGAAAAAGAGAGACTAATTTAATTAGGATGCCAAAAATAATATATTGAATTTTGTAATGGCCTACAATTGCATTCACATTTTCTTTTTAATTTTTTATTTTCGTAGTCGAATCCATGTGCATCACTTATGGTGCAATTAATAAGGATGATATTATTTTTTTGAGGGAGATTATTATTAAGCGTTATTTTTTTTTTTAAAAAAAAGGATATTAATAGTTACTTTAAGCCCAAATCCTTTGGCAAAAATACATCTTTTAACCCTTGCAGGCTTACAAAAAATATGTTATCTATTATAAAACTAATTAAAATAAAGATATATCTGATATAAATGAAAAATTCTCTTATTCATGATCAATACTAAATAATTACAGTACGATATTTATAAGTATAAAATAGAAAAAATAAACTTATACTAGAATTGAGAGAATGATGAGTTTGATAATCATCCAAATAACTGATAATTATCACAATACTTTTCCTTGGATGATTATACATTATGAATATACCTCGTTAAAACCTTGCTAAGAAAAATTCAATGGAATAACAACTTAGCGAAAGAAAAAGAGTACAATATTCATAAGTAATTTACTTCTCTTAAAAAATACAACAATTATAACATTTTTTTAAGTTTATGCATTTTGATACAGCGCACATACTTTTTGAAAATTGAAGTCGGTAAAACTTTAGTGAAAAGATCTGCTGGGTTGTCACTTAAGCGAATTTTACAGACATCAATTTGACCATTTTTCATGAGTATAGAAAAATTTTGATGAAATATGTTTCACCTTTGATTTGTGTAATACACGTTGTATTATCCTCGTATAATATTGTTGGTTTGTCATCCATCATTAATCCACATGCTCCTTTAATATGTTAAATCATGATCCTTAACCATACACATTCACGGCTTGCTTTATGAATAGCTAAAATTTCTGAACGGTTTGATGAAGTAGCACTGATAATCTATTTTACATATCTCCATGAAATAATAGTATTACCACATGTCAAGACATAACTGGTTTGTCATTGAGCTTTATAAAGATCAGAAAGATACCCAACATCAGCATATCCTACTATTTCTAACTTTGATTCCTTTGAAAAAAATAAACCCAGATTAGAAGAGCCACGAAAATAAAGTAGGATATGTTTCAACCCATTCCAAGGCCTTTGAGTGGGAGCAGAGCTAAATCTTGCTAACAATTACCTACAAAAGCTATATCTAGTCTATTGTTATTTTTAAAATATAAAAGTGCATCCATTATACTAAGATATGGTACTTCGGGACCAAAAATCTCTTTATTATCTTCTTATGGATGAAAAGGATCTTTCTTGACATCAAGAGAGCGAACAACCATTGGAATGCTCAGTGGATAAAACTTATCCATGTAAAATTGTTTTAAGATTTTCTTTCAAAAATTGATATTTTTTCTATTAAAAGATCGTCACGCTTCTGGCGGACTTTAAATTCATTAATAATATTATGAATTTGACAAACAGTAAAAAATTATTGCATTCATTTATAAGAAAATGTGTATTTTTACAATCCATTATAATAAATGTCATAAAATAAATCATATTTTACGACTTTATTATTTATTACATAAATATCAATTGTACTCTTTTGGCATTATATTTTTCAATATTTTGTACTACAGGTCCAAAAATTCATATTGAATGTAATTAATATATGTATTTTTCAATAGATTTAATTTTAAAATCCTCAATATATTGAAAATATCAACATCAATATTTGTATATAGAAATGTTGACAACTTTATCCTTTTCGGTTTCTTTTAATGACAAATAACATATTGAGATCTTATATTTAATTTCAGGTATCTAAACCAATTCTAGGGTTTAAAAATTAATTATGTCATAGGTCTTTTCAAAAGTACCCGCCTCCATAATATGACAATATGAATTTATTTGCTCCTTGGCATTTAAAAATTGTATTCTTATTTGAAACTGAATAATTTACCTTACAAAGCAAATTGTCCTAGTATGACATTATTTTGAATTGAAAATCCTCTGGGACATAGTGTAGTAGTAAATAAGGTATATAGACGGTGTCCTATTAGTGCCCGGGGATATATATTCCTGGCAAACCTTATTGAGTTACCCTTCCACGAGTTTGATGTAATTCTGAGGATGGATTGGCTATCCGCCCATCAAGCGACTGTTGATTGTAAAAGAAAAAGAGTCACATTAAAGCTTGAAGATGATCGAGAGATTATAGTGGTAGGTGTGAGGTATGATTATCTGGCTGATGTGATATCTGCCACTGCAGCTAAGAGGTTGATCAGAAAAGGGTGTGTAGCCTACATGTTTTATGCAGTGGAGGCAAAGAAAGGTAGCCCAAAAGTGTCAGAAGTGCCCACTGTCAGAGAATTTCCAGATGTGTTCCCTGATGAATTATCAGGTTTACCACCTGACAGGGAAGTTAAATTTTCTATTGATGTTACGCCAGGCACTGCACCTATATCCATTGCTCTTTACAGAATGACGCTAGCAGAGTTAAAGGAATTGAAGATTCAGCTACAAGAATTGCTTGACAAGGAATTTATCAGATCTAGTGTTTCTCCCTGGGGAGCACCCGTCTTATTTGTTAAAAAGAAGGATGGGACACTCAGGCTATGCATTGACTATAGAAAACTGAATAAAGTCACCATAAAGAACAAATACCCCCTTCCTCGCATTGAAAATTTGTTTGACCAGCTGAAGGGAGCAGGTGTATTTTCAAAGATTGACTTGAGATTAGGTTATTATCATATGGGAGTAAAAGCTGCAGATGTGCCTAAAACTACTTTTCGTACTCGGTATAGCCATTATGAAATTTTGGTCATGCCATTTGGACTTACAAATGCACCGGCTGCCTTCATAGATCTGATTAATAGGGTTTTTCATCCTTATCTGGATCAGTTTATAGTGATTTTTATCGACAACATTCTGGTATATTCTAAGACGTGAGAGAAACATGATAAGCATCTACGAATTGTTCTGCAGACTCTGAGAGAGAAGCAGTTGTACGCTAAGTTCAGTAAATATGACTTCTGGCTGAATGAGGTATCTTTCTTAGGCCACGTGATTTCTGCAGAAGGTATTAAAGTGGACCCATCAAAGATTGAAGCAATTCTCCAGTGGAAGCCACCTATAAATGTGACTGAAGTGAGAATTTTTCTGGGGTTAGTCGAATATTGCAGGAGGTTTATAAATGGTTTCTCCACTATTACAGTTTCACTGACTCGACTGTTACAGAAGAACACCAAGTTTGTGTGGACTGACAGATGTCAAGAATGCTTTGATAAACTTAAAATTATGTTAACAGAAGCTCCTATTCTCACTCAACCCGAGTAAGGATTTTGTGATCTACAATGATGCCTCCAGGAATGGGCTAGGCTGCGTTTTGATGCAGGAAGGCAAGGTAATTGCTTATACTTCTCGACAGCTCAAGATTCATGAGAAGAATTATCCTACTCATGACATGGAGCTAGCAGCTATTATTTTTGCATTGAAAATATGGAGGCACTATCTGTATGGAGCAAAATGTTATATTTATACTGATCACAAGAGTCTGAAAATATTTACTTACTCAGAGAGAGCTTAACCTCAAACAGAGGCGCTGGTTGGAGTTGATTAAAGAGTCTGATTGTTTTATCGACAACCATCCAAGAAAGGCTAACGTGGTGGCTGATGCACTTAGCAGAAAATTCATGACAGGTAATGTAAATGGTTTCAAATGAATTGATATAAGTAAGTGATATGTGTAATTGATTTATAGTATTGTTTGTAGCTCTTCGAGCTTTGAATATTAGTTTGAGTATGGCTTCAGACGGCGCTTTGCTGGCGAAAATGCATTTGAAACTGGACTTCGTGTATCAAGTGAAAATAACTTAGAAAGAGGATGATCGACTGAAAACTATTATGATAAAGTTAAAGGATGGCAATGAAGGAGACTATTCCTTAAATGAAGATGGAAGCCTTTGCTATAAGAAAAGACTCTGTGTTCCAGACCAGGAAGAGTTGAAGAAGGATATCCTTATAGAGGCACACCATAGTAGTTATGCTATGCATCCTGGAGATAACAAGATGTATCAGGATTTGAAATCTTACTACTGGTGGCCAGGAATGAAGAAAGATGTGACAGAGTTTATGAGTAAATGCTTGATATGTCAGCAATTAAAGGCTGAGCACCAGGTTCCTTCTGGATTACTTCATCCTATTTTGATACCGAAGTGGAAATGGGACAAGGTCACTATGGATTTTGTCACAGGATTGCCTATTACTCAAAAAAAACATGATGCTATTTGGGTGATTATTGATCGACTCACCAAATTTGCTCATTTCTTGCCAGTCTAGATGGATTATCCTTTGACCAGATTAGCAGAAATTTACATTAATGAGATAGTGAGACTTCATGGAGTACCATCATCTATCATTTCAGACAGGGATCCTAGGTTTACCTCTCATTTCTGGAAGAGTCTACAAGAAGCTCTGGGTACAAGGCTCCATTTCAGCACAGCATTTCATCTCTAGTCAGATGGTTAGTCAAAGAGGGTAATTCAAGCACTAAAAGATATGCTGCGATGCTGTGTACTAGAATTTGGTAGCAATTGGAAAAAATATCTGTCTCTTATAGAATTTTCCTACAACAATAGCTATCAATCCAGTATAAAGATGGCTCATTTTGAAGCTTTATATGGAAGAAAATACAAGACTCCTTTATGTTGGACCGAGTTAAATGAAAAGAAATTGATTGGGTCTATTTGATTCATGATTTAGAAGAAAAAGTACGAATTATCAAAGGCAGATTGAAAGAAGCCATGGATCAACAGAAATCTTATGCAGATCTGAAGAGAAAAGACATTAAGTTTCAAGTCAGAGAGAAAGTTTTCCTAAAAGTATCTCCATGGAAGAAAATCTTGAGATTTGGCAAGAAAGGGAAGTTAAGTCCAAGTTTTATTGGGCCCAATGAGATACTTCAGCTAGTAGGTCCAGTAGCTTATCGATTGAAGCTACCTTCAGAGTTAGAAAAGATCCACGATGTATTCCATATGTCCATGCTCAGAAGGTACAGATCTGACCCTAACCATGTCATTACACCAGCAGATATTCAAGTACAACCTGATATGACTTTTGAAGAAAGGCCAGTAAAGATTCTGGCTAGGGAGATTAAACAACTAAGAAACAAACAGGTCCCATTAGTGAAGGTCCTATGGCACCATTACAATGTGAAAGAAGCTACTTGGGAACCAGAAGCAACCATGAGACAGTATTATCCTCTACTTTTGGAATCAGATAAATTTCGAGGACAAAATTTGTTTTAGTAGGGGAGAATTGTAATGGCCTCAACATCGGACTGATCGTAAATAGTACTTTCTGACAGTGAATCGTGTCTCCGGACTGAAAATGACACCTGAAAGTGAAAAATATTTTATTGAACTATTGGAAAGTACTAGTCACGGGTAGTTCAGAATTAAAATTTGAAGTAAATTTGAGGTCAAATAAGCCTCTGAAAGTCAAAAGAACGAAAATCTAGATAATTAGGGTTTAGGGTTTTTAATTGAGTTTTTGGTTGTTTTGGCTATTAAAAATAGCAAATGAAGTCTAAAAATTATTAAAAATTACATATGTGCCTAAAATAATATGTAGATTATTTTGGTAACACCGATATTTTTGATTCGGACCGATAAAATTAAATTGAACCCTAAATAAATTTTGATTGGGCTTAAATTTTAAGTATAGCCTATTTTTAATATGTTATGAATATTGAAATCAAAATTGAAGAGAATTGAAGTTGGAAAGTAGGAAAAATTAATTATCACCAATTATCGGGTAATTATCGGGCTTAAACAATTAAATTGTTCAAGCCCAAATTAAGTCCAACCCAAGGCCCAATTTGAAGACCTATATAATCCCTTCCTCTCCAGAAAACTCTAGCAAAAACCTGTGTCTTCTTCAGCTCCCTTGGTGGCCGAACTCCCTCTCCCTCATTTTCTTCTCTTTTTCTTTTAATTCTTCACTAAATATCACCAAATTAAAGCCTAAAAAAGTGATTTCAGCCTCTCTAGAATACCCTTGCCAGCTCTAATATTTGATTCAAGGAAGAAAATCAAGAGAAATCAAGGGTTAAAGTTTAGGTGTCAAAGTTAGGTAAGTGAATTAATTGATTTTAATTTGGTTTTTAGGTACCTACTACTAGTTTTGGGTGCTTAGAGTTCATTTTGCTGTTAATTTTAGCATTTGAGGCCAAAATATTTGAGTTTACATTGATGAAAATTTTGGCCTATGAAGGAATTCAAGAAGAGGAGCAAATCTCTCAAGCCAAAGGCAAAGGAAAGGAATTCTAGGCAATGATAATCAATATAAAAAGTTGTGTGACTAATTAATCCTTTTATTTTCCTATTAATTAAGTGAATTTCCTTTAGGTTTCTTAAGAATAATTCCGTATATTGAGGTATAATTGAAAGAAATGTTACATTCATGTATTTAAGACTTATATATGCTTATTAGAGACCTTAAATGAAGTTAAAAGAATTTATATGGTGGAGTTGTAGTGTAGGCGGAATGGTATTTCAAAAGAAATTAATGTAATTTTGAGTGATTTTAGTGATTTTAAGCTTTCTAATGTTAATACTAATGTAAATTAATAGCTATGAATTTTTATAGAATTTATGGGAATTAAATGAATATTTTCAGAATAAATTTTAGTTAGGTATTAGTTGAAAAATGTGAAATTTGAATGAATTATGGCATAATTTATAGATTAAATGGTGAACTATTGTGAAATGATCCATAGATTATGTAAAGAAGACTAACTATAATTATAAGGCACTGATACTATATTGACAAGGAATGAAAAGTAAGAAAAAGAATGGAAGATTAACTAATAAAAGGAAAATTAAGAAAATTTGTGCCCTTAGAAAGAGTCAGAAAGTAAAACCTAGTTCAGGATATAATTGGCTGGCTATAAGGATATATATACCGCGGTGTAAGTCATGGCGATTTGCTTTACTATGGTTAGATCGTTGATTTTCATAGTATATATATCATACATACTGTCATATGTTCATATGTTATATGAGGGATGATTCTTGGAGGTAATTTCTTATTCTATTGTGGCCCTATAGGGTTTACATCCTGCATATTCGGTCTGAGAATTTTCTGTTGTGGCCCTATGTGGTAATTTCTCATTTTAATTTTAATTATTTATAAAATATTATATTTTAAAATTAAAAAAAAATCGAAAAACAAAAATCCCCGCAGGACAGAAATAGGAGAAATTTCCTCCTCAATATTGATGACAGGGCAAGGAATCTCCGCCATTGGCGGGAGAGCAAGTGGAAGAAAATTTCCCGGCCCCATCCCACTCCATGATCACCCCTATTTCCTCCTCTCTCTCTCTCTCTCTCTCTCACGGAAGAAGAGACTTTTAAATTTTTTTTTTCAATGTTTTTAAATTTTATGCCACGCAAGCTCCATGTAAGATATTTTTTACCTTTTTAATTTGTTGACTGAATTGTTAACTAGGATAGAAAGTATTAACATGTCATTTCATAATTGGACGCCGTTAAGTCCGTTTATCACATGTACATTCCATCCATTTGAGGAGTATTAACGCACTTTTTTATTAAATTAATGGAAACAATGGGCTCAAAAGAAATTCATAGGTAAATTTACCCCATTTTCAATAGTTTGAGGGCAAAAATTCACCTAACCCCTAAAGAAAAACAAAAGGTTTAAACCTAATAATTCTATAAAAAAATAAATTTTAAATCTAATAATAATACGAAAATTGTGAGTTGTTGAGCTAAATTCTGATCCATTACCAAATATTTTCTAGACTCAGTTAATCGTTATTGATACAATATTTAGTTTGAAGCTAATCTTAGGCAGATGAAATTATGTACCCGTTTAAGGCAAATAAAATTAATGGACCGATTAGGCAGATAAAATTTAAGAATTAAAGACAATTAAATAGAGCTAGCAAGTCAACGATGAGAGTTGGAACTCCATCTGATGAAATGGCTTAAATTCCAATTCCATTCCCTCTTCTCCTTTCTAAAAATAAATAAAAGTCACAAAATTAGACCCGATCCGCAAACCGGATTCAAATCCGCACAATAAGTTTTATCTATGTTTTCCTTTACCAGATAAAGTCATGAATCTATTGACATCATCAAACCTCATCATCAATAGCTCCATATACAATTCCGTCAACCCAACCTATTAGCAGATGCCAATAACTTTTACATTGCTAACAATTCCTTCAAATTTCGTGTAAAAATAACAAAAATGTCATGTAAATTAAGTTCCATCTACAAATGAATTCTACATAAATCCATCAAAGTTCAGAATTGTAACCATCAGTGGATGAATATTGGGAAGCTAAATCCTTTATAATTTGAATCAAACCTTTCAAATCATTACTTCCCAATTCTAGACAGTCCCGTAAAAGTCCGCCGTCCAACACCTCTCTCTGCACCGCCTCCGCCACCTCCTTCAAAGCCCCCTACCAGTTCCAATTCAAATTATTTGAACTCTTTTAATTATTTATATAAAACATATATACATAAAAAAAAAAAATTCAAGCAAATTATCTTACCGATTGACCAAAAATTTTGAGAAATCTACGTAGCACCGACTTGGCAATCCTAAAAATGTTACTGTAATTTCTCGCAATCCAAGAACCTCTCTCGACCTCCGATTCCGCCCGAGTCAACTCGCCCATTAACCCAGCCAACTCGTTCAACTCCGAAACGACGCCGTGCAGCTCACTGTAATCCCAATCCTTCCAGGCATAGTTTTTCGCGTAATCCCAACCTACCGACAACCCCACCCGCCAAATCCCTAACCCTGAAAAATTTTCCACCTTCTGAGCGATTAACCTCGCGCTATCCGCGCCGGAGGAATCGCCGCGTGAGGCCCGTAGGTTGGAGACGCGTATGAGGAGCGAATGTGAGAGGGAGAGGAAAGTTTTGTACTGGGAGTAGGAGCGGAAAAAAGGGAAGGAGGAGCTCGCATTGGTTGTGGCGGTTATGAGGAGGAGGAAGATGAGGAGGACGGCGATGGGACGAGGGTAGGGTAGTGTACTAACCCGCTCCATCCGTCGGCGGTCGATAGGGAGGATTTAGGGGACGAGTACAAATCCTGGGTCTGGGAATGAAGAGAAACGTTAACGTGGACGGTCGAGATTTAGCTTTGCGTTGGTTTGGATTTTGCAAAAGTAGTGTGCAACAAACAAAGCCTTAGATTGGACAGAGAACCAATTACGGACCATCGCTACATTAAAGGCCCAAGTCCAGAAAATCATACACACACCCAACCGTTTAAAGCCCACCAAAACTAGCAATTCAAACGTATAATATAATAAGACTATGGCTAAGATGACTTAATTAATAAACAGATAAAAATAGTTAAAATAACAGAACCGTCAATTTAAAAAAAAAATAAAAAAATTACATCCTATATCATTTTTTTAACTCTAAATTTTAAAAATACAACCATCTATTAAACATGTTTAAAAATATTTTTTTTTAATTTTTCATTTTTAAAAATGTTTTTTTTCTTATTTTAAGCCCTAAAACGATGGGTACCCATTTCTTCTGTTCCTGTTATTCTCACTCAATATTACGATCTTCATCACTTTCTTAGTTTCTGTTCTTCTTCTTTTCTTTATCGATTCACTCGATTCCTGACTATTATTACAATCACCATCTTCTCGCCGCTTCTTGCTGCTTATCGCCGCTTCTTGCTGGTGAGTTATTACTTTCTTTGTGTTTTTGTTTTTCGATTGATTATTTTGATCTAAGTTGTATTTTGCGACTTAAATTTTGCATTATTTGTGAGGGATTAATGGTGTGTATGTTGGAATCATTTTGGATTTTGAGATTAATGTATGTTGTGACTTTATTTGATGCATTTCTTTGATTGAAAATGCATCATCTCTGGTTTTTGTATTTTATATTCTTTCTGCTTATTGGTTTTGTTGATTTCTAATTTTTCATCTTTTGAAATGATCTAATGGCGTCCTCTGTTCGGTTATCGAACAAGTTTTGTTTCGCTATAAAATCGTTACATTCCAGTTGTTTCGTAAAATATGGTTCGAACGAGTGTGCTTTTTTTAGGTGAATCGGTCGCTCTTCTGTGTCTAGTAAATTTGTTTATATTCTTTCCTATGTTGTTTTATTTTGGATTATCAATCATTTGGCAGTTAGGGTTACAAGAAGACGATTCATGTTTCTGCTTTTTTCATTTTTCACTTTAGAGCTTTCTCTCAGCCCCAACATCTGAAACTTTCTTTTGCTCGCTCAAGCTACGGTTCACGTTTTTGCTTATATGGGCTTTTTTATTAATATGTCGATGAGCAATGTTTCAGTTTTTATTGAATTAGAGTGGTAAACTGGAGCAGTGTGTTTTTATGCTATCAGTTCATGTGATAAATCAAATCTTTATGACTAGGAGATGGAATTCTAATTCTTGTATTTTTTTGGTGAAACACTTACGTGTGTATGTGTGTTTTTAACCAGTCACATGACCTATTCAAGTTAGTATTTTGTTAGTTGATTGCTTTGTTAAGTTTTTATTCCTTACCCTTTATTTACCGGTACTGAGGGACTGGTGTTTTGTTAATTGATTGCATGAAGAACACGAATAAAAATTATATGAATAGCTATTATGTGAAATGTACTCAATGACCATGTAGCAGAATTTCTTGTTGAATTAAGCTAAGGTCTTACATTATGGGCTTTCTGGCCTTCTCATTTCCAAAAACTAATATAATCATGTGATTCATGTCCAAGGGATAAGGTCTCTGGAGGTTAGATATGAAATTTTGTTATTTTGATTCATTAGTTCTAAGACACTCTTTTATAAACTTATTGCTTCATTGTATAATTGTGACTATTATGCTATACATTTGTAGTGCCTATAACATATTTTCAATTTTAGAAATTTACAGAAATACTACATTACTCATCAGATGTTATTGTCCTGATTTATTTATATTTATACTTTTGAAGCACATATAACCTTACACAAATCTATGGACAGCTTTTGCTTATGTAGGATTTTTATGATGCTTACTATTTTTGCTTACTTGCATCAGCTGAATGGCAAATTGCTTTTCCTGTTCGGTTCTATCTTTGAATTTAATTTCCATTTTTTATTTGCATAAGCTCAATTTTCATTGTGGTTTTTTGCAACTGATTTTGTTCTTCCAGTTTTCTTAAGAACAAAACTAGTCAAAATCAGTGATATTATGTACAAGGGTGATATGTATATATTCTCTTAGTTTTTTCTTGTCTCAATATTCCAATGGTTTACAGTGGATCTTCTTCCGTGATTCTTTCTTGACTACCTTCAGCTTGACTATTTTGTGGGACTGAGCTTAGATCTCAACATATTTATTTTGTTCAGACTTGTTGTAAATGGGACGTACTTCTGAAATTTTGGGTAAGTTGAAGAAGCCTGAAGACAAGAAGATTATGGAGTCAAATTCTCAAGATTCATCAAATAGGAGAAAGAGGAAAATAGATAATAACAAAGGAAAATCCAGTAAACAGTTGAAGAAGGGGACTTCACCTAATACAAAAAGAAAAATTTTACAAGATGAAAATTTAAAGAGAATTTCTAAGAAATTAAAGATTGTATCCAAGGAGAATAAAGATTTAAAGGTACATTTATAACTTATGTTTTTATTTTTTTTATTTTGATTTTTTTCCGTTATTCAAGTTTTTTGAGCAAAAATTTATTGAAATACAGTTGTTTTAATGGTATAAAATTGTTAAACCTTTTGTAAAATCTAATCTAAAATCTTTATGCAAGCATGTATAACTGGTATACCATGCTGTATACCAAATTTCAGAATAAACATTATCTTATAAAATTTGCTGAGTATTTCATAGAGAACAAGGAGATTCCAGTGCAAGAATTTAATATGGAAGTCCATCGAGCTAGATTGGAAATATCTTTATATCATCATGGATTGACAAAGCAGGAGCAAGATGTTAAGAGTGAGTCTGAAGCACCTCATAGAAGACCTAAATTGAAAAAAGTTTCAAAATATTATAAAGGAGAATTTATTGTAACTTTACAATTTGTATATATGAAACAACATTTGTAAATATTTTATCAAATGTTAAAAAGTTAAAGTTCAGTGATTGTTTTACTGAATACATGAACACTAATAAAGTTATATTGTAGAAGGTTGACAGGTAAAGAAGATCAAGATTGCTATCACTAAGACTAGGTGGTATACCAAAATTTAGGAGACAATTTTAATTTTAGATTTTGGTATACCCGACGATATACCAGGTATACCGTCTAGTATACCAAAATCAGAAGATAATTTTAAATCTAAATTTTGGTATACTCGGCGGTAAACCAGGTATACCGTCCGATATACCAAAATCCAAACTTGAAACTCTTATGTTTTTTTTGGTATACCATCTGATATACCCGGCATACAGCCCGATATACCTAGTATATCAGGTGGTATGCCAGGTATACCATTGGGTATATCAATTTAAATAAATTAAAATTATATTTTACATTTGAAAATATTAAATGGAACATTAATAGACATTTTTTAACTATTAATTAAAACAAAAAATGGAATACAATTTTATGATAAATGAATAAAAAAAGGAAATTTTTTTAATTGTATATATTTCAATTAAGTTTTTTTTTTTACTTTTTGTGTAAAATAACAATATTATCTAATTGATGGTATGCCTAGCATACCAGTTATGTATTTAAAAAAAAAAAGAAAAAATCATGTCTATTTTGCAGCATTTCTGCACGTCTTTCGATTATGTCCAAACTCTCTACATTTTTTGCTTCTAACTTTCCTTCTATATTCCCAACCTGATTTCATTCTTCTTTTTTTAGGTCTTCCTGCTTCTTTCAATTGGTGGTAAGACCAATTCTCCATCAGCTTCAATAGGCATATAGTTGAAACTTTAGTAGCACTTAATAATACATATAGTTGGCTAAGAATGATAACAATCATAGAAATTAATTAACAGTGAAAGTTTAAAAGCATTCATACCATTTTTAATATTGAATAGAAGTTATTTTTTCTACAATTTTGGGAAAAAAACATTTAAAGGGAGAGAGCAGAGTCATCATCTTCATCAAGAGAAGAAGTGTAGACAATGTAGAGAGACCAAATCAAAGCAAAGACACCAAGAAGGATCCAACCCATAATGTTATTACTTAATCCAAATGGAAGTCCAATCCCTTCTGTGCTCATTCTCTCATCCACCAATGCCATGGCTGGTCCTGCTGTTGTTCCCATTGCTGCTGCTGCTGCCATGCTGCTCTTCTTCTCCTCACTTCTTGCTTTTGCCTTCTTCTCTATGTTGCACCTCACCCTGTTGCCCCCTTTTCTTCCCATCACTAGCAACCCTATATCCACCAATACTTAAATCATTCGTAACAAAAGGATTATGTTATCATAAATAATCTTATTATACATGTTCTCCTAATTCATAACTGCAATATTTCGATCAGAGCATCTGGCTAAAACTTTCATCCATTAAAGATTCATTGGCAGCTGACAAGCGTTATTAACCAATAATGAACTGTTATAACACTACTAATCATTCCATAAGTTAGGTGTGTTGAGTTAGGCTTTCAATGGATGTTTAGAGATTTAGACCTCAAAACACTACAAATCATTCACCTACGATGAGTTTTAATGCTACAAGAATTAAAAGTAATCTTCAATTGCCGGTGGCACAACCAATAGACTAATTACAAGTTGCACATAATCATATGATCAATAAAATGATATTGAGAAATTAATTATATTTTAGTAAATTTTATCATATCAAAAAGTTCATATTGGTATTTTGTCAAACATTCTGTATGCAACAATTAAAATGTAAGTTTTATCATAGAGAATTGTTGAATGTCAGTAAACTAGATCAATAGCATAATTTTAATTATTGATATATTATTCTAGTAAAGCTAAATTGCACTGGTTTTGCAGGTTTTGGGCACTCCAACACGGTAGGAAATAAGGTGCATGAAACCAAATTATACAGAGTATAAATCTCATCGGATTAAAGCACATTATTCACTACGATTCATCCTGAACCTTCACTCACCTAATTTCCTCCAGCAAAACTTAAAAAAAAAAAAGCAATTAGATGCAATAATGGTTCGGCGCAAATTAGCAATAACTAACAAAAATAAATAATAGTTCAAAAATTGATGATAAAAAAAGAAATAAAAAAGCATGAAAGTCACTGTACAATCGTTTCACATCATTAGAAGAAGCTGCACTTTGAAGGTACCTCTTATTCTCTTCACTCAATCGGGTTGGAGCAAAGCTGAAGCAATCGCCCACCCACCCAACCAACTAATCGATCGGAAAATTCGTGGTACTTTTATGATACTCTGTATTATCAATGGCCAACTCCTTCCACCAACGCACCCCTCAGTCGTTAAATGAAAAAGATGAAACAGAAGAAACCGAAGAAATCTCTCAAATAAAGAAAAGAAGATGAAAAAAAAATGCAAAAGAAGGGAAGAAGATGATGAAAAATCTGACAAAAAAGAAGGAATGAAATAGGAGAAAGGGGTATTTTTAAAAATAGAAATTTAAAAAAAGGTAAATTTGAAAGGGGAAAAAGAAGTGGCATTTTTAAAAGGAACTTTCTATTTTTGGATATTTTTATGAAAGTTTCAAAAAAATATTTCAATTTATAAATTTTATAAAAAATATTATATCAAAATAGATATTGTATGAAATTTTATAAAATATTATAAAATACAATTGGATGTTTATTTGTAGAATTTTTTTTTTTAAATAATCTTGTGGAGAAGAACGTTTTTAAGATAAGTACAAAAAGCAGGTTATCTTTATTGAATTACAGTACTCATAGTACACTCCTATGTATGCCATATTATTCTGAAATCTGAATTGAGAAATTATTAAAAATAGACTCCGATTGGGCCTTTCTTTTATTCACGCGGAAGGCGTGTCAAGCCTTTGCCTCTTTCATTTCCTCCACAAGCAGCTTCTCCATCAAAAATCAGGCTTCATCGTCAACGAGGACATTTAATTATGGCTGGTTTCCTTCATATCTCTACTGATCTTTACGACTCATTAATTACTCCTTAAAGTCATCAAAAGGCGTGTATGATAGGGATAATATATAAATTTCACCAAAACTACAATTAATTCACATATTTTTTTTATAAATTAATTACGTGTTAAAATAACTTCTTAAACTTATAAAAAATATTAAATTATCTAATTAAATTTATTTAAAATATAAATAATACCTCATATAATATTAAAAATATTAAATTATCTCCTAAATTTATTAAAAAATAACAAATTATTCTCTTATTATAGTTTGGCATGTATTTTTTACATGTTTTTTTAAAGTGATATATGTCCCTATAGGAAAATAATTTGATATTTTCAATAAATTTAAGAAAATAATCTAACATCCAATTAATTTAATGAAAAAATTTTGTTAAATAGTAAAAATTTAGGGAGAAATTTATATATGAACCTTTTATAATATGACTTTTATTTTAATTCTGGTGTCTAAATAGGAAATGTGTAAATTTAGGGCCAACTTTGCAAAAACATACGACTTTAAGTGTCATTAGGCTTCTTCTTCTTCTGCTTCTTCTTCAAGGTTATTTAGATCACAACAAGTTTAAGCAAAGGCACAACGAGAAACCTAAAACAGAATTATTAATTTATAGTATAATTTTTTAAAAGTCAACTCAATAAAAATTAAAATTAAAAATTAAGTATTAAAATTAAAAGTCAACTCAATAAAACCTAAATAAAAATTAAGAGACTATTTACTACTAATTGATGGTTGATATCTAATAATAGGTATTTATATTTAAAAAAGATTTTTATTTTATTCCGATTTACAAAAAAAGCAGTGAATCAAATTAATTATAGTTTGTTGAATATGTTAAGTAATAATTTTTTATATATATAAAAATCTAAACGATTTGTTTCATAAATAATTTCTTATTTAAGTAAATTTTTCATAAATAAAATAAAACTTTGAAGAAGCCAAGAATGCATTTTGCCAAAATCTAATAAGGAGTGGGGCCTAAGAATATCAAGGCTAAAAGTTCTCTATTCTAGTATATATAAATTTCTCACTTCCCATCACTCTATAAACAACATAGAAATTTTGAATTCTGCATGGCAGATATATTCATTTATATGTGCAGACACACGCTCGCTTTGCGTATGTCATCTAATCTCTAAATCTGTAAATTTTTCTGTTATCTCTCTCTCTCTCTCTCTCTCTTTCACTCACAGGCTCACCACAGCTGCCCCCTAAAATACCGGTTTGGCCAGCTTGCTCTCTCGTCTCCACTCTCCATATGGCTCTTTTTCACCTCCTTCTTCAAAGCCGCGACATTCCTTACTCTCTTTAATTTCATTTTCCATCCAAGATTTCTTCATTTTTCTCTAAACTGGTAACACTAAACTGGGTTTTCTCTTTTACCGCGAAATTTTGTGTTCTTGGCTTGTGGGTTGTTCTTGTTCGTTTCAAGGAAAATTGGTTTGCAGACTTGTTTTGTTTCGGTTTCTAAAATTTCTTTCTTTCTTTTTTTATTTTATTTAATTTTTTGCGCCTTTTGCTTGGTTTCGAGTATTTCCTTTTCTCCATTGTTTGACATGGGTTCTTGCTGTTCTTTGTAGACGATTATCATAATATATTATTTATCATTCTGATATGATATGTTAGTGGGAAATTTGCAAATGGGTGTTTGTACCATCGTTTTGTACTGTTTCTATTATACTGTTTATTTATTGCCTACTATGTTATTTGCTATCTTGAATTCTAAATAAGAGTATTCTCTTAATCCTTTCTTCATCGTTTTTAATCGCTTTGTACGCACAGAATGCATTGGTTTTGTTAGTTTATTGCGGCACTAAATCATTTCATGTTTTGCTTGCCCTTTAATTATTTTAATTAAATTAATCGAAATGGTGAATGATTGCATAGCAAGATGCTTTTCCTTGATTAAATTAAAAGATATTTACCAACTTGGTATCTTGATATGAAGAAATACGGATACTAAAGTCCACAGTGTTGAACCAACTAATTTGGGAATTGAAAAATGAAATTTTAGAGTTGAAAGATAACGTTTGAACGTTTGGGTGATTAGGAGAATGTTTTTCGCCATTATATTGAACACTATGCAATGATGTGAATGGTTTATATATTCAATTATTCTTTTGTTTAATAAGCAGTTGTTGAGCCAATTTATAATGTTAAGGACACAATGCATTTGCATGTTAATTGGCAAATTGCAGGCTTTGTTGCAAAATAAGCATATGCCAGGAAATAAGTTTAGCTGTACTCCTGTCACGCCCCTTACACCGAGAACTAGATTGGAAAGGCTTCTACGTGAGAGAGAACTTCGGAGGTTTAACAGGCTTTTCAATTCGACTGATGAAGTCATTGAAAATAACATAGAAGCAGAGCTCTTTACGAATGATTCAGTGTCTACTGATGATGAAAATTGTAGTATACTTAATGAGGAAGGATTGTTGGAAGGAGACGGAAGTGAATATTCAGATGCATGGCCTCCTAAACAACGTTTATTGGTGGTTGCCAACAGGTTGCCGGTCTCTGCAGCAAGGCGAGGTAAAGATTCATGGCAACTTGAGATAAGCGTAGGGGGGCTAGTCAGTGCCCTTTTGGGTGAGTGATAACTCGTGTCCTCTCTTCCCTTTTTTTGTTCATTTCCTGTTGCATTGTACAGCTGCTTAGTTTATTTTTCTCCTCCTTCTTTTAACAAAATTGCTTAATAACTCAATAGCCTAAAAAGCGTCAGAGTACAATAAGGTCATCAAATGAGATGGATGAAAATGAATCCAATGTCAGGGGCAGACAAAGAACCATGGCCCTAGCCATTCAGTCAGAAGCAATGTTGGCTGTCTTCCCCACATATTTAAATACATATAAAGGCTCCTCATGAAATATTGATTTGAAACCAGACATTATAGCATTGATATCCCAAAAAGATAACCAGGCTTGGGACATTGATGATATTAAGTTCTAAGGAGTTTCAACCCTAAATAGGTTGATTGATTTCCATTGCTTTGGTGGCATAAACTACGTCATCTAATGCCAATGCTTCACTATCTAGGGCAGCCTTTTCTCCACCAGTTATCCTTGATAGCCATGTGTCTTTAGAGAATGCGGCATTAGTGTTCAATTTGATTATTTACCATCGGTGGATGATGCCATCTGCTGGGGCTGGGACCTGTTTAGTACATTTTGGACAACTTGCAAAAATTAGGATAGGTTGTAGCTTAAACTCCATGGAAGCTTTTTTTATGCTCTTTCATTGTGTTTGGAGCCTGTTTGAGAAACTAAACATATTCCTCATCTTCGTGTACATGCACCGATATGTTGATTATTTCTTCTCGAACTTACCCATGATCTGAAATTCCAAAGTTCCCCACAATTCCCTTTTACCAAGAATTCACTATTGAGACCCTTTATTATCAGATAAATTATTTGCCAGTGGAATTCTCTTTACCCACTAACCAACTACACCTGCATTGTCTAGTGACATGCATTGTGCAGTTACTCCAAAATGAACCCAGTCATATAATTATATGTGCAATGCTTGTGTTTATTACTTGTTGTAGATTACAATGGTTGTCACCCCTTTGTTTTCAATTCTTTGTTCTTAATGCATCTATATAGTTATTGATGAAATAAGTACAATCTGACACCTTTTTATGCGTAATGAAGGTGTGAAGGAGTTTGATGCCAGATGGATTGGCTGGGCTGGTGTAAATGTACCTGATGAAATTGGACAAAAAGCACTAACTAAAGCTTTGGCTGAAAAGGTTTAGAAATTCATTTAATCTTTGAGTTCCTATTAATTGTGTGTATATGATTTTGCCTTATTCCAATTATGACTCTCTTGCCCATTTTCCATCCCCTTTGCCTTCCTCTCTAGATGTAAGTGTGCACAATGCCTTTATTCTTAATTTTGCTTTATTGACTGCAGAGGTGTATCCCTGTTTTTCTTGATGAAGATGTTGTTCATCAATATTACAATGGGTACTGTAACAATATGCTGTGGCCACTTTTCCATTATCTTGGACTTCCTCAAGAAGACCGGCTTGCAACAACCCAAAGTTTTCAGTCTCAGTTTGATGCATATAAGAGGGCCAACCAAATGTTTGCCGATGTCGTACATGAGCATTATGAGGAGGGCGATGTTGTTTGGTGCCATGATTACCACCTAATGTTTCTTCCGAAATGTTTGAAAGAGCATAACAGTAAAATGAAAGTTGGCTGGTTTCTCCACACACCTTTTCCTTCCTCAGAAATACACAGGATGCTGCCATCTCGTTCTGAGTTGTTGAGATCTGTTCTTGCTGCTGATTTAGTTGGGTAAGCTATTTATATTACAGTGAAGAGTTTTAACTACACTATGTCACTCACCGTTTTTGTGCACTGCCATTGAGATGCTTCATATGCTTGGATTGATATGTTGAATGCCTTAAAAAAGTTCTTCCAAGTTTAATGTCACTGTTAGATTCAGATTTACGCAAATGCTTCTGGCGTTGCACCAAGGCCTAGATTGAAGCCCCTCAAAGTTCTTGAAGTGGTTCATGAATGGTTTTGATTATATACTCATAAATTTACAGAAAAAAGATGCACATGAGGTAGATTATGTCTGCTGCACCGCATAACTATACCGTTTGCAGCACTGAGAAATATAAACATGGGCACTAAAATCTGTTGTAAAATACAAAGACGTTGGATGAAAGTTACAATTTAAACTGATCTACATCCAAAAGATTAGATTGTTACTTGAACTAGCTAAAAATGTAAAGGGATTCAATTAATGAGCCATAGTACAAGTGATTATAATAGAATAAAGTCCTAAACTCCAAATATATAATTCTGGCAGAAGTTACTGTTCATGTTACTGCAGCAGAGTTAACTTGAAGGTAGCTTGGCAGTATAACCAGAAAATAAGCTCTTTGATTGAACTTTTGATCTCTTAACCCACTTTTGGTTTGGGCTTGCTAGCTATAAATAGTGATGGTTGAATATTAAGTGTTACTACATGGCTCAAGGCATTTGGCATTTACCTGTGGCTACAATTTATAGGCTTTTTAGGCATTCTACATTGTATAATCTCTGGGTTGGTCTAATCTTGGACACTTCATTTTAGTCTCTTCTCTTTTAAACTTGGTGGAGGTAGGGGAAGGTTTACTCTTATTCCACTGCACTAGAAAAGGGGAAAACTCTCTCTCTATTTCTCTTGTTATTTTCATACTCTTTTGCAACTGCAACATCTGTTATTCTTCAGATATCGGCATACAATTCTACATCCATAGATATTCTCTCTTTACTGCTCTTGTTATTGTCATACTCTTTTGGAACTGCAACATCTGTTATTCTGCAGATATCAGCATACAATTCTACGTCTATAGATTTTCACTTAATGTAGAAGCTATTGTCTAATGCCATGTGAAGAAATAAAGTTGTCTTGGCTCAAAATTTGAGAAATGTAGAAATAAAATTGCTGTACTTGGCCGGAACTGTAGCAATTTTGGTTGGCTACGTTTAGTGCTCCTTGTCTAATCCAGCACGTTAGGAGGCTTAAACAGTTATTTCAGCCTCCTTTTGGCATAAGTACGGCCAAACCATGTGATTCCGGTTGTGGCATGCTGTAATCAGAATTAACTAAATTTATTTTTTCTGACAGGAATTTGTAACTCAGTAGAGGAGCTTTTTTGAGGATCACTAGTTTCTAATGGTTGGGTTCTTTTACTTCCAGTTTCCACACATATGATTATGCAAGGCATTTTGTGAGTGCATGTACTCGTATCCTTGGACTGGAGGGTACACCTGAAGGAGTAGAAGATCAGGGAAAGCTGACTCGTGTGGCTGCGGTATATGAGCTGATCACTTTGTTCTTTCTCTATCTATGCACTTGCAGACTTGTCGCTTTCTTATTTTATAGTAAATAGATCTCCTCAGCATTACATTGAGTCCATTTCAACATCCTTTGCTCTTCCTCATGAGACCAACATTTTGTTTTTGGGAAATTGAAATTACAGTTCCCTATTGGGATAGATTCTGAGCGGTTCATTCGAGCTCTCGCACTCCCTCAGGTTCAGGAACACATGAAAGAATTAAAGGAAAGATTTGCTGGCAGAAAGGTTGGGCCCTCTTGTTTTGTATGACACTATTACTTCTATTTATTTTCACAAATGTGCATTCAGACCTGATCTGATATTCTTTTATGGATTCAAGAACGAGTTCTGATATTCTATAATTTAGCTTTCTTTCTTCCTTGGTCTAAACTTGCTTGATTTCAACTTTTAGATGGAGAAAATGCGTTCGTAAATTTTTTTTTTTAATTGCTATATCTGGGCTAATGTTAACTGAATTTCTGGTCACTGATGGTTGTTCTACCATCATGATGCTTTTAACAATGAGTTATTTCTCTGCACCATTTTGATCACTGGGAAATAATGCAAGGTGTTGGCACTTCAGCACAAATGAATTGCTCATTCTTACAAATTGAAGTTCAAATTTTTCCTGATTTCATATATGAAGTTCCTTAATAGGCTATTAGGATTACCTTGTTTTTCAATTTGGACAATGGGCAGGTAATGTTAGGTGTTGACCGTCTTGATATGATCAAAGGAATTCCCCAAAAGATTTTGGCATTTGAACAGTTCCTTGAGGAAAATCCAGACTGGCGCGATAAAGTAGTTTTGCTGCAAATTGCTGTGCCAACAAGGACAGATGTTCCTGAATGTATGCTTACTTCACCATAAATGCACTTTTTTTAATAACTTCATGAATTTGCATGCTTTCTCTTAAATGGACAAAATAACATACAGGCTACCCCAATTTGTGGTTTTGGCTCAGATTTTCAAAAGAAGGGGGGGTTTTTTACAGCTGATACTCAGGTACTTTAGGAAAAGAAGAGATTGGGATAAGGCTGGGATTGAAATGTTAGAATTTAAATACTCTTTGCCAATCTGGTTTCCATCAAAAGGTATATGTTTTTATACTGTATTGTGGAGAAAGAATGAACTGGATTTGACATGAAGCGTGGAGTTCCAAAAGCACTATAGTGTTAAATTTCTCCATGTAAAAGGGTTTTCTGGAATCAAAGATGTGATGGAGTTATGTGATGATAACTACCTTGTGGAATCATTTTCTCTAATAATTTAATTGGCTTTGCATGGCCTAAGACAGTATTGCTAAGATTACTTTTATTTCCTTTCTAGAGCTAGGGTTTTTCAAATGATATGGCTCCTATTCTATGACACAAAATAACACCTTAGATATATAATAACTATACTCCTGTTTTACCTACTTTCCTCTATTAACAAACTTGATCTTTCATTTTTGGCTAAATAAAAGGCACTGAACCATCCTTTTTTGCACCTTCTACGCTTTGACACTGAAGCGTAAGTTTTTATTATCAGTTCAATATATCTGAATTTGACAATTAATCTAATTTGAATAATAAACTATTTTTCATGCAAATGCTTCAACTTTAACTCACAACCTAAATAAGATGCACCATGCAATTAACAGTCTTTGCCTCTGCTAATACCTAATTACTGCTGTATGCTTAAAAATGCTGATTTGATATTTGGAAACTTGTCGGATAGGAATGTTGTTGTTCCCTGCCTAGACATGTAATATATTTACTTTGACATTTGACAAAAAAGGCTCAAGTCTCCCATCAGCAAGATGTGGAATTCGTTCGGAGGCAATGAGTTCTGAGACTCTGCAGAACTCTAAAAAGAAAAAGAACAAAAAAAAAAAAAAATCTAGCTTTACTTCATGCTAACAATCTCATTACTTATAACGGATCAGTTAGTTGAGGTTCTTATTGCTATAGGAATATGCTTGCCTACCAGTTCTCTAATTCTGTTTTTTTATCATAATTTTGAGTCAGCATTACATGTTTTCCTTGCTGTGTTTATCTTTAAACTTTTATTTTCTTCATAGTTATGGACTGTTTTCAATCTATCCTCATTTAAAGTTAAAGCTGCCCGGAATTCGGGAAATATAAAAATTTTGCTACCCTGGAATTACTTACTTTGTTGAAAACTTCTCTTTTTGTCTTTGTTTCTTTCATTTTATTTCTTCTCTGATCATTTTGTCACCTTGGACTGGGATTTTCTACTATTGACTGATTATTTTTGTGTTTGCAGATCAAAAGCTCACAAGCCAGGTTCATGAGATTGTTGGACGCATTAATGGAAGATTTGGCACTCTTACTGCTGTTCCAATACACCATCTGGTTTGTCTTTATGTCACTAGTTACATTTTTATTGCTACAGCTAGATGATGCAATGAACCATTTTTTTAAGATCCACTTTTTCCATTCAAAAATCAGAGAAAATTCCCTGCCTCCCTGGAGTCAAATGAAAAACATTAGGAGTCTAAACTTTGACCTTTTTTTGTTCTGAATCTGATACAAAATGAAATGTTCATCAAACTTCTGATTTTTTTTTTCTCCAAAATTAACTTCTCTACTCACTTTTAGACTCAATTATTCTGATGCTGATATTGCATTGTGTCTTCATCTCAATAGGGTGCGTTTTGTTAAATATAAATTTGGAGTTTCATTTTATGCAGAGGGTAGTGTTTTATGTGCATAGAACTATAGAAAATAAGATGTTTTGATTTTTTTTTTAAGGGAATCCACTTGAGTCTGAAATTTAAATTAGGCAAGACATGCATGAAGTTAATGTTTGGGCATGGTGTTGTATCTATTCCATTGTACTATCATATTTTTTTTTTGAGAAAGTGTTTCTATTTTAGCCATTTATTTTGTGATTCACTGTGTAAAACACCTAAAAACATTTCCTTTGCCGTTGCAGGACCGATCTCTTGACTTTCATGCATTATGTGCCCTTTATGCTGTTACTGGTACTCCTATGTCTAGCTCACAGTTATAGTTCTTTATGGTCCTGTCTCTATGGAATAATTATTTGGCTTCGGCATTTTCAATCCAAAAATTTTTGTGTTTTCTTGCATCCCAAGGAGATAATGAATGAACTGCTAAACTTGTAGCAGGAAATCTTTAGTTGCATGTAAATTGGGAGTGAGATGCTCTAGCCAGCATGTGCTTTTCATTCTGTTCACAATATTTCACATTTTATTCCCTTAATTAATTCCTACTTTAGTTAAGGTGCAAGGAAGGGTGAAGGGGCATCATTTATCAAAATATTTAATCACCAGCTTTGAATATAAAACATGTTAAAATGCTGAACTTATTGTTTGGTTCTTATAATGTTCCAATGCCGTGCTTCTCATTCACATGTGATTAGTAACTATTAAAGAAGTAATAAGCACTCTACAAAACTGCTCTTGCTATTTTCCAAATTGCATCATCACATGAGTCAGTACGCATTTGCAATTTTAATTCACTTATGCTGTCAGCGGGAGATGTATTATGCAGATCATTTATGAATAGTTTATGGTTGTCCATTTTGATACGAGGCTTGCATTCTGTTTTCAACACAATAGAATGAATCTTGAAATTAGTTAGGGTGTATAAAAAACCTTTTTTCCATTTCTTTTCAGTCCTGTACTTTCTTTTTTCTTTCAGTTAGTTTTAATCTTTGAAATTTTAATCCAGATGTGGCACTTGTCACATCTTTAAGGGATGGCATGAATCTTGTCAGCTATGAGTTTGTTGCCTGCCAAGCTTTCAAGAAAGGGGTCCTCATTCTAAGTGAGGTAATTGAAGATTTTTTTTTTCTTTTGGTTTCTTTAGTTTTTCTTGTCTCAAAGAGACTCGGATTCTAGCATTTATTAGTACAATTTCCTGCTGGAATTATTCTTATGCTTTACATTGCTCTATTCCTTAACGACTACAATCTATCTAAAAATGCTTTCAACTGAATTTTAAAATTTAGATATAAAAACATGCTCTTCTGTTTCTTTACTGAAAATCGGTCAATTTCTGGGAAGATTTTGAGGGATATTTTTATATAGTCTGTATCACAATGATTTTAATTTCTCTGTGAAAGACTCCCCATTCATTGTTCAAGGTCTAAGTTGTGATTTTCTTAGATCAGCGGTAGTAAACATCAATGTGTTTTCTACTATTTATGGAGAAAATTGGTATGGCTTGAATAGAAGTGTCCAGGAATTCTCCCAACTAGATAGTTGCTCTAGATTTTATTCACAATTGGAAGTTCTTACCACATAAGAGTTTTGCACCCTTGGAAAAATGGGAAAGAAGCCCTTTTAATATTCTTTGATTTCAAATATATATATATATATATATTCCTGTAAAAAATCAAACAAAATAGATAAAAGCCAGTATGCTTGTTGAAGAATTTCAAAATTTTGCATATGGGAAAATGTAAACTGTGCATCTTTTAAAATGATTATTACAAAAAATCTGGGATGACATCTCATTATAGATTTTATAAAAGTATTGTTTTGTGAAGGGAAACATGTGTGTTTGATAAAAGAAAATTTATGAGGCAAAATCTTTCTAACAACAATGTTATCAGAAACTTATTGCAGATTCGGTTTGTTGATTCATGATTTTAAATCGTTTTTCATCAAATTTCTAGTTTGCAGGTGCAGCCCAATCCCTTGGCGCTGGTGCTCTCCTGGTGAATCCATGGAATGTCACAGAAGTTGCTGCTTCAATTGGTTATGCTTTGAATATGCCAGAGGATGAAAGGGAAAAAAGGCATGACCATAATTTTAGGCATGTGACAACTCACACATCACAAGAGTGGGCTGCAACTTTTGTTAGGTATTCCCCTTTATTCCACTGCCAACCTTTTCAGTTGCTGAGATGCCAAAAATAGTGAAGGAAAACTTATTCGATGCCTGTGACATGCATATGAGATATATGTGCTTGTGCGTTAATCTTAGAGCTCAGATATGATGAATTTTCTCTGATGTCACATTCTGCACATAAAAGCCAATTAAGTACACAACAAGCTCAAAAAAAATGAATAACCATTGTTATGGTTTATATTTATTCCTTTGCTTTCTCCTATTGTTTTCTAGTTTCTCTTTAGATGGGAAAGTAAAATGCAATTGTTTTCAATATCTTATACTTAAGCTGTTTGTCAATCTTTTGTTTTTTCCCCAAGGGGGGAATTTGTCAATCTTTTGTTTTTTCCCCAAGGGGGGAATTTGTCAAATCGTATGATATTGTAATTATAATGCTCAGTGTTGATCTTGTCAACAACTAGTTGTACCTTGCAATTGCCTTTTGTTATCAGTTTTTCATTAAAAAAAAAAAAATCATTCAGCCTTGAAGATTTGAAACTTAACATTCTATCTCGTTCTCCCATTGTGTTTTTTAAGACATTGTTAAAAAGTAACAAACTTATGTAACAAGCAGACATTTCTAAATGGAAATATTCCATTGACAAAATAAAAGGAAGTGTTCTGCTTTCAAGAGATATAATACCTTTTTGTTTCTTTTATTTTTATATCTGAATGATAGATAGTGATGCTTGTTTCATTTCTAATGAGATGGTCTACATTGTTTCAGTTATCCTTGCTGAGTTCAGATTTTGTATCACCAACATGTTGAATGTTCTCCATTTGTCACTTTGCACAATAAAATTGCAAAACCTTGTTTCGTTGTTCTAATTCTTGAATCCACATTGTGTAGCGAACTCAATGATACCATTGTTGAAGCTCAATTAAGGACAAGACAAGTTCTTCCCTTGCTTCCTATCAAAACTACAGTTGAAAGATATTTGCAATCAAATAACCGTTTGCTTATTATGGTATTCTTTCTTTCTTTTCTAAAACATGAAAGCATGAATGGCATATATTCAGAGCATGAAAATATGAAGGCATTAATCATGTTATTTCATTATTTGAGTGTCAAAGTGATGTATGTTTGTAGAAGACTCAGTAGTCCTGTAATGTAAGGTGATCTACTCACAAACTTCTTACAGTAAGATATATTGAACCAGTGGCAATTTAAGTCACCTCCTCCTGAAATTATTTTGGATTTTTGATCTTAATGACCAAAGTGAACATCAGTGTATGGCACAAAAGAAGCTTCAGCCCATTTGAGAAGGGTAGAAAATCATTTTGATTAGTCTTCTTTTTTCTTCTTAAGATATCTTGTATACTTTGCCTTTGCTTCATTTCTATATCCTGCTTAACAAGCCAAAGCTGACCCCTATTGTTTAGATAAAAGCTGAACTTTTCTGAAACTTTTTCTTGAATGCAATGAAGTATTCATCTTACAGAACCCTGGCCCAATTTATGGTGATGACGTTATTTTAATGCTGATAATTTGTGATTCAATTTTTAATTTGCTTCTGCAGGATATATTTATTAGCGGTAAAGATTGCTCAGATTCACTTGTCCTTAGATATATACTCTGGGCTGGCCCTTGTCCATTCTTTAATTATTAATTTTGTTTAATTCTTTAATTATTAATTTTGTTTAATCATTTTCATCTTCTTGTTTCTGAATAATTCTGCAGGGATTTAATGCAACATTAACTGAACCGGTGAATGCCTTGGGTAGAAGGAATGGACAAATTAGAGAAATGGAACCTAGGTTGCACCCAAAGTTAAAAGAACCATTGAAGAAACTTTGTGATGATCAGAAGACAACTATTGTTGTAATTAGTGGAAGTGATAGAAACATTCTTGATGAAGTACTCCCTATTCTCTACCCCTTCCTGCTTGCCCTTTGCATATTAAGCTTTTGGTCTAACAACTTCTTATGCAGAACTTTGAAGAATACAATATGTGGTTGGCTGCAGAAAATGGGATGTTTTTGCGTCTTACAACTGGAGAGTGGATGACTACAATGCCTGAAAATCTTAATATGGATTGGGTTGACAGCGTTAAGGTTTATATGATATCACTGAGAAAGTTTGTTTGTTCCAGCTGAGGTCCTCTAGAACCTAATCCTTTATGCTTGTTCATGATTTCAGCATGTTTTCGAGTATTTTACAGAAAGAACACCTCGTTCTCATTTTGAGCTTCGTGAAACTTCTCTTGTATGGAACTACAAGTATGCAGGTAGTCGTCGTCTATATGTATATATGTATTGCACTTTTTGTTCAGCTCAATTTCTTGAGTGGTAGAAATGGTGCAGATTAAGCATGCATATATCAATGTGTCTTTGCGCATACATATGCACATATTTAGATTTGAGCATATATGTTTTATGCATACATATGTAGCCATGCAGAAACATCAGTATGTTAGAAAAAGAATATATTGTTTTCAAATTGTTTACACTCATTTATTTTCTTATATATATATATATATATATATATATATATATATATATATATATATATATATATATATATATATATATATATATATATATATATATTTAATTTAGATGTTGAGTTTGGAAGAGTTCAAGCAAAGGATATGTTGCAGCATCTTTGGACAGGTCCCATCTCAAATGCAGCTGTTGATGTTGTTCAAGGTGGCCGCTCTGTTGAGGTTCGAGCAGTTGGTGTTACAAAGGTATCATGATTAGCTATCAGAGCTACTTGCCTGCTGCTAGATGATTGATGAGATGACATGACCATCTTTCTCATCTTATATTTTCATTATTTACAGGGTGCAGCAATAGATCGAATTCTGGGTGAAATAGTTCATAATCAAGGCATGAAAGCACCCATAGATTATGTCCTCTGTGTTGGTCACTTTTTAGCGAAGGTATTTTTTACCTTGATATAAACCATTAGCAGCCTTATCCAGCTTGTCTCAGTGATTGATTACTTGATAGAAATTTTGATGGTGTGATACAAGTAGCTAATTTTTTCATGCCTGGTTATGTTTCATGTTCTACTATAATTTCCAAGAACAAAATAATTACTTGTTATCCATATGATATAATTAGTTGTCCTTGACTTAATTGCTTTAGGATGAAGATATCTATACATTTTTTGAGCCAGAGCTACCTGGCAAATTACCTACTATAGCCCGATCCAGGTCACCAGACCCTTTTACTTCACCCCTGCCAAAGATGCCATGCAAGAAAAGTCAATCCAAGGCTCACCTTAAGAAACAGCGCTCAATGTCAACAATCGAAAGGAACAGCATTGGAATAGCTGCTTGGCGGCCTATTGTAACAGATAGAGTATCAGTGCATGAGGGTTGTTCTGTACTTGATCTCAAAGGTGAGAACTACTTCTCTTGTGCTGTGTCACGGAAGCGATCAAATGCTAGGTATGGCCTTGGAACGTCAGATGATGTTTTCACACTCTTGAAGGAGCTGGCAGAATCCTCATGAGGAATTTGATTCCAGGTTTTCGCTGGGGCCATCAATTTGAACCTAATAAAACAGGTGAAGAGATGTTCATAGTAGCTCAAATGCAGGTTGTTTTATTGTGCATATGAAAGCATCTTGCGAGGGCTTTTTCTAGGCATATATTACTCTCTCCCTTGCAATTTCTGCCTAAATGCATATAATTTTTGGATTCATAGTAAATAGTGGCATCATTATACCAGGAAAGAAAAGGTATACAGAGAGAATTCATATGTTAGTTACTTGTTATGACCAAAAACAATGTCACATGAGACGGGAAATCTTGATCAAACTAGTAAAAATGGAATGCATTGGATCTATGTGTCACATGTTGCCACTGGATATTATCATTATTATTGTTTGGATTTCTGATTAATTCTTCTGCAATTTTTCCACTGTATTTGCTTCTGCATATCATTAATGGTTTTGTAAGTATTCAGAGGATCACGGGTGCGGCTAGAGTGAGGAGTCCACTTCATTTTACATGGACAAATTGTAAGGATCTAGAGATAGTTGAGCATGATCCAATGGCTTTTATTTTATAAAGCCGAAGTTGAAAATGCTTTTGTCATATCCTTTCATATTCGGTGAAAATAACAAATTATTATCTTCATATGCTTTCTGTAAAATCTGCATGATCTAAAGAGAATCGACTTGATAATTGTGAACTTACCGTTACTTCAAATAGAGTCACAAGAGGATATTCTGAAGAAAAACGAACATATGTACAGTTGTGCTAATTAAATGTTTAAGTTGGTGCTAATTATACGTGAATAGTATAGCATAGCTGTATAGGTGGTGGCTACCGAATATGTTCTCTACCCTATGCTAAAATATTTGAATTTAATTACCTTTTATTATTGTAATCATCTATTTTGTTCGGCTAATTAATGAGGTGACACATGCATGTGATAAAAGGCTGATAATTAAATAACAAAAGTTTGGTTAAAAAGCCTATGCATCAATTTTACCCCATGCCTATGCATTTTGCTAGGCAACTTCCATAACCAATACGTAATTGCTTATTGTAGTCAACCATAGAATTTCGGATAAAATTTTGTTTTTAATAAGGTTATATTTATAAAGGATGAAAGAAGGGTTTGCTTGTTTGTTTTGTATTTAATATTCTTAATATAATTTTTAGGCTGAATGCATTTATAGTTACCTAAATTTAGTTAAATAATTAATTATATCTAATTTTTAAAATATTCACAATTGTTATTTTTCAAAGTATTATTGTATCTGCCAATTCAAAAAGGATTGAGTTTAAAATCGCTTGTTGCATTAAAAAAAAAAAGTTTCAAATAGCTTATTCTACAATTTTTATTCTCATGTAAGAAATTATGTTACGTATTATCTATTATATAAATATTGTCGGACTCTTTAAGTCGAAGTCCCAAATCCTGTGATAGATTTATTAAACGTTATGTGATTTTTTCAATTTTAATTTTGAAACATAACACATAGGTAGATAGTTGAATTTATTTCATAATTCATTTGAACAATTAAATTTTAAAAATTACTTATTAAATACATATATTTTTCAATTTTATAAATAATAAAATACAAACTTATACTGTCTCTAAAAATTAGAGCGTTGGACATTTAATTACGCTGATATAATATCACAAAATTTAAAAATCAACAAAAAAATTTATAAAAAAAATCAATCTATTTCTTTTCCAATTCCAACTATTTTTATTGTACAAGTGAGACAGATTTTTTTATCACAACAACTTAAATGTCATATCAACGCACCCATACAGTTGAGGGTCATCATTTTTTCAAAAAAATATAAATTTATATTTATTATTTATAAAATTAACAACTATAAATGTTTAATATATCATTATTCAAATGTAAGTGTTTCAATAAAATAAGTATAAATTTAATTTCAAATCTCTCCTTATTTGTTAGCATCATCTCATAGCACATTGAGGAATAGCTATTCAAGTAGCCATATTTTAAAACAAAAAAATAGTTTGAAAAAAAACTTCATTAAATTAATAGGATTTAATTGGTTTCATAACGTCTCCAATAGCAAAAATAATGTTTTTATAAAAATGATATTCGAATTTTTTTTCATTTATTTCACTCGGATATAATCTTTTGGTCTATTTCACTTCTATCGGATGGCCACAAATTTGGTCAGTAAATTGCCTATTCATGCATGATTATATTTCATTTCTTACCATCCTAATTAGCTTTTACTAGATAATAATCTTAGAATTGACAAACACTCCCTAAAAATCAAATAAAATGTCGGATAACATTAAGACAATTAAAAGATCATGTAGATGAAATAAAAAAAATTATATAATGATTTGTATTATTTAATTCGAGTCAGATCGATAAACATTAATTTTTATCATTTGCAAAACTTGAAAGAAAAACAAATGATTTATGTTAAATCGTCTGAAATAACCAATGTTATTATACCTAAATTTTTATTCATTGGCTCAAAATTATCATAATTAAATACACATATACCAAAGATATATAAAAAAACCCATTTATTACATAATTCAATAAATATAAATGTTTTTTTACAAATTTTAGTGTATATAAAAAAGGAAAAAATACTTAAAATAATAAATAACAGGGCAGGGTTACGGCCAGTTAATAACACTAAATTAAAATGATATGCTTATCTCTGTATTTAGAAAACATTAATTAAGTGGTTGTTTGTGTGGATAAGTGCAACAAAAAAGATAACCAAAAAGAGATTCTTAGAAGAATCTGATTTGAGACTAATTAACTAATTAAAATCAAATTTTGAGTTAATCTTTGAAGAATCATGTTTGTATTAATCTTGGAAGAATATTCGTAACGTGGAAATTATTTAAATGGAGAAGAATACAAATATATTTCGTCCACAGCTCACCAAATTAATTATTCCCTCATACAAAATACCCTGGGGAATTTTAACTGTATTAGAATTGATTTTCAACATTTGTATTGATTTTCATATTTAAAAAAAAAAAAAAAAAAAAACTTTTTCTATTGACATTTCCAGCAACCTATATATATGTATACACTTTTCATGTTCATATAATTATTTGTTTATTGAAAATGATTTACTTATTTATATTTAATTTGTTATTACTGCCATTATCTTATATGTAAATTGCATTAATAATTAATATATTTTCTTTTGATACTTACATATTTAGATGCATGATGGAAATCAAAATGAACTGGAAAAATTGTCAAATTTTGCTCGACTTGAACTATTAATAATTCCTAAAAGAAATTAATATTAATGCAATATATATGTATATAATATAAATTTTCTTATGACCGGTCTTAAGCCACTTACTGCCGACCGCAAGTAGAATCCTATGAGTATCCAAATTACTCTTCCCCTAAGGAATAGGCCCAAATGCTTGCAAAAAGAAAAAACAAACAAAATAAAAATAAAATATTATTGCTCTCATTCATAAACAGCAAACTTCTTTGTTCAGTAGACTACCTTTGAATTTCTACTTCTCTGGTTGTTTTAATGTCCAATTTTTTTTATTTTTATTTATGAGAATCGATGGCAGAACTCATATAAATATCCATTCTCTCTTATAATTTCCGATTCTGCGTCATCAATTATGAACACTTCATGTATTTTCTTCTTCTTTCTTAGTCTTCCTCCTCTCTTAGCCTCATGTGCAGCTGAGGAAAAAAAGGTTTCTTTTCTTTTTCCTCTCTTTCTTATTTAATTATAATAAATAAATAATTAATTAGTGTTTAATTTTCACAATGATTGTTTTAATTACAGGTTTACATAGTGTATTTCGGAGAGCACAAAGGAGATAAAAAATTGGATGAAATAGAAGAAAGGCACGTTTCAGTTTTATCTAGTGTGAAAGAAACTGAACAGGAAGCAAGAAATTCTCTTCTTTACAGCTACAAGCACAGCATCAATGGCTTTGCTGCATTGCTAACCCCACACCAAGCCTCTAAACTTTCTGGTATAAATAACTTGCTAATTTTCTTTCTTTTTTTTCTAATTATTGAATTAATTTGTGGCTATATAGTACAGAATCAGAAGGAGTAGTATCTGTGATTAAAACTCATCCAAGAAAGTACTCATTGCGAACGACAAGATCATGGGAATTTGTGGGATTAGAAGGAGGAGAAGAACACAAATGGAATCATCATCGTTTGGAGATGGATAAAGGATTAGCAGAAAGAGCTGGTTATGGCAAAACAGTCATTGTTGGCCTTCTTGATAGCGGTAAAAGATTAATTCAATTTTTTCTTTTTTCTTTTTTTCTTTCATGTGATTCCTTCTTTTATTTTCTTTTTGGAGTTTAGCAAATATGACATAATTTTTTTACAGATGATTATTGATTGGTTGATATAATTTCCTGTGACGAGGATTATGATTGGTTCTTGTGCACTTTTTGATTAATAATAAAAAATTATTATTATTATTATTATTATTATTATTATTATTATTATTATTATTATTATTATTATTATTATTATTATTATCTTTTGTAATTATCAGGTGTTTGGCCAGAATCTGAGAGCTTTAGTGATGAAGGAATGGGACCAATTCCAAAATCATGGAAAGGAATCTGCCAAACCGGGCCTTCTTTTAACACATCTCACTGTAACAAGTAAGGAATTATTTGCTTCCCGTCATTTCATAGTAGAAAAAAAAAATAATAGTAATGTTTTTGCACTGTTCTTTGGTAAATTCTTTTCTTGACCAAGAAAAGTTTGAAATATATTACAGTAAAGAATTAATGATGAAGATTATATAAGCAAATGTTTGTTGTTATGTAACCTGTCAAAATCTTGAAAATCAATTTCTTAATTAAAGCCTAATTAATAACTTGAGTATTGTTGTGGACCATTTTGAAGAGGCCAAACATTATTATGACCACATAATTATTTTTCTAAAGTTATGGAATATTCTTACATTATTATGACCACATAATTATTTTTCTAAAGTTATGGAATATTCTTACATTATTATGACCACATAATTATTTTTCTAAAGTTATGGAATCTTACACTATATCCTTGAATTTCCACAAAGGGAATAATTATACACCAAAGTCATATGAAATTAAGTTGGTATTGACATTTTATTTTATTTTTTGTCTATTTCATTTCTTGTGATTTGTGAGCTCTTCTTATCCTTACCAATCCCCTATGCAAATGCTCCAGTCTAATTTTGTTTGCTTTTGACCCCTCACTTTTCTAAAGTATATGGTCCTAAAGTTAGGAATATTCATGTCCATTTCTCAGCCTTCCCCAATCAAATTATTGGAAATACTTACATTACATTAATTATATTATTTTTCATTGTATACTTTACATTATATTATTATATTATTGATTGTTCCTTTTAAAATATATTATGTTATCAACATCTGGATACTTCTTTTGCAAATTTTATAAAGATAAAGGGATTTTCTTCACAAATTTTATTGAAACTTATAAAATTATTTGCAAAAGGCCAAAAGTGCAAATCGCCTGCTAAATTTTGACGAAAATATAATTTAAACTCTAAATTTTCATTTAGTATAATATCACTCCTGAAATTTAAAAATCAGAACAATGTGATCTTTAAAATTATATGCTTCCAATTCTTGAGTCGCACATAACAAATTTTTGAACACGGAGTCAAATTGTCTCAATTTTAAAACATTAATGATATTACACCAAATTAAATTTTAGGGTCTAAATTACACTTTTTGCCAAATTTTAGAAATCAATTCGCACTTTTAGTTTTTTTTTTAAAAAAATAGCAAATTTCCATATTTCAAATACACTTTAGCCTACCATTCTTTCTTACGATAAGGGCATGACAGGAAAACTCGGACAGCAGAACTTGATGGGCACTTGAAATTTTAGAAAAGAAAATCCTCATACTTTGTTATAATTAAGTATGTAAGTCCAACTTAAGACAATAAATTCAATGATTTTATTCCTATGAAAATTTTCATAGTCAGCTCGACTTTTTGTAAACTATTTATAGAGTAAAATGATATCTACATGAAAATTTATTATTAATTTAATTCAAACTGAATATTAACTATTTGTTATATTAAAAATTCACAGGAAAATTATAGGAGCTAGATACTACGTAAAGGGTTTTGAACATGATAATGGCCCACTAAATGCCACAGAGGACTCCAGGTCACCACGTGACATGGATGGCCATGGATCTCACACGGCCTCCATTGCCACCGGCCGTAAAGTCCATAATGCGGAAGCATACGGTGGATTCGCCCGTGGGACGGCCATGGGTGGAGCCCCATTAGCCCATTTGGCAATATACAAGGCTTGTTGGGCTATTCCGAACAACGAAAAGGCCATGGGAAACACGTGTTACGAGGAAGATATGTTGGCGGCTATTGATGATGCTGTTGCTGATGGTGTGGATATTTTGAGCATTTCAATCGGCACAAATGCACCTGTTCCTTATAACAAAGATGGTATTGCCATTGGAGCTTTTCATGCTCTTAAAAACGACATCGTTGTCGTTGGCGCTGCTGGTAATAATGGCCCTGCTCCTTCTTCTTTGTCCAATACTGCTCCTTGGATTATCACTGTTGGTGCTAGCACTCTTGATCGTTCTTTTATTGGCCCTGTTTTGCTCGGCAATGGCAAGAAAATTACGGTATCAAATATTCTCTTTGTTGTTTCACTGTAAATTATGCATTATTGTTTTGCTTAAATAAGATCTCATATTCAATTATATTATTTTCTATAATTTAATTAAATTACATGTATGATTCATGTCTTAATTAATAGTTGGTCTTGTATTTTAGGGACAAACAGTGACACCATTCAAGCAAGACAAATTGCACCCATTAGTGTACGCAGCAGATGTAGCTGTTCCCGGTCTTCCAAAAAATGAAACTGAGTATTCTTCTTAACCCTTTTGGCTTTAATTTACAAATTAATCAATTCAATAAACAATTAATTTAAGTCCAAAATTAGAAAATAACAGTGAATTAATGTGGATGCAGCCAATGCTTGGCCAATAGCTTATCTCCAGAAAAGGTGAAAGGGAAGATAGTATTGTGCATGAGAGGGGTTGGGAGTAGAGTTGGAAAAGGAATGGAAGTGAAAAGGGCAGGCGGTGCTGGTTTGATATTGGGAAATAACCCAGCTAATGGGAATGGTGTAAATGCTGACGCTCATGTTCTTCCAGCTACTGCTGTTTCTTCGAAACATGCTATCCAAATTCTTAACTACATCAAATCTACCCATAATCCCTCTGCTACCTTAATTCAGTCCAAGACTGTCTTACATGTTAAACCTGCTCCTTCCATGGCTTCTTTCTCTAGTAGGGGACCAAATCCCATTGACCCTAACATTTTGAAGGTAATTTCTCTCTCCTTTTTCCCATTTACTATTAATACAATTTTAATTAGTGCGAATAATTAACAGAAACATAATTTTTTATTATCATTATTATTTTCAGCCAGACATAACTGCACCAGGAGTAGATATATTAGCAGCATGGAGTGAAGCATCGCCCCCTACAAAATTATCAGCGGATCATCGTCGTGTAAAGTTTAATACAGACTCAGGTACTTCCATGGCTACCCCTCATGTGGCTGCTACTGCTGCTCTCCTCAAAGCCATTTATCCCAAATGGACTAGTGCCGCCATCAGATCTGCGATTGTGACCACTGGTAATTAATTAATTTATTCCATCTTTTTTTATTATTTTGATAGATGCCACATATCACTTTACCATTAACTGCCAATTATATATTTGTACACAGCGCGGATGAAGAATAACAGGGGTGAAACCATAAGGGATGAAGCGGGTGGGTTTGCAGATACATTTGCATTCGGGTCGGGTCATCTCAGGCCTTCAAAGGCGGCAGACCCGGGTTTAGTATACGATGCAAAATACGAGGAGTACTTGGAGTATTTCTGCAAATTTGGATTAAAAGATTTCGACAAATCATACAAGTGCCCAAGAGAGGTAAAAAACAATCCAACTTACGATCTGAATTACCCCTCAATTGCGGTAAACAAATTGAATGGCACAGTAAGTATTCGTAGAATTGTTACAAATGTTGGTGGTAAAAATTCTACATATTTCTTCTCTTCAAAACCTCCTCAAGGATTCGCTGTGGAAGCCTACCCTAATATATTGCATTTCAAGGATGTGGGGGAGAAGAAAAGCTTCTTAGTTAAAATTAGAGCAAGAAATATAAAGAAGGCTAAGGAGATTTACATGGATAATTATGCTTTCGGATGGTACACTTTGACTGACAGTTACCATTTTGTTAAAAGCCCCATTGCTGTGTCTTTAGCCTAATGTTTTTCTTTATTTTATTTCAGTTAGGACTTAGGGACATTCAATCGTTGAGTTTAATTACATGTTTTCTATTATAAATAATAAAATTATAATTTTATTTTTATTTTAATATTCGAAATTTACGGATTAATTCAAATTTTCACCTTATAAGTTAGGCAAAATGCTTACTTTCAAGCATTTAAACATGATTTATATTTAAATTTAATCAATTTTATTGCTATGAAATAATGATAGTGATTAACTATAAGCCTATGCTAAGTAAGTTACATTAATTTAATCATCAAGAAAAAAAAATTAAAGATTCCTTGTAAAATAAGAAACTCCACTACTCTACTAGTTCAACGGTTGAAGGAGAAAGGAGTAGTGGGATCCCATTTGTATAATCCGTCGTAGTTTTCAGCTGCAATTCGGAGAGCTTCATCTATTTGAATAGGTTCATCTCTCTTCCTCGGCAACGCAGCCGCCGGTCGGCTTTTCCACAATGGCCCAGAAAAAGAGAATTTCTGCGGCGATTTAGGGCTCTTCATTCCGCTCACATGACTCTTCTCATTTGAGGGCGATTGCATGGGTGAATTATATCTCTTTGGTGAAGACGCTGCGGATGGTGGTGGTGGAGGAGCCGCCGCTGCCGGTTCCGGTGCAATGCATAAGGTCATCATCTTCAAGTATTTAAATTTTCTGCGTTTTCCATGCGATGCTACAGATGATTGACTTTGATTGTCTTCTTTATGTTTATGATTGCCAAACAACGATAGAATAGGAAGCGCAAATAAGAGCAACGCCATTGATTCAAATAAATTAATTTGCTGTATTTTCAGTGCGGCGAGAAGCTTAATTTATAGTGTTTTTGATTCAAAAGATGATGGAAAATCCGTTGATAATGATTTTCTTTCTATATTTATTTACAATCAACATGCAGTCTACTAAAATTTAGAGCTTAATTAGAGACTTCCTAATTAGCTGCGACATTTATATGGAAGTTGCAAATTAATTAAAATTCTTACTTATCTAATTAATATGTCAAACGTAATTAAAAAAAAAAATTCTTATAGGCCAAGTTTGGTTCACTGTATTGTATTAGGCTGTATAGTATTAGAATGTATAGTATTAACATGTACAGTATTAACCTGTACAGTATTAGCCTGTATTAAATTATACAGCGTTTGGTATAATTTTGTATTAATATGTACTATTTTATACTATGTTTAGTATATAATATTGTATTGTATTATTTTGTTAAAAAATAAAAAATTATGTAATGTAACAATTTAGGCAAAAGTATTAATTATAAATTATAATTTTTCGTATAATAATCAAGTTTTTTTTTTTTTTGTAAAAAGGCACAAATTTCTTAAAATTCAAATGTATATTAGTAGATAAATTAACATTAAACAAATAATATTTAATTATATAGTTGGGACAGCCCGTTTAACATTTTCTTGCAACGCTAAAGGGGATTTCATTAGTTGGACCTTGGCAAGTGGTATATAAAATCCATCCATAGACAAGGTTTTTGTGGCTGCAACATCAATATGCTTTGAACCATTGAAGCTAAATGCAGAATTGAAGCTACCAATGGGAAAGTTTCCAGTTATATTGGCCCTTTTGTTAAAGTATTCCACCATCTGCAGTGATCCATCATAAAAAGGTAATTAGAATTGACATTCCTGTTTAACATCATCAAATGTGAAAATATCAGTACTATGCAATCAATGAAACCCACGGCACCAAGCAAATCAGAAATTAATCTCATATCACTCCAAACTCCATTAATAAGCAAAATGATAGCAACAAAGATAGCCTAGCTTTGTCAAAACTAGGCCTGGGTTGCCAGAATTAGAAATGAAGTTTGTACAAGGCTCAAGTTCAACTATTCCAATTTAAGCACTCAAAAAACCTTAACTGAGCTCAATTATCTAGTAACATATATGTGTCTATCCTGACATTTCAAAAGTGTAAACCTCAAACTTTATGCAAGGTACCCTCACAGTGAAACCCAAATCTGCAATCTCCAAACCCATTTAGCTGTCTAGCATCAGTTAAAATACAAACTCACCCACCAAATCCCCACAACACACTTCATGAACTGACTATTAAACTAAACTACCACAAGAAAAAAAAACACAACCAAAGAGCCCACTAAATCACAACATATAGCATAATTAACATATCATACCTCATGAAAACTAAAGACACCAGAACTCTGGCGACCCTGAGATTCCAGAGACTTGTTAATATCCCTGGAAACATTAGGCAATTCTACATCATCGTACAAGTAGAGATTCCTAGTATGTTCTTCATCAATTTGGACCACTCTAGACCCAGCAATTCCTTTACAATACAGCAACCTTGTATCGAAGTTATCATCAAACCCTCTTCCTAGTGCCTGAACCGAGTTCATCGCCGTATGCATGGCCGCCGCATTCGCAACTGCATACCCAATTGCATTCTCCCCCATTTCTCATCACCAAAAAAATCCAATCTTTCAAATTTCCCTAAAAATCCAATCCAAAGTTTCGATTTTTCAGCTCCATCATTCAGCAGAAGAAAGGAATTTGGTGATCTTAAGATCAAAACCCATATCCCAAAACCATATCTTAGACCCTGTAAAGAAAAGTTAAGTAAGAAAGAAAGTCTTCGAAGAAGATGCTGGATCGACAATCGATGACTAAAACTTCATAATACTTACTAAATAAAATTATACAGTGTATCTTCTCTGGATCTTGAATCCAATGAAAGAATTTATCTTTACCTTTCTCAATCTCTGTTCCTCTTTCTACTGTTCTTCCTTCTCTTTATTTTGCTGTTATGGGTAAAAATTGTTTGTTTTTGTCTGTGCGGTACTTTGGTACTTTTTTCCCTTCTACTTTAGGCATTGACTTACAGTCTGTTTTCTAATTGTTTACGTTGGTTGGCGACGAGAACGACGATCGGTGGTCTGGCGATTTCGATGGTGACAGCGACGCCGTTGATTGTTAAGGAAGGTGTTTAAATTAGTACAGTATTTTAGGTATTAAATAAACGCATATGGGAGAGGTGTATTAAATAATCCAATGAACATGGTATAAAAACGCAGTTATGTATTAGATAATTCAGGGATTATTTTTTACAAAAATTAGCCAAACATCTGCTACTGTACAAGAGGGTATTATTTTATACAGTCCCGTATATTATACGGGAAAACAAACGTGGCCATAATGATTGTCGCAGCTGGTAGTAAAAGAGAGAATTGAAATAATTCAAAATATACTTTAATTATTTTATTATTTCTCTTCACTTCTTTACTCCCTCTAGGTTTATATGAATACACTTTACAGGGCCACATACGTTACATGCTAATGTATAAGTTATATATATAGCAGTGTGATTAGGTCTGCTAATATGTCAAGATTAGAATAATCCGAGCAGTAAATCCGCTAGGAAATTGATAACAAAACTAATTTAATTTGATATAAAATTTTATGGTATTTAGAATTATAATTGTATGCAAATTTTTAACCCTATAAAAAACTAAATTAACTATTTACTCAGGTCCAATTTTTCCTTTACACGACTTTTCATCCTGTTCTTTTTATGATTTTTCAATCAAATACTGATTTGACCGTCAAAATATTCGTAAACCTTCACAGATTTTTTTTTTTTAATTTTTGCAATTTTGGATCGTTGTTAGAAATGGTATATAATTCACTGCTAAGAAGAAATCTGGACTTTAGACATTTGGACCGTGTTCAATAAGGCCTTGGGCCTTGTAATCAAGAGTTTTACAAATGATATATAATTCACTATTAAGAAGAAATCTTACATGTGTTCATTTCGTGTGTCTTATTTCTGTTTAACATTGGCAAACGATGATAAAATAAGAAGTGCACAAAGAGAGAAATGGCTTTTAATTCGTGTTTATATTTAAGTAAATTAATTGGCCGGATTCGCAGTGTGCAGATTTTGCTCAATTTATAATGTTTTTGATTCAAAAGAGTATAGAAATTCAGTTGATAATGGTTTTCTTTCTGCTTCTTTATAATATAATCAGCATCTACTCTACTAAAAATTAGGAACCAAAATAAAATAAACACACTTAAACCTAATTAAAAGAATTTAAACTAAGAACTAAAGATAAAATCTCATTAATTAACGGCAACCTCCACAGGGCAATCTTGAAAAAGCTGATACTTATTAGCTACTCCATGGCCATTGCTGAAAGTCATAAAAGCAGGACAATTAACATTAATCTGATACTTAGCAGTAGTCAATGATCCAACCTTCCATTTCAAGATCCCATCAACCTTTATATTAAACAAAATAGTCCCAGCACTTATATCTTCATTGAAAGCAGCGCCCAGATATGGATCCAATGCCACAGAGTCACCATACAAAGATGGTGACCATATGGTTTCATCTCTGTGACCCAAGTAACTTCTGGGCAGCTCAGTTGCTGAAGTGACCTGCTGGTTATGGTAAGAGGCAAAAATGGCAAGCTTTTCGTAGTATATACCGACTCTCTGGTTTGGATTATTAGTGGAAAGAGTTAGCTGAATGTTGGAAGTCAAGAGATTTGAAGACGATAGAGACAATTGAGTGATAGTGAGATTTTGGAGGACGAATATCGGGTTATGGGGTTGCAGAATCACCCATACCAAGAAGATCACAACCAAAGTAGCTGCGACGATTGCGGTTATGCCCCAAAATATGGGTCCTTTGTAAAATGGTTGCTTGTCTTCGCAGGTATTATTCTCGCACATTTTTCTTCAATTGAATTTGATAGTATTCTCGTTGCTTATTTATGTATATAAGAGAGACACCAAAACCCAGCCCTACCATACATAGGAAACAAGATTAAGAAAGAAAAATCAATCTATATCCTCTCCTTTTATTTGATTTGTTATTTAATTTAATGTTTTATTTACTTACCTTGTGTTAAAGACAAAGCAAGCGTTATTATTATTAATTTCATAGTATTGTATTTCTTTATAATCAACATAAATTCTACTAAAATTTAGGACCTAATTTGTGACTTCCTAATTAGGTACTACATTTATATTGAATTTGTAAATTAATTAAGATTTTTATTATCTAATTAATATGAATAAAAGGGAGAATTGAAATAATCAACTATTTTCGTTACCTTTTTTAAATTCTCAGGTTCAAATTATATTATTGGTTTATGGAAATGGCGACTTCATTGCCCTATTTTCCTTTTCACAACTGAAAAAAAAGGACTTAAATCTCAATTTCTAGAAAAAAATTTTGGATCAATTGAGGATTGAAAAAGTTTTCTGTAGGAGTACTGTACTACGTTGACTACAAATTCAGAACACAGATAATTAACAGATTGCAGCTCCGTTTGTTTTAGAGGATTTGTCAGTGCTAAAAACTGTAGCTTTGTTCAAAAAATGTAATTGTAGATCCATATTTCATTTTAGTATATGGTTTTATATAACTTCATAATTACACCAGAATCACCCAAAGAAAATATAAACTTTGGATTTAATTCCATTGTTGTTAAAGGTCATCACAAGAACTCCTTAGCACAAGCTAACCGATTTCCACAAAGCCTTTCTTGTTTGTGGACAAACAATCTCTCTTTTATGTTGAAAAAGAAATTTTTTTTTTAAAGGGTAATAATTTTAGCAAAATAAAAGAAAAAATAATTAAGAATTGGATTATTGGGTTTCTGTATCTGGGTATAGAAATGTGCCCACCTAAGATTGAGTTCATTGGGTTGAGAGATTTGGAAAAAATTTTTGTTGATGTTATATTTTTATACTTCAATATAAAATAATATGCAGTTCCTTATAAATGTCACATTAGCATGTAAATTTCAATCGCCATTAGTGGCACCTCATGTAAATAAAATTCATTTTTAATTAGATGTCTGAGTTTATAAATGATAATACCCTAAAAAAGCAAAATCAGAATCCAATATCATGAAAGAAGGACCAAGAAGAAGCCCACCCAGATCCCTCTAATTAAGAAAGAAATTCCTATAATGGAGACTGTCCGATCAGATTAGACATTTTATTGACAGGGTCTGAAATATGCCACTGTCCAATCGCCGCTATCTACAGAAATAGATCATACTTATCACAAAGTAAGGACATTGTTGTGCACGCTACTCCAAGCCTTTTCAGACTATAAATAATAGGTTTCACTCTTAGAAGGACATTCTTCTCACTCTTTCTCACAATTAACTTACCTATTCTCCTTTACCTCGATAGCTGATTTGAGCATTGGAGTGCTGAAGCCCAGGTCTACCATACTAGCATTATTGCAGGTTTTCCATCTGAAGGATCTAATCGGAACTGATATCTTATTTTTCCGACCTGCTTCGTCTAGAGTAGAGGCACCCACTTTACGAAATTTCGTGATTTATCATTTGATGTTTTCGTTGAGAGTCGACGACTGAGCAGAACAGTCCGAATTTTACAACTTGTGAGCAACACACAAACTCACTGTCAAGCTGCAAGGATGCAAGTTTTCCATAAAAATTTTCGAGACTACATGAGAAATCATCAAAATGCAAGGATGCGAAGTTCCCATGAAAGTCTCCGAGACTGTATGAGAAATCATCAAGCAGCGAGAGCACGGACTCTATGGAAGTCTCGCAGAAGGTGCAAACGCTTGAATAAGTAAGCTAAGACTAAAATAAGGAGAAAAATCAGGCGCTAGGACTAAAAGGAGGTGAAACATCCCTCCTCTAGTCTAAAGCGCAGAGGGAATGCAAGACTCTCTGAACCAGCATTCTGGAAGACATTTTGGGAAAGAAAAGCAGTCATCCTGTAATGGTCTTAACACCGGGTTAGCTATGAACAGTATTTTCTGACAGTGAATAGTGACTCCGAACAAAAAATGAAATAAAAATTCATCAGGAGGCAAAAATATTTTATTTGACCATCAAAAAATATTGATCACGATTAATTTGGGATTACAATTTGGAGTAAAATTGAGGTCATATAGGCCTCCAAAAATCAAAAATACGAAAAAAAAAGCGGTGCAGTGAAATTTTATCTAGATTGACTTAAATTTGACCGAGTCATTAAAAATAGTAAATGAGATCCAAAAATTACCAAAGTTTACAGATTTATCTAAAATAATATTTAGAAATTTTTAGCTATGAAAAGAAAATTTTTCGGTAACACCGGCAGTGATTGAATCGGATTGGTATAATTGAATTGGATCAAAAATGGACTCCGATTGAGTTAAAATTTTGTGTACAGCCTAGTTTTTATATATTATGAATTATGGAAATTGAATTGAGGTCAATTGGAGTTGGAAAGTATCAATTTTAAAAATTTACAAGTTTGGCTAAAAAAAAGGGTTTTAGGTTTAATTGGGTAGGCTTTTGGTTGGACCAAAAATTCAAACCAATTGGACCACTATAAAAGGAAATTAAGAATCTGATTTTTAAAGTTTCAGCTCATCTTCTTCAGCCCCCTTTCTGCCCTCTCTTGGCCGAACTCCCTTTTTCTGCCTTTCTCTCAATTTTTCTTCATTTCTTCTCTCTTTTCTTCTCAAATCCAAGCCTCAAATATATGCTCTATGTCTCTAGTTGTTGTTTGGTGTTTTTAATCATTGGTTTAAGTGAAAATTAAGGCTGAAATTAAAGGAGAAAGTGAAGGAGGTTAAGGTTAGGTAAGTGAAATTAAAGGATTTATTTTATTTTAAAGTCACCTACAAGTATAAATTGATGATTAGAATGCAATTTTGCTGTCAATTTCAGCATTTGAGATTAAGAAATTAGGGTTTTGATTAATTAAATTTTGGCCCTTATTAGGTTCTCATAAGGAAATTCAACCTTCCAAGGAAAAAGGTAAGGAAAAGGAAGCCTAAGAAAGATTAATCAAGTGAGAGAGATTAGTGACTATAAATTTCAGCAATTTCCTTTAATTAAAGCCTAATTATGCATTATGTAACTAAGCAAAGTTGGGAGAAATACGTTTTTAATTGAAATTAACTTTAGATTAGTGATTTAGAACCTTAATTATGATTAATGTGATAATTAAATTGAATTAAAAGTGAAGGTAAGGTTGAATTCCTTTGTTGACTGAATTTGATATTAAAGATAATTAATGTGTAATTTGAGTATTTTTAGTGATTAATGCTTTTAATTGAATATAGACATGAAATTAAGTGTCTATGAATTTATTTGTAATTTATAGGATTTATAAGAATATTTTTTAGAATGAATTGGCATTATGTTTAAAGTGATTTTGATGAATTATAGTGAATTAATTCATAATTTGTGCAAATTGGTGAATGAATTGAGTGACTAGTGTATTAAAATGCAAATGTAAATGAATTATTAATTTGTGAAATGAAATGTCCAATTGAATAATAAATATTGTCCTTAGTAATGGTCAAGCGATTAAAATCTAGTTCAGGATATAAATGACGTGCCATAGGAACACCTTTACTGCGGTACAAGTCATGGTGACTTACTTTACTGTGGTAAAATCGTAACGATTTTTCATAGGTCAGTATTAAGTGTTCAGTGAAAGTGTTGAAGTGGTCCTTCAGATCATTCCCTAGTGTAGTAATGTGGCCTTATGGGGCCTACGTCCTATATATCCGTCTGTAGATTTTTGCCGGAATAATACTAGGGGCATAATGTAATAATGAATTAAAAAGTGCAAACTGTGAAGTGAAATTACAAATTGAATTGAAAAAGAACCTAAGTGAAAGAAAATAAAAATAAGGATCAAAATGGTAATTAGTCCTAAATAGTATATTTTAAAGGCAAAATGACAAGAAATTAAATTAGGGTAAAAGCGGAAAGAAATAATACTCAAACATGTTGAAATTGAACATTTATAAATTGGAAGGATTAAAGTGAAATTTTACATAAAAAGGGTAAAACAAGTACCAATTAGTAATATTGTAAGCCAATGATCAAATATGAAATGAAAATAAGTAGTTTTGTGGTAATTTGGTAGTTAAAGAGTAAAAGAGTTAATTTTGTGATTAAAGAAAAATTTAAGGATTAAAATGGGAGTTTTTCCAAAGCAATGGTTTTAGACTAAATTGAAAGTAAAAATATTAATAGTCATGTATTTGATGATAAAATAACAAAAATTTTGCATAAATAATGTGGTTATGCATGTGCGGGAAAATTTCTAGATTTATAGTCACCACTGAGTATATTCAATGCTCAACGCATAGTATTTACTGCGTGTAGGTCTTGACGTAATGGTGGAGCAAGTATACAAGGGAGTTTGAAGTTAAAAAGAAGAAGGATCAATTTTGAAAATTTTATCCCTTGTTGGCATGTATATATTTTATCTAGCATTGAAGTTATTTTGGCATGTATATATTTTTATTAGTAGCAGTTAAGTTTGAGATTCGTGTGGAACAATGTATATAATTTTGAGTATATCACCGGCAACATAAGATATGTTATGAGTAGTTAGATGTATATATTACTATCTTTGAATTTTTGTGCCCTGTGGGGCTGTGTAAAGTTGTTTGCCTTTCAGGAAGATTAGCCAAGACTTAGCCGTTGTGCTGCCGAATTTTCAATTAACGTGCAGCAAACTGAATATCTAATAATTAATCGAATAAATAAGTCACAATTGTTCATAAAAAAAATGGATATTTGACATTAAGCAAAAAAAAAAAAATTCCAGCCTATCACTCATGTGTAAATCGAGAGATTAGTAAGGGGTGTTACACATCTCCCCTCTGTGTCCCTAAGCGAATCAGATAGAGCCCGACGCCAAAGCCAAAAGACTGCTCAGGAAACACCTCTCCCTCTATAAATCCACCCAGTACAACAGGTGCTCAGAAGAGGAAGTCAGATTGGAGAAAGTTGTGTCCTATAAACGAAGACAACTGGAGGAAAGTCGGCTCTGAAAAGGAGAAAAGGATGTGAAGAAGTACGACCCCCCTGACGACCCAAGAAGGGTGAGAACAAAATCCAAATAAATCCTACAGAAAAAGCGGTTAAGGTGAATAAGACTTTAAAAGGACATCTCTTTTCCAAGAAAAGAATGCAAAGGCAACAGAACCATGCTAAAAGATTGATGAAAACATGTAAATATCCCGATTGAACGATTGACGAAAGCATGTAAATATCCCAATCGAAAGATCGACAAAAGCATGTAAATATTTCGATTGAAAGATCGATGAAACTATCACTACAGATAATGTAAGGGGCCAAAATTAGAATACGTTTGCTCTGTAAAAGAGTCACACTTACCCAAAATAAAATCTGGTGGATCCGGACTTTTCCTACCCATGACAAAAGTCTAAGCCACATCTCAAGGACAATTTTTAAGAGGACTCTGTTCCACCTAAATTAAGGCACAAAAAGAGGAGGGACAAAATATGACCAAGGCACCATCAAAAGTTAAGCATTGAATCAGCAAAACGGACCCGATTCATTACCAGCAAGATCTAAAATAAGATTGCCATCAAATAAAAACACCCAAGAGACTTCTCCAGTAAAAAATCATGGTCATTGTTGAAGAAAAGTCTAAATTACATAGCATAATGAAGATAAACTAAAAACAAGCAGCAAGCCGTTCGGAGCGACGCAGCGTCTTTTGAAAAAAGATAGGTACTGCTCAAATCACTGTTATGTTAGTACAAGTTATTAACTTCTTGCCAGTTTTAACAAACTCCCTCTTATTTCCATCACAAAATGCAAAAAAAAAAACAACAAAAACAAATAAATAAATGTAGAGGAAGAATAGACACGCCAGTAAAGAAATTATATTCATTCAAAAAAGGTACAAAGTACATTGGTATTGCTCTTCCTATGATTTACATAAAAATGCATTCTTATCGATCAGCTGCCATTTTTCTTATCTGGAAAGGCACGGCTAAAACTCCCTGCTTCATCTCCCACAAAATAAAAAATAAAGATAAAAGAAAGGAAAAGAGAGGGAAGAACAAAAAGGAGGATGAGAAGAAGAAGAAGGCTAATTATAAGAAATGAAAAAGCAAAAAAAAAGAGAAGACAACAAGGAGAAAGGAGGAAAAGAGCATCGCCGCCACCTTGACCACTGCCTTCACAACGAGACCACCTCTTACAGCAGTTCCCTGACAACAAAGGAACAACAGGACAAATGGAGAGAAAAGTACAAATACGTATTCACCACCATGATTAGGTGAGAGCCTTGTGTCAGGAAAGAAGAGTTGCTGGAGCAACAAATCGCATGGCTTGGAGACACAAGCCATATCCAGACAAGACAAGTGGTCCTTTCTTCATTCATCTTCTAAAAATGGTAAATCCGGCAATAGCACATTGGAAATCTGGATGCCTCATGTTCAAACTCAATAGCCAAGACACAACTGACATAAGAAACAAAACAATAAGAAAAAGCATAAGAACATAGCATGAAATAGCGGAAGGAAACCCTTTTTATGGGCAAATTTGATTACAAGGCATTAATGAAGACGTCACGCGTTCTCACCTCATTAATGCGCGACCAAAAACTGAAGCACCAGAAAGAAATATAACCGTCAAAATGCAAGAAACAAAGCGTCCGCCATTAAGTTAGGGAGATAAAGCGACGCTTGACAAGTGACATTTAGATGACTAACCGATTGCATAAGAATGATCCAAAGAAAACAAGAATAAAGGATGAGTCGGTTGGCACACTGATTGGCACACGTATCTGAGAGTCTATTTGTCGCGCTTACACCCCTTGAAAAGCATGCACCAAGCAAACGCAAACAACAACCCTATCAGGTAACCCTATTCCATCTCTGAGTTATTATTGTTTTTCACTTATAGCGAATATGAGAAAAGTGGTGAATTGAGAAAATACAAAATTTGAAAGGCGTACTGTCCAAGAACAAAAGGGAGGTTGCTAAATGCACATCGGATAAAACTCAACAAGGGGTCGCTAAGTAGACAACAACCTTATCAGGTAACCCCATTTCCTTATAAAATTATTGATGTCCACAAATATATGTCTATGATAGATACAAGGAGAACAACCAGAAGAGCTAAGGCCATTAATTCATCTATCACCAAACCTCCTGAGAAAAGAAAAGGCGTATAGGCTGAAATCCGAAAGGAACCATTAGCGAAAGAAGCGATGAAACTTGTTAAACATGTCAGAAAATAAAAATACAAAATTTATGATAAATCAAGAAGTATTTTTGCAGAACCAATTCCAGCCCAAGGCTGATGTTTCTTTAATCTCGATCAACAAACCATCCCAATCGATGCCTCAAAGCACCTCTCCAGGCTAACCAATTCCAGCCCAAGGCTGATGTTTCTTTAATCGCAATCAACGGACCATCCCGATCGACGCCTCAAACACCTCTCCAGGTCAACCAATTCCAGCTCAAGGCTAATGTTTCTTTAATCGCAATCGATGGACCATCCCAATCAATGCCTCAAAGCGCATCTCCAGGCCGACCAATTCCAGCCTAAGGCTGATGTTTCTTTAATCCCGATTGACGAACCATCCCGATCAATGTCTCAAAGCGCCTCCCCAGGCCAACCAATTCCAGCCCAAGGTTGATGTTTCTTTAATCCCGATTGACGCCTCAAAGCGCCTCTCCAGATCAATCAATTTCAGCCCAAGGCTGATGTTTTTTTAATCCCGATAGATGCCTCAAAGCATCTCCCTAGGCCAACCAATTCCAGCCCAAGGCTGATGTTTCTTTAATCTCAATCGATGCCTCAAAATGCCTCCCCAGGCCAACCAATTCCAGCCCAAGGCTGATGTTTCTTTAATCCCGATCGACGCCTAAAAGTGCCTCCCCAGGTCAACCAATTTCAGCCTAAGGTTGATATTTCTTTAATTTCGATTGATGGACCATTCCGATCGACGCATCAAAGCGTTTTCACAGTCCAACCAATTCTAGCCCAAGGCCGATATTTCTTTAATCTCGATCGACGGACCATCCCGATTGATGCCTTAAAGTACCTCTCCAGGCCAACCAATTCCAGCCCAAGGCTGATAACTCTCTAGTTCTGAACCGAAAAATCACTCCGATCTATGTTCCAAAAAATGCCCCACCAAACTAATTAACCCTATCATCTGAAGATAGAGGTCTCTTTGACATTCGGACTGTTATGGCTCGCACCTCACGGATACTGAAGGGCAGCGCGGCCTCCTATAAGTCGCGACCACTTAAGCTGGCCCGATTGGCTGGACAATGAACATCGCCAATAACAAAATCTCTCAAGCAATCTAGCTATACAACCGCTACTTTGATCTGCTATCAAGCTATTCGCCAGGGGACATTTGATAACACCTTAAAAAAACAAAACCAAAACCCAATATCATGGAAAGAGGCCCAAGAAAAAGCCCACCAAGATCCCTCCAATTAAGGAAGAAATTCCTATAATCGAGACTGACCGATCGGATTAGACGTCTTATTGACAGGGTCTGAAACACGCCATTGTCCAATCGCTGCTGCCTACAGAAATAAGCCATACTTATCACAAAGTAGAGACACTATTGTACACACTGCTCCAAGCCTTTATAGACTATAAATAACAAATTCCACTCTTAGAAGGACATCCTTCTCACTCTCTCTCACAATTAACTTACTTATTATCCTTTACCTCGATAGTTGACTTGAGTGTCAGAGTGCTAAAATCCGGGTCCACCGGGCTAGCATTGTTGTAGATTTTTCGGAACTGATCTCTTGTTTTTCTGACCTATTTCGAGAGTAAAGGCACTTCCTCTATAAAATTTCGTGATTTATCAATAAAATTTTTTAAATTGAGTCTTTAAACCTCTAAAAATTTCAAATTTGATCCATTTAAAAAAAATGAAGCATTTTTAACAACGATTGAAATATAGGTGCATTAATGATGTTAATTAAGTATTGCATGTTACTTATATTAAAATATATGTACCTAATCAATAATTTTTGTTTAAAAAAATCTAATATAAAAAATTTTTAAAATACATGAATCTGAAAATGGAATTTTCCAAGGTTATGGACTGTTTTACACACAAAGTTCAATACATATTCTTTTGTTTAACGAGCTCAATCTGTAATCTCCTGTATAACATGCTATACTTATTAACATACTATCCAAGTCATGCGCATCCTACACCGTACCGCTACAGAAAAAACCAAATTAAAATCCCGACTCGCACTTCTTTGACTTTGCAACAAAAACTCGTACACGTAACATTTTTTGCTTTTCTTTTTCTCTTTAGAGTCATACATATTATTTTTATAATCAAAAGTCAACCCGTGTGTATATAGATTAATGATTGAATCCTCTGACCCCTTTATAGTTATAACTAAGAAGGATAGGATTTGGATTAACTGTTTCATTATTTAAAATTTGCCGGAAAAAAGAAAGTTATTATTTTTCTCCGGAAATTTGATGCATTATGAGTCGATTCAAAAGATTTACAATGCCGTCGATTATTATTTAATGTTATATGGATATGCTTGTGAGGTTCATTCGGTTCAATAGATTTTGATTTAATTATGAAACCTTGAACAAAAGTCAGAGGGAATTTTAATGGATTGTTAGATAGACACAAAGGGTTTTTACTTTTTAGTGAGTTTATAAGGAAAATTTATTTATGTACTATTTTTGAAATTTTAGTGAAAAATCTCTTCTTCTTTTTTTTTTTTTTGAAAAGGATAATTTCATTAACTGGTTTCAGCCAAAAGCTGAGTGCTCAAAGTTTGGTGAAAATTCCAACCAAACATGAAGATCAAGCATGAAGACTTGAGCTAAATAGTTTTGTTTCTTTTTTTTTTCTCTCGATTTTGTGTATAATTATGAGTAAAACGTATAATTTACAATACCTGAATTTAAAATATGTTAATATAATTTGTAGTTGCATTAACATATTGCTTGAGATAATGGAATTTGATTTACGAAACCTTAAAGACTTGAGCTAACGGTTTTTATATATTGTATTAAAATAATTAAAACAATCTCAGTATTTGAATTTTAAATGTTATTTGAAAATTCATGAAGTAATTATAAAAATGAACACTTTTATCTTTCTTATCTTCCATTAATTTTTCTCATCAAATACACCTGCCATTAAATTTTTTGTTCTCTAGCTTCTAATATATTTTACAAAAAAGGAAAAGAAATTCTATAACCATAATTGATATTTACGTAATCAATACACATATACCTAATAAAAGTACTAAGTATGATAGTCACAACATTAATATTAGTGACGATATCGATCATGACTTGGATACAAAGATGAGTAATCAAATTAATATTGTCAATTAGAATAATTTATGGTTATTTTGTTTAGAAAAAAAAATGAAATATATTTAAAAATCTATATATGCCCAAATTTTTACACATGTAATTTAGTATCGATTCGATTATCGAAATTAGATACTTGTTTTCGTTTCAAACTTGTATAAATTTTACATGATAGTAACCACTTAATAAAAAATTTAGATGAGAATGAAGTCATTATCATAATATTTGAGATCAAAATAAAAGAAATATATATATATATATATCTTGAACTAATGGTATGTGACTATATATGCATTGTGCAGTCACTATCCAGCAAAAGAGAACATGGACGTCAAGTACCCCAATTAAGGTGAAACCGTTAACAAATTATTCCTTTTCAGTTGGACCAACCTTTTTTCTTTTTCAATTATATATATATAAAGATCCCCTCTTCAGGAAAATTCATTCATTGCCTTTCCATTATTACGTCTATTTTCAACTAAATTCCAACCCCACATCAAATTCATCTCAACAAGCAATTTTAAATATCTTATAGAGTTTTTCTAATTATTCATTCATTGTTATCCTAATTATTCGTTTCTTTTTCAGCTTTTTATTTTCTTCCCAAAATACATAATTTTTAAATTTCATGTATCTAATCTAGACAAGTTTTTTCTGTGCTAATTACCGCATACAATGGTTAGATTGTACACGTTTTTATTGAATCCCCACCTGTAAATATTAGAGAATCTACTGCATTATACAAGGTTTTATTCATAGAGAAAAATTTTAAGAAAACAATTTAAAAAAATATATATATATATATTCTAATGATTTATAAATTTCTTTACAAAGTTCAAACTTGAAATTGGATGAAGTTACTTAAAAGTGCAGTCTAAAATGTGTCTGACTTTTCTTATTTATGATATGGTTAATTTATCAATTGTCTAATACAGTCTTATTTATAAATATAAATTTTCATTTTTTATATAATTTATGTGGATATATATATTAGGAGAAAAAACGTAAAAATTCAATCATGGGTGTTAATTAAATTTCCATGATAATGAAAGAAGAGATAAGTCTATTTTTGTGGGAAGAAGAAATTATTATATTTGGGCGTGTTTGTTAAACTTGGGAAGCTTGGATTGGAAAGAAATTAGGGTTATTCCAAACTTTCCTGCAGCATTTATAGGTGCTTGTTAAAAAAAAAGGATCCACACAAAAAAAAAAATCACGTGACTTATTACCTATATATATCTTGAAACATCAAGATATGCATATCTTGATATGAGGTTAATATATACATATCTTTAATTTGCCATAAAAGAAAAAAATACTAAATTACCCAGATCTCTCCCTTCTCATTCTGTATCCTTATCAAACTCTCTTTGTTGAAGTTGGAAGAATAGTCGCATCAATTCATCTATCAAACTTTATTTCTCTGTCTTGAGGTAATTATGTTTGCTGTAATTAGTATTTATTATGTGATTATTTATTATCATTAGGCTACTGTGCTAATATCAATTAACGATTGTTGTAGTTAGTGTTTGTTCTGTGTTTATTTTGTTCCTGCAGTAGGCGACATGTACTATCTTTATAATTGGCCAGCCTTTTTATTGTCTATTGATTATTAATTTTTTTTATGCTTTTTGATGAAAAGGTTAGGGTAAATTTAGTGTAAAAATTATACATATCAAGTAACTTCCATCTCTGCTCTCACGCATTTGAATTATAATTTGCAGAGCCGTGACGCTTTTTGTGCTACAGTACCCTGTGCTTACTTTTGAGTGAAGAGGCTAGCAAATTTATCATCCTTGTAATTAATTGGAAATAATAAAAGAAAAAAAAAGTTAGCTTTTACTTGCCACTTTTGTTAGCTCTATACGAATTTCTCTGGTTGTCCGTAGCATAATCTGCTTGGATTTGGGAGTCTTGGTTTGCTATTTGGTTTTTGCTGTTCTCAGTGGCTCTTTAGAATTCAACTAATGCTTTTTTGGCTCCTTGTAATTGGTGTTGTGGTTCTAATTGCTTTGGAGTTCTTCTTTTTTTGTTTGCTGAAGTGTCTATACAAATTTCTGCTTTGGTGATTGCTTTTGAAAATTGCAGACTTGCGCGATCAGTTTTGCCTGAGTGGATGTTTTTCTTTTGTTGGGTTCATTGTCTTCTTATTATTTTAATTAAATTAGTTAATTAGTTAAGTTTAAATTTTAGAGACCATTTTGATATTTAGTTGTTGTCTAATGTCAGAATTTTAACTGCATATTTATCTAGATTTGCCATGAATTTAATTGTAGGAAATTATTATATTAAATCTGCAAGATTAGACACACAAAGAGAAAAGGATTTGGTTTAGTTCAAGAATTTTAAGTTGAGAAACTTGTTTCATTGGTTAACAATTTGAGAACAGCTGGGAGAAGAGGACAGTTTCAAGGCAAGTTCACTAGTTTACCCTTTTCTAAATTTTAAAAGTATAAAACCTTTCTTTTGTACATCTGTACCCCTTTCTATTTGCTTTAGTTTGTAGTCTGATGAATTTAAGCTGGTTCCTTGGACCACATGCAAAACATCGGTGATTGGGAAGTGTTTCGTTTTGAATACCTCTTGTAAGTCTAAGATGTTATGAGGTTACCAAGTGCTGAAAATGAGTATAAATCCTTCCTTAGTTATTTATGCAAACTTCAGTGCTATTCTGGTCATACTACTGCAAGTTGTCCATATCATATTACTTTCTGGCATTTATGATTCTGTAACAGAAGTTTTCATGTCAAAAGAGGCATGCAGAGATACTTAAACCTGCACTGTTATGACCATGTCCATGCGGGCGACTTACACAACACAGATATCTCTGTGTCTAATAAGCTTTATTATCGCGTTGTCTGTCTTTCCTAAGTTACTTCTGTTTGCAAATATTGGTCGCCCGTGTTTTAAAATCTGATGTGTCCTCTAGGTCTTTTCTGGTTGTTTTAATATGTGCTATAGTCTCATTGATGTTCTCAAGGGGGTTAATCATCAAGTGGATCAGTAAGAATACCTAGAAGGATAGAAAATTTCAGTTTTTGGGATTATACAAGATGCTTATTGCAAAAACAAAGTTTTGAACCACAAGAAGTCTAGTGTCCTGTAAAACTCACTCCTAAACGTAACTTATATTCAAAAATGTAGTTAGACTACAAGATACTTCACTTGAAAGATCAGATAAGAGATTAAACTGATGCCGTGCAGAAAAGCTGGCATTTGATTAATCTCACTGCCAGTGCATCCAACCATAGAATGCTAGTTCTACAACTTAAAAGATCCAAGTAGAAGACCAAAGTATGTAATGAAACTGATGCGGGGAAGGCTAAAATGTTAGTGGGCAATAAAAATAATAATTTAGCTTCTTTTTTTTTTTAATTATTTTGGAGGAGATTTAACTACATCCTTTTTGTTATTGGCTCACTTCCATTTTTACTACAACCATAGAATTTAACTACAAGCTTGCCTCTAATGCGTTTTGGGTCTAAACTGGTTTTACTTGAATCTATGTGTTAAATGTGAATGTGAGTGTTGATAAGTGTGATTTAAATTAAAAGTTCTATTGTTGTATTTATTTATTGTCTCATTTGTATTGATGGTTTACACATGTAACACCTTCTAATATGTTGTCATATACATGGTATCATAACAAGAATTCAAGTCACTAACCAATTGCAATAAGAAGCTAAATTAAATTACATGCCACCATTATAGTAATATATGATGAGTTATTTAATTAGAGTCCATCGGTCTTTATAATTCACTATGCACTATGTTCCCTAATATATAAAATTTTCTAGAATACCCGATGATGGGTTTACTTTGTGGATCAATCTTTACAATTGTTAAGCATAACTGGAATTATAAAAAAATTGCTAGTTGCTGTCTTTTAATTACAATAAGAATATGGTAGCAAAAAGTTGTTAATGCATTATCAAAGATGATCAAGATATAAATATAAATAACATATTACGAACACAAAGCTTACATAATTACCTTTATTTGTTGTTGAATTTAAATATACCAGACATTGTTTTTCAATTATTGTAATGTGGAGTTGATCTATGTACTTTTTTTCTCATATATTTGTAGTTGTAATGGATCATTTGGACCTTGACGAGATTGACATTGTATGGGATGAAGATTCATGGGACATGGAGGATGACCCTGAGGGCATGTTATGGTTGATCATTGTACTTTGTTGGATGTGTAGAGCTCAAATTAGTATTGTTACTACTGTTGCAACCATTTCTGAATTTAGCTTATTTGGTTCTTCATCCTCTAGGGTAGGAAATCCTAGTAAAAACCTAATTAATATAAGAATGAGGTCACAAATGGAGCAACTTAACAAATTTCTCTATAATGATAGAAGTTCAATATGTACTATAAGAATGGATAAGAGAACTTTTATCATATTATGTAATTTATTGAGGGAGGTTGGCTTGAAATAAACTCTTTATGTCACAATAGAAGAGATGGTAGTTGTTTTTCTCAATATATGTGCACGCTATACGAAAAATAGATATCAAAGTACTGATTGGACTAGATCAGGACAAACTATCAGTAAGATTTTTCATAGGGTTCTATCTGCCATTTTTAAACTATACACCATTATGATTGTGGATCCTGAACCAGTAACAACCACTACAAAAAAAATTCATTTTACTGACGGACTCATATCCGTAGGTAAAAATAACATATTACCAACGGATTACCGACCAAATCGACAAAGCATAGGTAAAAAAAATAAATTTGATGAACGAAGACATTTTTACTGACAGAATTAAAATTTCGTCGGTATCTTTGGCGGGAAATGTTGGCGCCAATGTTTAGCGACCAATTTACCAACGGTTATATCCGTCAATAACAATTTTTCTCATTTAACTTTATAGCGACGGATTTTCGTCGGTAATATAAATATCTTAGGGGATTTACCAACCTATAATTTTTTGCTACAGTTTATTGGCGTCGGTAAATCCGTCGATAGGCTATAAATAAAATAATTTATATTTAATATATTAATAAAAAATTTAAGGTTATCTACTCCCCTTTTTCCAATCAAACCCTTCTCAACATCTCTCATCGCTTGAAAAAAGAAATTCTGACCTGGCCCTTTCCACGGCGAGATTACCCCCATCATTAGTTCTCCACCGCCACCATCCAAATGTTGGTTTGCCACCACCCATCAGATCATCATATAGGTTTATCTAACAAAACTTTCTCTGAGTTTTTGTGTCTTTTTTAATCTGAATCCTAGATCCTTTGGTTTTTCCTTCGTTTTTATCTTTAGATCTATCATTTTTGGTCCTAGATCTGTATATTGTGTTTGTTTTGCTTTAATTTTTATAATATATTGTATCTCAAGCCTAGATCTGTTAGTTTGTTTTTTCTTGCCGACATAACTGACTCCTACCAAAATTGTAAGCATATATTATAACAATTATAATTTTCTAAGTTTGTATCTGACTCCGAACAAAATTGTTTAGGGCTATTCCTGGTGGAATTGTTAAATGGGTCGGTTTCGATTGAAATTTTTGATTTTAGTGGCAATGGGTTTACTGGTAGTGAAATCTTATATCTGCGATGGATAGAATTCTCTCTTTTTTGTTGGAATTTTATTGGAGTATTTACTCAATAGAACTAATAATTATTATGAAAAACTAACTCTAGATTAAATCTATGTTTCTTTGTGATATCGTTTTTCAAATTTGCAGCTTTTCGTTGACACCAAGGGCATGGAAATTTGACTCGTTCACTCCTCTGGTTTGCTTTTTCATATCCTCTTCTTTTTTTCCCATTCAAAAGTGATTCACTTGTTATGAGTTATCGTTGTCGTTTTGGGTGTAAGATTTGGTGTAGCCAAAGTAATTAATCTTTTCATAAAGCAGGGATAGAAATGTGTATCGTTGTGATTGCTTGGTAAAAAATGGATATATGAAATTGGCAGAATGAAATTTCAAGTATTCATATTACCTAACTCATATTATATCCACATCTCTATCTCTTCACCATATTTCAGCTGATTTCTCACCCTTTTTTCACTTTTCTTGATATGATGAAATTCTGATTATGGATTTAAATTCAAACGTAAGTTAATCATCTTTCTTAAACTTTAATCCTTTCCTTCCTACTTATTGCTTATTAACTTTAATTCGTAATCCAAGATTTCTCTTCATTTTTAGATCTAATTGTTCACTGGATTATGTTGATCAAAGGAGTTGCTGGGTCTTGCATGAGCATTCTGGATTTATAGTTTTAAATGTTAAAATTTCAATTTCCAACTTGAGTTTGGTCAAGGTAACGTCATATTTGTTCTTGGAACTTGAATGGTCTTTTCAAGTTGGTAATTTATTAAATAAGGTTTGATGATTAAACAATTCTTAAGGATGAAATAGTGGGATGGTGATTGCTTATTAGACCATTTGGCTAACCCTTCAAAATGAATACAGCTTCACCTTCATAACCTTGCGACATGTTGAAATGTTAAGGGAAGCTTGCCTTTTTTCCATTCTTTTTCCCCTTGCTAACTGCATCAAAGAACCTGATAAATATGTGCCAAATTTTGTTTCATGCTTTTGTGTGTCTTAATGATCCAATATATATGTGCTAATTTACTTAAGTAATTTGTATCATAGATTAAGATATAAATAAGAAACTCAGTTGATTTGCATCAAATTTTTAATTAAATAAAAATAGTTATTCCATTTTCCTTTTCATATTTGTGTTAGAATTATTTTTGCATAAATCTAATTGCTCTCTAATTTAAATCTATTTTAGAGCAGTTAGTGCTCCAGCGTCAGAGAGTTAGGGGATGAGCAGTTCCTATTTTCTAATTTTGCTGCACTAAGAAATAATCTGATTATCTTTTTTGTTGTAACCTATTTGGCACTTAGATAGTCACATTGTTCATTGCAAAGCTGCAGCAACAAGCAATTTGAAACAGGTTTCCCTTGAACTAGGAGGCAAATCACTTCTTCTAATCTTTGATGATGCTGATGTTGATAAAGCTGCTAATCTTGCTCTCTTTGGAATTGTCTATAACAAGGTAAATTCATTTCGATAATCTAATATTATTTCTTAATTTCCTGCTGAGACTCAAAATCCATATTCTCCATTAATTTCATTTGCATTATTGTACTGTAGGGAGAGGTTTGTGCGGCCAGCTCAAGAGTTTATGTTCAGGAAGGCATTTACAATGCACTTTGTAAACAAGTTAGTGAAGAAGGCCAAAGATTGGGTTGTTGGTGATCCATTTAATCCCAAATCTCACCAAGGCCCACAGGTCAAATAAATCCAAATATTGAAATTAAAGTGATGTTTCTTTTTATTTTTTTTCAAAAAATAGGGGTGAATAGAAAGGTGATTTTGGCTGAAAATCAAATCAAATTAATTTAATTAATTTGATTTGATTATTCAAATAATTGGTTGAATTTTCAACTAATAAAATATATAAATTTTAATTTATCTTTTCAGTTATTTAAAAATTATAAAGAAATATTTCATAATTTTAATTAAGTATTTATCTTTGAACCTATGTATAATAGTTTAAAATTAATATGAATTTCATTTCACTAATGGATGCACAAGTGGATAAGCAACAGTTTGATAAAATATTGTCTTACATTGAGCATGGAAAGAGAGAAGGAGCCACCTTATTGTTTTCCCTTGTTTTCCTTATAAAAATAGCTCCAAGGACAAAAATTTGAAAAGGTGATCTTATTTTTTATTTTGTCTTTGTCAGCTGGGCATTTTGATATTTCTGTTTGAGTAATGCCGGAAGTGCTAACCGGAACAATTAATTAACAAATCCTTGTTTGCATTAAATCTTTTCATCATTCATAAGTTATGGCAAAATTGGAACCTTTCTTTTTCCACTATTCCTCCATTTTGATCTATGAGATAGTAATATTAGTTCACTTAATTCCTTTCCATTGCTTAAATGTTTAGTGTAGCATGTCATTTTGCTACTTTTTATTTAAGTGATGTTTGCTTTATGTTGCATAACTTGTAGACATGTTTTGACCTCTAGTTACCAGTGCTACATTCAAAATTAAAATTCATATTAGATATTTGAATGAAAGTATCAATTGCTATGAGAAGCACTAGGCTAAGTTTGTAAGAATTAAAAATTAAAAAAGAATCACTATAACATTTGATCCTTAAAAATCCCAGGTCTGAAGTTTTTTGTATTCCTTTTGGTATCATGACTAGTCAAATTTATTCCTATTGTAATCGTCTTGCAAGTAGGAACATAAGTGATTTATAAAGGTGGGTAATAATATTATCTTAAACGAACACAAGTACTAATAGAATGATGACATAACATGACATGTATATCTCAAAATCAAACAAAAAAAGGAGAACATGACACACATGATTAATTTCACCCGTTAGCTTGCTAATACTGCCTTAAATTGACAGGAACAACTTAACATTGATGATAGTTTTCTACTTATCCAATTTTCTTATTTTTTTCTTATGTTATCTTCCTATTTTCCAAAATGACATTGACATTATCTTTTGATGCTCTTTGAGGAAAAGAAAAAGAAATATAATGTTAATAGTGTTTTATTCTTATGATGATTCAATTGTGGCAATCTGATTGCATATTTTGTTAAAGTAAATGCTCAATATTTCTATATGTTACTCCCAATGCTTTTTGTTTGTTAGAAAAACAATAAACTGAATCGATACTTGTACTAATCGTTGGTAGATGTTTCTTTGCTGGTGGTGCAGCTGCAGCAGCTCTGGCAGGAAGGGCAGCTCCCACAGTCGAGGCACCGACAGTTGAGGAAAAGATGGATGAGCTAGCAGAGGAAATTGATGATGACATGGGATTCTCTCTGTTTGATTAGAGTATTTTTTGAATTTCTCTTTCTTGATTTTTTTGCTCAGTTTCTTTTTTTTCCCAAACTCAATGATTTGGGTTGAGATCATATTAATCGATTTTGTAGTAGAGATGCTTTATTATATATACAAAAGTTAGAATGTATATATTAATTTTAAATTATAATATATCTTCAATAAAAATTTTAGACTTTTTGTATTGCATTTGTTATATTTGATTTGAGATTTGTAAATAGAAAATTATGAAAAAATTATAAAAAATTAAATAGGACTATTTAAATTTACTGACAAATTACCGATGAAAATATTTGTCGGTGTTTATACTAAAATAAATTAAAATTTTATTAAATTTGCCGACGGTTTGCCGACGTAAAATTTTGTCAGTAGATGTCAACGCGACGAAACATCCGAAGGATTTTAAATAAAATTACCGATGGAATATTTTTAACAATTTCGTCGGTAACATTCCCAACAGAAGTTTCCACCGGTAAATTGGTACCTACGCACATTTTAGGGACATAATTTTTTCGTCGGTAAAATAATATAAAACCATCGGTAGGGTCATTTTCCGTCGGTAAAATGCTGAATTTCATCGGTAAAATCCGTCGGTAAATTGCATTTTTTTGTAGTGAACAAACTGTGAGGAAATGCCTTGAAAGTTTGTTGAGGTAATAATTTTTAATAACTGTAAATTAGCTTAGAAATTAAAAAAAATCAATAACTTATTAAAACTAAATATTTTTATTTTTTATAGGGTTGTTTAGGTGCATTAGATGGCACCCATATCAAACTAACAGTTTTCGAAGAAAAGAAGAATCATTACAGAAATAGAAAAGGAGAGATTTCTACCAATGTGCTTGGAGTAGTTAATAGATTTGGTAGATTTACATATGTTTACCCGGGTTAGGAAGGCTCAACAGCTGATAGTAGGGTTTTAAGAGATGCTATATCAAATCCTAACGATTTCAAAGTTCCAACTGGTAAATTTCTTAACTTTTTTTAAAAAATTTAGTAAGTTATTAGATATTTAGGGCTCATTAAATAGCTTAATAACTAATTTTTTAATATTTTTAGAAAAATACTATCTAGTTGACTCCGGCTATACAAATGGACCTGGTTTTCTGTCTCCTTTTAAAGGCCATAGATATCACTTAGGAACTTTTGGAAGTGGACATCCTCCTCCTTCAAATCACAAAGAGTATTTTAATTGGAGACATTCTCAAGCTTGCAGTGTAGTTGAGAGAGCTTTTGGGAGTTTGAAGAATCGTTGGAAGATATTAGGCTATGGATCTTACTACTCTGCAAACACAGTGAATAAAATTATTGTTGCTTGTTGTATTTTGCAAAATTTTATTTATATGAAAATGGCAACATTTAATGATGAGTGAAGAGAATGAACAAAATGATGTGAGTGTTGACATTGTTGGTAGTGTAAATGTTGTTGAACCCACAATATAGTGGACAACATGGAGACTACATAAAGCCTACCAAATGTGGAATGAATGGACCACTAGGCATAATTAAATTTAGTTTTGATATTTTATTTTGCGTAACTTTTTTAGCTTACATATTGAATTTTATGGGTAATTTATATATAAATCATGCAAAATTTATTTGTTATTTCCTTAATTATATTTTCTTTTTTTTAATATTTGAAATTTGTCCTTAAAGCATAGATGGATAGAAATACATGTAGGAGAAAATCTAGATCTTCATCCAATATTGGTGATATAGGAGAAAGTACTAGAACTAGAAGGTTATAGAGCAAATTTGAAGAACAAGCTTTGTTGGATTTGTTGAAAGAGTTAGGCCAAGATCCAAGATTCAAACAAGATAATCAATTTAGAGGTGGTTATTTAGCTGAATTACAGACTAGAATGAAAACCATTTTTCCTGACACAGATTTGAAAGCGGTGCCTCATATTACATTAAAAATAGATGCATGGAAAAGTTTTTACAATTGCCTTCAAACTTTGATAAATAACACTGGTTTTGGATGGAATGACACATTGAAGATGGTTGAGTATGATAGTGAAGAGGTGTGGATGGAGTTTGAGACGATACTAAATTTGCATTGTTAAATATTTGACTACCAAAAATATCACATTATTTTACTAAATTGAATAATTTTATTTTTTCAGAAGGATAAATATGTAAAGCATGTGAGAGGTAAACCTATGCCATACTATAATGACTGGTTGGAAATTTAGGGAAAGGATAGAGCTACAGGGGAGTATGCCTAAACACCTAATGAAATACTCCAAGACATAAACAATAAGCAGCAACAGCGACAACCATTAGAGGAGCATGGTCCTGATAATATATGGGAACAAAGGGACGAAACTACATCAACTGAGAATACCCCTACTTCCACCACCAACAGAAAAAGAAAGACGAGAAAACTCTCAAAAATGATCTTTCAATGGTTAGTAATTCCATTTTCCAACTATCAAAGACAATGGATAAAAGACTAGGCGTAATTGGTGACAAAATAGGAAAGAGATCACAACAGAGGGAAGAACTAGGTAAATTTCTGGATGTTGTGCCATTTGAAAATATAAATGAGAGGTTTATGGTTGCAAGTGAAATTGGAAAAAAGCCAGAGTTACTTGACCATTTTTGCATTCTAGCTCCTGCTGCGAGAATTGATATGATTAATATTCTTAGTTATTTACGATAGAATATTATTTCAGCTAGTTATTATTAAGGTTTAAAGTTTTTTCTGGTATTGTTTAATTTTAATTACCTTATATTTGGATGTTAACAAACAGTTTAGAATGATTTTGGAAATAAGGGTATTTAAGTAAAATTTTTATTCTAGTGTAATCTCAAATATTTTAACAAACATATTAAAAGAAAAAATATACTTTTCAGTCCATTCCAAGAAATTTAACAAACAACTGAAAAAAATATTTTGAAATTCTTTCCAATCTTATTTTGGCCATTCCATATCTTGATCTGAAAATATTCCAGTCTTATCTTGAAATTTCTTATCCGACTCAATTTAACAGAGGTAACTTGGGAAAGACAGAGACAGTGCGATAACAAAGCTTGTTAGACATAGAGATATATGTATTGTGTAAGTTGCTCACATGGACATGGTCATAACAATGCAGGTTTAAGTATCTCTGCATGCCTCTTTTGACATGAAAACTTCTGTTACAAAATCATAAATGCCAGAAAGTAACATGATATGGACAACTTGCAGTACCATGACCAGAATAGCACTGAAGTTTGCATAAATAACAATGGAAGGATTCATACTCATTTTCAGCACTTGGTAACCTCATAACATCTTAGACATACAAGAGGTATTCAAAATGAAACACTTCCCAATCACTGATGTTTTGCATGTGGTCCAAGGAACCAGCTTAAATTCATCAAACTACAAACTAAAGCAAATAGAAAGGGGTATAGATGTACAAAAGAAAGGTTTTATACTTTTAAAATTTAGAAAAGGGTAAACTAGTGAACTTGCCTTGAAACTATCCTCTTCTCCCAGCAATTCTCAAATTGTTAACTAATGAAACAAGTTTCTCAACTTAAAATTCTTGAACTAAACCAAATCATTTTCTCTTTATGTGTCTAATCTTGCAGATTTAATATAATAATTTCTTACAATTAAATTCATGGCAAATCTAGATAAATATGCAGTTTAAATTCTGACATTAGACAACAACTAAATATCAAAATGGTCTCTAAAATTTAAACTTAACTAATCAACTAATTTAATTAAAACAATAAGAAGACAATGAACCCAACAATTGAAAAGCATCCACTCAGGCAAAACTGATCGTGCAATTTCGCAATTTTCGAAAGCAATCACCAAAGCAAAAATCTGTATAGACACTTCAGCAAACAAAAAAAGAAGAACTCCAAAGCAATTAGAACCACAACACCCATTACAAGGAACCAAAATAGCATTAGTTGAATTCTAAAAAGCCACGGAGAGCAACAAAAACCAAACAGCAAACCAAGACTCCCAAATCCAAGCAGATTATGCTATGGACAACCAGAGAAATTCATATAGAGCTAACAAAAGTGACAAGTAAAAGCTAACTTTTTTTCTTTTATTATTTCCAATTAATTACAAGGATGATAAATTTGCTAACCTCTTCACTCAAAAGTAAGCACAGGGTACTGTAGTACAAAAAGCATCTCGGCCCTGCAAATTATAATTCAAATGCGTGAGAGCAAAGATGGAAGTTACTTGATATGTATAATTTTTACACTAAATTTACCCTAACCTTTTCAACAAAAAGCATAAAAAAATTAATAATCAGTAGACAATAAAAAGGTTGGCCAATTATAGAGATAGTACATGTCGCCTACTGTATGTAACACCTTATCACTCCTAACACTGTACCGGTATATCAAAGGCCGAAAAAAAAATTCCAATGTATCCCTTATATCTCAAAATCATATACTTAATTATTTTAATAACAATTGGTCGATAACCTATAACTGTCCAATTTACTATGCATTTAATAAATTTTTTATAATATAACGGCTGTACATAGTACTAGCCCCCCTTGAAATGCAGATAATTTCACACAGTCTCTCAGAGGCATAACAATCAATAATAGCAACATATCCATTCATTTTTATCTCAAACATATCTAAAATGTAAATGCACTCATAGTATTCCTGTTTAATATTTACATCACCAACTGAAAAGTTTATATACATGCCAAGTTATAATAACAAAATGCTTCTAAAAGAAGTCTTGCAACTTATATTCCTACTCCTGCTCCTAATTCCCTGCATGCAGTAAAAACTACGTCCTGAGCACTCAACATGCTCGGTGGTAACTAATAATCGATAATTTCCTAACTTATCATCATTATTATTAAATAATAACTTATACAAATATTCAAAAAATCATTTAATTACTTATTAAATATCGATTTAACTTTTTCTATAATATTATTTATTTTAATCACGTAATTATAAATTTACCATTAAAAAGCTTATTTATGATCTTTAAACTAATAATTATAGCATTTTACATTCATATATACTTATTTTGACATTTATATGCAAAAATTTCTTTTTAGTCCTTGTTGACTATAAAATTCACTTTGTAGACAATTTAATTATTATCTGACCATTTTATCTTTATTTAAGCATTTCTTACTTAATTTACTTACTTTTTATACTTTAGAAAAAATATTTTGCCCCTAAATTTTCTTTTTCTTTCATTTTAGTCCTTTTTCACTCTTTATTCTTACTTTTTATTGTCTTTTCACTTCTTTATCAATTTATTTTCATTATGCCCCTAATACAGACCCGACAAAAAATCTCAGATCGGATACACAAAACATGGATCCCATGAGCCCCACTAAAAGAGAAATGATTCCCAAGAAACCATTTCCATAACACTGCATTTTTCACTTTCACTTTACACTTAAACTATGGAGATCAAAGATCTTACCCATAGCAAAGCAAGTCGCCATGACTTGCACCGCGGTAAAGGGTGTTCCTATAGCTAGTCAACTATATTCAGAACTAGTTTTTATTGTCAGACTAATTTTCAGGACACAGTAATAATTACTTTATTAATCTTTTTAATTCCCGAAAAGTTCATCTGTTGACTTTTTATTTCTTTTTTATTGACTATAATTTAATTTCATATTAATTCATCTTTTTAGATATTTTTATACAATTATGCATTAATATTTCAATTATTTTCATTATACATATTTTCAATAAAATCCTAATAATTTCAATAAATTTCAATAAAATTTATTTATGTATTATGTATTATTTACTATCATTTTTCACTAAAATAATCAAATATTTCACAACTTTCACTATAAATATACATGTTACATAATCTTTGAAATTTCAAAATAAATTTCAATAATTCAATAAAAATTTATAGACACCATTTATCATTTCTACAATTAATTTAGGCTAGTATATATTATTTTCATGCAAAAATCCCATCATTTTCCCTTACTAATCAATTCGGCCATTACATAATTCTATCTAAAATATTTTATTTCCTCCTTTTTATCTTTCAGTTCATCTCTTCTATAGTTTAATTTCACTTACCCTAACAATATTTCATCAATTAACAACTTTAAAAAAATTTACCCTAATAACATAAATGAATTAAATTCATAAACTTAGAAAATGTAAAGATTTGCTAGTCACTTACAATTTTCACTTGAATTAGGAAGCCTAAGCCTTCTTTCTTTTGCGTTTATCTCTTGAAAAACTTCCTCCTTCTTCACCACCTACATGGGCCAGCCATACATGCTTAGTTTTCCTTATTTTTTTGTTCTCAAATACAAAATCCAAGCTAATAATCATAATCTATATCCAAAAATCTATGAAAAAACACTAAAAAATCAATTTAAATCACTAAATTTCTTAAGTTCAAACTTATCCCTTTTTCTTTCTCTACTTGTTTTTTCCACTTTCTTTTCTCAAATCAATCAATAAGAGCTATTTTGGTGATCTAGAGAGATGGAACTACAACTCTTAAGTTGGAAGTAATGGAAGATTTTGAGTGATTAAGAAGCAAGAGAGAGAGAGGGAGAATGGAAGCTATATTCGGCCAAGAGAGGAGAGGAGGGAGCTGAGAAAATTTCCAGAATTTTTTTCAGATTTTTTACTCTTATATACTCCTCTAATTGGCCTAAAATTGGGCTTTGTTTATGGGCTTAGCCCAATTTTTTTCTTAAGGCCCATATTAGGCCTTTTAAAGTCCAATAAAATTTATCTTTCTTTCAGCCATCAAATCACTACAAAAATAATTCAATCACTCTTATCACATCAAAAATAGCTAGCATATAAATTTTTGGCTCAATCGGAGTTTGTTACCGGTCCAATTCAAACTTATCAATCCAATTCGATAACTGACGGTATCATCGAAAAATTTAATTCTCACTACTAAAATATTTTACATAAAAATTCATGTAGGCATGCAAAATTTTATAATTTTTGGAGTTCGTTTACTATTTTTAACAATTTATGCAAAATTAAATCACTTTTCCCATCAGGAAAATTGACTCGATGTCTTTTTCATATTTTTTATCTTTGGAGGCCCATTTGACCTCAATTTTACTTCAAATTTCAACCCTAGACTCCCCATAACCTATAATTTTTTATTTTTCAATAAAATATTTTTTATTTTTGAATATTCTTTCTGGTCCGGAAAGCACTATTCACTATCGAAAAGTATTGTTCACAGCCGACCCGGTGTTGAGCCTATTACACTGCAAGAATAGAATAAACACAGAACAAACACTAACTACAACAATCGTTAATTGATATTAGCACAGTAGCCTAATGATAATAAATAATCACATAATAAATACTAATTACAGCAAACATAATTGCCTCAAGGCAGAGAAATAAAGTTTGGTAGATGAATTGGTGCGAATATTCTTCCAACTTCAATAAAGAGAGTTTGATAACGATACAGAATGAGAAGGGAGAGATATGGGTAATTTAATATTTTTTTTTATCTGACAAAATAAAGATATGCATATCTTAATCCCATATAAAGATATGCATATTTTGATATTTCAAGATATATGTAGGCAATAAATCACGTAATTTTTTTTTGTGTGGATCCTTTTTTTTAACAAACACCTTTAAAATGCTGAAAAGTTTAGAATAACCCTAATTTCTTTTCATTCCAAACTTTCCAAATCTTACTGAAAATTATCTACATTTATTAAAACATATTTCCTTAACAGTAAATTAATAATAATACTATCCGTGTAATTAACAAATTTTGATCCTTAAAGTATATTTATTTATCAACATTCAACGTAGACATTTTTTTTACAATGACTTGCACGAAAGCAATGTAGCAAAACAGTGAGCACGTGGCCGTCCAATGGCCGAGAATAATTGAGATTTCTGTAGACTATGTGGCAATTCCTCACGTAATCTTCCACGTGTCATTTTCTAACTGGTTTGTCGTATTGTTCTCATTCTAAAGTCTTTGCTAAGCGCCAAAGTTCTGGATTAGATTAGGTGGCCCACCTTCTCCTCTTCCAGTGGGATAAATTTATATATTTCTTTTTTTAGAAAAAAATATATCATTGGTGGGACCCGCACACCACCGTCTACACCGGAGCATGAGCCGCCGGACGCGGCCACCGCAGGTGGTGGTGGTTGACGATGATTTTGAGACTTTACACACACGCATTTTAACACCCCCAATCATTAGCGAATATTACAGATTTCAATGGCTTCTTTACTACTGCAACCAACTCAGCTCGGCTCCCTCCTTCGGCTCCATTTTTTATTTTTTATTAAGTAGTGTTAAAATTTTCATTTTAAAAAATATATATTTATAATTGAATAAAGTTTTTTTATTAACTTTTATTAATTAAATTAAAAGAAAGTTATGAAAATGGTATCAATACGTATAAATAGACGTGTCCATGAGTTCGAGTATTCTACCAGACCTGACTCGTCCGACCGCAAAAAATTAAGTTAATATAAGTTCGGGAAAAGCGCAACCCGGCAACAAATCACAATGCTTTTATACATATTATTCCATAAATTTTGTATTAATTACATAATATAAAACATGTAAAAAATATGCAAAAAAAAATTTAAAATAAATATTAAAATTTTCTATAGTATACTTTTATAAGTTTATATAATAATATATTTTGTTTTATAAATTAAAATTAAAGACTTTTAACAAATTTGGTCGGTCCAATTCGAGACGGGTCCCTATCAAGTCCGCTTTTAATTTATGTGGTAAATAGATATTTGCAATGGAAGACTTGTAATTAAATATATGATGACATAATTAAACATTATGTTCACAAATTCCCTGGTCAAATCTTGGTGATCAAGAATAATAATGGTGTACATTTGCAAAGAAAATGTTATGATATGTACTTATTGGATTTCCAATAATAAACAGTCTAAAATGTAATACAATTTCCCCACTAGACTGACCATAAGGAAATTACAGCTTCTTTTTCAAATTTTATATTGTGTTTTAATTTTTAAATTACAAATTTATAGTACTATGTTTCTGTGATTTATTAATTATGTGATAATATAGATAGAGCATTAATTATGAAAGCTGAAAGGAAATGCATATAGCATATACTTTAGTCCATATTCATCTCCTACTTTTAATTATCCTCGGATACGCACAATCTGAATTTTCTAAACTTTTATTAAAATTAATTTAATTATATTAAAAAAATCAGTTAATTTAATGGATTTATTAGAAATAAATAGAGGCTGAAGGACGAGAAGAGGGACAGAAGCCGAGCGATGCATTTGATTAAAACAAATCATGAAAACACATTGCCACAAAGAAAAACCCACACTCTTCTCACTCAGATAAATCTTTTTCTCTGCACACAAATATTAATTATTAAATAATAATAATAATAAAATGAAAATTAAGAAAGCGGGGACCGCACTCAACTCCTCTACAGTGACGCCATCTATCATCACAAACAATCGAAAGTGTACTTTTCTTTCTCCTATATATACACCCCTCTCCTTCTCCTCCTCTTTTCAATCCCCCACTGTTCCATTCCATTTTCTGGTTTTACACTCACCTAATATGGCCGAAGAGTTTCAAGAATCAGAGGTCATCTTCTCCGACCACGACGACATCGAGAGCAGCTACATCGGATTTAAAGAAATGGATCGAGAAAGCTTCTGCAATGACACTAGTAAAAGAGGGAACACCAACAGTAAGAAGAAGAAGAAGAAGAAATCGTGCTCGAGGTCTGTTCCTGTGAATATTCCGAGCAATGTGTTCAACTTGTCTGAATCCGATGATTTTGAGGAAGAATATGATGGAGAAGAACTGGTTCCTCCTCATGTAAAAATTGGGAGAAGGATTGAAGGCAAAATGGCTTTCTCTGTTTGTTCTGGAAATGGAAGAACATTAAAAGGAAGGGATTTGAGTCGAGTTAGGAATTCCGTCCTTCGGTTGACTGGTTTTTTAGAATCATGATTTTTAAATAAATATATATACATATATATATATATATAGAATTTTAGAAATCTAGAATTTGATTTCACGTTCAGAAATTAGAAGAGAGAAAGGAATAAAAAGGAAAATAATTTCAATTCCTTTCTTTCTTTCTTTTTTAAGGATATTATTGATTAATCATTTGTAAACGAAGAATCAAGAACCGTCGATCCCCATTATAATTAATTAAAATAATTATTTAAATATTAATTTGTAGAAATTAAGTTTAGAGTTTGAATGTATGAATGCTGATGATATTTACAGCTTGGAAGGTCTTGATTTCGGACATGAACAGCTGGTTTCCTCCATTTCCAGACTGAAAGATTAAGGGCGGTGACAAATGAATCCATTCTTCATTTCTTTGTATACATTTTTAAATAATTTATATTCATTATTTGATGGTGTAATTAATTGTGACTGGAATGTATATATTTGTAAATAATTTATTAGATGTTGCGTAAAGTTTCACTGTACTCCACTAATAATTGCACAGCCTTACAGGGAGAATTTAGATGTTCTTTAAAAAAAAAAATCCATGAATTATAAGGAATTGGATATTTTTAATTTCTTTAATTCAATTGCTTTTTGTCAATGAAATTATTTTAGAATGTGTATTTTTAGAAGATGGTATAATTTTGACTGAGAAAATAAAAAAAGGAGAAAAATCAAGATAAGGATGAGGATAATTAAAAGTTTGATTATAGTTAATTAACTGACTTTATCAGGCTCCTGGAAGGAGACAAGAAGTATAATTTGTGAAATAAAGTGAAGCATAAGCCTTAGTTTCTTGGCAAATGCATGTTTAATTGAAACTAATTAGAGTGTGATTCAATCATCAACAGATCTCTTGGGTCTCTAACCATTATATTAAGGGATTCATCTTGATTTATGCCAACTAGGTTTAAATTAAATACAATCTTAATCATGTTACTTTATATAATTAAATATATAATTATTAATGAAATTTGTCTTTTGCAAACCTTTTATTTATATGGTGCTTATAACTTTGGTGTAAAGTAAACGAGATTTGAGAGGTTCAGTTTGAACATTTCCTTTGCTTAGGGTTTCATTTGATTATTTCTTTAACGTGTAGGTATAAAATAAATCTTCAATTTAATATTAATCAAAAATTAATAATTTATTATTTCTATCTTCTAAACTTGAGTCACTTAATTATCTTCATGTAATTCCATGTTCAAATTAAGTTGGCTATATGCATTTATTTTCAATATTAATTAACCAAATTGAATTTCAGATAATGTATTTTATTTTCATTAACTACTTGATTTTTTTCATTTTCATGCTTATATTCCAATTTCTTTTATATTTAATAATTTCCAATTCCCGATGTCCTTACAATAAAAAAAATAAAAATAAAAGAAAGAAAGAAAGAAAATAGTGATTTTGGTGTTTGTCCGCATTATAACCGCATTGGTTGACTTTCGTAACCAGGTCTATGCTAATTATTTTTTTTATCAGTCACTTTTATTATTTTCATTATGATTAAAAAATAATAAATAGACTTAAATTTAATATTAAATTACGTAATGAAGACTAAATTATCAAATTTAATTGTATCTGACTTTATTATGAATGAAAAATAAATTAAAAAAATAAATTAAATTATATTGAAAATATAAAAGTAATAAATAAATATAATTTGGATTTTACTCAAAAGTATCAGATAAAAAATAACAGAGAGAGTAATTAATTATAAATCGATTTACCATATAGCATAAGATTTAGCAAAGGTAAAAAGATGAAATCTATATGCATGCGTTTAACCGAATTATGTATTTAAAAAAAAAAAGAACTTCATATATATATATATATATATATATATATATATATATATATATATATATATATATATCAAGTGTTTGATTGGACAACTAGAAAACCGACGGACAATAAATTTTTGAAAAAAAAAATGTATACTTTGTAGAAACTATTTTCTATGGGTACATCACATTTAATATTTCAGAAGGAAAAAATAATAACAGCATTTTTATTCAAAAATACGCAAAATTGTTAGTTGCTTGTTTCTCTTTATTATAAGTTTTGACTTTAATTTTCACTCTTTTTTTATTCTTTTTCACTTACAAATGGACCGTCTAAATTAACTAGGGATGGAAATTGAATATTATAAAATTGAATTTATTATATGATTAAAAAAAGTAATGATAATGTATAATAAAATACGTAAACATGAATGCATATATAATATATATAGTAAAATAACCAGTAATCAATAAATTACTCGTGAGAAGCAAAAGCAAGTGGTTAATTTTTTTTTCCTTTTTTTATGAAAGGCGAAAGCAAGTAGCTAATATTATTATTAATTTATAAGACACGGCATGCAAAGTTTTTTACATGACAAATACTATGGATATCCTTTTGGAAATTAACAGGATTGAATATGAATTGGTTAACAGGTGTACTAATAAAAATATTAATTAATATATTAAATTTGATTTTTTAAAATTAATAATTATTAACCAGTTTATCAGCTTTAATTTTTTAATTTCATTAACCAATGTTTTTTTATTAATTATTAAAATTTATAACATACACTTACAAAAATTAAATAAAATTTAATTTAATTTCGAATCTGAAGAATAATTCAAAATAAAAATTACAAAATAAATATAATATATTAGTCAAAATTCATCTTAAATAAATATTAACGAATATTATAAAACGTATTTAATATAAATTTGTTGGAATAAGTGAAAAAAAAAATTTAACCAAAATTAAATGTTGAAATATAAATTATAAAATATGAAAAAATATAATTAAATATTATCAAATAAAATATAGATGCCTTTATATAATAAAAAATTATATATATAAAGGTTAATCGATTATTTTATATAAATATTAAAGTATTATATAAATCTTACAAAAAAATATAAAAAAATTAAAATATAAAAAATATATTTTAAATATATTTTAAAGTATTACTCCAAATAAATTTTAAAGAAAAATTAAAAAATTTAAAATATAAAAATAAAAAAATAAATGACAAATAGGAATTCTGTCCCACGTGTGCTTGAGAGCTATAGATCAAAACTAATCAAATCAATTTATTATTTTAATCATTTTAAAATATAGAAAAGAGAATTATACCTAGCTTATTAAATTATATCCCTGATAAACCTTGTGGATCAGAATTATAAAAATAAAAGGTTTGACACCGAGGCCACGTGCGAGTGTGCTCGGTGGATCTAACTGCCACGTGTAGTGTAATATTGACTTGTCAGAAAAGTACCGGACACTATCATCTATTAACGTATGGCTTATAACAACCAGAGAATCTTAAAAGTCCGAAAAATAACATTAAGAAACAATAAAAATACTATATAAATTATACACTGACGGCTAATAAAAATTTAATACTCCCTTCATTTTTTTTATTTATTATTTTTAAATAAAATTTAAATTTTATTTATATATTATTTTCAAATTTTTAATATAATTTAATTTATTTTTTTCAATAAAATCAAAATCAATCATATTTAATAATTTAATCTTAATAATATTAAATTTAAATCTATTTATTATTTTTTAATTCTAATAAAAATAACAAAAATAACTAATAAAAAAAGAACGAAATGAATAATTAAATTTTAATTACTATTTGTCTTTAAGTGAAAGATAGTGCGTTTTGTTAGAGACTGAAACTTCCATTAACTTCCAAATTTGAGAAATAAATAAATAAATTATTATCATTTTATTTTTTATACTTGATTTTAATGTAAATGAAATTATTTTAATTAAATTTCTGTTTTGAATAATAATTCAGTACGTATACACTTATTTTTTAATAAGTAATTGGTCATTCCTATACGTACTAGTTAATAAATAAATAATTATAAAATACGTGTAATTATATTAATATACTGAAGCTAATTTATGCAAATACAGTTATAATTAAATATGTACTTTTAATTTATTCAAAATAATCAATTATTTTCTCTAAATAAAATCAAATATTTAAGATTTAATCCTAAATGTATAGAGTACTATTAATTACATAATTAGATCAACATCTTCACTAATTGGTCAGATTAATTATAAACTATATCCTTCAAAATTGACCTATTTTTTATTCACAAAACAATATTATCCCACAATTAAATATTAACCCAAATATGGGCAATAAAATATATAATCCAATATTTTTGTGGGATTTTCATAATATGTAATTAGACAATAGATTTTGACAGAACCGTGTCATGATGTGGGAATACTAATTTAATCACAAATTTAAACATCTTTTTCTTGCAAGATTAACTATAATACTTAAATATGCAATTTTGATTAATTAATTTAAATCTCATTCTTTTTTTTTCCAATATATATATATATATATATATATATATATATATATATATATATATATATATATATATATATATATATATATATATCAATATCCATTCACATTCAACATTTTCATGAAACAGTTTTCGAAATTTCTTAGAAAAGTTTAAAATTAAACCATAATTTAGCTTCCAGAAAGAACAATTAAGTCTACATATACATACATACATATATATATATATATAAAATTTTTCCAATTCAACGAGAAATGATATTCTTGCCATATTCCACATCATGATGGGCTAATTTTGGTATCATCCAAAAGAAAAAAGACATTATTTTCATGGATTCCAATTATTATTATTACAAGGTCAATGAAAGAAAAAGACCTAAAAATAGAGAAAGATACGTACGGGTAAGATTTCAATTACAAATTGAGTGTAATATGTAATTAGGGTTAGAATTTTGATAATGACGTGCATGTTACCTTATCCTTCAGTCACACGGTTTCATTTGTATCGTAATGAATGCTCTTATCTTCATCGTTCGTATTTGACGTTGATTGATAACATAGGGATGAATGAAGAACATGAAAGGAAATTCACTGCCAATTCTACCCAATCAAATTTCAAGGCAGAATAAATAAATGCATCTAAACATTTTGGTTTGGAAGTATAGTTAAATTTCCGATGAAATAACGCATAAATTTCCTTCTAAATAATCACGAAATAATTATCATATTATCCATTGAACTTTTTAAAAATTATCATAAGACACATCATAAATAGCATATAAAACTACACGGAAAGTGATTGCTTACACTCTTAACAAGTTCAAGAGAGCAATTTAATACACGATTAGTTCAAAAGGATATTATATTAAAAGGTAATAATTTAAAGCGAATTTATACTATTCAAGTGAAAAATAGAGCAGCTATAAGAATTCAATTTTACTGCCGATTATTCAGTTCCTTGTTTCTCTAATTATATATCCAAAAAAATAAAAAAAGAATCATAGTTTTGTAGGGGCCCAGAAGTTCTTCATGATCCTGTTTTATCAGATAAGATGTCAACATTGTGAAGTCAATAACCATGATCAGAAATGTAATTTCCCACAGTATTAAGATAGGATTAACTCTAGAACCAAGAAAATAACAAATCATATGTGTGTATGTGTGGTAGATAGAATTATTCAACAATTTTGGCAAGAAGTCTAATATTAGAATAGAAAACTTGAATTTAACACAAATCCTGCCTAAAAAGCCTAAGCTTCTTCATCTTACAAATGTTCTGGTTAATAACCTAGCCCAAAAACAAAAAAAAAAAACTTATGAATTGCCTCTTTTATTTGGGCAATAAGAGCTTTCTTGCTCTAAAACATAACTTACAATAGGCATATGATTAAACTTGCTTGGTTACTAATAGTCCAAGGGAAAGCATAAGAATTCCAATTTCCCTTGCTTTCCCACCAATGATTGATTTTGGCCTTCAAAGCAGAATTGAGAATTTGGAGTACATTACTTTTAATGATTTTCTTTCTACCAATAGTAAGCAAACAAGAAAATTCTTTTCCCCTCAATTTCCCCAAAACAAACAAGCTCTAAAGGAATATGCTGGAGATAAATGGATATTCGTTAATAAGTTAGGATAAATCTGTTTCATGTGGGAATCATGCAGATAAGAACAATCCTTATCGAAGTATAGGCTCTGCTCTCAAAAGCAATAACAATAAAGTCAAAATCAGATTCATTGGGAAATTTTGAAAATGACAGTTTCACATAAATGAAAATTGAATTGCTAAAGAGTGAAGATTTTTTATCTCAACTTACAAGAATATGGTACAAGGAATACCATTGTACAGGCCTCAAGTACTTCAAAATGTATCTTCAAGTCAAAATTGATCCTAGGTAAGATCGATATTTGATATTAGCGCTACAAAGCTGACAACATGTAATGAATAAATAAACAAATAAATAAAAACTTAAACCATTCACTTACAATTGCTAGCATAAACAAGAATCCAAAGAGCTGCAATTCTGATGACTTGCAACTTCTGCCAATATACATTTTCCATTGCAGATTCAATGCCTCCCTGTTGCTAGTTCTTGTTCTTTGGTTTATAAGCGAATTGGCTAAAATCCACGGCTACTTTTGACCTAAAATGATATAGACCAAGTTATAAGTGTAGATATGCAGCACATGTTGAGAAATAATTTGCCATCAGACCAAACATATTACCCCTTGGTACAAGTATTTCGAATGTCTTTCAAAGGGGCACGAAGACCACTAGCACGGGAACCAGTTGAGGAGTATCTAAATGATGATATAACTGAAACAAATCTCTCCATTGATTTCTCTGCTATGCCAGAATAATGGCTTAAATGTGAAATGTTAGATCCAAAGTTTCCTTCTTCTGTCTTTGTTCCCAGTTCATCAGGATTAGGAGCATGGGAACCTAAGGAAAAATAAATGCATATCAGCTGATATATATAGAGATATAAAACACAAAAAGGAAAAAAAAATTCCTGAAGAGACAATTCAATAATATCAATAAGGTCATGAAGAAACAATTCAGTTTTTTTTTTCTCTCTGATTTTACATGCCACAGAGTTGCCTAGACTAATACATGATTTGCTTTTAGTGTTTCTGGGATTAGGTATTATATTAGTTGTTTGACCTTACAGACTCTTGGGAAAAGCAAAAATAGCAAAAGCATATCCAACAGCTCTCTTAAAACACGATGCATTCAAGTTCATCCCTGATAACATTTAAAATGCCACCTATACAATCACAGGTTATTATGTGAGATACTCATTAATGCAGAGAAGACAAGCTTCTAACATCAAAACTACAAACAATGAGAGAAGCAGGAAAGGAAATATAAATCAAAATGAAACAAGAAATAGCAATCCAATGCACAGTAGTTATAAGCTGAAAAATATGAACCTTCAGGTTGATGAAAGAAAAACCTAAGAATTCAAATGTCACTGTGTGCGCGCATACATATACGTGTGTGTGGGTGGGTGGGTGTGTGTACTTCTACAATATTACTTTGCATGATAAGAGTTCAACCGTGGCTCTTATAGGTAGCGCGTACCATTCTCAGAAAGAGACACATCTGCACGCATTTGTTTGGATTTCATATTCCCCTGAAGTAGTTAAAACAGTGAGGTCCAGAAAGTACAAAGTTACCAAAGTAAATAATAAATAAAAGGGTACAAAACTAGAAAAATTACTGTTTCACTAGTGTCAGTCAGGCAGGTCTTCCTTTTCAGAGCAATGCCATTATTCTTGGAAGAGACACCTTCAGTAAAGATATCCTTGTTCACCACAGACTCAATTGCTACATCAGCCTTGACTAAGAGATTTTCTGGCTGATTCTCTTGATAATTCTTGTTCAATGACTTGCACCGAAAATAAGAGCTCCTTACAACGACTTTGTTGTTTGCTGTTCGTGTCTTGTAAGAACTCCCAAGCATCGTTGTATCACATGGATCAGTGGCAAAATCAGCCATGAGTAAGAGCTTTTCTTGTTTATTGTCTCTGTCACTCTTATTCATTGACTTTTGCTTAAAATAAGAACTCCTGATGGTGGCCTTTTTGCTCTCAGTACTTTCATCTTGAACTACATTTAATACAGGAACACTCTTATTTACACACTCCTTTAATAGTGCTTCACAAGGTTTATCACCAAATTGGGGTAACCATGCACATTCTGAACTTTGCTTCTTATCAGCCAAACCTTTGGTGTCACCAGTATAAGATAAAGAAAGTTATTTATACTAAGTTACAAACATAAATTGTAATTGAATAAACATAACTTTTTTAAGAGGGAATATCGTCACCAGGAGCTGGAGCCTCTGAATATTCAAGAAGTTCAGCATCAAAACCACTTTCCACCTGCAAGAGAAATTATACAAATTATATAGAAAGACAAAGAAGAATTTAACCAAGTTATATCAACCAAAATTTCTTATTACTCCCAGCCTTTGTACTCACTGTTTCCTCAAGGGGAGTGCTTCCCCCATTTTCAGAGTTAAATGCGGATGCTGAAGAGCAGTGCATATTACTTGAAGCAGCCTTCATACTGCAATTTTTCTCAAGGCTAGGCGAAGACTTATCCTCCGGACTTGGATGTATGGGTGACGTTCGTGGAGCCATGAATTTTCTCTTTGCTTCAAGAGATGTGAAACCTTGTGGGCATTAAGGAAAATAGCAAGAAATAGCAGCACAAAACAGAAACTATGGGCGTCGTGATTATGCAAATTAGTAAATCAGAAATGAGATAAATGGCCCTTATTCCTGCTATTAGCTCATAAAGCCTTTGTATATTTCCTAGCGCAGCCATAAAGTTGTTTGCAAGCTTCATCACAATTTAATATATCCATCTTCAAATGCAATGTCCCTGTGTACCTAAACCTTAAATTAAGAAATTGTTAGCACCTATTTCACTAGTTGTTTCTTAGTTAATACCTGAAAATAAGCTCTAATATGCGTTGTCAGGCATTAATGGAGGAGGTATAAACGTCACAAAAAGCTAATGGGATATAGCAATAAGTTGTCTTTCAGATGTTCAAGGAGATTACTGTATGCATGGGAACTGATGTTCCTATTAATGCTTATCTCTCATTCAAAAACTGCAAAGCAACCAAATTAAGGCAAGACAATTGCAGAAAGATAAAACTTGTTACAAGAATGACAGCAGTCTAAAGTACACTTATATGACAGGGTGCCGCTTTTGAGAATCACTACCCAGACGTGAAAACTAATGAATTTGAATGGATACAGAAGTATTTTGTAAGGAGATTCTTCTGCAGGGGCAAATCTAGCTTTTTCCTTCTGATTTCAGGTTTAACATTCTTCAATTCAGAAGTTCTGTTAAGCACTGCTACAGTACTTTCTTCCTGTTAGTGCATCCAGATAATGAAAACAAGATGAAACACTATGGGTAAACAAAAAAATATAAGCAAAGGATTATTTAATTTAAGCATTCGTATTCTTAATAAATATTCTGTGGCAATTAGCTTGATAGGTCAATATCACAGACTGAAAAGTCAACTAACAAAATGTAGATGACACTAGATAGGCATCTCATAACTTGGCCCAATTATAGATTGCATCTTCAATTTTCAAATAAAAGAGAACAAAAGAAATGCTTCATTTCACATTAGCGCATGGCAGATGAAGAGAGGTGGACCAAGTCTGATGATTATTAAGTAAATAGCCACCATTGTACCCACAGCAGGTGGAAAGTGTTTGTTATTACAAGAATACTTAAATACATTAAAGCATTATAGATAAAGAATGGGAAAACAAATCACGTGCAGAATAAGTGGACATCAAGTCCTTGAATGTCAACCTGCTAGAAAAAGTGAATTATATTTTCACAGGTAATGTTTGCGCAGTTACAGTTATAAAGTCCTTGAAAAATACTTATGCCAGGCAGAATATCTTACAGTTTTGTTGGGTCCCTAAGCAGCAGCAGGAATGCAACTATTTATCTAAAGATATAGCACTAGCAATACTCTAAATTTAAGTTTTGCTGAACCTTCTATATTTTTCTTTTCCTCTCTAGATTGATATCTCACGCATAATTTTCCCTGTTTAGCCCTCCTTATAGCTTACAACAGCTAGAAAAGCTTCACAAACATCAATGGAGGTTTGTCTCAGGCATGCCTTTTCATGCAAATACCAATCTTATTTTATTGAATTCTAGAAAGGAAAATGATAATTGGAGCATATATTTGATAAATTCGGAAAGAATTAAACTATGCTTATCAGACCTGAAAAGAGATCTTGAGGGGAGAATAAATATAAACAAATAATAAAGTACGCAAAGGAGATACCTTGAATGGCGCTAGGGTAAATGGATCCAGATCACCTTTAGCTATACCTTTAGCTATATGTTGTGGCATCATTGTAGTTTATGGTTAAGGTATACGATAAAGTACTTTCAAATTGGAAAAAAGAATAAGCAGTTATGCCAACAAAATAAAAAATTATCTCAAGGATATGGGCCCAAAAAATCCAAATCATCACCGAGATTGTCAGATACATTAGACAAGTGTACAATAGTTTCAGTGATAGGATCATAAACCCTTTGATGCTGGAAAGTCAGTAACGCCTTCTTGAAGGACTCTTCATAAAGAGGAGGAACAGATACCGTGCTATATTTTAGGTGCTTGATTACCTAACGGAACAAATCATCAATAATTATAACATAAGGCACTACAAATTCTTCCAAAATAGAGCAACACTTCCAAAACAAAGTTAGGCTTCAAATCAAAGTCTGTATGACCATCTTGCTTATTTTGCATTCACAACAAAACTCACCTTGTCATAATTTTTGAACTTTGTAATTAGCGCATGAGCCCGCTTAAATCCCATTCCAGGCAATGACTGCAGATAGTCACAACCGCTTAAAATACACATCTGAAGCACCATTTCATGAGTGAATCCTGCAAAATTTAGCTCCTTGTTCTGCTGAAGCCTGGAATACTGGAACTCAACACCCTGTCCATACTTGTCCATTTTGAAGATAATCTGGATTAGAAGTACATGGTCAACTCAGCACCCAGTGATGAAAAAGAGAGCAAAATCCAAGATATATACAATATTAATGGTAATAAGAAGTTCAAGATAATCAGCCACCAAGAACTCACTCTAAGACACCCAAATGGTATCAGATCTGAGTCCTCAGTGATAACAGCATCAACTTGTTTGCTTATTGCCAAAAAGGTCATTTGGGCATCAGCCTCGTAAGGAGCCACAACATAGGAAATATTTTCCTTCTTTAAGATCTTCCACATGCAATCACATCAATTGGAGAGATTATATTTTCTAGTACTACAAGCTAAAAACTTGCATGCAGATAAAAAGAACCTATTCACCATAATGCACCACTCCTACCTGGATTAGGTCATGAGCAATCGCAGGTGAAATGTCAACAGCCTTCTGGTAGCACTCATAAGCAGCAGAAGAATTTCCATTTGACTCATGCTCCATAGCACGTGCAAGATTCTCCTTCCTATTTCTGTGTTTAATATGGTGTACAAAGTCACTAAATTAGCAGGTGCTTCATGATCTCATATATTGGATCATTCGCATAGGATATTACTCGTGGAGTGATAACCAAAACAAAATTCGGAATGTCAAACAGTATGGCTACCCCAACTCTTTTCGTTTCCAGAGTACGTCAGTTGGACATATTAGCAAAGTAAAACTCTTAACAGACAACCAAGAAAATAAAAAAGAAGTAACAAGTTTTTTCATCGTAAGGGCTTGATTGAATGGCACAGCAACTATCAAAATTGGAGATGAAAATTGAAACCATTGAATAGAGATGTAGGAACATTTCACACCACACTTGATATACACTAATCTACCACAAACTCATGTTCAGGCATTAGTGCCATCATGCCATGCGGTTAAACTGCAAGAGAAAAAAAATTTGACAAGAGTGAAACTATACAACAATTCTTCTTGTAGCCAATTAAAGCTGTCAGAATCACATCCTCAAAAGAGTCGTAGGTTTGAGTTGATTTCATGCTTAGTATGGTAGTCATCACCAAATTGAGCTATACAATAATAATCCAAAAGCAAAATTGAGATGCCAAAGGATAGCTAGCATACCTTGCACGCTTGTTTTCTTGTTCAATCTTCATCGGCAGAAGACCACCATCAAAGACAAGAATAGGTTTGACACCATAATGCTGCAATAACTTTACTCTATGCATGCAGTACTCGATATGCCTAAAAGATCAGATACAAATGTATGTCATATGATGATATACATCCAAAATAAAGGGGAAAAACAGTTCATTGCACGATATCTGGTGACAAAAACTTTGCTTTAAAATGAAGAATATTCATTGTTCCAATTTCCAATTACAAGGCATTGAAGATTTTATGGCTTGGACATTTGCAAATGAAAATGCAATTATTTGAATGCTGTAAAGCCTCTAGCACCCTGAAAAAGGTTTAAAAAAAGGACATTTTCCCCTTTTACAAAGATCGTCAAAATCACTCACTAAATCAAAGCTATTGAGAAATTCTTAACCTTATTCCTTAAAAGAATAGCCAACTGAATAATCCTCTAATAGCCGTTAATCTGTCTGGATGAAACTTTTACATTTTTTAGAGTATTTTGCCAAATATGCGTATGCCTGCGCAATGCAACAATAGAAATGCAGCAAAATCTTCATTTCGTTAAAAAAATTAAAAAATAAAATCCAAGCAGATTAATTGCTGTAGCTTTCCATATGAACCGCGCATAAATACAAGCACGTACACACACACACATACACGTGTGTGTGTGTGTGTGTATTACAATTTTCAATATTATTTTGCCAAATGTGGGTGCGCCTGATACAAATGTATCACAATCTTCGTGAAACAAAATACCCAGTAACCCAAACTAACAAAATGCCGAAAATTTCCAATGGATGCAAGCACAAACACATATAAATAAGCATAGAGAGGAGACCTGGAGGTGGGTAATCCTTTGCAGAGCTGAGTGCTGCAAGACAATGCACCTTTGTGAAGCCAAGAGTAGGTATCAACAGCAACAGAACAGCCCTCTAATTCCTTGATATGGAAAGGTACCATTATCGATTTCAAAAGAGGCAAAAGACCTTGTATTCCCATTCTGATGCCCTGTTGACAATCAAGGTCCGGGGCTTCCAAGTCCTCAACTTTAATTTGGAGTTGAAGAGTAGAACATCACCCCTAATCTTGCATTGTTATGAATTCGTTTAATTTGAGGGCTACAAAAGGAAAGAGGGTTTTAGAATTACGATTTGGAATGGGTATGCGCCTAAATCTTGGTTTTGGCGGGAGCTGTTTTCCCTGTGCTTTTTTGTGAATTTATTTTCGCTTTAATTATAAGATAGTTTACAATTTTAGATCCACCTAACTCAAATTGGTTGATCCCGTGGGATCTGGGAGATCCCTATCTTCTTTTTGAGAGCCTAAATCTATCCTGATTGTGGTAATTATACTCTCCCAGAGTTTTGTGTTCATTGAATCTCAAACCTGTCATTTTCTCTAAATGAAAGAACAAAATAATAAAACCTGAAATGTCTTTATCTTGTAAAAAGTAGAGCTGACAGTTAAAGGATCGGTCGAATGGATGGACCTACAAAAATGAGTAACCAGTCGGATTCAGAAATTAGTACTTCGAAGCTTAAGTTAGTAGTTTTTAGATAAATAATACTTAGAGAGAGAGTTTTAGATATTCAATACTTTGAGCCATTGTATTTTAGGCTATTTATATGAGTTCATTGGAGGGGTACTAAAGTACTTTGGGGAATGATAATTGGCAATTGGAACAGTTGAGCGGCGATGTGACAGAGAGAAGTTGGAAAATATGAATGTTGGCTCGTGTCAATGAACTGACAGGACGTGCTGTCTCATCAGTCCAATCGGACATTACCTCTTCCTGTTTTGACTTTTAACTCTCGTCTTGTCCTTTTGTCATTGGACTTGGACTATATCAAGCATTATTGGATCAATCCTTATTATATCTTTGAAAATATATTTTTTATAGTTATCAGCTTACAATTTAAGATCCAATAAAAATAACTTCACAATTTCTGTTTCAAATTTTAAGTGTCACATCAATATGTAAACTTTATTATTTTTCGATAAAAAAATATGTTTCAATGTTTATCTAGTAATTAATAATATTTTTATTATTATAATTAGACACGTTAAAATTTGATCCGTGTACGATCAATAAATTTTGACTCAAACTCAATTTAATTCGATCTAATAATATATATGTGACACAACCTATATAATTCGGAAAAAAAAAACAAAAAAACAAAGGGGCCGAGTCAAATGGGTTAAGTTAAATTGACCTTCGCGTCATGTTGTATTTTACACTGTTTTTACTACTGTCAATAGACCTGGCAAAATTGACCCAAACCCATGGGTCGACCCAAATTTACCCAAAAAAATTGACCCAAACCCAACCCAATTCATATAAAAACCCATTGGGTCAACCCAAAATTGACCCATTTTATTTTTCAACCCAACCCAACCCAATCCAATACCCATTGGGTCAACCCAAAATTGACCCATCACACTTTCCAACCCATTGGGTCATTGAGTATTAACCCAATGGGTGTTTTCAAGATTCAAAGATCTTGATTCATTGGATATGTAATGACACCAACACCGGACCAGCCCTAAATAGTACTTTCCGACAGTGAATAATATTTTCCGGGCCTGAAAGGACACATGAAAGTCAAAAATATTTTATTGGACCATTTGAAAGGAATAGTCAAGGTGAGCATAGGGTTGAAATTTGAAGTGAATTTGAGGTCAAATAGGCTTCTAAAAGTCAAAAATACGAAAAAGGTAGCGAGTCAATAATACGAAAAATATATTTTAAATAATTTATTTTAATATTAAGAATGGACAAAAAAAAGAAAAAATTGATACAAAAAATAATCGTATTTTAAATAAATAATTTAATGACATCAACACCGGACCATCCCTAAATAGTACTTTCCGACAGTGAATAGTATTTTTCGGGCCCGAAAGGACACCCGAAAGTCAAAAATATTTTATTAGACCATTTGAAAGGAATAGTCAAGGTGAGTATAGGGTTGAAATTTGAAGTGAATTTAAGGTCAAATAGGCTTCCAAAAGTCAAAAATACGAAAAAGGTAGCGAGTCAATAATACAAAAAATATATTTTAAATAATTTACTTTAATATTAAGAATTGACAAAAAAAAGAAAAAATTGATACAAAAAATAATCGTATTTTAAATAAATAATTTAATGACATCAACACCAGACCAGTCCTAAATAGTACTTTCCGACAGTGAATAGTATTTTCCGGGTCCGAAATGACACCCGAAAGTCAAAAATATTTTATTTGACCATTTGAAAGAAATAGTCAAGGTGAGCATAAGGTTGAAATTTGAAGTGAATTTGAGGTCAAATAGGCTTCCAAAAGTCAAAAATACGAAAAAGGTAGCGAGTCAATAATACGAAAAATATATTTTAAATAATTTATTTTAATATTAAGAATGGACAAAAAAAAAGAAAAAGAAAAAATTGATACAAAAAATAATCGTATTTCAAATAAATAATTTAAAGATTCCATTATATATATACATAATAACAATAAAAATATTACTCTTTCTAATGATCAACTGTTATGCAATATAGTATATTCTAATAATTTAATTTAACATGACGAAATATTAAATAAAAATTTTCAATACGTTTACGATTGGATATGTTTTTAAAAATAAATATTTAAAATTAATCCAAATCCATGGGTCGACCCAAATCAATCCAATCCATTAATGATCCAACCCATTAATGACCCATTAATGACCCAATCCATTAATGACCCATCCATTAATGACCCAACCCAAACCCATCCAACCCGTTCATTTGCCACCTCTAACTGTCAATAGCAGTTTGAAATTGAACGCAAAATGTTCTAGCGATAGGAACAGACAGGTCAATTCTATTGAGTGGTTTTGTTTTTTGATGTTATAATAATAAGGAAAATTATATTTTTCAAGTGATTCGCTTTGACTAAAATGTAATGTTTTGTGTCTTATAAAATATTTTCGAAATCATTTTGAAATTCTAGTATTTAAAGTGTTTTGATGTGATATTTATGAGTTTAAATTTTATGTTATAATAGAACAATGATTGTTCAATTTGAAAAAAAAAATAATCAAATTGGTCGATCCCATGATCCACCTAACTCATTTATAATATGTTTACAATCCGACCCATATTAATTTGATCCCATCCATTTTCCAAGTCTAAACTTATAATTAAATTTTTTTAATAATAATTATATAAAACAAATTGAATTAAAACAACAATCATTTTATTAATTTAATTTATTTATCAATATAACTAAAAATTACTAATATTTTTTTATTTTAATAATTAAATCGGAACAATTTTCTATGTTTGCCATTTGTATCTAAACATATAGCTAATATCTTTTAAAAAAAAAGTCACGAAATAAAAAGTGAAATTTTTTAAAATCTTTTTCTATGTTATTTTTATTTTTGCAGTGTGATACTATAATAATCAATTAATATTGCTAATAAATATTAAAGACAATTAAATTAAAAATGAATAAAAAAATAACCATTATTTTTAAAATCGGGTATTCGATTGAAAAAAACTTATTTTTAGTCATTTATGAATCTAATTACTTATATTTAAAAACAAATCTTGCCAGGAAAAACAAAATAAAGAAAACTAAAATTACAATTAAAAATCCCTACAGTTTATTATGCTCTAATTTTAAATAATTTTTTTTTAAATTATAATTGATTTTTTCACTAATTCAATATTTCGGTGATGCACAAAATATTTCATATTTTATTATGTATCAATACAATTTAAAATATTTGGTACTTTTGTCTTTTATATTATTCATTGGATTGAATGGGAGTTGTTTTTAAAAATAAAGTATTTGATTTTATTCACACACGAGTAAAACAAAAAAAAAATATGTGGTGGTGATAATTTTTTCAATGTGATTTTTAATATTCTAAGAACAATAACTATTTTTATTTAAATTTATTTTATTTTATAAAACTATTATTAACATTCATTAATTATAACAATAAAAAACTATAATTACTTTAAATAATTTTAGTTTGTAGATAAAAATTGATTTTTTAATTAAACAAATCAAAATTTCATTAGTTCTAATGAAAAAATTAACAGAGTCCTTAAATCACAATGACATTTGAAATGAACTGATATTGTAATATCTTTTTATTGAATTTAAAATTAAAAATTACCGTATACTTTGGAACTTTTTTTTTTATGAATAATGCTTTTTGGATTTTTATTTTAAAAAAAAGGGTATTTTAAATAATATTTAGAATTTTTGGATGTTTTTAGATCTCGCAGCACTGCATTACGGTATCTAATCCCCCAGGACTTGACTGCGGAATCAGCTCTCTCATGTATTGGATTTTGTGTAGTTTATGATAAAAACAAAACTGAAAATGGCAAAGGTCTATTGCTTTTGCATGCCTCGGAACAGTAGAAAAGCTGGTAATGTGTTTAGTTAAATACCAACCTAAAATGGGTTCTTCATTTGGACCCACAAAAAAATCCATCCTCGGGTGCTAAGTGTTATTTCATTCGTTTTTTTTATTAATTATTTTTATTAAAATTAAGATATAATAAATAAATTTAAATTTAATATTAAATTACGTAATTAAAATTAAATTATTAAATTTAATTAATTTTTATTTTATTAAAAAATAAATTAAATAAGATTAAAAATTTAAAAATAATATATAAATAAAATTTAAATTTTATTTAAAAATAATTGATAAAAAAATGAACTGAATACCTTCTTCGTTAAAATGGTATATCAGACATTGTCGCATTAACTACACATAATATCATTACAGCTTTTCTATTGTTCCGAGGCAAGCGATAGACCTTTGCCATTTTCAGTTTTGTTTTTACCATAAACTACACAAAATCCAATAAATGGGAGACCTGATTCTGCAGCCAAGTCCTCCGGGATCATATGTCCAATATTTTTATTTTTCTGGGTTTTTCAAAACGTTTTATGGGTCCCTTATTAATCACATTCTGCAGTGTTGACTTATAGGATTGAAAATTTATTTATATTATTAAAAATTTTAAATTTTAAATTTAAAAATATTTTTTAATCCAAAAAAAATATTACATTCAATTCATAATATCTAAAAATAACATTAAATCATATATTATATCTATTTTGTTCGTCTTTTTGTATTTATCAAAATCTTGATTTTATATTCACTTTCTGCACCTTTTCGATCATATTCATCAGCTTTGATTTCTCTTTATTTTTTCTTTTTTTTATTATATATTTTTCATTTATGTCCAAATTTCAAAATACTTCTCATTTTTTAAATAAAAAAATTATTTATTAAAATTTTAAAATTAGAAGAGCTGTTGAAGATAACTATCTGCCTTGTCATGATTTCTTGATAAAATGTGATGATGATATTTGCAGTTTATAAAAGATGGTTTTATATTTTGATTGAAAATAGATAATATGTAATAATTGCTTACTTTTCAAATAGTAGTTGTTGTCGGATAATTGTGGACCCCATCGATCAGATTCTACAATGCTATATTGTAAAATATTATTCAAAATATTTTATTTTTCTAAATAAAAATTCAAAAAAAAATATCCATAAAAAGTACCCGTATAATTCGGGTTTAATTTGTAATTAATAAAAAAAACTATACATAATTGTCAAGCCATGGCACTCACTGACAGCGTGTAGAACATTTGAGGAGAGACGACCCAATTTATCCTATTTATACACTATATTTGCAATTCTAAACGGATCCGGTATGAATTCGAATAATAATAATCTTACTATTTATGATGGGTTTGATGTATTTTTTTTTTGATCTTACAAGGAACAACGATATGAAATTAAAATTAACTTCAAAAAGAACCATATTTAATTGTTAAATTATGGCAACAAACATATATTTTGAGGGTATACGATTGTAAATTGAGAACTATACATACTCGCTTTTCGAATTCACTTGTAAAATCATGTACATTTTCAAAATTAGTGCATTGGATTATATTTTATAATTATGTAATTTTAAAGTTTATTTCATGTTTATTAGACTTAAATTTTAGTTGCATAGCTCTATATAAGTATTTTTAGTAACATAAATATGATGATTTTGGAAATTATATTATAGTAAGATTAATATTTATATATTTTTTTCAAGAAGAAAATTAAATGGGTAGCATAATAATTAGCAAATATTATTGACATTTCTCAAAATATTTAAAGAAAAAGAGAGAGTATTTGAGTGAGGGAGAAGTGGTCTGATTGGATCAAGAGGTCAAATGAGACTTACAAGAAAGAAATGAGTGTTCGATCGAACAAGAAAGAGTACTTAAATATTTAAGTCAATAAAATTTTTAGAGAGATAAAATATGCAAAAATAAGGTGTCAAAATAACATTAACTGAATTCTTAAAAAATGACATTATTTATTAAAAAAATGGTTGGTAGGTACTGTACGAATCTGAGTACATAACCTAATAGACCTGGCACTAGTGGTGGCTAAAAGAACAAGCGAATGTAACGTATCAGAGACATGACTGTACGGGTACCATCATTAGCTGTTAAGATGTTAAATGAGCACTTATTTGATTTAATTTTGCTTAATATTTTATGCTCTTTTAAGTCAATTTTAAATGTTTTTCATTTGTTTGTTTATTTTTCTGACTGTAGGAGTGGATTTTGAGAAAGTTATATTTTTGAGGCTAATTGTTGATGATCCGGATAAGCAAAGACTTTTTGAGGTTGAATTGAAGTAAAAAGCTGATAGTTGGGAATTCTGGAAGAAGCTTTGCCCAAGGAAATTGCTCAGTTGCCCAAGGCAGAAAGTCAAGCCTTACCCAGTTTCCACTACAAAAAAAATGCAGAATAGCGACAAAAATTTGCGACAACAATAAAATTTGTCGCTAAATGCACAATATAGCGACAACATTGCGACAAAAAATGGATTTCGTCGCAAATCTTGAAAGATTTGGTGGGAAAACAAATATTGCGACAACAAATTTTTATTGTTGCTAAAATCAGGCGCCAAAATTTTGGCGCAAATAATTGCAACAACAAAAATAGATTTGGCGACAACATTATTGTAGCTAATTAGCGACAACCACGTTGTAGCTAATTGGCGACAACAATGTTATCGCTAATTTAGCAAAACTTATTATTCCGTACATATGGCTCGATTCGCGACAACATAGTTGTAGCTAATTGTTGTCGCAAATTTCGTAAAATACAATTATGGTCATATACCAATATTAGCGACAACATTGTTGTAGCTAATTGGCGACAAAATTGTTGTAGCTAATTTGGCGACAACATTGTTGTCGCAAATTTCGGAAAATACAATTATGGTCATATACCAATATTGGCGACAATATTGTTGTAGCTAATTGGCGACAATATTGTTGTAGCTAACATGACGACAACATTGTTGTAGCTACTTGGCGACAACATTGTTGTAGCTAATTTGGCGACAACAATGTTGTCGCTAATTTGGCAAAATACAATTATGGTCATATACCAATATTGGCGACAACATTGTTGTAACTAATTTGGCGACAACAATGTTGTCGCTAATTTGGAAAAATACACTTATGTTCATATACCAATTATTGGCGACAACATTGTTGTAGCTAATTGGCGACAACATTGTTGTAGCTAATTTGGCGACAACAATGTTGTCGCTAATTTGAAAAAATACAATTATGTTCATATACCAATATTGGCGACAAAATTGTTGTAGCTAATTGGCGACAACATTGTTGTAGCTAATTTGGCGACAACAATGTTGTCGCTAATTTGGAAAAATACACTTATGTTCATATACCAATATTGGCGACAACATTGTTGTAGCTAATATGGAGACAACAATGTTGTCGCTAATTTGGAAAAATACACTTATATTCATATACCAATATTGGCGACAACATTGTTGTAGCTAATTTGGCGACAACAATGTTGTCGCTAATTTGGAAAAATACAATTATGTTCATATACCAATATTGGCGACAACATTGTTGTACCTAATTGGCGACAACATTGTTGTAGCTAATTTGGCGACAACAAAGTTGTCGCTAATTTGGAAAAATACACTTATGTTCATATACCAATATTGGCGACAACATTGTTGTAGCTAATATGGCGACAACAATGTTGTCGCTAATTTGGAAAAATACACTTATGTTCATATACCAATATTGGCGATAACATTGTTGTAGCTAATTTGGCGACAACAATGTTGTCGCTAATTTGGAAAAATACAATTATGTTCATATACCAATATTGTCGACAAAATTGTTGTACCTAATTGGCGACAACATTGTTGTCGCTAATTTGGAAAAATACACTTATGTTCATATACCAATATTGGCGTGGATGATGGATTCATTACAGATAATGGATTCAAATACGTTATCACGTTAAAATTATGTTTTGGATGATTTAGCATGAATAATCCTAAGTATTTTTACCTTATCTCAGCCTATAAACCTTCTAATTAGTTGATATTTATTATACATTTTATTTTTTTTATTTTTTAAGCTGTAATACAACTAAATTGGAAGAATATACATCTCACAGAATTTAGGTATTTAGCTAAAATTATGTTCTAACTATTTTTATATGATCATAATTTTTAATATTTAAATTTCATTTACATTTAATTAGAGTATTTTGATTAAATACAATATAAGATTTAATACTCAATTAACTTAATTATACATAGATAATTAATCAATTGAAATTAAATCTAGCACATTTTAATGAATTTCTCTCGTGACCAAAACTGTTGACAGATTTGCTGTTTTAGGCAAAATGACAGTTCAACTTATTTGCCTAAAACAGCTAGCTGTTTTAGTGTAAAAAACTTGTTTCACAGATTTGCCTAAAACAGCTAGCTATTTTAGGCAAAAACGTAGCTGAACCATTTATTTTAATAAATTTAACTAACTAAATTAAACTAATTATTATATTTATTTTCAATAATATCAATTATTTTAAGTTATATAATAAAAATTAAAGAATTTCATTACAGATAATGGATTCAAATACGTTATCACGTTAAAATTATGTTTTGGATGATTTAGCATGAATAATCCTAAGTATTTCTACCTTATCTCAGCCTATAAACCTTCTAATTAGTTGATATTTATTATACATTTTATTTTTTTTATTTTTTAAGCTGTAATACAAATAAATTGGAAGAATATACATCTCACAAAATTTAGGTATTTAGCTAAAATTATGTTCTAACTATTTTTATATGATCATAATTTTTAATATTTAAATTTCATTTACATTTAATTAGAGTATTTTGATTAAATACAATATAAGATTTAATACTCAATTAACTTAATTATACATAGATAATTAATCAATTGAAATTAAATATAGCACATTTCAATCAATTGAAATACAATATAAGATTTAATACTCAATTAACTTAATTATCCTAAAATCTATCAACTAGTTTTTTGTTTTACTTCATATCTCTAGAATCATATTTACAAGTCCAAATCTAATAATATTAATCTTAAATTTAATTTTAAGGTAAAAGATAATTATTTTATGGATGAAAAATTATGCCACTATGCATTTCAATGCAGAAAAAGAACAGCAAGCCTTTTTACACTAAAACAGCAAGCTATTTTAGTGTAAAAAGACAGCAAGCTAATATAATTCAAAATAAACTATTTAACAGATAAATAGATTTGGTCTAATTAAAATTCTTGTAAATTTTTTCAAACAATTCAAAACATGATTTAAAAATCAAATAAAAAATCTAAATATAAATTTCTGTCATTATCATTCACGAACTGCATAAGTTTTTGAAAAAGGCAAAGTCTTTCTTAAAATCGCATTTAACAAGACTTAAAATAATGTATGAAAAGAGATGATAAAAAAGTATTATGCAATTTTTGTTGATAACTTTTCTAAATATACTAAAATATTTTTTATTTAGAAATAAAAATGAAGTTTTTGACATGTTTTATAGTATATTTGAAGTTTTAGTCTAAAGACAGCAAGCTAATTTTGTGAGATGTATATTGTCTAATTATTTTATTGTATAATTTATAATAATTGGTTATAATTTACTATAATTTATATTATTGAATATAAATATAATAATTAGTTCAATTTAATTAATTAAGTAACAACAATTTAATCATTTAATTAATATCACGTGAAAAACTATCACACAAAAATAATACTAAAACAGCAAGCTGTTTTAGTGTATTACAGCAAGCTGTTTTAGTGTTATTTTTGTGTGATAGTTTTTCACGTGATATTAATTAAATGATTAAATTGTTGTTACTTAATTAATTAAATTGAACTAATTATTATATTTATATTCAATAATATAAATTATAGTAAATTATAACCAATTATTATAAATTATACAATAAAATAATTAGACAATATACCTCTCACAAAATTAGCTTGGGAAAATGTTGTAGCCAATTTTGCTAGAGAGGCATTCTGTAGCTAATTCTCTAAATTTTTTGAGCGGGATAAAAAAGTTAATTGGCGGGTTTCATTTTTTTCTAAAAAATCCCTATTTCCTTTTCTAGTTCATCTTCACCTACTCACACTGTGAGTAGTTATTTCTTGTACTTTGAGCGAAGTTATGTGTGACTTTAGACAGATTATTTCTTGTTTTAAATCTCGATATTCTTTCTCCAGTGAATCGTTCCTCATGAGAACTGCTTCAAGTTCTTTCTTCAGGTACATGATCAATGGCTCCTTCTCATCTAGTGGCATTTTTGTTTTTTGTTTTTTTATTTCTTCTTTCATTACAAGAATGAAGTAACCTTTCTAGATCTCCAAGGTGGTCCACACATGGGCTGATTTAGTCTATCTGCTTTAGGCTACATGGTTTTTCCATTCTCATTCCTTTGTGTTAGTGTGCTTATGTGTGTATATATCATAAGCAAGGAAAATATGCCATGTATCGGAAAAATATAGCTGAGTAGTGATCATAAAAATGGAATTTATAAGATTGTTTTCTTCCATTTCACTGTTTAAATAATGCAGCAGAGCTGGGTTGATTCATTTGACAGGGGCTGATTTGTTGGACTTAAACAGCTAATTTCTTTTTGCCTTAAACAACTAGCTGTTTAAGGCAAATCTCTTAAACAACTTTTTTTGCCTTAAACAACTAGCTGTTTAACTAAAGAAAGGCTTAGACCATTTCAATATTTCTGAAAATTAAATAAAATGCAATGTATAGTTTCTTCTTTGTTTTAAATGCTTAGTGTTAGGAGAGATTAATGCTAGAGTTATTTAGCTAGAGTCATAGGCTTATAGTTCTATTTGTGTTTGTTTTTGCAGCTTGACAACTATAAAAGTGTTGTTGAAAGGGGACGGGTTAATTATAAAGTCAAATTCATGTGAATATATATATATATATATATATATATATATATATATATATATATATATATATATATATATATATATATATATATATATATATATATATATATATATATATATATATATATATATATATATATATATATATTAAGATGAAAAAATTTTAAGTAATTCTTATATTTGATAAGTATATTCAAATATTTAAAATCATTCAATGAATTTGGACAACTTTTAAATTTATTTTTAATTGATTAATAAGTTTTAAAGATAAAAGTTATTAATACTCGAAGAAATGAAAATTTAGATTTTTTTAAATGAGATTAATTTTATAAGTGGTCTCTAATGTTGTAATCAATTAAAATTAAGTAAAAAAAATTATTGTAACTGTAAAATATCTATATTGATATTTATTTTCAAATAAACTAATTTTCTTCGCAAAAGCAAAAAATTCAAGTGAGCAGCTGCATAAATCGTCTCCAATTTCTTAAATGGTATGTTGTTACTAATTTCAGGTGTGTCTAAAATTTGTTTACTTGGCGTTAGGATCTGCAACTGCATCATTTTTGCTTAAGTATATATGATATTGCATCTCAAAATATGCCCATTAATTTTAATTGACCGAGTAAATGGATTGAGAAATATTTATTTGTTGTTTGTCAGAGGTGGCTTCTTGGATGGTCACAGGAGAGGTAGGCTGCAAGAATAAGAGGTTTGTATTTGAGAACTAAATCTAAATACTATAATAAGAAGTGAATATTGATGTGTCTGATTGAAAGCATGAAAATTATTTTCTAAATCTAAATACTACAAAACTAAATCTAAATACTATAATAAAAAGTGAATATTGATGTGTTTGATTGAAAGCATCAAAACTATTTTCTATTATGCTTTATCCATTTTGAATGGCAGGTCATAGAAGCACATGCGGACATGCCAATTGCTGGAGCCATTACTTTTTATTTGTCCCTTCTTACATTTACTCTCTGTGTGCATCCTGATCGTCTCGATTATGTGGATCAAATGCTGGTATTCCCTCTCTCACTGATTATAGATGAAATCTACTCAAAATTAAAGCCCTTTTCTCTGGTGATCCTGCTACTACAATGAGGTAAGTGTATTTTATTCTTGTTGAGTATCATTAATTTAGCCGTATTGATAGCAGTACAAACCAAAGAAAGTGGATAGCAGTCCTTAATTCAACATTTTGGTTAATGAATTGTTTAATTTTACTAGTTTATGAGACAATTTAGTTAAAAAGGCATTGTTTGAAAATGAAGTCCTTGGCTGTTTTAACCTATTATAAACTAAAAAAAAATTATTAAATATTTTAGAACTCACCTTCTGCTAGATTCTATTTAGAACTTTACATTTATAATTTACATTTATAATTTATAAAATGTAAATTATAAATTTTATATGGCAGTAGTGGTTGGTTTCATATGGCTGTAGAGCAGGAGTAGAATGTAAATTTTATTCCAAATGGGTCCCTATTTGTACAACAATATGCCCATAAAAATACAACTAGTTATGAACAATCCTATAATGCTATCTTCTTTCTTTTCTTACTTGGGAATCTTGAAAAGTAAATCATTGAAGAGGATGCACTTGTTTTCCCTGTGCAACTTAGGACAGGATATCTGTTTCTCATGAGTACTCATCTGCAATGTTCGCATTATAGAAAGTGGGGGTCCTCTCAATTTGCAATGTTCCCATTATAGAAAGTGAGGGTCCTCTTTTTTCATTTCATTCTTTTTATCTCTTCCCACTACAGAAATTAAACTCCATTTCTAGATACTATGCCATCATTCTAGTTACTATGCTTTTTTCGTCATCATCTCGTCACCAATGCCATCATTCTAGTTACTATGCTTTTCTATATATATATATATATATAATTTTACCCATTTTTAGTTATTGTTCGTCTCCATTGATATCCATACTGCAGTTGAATGTGGTTGATCTACTTCACAAGTTCTGCATATAATATGGTTACTATCGTAGCAGATTCCAAAATCCTTGTCAATTGATTGTGCTTTACATCTGTTATTTATTTATAAAGTTATCTATTGATGAGAACATGACTTTTTTTTTTTCTTTTTCTGCTTCTTCTTCATACCTCCAATTGTTACTACTTATTAGTAGATTTTTTTTTTCTTCATGCAGTGGATGCACTGCCTTGCTGTTACTGGTCTTCTTTTGGAAAATTCAAAATCATGGAATTGGCTTTAAGGTAAGGCCATTGAACCTGCTGAACTGCTACATTCTTTATTGCTTCCTGGGGTGTGAATATTGAATTTCATTTTTACTTCCTTTTCTCTCTCGACCACATATTTTAGACATAATTGTTTGATATGGAGTTAAGTTTTATTTTTCAATGACTGAAAATGAAATGAGTGCAAAGATGTTGGTATACAATTATTTATTGTTTTTGATCCGGGCATCATTTGATTACTCACAGTGGGCTTTTATGCTTTTGTTATTTTTAATTTTATTTAGAAATCTTAATTGATTTTGACTCAAGGTAGCATATTAGACTTGCTTATCATTCCCATTCCATAGTCATGCGATAGATTGATAAAACCCCCAAACAACCAAAGCCAAGCTTTTTAAGATTCGATATTATTCCTAGAAAACTCGAAAAAGATGATCCACTACTTGTGTTTTTAGTGGGTTTGCCTCATGTTAATATCTCACACCCTTGTATTAATTTTCTATTTGTTTCTCATAGCTTGTCCTTGCAATATTTGTCCACTATGTAGATTGAATTTTAAGTTGAGATTTATGCTGAGCATGAACAAGAGATGGATCAGCTGGTCAGACAAATCCAGCAATAGATGGAGATGCAACAACTTTTTTCAGCACTAGATTTAGGAGCAAATGTATCTATTTACATTATAGTTGTAAGTATATAGTATGACATTTGGGTGACATTTGTTATTGTTATATATGCTTGTATTATTTTAGATATACAATTAACGATGATATACATTTTTAAATAACAATGTTTTCATGAATATATATATTTTTGTATTAAATATTAAGTAGTCTATAAATATAAATTTGTCATATGTGGCTTTTCATTTAAATGAAATTTTTATATTAATTTAAAAATAAAAAATAATTTTAATTTACCGAGTAATTAGCTTTTTTGAACATTAGCTATTTAGCGTCAACAATGTCGTAGCAATATTGCGACTAAAATACTGTCGTCGCAAAATTTTGCTTGAACAATGTCGTAACAATATTTTGCTTGAACAATGTCGTAGCAATATTGCGACGAAAATATTGTCGTCGCAAAATTTTGCGTGAACATTGTCGTAGCAATATTGCGACGAAAATATTGTCGCAAAATTTTGCTTGAACAATGTTGTAGCAATATTGCGACGAAAATACTGTCGTCGCAAAATTTTGCTAGAACAATATCGTAGCAATATTGCGACGAAAAAACTGTCGTCGCAAAATTTTGCGTGAACATTATTGTAGCAAAATGGCGATAAATATTTAGCGACAACACTCTTTCATCGCTAATATTTGGCGACGACTTTTTGTTGTAGCTAGATTCTGCTACAACGACTTTTGTTTCAAAATGAAAGTCGTCGCTAAGTTGTCGCTAAACTGATTTAGCGACGAAAAAATACCAGTTAGCGACGACTTTTGTCGTCGCTAATTTGCATTTTTTTAGTAGTGTTCCTTGCCCAAGTTACCCAAGGAAAATTGACAGTGGACTGCGTTTTTTCAAGATAAATTCAAGTGAATTTAACCTAGCCGCCACTTAAACCCTAGCTGGAATTTAGGAGTTTTAAGACTTTATTTTAGGAGTAAAAGGGAAGTGATTTGGGAAATTTAGAACTCTTTTAGGAATTTTATTTTAAATTTCCTAGTTTGGTTGGATATCTTTCCTGTTTTTAGTTATTATTTAAAAAAAGGAGTCCTGAGGTTGAGAGGGTTCCTTATGTGATTTTTTTAACTCAAATTCTGGAGCAGAGCTTTTACTCAACTTCTACTTTTTATTTTGTGAAATTCTCATGGCCATGAGTGGCTAGAATATTATTTTCAGTTAAAGATTAATTCAAAATCAGGATTTATTTCACTGTGAGATTGTTGTGCTTGCTTTTTATTCTTTATTTCATATGGTGTTCATGTTATTTACCATAGCTTAGAGAAATATTTTCTCAATTGTTATTTGTTTCATGTTCAATGAGGCGCCGTTGTTCATTTAATTAAATAATATACTACTAATTGAAGATATCAAATCCATAATTGTTTGGTAGATTCAATAACAAGTAGCAATCAGTATAGCTTCCTTGTAAGGGTTGTTATGATGAGTAAATACATGATTTGATCTAAATTGGTCTCGCTTGTAGATCAGATGATTTAGGTCGGGTCTTTCTATTTCTTAACGCTATTAATAGCTTAAATTATTGTGCTTGTTAAGGTTATCTATTGGTTAGAAATTAATTACAGTCTTACTTGATTAATTAATTAATACGGAAAGATTAGGTCGGAGCACGAAGCCAACGACTATAACTGGCCCATTGTTTGATTTTAAGAATTATTTCTTAATCAATTATCAGTTGAATGAATCCTGTGTTGCGAATATCTTTAACTGAAATTATTATCCATTGAATTTTCTCTCAATTAATTTTTGATTCATTTATTTCATTTTATTATTTCACTTAAAATCTATAAACTTCCCCATTTAATTTTATTATTAAAAATCTGATTGTTTAAAATTATTTCAGTGTTAGTCTCTGTGGATTCGACTCTTTCTTGCCCTATTTGCAATTTATTTGTTGGGATAAGTTAGGTTTTTATTTTTGGTGGCTTCGACACCCATCAAATTTTGACGCCGTTGCCGAGGACTAGTCTAACTTGATTTAATTTGTGAATGACCAGATTTGAAATTTTGGGAGAATTATTGTTCGACTCTAAAATTGAGAAAACAACCCGGAGATTGAGAAAGGAGACAAGAATACGTAAAGCAGTTGCTGGAATTTTCTCCAAACAGCAAAAAGAAGAAAAGGTAGCTGATTTTACTAAATATCCAGCTAAAATAGAAGAGGAAAAGACGGCAAAAAGAACCTTAAGAGAGTTACACATGCCACCATTGAATCAGCAACCGTTGTGCATTACATACCCAACAGTAGACACTACTTTTGAGCTAAAATCTGGATTGATTTACCTACTGCCCACTTTTCGAGGTTTGGAAAATGAAGATCCTCATAAGCATCTTAAGAAATTTCATGTTATGTGCTCAGGAATGAAGCCACATGGAGTTACCGAGGAGCAAGTAAAATTAAGGGCTTTTCCTTTCCCCTTAACAGACTCAAAAAAAGACTGGTTGCTGAATTTACCGTCTGGAACTATCACAACTTGGACTGATATGGTAAGAATATTTTTAGATAAATTTTTTTTGCATCTAGAGCTGCTATAATTTGCAAGAAAATTAGTGGAATTCGACAAAAAGATGTAGAATCACTTCATGACTACTGGAAGAGGTTCAAAAGATTGTGTGCAAGCTGTCCTCAACATGGTATAACTGAGCAGTCCCTTATTCAGTACTTTTACGAGGGTATGTTGAGTATGGAAAGAAAAATGATTGATGCAGTAAGTAGTGGAAGTCTCAACAATAAAACTCCAACTCAAGCATGGGAGTTGATCCAAAATATGGCTATAACCTCCCAACAGTTTGGGCGTTATCAGGACCCTCCTAGACGAGTAAATGAGGTACAATCTTCTTCCCTTGAAGAAACAATTAAAAATCTTACTTTTCTTGTGCAAAACATGGTTGCAGGTAAGACTCCTCAAGCTTAAGTGTGTGGAATTTGTGCTTATGTTGGACACACTACCGATATGTGCCCCACACTTCAAGATGAAGCACAAGAGCAAGTTAATGCAATGGGTGTATATGGTGGATAACCCAAAAAAATATGATCCATATTTAAATACATATAATTCAGGGTGGCGTGATCATCTCAACTTCAGTTATGGAGCCAGGCAGCAAAATTCACAACAAGCTTTCCATTCAAGAACACCACCACAGCCTTTTCAATCAGCTCCTAAGCAAGGTATGTCACTTGAAGATGTTGTTCATTCTTTAGCAAATAATACAAAAGATTTGCAACAACATGTAGAGAAGATAGATTCTAGGTTTCAGAACTTGGAAAAATAGATGAGCCAAATAGCAATGTCTTTGAGTAGAATAGAGTCCCAAGGACGTATGCCTTCACAAACCATAGAAAATCCGAGGCAAAATGCGAGTGCAATTATTCTAAGAAGTGGAAAAGAGCTGGAACAACCCTTGCCCAAGGAGGATAATCAGAAGAAGGCAAAAGAAGTGGAAAAAGAGGCAGAAATATAGCAAACAAAACAGCCCACAGGTAAAAATTCAAAACAACCCCCTGTTTTAGTTATACAACCCCCATTTTCTGACAGGTTAGCCAAATCAAAGAAGGAGAAAAAGGAGAAAGACATCTTTGAAACTTTTCGCAAGGTTGAGGTAAACATTCATTTGATTGATGCTATAAGACAAATACCAAAATATGCGAAATTTCTTAAAAAACTTTGTACTAACAAGAAGAAACAGTTTGGTTATGAGAAATTATCGTCAATGAAAATGTTTCTGTTGTTATTCAAAGAAAAATGCCTAAAAAATGCAAGGATAAAGGTATGTTTGCTATTTCCTGCAAAATTGGTAATTTAAGTATTAAAAGAGCCATGTGTGATTTAGGTGCTTCTATAAATATCATGCCCAAGTCCATTTATTCCTCTTTAAATGCTGGACCTTTAGAAGAAACAAGGATAGTCATTCAATTAGCAAATAGGTTCATTGTTTATCTTGAGGGATTATTAGAAGATGTGTTAGTTCAGGTTAATGGTCTGATCTTTCCTGCCGATTTTTATGTGATTGATATGGAAGATGATGGAAATTCAGGAGAGTCATCTGAGCTGGACCTTTAGAAGAAACAAGGATAGTCATTCAATGAGCAAATAGGTCCATTGTTTATCCTGAGGAATTGTTAGAAGATGTGTTAGTTTAGGTTAATGGTCTGATCTTTCCTGCTGATTTTTTTGTGATTGATATGGAAGATGATGGAAATTCAGGAGAGTCATCTGATATTCTATTAGGTAGACCATTCCTTCAAACAACTTGGACTAAAATTGATGTTTACAAAGGTACCCTCACTATGGAATTTGATGATGAAACAGTTCAATTCAATGTATATGATGCTATGAAATATCCATATGAGATGTCTTCTATTTGTGGAATTGATGTTATTGAACCTTTGACTCAAAAAGTATTTAAAATGGATAGAACTGATAAGTTGCAAGTTGCTTTGAATGAAAGTATTCACAGGAACAACTTTAATACAGTGGGAGAGGAGTTGCATCTTGAAGAAGAGCTTGAAGAAATAGTATTGGAGTTGGAGGCTTTGAAACCAGTGGTAAATGCATCTAATCCTTTGAATTTAACTAGCACTAACCAAAAACTTTTACCGTCTATTTTGCAGGCGCCGACATTGGAGCTTAAAGTATTACCCAATCATTTAAAGTATGTCTACTTGGATGAGGAGAAAATACTTCCAGTGATTATTTCCAATAAGCTGACTTCTAAGGAAGAAAAGTTGTTGATTCAAGCCTTGAAAGAGCATAAACAAGTCATTGGATGGACTATTGCTAACATCACCGGCATAAGTCCCTCTACGTGCATGCATAGGATTCATTAGAAAATGATATCAAACCCAGTAGACAAGCACAAAGACGTTTAAACCCACCAATGATGGAAGTAGTGAAAAAGGAGATCCAAAAGATGCTGGATGCAGGAGTTATATAACCTATTTCAGACAGCAATTGGATGAGTCCAGTCCAAGTCGTACCCAAAAAGACGGGAGTTACAGTTGTGGAGAATGAAAATGGAGAGATGGTGCCCACCCGAGTCCAGAATGGGTGGATGATTTGTATAGACTACAGGAAGTTAAATACCTCTACTAGAAAAGATCATTTTTCACTTCCTTTCATTGATCAAATGTTGGAAAGACTAGCTGAAAAATCTTACTACTGTTTTTTTGATGGTTACACAGATTTTTATCAAATATCGGTAGCGCCCGAAGACTAGGAGAAGACAACCTTCACCTGTCCCTTTAGCACATTTGCTTACTGGCTGATGCCATTTGGACTTTGCAATGCTCCAGCGACTTTCCAACATTGTATGGTAAGCATCTTTTTAGATTATGTTGAGAAAATAATAAAGGTGTTTATGGATGATTTCACGGTTTATGGTAACTCATTCCATAAATGTCTATCTAATTTAATTAAGATTTTGAAGAGATGTTTAAAGTCTAATCTGATTCTTAATTATGAAAAATACCATTTCATGGTAGATCAAGGATTGATTTTGGGCCATATAGTGTCTTCAAAAGGAATAGAGGTAGACAAGGCTAAAACTGATGTTATTCAATCTCTACCTTACCTTGCAAGTGTGCGGGAAGTTCGTTCTTTTCTTGGACATGCAAGATTTTACAGGCGCTTTATAAAACACTTCTCCAAAATCACCCAACCATTGTGCAAATTATTGCAAAAGGATGTAGACTTTGAATTTGATCAAGCATGCCGAGATGCCTTTGATAAGCTGAAGAGTAGGTTGATTTCTGCACCTATAATCTAGCCACCCAATTGGGACTATCCCTTTGAGATCATGTGCGATGCAAGTAACCATGCCATAGGGGCTGTTCATGGCCAAAGAATTGAGAAAAATCCACATGTGATTTATTACGCTTCAAGAACATTGGATAGTGCACAAAGCAACTACTCCACGATGGAAAAATAACTCTTATCCATTGTTTTTGCTCTAGAAAAATTTAGGCAATATTTATTGGATACTAAAGTAGTTGTTTTTTTCTGATCATGCAGCACTAAGTATTTATTGAAGAAGAAAGAAGCCAAACCTCGTCTAATTCGATGGATTCTCTTAATGCAAGAGTTTGATCTTGAAATTAGAGACATGAAGGGGTATGAAAATTTAGTAGCTGATCACCTCAGTAGATTGCTGCTAAATAAGGAAGCATTGCCTATAAATTATGATTTTCCAGATGAAAATTTATTTGTTGTCCACACTTTCAATCTCTGGTATGCTGATGTTGTGAATTTCTTGGTTACAGGTGCCATTCCTGTCGATTTTTCCAAGTTTGAGAAAGACAAATTGAAGAGGAATATCAAATACTACGCTTGGAATGAACCATATTTATGAAAATATTGCTCCGATCAAATTATTCGACGTTGTATTCCTGATGATGAGATACAGTCCGTATTGAAATTTTGTCATTCTGAGGTATGTGGAGATCATTTTGGTCCCAAAAGAACAGCCAGAAAGGTTTTGCAATGTGGTTTATTTTGGACTAGTTTATTTAGAGATGCATATTTATACTGTAAATCTTGTGACAAGTGTCAAAGAACAGGTAACTTAGAACCCCGAGATTAAATGCCACTCACATCTATATTAATTTGTGAAATATTTGATGTGTGGAGTATTGATTTCATGGGCCCTTTCCCTTCTTCTTTTGACAATTCTTATATTTTACTTACAGTAGACTATGTTTCTAAATGGGTTGAAGCTAAAGCCACAAGAACTGATGATGCCAAAACTGTGGTGAATTTTGTCAAAAATAATATATTTTTGCAGGGTTGGTACCCCAATAGTGCTTATAAGTGACAGAGGGACGCATTTTGCAACAAAATCATGGACGCATTACTAAAGAAATATGGAGTCACACTTTGTTTGTCAACTGCTTACCACCCCCAGACAAATGGACAAGCTGAGATTTTCAATAGAGAAGTGAAGTCTATACTGGAAAAGACAGTGAATTTAACCAGAAATGACTGGAGTTTGAAGCTAGAAGATGCTCTCTGGGCTTATAGGACTGCCTATAAGACACCTATTGGCATGTCACTATATCAACTGGTGTATGGCAAACCCTGTCATTTACCCGTAGAATTGGAGCATAGAGCATTTTGGGCCATAAAACGTTGCAATATGGCGTTAGAAGCAACAGGCGAAAATCGCAAATTAGAGTTGCAGGAATTAGAAGAGTTAAGAAATGAGGCATATAAGGGCTCACGAATCTATAAAGAAAAACCGAAAAGGTTCCATGATAAAATGATTTCTAGGAAAGAATTTCAAATTGGACAGAATGTTTTATTATTCCATTCATGTTTGAAACTATTTTCTGGAAAATTAAGGTCCAGATGGATAAGACCTTTTGTTGTTACTAATGTTTTTGCTCATGGTGCAGTTAAAATTCAGAGTATGGAAACTGACAAAATTTTTAAAGTTAATGGACATCGCCTAAAACCATTATATGAAAGAACTCTGGACTAAGGCAATGAGGAACCTCAACTGGCCATACCTAGCTTGGAGAATTAATTCCAGGAATGTCTAGCCGAAGACGTTAAAGAAAGGTGCTTCTAGGAGGCAACCCAATATTTAGCCTTGCCCAAGGCTAACCTGTTACTATTTAGATTTCCATTTCACTTATTTTAATTTACTGAAAAAAAACAAGATTTACGGGTTTATCATTCTCTGGGTATGTCTTTTAAATGTCGGGTCTGTTAGAATTTTTATCAAGCTCTCATTAAACCTTTCATGATGGAAGCCCATGATTTAAATTTAATTTACCTTGTTTTTGGTATTTTCGGTATTTGGGCCTCTTTCTTTTTATGGGTTTTCACAATTTTACCTCATTTAAAAGCTTACCTTATTCCTTTTATTTTAAATTTTACCCAAATTAATTTTACCATCTTCCCCACAAACTAAACCCTACCCTTTCTCTTTTCACTTGCAGGAGATTCACACAAATCAATCCACCATGACCCGCCAAAAATCCATAATGTCGCCCCGCCTCATGCCGCCAAGTTAATGCCGACAGCAGCAGCCGTCGTTGCAGCGCGATAGCCAGGCGAGCCCAGCAGGTGCATCGCAGCAGCAGCAGCAGGCCGCAACACAGTCATCGCCGCAAACACAGCCACCGATGCTCCTCCTGCGCCATCACGCGAAATCAACCCACTACCCTCCTTTGCAGCCACCAATCCAACCCTCTCTGCCTACCACACTCGTCGTTCAACTAGATCTGGTATTTTTCCCCCGTCATAAGCATGAGATAAAAGTAAACGACCCATTACTTATGCGTTTAGGCAGGTAGAGGCTGGATTGGTTGATGAGAGCACTTCGGAGGATGAGTCAAACCAAGAAGAAGCACACATTCCCTACAAGCCACCTTGACAATTACCAAGGCTTGCGACAGGTAAGAGTCGATTTCCCCCATCAGCACATGAGTTAGGAGGCAATTTTGACTTTGATAGAGAGGAGCACAAGACAAGGTACTATTTCCTTGATACTTTAGATATTGTGCCAGGAAGATGTTTTGATGATTATGCTTTATGTGCTTTGGGATTGTATGATGAGGTCTTGGAATTGATTAATGGTATTGGTTGGCGTTGCTTTTTCATGATCAATATGCCTGTGTATGATGCTTTAGTCAAAGAGTTTTTCAGCACTTTCAAGTTTGACCATCAGGGACCCAATTTTAATTTAGCTTTTCCATTTGCTTTAACTTGTAGACTGCTTGGCACATTTAAATATTTTTCAATCACTACATTTAACATTGCTTTGGGGTTTATCATCGATGATGAGTCTAAAACGATTGCCTATTTGGATATGATTTGTGATTATCCTGATGAATTTGATGTTTTAGCAGTTTATAGAGAGTTAATCGGGATGCCTAATATTGAGTTCTTTCTCGGAAAATCTAAAGCTTTTTATTTTCAAAGTGCTGCTTTGTGAATCATCCATCGTTTCTTAGCCATAAATTATTCTGCACGTAATGATGATAGCACTGTTGTCACGAAAACTGAATTATTCTTTTTATGGTGCATGGTTATGAGAAAAGAATTAATTTGGGCTACTGGCTTGCAGTCAAATTGGATAAACTTTGTTTAAAACCTAAGAAGCTTTATTTGGGGTCTTTTGTCACTAGCTTGGCTGTTAATGTTGGATTGTTGGATATAGGTAATACTACAATGCATGTTGCTTGTACAATGCCACCAATGGATTTAATGTTCTTGGATAAATTACACTTGTTGTAATGTGGCGAGAAAGGAGCCATTTCTTTTATGGATGCAGGTGCTTTGGCCAAAGATAGAATTTTCAAAAAGGATACTAAGAAGAAAGCTCCAATAGCATCATCACAAGCAGCGACCTCTATTTCCTATTCCATAACATCCACCACTACTCTTGAAGCCCGCTTAGAGCGTATTGAAACTACTGTCCACCAGTTGTAGGCGCATCTTTTGGCCTACTTTCAGCATGTGGGGTTTACCCCACCTCCTTCACAGCATTGATTGATTGGACTCATCCTCATCCATCAGGACAGTATTTGTTCTCTCTTTTGTTCTTTTTGCATTTTTGATGCCCTTTGTCCCACGATTGTTTAGTTGTTCCGCATTGAGGACAATGCGAGGAGAAAGTGTGTGGGAGGGGTTGAGATAGAAGTGCTGTGCATTTTTGTGATGATGTGTTGATTTCTTTAAACATATAATTGGCTTCTTAGATTGTTGTGAATATTGTGGCTAGTTGGTTTTTTTGGTTGTTTTAGGAATTGAATGCACCAAAGTTGAAAAAGAAGAAAATTTTTAGTCTGTTGAAGCATAATTGTGCATATTTTGTGGTTAGGTAATAAGAGTGAACACTTGTCCCATGGATTTAAATGATTTGTTCCTGTAGTTCATTGTTCTTAGCATGTGTTGAATTGCATTCTCTTTTTCAGAAGAAAATACTTATCTTAGGCCAATTCCTTGATCATTTAGTTTTAACCTGTTGGATGTTAGGCAGAAACGAGTCGATTTCTTGATAATTTACTCTATTACATATATTGCATGGTAGCCTCAGCATTCTTTTGAATTAGAAAATTCAAGGCTAGAATTTAATAAGTGAAATAAATTTTTGAATGAACTTAATTTACAATCTTTGCACATTAGGTATTTGTTAAAACCAGTTGAGACATCAAATAAATCTTTGTGTGTTTATCGTTTGGGAATCTTATTGCCAGAAAAAAAAGAGAGGGAGATTAACAAATAAATTTTTACTCCGTTATCCATTAAAAATTTGGATATGATTAGAGCTAGTAGCCGCTTGGATTTGTGTGGTCTGAGTAACTGGGTGTATGCGGGTCAGAACTGGGTACCCTCGCGTAAAAAGGACCTCTACATTCCTTGTAAGCAATCTTAGTCTTCCCCGTGAAAAAAAAAGAAAAGAAAAAAATATAATAAAAGCATCAAAATAAGAATGATGCCAAGAATAAAAGTTTTTGGTAATTTGATTCCCTTACTTGTTGGAATTTGAGTGTGTGTTGTCTCTTTCGGTCTGGCAATTTATCTATGTGTATTGATTTAATTTTAAACTAAAACCTTAAAATTCTTGCATGCTTAAAATATTTTGAGTCTTGTTGTTGCCGATTTAAAAAGATTGTTGAGGAACCCATGTCATGATATGAATTAGTAGGAAATTGTTCTGAATGTCGTTCTCTGATTTGCCTTGCACTTCAATATGGTTGGAGCTTTTGGACTTGGATTTGGTTGAGGATGAGAATGCTTCTAGTGGGATTGATTGTGTTGTTTGACTAATGCTTGAGGACAAGCATGGGATAAGTGTGGGGGAATTTGTTAAGATGTTAAATGAGCACTTATTTGATTTAATTTTGCTTAATATTTTGTGCTCTTTTAAGTCAATTTTAGGTGCTTTTCACTGGTTTGTTTATTTTTCTGACTGTAGAAGTAGATTTTGAGAAAGTTGTATTTTTGGGGCTAATTGTTGATGATCCAGAGAAGCAAAGACTTTTTGAGGTTGAATTGAAGTAAAGAGCTGATAGTTGGAAATTCTGGAAGAAGCCTTGCCCAAGGGAATCGCTTAGTTGCCCAAGGCAGAAAGTCAAGCCTTGCCTAGTTTCCTTGCCCAAGTTACCCAAGAAAAATTGACAGTGGACTGCATTTTTTCAAGATAAATTCAAGCGAATTTAACCTGGCCGCCACTTAAATTCTAGCTGAAATTTAGGAGTTTTAAGACTTTATTTTAGGAGTAAAAGGGGAGTGATTTGGGGAATTTAGAACTCCTTTAAGAATTTTATTTTAAATTTCCTAGTTTGGTTGGATCTCTTTCTTGTTTTTGGTTATTATTTAAGAAAAGGAGTCCTGAGGTTGAGGGGGTTTCTTTACGATTTTTGTAACTCAAATTTTGGAGTAGGACTTTTTCTCAACTTCTACTTTTTATTTTGTGAAATTCTCATGGCCATGAGTGGCTAGAATATTATTTTTAGTTAAAGATTAATTCAAAACCAAGATTTATTTCACTGTGAGAATGTTGTGCTTGCTTTTTGTTTTTTATTTCATATGATGTTCATGTTATTTACCATAGCTTAGAAAAATCTTTTCTCAATTGTTATTTGTTTTATGTTCAATGAGGCACCGTTGTTCGTTTAATTAAATAACATACTGCTAATTGAAGATATCAAATCCGTAATTGTTTGGTAGATTCAATAACAAGTAGCAATCAGTGTAGCTTCCTCGTAAGGATTGTTATGTTGAGTAAATGCATGATTTGAACTAAATTGGTCTCGCTTGTAGATCAGTTGGTCTAGGTCGGGTCTTTCTATTTCTTAATGCTGTTAATAGATTAAATTCTTGCGCTTGTTAAGGGTTATCTATTGGCTAGGAATTAATTACGGTTTTACTTGATTAATTCATTAATATGGAAAGATTAGGTCGGGAGCGCGAAGCCGACTGCTATAACTGGCATATTGTTTGATTTTAAAAATTATTTCTTAATCGATGATCAATTGAATGAATCCTGTGTTGCGAATATCTTTAACTGTAATTACCATCAATTGAATTTTCTCTCAATTAATTTCTGATTCATTTATTTCATTTTATTATTTCATTTTCAATCTATAAACTTCCTCATTTAATTTTATTATTAAAAATCTGATTGTTTAAAATTATTTCAGTGTTAGTTTATGTGGATTCGACTCTTTTTTGCCCTATTTACAATTTATTTGTTGGTATAAGTTAGGTTTTTATTTTTGGTGGCTTCGACACCCATCATTAGCAATTTGATCGGATTGAAACATCTGGGGGATTGAAACATCTGGGCAAATTGGTAAGTTGATTGATTGGATTTCTTTTTTTTAGACCTTAAGCCTAAAGTGTTGGGCCGAAATAATAAGCATTGTCAATTATTAATCAAATTTGGAACAAATAATAGAAATGATGAGTATTATCAATTATTAATCAAATTTGGGACAAATAATATACAAACTATGCGCTTTAAAGGTAATGTCAGATTGGCTAATTTGATACCATTTTCAGTAACTCTAGCTATTTTTTCATTTCTATAATTAGATGCGAATTTAAGCAGGTGTAGTTGGGGTTCAAATCATAAGGCCGACAATGGCATTATATGTCTTATCTTTATGGATAAGTCATCAGGGGTTAAGGATTTATATCATTACTCAGCTACAAAATTCAAATCATGAATTGAACTCTCAACAGACATTAATACAATTTTGCTTAAATGACATTTATGTCCCTTTTAAGAATTTTTTTTTTCCTTTTTCTGATGCTTAGTTAATTAATTTAGTTTAGGAACATATATATCAATTCATTTTTTTTAATAACTGTCTGCTCTTGCTTAGCCCCTAGGTCATTTAAAAAATAGAACCTTACGTGAATTTTTGATTGAAATATTCTGATAATCAGATTAGTATATAGAAAAAAAAAATTCTAATTAAAGAGAAGTTAGAGTTTAAAGAGTCTGCAATACAGTTGTTTAACAAATGTTATCTGCTGAACTATAAATGTTAAGTATTCATTTTATTCTTTTTTATCAGTCACTTTTGTTATTTTTACTATAATTAAAAAATAATAAATAGACTTAAATTTAGTATTAAATTACGTGATTAAAACTAAATTATCAAATCTGATTGATTCTGATTTTATTGAAAAAGAAAAAGAAATTAAAAAAAAATTAAATTACATTGAAAGTTTAAAAGTGACAAATAAATAAAATTTGAATTTTACTCTAAAGTGACAGATAAAAAATAACGGAAGGAATAATAATCGTAACGATCAAATATTTATTACTTGTGAATGTTAATTCTCTTCTTGAATATTTGTAATAATTACGTAGATTGGCTCCTTAGCCTCAAAAACTCGTTGGCACGATTGAATGAGGTGCGGACAAAGGAAATTAAGAAGAAAAAGATAAAGAAAAAATTGTAGATTTGCAATTTGCAAAAGACATATTAGATTGATTAAGAGAATAATTGTTCTAACCTCAGCCTCAAGATATGCACAAAATGGGTCCCTCTTGTATGTGATTGGATGCAAAATATCTTTTGTCCTCAACTGGTCAATTGAGTCTCTTAATTGATTTTTTTAATTGAACCATTATACAACAAAATAAGGACTTAAATATAACAAAACTCAGTGGAGTGTTATTGAATAAAGATTTAGTTGAGGGGTCTGATTGTACAGATTTTAACAAATTTGGGGCCACAATAATGGAATATGTAATATTTTCCATGTGGGTAATAGTACCACTTGAACAGCAGCTACACCAGAAAGTTAAGTGCCATTTTGGACCAGAAGATGATACTTTCAGATGAATAAGAGGTCCTCATTCAAGATTCAAGTCCATTAATTCTAAATAAAAGATGAGAAGGGAAAAAATCAATTGAAATGCAAACAACTGAATGTCACAATCGTTGGGTCTCCCCGCATTCAATTGAAAGCTCAACTGATAAGAACCCTGTCTTATTATTGGCCTTCACAGCTTATTTGCAATTAAAGTTCACAACTTTAAGTGAAATTGAATCATAGATTAAGCATATAAGCATATTCCCACCCAAGTTTGCCATTACTTAATATAAGAAAATAGTGGTTGTTTATCGTTGCTCATTTATGCTAGATAAAGTGGGTTAGAACAGTATTAAGCTTTAATTGTTTATATTTATATATAAATAGAGCTTTCTGTCTGGTAATGGGATATGTTTATTTATATACAAAGGTCCAAACTTTGGATTAAATAAGACACAGAGAAAGAGAAAAAAGAGAGAGAGAGAGAGAGCTGGCCTTGGTTTTTGAGGGTTCAATAGATTAACAGATGCTCTCTACTGGGTTGTGTTTTGTTTTCTCAAGTTTCAGCGATGCAGCTGGAATTGCTGGTATGTGGCAGTAATATTTCCATTTGTCCTTTTCAATTGCCTCATAATGCTGATTCTGTTAGAGTGTTTGATTCTGTTTTCTATTTTTGTTTTTGAAGCTTCTGGGTTCATGTCTCTATTTGCCAGTATTTCTAATTGGCCTCTGATTTTGGTGGTTTGTAGTCTGTCAGATGCTGGTGCAAGAGTTTGTTAGTTATTGCTTGTCTAGGGTTAAGATTATTAAACGGAAAGATATTTACCTTTTAGCTCTATTGGGCTGCCAGAAAATGAGGGAAATAAAATAATTGGACAAATATTTTCATGTTTCTCTCAGATACTGAGAAAAGGGTTGAAGAAAATTAATTGAATCATCTAGCTGACTGGTATAGTTAATTGCTACCTGAAATAATAACATCAAACTATGGTTGTGTCCTCCAGATTTCCTAGAAAATATACGTACTTTCATCATATATTCGAATGTTATTGCCTTGTACCGATTATATTCTAATGCCTGCTACTTAATTTCAGGGAACATCTTTGCTTTTGTGTTATTTTTGTCACCCATGTAAGTTGTTATAGTCCTTTATCTGAGTACATTTCTAATATGGAATTGCTGCTTTAGAGTAAAAGCTAATTCTTGTTTTTCCTCAGACCAACATTTAGGAGAATTATCAGAAGCCAATCAACAGAACAATTTTCAGGACTGCCTTATATATATGCCCTCTTGAACTGCTTGATCTGCTTCTGGTATGGGATGCCCATAGTATCGCCCGGAATTATATTGGTTGCAACAGTCAATTCAATTGGGGCAATTTTCCAATTGATCTACATAACCATTTTCATCTGGCATGCTGAGAAATGCAAAAGGGTATACTGTGCCCTCTAGTTTTTTCTTGGCTTCCTTCTGCATATTTACAATGACCAATTAATTGTTTTTTGGTTGTGCAGCTAAAGATGTCAGGATTACTGGTTGCAGTTTTTGCAATATTTGCTGTGATAGTATTTGTGAGCATGAATTTTTTCCAGTCTCATGCTCGGCAAACTTTTGTTGGATATTTAAGCGTTTTTTCTCTCATTTCCATGTTTGCTTCCCCACTCTTTGTCATTGTAAGTCCTCTAAAACATTCATCTTTCAATTTACATTCCTCTTTTCTTCCTTCCTTATTGTTTTATGAATATTTGTGTGGCAGAATTTGGTTATTAAGACAAAGAGTGTCGAGTTCATGCCGTTCTATCTCTCCCTTGCAACGTTCCTAATGAGTCTATCATTCTTTGCATACGGAATGTCAAAGTTTGACCCTTTCATATATGTAAGTAGCTTGTCAAATGTATAACATTTTGATTTCTCTACTTGAGTATGCATATTTCTTAATATTATAAAGGCCGGAAAAGAGGCCTTAGTTTAAAATTCACTTGCATTCTTAAGGGGAAATTAATTGGATTCAATGCTAGTTGTTGAGTTCCTTCTAAATCCATAAACAGTTATCAGGCAAAAATGGATAGGCTCTTTTCATAAAATATGAATCCATTCAGGTGAATTTCTAGGTGAATTAGCCTTTTTTCTGTCATAGGGCAAATCACACGAGTATGCAATTTCTTGTCCATTAGTGGTTGGATACAGATTTGCAACCTTTGATGGCTCCATCACCTATAATTTGATGCCTGTGAGTTCTGCTTCTTCTAATAGTTTTTTCTTTTTTTGTTGGGCATTCTTTCCTTGGATATAGGTCCCAAACGGAATCGGAACAGTTTTGGGGATATTGCAGTTGATGTTGTACTCTTACTATAGCAAGAGATGTGATGAAGACGAGAGTGAACCCTTTTTAACTTCATATGCCTAGGTGCATCAGTTGGCAATATTAAATGGTAAAGCTGCTTGCCTGTTTTACCCCAAGACTTTGATATCTGTATCATGTTCATGGCTCATTCAAAATTTACTGTCATTTTTTTCTCAAAGCCTTGGTTAAAGTTCCACATATGTATTGCTATTTTTGTTATAGCCTTATTTAAAAATGAAAAATATTTTCAGTCTGACTTAACAAAAAATTAATCATGTAACTTGCCTTGAGAAAATCTAACAATACCGCTTATACTTCCTCTGCTAGTAGTGCCTGAAAGTTGAAATGCACAATGCTTCCTCTGCTAGTAGTGCCTGAAAGTTGAAATGCACAATGCGGACCTGTGGCTATTTCTATCAGATAAATCTTTACAACAGACTTGTACTATAACCAAAATCCTTTTTATCTAGCATTAACTTAGAACCACGCGCATCTAAAATGCCTTTTACTAGAATCAATGCGGTTCTGCTTGTAGAAAAGGAATAAATGAATGAATCAAATTCCAGAGGGGTCAAGGTCAGCCACTAAGACAATGGGGATAAGTTTCATCGTGGAGAGGGAAACAACCTAGATCATCGCCTAAGGCTCCTGTTACCTTTTCTTAACAATAAGAAGAAAAAAAAAAATCTAAATATGAGCTAATGCTGTCTTTAATCTTTATTACTTCTTTCTTCTGGATTGATATGAGAATCTTGAACTTTGAAATTCTTGTATAATGTTCTTTGACGGTTATATTTTATATGTGTATACTGCATGATTGTGCTGGCGCAGTTCCAACAAAATCATGGATTCAGCGATAGTTGCGGATGATTTTTCGGGATGAAAAATTATGGTTTTCACGTAACAAAGAAAAAAGAATTAGCAGGAGATAAAGTCAGATCAAGATTGTTATTTTTATTTTGTGAATATATGCTGCTACTGTTTAGTTCTACTCTTTTTATTCCTGCAGGAGTTTTGTAATATAACGGTGGAAAATTGGGAGATTGCAATGGGCATACGTTGTTGATCTATAGTTTTGTGGATCATCTGTTGGTTCAGAGAGAGACTTGTAGAAAGATGCAGTGGTGGGTGGAGCAAAGTTTGGATGAAAATGAGTGAAGTGAAAAAAAAGTCGTATGATTTTCCTAATGGCTACCAATCATTTACAATGTTTGGAGCCAAAATTCTATTGTCAAACTCTCTGCTATACCTTTCCCATTATCAAATTAAATTACCATGCAATGGTATGGCAATTATCAAATTATTAGTTGGTCAGCATTCAGTTGGTTTGCTCAGTCTGAAAACTGTCAAAACTGAAGTTTTTATTTGAAAGGAAACAATAGAGTAGATCGAACTTTCAATTGTTTCAGTGATATAGGCATTGTGAGTTAGTATTTTTGGAGTCTACCGATTTCTAAGTTTTTCAAATTTGCATAAGCCTTAAAACTATTTCACCAGAGGTCTTATCACAGCTATCATTAAATCATAGAAAAAAACATGGTTGAATATCCATCGCCAATCAGATGGTAGGTGTATTTATTTAACTGTGTCTTAGATGTAAATAATCTTACATTAAAGAAATATATATTTGTGCCTATTTCCTTTTAACAAGGTTTCGAATTCGAATGTTGGTAATGGTAGAGACCAATAATAGGAGAGATTTATTGTATAGTGGCCAATTCAGTTTAAATTGAGTAATACCAATAATTATATAAAAAAATAAGAGTTAATTTTACTTATGGTTACTGAATTTAAGTTTAATAATACAAAAGTAATTTAATTATTTTTTGTAACGAAATTGTCATTAAATTTTACATTATTTTGTACAAAAATTATTTTGATTGATTTTCGATAATTACCTTTGTTGGAGTGCTGACGTAACATGCCATGTGTGCATAAGTAAACTGTCGTGGTACACTATGTGTGTAAAAATAGTTGATGTGGTATGCTATATCTGCAAAAGTAACTAACTTCAGTTGATGATCTGACACACTATGTGTACACAAATAGATAACGTGACGTGCCACGTCAGCATTCCGGCGATTAGTTTTTTCGAAAACTAGTCAAAATGACTTTTACACAAAATAGTACAAAGTTTGGGAGAAATTTATTGTTTAGTGGCTAATTCGGTTTAAACTGAATAAATACAATAATTATATATAAAAAATGTATATATTTAATTGAATGCACCATTTTGCTAAACAATTTTGAAATCTGTTAATCGTTATTTGCTAGAAAAGAATTAGTGAGAACAAAAAAAAAAAATCAAGAGCTCTTGAACAGTTTTATTGAGATGAGGGCATTGAGACGAAAATAATAAAAAGGAGAAAGGAGAATGATTATGTTTTATTAAGTTTCTAAAATAATTTGAATCTCCAAAATATTATTTTTTCTAATTTAATTTCCATACAAACTCAATTTGCATTAAAAATAAATATTTAATAAAATTGAATACAAATAACGTAAATAGAAAAAAAAACACTTTATTCGATATGATTTTTGCCTAATGACATAATAGAGTCCTTTTGTGTTTTTTTTTTTTGGGCCAATTGTGAGCGCATGCGCACCTAATCAGATAATGGCCAAAACCTTAAACCCCAGAACGGCAAATCCCAGCACCAGAAACGTTAAATGTCTCTGCTATTGGCATAGCACTAGCAGAGTGTTGCTAACTTAATATCGTAGAAAAAATGCCAAAATTTAACACAATTCAAGATTGAATCCCTAATTTAATCAAAATCAATAGCAACTCGTATATTTTTTGCTGTTTAGTTAGAAGCAAGTCAAATAAAGCCTCCATAAGTAGAAGACGATGGCGGAGCGAGGAGGGAACTTGAAAGCCATCTCCTTAAACGGAGTAAAGACGTACACAATAACATCGCAACAGCGTTTTGTAGCCACCTGGCTTCCTCCCAAGAAGCAACGAGCTCTTCGCAAAGACAAAAGTACGTTTTTGTTATTAATTAAATTTCTGTTGCTTTAAATAAATTTTGCTTTTGGTTGATGATTTATACCGAGGCCAATTTCGTATGAAACTTTTGTTCTGTTTATTTTTGAGAAATTCTTGAACATATTCACAGCATGCTAATTAAGATTTTGTGTGGTATTTAAGCTTAAAGTTTTGATGCATTGAGAAATGTTGGATTAAATGTATGAAAACTTTGAACAAATTTATCCATAGAAAGTGTCATTTATATGTATTTTATTATCTCACCTCTCTCTTTTCAATTTTGTCATACGTGATTAAAATGAACCTTAGAAATCAGGTCCAATATATATATATATATATATATATATATATATATATATATATATATATATATAAAGACTTATTGGATGTTGAAATTGAAAGTGGTATCTTACTTACGAGTCCATCATATCTCTTTTCATTGTATGTTTTGTATATTTCTTTTTTTGGTGCAATTTGATATTTTCCATAATTTTTTCCAGCCTTCGCTTGAGTTATCACGTAATTGTTTATTATCTCTCTCTTTTTTTTTTTAGATTATCAGCAGAGAGTCGAGTTGATTCAGGACCTGAGGTTCGAAACTGCTACAAGCAAAATCAAAGCAACTCCTGATGGAGAGTATGTGATCGCATCAGGTGCTTCATTGTTTATTTTATAATTTATTTTACTTAACATTTTGGAAAAATAATTCTAGGTAATAACTTAATCTCAGATATGGGTTTGTCCACCAACTGTCAACTACTCATTTTCTAAAATGCAGGAATATACCCACCTCAAGTCAAAGTGTATGAGCTGAGAGAATTGTCATTGAAGTTTGAAAGACATTTGGATTCTGAGATAATTAATTTTCAGGTATGCTGCAAGATTCCGGGATACTGTAGTTCATTTAATAGATTTGTCATTTTGAAAGCAATGTGATATAATGACTGGTGAAACTTTTGTCTTAATTATAGATCACTGGATCTTGTGACTTGGCTAGTTTTTTATTGACGTGCTCTTGGTTCATGAAGCTTAAGTTAGTTTAGTTGTGAGACATTTATTACTTAACTATCCAAATTGAAGGTAAAGTTGGTATGTGTCTTGCCTCTTATTAGCTTGCAACATGAGACAGTTTGGATATAGGATTAAGAAATTTGGATGGAGACAATTTAAATGTAATGTTTCTTGGGTCGGGAGGATGTTGGAAGAAAGAAGAAAAAGTTATTAAGGTGCCTAAGAGAATTTATTTATGGTTGGAAGATGTTTTTGCCTTTTTAATAGCTATTTCTTGTGCCACTGAAACTTCACCCTCTTCAAATTTATGGACCGTATAAAAATATTAAATAAAGGAAGAGAGTGAAGAAAGAAAAAAATGGAGAAAACTAGAGCAATAGCGAAGAAGGTTCGTAGACTAGCTTAAAATGCTTGGGTTTGTAAAGTTTATTGTGAGCTTGATATATTAGTAATGTTGTGATTTTCCTTTCATGTAGATATTGGATGATGATTATTCAAAGCTTGCATTTTTATGTGCGGATCGTTCTGTATGCCTACATGCAAAATATGGGAAACATTATAGCTTGCGGATTCCAAGGTTTCCTCTCTATGCTGTTCTGATATCCCTTTTTTTGTTTCCTGCGTATTTACTTTTGCTGTGCTATAGCATATTACTAAGCTACAGTTTGTTTTGTGCTTCTTTTTTGATGACGTTAGTGTTTTTTATTTACAGAAGATTTTCTGTGCATGACATTAGGATACTTCAGTTATACCCAAACCAAGGGGCAAAAAAAAAAAATAAATAAAGAAATAAAGAAAAGAAAAAGAAAAAGAAAATCTTATCGCAATCTAATTTTCAAAATGTGGGTTTATTCTTTTGGCAATGTTGAAACCCAGTGACCTACCTAACAATTAGGCCATAGGCACTACCTTGACTCAAGTCTCCTGCATTGCTGATTATTATGCCTAATTAGTGTGGTGGATTTGAAAACTTTCCAACGCAATAAAGGATCTTATCTGAAGAAGCAGCATTGATTTACTTCATTAACTATTACAAATTAACTATTCAGCATCTATGTTTAGTCATATGTAAGCAGAATTTAGTTTGCTGCCTATGAACGTTTCCTGCATTCCTTGCCAACGTCTTTTGTCACACAGCTTATGACGATTTTCATTCTCCCTCTATAAAATTCTTCTTTGCCTGTGTTTTGCAGGATGGGGATGGATATTGCCTATGATTGCTGGTCTTGTGACTTGCTTTGTGCTGCTTCATCACCAGATTTATATCGGATTAATTTGGAACAGGTTTTAAACTTTGCTTAAATTGTTTTGACGATTTTAGTAAGCTTTGATGGTTTTCATAATATTTATACTTATAACTATTTATCTTTGAAATTATTTACTTCTATTATTCCAGGGATGATTTCTATCCTCTCTCAACACACAATCTCCAGCCCTGAATATAGTTTCTCGGAGGTTGTTGCTGAATTTTATCATAGTTGTGTACAAAATTTGTATGCTTAAAATATCAGTAATTGTTGACTTTGCTTAACAAAACTAATGCAGTTCATGTTTTCTAATTTCAGCAAGCTTCATGGGTTGGTTGCTTGTGGTGGTGAGGATGGTGCTGTGGAATGTTTTGACATGAGGATGAGGTCTTTGGTTGGTAGAATTAATGCTGTTGCATCTGCTGGTGATATTGATGAGGTAATGTTTCCTACATATCCATTTATTTGGAACTTCTTTGAATTTGTTTCTTGTTTGATTTTTTAATTTTTTTTAATTAGATTTTACTTTGATAAATGCCACATTTTGGTCTTGCTATGGTTTCAGTGGCTATTTCTTGAATTACCTAAGCGGTTTTTTTTTTAATCAGATGTGGGTCTTCAGCTGTTCATTACTTTTTATTGCCTGTCTCTGTCTCCCACATCTGTTCTAGTGGCGGACGGAGGATGGAGAATTCTTGGGACATAATTGGACATATTATTTGTAAAAATTATTCTTGCAATCATGTTGTTAAAAATGCACTAGCAAGAAACTTAGTATCTTTGAATTCTTTCTTCTTTGTCATGCATATAAAAAGGTTGTGTGGATTGTACATTATATGTCTGAAAAATGCTTTTGTGTGATATTGGATGGATTTGCAGGGAGTCACTGCATTAGAGTTTGATGAGGATGGGGGTTTCATCATGGCTGTTGGAAGTAGTGCTGGGAAGGTATGGTGTTGATAAAAAATTTTGAGACCTTGCCTAAATCTTTCGTGTAATCTTAATTTAGCAAAATGCTAATTCCTATCATATCTTAGAAGATTGAGCACAATATTTTTTTTCATTTATTTTTTACTAAAAAAGTAAAAAAAGGCGTCCAAATTAGAGCATAATTTAGGAACCATAATTACAATTGACATCTCTAGTATACACTCAATAGTAAAACCTATCTTCCATTGTGCATGCTTTCCGTTTACCGTGGTTCCCAGAAAGTACTCAATTTTCTTTCTATGCTAATGGAGTATGCGGATTTAACATTCTATAGCATATTGGTCTATTTCATACTTTTGTTGTAACGGCGGTCTTAAATCTTGTTCAATCTGCAGGTGCTACTCTACGATCTTCGATCCTCACATCCTATTCGAGTTAAAGATCATATGTAAGTCTGCTTGGACTTGTTGATATTTATGACTATTAAAAATTAGAATTATTTTACTTATTTATTTATTTATTTATTTATTTATTTTTACATAGGTATGGCTGCCCAATATTGGACATTAAGTGGCATCGTAGCCTCAATTCTGAACGAGATAAGCTAGTTACCACAGATAATCATGTAGTTAGAATATGGGATCCAGAGACGGTAAATAGTAATTTCTTTCCTCACCCTTTTGACTAATGAGTTTAGGAAGTTCCTTGATTTTATACTTCTTTATATTATTACTATTATGCTTTGAGGAAAAGAGGGCAATTTTTCTTGGCTTCTCTAACACTTAATGAGCCACCAGAGTTGCACTACTCTGTACATCAGAAAGATGGATAATGAATAATCTATCTCATAGAAAGGACTGCTGCACAGCTCTAGATGCTGATGTTCAATATAAATCTGGTTGAGATCTTTTTGATTTTTAAGTTATACACATGCAGCCCCAAGACAGTAGAAACTTTATTCCTTTTGCTTGTAAATTCTCTAAACACATTGAGATATCCGATTGTTTGGAGGACAATTTAGTTATGATTTCACCAGTTTCATGTTCATAACTCTCCTGTTTTCTTGGTTTTTGGAGAGAAATTCCCTTGATAACTGTAGCGAAAAGTTGTCCTCAATAATCAAACTTGACTGAACATGTGCAGTCATTATGTTTATTTAGATGTACTGAGATAATTTTGGTATGATGAATTGAGTACAGTAGATGTTTTCATTCTTTTCAGGGGGATGGCAGGACAAGCATTGAACCTACTGCAGGGTCAATAAATGATATATGCGTGTTTGATAATAGTGGTTTGATGTTTCTGGCTTTGGACTGCAGCCAGATACCGTCATACTTTATTCCTTCTTTGGGACCTGCTCCTAAGTGGTGCTCAACTCTTGAAAATCTTACAGTGAGTTTCAAGATGCCAGACTTTGTTGTTTCTTGATTTAGGTTTATTTGGAATCTTTATGACACAGCAGTGCTGTTATCTGAATTCACTTTTGCAGGAAGAGCTGGAGGAAAATGCCCAAACGACCATATATGACAATTACAAATTTTTGACAAAAGACGATCTTGAAAAGTTGAATTTGACAAATTTGATTGGGACCAATCTTTTAAGAGCCTATATGCATGGCTTCTTCATTGATTACCGACTTTATAAGAAGGTGTGTTCAAAATATGCATATTTTAGTGCTGTATGTTATAAGAAGGTGTGTTCAAATATGCATATTTTAGTGCTGTATGTTATAAGCTGTTTTTTGAAACTTAATAGTGCAAATTAAAGATGCACTTTTTCATTTCTTCTCCTAAATGTGGAGTTCTATTTGTATTGTGTTTCAGTTGGGCCTTTTTCTTTTTCATTTACTTTCTACTTGATTAAATTGGTGAACTGAGGGGATGTTTTATCAAGGTTAAATTCAGGATTGAGAATTCCAAACCATTTGCGAAGTTGGTACTGGTTTTCTGGTGGCTGTATTTTATCCTAAAGTGTTCTTGCAATTTTTGCTTTCTGTTGACTCTTCCAGATTTCAATTGTCTGTAAAACTTTTCTAAATTTGTTCATTTATAGGCATGTCTACTTCACCCCAGTTGAATTTGTTGAAATCTTTTGTACTTAAAGGCTTTTCTAATTTGGCTTTCATGATTTCTTGGTTGATATTTGATTGGCTACTATAACTCGGATGTATCAAAGTACTTTTATTTTCTATTTAATGGCTGTTAGAGATTCATAAGGAAAGGAATAATGTTTGATTTATTGTTGTTTTAAGTTACTAATTATGTGGACTCCTTTGCAGGCAAAAGCGCTGGCAGATCCTTTTGCATATGATTCATACATTGAGCAGCGGAAAAAGGAGAAACTGGAAGCTCAATTCACTGAACGAATTACGGTGAGCTAATCATCATAAATGATTTTCTTTATTATTTAAGCTCCTGCTTTTGAACTTGTTAAATCATGTAGGAGTAGATTTCTATTGCAGATTTTGCTTATAATTGCTGCAAATTTGTACAATGCATGGTGTATGCCAATTTTTGACCATCGTAAAGCAAAAATTGTGTTTTGAGGAAAATCAAACTTCTATAGATTTTCAGTTCTTTGGAGACATGATAATGGATAATTTTTTACCTTGATAAAATCTTTTTGATCCCTTCTCTTTTTTGGCATCCAACAGGTTATATGTGACATGGGTTAGTTTTTTTCATCTTAATTTAAAGAATGTTATTTCTTACTTTCCTTGTGAAAGGCAGGTTTGGTTTTCTGGTACTACGTTGGCCTCTTGTTGCCATATGAAGATGTGGCCATATATGCATGTGTGTGTATGCATCTATGTGCTAATTATGACAGAAAATTAGGAGTCATAGAGATGCCACAGTTAATTTGTCAGCAGTACTTGGCATGGTCTGTGATGGAAATGAACTGGAATTTCTGTTGGTTTTACCTATGTGGATGCTCATGATTTGTTCTTCTTGCAGATGAAAAGAAAATTACCCAAGGTTAACCGTGAGCTTGCTGCCAAGATCCTTGAAAATGAAGTAACAGAGAATGAAAAGAAAGAAACAGAGGAAAATGGGGCCAAAAAACCATCCAAGAAAAAGAAAGGACTTGGCAGTGAGTTTATTGAAGATGAGCGGTTTAGAGCAATATTTGAAAATGAGGTATTAACTATCAAGATCTTTCAATCTGGAAATTTTACTTTGAGTATAGCTTTGTTGATTTTCTTGTTTACTCTAATGTTCACCACCACTATCTAATAACATGTGGATGTGGTGGTTTCAAGGAAAATAACCTTGCTAAAAATGATATATAGATGTAGCATCGAGCATTATAATCACCCAATTTTTTCTCGAATGCTGCATGGCAAAAATATTGCATATCATATAGTGGCCTGAAAATTATTTCTGTTATTGAAAGTTTATTTCTCTCTCAAAAGATGCAACTGTGGCAATAGATATTTTATTATCAGGACAAAAGGCCTTAGAAAAATTACAGTTTTCTGCATGCTACTTTTCTTTCTGGTTGATTTCGTATTTGTCTACAAATACAGTATGCTGTAATCAATTATTTTCTCCCATTAAAACTAAATGCTTTCTTTTCATATCCGTCTTCTAGGACTTTGAGATCGATGAGCAGTCACGAGAGTATTTGTCTTTACATCCTATGGCTTCCAAGAATCAGCCCTCTTTAGTAGAGGAACACTTTGAACCCGTGACAGATGATGATGATCAGGAATTGAGTGATGCGGATGCACCATCTCAGTCATCAGAAGATGGCGATGACAATGGAAATCTGAAAAAGAAATCACGAGTTCCAAGGTAACTATGCATAACGAGATGGGTTCTTCGCATGGTCCAGATGTTCAAAGGAATTTTACATATATCTATTCCACTAACCTGCCCATTTCACCAAAATCTGTAGGTTATTTGAAGTGAAGGATGAGAGGCATGCAGAGGCATTCTGGAACCGTGTATCCCTTGCAAAAGAAGATTCTCTGCCAATGGGAGAGAGAGTGGCAGCTCTTGGAGATGACCGGCAGGCTTCTGGATTCGCAAAAAATATAAAGCTGGGACCGGGAGGATCACGAGAGATCTCCTTCACTACTAGAAGCTCAGCCAAGTACAAGGAGGATGAAGAGGACAAAGAAACACGCGGTGAAAAAAGAAGGGAAGTCCAATCATTGCGGCTAAAATCAGGTAAATCTGGGTTTAGAGGCCGTGGAAGAGGGAATTGGAGTCGGGGCCGAAGAGGCCGAAGGTGAAAGTATGCAGTTGCCAGGGATTTCTTGGTTTGCATTGCTTTCCCTGCATTTGGTGGCTTTAGCCAACTCGTGGAATGGCATTCAAGATCCAAGGTGGTGAAATTTTATGAAGCCAAGGAGATGCCAGTCTGATGAGATTGCGGTTTTCCCTAGCGGTATTACCCCATAATGCATTGGAATTTTGATTATTTCATTTATTAAAAGGTTTTTGTATTTTATTTTTTTTGTTTCTCATTTTAAATCATAGATAGATGATTTGACAGTCTTCCGTGGAGAAAATATCTAGATTTCTATAGTGGAAAAATAAAATATTTAATGGATAAATCTAATAGAAAATATCTGGATTTCTATAGTGGAAAAATAAATATTTAATGGATAAATCTAATAAATCTATTTACCAATAAAATGCAGTAAATCTGAAAAGAGTTGGGGACAGAAAAATAGTCAAAAAAAACATAGGTCTGTCCATCCATGAGCCAATCAGCACTATTTAGAAATTAAAAAAAAATCAATGTCTAAAAAATAATTACATTTGATTATTTCAATAATCAATTAAAAAGTGATTTAAATAATTATTTCAATAATCAATAAATCACTAATTATTCAATTGGATGAATTGAATTCTTAAAAAATTAAAATTCAAGCAAATAAACATTTAAATAAACAAAATTATTGCATATTCACTCTAATTGAATTAAAGTGATTTGTCTATTTTTATCATGTTAAAATATTTATATCATAATTTCTTTTAATTAATATTTTCAATCTACCATAAAGTTCAGCTATTGAATATCCAATCGCTAAATTCAAATATTTTTGAGTTAATTTTAATTTTTTAAAGGTAAAATCCAGCCATATAAAATTATAAAAGGTTATTCAAAATAAAATGACCTAAATATACTTTTTATGAAGAAAAATCGCAGAAATTAACTATACTAACCGACATTCTTGGGGGGCAGAGATGTAATTGTGTCCCAACGCGGTAATAATACTTGTTTCTTACGGATCGTCAATGCGCGAGTTAGGGATATAGAGGGAGTGAGAGAGATCGCCAAAAACCCTAAGCGACGGCTCACTCTACTCTCTCACTCTAAACCCTTCTCTTATCTCTCTTTTTTTCTTCGTTTCTACTCATTCGAACTTCGAATCCGTCCTTGTATGCCCCGTCTTAGTGTGTTTTTCATTCGAATCGAGCGATTCACTGTTTTCTACGGTCTCCGCTTCCGTTTCGGTAATTTTTTGGTAAAACCCTAATTCCGTTGCATGATTGTATGTTTGTTTAGGTTATTTGGAATCTTTTCGTTGTTCTGTTGGCTCCTGTGATAAGAGCAAGTAGCTGGGAGGATCTATTTGAAATTAACTTTCAATTGTTTGTTGTGTTAATTACTGGTGAACAGTGATTATTTCGGTTGTCAATTTTTGGTTGTATATCTCTATAGTGATTTCTTGGTATTTGGATTTGTTCATATGTATTTTTGTCTTTGTTACTTTTTTAGCCTGAGATTTCGATTGCGTGAAGCATTAAATTTCTGACTTTTTCGGATGAAAAAAGTACGAAGAAAAAAATTGGCTTTTTATTTGAATTTGGGATTTCGTTATTGTGTTGATTTTCAATTTGAAATTCTAGTACTTGTTTTGGGTTCTTGCAATTTGCTAATTAATTAGGCTAATTTAAATAGTCCTTATACTAAATCTGTATTTGTGTCCCGAGTTGCTCAAGTTCCTTTAATCCTAAAAAGCCACTGATTAAACGAGTGTTCTGTTAAACTGGGATTTGTGGGCGTATACCTCTGCGATGATTTTTGCCTAATGACATAATAGTCCTTTTGTTTTTTTTTTTGGGCCAGTTGTGCGCGCACGCGCACCGAATCAGATAATGGCCAAAACCTTAAATCCCAGAACGGCAAATTCCAGCACCAGGAACGTTAACTGCCTTTGCTATTAGCATACCACTAGCATACTGTTGCTAACTTAATATCGTAGAAAAAGCGTCAAAATTTAACACAATTCAAGATTGAATTCTTAATTTAATCAAAATCAATAGCAACTCGTATATTTTTTGCTGTTTAGTTAGAAGCAAGTCAAATAAAGCCCCAACAAGTAGAAGACGATGGCGGAGCGAGGAGGGAACTTGAAAGCCATCTCCTTAAACGGAGTAAAGACGTACACAATAACATCTCAACAGCGTTTTGTAGCCACCTGGCTTCCTCCCAAGAAGCAGCGAGCTCTTCGCAAAGACAACAGTACGTTTTTGTTATTAATTAAATTTCTATTGCTTTAAATAAATTTTGCTTTTGGTTGATGATTTATATCGAGGCCAATTTCGTATGAAACTTTTGTTCTGTTTATTTTTGAGAAATTCTTGAACATATTCACAGCATACTAATTAAGATTTTGTGTGGTATTGAGAAATGTTGGATTAAATGTATGGAAACTTTGAACAAATTTATCCATAGAAAGTGTCATTTATATGTATTTTATTATCTCCCCTCTCTTTTCAATTTTGTCATACGTGATTAAAATGAACCTTAGAAATCAGGTCCAATATATGACCTAATTTCTAAGGTTCATTTTAATCACGTATGACAAATTTCTAAGGTTCATTTTAATCACGTATTGGACCTGATTTCTAAGGTTCATTTTAATCACGTATGACAAAATTGTTGGACCTGATTTCTAAGGTTTATTTTAATCACGTATGACAAAATTGAAAAGAGGGGAGATAATAAAATATATATAAATGACATTTTCTATGGATAAATTTGTTCAAAGTTTCCATACATTTAATCCAACATTTCTCAATACCACACAAAATCTTAATTAGCATGCTGTGAATATGTTCAAGAATTTCTCAAAAATAAACAGAACAAAAGTTTCATACGAAATTGGCCTCGGTATAAATCATCAACCAAAAGCAAAATTTATTTAAAGCAACAGAAATTTAATTAATAACAAAAACGTACTTTTGTCTTTAGGAAGAGCTCGCTGCTTCTTGGGAGGAAGCCAGGTGGCTACAGAACGCTGTTGAGCTATTATTGTGTATGTCTTTACTCCGTTTAAGGAGATGGCTTTCAAGTTCCCTCCTCGCTCCGCCATCGTCTTCTACTTGTGGGGGCTTTATTTGACTTGCTTCTAACTAAACAGCAAAAAATATACGAGTTGCTATTGATTTTGATTAAATTAGGGATTCAATCTTGAATTGTGTTAAATTTTGGCGCTTTTTTTACGATATTAAGTTAGCAACACTCTGCTAGTGCTATGCTAATCGCAGAGGCAGTTAACGTTCCTGGTGCTGGGATTTGCCGGTTTAGGGTTTTGGCCATTATTTGATTCGGTGCGCGTGCGCGCACAACTAGAGTCCTTTTGTTTTTTTTTTGAATCAGATAATGGCCAAAATCCTAAACCCCAGAACGACAAATCCCAGCACCAGGAACGTTAACTGTCTTTGCTATTAGCATAGCACTAGAAGAGTGTTGCTAACTTAATATCGTAGAAAAAGCGTTAAAATTTAACACAATTCAAGATTGAATCCCTAATTTAATCAAAATCAATAGCAACTCGTATATTTTTTACTGTTTAGTTAGAAGCAAGTCAAATAAAGCCCCCACAAGTAGAAGACGATGGCGGAGCGAGGAGGGAACTTGAAAGCCATCTCCTTAAACGGAGTAAAGACGTACACAATAACATCTCAACAGCGTTCTGTAGCCACCTGGCTTCCTCCCAAGAAGCAACGAGCTCTTCGCAAAGACAAAAGTACGTATTTGTTATTAATTAAATTTCTGTTGCTTTAAATAAATTTTGCTTTTGGTTGATGATTTATACCGAGGCCAATTTCGTATGAAACTTTTGTTCTGTTTATTTTTGAGAAATTTTTGAACATATTCACAGCATGCTAATTAAGATTTGTGTGGTATTGAGAAATGTTGGATTAAATGTATGGAAATTTTGAATAAATTTATCCATAGAAAGTGTTATTTATATGTATTTTATTATCTCTCCTTTCTCTTTTCAATTTTGTCATACGTGATTAAAATGAACCTTAGAAATCAAGTCCAATATATATATATATATATATATAAAGACTTATTGGATGTTGAAATTGAAAGTGGTATCTTACTTACGAGTCCATCATATCTCTTTTCATTGTATGTTTTGTATTTTTCTTTTTTTGGTGCAATTTGATATTTTCCATAATTTTTTCCAGCCTTTGCTTGAGATATCACGTAATTGTTTATTATCTCTTTTTTTTTTTTTTAGATTATCAGCAGAGAGTCGAGTTGATTCAGGACCTGAGGTTCGAAACTGCTACAAGCAAAATCAAAGCAACTCCTGATGGAGAGTATGTGATCGCATCAGGTGCTTCATTGTTTATTTTATAATTTATTTTACTTAACATTTTGGAAAAATAATTCTAGGTAATAACTTAATCTCAGATATGGGTTTGCCCACCAACTGTCAATTACTCATCTTCTAAAATGCAGGAATATACCCACCTCAAGTCAAAGTGTATGAGCTGAGAGAATTGTCATTGAAGTTTGAAAGACATTTGGATTCTGAGATAATTAATTTTCAGGTATGCTGCAAGATTCCGGGATACTGTAGTTCATTTAATAGATTTGTTATTTTGAAAGCAATGTGATATAATGACTGGTGAAACTTTTGTCTTAATTATAGGTCACTGGATCTTGTGACTTGGCTAGTTTTTTATTGACGTGCTCTTGGTTCATGAAGCTTAAGTTAGTTTAGTTGTGAGACATTTATTACTTAGCTATCCAAATTGAAGGTAAAGTTGGTATGTGTCTTGCCTCTTATTAGCTTGCAACATGAGACAGTTTGGATATAGGATTAAGAAATTTGGATGGAGACAATTTAAATGTAATGTTTCTTGGGTCGGGAGGATGTTGGAAGAAAGAAGAAAAAGTTATTAAGGTGCCTAAGAGAATTTATTTATGGTTGGAAGATGTTTTTGCCTTTTTAATAGCTATTTCTTGTGCCACTGAAACTTCACCCTCTTCAAATTTATGGACCGTATAAAAATATTAAATAAAGGAAGAGAGTGAAGAAAGAAAAAAATGGAGAAAACTAGAGCAATAGCGAAGAAGGTTCGTAGACTAGCTTAAAATGCTTGGGTTCGTAAAGTTTATTGTGAGCTTGATATATTAGTAATGTTGTGATTTTCCTTTCATGTAGATATTGGATGATGATTATTCAAAGCTTGCATTTTTATGTGCGGATCGTTCTGTATGCCTACATGCAAAATATGGGAAACATTATAGCTTGCGGATTCCAAGGTTTCCTCTCTATGCTGTTCTGATATCCCTTTTTTTGTTTCCTGCTTATTTACTTTTGCTGTGCTATAGCATATTACTAAGCTACAGTTTGTTTTGTGCTTCTTTTTTGATGACGTTAGTGTTTTTTATTTACAGAAGATTTTCTGTGCATGACATTAGGATACTTCAGTTATACCCAAACCAAAGGGAAAAAAAAAGAAATAAAGAAAAGAAAAAGAAAAAGAAAATCTTATCGCGATCTAATTTTCAAAATGTGGGTTTATTCTTTTGGCAATGTTGAAACTCAGTGACCTACCTAACAATTAGGCCATAGGTGTTAGAAAATAAGAAATACAAAGGAATACAGCTATATACAACTGGATATTCCTAGTGTGTGACAACTAGATTTTAGGTGTAATCATGTGTGTGACAACTAGATTTTAGGTGTAATTTTATCTTTCTCTTTGTATAAATAGGGGTGTAATCGTAGTGTTAATCAATTGAATACAATCAATTCAATTTCCATTGTGTTTTTCTCACATGGTATCAGAGCCATTGGCCCTCTTGGGTCTTTTCTTGTTTGAAGGTTGAGTTTCCCTCGTTTCTTATGGATTTTTTGGTTTTGGGATTTATGGGTTGCTGTTTTTTTGGTGTTTCTGTTTCCTAGTTTCTGCATCTGATTTGAAAGAGTGTTACAATTATTCTCCATTTTGTTTTGAAGTTTATATGATAGGATATGTGTAGGCTTTGTTTGGAGAGAGTTGAACTTGATCTCCCTTTCGTGTTGAAGCCTATTCATGGGTTATTTATGTAGGTTTCTTTTGGAGAGAGTTGCACTTGATCTCCGTTTCGGGTTGAAGCTTACGGCATCGATTATTTGTAGACTTCGTTTGGAGAGGGTTTTACATTTATTTTCCATTTTGTTTTGAAGCTTGGATTTATGTTTTGAAGTTTATATCAAGAAATAAATTTGTAACAAGCTGAAGCACAATTAAAATTTATGCTTCAGCTTGAGGGGGGGTGTTAGAAAATAAGAAATACAAAGGAATACAGCTATATACAGCTGGATATTCCTAGTGTGTGACAACTAGATTTTAGGTGCAATCATGTGTGTGACAACTAGATTTTAGGTGTAATTTTATCTTTCTCTTTGTATAAATAGGGGTGTAATTGTAGTGTTAATCAATTGAATACAATCAATTCAATTCCCATTGTGTTTTTCTCACAATAGGCACTACCTTGACTCAAGTCTCCTGCATTGCTGATTATTATGCCTAATTAGTGTGCTGGATTTGAAAACTTTCCAACGCAATAAAGGATCTTATCTGGAGAAGCAGCATTGATTTACTTCATTAACTATTACAAATTAACTATTCAGCATCTATGTTTAGTCATATGTACTCAGAATTTAGTTTGTTGTCTATGAAAGTTTCCTGCATTCCTTGCCAACGTCTTTTGTCACACAGCTTATGAAGATTTTCATTCTCCCTCTATAAAATTCTTCTTTGCCTGTGTTTTGCAGGATGGGGAGGGATATTGCCTATGATTGCTGGTCTTGTGACTTGCTTTGTGCTGCTTCGTCACCAGATTTATATCGGATTAATTTGGAACAGGTTTTAAACTTTGCTTAAATTGTTTTGATGATTTTAGTAAGCTTTGGTGGTTTTCATAATATTTATACTTGTAACTATTTATCTTTGAAATTATTTACTACTATTATTCCAGGGACGATTTCTATCCTCTCTCAACACACAATCTCCAGCCCTGAATATAGTTTCTCGGAGGTTGTTGCTGAATTTTATCATAGTTGTGTGCAAAATTTGTATGCTTAAAATATCAGTAATTGTTGACTTTGCTTAACAAAACTAATGCAGTTCATGTTTTCTAATTTCAGCAAGCTTCATGGGTTGGTTGCTTGTGGTGGTGAGGATGGTGCTGTGGAATGTTTTGACATGAGGATGAGATCTTTGGTTGGTAGAATTAATGCTGTTGCCTCTGCTGGTGATATTGATGAGGTAATGTTTCCTACATATCCATTTATTTGGAACTTCTTTGAATTTGTTTCTTGTTTGATTTTTTAATTTTTTTTAATTAGATTTTACTTTGATAAATGCCACATTTTGGTCTTGCTATGGTTTCAGTGGCTATTTCTTGAATTACCTAAGTGGTTTTTTTTAATCAGATGTGGGTCTTCAGCTATTCATCACTTTATATTGCCTGTCTCTGTCTCCCACATCTGTTCTAGTGGCGGACGGAGGATGGGGAACTCTTGGGACATAATTGGCATATTATTTGTAAAAATTATTCTTGCAATCATGTTGTTAACAATGCACTAGCAAGAAACTTAGTATCTTTGAATTCTTTCTTCTTTGTCATGCATATAAAAAGGTTGTGTGGATTGTACATTATATGTCTGAAAAATGCTTTGTTGTGATATTGGATGGATTTGCAGGGAGTCACTGCATTAGAGTTTGATGAGGATGGGGGTTTCATCATGGCTGTTGGAAGTAGTGCTGGGAAGGTATGGTGTGGATAAAAAATTTTGAGACCTTGCCTAAATCTTTCGTGTAATCTTAATTTAGCAAAATGCTAATTCTTATCATATCTTAGAAGATTGAGCACAATATTTTTTTCATTTATTTTTTACCAAAAATGTAAAAAAAGGTGCCCAAATTAGAGCATAATTTAGGAACCATGATTACAATTGACATCTCTAGTATACACTCAATAGTAAAACCTGTCTTCCATTGTGCATGCTTTCCGTTTACCGTGGTTCCCAGAAAGTACTCGATTTTCTTTCTATGCTAATGGAGTATGCGGATTTAACATTCTATAGCATATTGGTCTATTTCATACTTTTGTTGTAACGGCGGTCTTAATCTTGTTCAATCTGCAGGTGCTACTCTATGATCTTCGATCCTCACATCCTATTCGAGTTAAAGATCATATGTAAGTTTGCTTGGACTTGTTGATATTTATGACTATTAAAAATTAGAATTATTTTACTTATTTATTTATTTATTTTTACATAGGTATGGCCGCCCAATATTGGACATTAAGTGGCATCGTAGCCTCAATTCTGAACGAGATAAGCTAATTACCACAGATAATCATGTAGTTAGAATATGGGATCCAGAGACGGTAATTAGTAATTTCTTTCCTCACCCTTTTGACTAATGAGTTTAGGAAGTTCCTTGATTTTATACTTCTTTATATTATTACTATTATGCTTTGAGGAAAAGGGGGAGATTTTTCTTGGCTTCTCTAACACTTAATGAGCCACCAGAATTGCACTACTCTGTACATCAGAAAGATGGATAATGAATAATCTATCTCATAGAAAGGACTGCTGCACAGCTCTTGATGCTGATGTTCAATATAAATCTGGTTGAGATCTTTTTGATTTTTGAAGTTATACACATGCAGCCCCAAGACAGTAGAAATTTTATTCCTTTTGCTTGTAAACTCTCTAAACACATCGAGATATCCGATTGTTTGGAGGACAATTTAGTTATGATTTCACCAGTTTCATGTTCATAACTTTCCTTTTTTCTTGGTTTTTGGAGAGAAATTCCCTTGATAACTGTAGTGAAAAGTTGTCCTCAATAATCAAACTTGACTGAACATGTGCAGTCATTATGTTTATTTAGATGTACTGAGATAATTTTGGTATGATGAATTGAGTACAGTAGATGTTTTCATTCTTTTCAGGGGGATGGCATGACAAGCATTGAACCTACTGCAGGGTCAATAAATGATATATGCGTGTTTGATAATAGTGGTTTGATGTTTCTGGCTTTGGACTGCAGCCAGATACCATCATACTTTATTCCTTCTTTGGGACCTGCTCCTAAGTGGTGCTCAACTCTTGAAAATCTTACAGTGAGTTTCAAGATGCCAGACTTTGTTGTTTCTTGATTTAGGTTTATTTGGAATCTTTATGACACAGCAGTGCTGTTATCTGAATTCACTTTTGCAGGAAGAGCTGGAGGAAAATGCACAAACGACCATATATGACAATTACAAATTTTTGACAAAAGATGATCTTGAAAAGTTGAATTTGACAAATTTGATAGGGACCAATCTTTTAAGAGCCTATATGCATGGCTTCTTCATTGATTACCGACTATATAAGAAGGTGTGTTCAAAATATGCATATTTTAGTGCTGCATGTTATTAGCTGTTTTTTGAAACTTAATAGTGCAAATTAAAGATACACTTCTTCATTTCTTCTCCTAAATGTGGAGTTCTATTTGTATCGTGTTTCAGTTGGGCCTTTTTCTTTTTCATTTACTTTCTACTTGATTAAATTGGTGAACTGAGGGGATGTTTTATCAAGGTTAAATTCAGGATTGAGAATTCCAAACCATTTGCGAAGTTGGTACTGGTTTTCTGGTGGCTGTATTTTATCCTAAAGTGTTCTTGCAATTTTTGCTTTCTGTTGACTCTTCCAGATTTCAATTGTCTGTAAAACTTTTCTAAATTTGTTCATTTATAGGCATGTCTACTTCACCCCAGTTGAATTTGTTGAAATCTTTTGTACTTAAAGGCTTTTCTAATTTGGCTTTCATGATTTCTTGGTTGATATTTGATTGGCTACTATTAACTCGGATGTATCAAAGTACTTTTATTTTCTATTTAATGGCTGTTAGAGATTCATAAGGAAAGGAATAATGTTTGATTTATTGTTGTTTTAAGTTACTAATTATGTGGACTCCTTTGCAGGCAAAAGCGCTGGCAGATCCTTTTGCATATGATTCATACATTGAGCAGCGGAAAAAGGAGAAACTGGAAGCTCAATTCACTGAACGAATTACGGTGAGCTAATCATCATAAATGATTTTCTTTATTATTTAAGCTCCTGCTTTTGAACTTGTTAAATCATGTAGGAGTAGATTTCTATTGCAGATTTTGCTTATAATTGCTGCAAATTTGTACAATGCATGGTGTATGCCAATTTTTGACCATCGTAAAGCAAAAATTGTGTTTTGAGGAAAATCAAACTTCTATAGATTTTCAGTTCTTTGGAGACATGATAATGGATAATTTTTTACCTTGATAAAATCTTTTTGATCCCTTCTCTTTTTTGGCATCCAACAGGTTATATGTGACATGGGTTAGTTTTTTTCATCTTAATTTAAAGAATGTTATTTCTTACTTTCCTTGTGAAAGGCAGGTTTGGTTTTCTGGTACTACGTTGGCCTCTTGTTGCCATATGAAGATGTGGCCATATATGCATGTGTGTGTATGCATCTATGTGCTAATTATGACAGAAAATTAGGAGTCATAGAGATGCCACAGTTAATTTGTCAGCAGTACTTGGCATGGTCTGTGATGGAAATGAACTGGAATTTCTGTTGGTTTTACCTATGTGGATGCTCATGATTTGTTCTTCTTGCAGATGAAAAGAAAATTACCCAAGGTTAACCGTGAGCTTGCTGCCAAGATCCTTGAAAATGAAGTAACAGAGAATGAAAAGAAAGAAACAGAGGAAAATGGGGCCAAAAAACCATCCAAGAAAAAGAAAGGACTTGGCAGTGAGTTTATTGAAGATGAGCGGTTTAGAGCAATATTTGAAAATGAGGTATTAACTATCAAGATCTTTCAATCTGGAAATTTTACTTTGAGTATAGCTTTGTTGATTTTCTTGTTTACTCCAATGTTCACCACCACTATCTAATAACATGTGGATGTGGTGGTTTCAACTTTCAAGGAAAATAACCTTGCTAAAAATGATATATAGATGTAGCATCGAGCATTATAATCACCCAATTTTTTATCGAATGCTGCATGGCAAAAATATTGCATATCATATAGTGGCCTGAAAATTATTTCTGTTATTGAAAGTTTATTTTTCTCTCTCAAAAGATGCAACTGTGGCAATAGATATTTTATTATCAGGACAAAAGGCCTTAGAAAAATTACAGTTTTCTGCATGCTACTTTTCTTTCTGGTTGATTTCATATTTGTCTACAAATGCAGTATGCTGTAATCAATTATTTTCTCCCATTAAAACTAAATGGCTGTCTTTTCATATCCGTCTTCTAGAACTTTGAGATTGATGAGCAGTCACGAGAGTATTTGTCTTTACATCCTATGGCTTCCAAGAATCAGCCCTCTTTAGTAGAGGAACACTTTGAACCCGTGACAGATGATGATGATCAGGAATTGAGTGATGCGGATGCACCATCTCAGTCATCAGAAGATGGTGATGACAATGGAAATCTGAAAAAGAAATCACGAGTTCCAAGGTATCTATGCATAACGAGATGGGTTCTTCGCATGGTCCAGGTGTTCAAAGGAATTTTACATATATCTATTACACTAACTGCCCATTTCACCAAAATCTGTAGGTTATTTGAAGTGAAGGATGAGAGGCATGCAGACGCATTCTGGAACCGTGTATCCCTTGCAAAAGAAGATTCTCTCCCAATGGGAGAGAGAGTGGCAGCTCTTGGAGATGACCGGCAGGCTTCTGGATTCGCAAAAAATATAAAGCTGGGACCGGGAGGATCACGAGAGATCTCCTTCACTACTAGAAGCTCAGCCAAGTACAAGGAGGATGAAGAGGACAAAGAAACACGCGGTGAAAAAAGAAGGGGAGTCCAATCATTGCGGCTAAAATCAGGTAAATCTGGGTTTAGAGGCCGTGGAAGAGGGAATTGGAGTCGGGGCCGAAGAGGCCGAAGGTGAAAGTATGCAGTTGCCAGGGATTTCTTGGTTTGCATTGCTTTCCCTGCATTTGGTGGCTTTAGCCAACTAGTGGGATGGCATTCAAGATCTAAGGTGGTGGAGTTTTATGAAGCCAAGGAGATGCCCAGTCTGACGAGATTGCTGTCTTCACTAGCGGTATTACCCCGTAATGTATTGGAATTTTGATTATTTCATCTATTAGAAGGTTTTTGTATTTTATTTTTTTTGTTTCTCATTTTAAATCATAGATAGATGATTTGACACAGATGGTCTTCCGTGGAGAAAATATCTCGATTTCTATCGTGGAAAAATAAAATATTTAATGGATAAATATAATAGAAATTATCTGGATTTCTATAGTGGAAAAATAAATATTTAACTGATAAATCTAATAAATATATTTACCAATAAAATGCAGTAAATCCAAAAAGAGCTGGGTACAGAAAAATAGTAAAAAAACATTGGTCTGTCCATCCATGAGCCAATCAGCACTATTTAGAAATTAAAAAAAAATCAATGTCTAAAAAATAATTACATTTGATTATTTTTATAATTGATAAAGCACGATTGGTCTTTATCTGAGATAAAGAGAGCTGATGGCTAAAAAATTGTAAGATCGGATGATAGAAGTTGCAAGTTAGAGTGCCGGATCGGATTCGACCGTTAGCATTTTGAAGTTTAAGTTAATAATTTCTAAAGAAAGTATTTAGAGAGGGTCAGATATTCAATACTTAAAGTTATTGTGTTTTAGACTATTTATAAGAGTTTTTTGGGAGGGGTACTTGAGTACCTTGGAGCGTGATAAATGACATTAGAATAGGTGTGCGACGATGTGACAGAGAGTAGGTGGAAGATATGAGTACTTATGTCAGTGGACGGGACAGAACATGGTGTTCAATTAGTTCGATCGGACATCGCGTCTTTTTATCTTGTCTTTCAAATCACGCTGTCCTTTTTGTTATAGGTTTTGGGCCCTACTGAGTGTTGTTGGGCCGACTTGACTGGGCTTTGTAGATATTTTTTTCGTAGTTATCACTTGTTTTCACTCCAAAGGATCCGATCGGACAATATAAGCTTTTTTGACTGATGAGTAACGTCTGTTCATTTCAGACAGTTGTTTGGTATTTAATGCCGTGCGTGATTTGAGAATGGCGCTTCGTTCTTTGCAACCGCAGTAACGGATCGAAAACACGTGGCGTCCATCCAAAGGGGAGGCATTTGGAGTATTTCAAAAGCTTTTTGCCTATAAATAGACAAGTTGGAGGCGATTTTTCCTTACTTTCAGCGATCCTTAGCAAAACTCTGCCAAACTTTCTTTGTAAACTTTGCTATTTAAAACCCTTGCCCAAAAACTTTTTGAGAGAGTGCTTCAAATTTCGGAGAATTTCAGAGTGTGCGAGATCACCCAAGTAAGTAAACAATCCCTGCCTTTAATTTTCTTTTTTATTCATCGTATATATTCTTTTACTTCTCCCCCTCTACCAAAAATGGCTTCAAGCAGTAGTTAGCCAATAGATAGAAGTTTCCTTGAGAATTACAAGAATCGAAAGCCTCTCGCTCATCCTTCGCGAGTAACAAAAGAGGAAGTGGCGAGAATTCCTTCTCAGTATCATTTTCCTGCAGAACTGTTAGTGATTGCCTGTCCGAATTTCATGGCAGTGACAGAGGGGCCTTTTGGTCGTGAAAAGAACGAGTGGTTCATCTGCCATTTGTATAGCTTGGATGCAGGAATGAGGCTTCCCTTTGGTGCATTTGAAGTGACGATTCTTTGCCTCTAATCAATTGCATCCGAACGGATGGAAGACCATGACCTACTTCAAAATTTTGTGTCAGATAGAAGCGGTGGCTCCAACTCTAGATTTGTTCACTCATTTCTTCTACATATCTGGTTGGAGTGATGGGTCGGAGTACTTTCTCATCAACCGACAGCATCGAAAGCTCTTCACAGTTCCTTCCTCAATGAAGGGCTTCAGGAAGAGGTACTTTTTAGTGGAGATGGCTGGTGGATTTGGAGTATTGCTGAGCTAGTCGGAAGGAGCAACCATCTTGAGGGATCAAGCTGCCGGTCGGTCCATTTACGAAAATGACATAAAAAAAACTGATGGCCGCTGTGACGAGGCATGGAAGACCCTATGACTCCAGCTATCTCCTCAGTACATTGTATGGGTCCTCTAGCTCCGAAGCTGGCGAAAGTGCAGAACATGAGCACTATAGTTGGAGTGAAAGAGAAGAGCATATATTTTGCCGATTCATATATTGCATGCGCATGTATTACATGTATCAAATTTTGTACGAAGTACTTATCTTTGTTTGGTTTTGTCACGCAGTTGCAAGCGAAATGACAAGAGGAGAAGAGGTTGAGAAGCAACTAGTCGATCGGGCCAAAGCCAAAAGGGAAGCCGACCATTTGGCTAAGGAGAAAAAAAGATCTAAGAAAAGGAAGATCTTGCCTGCCTTCGTGGTTCAGGCTTTCAAGAGTGCAGCGAGTGCTCCTGCTCCTCTCGCTGCTGTAGCGACTTCATCTCCTGTTGTTGCTATTATCCTCACGACCCGTCCTCTTTTAACCATTTTAGGGTCGACATTGCCCCCTCCGATCGTGGCGGGACAGCGTCCACTGAGGCGACTGCAACTGAGGGAGGAATCTAATGAGAAAGAGCCACAACCATCCGTAATCCCTCGCTCATCTATTGAGCAAGGTGAGACGTCAATAGATGAGAGCTCAAAGGAGGATCGAAGAGACAGCCAAAAAGCAGGCTACTGAAACTATAGCTACTGTGGACGCCCGGATCGCAGCAAAAGGCAAGGAGATAGCTTAAGGCAGACCGACCTGGCGGCCTCTAGGGAGAGCTCAAGGAAAGCGAGGCCCTTCCCTCGACTTCATTCTAAAGGAGCAGTTTGGTAAAGATTGGTCGGTAACCAACAAGGCCGTATCGTCCTTCATTTGCCAGGACCTCGCTCAAGAGAGTGACTTCAAAGCAATGGTGGAACTCAACTTTTTCTCCCGAGAGTTTGGGTTGTTTCACTAGCAAAGTTTGGAGGTAATACTTGCCTTTTTCTTCTTTTTTTTTAACGATATTTTCCATTTTCATAGCTAATCAAAAGAAGGCTTCGCATGCACAGCATGGCGGCCTATGCCCGAGCGAAGTGGGAAGATGCCGTTCGATAGAGGAGGAAAGCTGAAGCCGTCGGTGATGCAATGAAAAATGATGCTGCGCTCTTAAGGTCTGAGGTAGAGGAGCTGAAGAGGAAAAGAGCCCGATTAGCCCAAGACCTCAAGGCTCGGCAGAGCGAGGTGGACTACTTGAAGGAAGATGTGGCGCACCTTGCTGCTCATAGTGCTTTGTGCAAAAAGTACGGGGAGAAAGTGGGCAGGCTGAGGGGCGAATGCTCACAACTTAAAATTGACTGTCTTAAAGCTAATACAGATAGAGACAAGGCTAACACGGATAAGGATAAGGCTCTGTTCGAACGCGACCTTCTTCGGACATAAAGGAATTCTCTGGAGACAGCTTTTTATGAGAAGGAGGCATCTTGGCTCGAGAAATTGGCGAAAAAGCTGGATGCTCAGAAGGAGGAGGTCCTTGAACAGTTAGGTGAGGCCCAAGGGAGGCTGCTAACTCGATTGATTCATGCAGCCAGGCAGCGCTTCTCTGAAGCTGATCTTGACTGGATGGTGGAACCAGTGATTTTTCTCGATCCTCTCTCTAGCGATGATAAGGAGGAGATCCCTCCGATCGAAGAGATTGAAAGAACGACAGAGGAAGTACCTTTAGCATCACAGGCAGGCGTCAGTTTACTGACTGAGTTTGAGGTCGTTCCTCCTCTGCCAACAGAGCCTGAAGTCATTGCCCCTTTGTCAGTGGAGCCTGAAGTCATTGCCCCTTTGTCAGCGGAGCTTGAAGCTCTCGTCTCTTTGCCAGTGGATCCTGAAAATGCCCAACTTTTTGCTGAGACTGCTGCCGAGCCGAACGCTGCAATAGTAGAGATTGTAGATATAGAGGCTTAGGCTTTTTTATTTTCTTGTAATTTTTTCTTTGTAATAGTTTTCTTGTTTCCTTGTATCTTGTAAAGATTTCTCATATATATAAAATTTAGTTTTCCTTCCAATTGTGTCTTCGTACTGCAATTCTCATTTTGAGTAAGATTTGTTATAAAATTAACTAAGTGGAATAAATAGAAACCTTCATTGAGAATGTACAAAATCAGCCAAGGAGAGTATAAAAAAACGTGGAGAATATAAAAAATTGACTAAGTAGAATACTTCTTGAATCATAAGATGCTTTTTAAGCATTGTAGTACACAACTCTTTAGGATCAACGATCGCTTGATCCGATCGGATTTAAAGGATAAACTTTTCATTCAGGTATGAGTTGATAGATTTGTCGCGTCAAGCACAGTAGGTGACTTTTTAGTTTCTGATTTGATCGAAGTATTATCCGATTGGATATAAAGATCGGCTATTCGTTGGAGAATCATACATTGTTTTGAGGATTTGGCAATTTCGTACATTAAGTACTGAGGAGATATAATCGAGTCAATCGCCGTCCTTCACACTTTGGGTTCGGGATAGACGTTGAACCTAGCAAATGAGCTGGTGGAGATTAAATTGAGGCGTCTCACATCTTTGGTTCAGAAATAAGGTCGAACCTAGCAAGCTAACTTATGATAGAGAAAAGGTTTCGTATTTTGGGCTCGGGATGAGCATTGAGCCTAGCGAATAATCATCCCTCAATTCTGATCGAACAAACTACGATTAGTAATCGGGATTTTTGTAGAATGGAGTAAAACAAATGTCTTGCAAACAAACATCAAAACTAACAAACAAATAAATGAAAACATACATTTTTTCAAAGATGAAGAAAAATGGAGAAAATTTTCTTTATTGAATTTGAATTTGATACATGATTATACATGGTACTTCTTGAGTATTTCGACATTACAGCTTATGGGAATATCCGACCCTTCGAGGGTTCTGAGTCTATAAGTACTAGAGCTTTGAACCTTGGAGATTTCATAGGGGCTTTCCCAATTTGGTATTAGCTTCCCAACTTTGGTATTTTTTGAGCTTATATCAGCCTTTCTGAGCACCAGATCACCCATGTTGAAGGTTCTTGCCCTTACTTTTGTGTTGTGATATCTAGTGATTCTTTGTTTGTAGGCAGCGATTTTGGTGTAGGCATTTTCTCTCATTTCCTCAACCTGGTCCAAATCTTAGTATCTATCCAGGATGTTCATCCGATCGGAATAGAATGCTGACCAATAGGATGAGAGACTGATTTCTATGGGTATCATTACCTCGGAGCCGTAGACGAGAGAATGGCATTTGATGAGTGCTAGCTCTTGGAGAGGTCCTGTAAGACCATAAGACACTTTGCAGTTCTTCAGTCCAGTTGCCTTTTCCTTGCCCAGTCGTTTCTTTATGCCTTCCAAGAGTGTTCGATTAGAGATCTCGGTCATCCCATTGCTCTGGGGATGGGTGACGGAGGTGAATTTAAGGCTGATATTGAGGTTTTGACAAAAGTTTCTGAAGATTGAGCTGGTGAACTACTTGCCATTATCTGTAATAAAAACATTGGGTAAGTCATACCTGCATATGATGTTTTTTCATGCAAAATTTTTAACTCTTTATGCTGTGATTGTAGCTAGAGGTTCTATCTCGATCCATTTGGAGAAGTGATCGACGACGACAAGGAACTTCATTTGTCTTTTTCCTTGGTGAAAGGGTCCTAGGATGTCCAGGGCCCATTGGTCGAACGGCCAAGAAATCTCGATTGGTTGTTGGTCTACTGCTAGTTGTCTGATGACACTTTCATAAATTTGGCATTGCTGGCATTTTCTTACTTTTCTTGAGCGTCTTTGAAGATGCTTGGCCAGAAGTATCCAGTTTGGAGTACTTTCCTTGCCATGGCCCTACTAGCCTTATGTGCTCCGCAAATGTCTTCATGGATTTCCCTTAGGATGTAGTCTCTTTCCTCCTCCGTCACACATTTGAGCCAGGGGTGACTGAAAGTTTTTTTGAACAATTCACCATTAATAACGGAGTAATTCATGGATTTTCGAGATACTTTTCGGGCTTTCGCTTTATCTTCAGGTAATTGCCCTATTTTTAGGTATTGCTTGATGGAGCTCATCCACGTTTTTTGAGTCGACTCAATTTTTTTCATTTTTGGTTCGTCTAAGGAGGAGGTCGGTTGATCAACGATGGTTATATTTTCTTCCACCATCCCTTGTTTGGAAACAAACATTTTGGCGAGCCGATTGGCGGCTAAAGTTTGATCTCTCGGCACCTTTTGTAAGATCCATTCGGATCCACATTCTTCCAACATCTTGAGTCCTACCTTGACATTTGCTAGATATTGTATCGTGTTGGCTTTTCTGGGCTCGGAGATGCCTAAGACTTGACTTGTCACAAGCTGGAAGTCACTTTTGATGATGACCGACTTCGGTTGGATGGCATGGAGCAGTCTCAGCCCTTGCAAAATCGCCTCGTATTCTGCTATATTATTTGAAATTATAAAGCTGAATTTTATTGCGTACCTTATGAAAATGCCCAAGGGGCCCATTATTACTATGCCTGTGCCTCCTTGGTTGTTATTTGTAGCTCCATCCACGATCATTTCTCATTTTGCAGGTTAGGGTTGACTGGTTACTTCTTCGCTAGCAAATTCAGCGATGAAGTCTGCCAAAGCTTGAGCCTTGATTGTTTTTCTGGGTTCATAACTCACGTCCCACGATTGGAGCTTGATTGCCCATCCTACCATTTTTCCCATCAAGTCTGGGTCTGGAGTTTGATTGCCCATCTTATTCATCAAACACTAATATGTGGTACCTGTATTTTTCAATCCGAATGGCATGGCCTTGTAGCAAAAGGTGTCATCATCCCTGATAAAGCTGGTCTTTTCTTAATCTAACAACCACATTATGATTTGGTAGTATCCAACATACGCATCGAGGAGGGAGTAGATGGCGTGACCAGTAGTGGCGTCCACCAGTTAATCTATACTTGGCAGCAGGTAGCTGTCTTTCGGACATGCTTTGTTAAGGTCCGTGAAGTCGACACACATTCGCATATTTCCTGACTTTTTCTTTACTAGAACAACATTGGCGAGCCATTCGGGGTAGTCAACCTCTCGGATTGTATCCGCTTTCAATAATCTACCTCCTTAGAGATAAATTTCCTCCGATCGGGAGCATGCCTTCGCAACTTCTGCCTGATCGGCTTGTAAGCTGGATCCACATTAAGTTTATGGGTGATCACGTCGGGGTAGATTTCGGTGATGTCTTTCGGCTTTCAGGCGAAGGATGCCTGGTTGATCATCAAGACTTGCATGATGGCTTCCTCGACCTCCGTATTCATGCTGGTGCCAATTTGAACGGCCTTACCTTTAGCAAGTGTCCTTGTCTTGACTTCTTCCATAAGATCCATTCTTCGATCCTCCGCTTGCTCAAATCGCTCTAGCCCTGGCTCTACCATTATGGCTTCTTTATAGTGCTTGATCATGGCAATATAGGCCTCTTTTGATGCCTTTTGGTCATCTCTTAGGATGGCTACGCCTCCCCTGGTCGGAATTTTCATTACCATGTAATGGATGCTGGTGACAGCTCCAGTTTGAAAGAGTAGAGGACTGCCAAAAATGGCGTTATAAGCAAAAATCATATCAATAACCATGAATGTTACCTTGCAGGTGTGGGCGAGGGCTTATTGGCTAAGCTCAACGAATAACTCAACTGATCCTATCACCGGCATTGTGGCATTGCCTAGTTCGATCAGTGGTGTGGCGTTCGGCTTGAGCTCTTCGATTGGCAACCCTATTGCTCTGTAGGCTTGTAAAGTGAACACATTCACAGTGCTTTCGTTGTCAACCAGTATCATCTTTACGTCGAAATTATTGATCCGCGTCCTGACGATAAGGGCTTCTTCGTGAGAGAATATTACATTTCGTGCATTCTCACTGGATATGGTGACTGGGGCTGGCCGTTCGGATGTCTGGGAGACATAGACACCTTTCTCCTTTCTTTTTCTGTAGAAAACCTCTCCATAGGACGACCTACCAGTGATCATGTTTATGACACCGGCGTACGGTCGACGTGGATTTGCATTTTTTGGTTTTCTTCGCTCCTCGTCGTTGTCAGAATCATCTTTCTTAAGGTCCAACTGTTTATAGGGACTTGCCCCTCTGGTCGGACCTACAAACCTCTTGAGTTATCCTCTTTGTAAGAGTCACTTAATTTCTTCTTTCAACTGGTGACATTCGTCAGTTGTGTGACCGACATCCTTGTGAAACTTATAATACTTATTATGCTTTCGGGTCCTTCTGCTCTTTTCGTCCATCTTTTTGGGCCAATTCACTTTTTGGTGATTTTCTTTGATCCACATCAACACTTGAGCGGGATTGGTGTTGAACGGAGTGAAAGATCGAGCCTGCTGACCAAATAGCCCGATCGAACCTGAATCGTTCTGCCTCCTTTCTTTTTTCCAAATTTCTCGAAGTGGAGGCTCTCTCGGGATTCTTTGCAATTTGCTCGGATGTTGGAGTGTGGTTAAATGATCGCCGGTCCGGGTGCTGGAGCCTGTCCATAATGTTGCTCCTTCTGCCTTAGCTGGAGCTCAAGGCGTCATCCAGCTGAATGTGTTGCCTAGCTTTTTTCATTAGATCAGAAAAGCTAGTTGGCGGACTTGTTGTAATTAACTTAAATAACGGCCTATCAACAGTGCCGCTGGCTAAAGCGGTGGATGCCATCTCCACGCTTACATTTTTCACCATTGATATTGTGGCTTGGAATCTATCGATGTAGTCTTAAAGACTTTCATCGGTCCACTGATAGAGGTTGCACAGATCGCTCACAGATTTTGGAGCTCACGTCTGTACGATGAACCGTGTAATGAACAACTCATTTAGTTGTCGAAAAGAGGTGATTGACCCTTGCGGGAGCTCGTGGAACCACGTAAGGGCATCTCCTCCCAAGGTAGTAGGGAATATCCTGCAGGCAATCCTTTTGTCATAGGTGTACACCTATACTTTCGTTAGATATTATACAAGATGAGTAGCGGGATCAGTCTTACCTGTATATTTGTCCATCATCACGTCTCTCCACCTGGGAGTCTGACTCCGTGATTTTCCTGCAAAACGGGGAGGTTGTGTTGCCGCAGGTGTTTTCCTTGAATATACCTTTTTTGGAACCTGTTAAGCCAAACTGTTTGAGCTTCTGCTTAAACCATTTGTCCTCTCTACTCATGGCTGTTGAGGCGAATTCATCTCTCCATCCTTTCATGCGGCTGCGATTTAGCGTGCACATGAAAGACAAATTGTCCTTAATGGACGAGATGGAAGATATACTGTGGATGTATGGAGAATCTCTGCTTAAGGATATTGTTCCCTTCTCCTTGTCGTATCTATCTGGGGTTCTGGCCGCCACCTTTTTATTATCATGAGCTCTTGGCTCATCGATGAAAATCCCCTTGTTTCTTCTTCTTTCGAAGTATTCGGTCATGAAGTCCATTTCATGGCCTCTTTCAGAAGTCCTGGGCATTTTTTTCTTTTTCAGAGTTTGAACTATACTCTTAATGAAGTCACTAAGAATGACGCGCATGTCCCTGATAGTAATAGAGGTATCTTTCAATTGCCGCATGGCTACGTCGTTAAAATCTGGGAGGAGGTTACCTCTAGTATGGGATCTGGGAGACCTCTCTCTTCTTTCTGAGGGCCTAGATCTGTCCTGGCTGTTGTGATTATACTCTCCAGAAGTTGCATGTTCATTGGATCTCGAACATGCCATTCTCTCTCAACGAAAGCACCAAATGATAAAGCATAATTGGTCTTTATCTGAGATAAAGAGAGCTGGTGGCTGGAAGACTGAAAGATCCGATCGGATGACAGAACCTGCAAGATGGAGTGCCCGATCGGACCCAGACATTAGCACTTTGAAGCTTAAGTTAGTAAATTTTAGAGAGAGAGTATTTAGAGAGAGAGTCTTAGATATTAAATACATGAAACAATTGTGTTTTAGGCTATTTATAGGAGTTTTTTGGGAGGGGTACTTAAGTACCTTGGGGCGTGATAATTGACATTGGAATAGGTGTGCAGCGATGTGACAGGGAGCAGGTGAAAGATATGGGCGCTTCCTTGTATCAGTGGACGAGATAGGACATGGTGTTCCATCGGTCCGATCAGACATCGCGCCTTTATGTCTTATCTTGCAGCTCACGTTTTGTCTTTTTGTTGATGGACTTTGGGCACTGCTGAGCGTTGTTGGGCCGACTTGACTGGATTTTGGAGATATTTTTTTCATAGTTATCAATAATCAATTAAAAAGTAATTTAAATAATTATTTCAATAATCAATAAATCACTTTTTATTCAATTGGATGAATTGAATTCTTAAAAAATTAAAATTCAAGCAAATAAACATTTAAATAATCAAAATTATTGCACATTCACTCTAATTGAATTAAAGTGATTTGTCTATTTTTATCATGTTAAAATATTTATATCATAATTTCTTTTAATTAATATTTTCAATCTACCAAAAGTTCAGCTATTGAATATCCAATCGCTAAATTCAAATATTTTTGAGCTAATTTTAATTTTTTAAAGGTAATATCCAGCCATATAAAATTATAAAAGGTTATTCAAAATAAAATGACCTAAATATACTTTTTATGAAGAAAAATCGCAGAAATTAACTATACTAACCGACATTCTTGGGGGGCAGAGATGTAATTGTGTCCCAACGCGGTAATAATACTTGTTTCTTACGGATCTTCTAAAGATCAATGTTATTAAAATCGGACCGAATAACGAACCGAAGAGCTCAACGATTTGTGGTTCGACCGGTTCTTTGGGGTTCAATCGGATTTTTTTTAATTTTTAAAAAATATATTATTTTTTAAGTTTTATATAAATATTATGAAAATATCACTATATAAAAAAATTAAAAATAGTTTAGAAAAATATATTTATCATCAAACATTAACAATAAGACTATATTTTCAAGTCATTCAACATTTATAATAAAAATTTAAGATAAATATGGTAAAAAAATGTAAATTTTTAAAGAAAATTTTCAAATATAAATTATAAAATTTTATTTTATTTATAAAAAATTCATTAAATTGTTTGAATTTTAATTATTTTGTATTTATAATTTTATTTTATTTTTTTCCAGAAAAAATAATATTGTATAAATATTTCGGATAAAAAATTGGTTTTTTAAAATCAAATCGGTTTTTATCATTTAACCCGGTTTTATCCCGGTTCAACCAGTTTTTTGGCGGTTTGAAACAGTATTTTTCGGTTTTTATCCAAGCCGGTTCTCATCCATTGAACCAACTGGATCAGCCAACGGTTTGCGGTTAAACCGGTTCGACCTCCCGGTCCGGTCCGGTTTTAATAACCATGCTAAAGATAAACCCAAACGAAGTCTCGCTCGCGTCAATGCGCGAGTTAGGGATATAGAGGGAGTGAGAGAGATCGCCAAAAACCCTAAGCGACGGCTCACTCTACTCTCTCACTCTAAGTCCTTCTCTTATCTCTCTCTTTTTTTCTTTGTTTCTACTCATTCGAACTTCGAATCCGTCCTTGTATGCTCCGTCTTAGTGTGTTTTTCATTCGAATCGAGCGATTCACTGTTTTCTACGGTCTCCGCTTCCGTTTCGGTAATTTTTTGGCAAAACCCTAATTCCGTTGCATGATTGTATGTTTGTTTAGGTTATTTGGAATCTTTTCGTTGTTCTGTTGGCTGCTGTGATAAGAGTAAGTAGCTGGGAGGATCTATTTGAATTAACTTTCAATTGTTTGTCGTGTTAATTACTGGTGAACAGTGATTATTTCGGTTGTCAATTTTTGGTTGTATATCTCTATAGTGATTTCTTGGTATTTGGATGTGTTCATATGTATTTTTGTCTTTGTTATTTTTTTAGCCTGAGATTTCGATTGCGTGAAGCATTAAATTTCTGACTTTTTCGGATGAAAAAAGTACGAAGAAAAAAATTGGCTTTTTATTTGAATTTGGGATTTCGTTATTGTGTTGATTTTCAATTTGAAATTCTAGAACTTGTTTTGGGTTCTTGCAATTTGCTAATTAATTAGGCTAATTTAAATATTCCTATACTAAATCTGTATTTGTGTCCCAAGTTGCTCAAGTTCCTTTAATCCTGAAAAGCCACTGATTAAACGAGTGTTCTGTTAAACTGGGATTTGTGGGCGTATACCTCTGCTCTCAGTGGGTGGTCTTTTTGGGTTTCTTTTTTTTTTTTTTTTTAATGGAAGTTGAATTCCTTTTGTGCAACTTACTCCAGTCTTCTCCTTTTATTTTATTTTTTCTGTAAAGTTTACTTATTACTACTCTGTATAGTATGCCGTGCTTATTTGTGTTAATTTTAGACGGCATTTTCTTCATTATGTTGTTGATCATGCATGCTGCTTTTCTTTTTTGATAGGGTACTTTGCTTTGTCTCCCCGTGTTTAAGGTTTCTGAAACCTGCAAATCTCCAAATCTCGGCAGTACATTTGTTCTTCTAGATCTTCAGAATGATTGCTGCTGAGACTGTAGTAGCAAAGAAGCTGAAGATTAAGTTCTCCTCCCAGAGGATAGAAGTTGTTCCTGCAATAAAGACATGTGAGTCTATACATAATGAGTCTGAGAATTGTCGTTCTCAGAACTATGAGGCTCAGAATATGAAGCAGAAACCCAGAGTGCAAGGTTCCAAAAAGCGGGACATGCCAGGGACGTTGGATCTTCAGCCACATAAGAAGCTGAAGATGGATCGTGGTGTCACACATCAGTGTTCTGCCCTTCTGAAATCACTGTTGAGTCATCACTGTGGTTGGGCATTCAAGGACCCAGTGGATCCAGTAGCCCATGGTATTCCGGACTATTTTTCAATTATTAGGAATCCCATGGATTTAGGGACTGTAAGATCTAAGCTGGAAAAGAACCTGTATTTTGGAACTGAAGAATTTGCAGTTGATGTCAGACTGACTTTCTCAAATGCCATGCTATATAACCCTCCAACAAATCCTTTCCATAAAATGGCAGAGACGCTGAAAAAGATTTTTGAGACTAGGTGGAAAAGCCTGGAGGAAAAATGGAACTGTGAAATGTCAAAATCTAGTGGTGGGAAGTTTTCAGCTCTGAGGCCCCAGGAGATTTCTGATATGAATCAGAACTGTCCTGAGACACCACCTTTGCGCAATGCTGTTTTACTTAAGAGGTCAAAACCATCTGCAGACAAGCCGATAAGGAGCTCTTCAAATGTTAGAGTTGCAGAAGTAAGTTGCCTGTTGCAGGTTTATGAGATGATGCGTCATTTGGGCTCGTATTTGATCTTAATTACCAGAAATTATATTTCTTTTGGCGGTTTGCTAATTACAAGTGCAAGCATATGCATTAATGCTGATGTTGTGTTTGTGGTTTTTTAGCACTCCTTATGTATTTATGCTTTTCACTTTCACATAGGTGAAACTCTGCAAACCAGCGCAAAGCTCCACAAACAAGGCACTTGAACATAGTTCTTATAAAGGTATGAAGTGGCAGAGTACACTTTATGCTTTATAGCTCTTTATTGGAGCTAATTGCCGATGTGTCTTATAGGCATTGATAGTGGTGGTAGACATGCTTGTGGCCCTGTCAATGTCAAGCTACCATTGAGCCCAAAAGCTGGTAAATGTGATACATGTTGGCGGAGTGACTGTCAATGTGTCATTCACAGTGATTCAGCCCATACTTCCTCAGGTTGTTGGTTGAGCTTTCTCCTCTGTGGTTGTTTTTTTTTTCCAACTCAATATTGTTTAAGCCTTCTTGCTTATTTCTTTCCCTTACTGGTTTAGATATATCTTCAGAGAGGTCATCAGGGAGAGATCATCGCTCATATAGCACTGATACGTCAAAGCTGGTATTCCAATACCTTTTACCCTTTTTTGAAAAATGTTTTTTAGTTTGTTAATTGTTGACTGGCTGGTGATTTGTCGCAATGTGATACTTGGTTTGGTTCAAATTTAGGGTTTTCAGCGAAAAGGCATGTCAACATCACAGATGAGCAAGTCAGATCCAGATTCTGATGGTGAGAAACTTTTTTTATTGTCAATTACTGATTGTTCTTCTACCAACTATTTGGTCACCTGATCATTGGGATGATTTTGGGGTCTATGTAAAGGGGCTGTGAGTGCTTTGGATGATGAAAATACATGTCCTAGTTCGCAGCTTATGACTCCTGCAACGGATGCAACATCTGGCGAAGGTTTGGTCTATCTCACTTATAAGCTCTGCTGCTGACTTCAGCTTCACTATTTTGCGGGGCATTTGGCATACTTAGTTGACTCTTTTTTTTCCTTGTATTTGTTTAGCATGGAGACCTGTTTTTGATGTACAACTTTCTCCAACAAAAGCTCTTCGCGCTGCTATGTTAAAGCATCGGTTTGCTGACACCATTTTAAAAGCACAACATAAGACACTTCTTGATCATGTAAGGATCCATCTTTTTTTTCTCCTCCTCCTCTTTCTAGATATGGATGAGGGACTTGATCTTGATTTTCCATCATCAATGAAGAGACATGATGGTTTATTGCTTGGTTCATATTGGTTGCTGCTAGGGCGATAAGGCTGATCCTGTGAAGCTGCAGCAGGAGAAGGAAAGATTGGAAAAGAGGCAGCGTGAAGGTGATTAACTAACTTTATATATATGGATAGGGAATTGAATATGCTGGTATATTGTTCTGCTTTGTTCATTTTTATTCCTGTCCTTTTTTCTCCCAATTTGCTGAACTTCTCTTAATCACATATCTTTTTTTTTTTGTGGCCCTATTTAAGTCTAATATTTGAATTTAGTGGTGGGAAGTAGAGCATATACGTGATGTTGAAATTCAAGATATACAGTATTACAATGATGGTGCAAGTGTTTATTTATGACAATCCTTTTTTTCTGAAGTTCTTGGTTCTAGAATTTAATTTCTGGAGTTGGTAGTAGAAAAGGGTGGAAATTCTTAGATATCTATGTTGTGTGTGTGTGTGTGTGTGTGTGTATAGAGTAGTAGAAAAGGGTGGAAGTTCTTAGTTATCTGTCTTGACAGGCTGAGAAATGGACAAGCCATAAGAAATATTACCGATATATATGCTCACTTCCAGAATTTGTGTGGAGCACTTGAGTATCAACCAAATAGTATGAATCTGTACCTTTGGTTCATGCTGATATATATCTTGGTATTTGTTTTGTTTTTATGCTGATTTATATGGTTTCCAATATTCAAGCCATTTAATTTTCTGTAGCTAACGGGGATTGTATTTTGATGGGTGGTTGTACTTGAGCTACTGTTTGCTTTTGTCAAACTATATGGTTTAAGCTATCATGATTTCTATTGACGTGGATGTCAACTATATGTTTAAGTTCTCATGATTTTAATTTTACTGTACACAGAGAAAGCTTGGATAGAAACTCAAATCAGAGCTGCAGAAGCTGCCTCTCGACAGAGGGAAGAAGAGGAGTTGAAAAAGCAACGGGAGAGAGAAAGAGAGGCTGCTCGAGTTGCACTGCAGAAGGTTTATCTTTTTCCAAGTAGTTTTTTGAAGAAGATATTGTACGTTCATATTCTTAAAATACGATCCACATAAATGGTAGTCTAATGTGATGCCATTGATTGGCTCATGTTCAGATGGAAAAAACTGCTGAAATCGAGCAGAACCTGGTGATTGTGAAGGAACTTGAGAAGCTCAGCGGTTGTTCTCTAACCTATAGTTTCAGTTTGGGGAGAAGAGGGGCTGAATTGGCAAAGAGGGTGAATGAAGGATCTCAGTGTGCAAGCCCACTGGAGCGGTTGGGTCTTTTCATAAAAGATGATACTGTGGATGACGACGAGATGTTGAATGGGGATGGAGAGGAAGGAGAGATACTCTAAAATAGATATAGTATTATATGTAAAATGTGGAATAGGTCAAAAAATGAAAAAAAAAGAGAGAATATAACAAAAATGAGAACTGTCAAATCTTTTCCTTGCTTGTCTGTTAATAGATTTTAGCAGCGAAGAGGCGCAAGACTCGTTAAATTGTAAATGACGATATTTTTGTAGGGAGTGAACGATATTTTTGTAGTGAGTGGACGGTCATTAGCACGAGTATTTATAAGAATATAAATAGTTGAAGCTGTGCGCTTATTATATAAAAAATAGAAGACAACTTTTCTTTTGTACCATTAACTTTCACTAGTAGAAATATCGTTCTCAAGCATTTTAAGTTTAAAAAGTGAGGGATGTGACGAAAATTATGGTTTCCTCATCTTAAAATCCTAGGAGCAACAATCAGATGTTCAAAGATTAAGCAGTTACAAGAAGTCCTACGTTGCTAATACGAGACCTGTGTTATGAAAGTGGTTCCATAACCTCAACCGCCAAAAGAAACTGTACAACTCATATCGTATAGCGATTCTTGGCACCTCTGTCAAGCTTCTTTGCATCATCCTGAAAGAGAGCAAGCAACCGCATATTTAGCATCTTTTTATCTTGCTACTTGGACAACCAAAGACATCAAACGTAGTATTCTTACATGAAATATGAACCCAATAGTGTCACTGTAATCAAGAAACTCCTTCCATTGCTTTCCAATGCTCATCTGGAGAAAGAAAAAACAATGTAAGAGGTCATGGTATCCAACACTCAGCTTCAAAATCCTTATAACCCTATATTCAGCTGCAAAAGCTTTATGAAGAATACAAAACACAGTATCCTCTCAGATTAACGATGTCAGATAAGTTAGAATCAATTGTCAATTGCATCTTATTTCTAGCAGCTCCCAGTATTCAAAGTTTTAGATTAGCTTACATGCATTGCTAATTAATGAGTACAGCATTGCTATTGTCAGCAACACCAGATGAATCTGCTCCTCAAAACGCACTATAAACATGCTAAATATGGACTCTACAGAGTCTACATGATGATATTGCTATTACTTGTCAAAGGCAATCAATATGTGATCATCAATTATTAGCATTATACAGATTGAGATATAACTAATTTTTTCATTATTCATTAAATTTAACATAACGCAGTTACCTGAGCAGCTTCATTTGATGCATTCTTGGTCCAAAGAGCTATTTTTTCCTGCCTATTCCTGACATTAACAACTGCTCCACAAATTTCATCTCCATGATCAAACTGCTCTCCAATCATAGCCAGCAACTAACACAAATAATGGAAGAAAATAATAAGCCCCATCATGTGGATAGCGTTAATTAGCAACCTGAGAAAGCACAGAAGCATACCGTATACAACCAACAGGTGTCAGATTTCCCTCTAGTAAAGGTTACTGTCCACTTCCCTCCATTAGCACATACAGGGTCCTCCCATTTTGGTTCAATTTTATATTTGAAACAATAAAAGTCGGCCTGTACAGCCAGCTTGCTTGGATGATGTATATTATTGTAAACGCTGTGTACAGAATAAATTTAATGCACGAACTTGTTAGACACAGCCCCACAACAGATGAAAAGACAACAGGAATTTATGAAGTGAAGCTCACATTTAAGTAACTAAGTGAACTAATGGATATTAAAAAAGCAATTCAAAAAATTCAGTTGTCTCCTCTTCTTCAGCAGTTTGATATGCCAGTTCAGAAAGATATAAAACAGTGTGATAAGATCCTTAGAAAACCTAAAAGAAATGCTTAGTTCTATCTTCAAAAGAAAAGTATTGTGAAATGGTTCATTTTATGATAACAAAGAAACATGCAATCGAATTTCTGTTTGATCCTCCAAGACCTATTTTACATTCATGATAACAATAATACAAATGCAAAGTTGTTTCCAAAGGAGAGAGATTAATATCATGACAATAGTGAAGATCAAACTTTAAATTAATAACCCATGTATCAATACCAAGCCCTAAATGTAATGTGCATAAACACTCTCTTTCAGTGAGAACAGGTGAATTACTCCACAATTTAAAAGAACAAGTTTTCATAAAATTATTCAAAATGTTATCCAATTTCCTAAATAAGCTTAAAATTGGTAAAAGCAATGTCCAACTCAGTAGAAAAAAGTTAATAACCACAGGAAACTTTTCATTCCTTTGAATAACCTCATTTAATATCCAAAGGGCCTCTGGAAACAAAAGGAAGGATCTAAAAACATTGGCTCCTTGACTCCTTAGTCTACTTGTTCCCTAAGGAGAGCAGCAGGCAAAGAATAATAAAGCTCTAAAGATGAGTATTTAGCAATGAAGGTGACAAACATATTAAACTTATCCATCACTGATTATTCAAGAAAATCAAGAATAACAATCATACACCTTGAAATCAAACAAAAACCAGATTATACAAAACTTCCACCAACTCTGTAATAACTCTTGCAGTTGCATTTTGACACTAAAACGAATCAAATCACACTATAGCTCCAGACTATTTAATACTGACAGTGATGAACCAATTAGACCTACTCATCATTGATTATTCAAGAAAATCAAGAATAACGATCATACAACCATGAAATCATAGAGAAACCAGATCATATGAATTTCAACCAAATTTGAAATAACTCACGCAATTGCCAATGAAAAAGTCAATTGAACTAAAAAAAATGTTCACTCTTTTCCTCATTTTCAATTCTATAATCAACAAAACAATAGATCAATGAACAAAGAAGGGAAAAAATAACTAAAACAAGCTACAAGAACATCAAAACGAGGTCGTATAATTCAAAAACACAACCGATCAGAGCGAAAGAGAGGAGATCACCTCCAGAATTCCTCAACAGTAGCAAAAGTATAGACAGGACGCATTGAGCTTCCCCAGGCAGCTTGCTTGGATTTAGCAGATGGATTATCGAACCAAAACGTCCATTGATGCTCAAGAGGATGCGGCTGGTACGTTACAGCGCTAGATTTCTTGCTCGAAGATTCCTCATCGTCCACGATTTCTCCTTCCTCCGGCTCATCACCGTCAACACCATCTTGTGGTCTCGGATTCGCTGTCTCTTCCGCCGTTTGTGGTGGAAAATTTTGTGCCTCCTCAACCGCCATAATTGTCCAATTTCCCTTCTTGTTTCTTTTTTACTTTAGCGTTCTTGATGATGCGGAGAGAATTTTAGGTTTTACACATTCACAGGAGAGAAAAACACGCAAGGAACAATCTCGAACATTTTGAGCAAGAGATAAATGCCAAACTCGAATGGGCATTGGCTACTTAGTTTTGGGGAAGCCCACACTGAACCCAATAAATGTATCTAAAATGTTATAGTTAGCCCATAGCTAACGTTTCAATTAAGTCATTCATAATTGCATTAAAACCAATGAAAATATGAAATTTTATCCTTTTTTTTAAGCTTTCAATTAATTTTTAATAATGATTAAAAATAATAGTAACTTTTATATTTTATCTTAGTTTTAGTAACCAAATAGATTATTTTTTATTTTTGCTAATTTTGCCCAAATATAAGATTAATATCTTTAAATAATGCCAACAACCAAAAATATAAAACTTCATACAAAAACCTAATACCAATATTAGTGGTCTTTGTATGATTTGATTTGATATAATTTTATATTACAAATTTAGTATGACTTTATATATTATTTTCTTAGTAAACTTATTTGTCCGTACTCCTATAGGTTATGAATAGTAAAAGAGTTTCGACTCAATCCCAAAATATTTAAGCTAATTATTGAAACTATGTTCAAAATATCAAAATTTTACAATTTAAATAAATTTATAAAATAGGAAAATGTTAAATTATTTTGCATCTTTTATGACGTTTTATACCCCTTAATAATTAATTTAGAAGGTAAAAATAGAGGTAATTTATTTATTAATTGACTAACAATATATAATTAGATATTGTTAGAAATATAAAAATAAAATAAATAAATTTAATATATAATGAGATATTGTTAATGTTACAATATATGATATCTATAAATATCTGTTACAAATTATACAGCTAATGCAGATAAATACTATAACTGTTAGATAGAGGTAACAGCATAATTATAGGAAATTTTCTTTTCTAGTTTAGCTCATGCATTCTTTGATAAATACCTATATACTTTCTAATAGAACTATGAGATTATTCTCTCTACTTTTATGTGATATCAAAGCCTAGTCGTGTTTCTGAATTTCCTATTTGAGGTTACTATTCCTTTGGTCAGTATCGGTTTTTGTCTTGCTTTGGGCCATTATCCAGTGACTGTCTTTTTGTCCCACCGCCACCACAGGGAGGTTCGCCTCTTTCATGTCGGCTTGTCCATATTTTTCGGTGCATATCAGAATCGAGAGTGGATCTCATGCATCGATCGAAGTTGACTACCACTTCCTTATGCGCTGGTGAGTGAAAGCACGTGGCTTGTCCGTTGGACCTCCGACTTCATCTTTGGCATCTCCTGGTCATTTTCGATCAGATTTTGGTGTCTTCTTAAGGTGGTTTCCTCTATTGATGATATTTGATTTCTGCTGAATCTCTGCTCCAACGAGGTTCTGTTCTTTTTTCCACATTTTATTTTTCTAGGTGATTTGTTGAGAAGGTTGGGTATTTATTTGTAGTGGGATATCAACGTCTTCTTGAATTTTCATTATCTGTTGCTTTTATGTTTTAGTTATTTGGAATTGGTTTAAATGGACGAAAGTAGTGACAAGAAGACTGTTACTGAAATTATGTTAGGTTCGTTCAAAATTATTGATAGAAAATTGATTGAAAGTAACAATTGGAAAAGAACCATTCTCAAATTTGTAACTAATGTAGATTTGGAGGACCATTTAACTAGTAATCCATCGCCTAAGGATGATGTTATTGCTCGAAAGAAATGGATAATAGAGGATTATAAGTTATTTAATCAAATTCAAAATACTTTAAATCCCGCCGTTGATGATGTTGTGAATCATTATAATAGTGTAAAAAACTATGGAAATATCTGAAATTTTTGTATGCTTGCAAACAAGATATGTCTCGTATTTATAACTTATTGTTAAAGATTTATTGAGAGGAATAAAGGTCGCTTCCTATTCCAGTATTATATTAAAGTGAAACAAGCATTTGAAGAAAAGCGAGCCATATTTCCTATTGTTGCTGACATAAAAAAATGCAAGAACAAGAGGAGCAGATTGTGGTGCATTGTTTCTTAGTAGGGTTGGGTTATGAATATGATGTGGCATGCACACAATTATTAACTAGTGAGTCACTTTCTTCTTTTACTGAAATTTATGCTCGTTTGCTTTAAATTTGTAAACATGGTGATCTGCCTTCTGGTATGGTGCCCGATGACACAGTGGCATTCGTTAATAATGCTTCAAATAGTAATTGTGGTGGTAAAGGTGGAAATAGCAGCGATTTTATTGTTGGGAATAGTAGTAACTCTTATACATGTCATTATTGTGGAGTTGAGGGGCATATTAAGAAGAATTGCTGGAAATTGCATGGTAAGCCCCCCAAGAACTCAGGTTAGATTAATAACAAAAAGCTTGCAAATATAGATACTCAGGATGGCATCTTACCACTTTCACTGTCATCCTCACCTTCTATCACCATTTTAGTGGATGAGTATGCTTGTTTAACTAATGCCCATCAGCAAATTTTTGCCACTTATGATTCATAGTAGTAATCTTCTGGGACATCAGCTTTGGCTAATATAGATAATCCTATTGCATGTCTTTCCACATCATCTCATAGTTGGGTTATTAACTCAGGTGCTACTGATCATATGACTAGCAACATAGGTATTCTCTTTTCTTTCAAGTCTACTGCTAATTTACCTTGTGTTACTTTAGCCAATAGATCTACTACTTCTGTAATTGGGCATAGGACAACAAACCTAACAAAATATCTTCCATTTCCATCTATTTTGTGCTTATCATCATTCCCTTTTAACTTATTATATGTTAGCCAAATTACCCAAAGTTTTAACTGTTGTGTTATTTTTTATCCCAATTATTGTATTTTTTAGGATCTTGGGACGAAGCAGATTCTTAATAAAAGTTGTCTAGTAAATGGCTTGTATGCTCTTGAATCTACTTTTGAACCAGTACCTCAATCGATTGTTTGCACAAGCCCATCTTCTCTTTTGCAACTTCATTGTCATTTTGGTCATCCTCCTCTTCCATTTTTATAAAAGTTATTTCCTAGTCTTAAACAAAAATCTACTTTAAAGTGTGAAGCTTGTCAATTTGCTAAACACCATAGAGTATCTTATTTTTCTAGACTAAATAAATGTGTTGAGTTTTTTTTACTTGGTTCATACTGATGTACGGGATCCATATCTTATTTTATCCAAATTTGGTTTTCTTTGTTTTGTGAAATTTATTGATGATTATTCTTGAGTTACTTGGCTTTATCCTATGAAATCTCAATTAGATTTGTTTACTATATATTGTGATTTTCATGCTAAAATTAAGGCTCGATTCAACAAATCTATCTGTATTTTAAAAAGTGATAATGCTAAAGAATATATTTTCTCATTCTTTTAAATCTTATCTCTCTCAGTATGGTATTATTCATCAGTCCTCATGTATTGTCACCCCTCAAAAAAATTGTGTAGCTGAGTAGAAGAACTGTCACTTATTAAAAGTTGCTCGAGCACTAATGTTCCATATGCAGGTTCCCAAGGTTTTCTGGATAGATGCTGTTTCCACTGCTTGTTTTCTAATCAACTGAATGCCATCTTCTGTTCTTGATGGTTAGATTCTGTATTCTTTTCTTTTTCCTTCATTTATACTATTCCTTCTTGCTCCTCGAATTTTTAGGTGTACTTACTTTGTTCAAGACATGCGACCTTAGGTTTTGAAACTAAATCCTAAATCTCTTAGGTGTGTCTTCCTGTGATACTCTCGTGAATAAAAAGGGTTATCATTGTTACTCTCCTTCTTTGGGTCATTACTTAGTATCTGCTGATGTTATATTTTTTTAGAGTACACCTTTCTTTGGTTCTTTTGTGTCCTCTCCTTTGCACTCTAGTGATTTATGGGATGATTTTCTTGTTTATACTATCATTGAATAGGTAGTATCTCCTTCCTCTCAACCTGTTATTCGTCAAGTTTATTCTTGACATGTACACCATTCTATTGAGGCACCTCCTATAAACCAGGACACCGGCACCACACCTCCTGCTCCATCTCCATATCCCTTATTACTACCCGATGCTAGCCTTAACCTTTCTATTGCTCTTGGCAAAGGTAAACACATATGTACTTACCTTATTTCTTCCTTTGTATCTTACCATACGTTATCTCCTTCCTTTAAGACTTTTGTAGCTTCCTTAAACTCTATTGTTGTTCTAAAGTCCCTTCCTGAAGCATTAACTTATGATGGTTGGCAAACTATAATGAAAGAAGAGATGATGGCGTTAGAGCATAATATATTTGGGATCTTATGCCTTTGCTCTCTCAGAAAAAGGCTATTGGTTGTAAGTGGGTGTTCACTGTTAAAATGAAAGCTCGATTGGTTGCTAAAGGATATGCTCAGACATATAGAGTGGATTATTTGGAGACCTTTTCTCCAATTGTGAAACTTTCTTCTATTCGAGTGTTTATCCCCTTAGTTGCTACTTACAGTTGGACACTTTATTAACTCAATATAAAGAATGCATTCTTACATAGGGATTTAAGTCAAGAGGTTTACATAAAGCAACCACCTAGATTTATTGCTCAAGGGGAGTCCGAAAAAGTGTGCAAATTAAGAAAGTACTTGTATGGTTTAAAGCAATCTTCTCATGTTTGGTTTAGGAGATTCAATATGGTCGTGATTGAGTTTGGCCTACGAAAAATAGCACCCTCAGTGTTCTTCACATCATCTAGTTCTGGGTGCATTTTATTGGCTGTGTAAGTGTGCAAATTAAGAAAGTACTTGTATGGTTTAAAGCAATCTCCCCATGCCTGGTTTAAGAGATTCAATATGGTCGTGATTGAGTTTGGCCTACAAAAAAATGCACCCTAAGTGTTCTTCACATCATCTAGTTCTGGGTACATTTTATTTGCTGTGTATGTGGATGATATAGTGATCACCGGAAGTAATGAAGCTAGAATCAAGTGGTTGAAAGCATTCCTTAGGACTCACTTTCAAACAAAAGATTTAAGACCATTGAAATATTTCTTAGGGATTGAAGTTTCTCTTAGTCATAAGGGGATTTATCTATCTCAAAGAAAATATTGCCTAGATTTATTAGATGGTGCTAGTTTTATTGAGGAAAAAGCATGTGATACGCCTATGATACCAAATGTGAAGCCAAAAGGTGAAGATGGAGACTTGCTTGAGAATCTTGAAAAGTATAGAAAGATTGTGGAAAAATTAAATTATCTTACTATCACTCATCTTGATATTGCCTTTCCAGTAAATGTTGTTAGTCAGTTTATGTCATCTCTTAGAACCTCACATTGGGATACTGTAGTTCATATTTTGAGATATCTGAAAGGTACGTTAGGATGTGGAATCTTATATCAAAATCATGGTCACTACACCATAAAAGGTTTCATAGATATAGACTATGCAGGAGATCTTTCAAATAGGTGCTCTATCATCGGTTATTATGTCTTTGTTGGGGGCAATCTTATTTTTTGAAAGAGTAAGAAACAAAGTGTTGTATCCTGATCAAGTGTAGAATTTGAATACAGGGCTATGGCACAGACTACCTATGAACTTATATGGCTACATCATTTATTTGGTGAGATTGGATTTGTTCAGTCTAAACCAATGAACTTATGGTACGATAACCAAACAACTATTTATATTGCAAACAATACTGTGTTTCATGAGAGAACTAAACATGCAGACGTCAACTATCATTTTACTTGAGAAAAGCTAGACGATGGATCAATCTCAACTCCATATGTTAGAATAGAGAGCTAATTAGCTGATGTGTTCACCAAAGTGTTACCTGAAAATCAGGTTGATTATATTTGTAACAAGCTGGGCATGATCAATATCTATGTTTCAGCTTAAGGGAGAGTGTTATGATATATGATATTTGTAAATAGCCGTTACAGATTGTACAACTAATATAGATAAATACTATAACTGTTAGATAGAGATAATAGCATAATTATAGGGATTTTTCTTTCCTAGTTTGGCTCATGTATTCTTTGATAAATATCTATATCTTTTCTAATATAACTATGAGATTATTCTCTCTGTTTTTACAATTAAAAATATAAAAATAAATGACTTTACTAGATTGAATATTTCATTTTTTTTGGTAAAGGAAGGTAAGCATAGCTCACAAAAATAAAAACCTTAACGATTATAAGAAACACCTATGGCATCATGGCTGAGCTAGCTTTCAATCCTATAGGGAGGAGATTGTAAGGTATGATAACCCGGTGGATACTTATAGGTATGATAAGATAGGTAGCCTACTACAAAATTAGCTTATCTGTGAACATGGGAGAAAGAAATAGTGACGAAGTCTTTAGCATACCGATGAATAAGGTGGATCGACACACGACAACTGGAAGTAATTGAACAATTTCCATATATTATGTCCACTGCAACCTTGTTATCACATTCTACTAAGACTTGATAGAAGTTCCCCTCCTTAGCTCTTTGAAGACTATAAAAGATGCCCCAAACTTCAACCAAGAGGATGGGACAAGTACTAATCTTAGCAACAAAACCAGAGCACCATCTACCTTCACTATCCCTCAAGAGACCACCATAAGCTACAGTGCCTCCAGAGTTTAACACTGAAGCATTAGTATTTAACTTTACAAAATTCATGGGGGAACAGACCCACCCATCAGAAATCGAATTGGGCAGGATATTTCCAAAGGAGTTGACTTTATTCAGCACCATTTGATAATCTTTAGAAAATTCAACCGCATCCATGGTCATTAGAGAATGAGGCTTGCACTTATTTTGAAAGATAGAATTATTTCTATTTAAATAGATATTCTAGTAGCAGACAAAAAACACTTCTGGCCATAAAGCTCCATTGAGCACGAAGGAATGAAGTTATAGATTTAAGGAAACCTAGGATTTAAAGTCGGTAATAGCCATAAAAGTATTTAAATAATATGCTGGAAGTAACAAAGTCTAGACTTGGACAACCACCACATAATCCCAGAGAAAGTTAAGCCTGCCCTCTTCAACAATGATACACCACGAGCACATGCCAGAGGATAAGAAATGGCATATTCTTCTTTCAAAATTGGTCATTAAGACATTTTTCAATGCGAGCTAGAGAAACAATTTAATCCTCTGAGTTACTTTTAGGCTCCAAACTTGTCACCAAAGAGAATCAAAAGAAAGGTCAAACTGCTGCTCACTTAAGGTATGATAAGCGATTTTAATAGAGAAATTTCCTGAAGGTGAGATATCCAGGAAGACGGAATCATCTCCAACAAAGAACGAAGGAGGCCACACTGTAGAGATCTTACTCAGCACATCCACAGAAAAAAGTCTTAAAAAATACTCCATTTCTAACCATCCATAACATTCACGAAAAAGCCACAGGTTTGTCAATAAGAAAGTCAGGAATAGGGAGAGAAGCAATATGAAACAGTGAGGAAGCAAGGCTATAGACCCACCTATCTAGCCAAAATTTAACTCTCAAACCATTACCTATAGACCAAATGGTGTGGTTGTAAACATTAGCCCAATTAGCACATATGCCCCTCCACAGACCAAAACTATTGCTTTAGGCAACAGGACAAGCACTAGACCTCCCAGTAAACTTATACTTAGATGAGAGCACATGCACCTAAAGATGATTAGACTCTATATAGAGATTCTAAGTAAGCTTCATAATAAAAGCACTGTTAAGCAGAGTAGGATCTCTGAAAGTAAGATCACCGCATGCCTTTTGTTGCGCAACTTTGTTACAAGGAACTAAAGACAACTTACATCTATCATCTGACCCTCTCCACACAAAACAACGAGTAAGTTACTCAAAGTCCTGACAAAGAGTTGAGGGGATAACCGAGGTCTGCATTACATAAATAGTCATAGTAGTGAGCATTGAGTTTGCTAAAGTAATACGACCAGCTATTGAGATATGGAAAGCATTCCAAGTAGCAATTTTGTTTCTCATCTGATCCAGGATATAATTATAATGTTTGCAGGACACTTTAGAGTAAAGCAAGGGCATTCCTAAATATTTACCCAAGTCAGTCATCTCAAGAAGCCCAGGCTACGGCTAATCTAATGTCGGTGGTGGGCAGCGATATTCTTTAAGAAGTACACATTGGTTTTATGGGAAATAACCATTTGACCGAAACTAGTGCAAAATTACTCACGGACATCTTTTATCTCCTTCATCTGAGAAATATCTGCTTTAGTAAAAAGGATAAGGTCATCTGTGAAAAAGAGATAACTCAAGAGAGGCCCATCTTTATTAAGTTGAATGGGTTTCCAATGGCCACTATTAACTACATCAAGGATGTTATGCACTAGCCTCTCCATGCAGAGCACAAACAGATAAAAAGAGAGGGGCCAGCCTTGTCTCAGACCTCTACTAGAAGTAAAAGACTTTGATAAGCTCCTATTCCATAAAAGTTGCATTAATTTTGAAGTCATACAACCCATTATCATATTGAAAAAATCCTTAAGAAAACCTGCATCCTCTAGAGTATCCTTAAAAAAAGCCCAGCTAATACGGTCATATGTCTTCTTTAAGTTAATCTTTATGGCCATAAAATCAATTTTACCTTTCTTGCTTCTCATAGTATGAATAACCTCCTGTGCAATCACAACATTTTAAGTGATGTGTCACCCAGGAACAAAGCTAGATTGGGCAGGTCCAATAAGCATAGGCATCAAGTGCTTGATCCTGTTGGCGATGGTATTGGAGATGATCTTATACATAAATGTATAAAGAGCAATGGGACGAATTGAGCAGTATTCTTGGGGACAACCACTTTCGAAATGAGACAGAGCATAGAAGAATTCATACTAAGATCTATGTTCCCACCTTGAAGAACTTGCCTGACCTCCTTACAAATATCAGACCCTACAAAATGCTATTGAGTTTGGTAAAAACTGGCTTGAAGGCCATCTATACTAGGAGCTTTCCATGTTTTCATGTCAAATAACAAAGTAAAATACTTTCCTAAACTGCACCCATAAAATCTTCTTCCAGCGTTTGCTCTGGTCCACGCTATCCTTAGAGTCGCAACAATGCCACATCGACACAACAACATTTGCTTCATTGCGATTCCACAACAGCTAAGATGAGAAGGAAAGAAAACCTCACCTTAACGATCAATTGTAGACCAGTGAGAAAGAGAAAATTTTGTCATAGCCCTTGTGATGTTCTTAACAGAGAGAAAATGGAGTTCGAACAAGGTAGGAGAAGACATAAATACTCTGGTTAAGTTACCATTGATCCCTTTTGTTTTTCTACCCCTTTACGTGCTATATTATGCATGAAAATTACGCTCTGTGCCATGTCAGCATAAAGGGTTTAATAGTCTGCCCCAGTTAGAATTCAAGTGTTTAATTGGTCATAGTTGAAGTTCAGGTGCCAAAAGAAATATGTTGCCAAGTTCAGGTGCCAAATTATGTATTTGGCCTTTAAAATATTATAGTTAGATTCTCAAAATTTTTGATATATTTCAATTATATCCTCCATTTATAATTCCATTAATTTTAATTAATAAATTTTTTTTAAATTACTGAAGTTAAAAAATTAATAAAAAATATTATTACTTTTGATCATTAAATAGAGTAAATTTCTTTAAACTTTCTACTTTTATCCAAATTTACTGAATCATTCTTTAAAAAAATGCCAATAAATAAAAGGTGAAAAATTAAAAAGTTAAAAATGATTTTACATAAATTATCATTAAATTACAAAAAATTAATATTTTCGTAAATGAATTGTAAAATATTATTTGTTCAAATATTTTAATTCCTAAATCTTATATCAATGAAATATTCAATCCAATAATTCTTTTTATTTAAATACTTTTTTTTTTGATAAGCTGCAATTTATTGAATAAAATAAGGAGCATGAGTACATTAACTGCTCTAAGGAACAGAGCAGAAAACAGATAGGTCTAGTAAGACTTCCGGCCTCCAAGATTTAAGAAAATAACAGCCAGACAAAAAGAAAAACATATAATCCTAAGACAAAATTCCACCCATCAAAACCAGGAATCCGAAGATCCAAGGGGATCCCCGCTGCCTTTACACACGGCACTAGTTAACCCAAGCAACCCATTCATTTCTGCGATGAACTCCTTGTTTTGCAAGACGATCAGCGAAAGAATTACATTCTCTGTATTTGTGAGTGAAGTGGATTTTGTTGAAACTGGCCAGTAGGTTGTTGATCTTGTTGAAAACTACCGAAAGCTTCCATGGTGTACGGTTATCAGCGTTGTTCAACCATGTTACCACCAGCAGAGAATCCAACTCGAAGATAACCTGATAATTCTTTCCAACTAGAAAATCAATAGAAATTTGCAAGGCTTTTAGTACAGCCAGTAATTCAGCCTCGTGAGACGAAGCCGACCCTATATTGCAGGAGAACAAACAGAGAATGAGGCTGGAGGAGTCCCTGAGTACCCCGCCAATACCTGCGGGTCCTGGGTTTCCAAAGCTGGAGCCGTCTGTGTTCCATTTGAAGGTTCTTTTTTCAGGCGGAGTCCAAAGCAGATTAGATCGTTGTTTACCCTTTGGTCGCAATGTTTGAATACAATCTGCTGACAAGGATAGATCCTGGCCTTGCAAACAAGCAAGTTCCTTATGTGCCTTGATCCAAAAAGCAGAGCGAGCCAAACACAGCTGAAATAAAGATGAAACTTCAACTCTCTTTGACTTCGAAAAAACAATAGCATTCCTTTCCAACCAGATTGACCAAATGCCAGCAAGCAGAATAATAAACCATACTTTTCTGCATATGGGCCCATTAGCAAAGAGCTGCCAATTTTTAACGAAGCTTTTGAAGTTGCCAGGCGAACAAAAGTCAAAACCCCACCAATACATGATTTTATACCACAAGGATGAGGAGAAACTACAGGTGACCATGAGATGATCAATGCTTTCTGGTTGATCATTACAGAAGGGGCAAATGGCTTCATTGGAAGGCAAAATCCCCCGCTCAACTAGTAGCGCTTTTGTGCTAACTCTGTTTAGTAGACACAGCCACAGAAACAAATCAACCTTGGGTGGAGCAAGCTTTTGCCATAAGATAAATGAGAAATCTCTTAAGTCTACTGTCGAAGCCTGCGGCATTTCCAGCTGTCTATACGCCGACTTGACTGAGAAGTTGCCGCTTGAGGTATGGATCCAGATTTTATGATCCGCACGACCCAAGGATAATTCAAAGGAGTTAAGGGCCCGTATAAGCTCATCCAGCAGTTGGTGTTCCCATACTAGAAGATTTCTTCTCCATTTTAGCTCCCAAACCCATAGCCTTCTTACCCACCTTCCACAATTAAAGATAACAGCAGCTTGTAGAGTAGAGATACTAAAAAGTCGAGGGTATTTTGACTTTAGGGGCACCTCTGTTAGCCAACGATCTAGCCAGAATCGGCAAGATTTCCCATCTCCTACATTAATTGCTAGACAGTTAGAAAAAAGGGGGGAAGATCTAGTTTTATCGATGTCCTTCCAGATGGTTGAAGAGTGCCTCTCAGAGATGAATTCAGGGATCAGGCAATTGTTGATATTATACTTATTAAAGACAAGGGTTTGCCACAGGGAATTACTCAACGGGTCCAGCCTCCAGTACCATTTGTATAACAAGCTGTGGTTCCTGTGAGAAAGAGAACCAATTCCCAGTCCTCCATATCTCTTGGCCCTTTCTAGGAGCTCCCACCTAACTTTACAAAAGGCTTTTTTGTCACCAGTCCCTTTCCAGAAGAAGCTTCTCAAGATGGAGCCAATGGATGCTACCACACCAGTTGGCATTTTGAACAAGGACATATAGTAAATTGATAGGCTCATCAAAGTGGCTTTAATAAGTGTGAGTCGACCTGCCATAGAGAGACACTCCCTCTTCCAACCTGCAAGCCTGCCTTGTATTCTGTCTATGACCGGTTTCCACATCTCAATTCTCCTCGGATTAGCCCCCAAGGGTAGACCCAAGTAAGAGCATGGCAATTGACTGACTCTACAATTAACAATGTCAGCGCAATACTGTAACCAATCAGCCTCTAGGTTGACTCCCATCAAGAAGCTCTTATGAAAATTCACCGCCAGTCCAGAGGTAGCTTCAAAAACTTTAAGGACCCGTTTCATATTAATTAGACATTATAGATCCGGGTTCAAGAAGAAGATAGTGTCATCCGCATACTGGATGTGAGTCAAAGCCCATTCGGGGGAGCTAGGAATGGGGTTGATACCCTTTATTAACTGGAGGTTGGCTGCCCTTTTAATCAAAGTCGAGAGACCTTCAGTTGCTATGATAAAGAGGAAGGGGGAAAGGGGGTCCCCTTGTCTCAGCCCACGAGAAATACTAAATTCTGGTGTTGGGGAACCATTCACTAAAACGGAGACTGAGGCTGAGGCTAAGCAATTTTTAATCCAGAACCGCCATTTAGCTCCAAAATTCATAAGATGTAGAACACTGTCTAAGTAATCCCAGTTGACAGTATCAAAAGCTTTATGGAAGTCCGCTTTAAACAGAAAACCCCTTTGATCACCTAACTTTAGGGAGTGGATGACTTCATTTGCCACAAGAATACCGTCCAGGATTTGTCTCCCCTTGATAAAAGCACACTGCTCTACCGAAATAACTTCTCCTAGCACTTTCTTTAGTCTGTTGGCCAAAAGCTTAGCGATTATCTTGTATAAACAACCAATAAGGCTGATGGGTCTAAAGTCCTTCAAGTGAGTGGCGCCCGCAATTTTAGGAATTAAGGCAATGAAAGAGGAGCCGGAGCCCTTCGGGAGCTGTCCATCAAGGAAAAAGCTTTCTACCAGGCGGCAGATATCTTCTCCAATTATGCTCCAAAAAAAGTTAAAACATGAGCAGCATTCAATCCCCTCTGAGTAGCGAAAGATCCTCTAGCAACGAAAGACCTCCGCCTCCGGTGGTTGATGACCGAGCTAAGAAAAAAGTGAGATTGAGATTGGATGTTGCTGGCTTATTTGCTTATCGTAATAGTCTTTTACAGGGTGCTGTCATGGAATCCTCCATGGAAGATGTGTTTGAATCTATGGAGGTTAATGTTAAAAAGGGTGATCGGCAAATAAGGTTCCTTCCTAGTGGTGAATTTTTCAAAGGACTTGAAGAGCAAACGGTCCAAAACTCTCGATATGGCAATGATAGTTAATCTGCTTGGAAAGACTATTGGCTACAAGGGCTTGTGTGCAAGACTCCAATCCCTATGAAATCTCACTGAGGCAAAGGTTCTCGATATTAGCAAGGACTTTTTCTTAGTGCAGTTTGCTAATGAGCAGGACTACAAGAAAGCCTTTTGCGAGGGTCCTTAGGTTGTCAATGGCTCCTACCTCCTAGTGTAACAATGGATTGCTTCTTTTAGAGTAACAAATGATGCGGTAGGGAACACCACAGTTTGGGTTCGTCTTTTAGAGTTATCCCTGCAATATTATTCAGAGAATGATGCGGTAGGGAACACCACAGTTTGGGTTCGTCTTTTAGAGTTATCCCTGCAATATTATTCAGAGAATGTTCTTTCAGCCATAGCAGAGGCAATCAGGTCGGTAGTAAAGGTTGACTATAATACCAGTGAATTCCATCAAGGGAAATTTGCTCGGGTTGCTACATCGATTAACCTTAAAATACCTCTAATCTCAATGTTGCTGATTGATGGCGAGATACAGCGTGTGGAATATGAAAACCTTCCTGAGATTTGCTCCAAATGTGGTCGCTGGGGTCATTTTGAAAGTTATTATCCTCATAAGAAGATAAAGGAGACTGAAGGTGGTGGGAATGGGGGGGTCACCGAAGCTTAATGGGGATGCAGACTCAGGCCATTTTGGACCATAGATGGTGGTTGAGAAGCGTAATATGAAAGCCAAAAGTTCATCGCCAAATGGGGGGAAAGATACTATACTCAGATAGCAAGGCTCAAGATTTTCCATTTTGGATGATAATCATAGTGATATAGTTGGGGACATCTCTACTGAGAAGGAAAATATGCCCAGTCAGCTCAATATACCCACTAACAATAAATCACAGGATAATATCAATATCTTCTCTTCACGTGACATGTTCTCATCTTCCTCACGTGGGAGAGGTGGGATCAAAAAAGCTATGGTCACACGAAGTCAACCCTTTAAAGCCAAGTCCCACCTTGCTAACAAGTCAAAAGTGTCTTTGGGGGATTTTTTTGAATTTAAAACCAAAGTTCAACCAGAGGAAAACGTGGTCATTCTTCCTTCATCAATGGATCCTAACTTCCATTCAGTAATGGGTAAATCTCAGAAGAAATTGACCACCGCCATCGGCTCTCCCTTACAGCAGACATAGACACGGCACATGATGGAGCTTCAATTTTAGGCCAATTTTCAACCAAACCCCCTTATTAAAATTCTGCCCCTGAGGAATCAGGTACACACCTGATGCTTCTTGATTCTAATAATAAAACTAGACTTGAAACCCTTTCTGAAGGGGAAGATGATGACTTGACCAAACCAGATGAGCCTTTGGATCCCGATCTGAGGGATGATTGAACTCTAGTTGAGAAGTGTTTTTTATTGTATTCTCTCTTTGCATTTTCTGCCTATTTCTATTTTCAGCTAGAACTATCAGGGTGCTAAAAGCCCCTCATTCTTGTGCACTCTCAAGTGCTTCTTACATAATCATAAGCCCAATATGGTGTTTCTCCTTGAACCGCACATTAGTGGGACTTTGGCTGACAGGTGTATTGCCAAGATTGGTTACCCATACTTTCATGAAGTTGAAGCAGCAGGTTTTAGTGCTGAGATTTGGATTCTTTGGTAAAAGGATAGGAATGTCGAGTTGTTGATCATAATCTCCAATTTATCCATATCCGTCTTTGTGACAACAATAATTTTCTATCCTTTTTTACTGCCATTTATGCACATTCGGCCTTTGCTCATAATCTCCAATTTATCCATATCCGTCTTTGCTCATATTCGCTTTTATCTTTTTTATCATTTAGTTAACCGTCGGAGTTTTTTTTATCAAAAATCCATCGAATTGCTATCTTTTCAAGTGACCGAAACTCTAGTACTATCTTTAAATTTTTTCAGTTTATATAACTTTCTCTGCAATTTGATTTTACAACCTAGCAAATCTGAAAATAAATTTAAAACAAACTATTTTCTATGTTTATTCTGTTATTAATTTTGCGTGCAGAAATAGCTTGGAAAGTTATTTTATGGAAATGCAAAAGATAGCAATGAAGCTTTTAGAATTGATAGAAGATTGTCTAAAGATAGAGAAAAAGGAGATGGAAGAGATGTTTGATGATGGAATGCAGTCAATAAGAATGACATATTATCCACCATGTCCACAACCAGAGCTAGTTTTAGGGTTTACTCCTCACTCAAATTCAACAGGAATCACAATCCTTAACCAGCTTAATGGAGTTGATGGTCTTCAGGTTAAAAAAGATGGCATCTGGTTTCCCGTCAGCTTTCTCCCAGATTCACTTGTTGTGAATATCGGAGACATTCTTGAGGTTTGTCAAATTTTTTCCTCTACATCTTCCCCATATAATAATAATAATAATAATAATAATAATAATAATAATAATAATAAAGATAGAGAAAAAGGAGATGGAAGAGATGTTTGATGATGGAATGCAGTCAACAAGAATGACATATTATTCACCATGTCCACAACCAGAGCTAGTTTTAGGGTTTACTCCTCACTCAAATTCAACAGGAATCACAATCCTTAACCAGCTTAATGGAGTTGATGGTCTTCAGGTTAAAAAAGATGGCATCTGGTTTCCCGTCAGCTTTCTCCCAGATTCACTTGTTGTGAATATCGGAGACATTCTTGAGGTTTGTCAAATTTTTTCCTCTACATCTTCCCCATATAATAATAATAATAATAATAATAATAATAATAATAATAATAATAATAATAATAATAATAATAATAATAATAATGTTGTCTCCCTAAAATACATTTACACAATTTTTTTCTTAAATAATATTTTGAGTTCTATCACAATATTAACATAATTTTATCCTTACATTTGGTCAATTCGATTATAAATTATTTATATTATTTATATTATCTTCATAAACTATTTGAGGTGAGCTCATAGCTTCATAGTAACTCATAATAAGTATATAGTTGTTTAATACTTGGCGTACCTATAAAGGCAAGTGCATATATAATTAAATTCTTTCTTTCTCTATCCATTCTTCTAAATAAAAAGGAAGTATTAATTATAAATTAACGTAGAGGTCAGGGTACTTAAAAATAACTTTCACGTTATCCAAATTTTACTTCATCTTTATTGAACTCGAATAACTAAAGCTTCTGCGTTTAATTACATATTTAAATTTTCTATATGACATTAGTCATATTTTACATATATCTATTTGAATTTTAAATATATAATAATAATCATTTTTTTCAAACTAAAAATAACAATTAAATCAAGTTAAAATCTATTGTTGTAATTATATATATTATTGAGCAAAGTTTTAAATGTGAAAAGAAATCCAATTTGAGCATCAAACTTAATTAATTAGAGCTCGAGTTAGAATTCTGATGTCTAAATTCACATAAATCATATACTCCAATTTATTTATTTTTACTAAATGTAATTTCTTTTTTTTTTTTCAAGATTATGAGCAATGGACTGTATAAGAGCATCGAGCATAGGGTAACAGTGAATTCGGAGAAAGAAAAGATGAGTATTGCTTTCTTTGTGAACCCTAAATTTGAAGCAGAGATTGGACGAGCACGTTCTGTAATCACCCCACAAAATCCACCAAAATATAGAAGAATTCTAATGGAAGATTTTGTGAAAGGTTTCTTCTCTCAAAGGCTCGATCGGAAATCATACTTGGACTTTATCAAAATTAATTAACATAAGTTATAAATATCTGTAAGTGCAAGGGATATAACAGCTTAGTGCTTGTAATTTATGCATATTTCTTAGTCATGGCCTGTGTGAAATAATAATAATAATAATAATAATAATAATAATAATAATAATAATAATAATAATAATAATAATAATAATAATAATATAGATTAATGTAGCATCGGTTTCACTGATCCTTATATGCAGATTCTGCACAACGGAGCATTAATTTGTCACTTTTACTTTTAATTTTAACTGTATTAGATCTTTGATTGACGATAGTGATAGAAATAAAATATAATTTACACTTAAAAAAATAAAAAACACGTGGATTATACTTTTGTAAATGATTGAATTAATTAGTTGCTGGAGCTTTCACCCAACAGCTTGATAACATATTAATTAGAATCAAAATCAGAGATAAATACTTTTTAATTTTTATTATATTATATTATCCCTGGAAATATGAAATAAGTCCTAAAGCATATTGTATCATATAATTGGTCAAACAACCCAAGGCGGGTGGCTCAGTTGGCAACACTGACTGAGCTAAACGATTAGACTACAGTTCGAGTCTCGATACCCCTTCTGGGGAGGAACAGGAGCCTTAACTATGACGATTTCCCGACTCCGAAACTAGTCGACACCCAGTGGTAGGGTGAACCGGACACCGAGAGGCTTTAGCTGGATAAAAAAAATAATTGGTCAAAACAAATTTGGAATAAAATCAAGTTACTTCGTAAAATATTTAAATTTGGATATGTCAATGGTTGCCTCTGAGATTCACGTTATTAAATATTCTGTTGATGAATAATATAATGGCACGTTTTATATATATAATACGATATTATGAATCATAAAATGTTTTTTATTCGTTTTACAGCATGTTATGGCAGATATCGTGCTGGTGAGGGTGCTCCCAGGCACACTTGCTTTTTGAAAAAATAAAAATAAAAAAATAAAAAAATAAAAAAACTACTCAAGTTTGACCAATTTTTAATTAAAACTATGTGGTTTAAAATAGATCAAATAAATAATTTAATACCTAAACTTGACAACAAATTTCATTTTGGCACCTGAACTTCAACTATAACTAATTGAACACTTGAATTCTAACTGGGGTAAATTATTGAATCCTTATTTCACAAATAATATGTATGAGGCAATGCGTGTCTTCTAATCGCGCTGATGTGGCATTATGTCCAATAACAAGGGTCCACGTATGAGTAATGGCTGAGTTGGAAAGAAGCAAGAGAGAATCGGTTACATGAACAAAAAATTAGGAATTTTGGAACTAAAAATATAGAAGAACCCTAAGATTTTCGATGAAGCTATTACAGAGAATAAGGTTTGCGATTAACCTTGAATCTATCCTTTTTCTTGAAAAGTAGAACAAGAGATAGGAGGCGAAGTGGAGATCGAAGCATACAAACGAATGAGGCTAGGGATTGAGCAACCTACAATTCTTGTTTGCGATACTAGTGTGGTTTTTCAAAGTTGAGGAGACACAGACCTATTTCGAGGAGTCAAGAGGAAAGAGAAAGGTATGCATTCTTGCTCCCACTAAGTTGTCTTTTGTAGTGGTATTTTTGAGATTTCAATGTGGGGGGGGGGGGGGAGGGGGGGGGGGGGAAATCAGGGCATTTTTATATAGTGTAAAAGAATCTTCTGTAAATAGTTACACTTGACTCTTTTTTTAAGTTGACAATAACATGAATTGGTGAAAACTTAGGGTTATGAAATTGTAGGATGTTTTTGATTTATAGTGCTTTTTTATTTGGCAGTAAATGGATGATTGTGAAATATGTGTTGTTTTTCACCATTGGAGGAGAATTGTAAATGAAAGGGTAGCTAAGTATGTAGGTGAAGATAAAGAGGAACCATGCTTTATAAAAAAATACCATTTTTCCTTAGTTGATCGAGCTGGCATGGCATTCTAAGGAGATTGGGTATCTAGAAGTAGTTGGATTCTGTTATTTAAGAAAAAAGTTTAAACTTATTGAAAATGACTTTGAACTTTTGGACTTAGTCAAAAAGCTAAACCAACATGTGGTCCAAGACCCAATAATAAATAATGCCATTGTTTTACCCATTGAGTACAATAAAGAAAGTGGGGTTAATTCTAAGGTTTCTGCTTCTATTGTTGAAAATATAACTAGTGTTGTAACGCCCCAAAACTCGAGTGGTTCGAGAATATTCTTAAATAGGCAAATAATAGCTTTGATACCGGTTTGCAAAGGGCAATTTTTGGGAATGTGATATGAGTTAGCGTCACTTGTACGTTTTTAGATTAATAATTTGTAAATAAAGTATAATTTAGAAACTAAGAACAAGAAATTAAAATAAGTAAATGTATAGTAATAATAATGATAATAATAGTAAGGATGTCTCTAGAGTCCAAAAAAAAAAAGGAAATAAGACAATTAAAGAGCATAACAAGGAAATAAAAGAAAAGAGGAAAAAGGGGTAGGAAGTGTAACGTCCCCGGATGGCCGCTTGCCGATATTGTCCGCTTTGGGCCTTGGCCCTCATGGTTTTTTTTTTCTCATTGGAAAAGACCTCGACAAGGGAGAGGTATAAATAGCCATATAAGGACTACTTCGTTCTCCTCTCCAACCGATGTGGGATCCTTTGACTGAATCCACCTGTATGTGGGAGCCTTTGACTGACTCCACCCCCCTAAGGAGGCTCAGCGCCCTTGCTGACACATCAGGCCCGGCCTCATGGCCAACACACCGATCCGGCACCAGCTCTGATACCAACTTATTCATTTATACTTATAGTATCTGAGGAATCTGATAACAACAAACTTACCCCTTTAAATTCACTCATTCCATATGGCCTCACATAAGTTAGTTGTAATAATTTCTTCGTTTACATACTTACACCGACCTTAGGATCAACTAAACCTCATCAAAACACATAACATTCTTTCTTAAACATCATATTGCAATAATCTCTACATACTCTAGTAATACTTATATCATATTTCTTCATGTACCGAACAAGAATTTATCAATGAAAGTAAATGTTTGACCTTTATACCAATAGCTTGCTACTAAATTAATTACACTATTACGTACTTTGTATTATAACATTATAATTATCACGTATAGTCTATTTAACTATGAGGATCAATAATATATATCATTCATAGCTATTTAATATATATTTGTTTTCCATAGGATATCAGAGAGAAATTCTTATTAAATAGCAAAGTTAAACTGTATGAACATAAGTTTAAACAATCCTATAGTAATATTTATGATAACCATGCTTTCCAAACTCTAATTATTACGTTATAATCAATCTTGTTCAACCTTATATTGTCTCAATTTAAATCCTTTTAGTTTATCTTATTAAGTTTACACATCAAGTTTTATGTCAAAACATGTTCATGTTCCAGCATTAAACCTCTGTTATCTAACATTTACTTACCTTTAAACAGCTTAAAATTAAATCCCCTTATTTTTCAGAAACTCCCATTTACACTTCTATCATAATTTACATCTTAAGCTCATTGTCAAATACTAACTCTTTAATCTATTAATACGTTTTTAACATATAACCAAACTTTACCAACCAAAATACTTATAATCAATGCTTATCAATTTTCAAAGGCTGATATACAATTAATTACGCATTAATTTTATGAACATATATCTTTTATTACTTAAATTAAATCAAGTGAATGACCTCTCGAACACAGATAAGGAAACTAAAATTTCTCTAATTCAATTTGCAAACTCAAGGTATGATCTTTTATAACATTACAAATTTCCAGCATTACTTTCTATTACTATTATTGACAGTTCCCTTGAATAACTGTTTAGAAATTCAACTATAACCTAATTGGAGATTTAATTCCAAGAATCAATCAAGGCAGCATTACGAATTTCAAGGGTATAATGACATTTTATTTATATTTCAAAAAGTTACATCCTCAATTCCATTAAAACTAATTAAAACTTCAAAACTAGCTGTAACAATTCAAAGAGCTAACCCAATCGAAACGAATTTTACTTGCAGTTTCGTCTAACCATAAATCATCAATAAATCCTTAACAATAAATCTTTACTTTGGTCGGAATGAATACCATCTATCACTTTCATACTATTTAAATCCAAACAGAATCTCCACACCAAATGAGATTAAATTAGGTTATAAAAATTCAAGAAGACCTATTTCTTAATTAAACTTAATTCATATATTCTAACAATTCACACACACATTGAGACATACATCTATATAAGTAAGTCATATTCAATATTATTTATATGCCTTAATATAAATTATTGTATAATAAACATTTCCTCAAAATATTGATATTTGGCATAAAATCACAAGACATACATTTTTACCTTTAATAAAGCTAAATTATGCATCATGCATCAATTGAAGCAAATTTCTTGAATAAATTCAGTTCCCATACCGAAGAATCGAAGCCCAGAATGCCCTCATCCCATTCTGCCTCGTCGGAGTCTCGCCGGAGACTTGTCGGAGCTCCACCGAGCTGCCCAGTTGCTGCCTAGAGCCGCTAGTACCCTTTCGGTGGCCTTTACGTGCCCCAAGGCATCGTGGTTTGGTCGGAAAGTCCGCCTGAACTGCCGCTTCTACAAGCTCCGATCTCCACATTGCCGCCTGAGTGAGGACAATCGGCGGGCACCAAAAGATCTACCTCACCACAGGGATTTTTTCGGTGGTTTCTGTGATACCAACCGCCGCCTATGGACACCAAAACGAAGAGAAAACCGATCCGACCCAAAAAGAAGAAGAAGGAAGAAAAAACACCACAGGCACCGCCGGAGAGAAGGGACGGCGAGAGCGGTGGCAGCCGCGCCGATCACCGACGCAGGCGCCGTTGATCGGAGCAGCGCGCCTCCCTCCGCCCCTCTCCTTCCCTTCCGTTCCCCCTTCCCCGATCCTCCCTTTCCTAACCTCTCTCTCTTTCTTTTTTTTTTGTTTCTTAATAATAATACTAATCATATTAATATTTAATATAACAACCCCGAATAATAACCCCCATGTTTTTTTTTAATTGTTGACCCATATATATCTATATCTATATATATCTAGATACACATATATATATCAACATAAATTCACACATTTAATCAATTTAAATTAAATATATACAATTTCGACTAGGGTCATTTTTGGGACATTACAGGAAGAAGAACAGGAAAGGAGACGGGATAGATAAGGCGAGCACCGACTAACGGCCTTGCCGGTCACCCCCATTGGCGGTAGCTGGCACGCCACCGCCACTGCTCCTCCCCCATCGTCGGCGTTCAATCTCGCGGTGTTGGATTGCTTCGCTCCCTTCCTTGCGATGGTGACTGCTCCTCCTCCTATCGGTGACCTATGGTGGCAATCGATGAGACGCACCGCCCTGATAGATCCCCAAGAGTCAAGCGATTATGCCAGCATCTCTTGTTCCTTTTCTCTCGTTGGCAAGAAGTGGATTGAAGAGAGGGATTGCGGGTGGGACTTGAGCATATCCCAACCAAACGGCGGAGTGTAAGAGTGCATGACCACCGCCGGGGGATTCCTTTCAATGTCAGCTACCCTAAGGTGTGTTTTCCTTCTTACCAATAAGGCTTCAGCGAAACTTCGATGAGCTTAGTGACAAGAACAAGTGAGGAAAAATACAAGAAATCATTCTTAAATGATATGAGACTACCAAATTCATCTTCTTAATTTCTTCAAATAAATTATGAAATTTAATTATGGAAAAAATCGCTTATTATTTGTGTTTTCTAAGATTGAATGGTTGTCTCTGTTTGTTTAATTTGTATAATATAATGGATTGTTAAACTTGACCATTAATTGTTACTTGAAAATTTAATTAAGAACGACATCTTTAGTATCTATTTTGAATGATTATTGCAGAACATAATATAAAATAGTCATGTAGGGGTAAGTAAATTATGATTCGTTAGGTATTGTAGGTTTCTGATTGTAATATTGTAAAATGGATCCTGTATGTATGGTTAGGTGTCTAAAATATTTGATTAGAAATGAAGATTTTATAATTTAATATTGTAATATTGTAAAATGGATCCTGTATGTATGGTTAGGTGTCTAAAATATTTGATTAGAAATGAAGATTTTATAATTTAATATGACCTGCCATAAGATAGATGTATTCTAAGACAAGTAGGTCCTATTGTAATATAAATTTTAATTGATGATATATATGGATTTATTGCCGGTACCTTAAATCCCTAGTCCTTGTTAGAGTGCCAAAGTCATAGGAATAAAGTATCACTGTTACAAATATCTTCGTATGAAAATGTTTTAACTATTCCCATCCCAATTGTCACTACTTAATATGACATCAAACTATAAATGCAGACCAATATTGTTTAGTTAGGGGTCAAATAGGGAGATAAAATTTAGATAATTGGAATTATAATTACAATATAAGTAGTAAATGAATTGTTATAGGTACGTATATATATAAATGTGAATGTGTGTGTGTATATATATATATATATATATATATATATATAACTTGATCTTTAACTTGTAATAAATAAAATTGGATTCTTGATTCGTCAACTCCTAGTTGTCGATATAGTTATATTGAGTCAAAATTTAGTTCTCAAATGTTTAATTGAATTAGCCAATAATTGGGACTAATATGTGTATGCCAATCTAAGAAACTAGTTGAGATATAATGGTGTGCACGATTTAGGAGTTTGGATGCACTTTATAGTGACTTGCGTATGAAGTATAGTGAATTGACTAATTACATGTTATGCGTGATTTAATATGTAAATGAAATATTATATGAAAGTTATATACTTAGAGTCATACATATGATTTGATTTTTTATGTTGGTGGTTCATATTAACTGTTAACCGGAAAGACTAAATAAAATATACGATTTAAAAACCTAAGATATATATATATATATATCTTGAACATATATTGTGGGAAAATAAATAACTATTTGCATGGTATTGTGGACCGAATAGGTTAAGATTTAGAGGGGTACTTAATGCATCAATATGATTAAGAATTTATGTGAACATCTTAGAAGAGGTGATGAATAAGTGATGCTAATATATATATGACATTATTTATTTTACTTAATGACTTTACTTAATGTTGATTTTATATTTGCCCTTAGTAAAACTAAACAGGAATTGGATGTCATGGGATCAGGTTGGCATGCCAATTAATAAAATATAGCAGTACTACGTCTTAAATGTAATTTCCGGATTGAAGGGCTCCGAAAGCTCTTCCGATAAATATAAATAATTGAGTCGTAAGCTGGATGGCTCCGAGAGCTCGGTTCACAAAGGTATATAAGTGTATATATATTAAATGGTGGGCTATATGGTTCCGAGAACTCTGTCCACATGTATATGTATGTATAAATAAATGTACATATAGTTAGTAATAAAGTTATAAATGTCAAAATAAGAAAATAACGTTAAATGAACCATATGGTTCCGAGAACTCGGTCCTGTATTTAAATTTCATTTATCCAGCTCGATGCAATTCCACTAGATATACTAGGGCATATGTCAGAATTAAATAAGAAAATAAAAGTTTATGCAAGTACGTTAACAAATATCAATAAATGGTTCAAAGAATTTATACTGTGATTATTTGTGCATCACACCATTTAGAATAATTTGGTGTAATAAAGGATGTGTATAATATATATATGTGTGTGTGTCTGTGAATGTTCGAGACATTGTATTCATGCCCAACCCATATTACTTATTTAAAATACTATGTTAAACTTTGAAAATGAAGAACTATGTGGTTCTGACTCCCCAAGCAGGATACGTAGGAAGCTTGAGAATCGATATCTCAAGTCCGAACCATTTTATATTCCTATGATTATGTACATTTTAATAGGTACATTGAAACCTGATAACACAAGTCTCATATATATATAATTGTGTATATGGATAAATTTTTATAATTATGGTGAATTAAGTTTTTTATTCTATTTTATTTTATTTATTTTTTTATTTTGAAGTCGATTATGTAAATTGTGATTGATTAATTGATATTGTGGAAGTAGTTATATGATTTTAGAATAAATGTTTTTATATTCTTTTCCACAGGAAGTTGCCAATAATAAGGGGAGACTGTCAAAATTTTTATAGAATAAATAATACTGTAAACTAATAAGGTTTTTAAATTAGTCAGACCTTAGAGTTGATCCTCTTAAAGAGACCCAAACTCATGTATGACATCCGGTACCCGGGTCTTTTATCTGGCCAGGTATAGGGTGTTATAAGTGTGCATAAAGAGTCTAGTGTGGCAGTAAATAATACAGAACAAGCTTCTTCAGTAGCAGAGGAAGAACCACCAGTGTTCAAATTTGTAGAAGTAGGTTCTCCTAAGGTTTGAGAAGCTGAGGCAGAAGGAGATGATAATGATGATGATGATGAGATTGTAGATGAGGTTGATAAAGGAGAATCAGATGTAGAGGCTATTCCAAAAGAGGATGACAATGATACATATTTGGAATTGAGGGCATTTAGAGATGTTATTAGGGCAGAGAGGATAGAAAAGGCAAAAAGGGAAGAAGGTAATACTACTCAAGAAGTTCCTCTAGGAGAGGCTGGTATAGATAGGGGTTTTAAAAACCTTGAAAATAAGAGAGGAGAAAGATATGCTGGTAGACTAGGAGGAAATGAAGTTTATTTGGATAACTATGATCCTAGAAGTGAAGATAGTGGGGTTGAACAAGTTGGAGAAGCTTTAAGGAGAAAAAGCAACAAGGTCATATTTGATCCAAATTGTGAAGTACCTATTTTTGAACTCTATATGTATTTGAAGATGTTGTACAATTTAGGAAAGCTGTGGCTGATTATACATGTGAAAATGGAGTCCAACTTTAAATTAAGACCAAATGAGAGACATAAAGTTAGGATGAAATGTATTGGAGAGAATTGTAAATGTTACCTTTATGCTAGTATTGAAGGGAATTCTGGAGATTTCAATGTTAAAAAATATCAACAAGTGCATAAGTTTAGTAAAAAGAATAAGAACAAGCTGTGTAATTCAAAGTAGATTGCTTTTGATTTGTTAATGCAAGACACCACAATTATTGTTTATAGGTTCCATAACCAAGTCAGTCATATGACCATGTCTCAACATCAATGTCTCATTCACAACCTCCCTTAAACATTCACTTTCCCTCATCAGTATATAATGATACAAGTGCTATCAATAGAGGAAGGGGGAGAGGCAGTGATAATGTCACAGATATAGCAAGAGGAAGAGGAAAAAGGAGAGGAAGAGGGGTAGTTACAAGCCATTCTACTCATCAAGCTACAAGAAGAGGTGGAGGGATCATTGGCTAGAAAAGGAAGGAGGTCAGTCATTGTTGTTTTATTGATGAATGCACTGGCCAAACTATTTATAATGTAATATTCTTAAACATCAACCTATTTTTATATTTTAAGTGATTATGATTATTATAGTCTGTCTCTTATTTGTTTTGTAAAATGCAACCTGGTAGGCAATCTGAAAAAGAGATCAGGCATGGGACATAATTCAAAAGTGTTGTTGGAACTAACATTAATCTTAGATTTAAGCCTAACGGTGTTCCAAGGTGGAGAGGCAGACAAACCATAACTTCCAATTAATTACAACAACAAAGGACAAATGCCATAAATCAAAGGAATGTGCTTACTACTAATGCCGGTACAAGGGTTCTAGCTAATTTCAGCACACAACTAAGTCAATCCAATGCTTCAACATCCAGGAGGCATCCTAATACACAATAGTGTTGTTGAAACTTAATGTTGTTGTTGTTGATGGTTATGTTAGTTTTGGAATATGTTTATGAACAATTAGGCTATTTAACTTTTCTTTTGGACAAGGTTGTATTCATGTCAAACTCAACAGCTTGTATTTTGGACAAACTGATGCATTATGCATTTTGCTAATGTTACAGGTTCAGAATTACAGGTTCTTCTATTTAACAATCTCAATGTAAAAATTTAGTCAATGGCAAACTAACATATAATGTTGCTAATAATATGTTGATATTGTCCAGGTGTCTGTGAAAATTGTCATAAAAAAAATATCTAGGGGCTTCGTGTTGGCATTTTCCAAATTAAAGCAGATTTGTCTTCGTTGTTGCTATTTTTATAGCCTTTTTAAACTTAAATCTTACACGAGTAATTTTCTTCCTTTGTTCTTTCTCTTCTTCCTCAGCATTCTTGGATTATTACTATATTCCATACAAGGGGGTGGAAGTTAATCCTATCAGTAAAAAAGAGATTAAGTGGTCTGATTACCAGAAGGTGCCAATACTAAAAATGGATGGAGAACAAATGGTTGATTCCTCAGGTTTTTGGCCATTCACTAATACTTTGTTTTCCTTCAATATGTGGTAGCTAAGAAGCTGGATTTCTTGATATTAAAGATACTAATCATCAATTTTATGTTCCCATTGTACATGTTTTATGACACAACCATAATTGATAAGCTATTTCAAAGGATTCATCCTAACAAATCTCTCCCCAATGTCGAGGAAGAGAGCAAATGGCGTGGGTATGGTAGCATAACTTGTACTTTTTTATCTCAGTATTTTGAGATTCTCACAGAATGACTATCTTCATCAAACAACAACACTTCACTGTACTAATTTTACAAACCCAAATACAGAACCCAAAACAAAAAACATCAAACAAAAACAAACTCCACGATAAGATAGACCAAATTCGGATGGTGCATGCCCTGATCTTTCCCCCTCCTTCCCTTTATCTTTATATTCTTTCACTTTCTTCAGTAAACCCTGAATCACTCTTCTTGCTTGCTCATCAAATTCAGGATCAAACCATGCAAAGTAATTGTAACGCCCAATAACTACATGGTATTCCTCGTCGTTGGATAAATAAATTATAACATTCAGTCAATTGGCCAATGATACTTATTATATGTAACGAAATATTACTATTCATGTGTTAAATATTTGGACAGCATGACAGCTTATTTTCATGCTTTCTAAATACCTGCAATTTAAATTAACACTCCCAAATAATTTTCCTCCTCCATAACTTCAACAAACACTCAGGCACTTCTAATTCATTCTACAGTCACAATCATGTAACATATACTTCACACATCCATCCATAATATAGTAGCTCTAGATTTAATTACAATCCAAAATATTTATATGACAAAATAGAAAATTCCTATTTATTACGAAAGTGGACCAAAGTCGCAAAATACATGTACATGCCATTTCCTTCTTCAATTCCTTGTCTTCATTACTTGTCCCTGCACGTCATAATAACTACGCGCTAAGCAACATTGTCACTTAGTGATGGATACTACTACACAGGATTTCACTTATAATTACAAAATTTATAAAATTTCCTTTTAGTACCTAATCTTTAATTTACATTTTTATTTTTATTTACTAACTTCCCAAATTTATTTCTTTTATCTGATTACACCTTTATTTCTTCATAGATGTAAAATTTCAATCTAGTCCTCAATTTCCTCTGCAAAATAAAAAATTACAATTTGGTCTTCAAACTTTTTAAAAATTACGATTTTGCCCTTTTTAGCCTATTTGTCCCCTTTAACTCCATTAGTCATTTTTTATGATGCCAAATTATAGTTTAGTCCCTAATTTCTCACATAATTATATTTTTACTCTTTTTAAACCATTTGACTTGGTTTTTCACCCGTTTCACATATAAATCGCGTAATTAATACATTTACTCATAAAATTTCATTTTAACACTAAATTTTACATAATTATAATTTTGCCCCTAGTATGATTAGTGAAAATTCTTAAACCAAATATGCGAGATGAGGACCCTAATGATATAATAAATCAGGATCAAATCACTTATCGTGACCCTACGCCCTGATTTTTAATGTGCCGGCTAATCCAAAAATGCACAGTGTGATAGATCTCATGGTCTAACCACGGTAAATATGTCCCTATGGCTAGCCATTATATCTAATGATTGCAGATTACCCACTAAACATTAAGGGCAATAATTTATAAACTCAATGTCATTTGTTATGATTTATTTCATGTTGTTCACATGATGTCACATTATCATATAGTCATATTACATTCATATGGGTATAATTCTCATGTTAACATCATGTACACATGCAATTACACATGTATGATATAGAAATACATGATTTTTCATATGGGTACCATTCGGGCACATTAGGTGCACATGCTTAGAAGATCAATCTCTCTTCATTTATGTGTCATACATGATTCCCAAATCATTATTATCATTCTCATGTGTTTACATCATCATTTCATATGTATATCATAAGTTACACATGTGACCACCATTATGTACACATACACACCATTATTTTCACATGTTATCTTTCATTCTAATCCATTCTACCATGTTCCTTTATCACCATATTATGTTTTTCATGCCAATTATGTCATTAATTATTGATTTAAACTATGTTAAGGCATACTAAAGCATTCGGCCACTTAGGGTTCTTGCTCCCTTAAATTGTTTTAGCCATTAATTCATATTTCTAATGTATTAAATCATCATTTTATCAAGTCATATCAATTTATTTCATCATTAAACCTAATTTCTCTTAGTTACATAATGTAAAATTTGACCAAAATTTTTGAAATCAAATGTAAAAAGGTATCCACTAACTTAAAATGGCTTGAAAATCACCTAAGTCTCTTTTTTCTTTCCCTTTCCTTCCTAACTTGGCTTATCCCCTTGGTTTTCCTCTTTAGGCCAAAATGAAGAAGGAAGAAATTATGAGTTTAATTTTAAATCTCAACATGTATTTGATGTTAATAAGTCCTACTCATGCTATTCTACATGTCTATATGAAAAATCCCAATTAAAACTAAAAAAAACCTATAAGATTACCTAGTTAGGTCAAATTCCTATCTCCCCAAAACCTTGATTTCTCCAATTCTCTTTGCTTCAATCTTGTTTCTAAGATGAAAATAAAGTCTTTTAGTGTATTTAGGTAAAATTTTAGCTTGGGATTTAGTGGAAATTGAAGAAGAAAAGGAGAAAAATGGTGGGATGGCAAAAACATGGAAGGTTCAGAATTGGAGGGATAAGGAGAGGAAGATGGCTGAATTTCTCTATGAAATTTGAGGTTTCTAGACTAATCTAGGGTGCCTTTTTATACCCCAAATTAGAGGCTAATATTCCTCTATTTGTTATGAAATCCAAAGGCTCACTTTTTGGCCACTCGTCATCCATTCATCTACTTAGGCTTACCCTACTGATATAAGATCACTCACGCATAATCATGGCTCCCTATTAGTGACTCATATGTATTTTTATGGTCAAATTTTTGGAGTTGACCCTCCGAATGATCCGATCTCGATTTTGCACCCTGAAATATGAATTTTCGTTTCAAATTTTAGATTGCCCTGAAAATTTTTTTTCGAGTGTCCCTATATATTCAAAAACATATGGTAAAAATTTTAGCTCATTTTGACGTTGTTTCAGTATACTTTCGGTCCCGGCTCCCTGCGCAACCATTTCAAAACCTGAAATTCCAAAACTGCCAGAATTACTATTTTTCAGTTCCTATGATGTTCATAAACTATTTGTATAGTGTATGTGAAATATGGGAGCAATTGGAGATCTCTAAGTCTCTCAACTGCTTGGTCAAAGTTTCGGTCAACCCTTCGCGAAATCGTGAATTTTTTCTTTATTTGACTATTTGGGGCTTATTTTAAGTTCAATTTCTTTCCAAATTGTACCACTAGGTTTTATTTAACTCACACTACATTACTAAGTGTTTAACTCACCTTTTTTAGTGGCCACTATGCATGCTCTAAAATGTATTATGCATGATAGATGTAAAATAAGGGGCATTACAGTAACGACATCCACCTATCTCCTAAAATCCCAACAATTAAAACATCAAAATTAATAAAATTTAACACTAATCAGTGGACAACGAAGCAAATTACGGTGGAAAACAAAGCAAAATACTTTCCTAAACTGCACCCATAAAATCTTCTTCCAGTGTTTGCTCTGGTCCACGCTATCCTTAGAGTCGCAACAATGCCACATCGACACAACAACACTTGCTTCATTGCGATTCCACAGCAGCTAAGATGAGAAGGAAAGAAAACCTCACCTTAACGATCAATTGTAGACCAGTGAGAAAGAGAAAATTTTGTCATAGCCCTTGTGATGTTCTTAACAGAGAGAAAATGGAGTTCGAACAAGGTAGGAGAAGACATAAATACTCTGGTTAAGTTACCATTGATCCCTTTTGTTTTTCTACCCCTTTACGCGCTATATTATGCATGAAAATTACGCTCTGTGCCATGTCAGCATGAAGGGTTTAATAGTCTGCTTCAGTTAGAATTCAAGTGTTTAATTGGTCATAGTTGAAGTTCAGGTGCCAAAATAAATATGTTGCCAAGTTCAGGTGCCAAATTATGTATTTGGCCTTTAAAATATTATAGTTAGATTCTCAAAATTTTTGATATATTTCAATTATATCCTCCATTTATAATTCCATTAATTTTAATTAATAATTTTTTTTTAAATTACTGAAGTTAAAAAATTAATAAAAAATATTATTACTTTTGATCATTAAATAGAGTAAATTTCTTTAAACTTTCTACTTTTATCCAAATTTACTGAATCATTCTTTAAAAAAATGCCAATAAATAAAAGGTGAAAAATTAAAAAGTTAAAAATGATTTTACATAAATTATCATTAAATTACAAAAAATTAATATTTTCGTAAATGAATTGTAAAATATTATTTGTTCAAATATTTTAATTCCTAAATCTTATATCAATGAAATATTCAATCCAATAATTCTTTTTATTTAAATACTTAAAAAAGTTAAAACATGAGCAGCATTCAATCCCCTCTGAGTAGCGAAAGATCCTCTAGCAACGAAAGACCTCCGCCTCCGGTGGTTGATGACCGAGCTAAGAAAAAAGTGAGATTGAGATTGGATGTTGCTGGCTTATTTGCTTATCGTAATAGTCTTTTACAGGGTGCTGTCATGGAATCCTCCATGGAAGATGTGTTTGAATCTATGGAGGTTAATGTTAAAAAGGGTGATCGGCAAATAAGGTTCCTTCCTAGTGGTGAATTTTTCAAAGGACTTGAAGAGCAAACGGTCCAAAACTCTCGACATGGCAATGATAGTTAATCTGCTTGGAAAGACTATTGGCTACAAGGGCTTGTGTGCAAGACTCCAATCCCTATGAAATCTCACTGAGGCAAAGGTTCTCGATATTAGCAAGGACTTTTTCTTAGTGCAGTTTGCTAATGAGTAGGACTACAAGAAAGCCTTTTACAAAGGTCCTTAGGTTGTCAATGGCTCCTAACTCCTAGTGTAACAATGGATTGCTTCTTTTAGAGTAACAAATGATGCGGTAGGGAACACCACAGTTTGGGTTTGTCTTTTAGAGTTATCCCTGCAATATTATTCAGAGAATGTTCTTTCAGCCATAGCAGAGGCAATCAGGTCGGTAGTAAAGGTTGACTATAATACCAGTGAATTCCATCAAGGGAAATTTGCTCAGGTTGCTACATCGATTAACCTTAAACAACCTCTAATCTCAATGTTGCTGATTGTTGGCGAGATACAGCGTGTGGAATATGAAAACCTTCCTGAGATTTGCTCCAAATGTGGTCGCTGGGGTCATTTTGAAAGTTATTATCCTCATAAGAAGATAAAGGAGACTGAAGGTGGTGGGAATGGGGGGGTCACCGAAGCTTAATGGGGATGCAGACTCAGGCCATTTTGGACCATAGATGGTGGTTGAGAAGCGTAATATGAAAGCCAAAAGTTCATCGCCAAATGGGGGGAAAGATACTATACTCAGATAGCAAGGCTCAAGATTTTCCATTTTGGATGATAATCATAATGATATAGTTGGGGACATCTCTACTGAGAAGGAAAATATGCCCAGTCAGCTTAATATACCCACTAACAATAAATCACAGGATAATATCAATATCTTCTCTTCACGTGACATGTTCTTATCTTCCTCACGTGGGAGAGGTGGGATCAAAAAAGCTATGGTCACACGAAGTCAACCCTTTAAAGCCAAGTCCCACCTTGCTAACAAGTCAAAAGTGTCTTTGGGGGATTTTTTTTAATTTAAAACCAAAGTTCAACCAGAGGAAAATGTGGTCATTCTTCCTTCATCACTGGATCCTAACTTCCATTCAGTAATGGGTAAATCTCAGAAGAAATTGACCTCCGCCATCGGCTCTCCCTTACAGCAAACATAGACACGGCACATGATGGAGCTTCAATTTTAGGCCAATTTTCAACCAAACCCCCTTATTAAAATTCAGCCCCTGAGGAATCAGGTACACACCTGATGTTTCTTGATTCTAATAATAAAACTAGACTTGAAACCCTTTCTGAAGGGGAAAATGATGACTTGACCAAACCAGATAAGCCTTTGGATCCCGATCTGAGGGATGATTGAACACTACTTGAGAAGTGTTTTTTATTGTATTCTCTCTTTGCATTTTTTGCCTTTTTCTATTTTCAGCTAGAACTATCAGGGTGCTAAAAGCCCCTCATTCTTGTCCACTCTCAAGTGCTTCTTACATAGTCATAAGCCCAATATGGTGTTTCTCCTTAAACCGCACATTAGTGGGACTTTGGCTGACAGGTGTATTGCCAAGATTGGTTACCCATACTTTCATGAAGTTGAAGCAGCAGGTTTTAGTGCTGAGATTTGGATTCTTTGGTAAAAGGATAGGAATTTCGAGTTGTTGATCATAATCTCCAATTTATCCATATCCGTCTTTGTGACAACAATAATTTTCTATCCTTTTTTACTGCCATTTATGCACTTTTGGCCTCCTCTGTACGTAATCAAATCTAGTTAATCCTTCAAGACATTAACATTTCCACTTCAGATATGTGGCTCCTCTTAGAGGACTTCATGTTAGTGTAAGCCCTAGCCCCAATGCATTGTTATAAAACACTTAAGTTAATAAATGAGGCATTTGTTTTATCTATTGCATTCATGTGCATATCGATTGATAGAACTATCCAAGAATGTTGTTTCAGTTTAAGTTATCATGTGTGAAGTACATAGTTATAAGACCTTGAAATAATTGAGACTTCATTCTAAATATTCTTAGTCAGTCGTTGTTATGGAAATAACAAATAAATTAAGACTAGTATGCTCTCTCTGATAAGATGAGTTCTGTTTTACGGATCATAAGGACAAGAGTATTAATTAGAGATCATAGATACATGTTTAAAACATGGTATCTGGATTAGATTCGCTAATGAGAGCATTACATGGTACAAGTCATAAGTGTTTCTCATGTGAAAGTTTTGCATTGGAGTTCTTAAACCTAAAATCTCTATGAAACTCTTTATGAATTACTGTGTACTTTTACATACACCTAATGTACTTGTAACAGGGTGACAAGTATGGGTATGCTTAGGTATGCACTAATTCATGTTAGAGAGCATGAGAGAAGTGAAGGGATTACCCCTCTCAATAAGAGAGAAAATATCATCGGCCACTTGATCAGTGAACGGAGAAGTGTATGGCCATACCAAGATGAAATAAAGAGTAATCATTATTTATCTGAGAGTTCAGTGTCACTGAAATATCACAAAAGGAATTAGTATATATAAGGATGACTAGTTTCATGCCTTATATTAATTCTGATATTTATGGGTAAGGGACTATACAAAATTGCATTAGATCACTAAATGTCATTTGTATTTTCATTTAATTTGGAATGCTATAATATCTTGCTAGAGAATATATATAGCCTTTGAATTAATTTATTAATTCATTGTCAATATTAAATAGACTTATAGGATCGCACACAAAGTATTGGGTTTAAAATATTTAAAAAGTGTATTAGGCATTAATTTAGGCTTTTATTTAAAGTCAAATTAATGTGGATAATGGGTATTAAAATTTCTAAATGGACTTTGGCCCATGAAGAGTGAAAAACACGGCAAAAGAAATGGTAAATTGATTATTTATTTATCTTTAGATATTTGATTATTTATCTTTAGATAATTAAGTTAATTAAATTTAAATTCCTATATGTCTTTGAATCAAGATGCACCACTTAATTAGGAAGTGATGGAGGCTGAAATTACTACCTAAATGCTAGTGAATTTTGGCACACACAAAACCCTAAGCTAAGTGATATATATAGATAAGAAGTAACTTTGGCAATTAGGTTTTTTCTCTCTCTAAGCCACCATTCTCAAGGGAAAAGGACTCTTCCTTCTTCTCTTGGATTTTGGACAGCCATTGGTGAACCTTAGGAAGAACAAGATCAGGACTTGTGTCTTTAGTTTAATACACATTGCCAAATACACAAAGATTAGAGCTAGCACTCTAGGTTTTAAGCCATCCTTGCTAGTGTGTGTGTGAGCATAGAGAGCAGTGGCGTAAAGGCAGCTCTTTAGAATTGGTGATCAATATCTAAGGCATATAAGTCCAACTTATTTGCTGGTCATCTTCAAAATCAAGTTTTGAAGTGCATCTAAACTTGTAAGTTTTCAAAAACCCTAAAATTGCATGTTTCGAATTTTTGTTGTAGATTGCATGGCATGTATGATCCAAAATTTTAATTTTTTCGCTGTGTGATCATCATGTATATGCCATGTGATATCCCTTAAGTGGTATCAAAGCCTAACCATGTTTATTTTAGTGCTCTAGATGCATTAAATATTGATTCAAAAATCGTTATTGCATAAAACCACACAATGCTGAAATTTTCTGTTTTGAGTTTTTTGCATTATTTTAGTGTAAAAATGATTTTAAATGATTAGTTAGGTATTATAATTATTATGACTTTTTAATATACTGTACTAAGATGTTCTTAGAGCTGTTCATGGTCGGTTTTAATTATAAATACCTGATTGTACATGTTAATCTTGAAACTAGGTGCTATTTGCATGTTTTATATTTGTAAACAACTAGTTTCTCAAAATTAAATGTAAAACGTGTTTGGAATGTTTGTAAGTGATTTTTAAATATTAATAACAGGTTTGGACATGTTTTAAAAAAATGTTTTAATTCTAGTCCATTATAATTTAATTGATTAATTTTAAAATCACTTAAAACTATGACTAGTTTGTGTTTGTTGCATGTTTAATCAACATTGTTTTTATGTTTTGATTAAAATGGAAAAAACACATTTAGATCAGATCTAAACAGAACCTTAACTCAATGTTTATGACCTTATTTAAATTATTAAATAGCTCATAAAATCGTTTTAAGTGTTTGTGCATTGTTTGTGGCATTATATGAGCATTAAACAACTAGTTTTATTGTTGTTTGTTTGTTTTAGTATATATGCCGTGTATGACATATGTTCTTCATAAATTTTTATGTTTAATTCATGTTGGTTCATATTATATGTATTTTAATACTTATGGGCTGTATGACATAATATTAAAAAAATGGCAAAATTGAAAATTATACTAGAGTTGATTTATAGCACAAATCTAACTAGTTTGTGTTTTGGACTTTTAAGAGAACTTATTCAATAAGGGAATTTAGTCCATTGGGCTTCGGCCTAGACCCATCATGGGGTCTTCTCTTAAAAGTTCAAGTATACAATTTTCATTAATAGGTTTGGCTAAATTAATTAAAATTGAACTTTGTTTTATCCGTGAATGTTATGTATATTTATTTGCTCGTTTTGTGTGATGAATGGATATGCATTGTGCATTCATGGGCCCTGGATTTTTATAATTAAATATGGCCTGCGAGCCATTATGCATTATTGTAAAAGTTTCATTTATTTCTTAGTATAGAATTTATTTGAAGACTTTGTAAATCAAGACGAAGCCCACCGGAGTAGAGAAGCCCAACTCGAAGATTCTTATGTAATAGTATAGAATCTTAGTTGTATGTTTTTGGGTCCATGTTTGTCACGTTTTACTTTATGCAATTATATATATATATGCATGCTATGAATGGATGACAAAGCGCATGCCATATAAGTCGTAATAAAATGAATCCCTAAAATAGTAAGTCACAAAGTTGCCTTTCTAATTCGAAACATGTCAAAGCATCAATCATCGGTCACGTAGACTAGGAGTCCTAGATGCGCCCGATTATCTTTGTGAGGCATAGGTTGTGAATGTAGGTTGGACTTAACATGGAAAGGGATGTCCAAACCTAGGCAACTAATAAATGGGTTTATGCTATAACATCTTAAGATATTAGCTCATCTGATCCAAGAGTCATATACGAGATACGATTGGAGTTTTCCTACCTAAGTAACTTAACTTGTTAGGTGTACAAGCTCAGCTTGACTAATAATTTGTTGTGAAAAGTGGATCTTGGGCCACATTAAAATCACTAACGTGAATTATTTAAAGGAATATTAATTTGGTTTGTGGGATTATAATAAGACGTCATTTAATCTTGCTAAATTTTATAGATTGAAATATGGCATCTTCAAACAACAACTTTTCATTGCGATCGGTCCTAGAAAAGGACAAACTAAATGGCATGAATTTCATAGACTGGTCTCGAAACTTGAGAATAGTTCTCAAGCAAGAGAAGAAGTCATATGTGTTGGATGCACCCTTGCCCGAAGAACCTGCTAGGAATGCCTCTGCAGTTCAAAAGAAAACTCGTGAGACTAAGAAGAGCGACTCCAATGATGTGACCTGTCTGATGCTGGCCACTATGGTGCCTGATTTGCAAAAGCAATTCATGAACCAAGAGGTTTATGCGATCATGGTGCACCTCAAAGAGATGTTCCAAAAGCAAGCTTGTCACGAGAGGTTCGTGATAACAAAGGCCTTGATTTCTTATAAGATGGCTGCAGGTACTCCCATTAGTACTTATGTACTTAAGATGAAAGGGTATCTTGATACTCTTGAGAAACTTGAGGTACAAGTGCCAAAAGAATTGGCCACTGACTTGATCTTAGGTTCATTGACTGATGATTATGATCCATTTTTCATGAATTATAACATGCATGCAATGAACAAGACAGTCACCGAGCTTCATGGGATGCTTAAGAATGTTGAAGAGAACATTCGAAAGACTAATTCTGTACTTATGGTTGAAGGGGGCATTAAGAAGGGACCTGCTAAGGGAAAGGGGAAGGGAAAGGAAAAACCCAAGTATAACCTGGCTCGGCCTAAGTCTAGTGGGAGTGCACCTCAGGCCCAACCCAAGCCCAAGGCATACAAGCTCAAGGAGAGCGAGAGCACATGCTTCCATTACAACAAGTTAGGGCATTGGAGGAAGAATTGTACTCTCTTCAAGGAAAAACAAAAGAAGAATGGAGCCAAGACATTCAGTTCTGGTATTTTTGTTGTTGAAATTAACCTTTCTATTTCTACCACTTGGGTATTGGATACGGGTTGTGGTTCTCACATTTGTTCAAATGTGCAGGGATTAAGAAATAGGCGGTTACTTGGGAAGAATGAAGTGGGCCTCCGTGTGGGGAATGGAGAACGAGTTACAGCCATCGAGATAGGCAACTATCAACTCACTTTACCTTCTAGACTTTGTTTAGATTTGAAAAATTGTTATTATGTGCCTGCTATGAGCAAAAATATTATTTCATTTTCTTGTTTGGATATGGATGGATTTGATTTTTTTATTGATAATGGCAATATTCATATTCATCGCCAAGGCATTTCATATGGCAATGCCATGTTACAAAATAGCCTTTATATCCTTGATCTACAAAACAAAGAGTCCATATACAACATTAATACAAAGAAGGTTAAATCAAATGAATTGAACCATACTTACTTCTGGCATTGTCGTTTAGGACATGCAAATGAAAAATGCATTTCAAGACTCCATAAATCTGGAGTGATTAGATCATTCAATTTGGAATCTTATGACACATACGAGCCATGTTTGCATGGAAAGATGACAAAGAGTCCTTTTAACAAGAAAAGTGAGAGGACTAGTGACTTATTGGGACTAATACACACCGATGCATGTGGACCATTAAGTACACAAGCTAGAGGTGGTTTTAGCTACTTTGTAACGTTCACAGATGACTTCAGTAGATATGGATACGTCTATCTAATGAAGCATAAATCTGAAACTTTTGAGAAATTTAAAGAGTTTAAGAACGAAGTAAAAAACCAACTTGGCAAAAGTATAAAAGCCATTTGATCAGATAGAGGTGGTGAATACTTAAGCCAAGAGTTTGATGGTCATCTGAAGGAGTGTGGAATTATTTCACAGTTCACTCCTCCTGGAACACCACAATGGAATGGTGTATTCGAAAGGAGAAATCGAACTCTATTGGACATGGTTCGATCGATGATGAGTCAAGCTAATCTTTCTGTCTCTTTTTGGGGTTATGCATTAGAAACTGCTGCGTTTCTACTGAACCGTACTCTAACTAAAGCAGTTGAGAAGAAACCATACAAGGTGTGGACTAGGAAAGAACCCAATATGTCATTTCTCAAGATTTGGGACTGTGAAGCACATGTTAAGAAATTAACATCTGACAAACTATAGTCCAAATCTACTGCCTGCTTATTTGTGGGTTATCCCAAAGAAACAAAAGGATACTACTTTTACTCACAAGCCGAGAATAAATTGTTTGTTGCTCGCAAGGCTATTTTCTTGGAAAAGAAATTTCTTCTCAAGAAAGACAGTAGGAGTAAAGTAGAACTTGAAGAAATTCAAGTGCCACAAACTCTTGTAGAGGATGAATTGGAAATGGGATCAAGTTCACAACCAGTTGTGGAACAAGAACCTAGAAGGTTAGGTAGGGTACATCGAGAGATTGAGAGATACGGATTTCTAATCATCGATAGTGACACTATTAAGTTAGTGGATCGTGAGGATCCATCTACCTACCGAGAAGCTATTAAGAGCCCTGACTTGGAAAATTGGCTTGAAGCAATGAAATCTGAGATGTAATCAATGTACGATAACCGGATTTGGACCTTCGTTAATTCACTGAAAGGTGCTAAGGTAATTAAATGCAAGTGGCTATTTAAACTCAAAGTTGATGAGACCTACAAAGGTAGACTAGTAGCAAAAGCTTTTCGGCAAACTCATGGTGTAGACTATGATGAGACCTTTTCGCCTGTAGACATGCTCAAGTCCATTAGGATCTTGCTTGCCATAGCTGCATATCATGACTATGAGATATGGCAAATGGATGTCAAAACTGCTTTCCTCAATGAAAATCTACTTGAGGATGTGTATATGATACAACCTAAGGGTTTTGTCAATCCCAAGCATCCTAAAAAGGTTTGCAAGCTTTAAAAATTCATTTATGGATTAAAGAAAGCATCCCGAAGTTGGAATCTCCATTTTGATGAAGCTGTCAAAGAATTTGACTTCATTAAAAATTAAGATGAGCCTTATGTGTACAAGAAGGTTAATGGGAGCATAATAGTGTTTCTGGTCCTATATGTGGACGATATCCTTCTCATTAGGAATGACATTCCAACATTGCAAAAGGTTAAGCAATGGTTGGGGAAGTATTTTTCAATGAAAGACTTAAGTGAAGCCGAGAAAATACTTGGTATTCGGATCTATAGAGATAGATCGAATCGGCTTTTGGGACTAAGTCAAGAAAAGTACATAGACAAAGTACTAAAGTGTTTTAGTATGGGAGACTCAAAGAAAGGAACATACCTTTGGCTTTGGGAGTTCCTTTGACTAAAGAATAATGTCCTAAAACCAAAGAGGAGATGGACAACATGAGTAGAATCCCATATGCATCTGCTATTGGATCTATCATGTACGCTATGTTATGTACTAGGTTGGATGTTGCTCATGCACTGAGTATAACCAGTAGGTTTAAGCAAGATCCTGGTGAGAAGCACTGGTCTGCTGTAAAGGGGATTCTTAAGTACCTGCGAAGGACTAAGGATCACCTCTTGGTGTATGGTGGTCAAGAAGAGCTCGTCATACAAGGTTATGCCGATGCTGCTTTTCAGACCAACACTCAGGATTCAACATCGCAAGTTGGTTTTGTTTTTGTTTTGAACGGTGGTACTGTCAGTTGGAGAAGCGCGAAGCAAGAGACCGTTGCCGACTCAACTACAGAATTTGAGTATATTGCAGCAAGTGAAGCTGTAAAAGAAGCTGTTTTGATTAGAAATTTTATTTCTGGATTAGGAGTGGTCCCAAGCATCCTAGATCCATTAGAAATTTTCTGTGACAATAACGGGGCCATCGCACAAGTCAAGAAGCCCCGGTCACACCAAAAATCCAAACACATATTCAGGAGGTACCACTTGATCAGAGAGATCATTGATCGTGGGGACGTCAAGATTAGCAAGATAGTAAGTGAAAACAATGTAGTAGATCTTTTGATGAAATAGTTGTGTCCAAATCTACACGAAGCTCATTTGAGAGCATTCGATATTAGGGCTATGCCCAATTGGAACTAGTGCTAGTGGGAGATTGTTAGTGTAAGCCCTAGCCCCAATGTATTGTTATAAAACACTTAAGTTAATAAATGAGGCATTTGTTTTATCTATTGTATTCCTGTGTATATCAATTGATAGAACTATCCAAGAATGTTGTTTCAGTTTAAGTTATCATGTGTGAGGCACATGGTTGTAAGACCTTGAAACAATTAAGACTTCATTCTAAATATCCCTAGTCAGTCGTTGTTATGGGAATAACAAATAAATTAAGACAAGTATACTCTCTTTGATAAGATGAGTTATGTCTTATGGATCACAAGGACAAGAGTGTCAATCAAAAATCATAGATACATGTTTAGAATATGGTATCTGGATTAAATCCGCTAATGAAAACATTACATGGTATAAGTCATAAGTGTTTCTTATGTGCAAGTTTTGCATCGAAGTTCTTAGACCTAAAATCTCTATGAAACATGAATTACTGTGTACTTTGACATACACCTAACGTACTCGTAATAGGGTAACAAGTATGGGTATGCTTGGATATGCACTAATTCATATTAGAGAGCATGAGAGAAGTGAAGGGATTACCCCTCTCAATAAGAGAGAAAATATCATTGGCCACTTGATCAGTGAACTGAGAAGTGTATGGCCATACCAAGATGAAATAATGAGTAATCATTATTTATCTGAGAGTTCAGTGTCACAGAAATATCAAGAAAGGAATTAGTATTTATAAAGATGACTAGATCCATGCCTTATATTAATTTTGATATTTATAGGTAAGAGACTATGCAAAATTGCATTAGGTCACTAAATGTCATTTGCATTTTCATTTAATTTGGAATGCTATAATATCTTGCTAGAGAATATATATAGCCTTTGAATTAATTTATTAATTCATTGCCAATATTAAATGGACCTCTAGGATCGCACACAAAGCATTGAGCTTAAAATATTTAAATAGTGTATTGGGCATTAATTTGGGCTTTTATTTAAAATCAAATTAATGTGGATAATGGGTATTAAAATTGCTAAATGGACTTTGGCCCATGAAGAGTGAAAAACACGGCAAAAGGAATGGTAAATTGATTATTTATTTATCTTTAGATATTTGATTATTTGTCTTTAGATAATTAAGTTAATTAAATTTAAATTCCTATATGTATTTGAATCAAGATATACCACTTAATTAGGAAGTGATGGAGGCTGAAACTGTAACGCCCCACAACACAAAAAAAAAAGAAAGAAGAGAGGAAGAAACGAGAGAGCGTCGGGGAGAGAGGAAGCGCGAGGAAGAGGCGCCGGACCGCTGCCGGAGGCGCTGTGCCTCGCCGCCGGTGGCCGCCTCGTCGCTGCCGCTCTCCGGTCGCCTCTCTCTCCACCGTTAACGCCTTGATCCATCGGTTTTTGGGTTTCTGTTTCTCTCTCCTGGCCGAAGACTCTTTCTCTTTTACCGGCGAGTCCCGACGCCGGATGAGGGAGCCGATCACACCGGCGGACTCACAAGGGGGAGGCGGTCCTTTTGGTGGTCACCGATCGTCCTAACTCGCCGGCGTTGAGGAGATCGGAAATGGGTTTGCCGCCACCTTCCGGCGCGATTTTCGGTGAATTGAGAAGGCGGTTTGGCGCGTGACCACCACTGGCAAACTTGGGGTGGCTCGATCTACCTGTGGTGAGCTTCGGTGTATTTTCCGGCGAGTCTCCGACGGAGCTCCGGCGAGCCAATGATGACAAAATGCAGAAAAATGCGGAAATCGACTTTAACGGGTATGTGAATACAAACTACACTTAATTTCATTTAATTTTGAATTTTATGGTGAATTTTATATTATATAAGTATATGAATTTAGGAATTAATGGGAAACAATTTGAGTTAATATTAGAAAATAATGAAATAGCATGAAATGGATGAGAATAGAAGAAGAAATTAAGTAATTAGTTTGGGAAGCTAAGTGATGCCTAATGATGCACATGAAAGTATTAAATGAAATATGGTGATTTATTATAAATTAAGTGCAAATATAACATCCTAGTTGTAAAAGATATGTGATATGATGGAATTAAGTTAAAGATAATATATGAGTATGAAATTATAAATACAACATAATGGTATGTGTGAAGGTAACAAAAAGACATTAAAATAAATTAAGTGTTAATTGATATATATATATGTATACTAACATACATTGATGTTAGAAACATAAATAGCATCAAACAAAGTATGAAGAGATTCATGAGCGTTAAAAATTAATATGTTAGTTGAATTGTATATAGTGATATATGAAGTGAATAATTGATATAAAATAGTACTTTGCGTATAAAAAAAATGTTATATTAATTTAGAGAAGTATAATTAGAATAATTCAAGTTAACTAACTTATTTACATAAGTGCACTAAAAATATATATACATATTTAGTAATGTAACATGGTGTGACTATATATATAAGTAAGCAAAAGAGTGAAATAAATTAATAATGTGATGAAGTGACGTAAGATGAATAGTTAATAAATTGAGTTGAAAAAATAGTAGAGTAGAGCACTACGGTGCCTACAATAGTAAATGAAGTTATTAAAGATAAGGAAAACGACCGGTATCCTGGATATATATATATAATGCTAATACATGTAGATACTATTTAATGGTAATATTATGTTTGCCCTTAGTAAAATTAAATAGGAATTGGGGTAATCGGATAAGGTTGGCATGCCAATTAGGGAAAATTGTAATGCGGCGCCTTGATGTGTAACATCGGATTGGATGGCTCCGAGAGCTGAATTCGGTGTATGTCATTTAATTGGGTTGTGGATTGGATGGCTCCGAGAGCTGAATCCACAACTGCATTTTTATATAAATACATGTGTGTGTGTATGAAATTGTATTGAATTGTGGATTGGATGGCTCCGAGAGCTGAATCCACAACTGCATTTATATATAAATACATGTGTGTGTGTATGAAATTATATTGAATTGTGGATTGGATGGCTCCGAGAGCTGAATCCACAACTGTATGTGTATATATATATATATATATAATTGCGTATATTGACTGAGAAAAATGGTTAAAGGGGATTGGATGGTTCTGAGAACTGAATCCCCCGATTATATCCCGTTTATCTAGCTCGTTGCAATTCCACTGGATTTTTCTAGGGGCAAAATGGTAATCTTGTATGAAATCGAGATGAAAGAATAATTATGATAATTTGGATGCCATAAATATAAATAATAAATAATATGAAAAATAAGATCAATGGGATAAGTAACAGTAAAATTGTAATTACGTGATAAAATAAAAGTAAATTGGTTAGTTGGACCAAAAAGAGCAAAATACGAAACTTAACTTGGCTAAATAAGACAGAAAGGGGCAAGAATATAATTAATCAAAAATTAAAGGGTTAACTTGTAAATCTACCATCTTTGGAAAATTAAAAGAATCAAAATATGATTTGTACATTGGAAATTCAATAAAAGTCAAATAAAGCCAAATGAGTTAAAATATAAGTTAATTAGAGAAAATAGTAAATTGGAATATTAATATAGCACTTAGAGGAATCAAATTTAATAGACAAGTTACGAAGGATAAAATCGTCAATATTAAAAATGTTAAGAATCAAAATGTAGTTCGTCACCATAAGTGAAATTTGGGATCTAAAGTAAATTATGAATATATTAAGATTAAATTATAGATTTATGTAATAGAAAGAGATTACAAGAATTTGATTTGAAGTTTTCTATTTAGTGAGGAAAGAAATGTAATCAAACAAGAAAAATATATAATAAAGATAAAGACAAGTAAAGAAGGTCAAATGACTTAATCGAAAATAAATAGCATTGTTGACCTGATTATTAAAGTGTAATTAATATCAAAAGAGAGAATTTGAATGGATTTTTATAACTAATGAATGAAATCATAATAAGTTCATGGCGAGAAATATTCAAGAAGAAACGAATGATGGACTAGTAGTTTGAGAAAATAATTAACGAAATATTGATCTAGCTAGACAGAAAATTGTAAATTTTAATTCAAACAAAAGCAAGAACTTAGTTGAAAGTATAAGAGAAATGAGAAAATATAGGAAAATGAAGTACGACAAAATACTAAATAGCGATAGAGAAAAGAAGGTTAGTAACAGAATAGAAATGGAACGTTACAACGAATGAATTTTGACTATTAAAAAAAATTTACTGTATAAATTATAGTGAATCCATAAAGTAACAAAAGAAGGACAATTTAAATAAAAAGATAGGCAAGGACGAATAATTAATAATAGGAATTGCAGGGATAAGGTTAAGCAAAGAAATAGACTTGCTTAAGTTAATAGAGATTATAAAATTGAAAAATAAAATTTAATCGAATGAAATTTTGAGTAGTTGTATCCACCACTAAGCGACAATGTTGCTTAGCGTGCGGTTGTTGACTGCGCGCAGGAAAAGAAGATTTCGGGATGTGAAGAAAGAATTGTCGCATGGCATCTATACATAAAGAGAATGGGATCGCATAAACTGAGGTAAATAAATTTGGACTCATAGATATATGTGTATATCTGTTTAGTATCACTATTTATGAGATATGAATATATGGATAAAAGTAGGGTGTTACAGAAACTACTTCCTAAATGCTAGTGAATTTTGGCACACACAAAACCTTAAGCTAAGTGATATATATAGATAAGAAGTAACTTTGGCAATTAGGTTTTTTCTGTAACGCCCCAAAAATAAATTTGGATTGATTATGTTTTCGGGTTTAATTTAATAATTGTTAATTAAAATATGTTATGAAAATTAATATAAAATAATAATAATGTTAAAAAGGTAAGATTTAAAAGAAATTGTGTGGTTGGTATTTAAAGAGGAAAAAGGAAAGAAATTGGGGGAAAAAAGAATAAAAGAAGAATTGTGTGTGTGGTTAAAAGAAATAAGAAGAAGAAATAAAAAAAAGATGAAGAGGAGAGGAGATCGGGAAGAGAGGGAGAGGGCGGAGGAGAGGCGCTGCCGCCGATTAGCGGCGCTCTCGCCGGCGATTGGCGCGGCTGCCACTACCTCTGCCATCGGCTACCGCCCCTCGCCGTTTCTTCCTTGACAGCGCCGTCGTTACCTCCCCTGATCTGGTTCTTTCTCCTCCTTGACTGGATCGGTTTTCTCTTCTTTCCGGCGACTAGGGGTAACGGGTGGTGACACGGAGACCACCGGAAATCTCCTTGTGTTGAGGCGGAGCTTTTGGTGGCCACCGATCGTCCCCACTCGCCGGTGAAATGTAAATCGGAGCTTGTGGCAGCCGGCGGTTCCAAGCAATTTTTCGACCAAACCACGATGCTTCGAGGCGCGTGAAGACCACCGGGAAGCTACCGGCAATTCTGGCTTCAGGCGGGAGGCTTCGGCAGGTCTCCGGTGAGGCGCCGGCTAGGCTCCGGTGAGGCAGAATGGAGAGGGCGTTCTGGTCTTCGACTTTACGGTATGGGATACTGAAATTACTCCCTCAATTTAGTTAAATAAATCTTAAATTTTAATGAGACATTTATTGTATGTTTAGTATAAATGTTTGCTTCTGTGTGTGTAAATTGATAGAATTCAGGAGTTTAAGTTAATTGAATGGTTATTATGAAATTGTTATGGGATGATTTCAAGGCTTACGAATTGTTAGCATAAGGAAAAGAAATGTTAAGGAACGAATAACTCAATTGAAGAAGTTGTTCATTGTCTAATTGAGTCATTGATTTAGTTTTGTTATTGGATATGATTGAACTTAGGGTAAAAAGGGGTCGATATTAATAAATATTAATGGCATGTAAGAGTTATTGATAGATTTTTGAAACTCTTATTTGATAGTGAATTTAAGATGTAATTTTATTAGGATTTCAAGTAAAATTTATGATATGGGTATAAATAATTATAGTATTGCATGTTTTAAACCTATCCAAAGGGGGCATGAAATTGGAAAATGGTATATATATATATATATATATATATATATATATATATATATATATATATATATATATATATATATATATATGCATGTATGATTATGACGTATGCCTAGATGTTCAATTAGCTTATACCTAATATTGAGAAATGATATTATGAGATATAGTATGATGACAATTGCATTGACTTGATAAATGTATTAATTGAGTACGAATGGAAGATGATATAAGCAAGTATAAAGGGGCATGGAAAATAGCTTTGATGTATCAGAAAGGTACGCTCTCATGCAATGGTGGTATGCTTGATGTGATATCACATACACGAGTAAGTTATACGTGTTTAATAAGTTATTCATGTGTATTTTGGACAAATATCATATTATAGTGCTTGAGTAAGTATGACTTTATGATATATACTCAACCTGTTTTTAAATCATAATGCATGTTTTTGGAATAACTTATTATTAAGAAAGAAAGGTATATAGAATATAAGATAACCTCATTTTATACAATAATGGGCATAATTAATAAATGAAGTTCGATTTTGGTTATTATGAAATGAGGTACACTGATGTTTTCATATGTGTAATAGCATGGTTATGCACTTGTGGTGCCATCGATTATTGTACTAATGTATATAACTACAGTGACGTGTTCATTCGTGGAAATCTTGCTGAAGAATCGTATGCAATACTATACCAGATTGTATTTCTTTCTATGTAATTATTTATAAGAGACTATATAAGTATTATATGATTTGCGGATGTATGTATTGTGCACTAGAGAAGGTACATCCTTTATATGATATTTAGGCTCTTTTAGGTTTTATCTCTCTATAAATTATCTTGCATAACTATGCGATTATTTGATGCAAGTATAACATGCTTAAAGGTTATGTTGGGTGATTGGCATAATTAAAGTTCGTAAAGGTATAAATCTAAATCAAAAAGAATGTGAGAGGCATGGTTAAATGACAGATTCCTCCATGTTTGCAATATGTAAAGCTTTTATTTCTATAAAGTAGTAATTTGAATGCATTTTGTGCTTGATTCGATATTTTAACCTTGTATTGGCAAGATTTAGAATTGGTTAAATGCTTATGGAGATTTGATGTTATTATGTGTATACATATACATCGATATTGGTTGTCAGGCCATGTTATGCCTAAATGATATTTAAATCTTTTGGAAAGGAAGTTATGTATCTGTTAGCCTGCAGTCATAGTTCAGTCGTGGATTGAATAGGCGCCTACAGGGATATTGTAGCTGCTTCTGTTGACCCTGTTTGGGTCTTAGTCCTTCGTGAACTTTTGATTGTCCTGATTGGACCATTGTTTGATCCCATGGGGATCCTCTGTTTGATATCTTCGGATATCCTCTGTTTGATATCTTCGGATATCCTCTGTTTGATATCTTCGGATATCCTCTGATCCCGTTATCCACTTTTAGAACTTAGGCAGGCTAATTTCAATATAGTATAAGAAATCTAAACTACCAGTGCATATCTTGTATCTCATTTGTATTTGGAATTTGCAATGGTATGCATATGAAATTTCGAGTAGGTTTTAACTCTGTGAAGATGTTTCTTAGCATTTTATCTTTTTGATAAATAGAGGCCATGTGATAAATTAACCTTTATTTAGTATTTCAAGTCATTTCTTACTTGCTTTCTTATATTTTTCTTGAATATGGTGCATCTATGGATGGTGGTTTAATTACTACATTTATATATGTATATGGACACTGATGTGTTTTTGGAAGATTAGTTATAACTGGATTTATAAGATATACACTACGAGTTGTGCATGGCAATGCTTTTAGGTATGATTATATGTTTTGCTTGACTTTGAGAAATTGATATGTGATAATTCACTTATATGTGTGATTGAACGATTTAATATTGATTTATAAGGAAATAAAAGTGAAACTAACATGTGCATTGGTAATAGCTATGTGGATAATGAAGAAATGGTTTTTAAACAAGGTAACTGGTAAGGTTGTAAGAATTATCCAAAATTTGCATACTATCAGCACAATATATATATATATATATATATATATATATATATATATATATATATATATATATATATATAAAAGAATATCATTTATTACAATTGCTATACGTATTTGTGGTATATCTTAGTGCTTAGGCAGTAATTGTTGATCCTTATAGAAAATTTCTTCTATAAAATATTTGTTCCCTACTAAGCTTTATAGCTTAGCACGGGTTTTGTTATCCGTGTAGGTTTATGGCTGAACCATCAGAAGAAAGGATTTAGTGTGGGCAGATCTCCATCAGGGTTTACAGTTGTAGCGAGATGATTTTAATGTATATTGTTCCTTACTTTGGAATGTTATAGTGAATTAAAAGTGTAATTTGTAATATTGACTTATCTGAGGAATGTGATTAATAATGAGAATGGATGTATGAGATGCATGATGAAATTATTTTGTTTTGCTGTGTCCCTGATGGGCTGAGGATATTGCCTGATTTTTTTTTCAGGTGGATTAGATAAGTTTTTAGACGTTATATTGCCGGATTTTTATTTGGTAATAAGTCATTTGGACAATTATAGTTTATTGGCTAACTTAAGTTATAAGTCATTTATTACAAGCCTGGGACGAAGGGATAGTTAAGATTCAAAGAAAAATCTTGCTGATTTTGGAATTGTCACTTAGTGCATTGCTCCTCAAAGGGTCAATGACCAGTATCTCACAAATGGTTCTTGGAAAAAAAATAAAATTTTTTCGTCTTATCACTTGTTTCAGTTAAACTGTTCAGTAAGGGTGTTACATTTTCTCTCTCTAAGCCGCCATTCTCAAGGGAAAAAGACTCTTCCTTCTTCTCTTGGATTTTGGACAACCATTGGTGAACCTTAGGAAGAACAAGATCAGGTCTTGTGTCTTTAGTGAGCATAGAGAGGAGTAGCGTAAAGGCAACTCTTTGGCATTGGTGATCAAGATCTAAGGCATATAAGTCCAACTTATTTGCTGGTCATCTTCAAAATCAAGTTTTGAAGTGCATCTAAACTTGTAAGTTTTCAAAAACCCTAAAATTACATGTTTCGAATTTTTGTTGTATATTGCATGGCATGTATGATCCAAAATTTTAATTTTTCCGTTGCGTGATCATCATGTATATGCCATTTGATATCCCTTCACTTCAATTCCCTTTTGTATGCTATGGAAATGAAAGGAGGCTCTCCCAATGGAACTGGGGTCTGTAAGTCTTTCCTTGATTGGTTTAATTCTTCTTATCTTTTGTACATTGGCTACCAAAGCCCGGACTTTACGAGGAAAAGGGGCACTCTATAGGAACGGCTTGATAGAGGTTTATGCAATAGAGCTTGAAGACTTTCCTATCCTAAGGGATGTATTAAGCATTTAGTAAGGATCTCTTCTAACCACCACCCTCTTCTCTTGAGATTCTACAGTTTTGTTCCTAATATTACACCTAGACCTTTTAGGTTTTTGCAAGCATGGCTCACTCACCCCGATTTTCAACCTTTTGTGGAGCGATATTAAGCTGTTTATAATAACTTGATGAAGTCAATAAAATCCTTCACTAAGCAGTTGTAGAATTGGAACCAATCCACCTTTGGGAATATTTTCAAACAAAAGCAAACTCTCTTTGCTCGACTTAATGGGATCCAACAAACTCTTGAACACAAACCCTTTTCTCATCTTGAGAATCTGAAGATCCATTTGAAGAAAGAGTTAGAGTTTATTCTTCTTCAAAAAGAGTTATTGTGGTTTTAAAAATCTCGTAGTAACCAAATCATGTGGGGGGATAAAAATACAACCTTCTTTCACCAACGTACTTTAAGATGACGAAAGAGAAATATAACATAATTTTTACAAGATGCTAATGGAAATTGGCAAAGTGACCCCAATACCCTCTATTTAAGGCAGTGGAATTCTTTTCCAACCTTTATTCGGAGGATAATCCCTCTCACCCTCTCTATCACCTTAGAGATCGCTTTCCTTCTCTAATTGATGTCATAAACAATCTAGCCAAGGACTTCTCTAATTTAAGGCTCTTGGTAAGAAACTTGATGAACATAATAAAATTGATAAGCTTGTTAGAGGTCTTACATCTAGATGGAAAGCAAAAGCATCAATTTTGTTAGATAAAGATCTTAGCACTTTAAATTTTGATAATATTTGCGAATCTCTTATTTCTCATGAGCTTTACATCAAGTCTCAAGATGCAAAAAAAAGAAAAAGAAAGAAAAATAAAAGCTACTGCTCTTAAACTAGAATTTGGAAGTGATTATTATACATGTGATGATGAGATGACCTTGATTACAAAGAAGTTCAAAAAATTGTACAAAAATGGAAAACAATCGTACATAAAGCAGCATCAGAAATTCTCCCACCATAAAGCAAAAAATTCATCGAATTCTGGTGGAGATGTGATTTGCTATGAATGCAACAAACCTGGTCACATCAAACCTAATTGCCCCAATCTAAAAAGAAAGAAGAAAAAGTTTAGAAAGATAGCTATGAAAGCTGCATGGAGCGATAGTGAAGATTCAAGCACAAGTGAACCAGAATATGCAAATTCTGATGATGTGGTCTGATGGTAATTTCTGATCGTGAAGACCAAAATTCTAATTCAGATGCTGATGACAGAAGTTCACCTGAAAATGATTCAGAAAATTCTGAGGTAAGTGATTCTGATTCGAATTCTGATTCAAATGAAAATGGCAATGAATATGAAAAAAATGCTTGAATGCTTTAAAGATTTGCATCATAAATATCTTATGCTTAAAAAGACTTATATTGAGGTAAAGAAAAATTATAATGAATTGCTTATGGAACACGAAAATTCAAAGGAGACAGAATTAAAAACAAAAAATGATTATTCGATTTTGAAAGGTAAATTTATTGTTTTGCAAGAAAAATACAATGAAAAAGGAAAACAGATCTGTATATGTAATGAGAATTCTATTAAAAATATAAATGCAAAATTTGTCTATAATTCTCATGTGAGTACATCAAAAAATTATAACAGAAAATACACCCAGAAAATGTATAAGAAATACTCATATGATGATAAAATGGTAATTAGCACTTCTGCTACATGCTTTTATCGCTGTAGAAAATGACATATTTCAAAATTTTGTTACTATAAGAAAAATGCTAATTCTACCAAATTTAAATGGGTTGTTAAAAATTCTACAAATCCGTTAACTAACCATGAAGGACCCAAGAAAGGTTGGGTACCTAGAAATACTTGATTTTTTTTTGCAGATTTGCCTAAAGAGAGCCAAGATAGAAAAATGGTATATGAATAATGGCTACTCTAGGCATATGACTTGGAACAAAGATAAGTTTTCTAAACTGAAAATCTGAAAGTAGTTTTGTCAATTTTTGTGATAATAGAAAAGAGTAGAAGATGTTGAAATAGAAAAATATATTATATAAGGGTAAAGATCTAAATATTTCTACAAGAAAATTGAGACATACAAACTTTCATGCATTAAAAAAGTTGGTCAAAAAAAATATTTGGTGAAGGGAATGTCAAAAATGAAGATTGATAAAGATCATGTATGCAAGGTGTGCCAACTTGAAAAATGAACTCGAAATTCAATAAAAAAAAATTGACAGAAAACGTAACAAAAAATTCAGGCAGAACAACAAGTTGTGAATCAATAAAATTGCCAAAAAATTAAAGATTTCATAAGTATCTGGTATCAAAAAATAAAAAATAAAGAAAAATGATGATAGGAAGAGCCATACGTGAGTCTTGTGAGATGTTTAAAAGAAAATTGGATGAGCAAGAAAAATTGAAATGATGGCTCAAGGCTACAATGAAGAAGAAGAAGAAGAAAGACAAACCTTATCAGTAAAGAAGAATACTTGAAATGGGTATATCTAAGCATTAATTTTATCTCTAAAAAGGTGCATCTTCTTTAAATCTTTAAGAACAAATTTTAATTTTTTTTAGATGTGATTTTTCATCTTTGGTCTGCTAGAATTTATCTTTGAAGGGATGTTTGCATGTTGAAGAAAAAATCAAGATTTATGAAAATTGTCTTTGTTATCCCTAAGTAGTATGTGTGTTGTTTTAAAATTATATAGTGACTGCCTTGATATTTCTCTTATTTTTGGTTTATGTGTTTGGGTAATTGCAAAATTACAAGTTCCTAAGTGATATGATAGTATGAACATGCATAATTTTTCAATGGTCAAACTACTTCATTGATTATTTTAATTTTGAATTTAAAATTCAAAAGGTTGCTTTTTACCACCTAAAAATCGTGTGCTACCTTTTACAAATATCAAGTCAAAGACTTTTCAACAAACTAATTGTTTAATGAAAAATTCACAAAAGAAAAATTCACTATTTTATGCCAAAACGTGATTCACTTTACAAATATGATTTTTGTCTTTGAAATTGTGTTTTTTACCTTTTAAATAGCTTAAAGAAGACTATTCTCTTTACCTTTTTTTTTAAAAAAAATATATATAAACAAATAAATAAAAATAAATAAATTTGCTTTCACGTAAAAAAAATTGCTTTTCACGTTAAAAAAAAGTAATTTTAAGTTTGTTTTTTCATGTAAAACAAAAAAAAAATATTTTGCTTTCCACGTTAAAAAAAAGGGACTTGAATTTTTTTGTCTTCCTTTTATTTTGAAAAAGCTTTATAAGCTTTTTGTCTTTTGTCGTTTGTGTTATTATAATTTAAAAAGAAAAACAAAAGCCACATTTTTACAAAACATGGGAACGTATAAATTTGGTTAAAAGAAAATAAGCAAAAGTGGTTTGTTGTCTTTAAAAAATGTGTTACTTTTAAAAAGTTAACTTTTTAACTTTGAAAATTGTGATATACTATTTTGGAAAAACGTGAGCTAAACTTGCCATATTAAAGTGGTTAAAGTGCAAACCACCTATTTGATTCTTTTAAGTGAAATAGTTTCCCACGTAAGTCATCTATTTGGAATTAAAATAATAATTTCTTGATTTTTGCAAAAGTTAACCCCACTTTCATATGTTTCTAGTTAAAGTGTTTATTAATTCTTTAACAACTTTTCAAAAAGCAAATGATACTTTGATTTTTACGGAACTCATATCACTACAAGAAAATCTCAATTTAGCAACAGAAAATGTCAATTTTTCGTTGCTAATCAAAAATAGCAACGAAAATTTTGGTTGCTAATTTGGCAGCTGCTATTTTTAGCAACGAAAATTTTATTCCGTTGCTAAATTTAGCAACGAAATTCAAATTCCATTGCTAAATTCAACAATGTACGATTCAGTGAATTGGTCAATTTTAGCAACGAAATATAAATTTCCGTTGCTAAAATTAGCAACGAAAATTTAGATTCCGTTGCTATTTTTACCAATGAAAATCATTTTTTCGTTGCTAAATTCAACATTAAATAAAAAAATTAACGACGGTACTGTTCGTCGCTAATCCATCACTAAAAATTATTATAATTTTTTAATATTAAAAACCCATGATTGACAGGAAAGAAAGCTGAAAGACACAAAGTTAAATAGAGCTTCTGGACATACTTGGAAGAAAAAGAAGTCCAAACTATATCCTCTGCTGCACACCTGGTACTTTAAACCAGCACAACAATTACCAATCCATCATCAAACGGTTAAGAATAAAAGACTAAAGATATATATAACCCTTAAGAAACATCTGGTATTTCAAATCAACAACATATATAGCAATAGAGCTTCCTCAATTATATACTCAAAACCTTTGACTCAAGACAAGCTCGATAGTCTCATTGAGGAGAAAATAAGGCAGAAGCAAAGTCTCAGTACGGTACACTACTAGGAAAATTTCTGATCCCCACTATCTAAAGCCATACTTTCAGCCCCCTTCGTGAATATAAGGCTACCAAATTTACCTAGGTATGATGGAAGCACAGATCCCCAAGCTTATGTGGATAAATTTCGCCACTCGATGCTTATTTACACCACCGAGGATACATCCCTCTGCAAAATTTTTCCACAAACACTGACAGAGTCTACCTAGGTCTGGTTCGAAAACTTGCCCGAACACTAAATACATAGCTTCAGACAGTTCACGGAGATGTTTGAAGCAAAGTTCATAGCTGTCATCAGACCAACCAGGGTCTTAGCAGATTTACATTAGGTAGTTTAGGAAAGAGGGGAGCCCTTATGCAGTTTCATGGATAGATTTAACATGATCACGATGGACATCTATAATCTGAATTTGGAAGTCACCATCAACACCTTCAGTCATAACACTCGGTGTCAAGACTTCAGCGACTCTTTAAGCAATAAGCCCTCTTATGATTTCACCGAGCTTATTGATGGAATATGACATGGTATGAATGTGATGATGGCACAGCGGAAAAACAAAAATTTTTATCATACATACCATACAATTCCAAAGCAAGAAACGAAACATGCAATTTTAGGGTTGTAGAACTTACAACTTATGATGCCTTTTGAAAATTGAATTTGGTGATGTCCAGCAACTAAGATGACTTTATCCGCATTAGATCTCGATCACCAATGTCAAGGAATAGCCTTTTACGCCACTCCCTCTATTCTCACACACACAATTGCACTGACGGCTTAAAATCGAGATTGCTAGCTCTCTTTTTCGGTATTGTGTAAAGGCAATGGTTTGAAGCTACAAAATTTGATTTTGTACTTCTCTTAGGTTGCTATTACTACCCAAGATCACAAGAGAATGAGGAACTATCCTTTCTCCTTGTGAAAATTGGCTAAAAGAAATTCTTTTAGAGAGAGAGAGAGTTCACGCAAAACATAGAGTAAATACACTAGGGTTTCACGTTTTTCCCATAAAAAATATATATCTGCTTTCCTTTAAGTGATTAATCTCAAATATACTATCTTAAGATAATTAATATTAGCTAAAGATAATTAATATTTGCCTTTATCACTTAATTAAAATAAGTAATATTTATTGATAAAAACTCTTTTAATTTATCCAAGATAAAAACAAAAGACATTTAATCAAATAATGTCACTTAATTTAGGATAAAAGATATGTTATTTAAATCTAATAAACCACTTAAATAAAACTATACATGTGACGATATTCCTTGTTATTTCTCTAGGAATTTCGGCCACATCAAATTTTATTTAGATGATTTAATTAAATAAATATGTCTTTAGGCTTTAATACTCAATTAATTAAATTAATACATGACATTTAATTAATTAAAATTAAACATTGTGGGCTGAATTTCTCTCTCTCATGGGCCAAGATCCAATAGCAATCTAATAACCCATTACACACATTAATTTGACTTTAATTAAAAGCCTAAATTAATGCCCAATACTTAATTTAAATATTTTAAGCCCAATGCTTTGTGTGCGATCCTATAGGTCCATTTAATGTTGGCAATGAATTAATAAATTAATTCAAAGGCTATATATATTCTCTAACAAGATATTATAGCATTCCAAATTAAATGAAAATGCATATGGCATTTAGTGACCTAATGCAATTTTGCATAGTCCCTTACCCATAAATATCAGAATTAATATAAGGCATGGAACTAGTCATCCTTATATATATTAATTCCTTTCTTGATATTCCAGTAACACTGAACTCTCAGATAAATAATGATTACTCATTATTTCATCTCGGTATGGCCATACACTTCTCAGTTCACTGATCAAGTGGCCGATGATATTTTCTCTCTTAATGAGAGGGGTAATCCCTTCACTTCTCTCATGCTCTCTAACATGAATCAATGCATACCCAATCATACCCGTACTTGTCACTCTGTTACGAGTACATTAGGTGTATGTCAAAGTACACAGTAATTCATAAAGAGTTTCATAGAGATTTCAGGTCTAAGAACTCCGATACAAAACTTGCATATGAGAAACACTTATGACTTGTACCATGTAGTGTTCTCATGAGCGGATCATATCCAGATACCATGTTCTTTAACATGTATCTATGATCTCTGATTGACACTCTTGTCCTAATGATCCGTAAGACAGAACTCATAATATCAGAGAGAGCATACTAGTCTTAATTCATTGTTATTCCCATAACAATGACTGACTAGGGATGTTTAGAATGAAGTCTCATTTGTTTTAAGGTCTTACAACCATGTACCTCACACATGATAACTTAAACCGAAACGACATTCTTGGATAGTTTTATCAATCGACATGCATAGGAATACAATAGATAAAACAATTGCCTCATTTTATTAATTGAAGTATTTTATTACAACGCATTGGGGCTAGGGCTTACACTAACAATCTCCCACTAGCACTAGTCACAATTGGGCATAGCCTTAAGACCGAACGCTCTCAAATAAGCTTCGTGCAAATTTGGACGTAACTGTTTCATCAAAGGATCTGTTACATTGTCTTCACTTGCTATCTTGCTAACCTTGACGTCCCCACGATCAATGATTTCACTGATCAGGTGGTACCTCCTGAGTATGTGTTTGGATTTCTGGTGTGACCGGGGCTCCTTTGCCTGTGCGATGGCCCCGTTGTTGTCACAGAAAATTTTTAATGGATCTAGGATGCTTGGGACCACTCCTAATCTAGAAATGAAATTTTTAATCCAAACAGCCTCTTTTGCAGCCTCACTTGCTGCAATATACTCAGATTTTGTAGTTGAGTCGGCAACGATTTCTTGCTTCGAGCTTCTCCAGCTGACAGCACCACCGTTCAAAACAAAAACAAACCCAGATTGCGATCTAGAATCATGAGTGTTGGTCTGAAAAGCAGCATCGGTATAACCTTATATGACAAGCTCTTCTTGACCACCATACACTAAGAAGTGATCCTTAGTCCTTCGCAGGTACTTCAGAATCCCTTTTACAGCAGACCAGTGCTTCTCACCAGGGTCTTGCTGAAACCTACTGGTTATACTCAGTGCATGAGCAACACCCAATCTAGTATATAACACAGCGTACATGATAGATCCAATAGCAGATGCATATGGGATTCTACTCATGTTGTCCCTTTCTTCTTTGGTTTTAGGGCACTGTTCTTTAGTCAAAGGAACTCCCAAAGCCAAAGGTATGTACCCTTTCTTTGAGTCTCCCATACTAAAACACTTTAGTACTTTGTCTATGTACTTTTCTTGACTTAGTCCCAAGAGCCGATTCGATCTATCTCTATAGATTCGAATACCAAGTATTATCTCGGCTTCACCTAAGTCTTTCATTGAGAAACATTTTCCCAACCATTGCTTAACCTTTTGCAATGTTGGAATGTCATTCCCAATGAGAAGGATGTCATCCACATACAGGACCAGAAATACTACTATGCTCCCACTAACCTTCTTGTACACACAAGGCTTATCTTCGTTCTTGATGAAGTCAAATTCTTTGACTGCCTCATCAAAACGAAGATTCCAACTTTGGGATGCTTGCTTTAATCCATAAATGGATTTTTGAAGCTTGCAAACCTTTTTAGGATGCTTGGGATTGACAAAACCTTCAGGCCGTGTCATATACACATCCTCAAGTAAATTTCCGTTGAGGAAAGCAGTTTTGACATCCATTTGCCATATCTCATAATCATGATATGCAGCTATGGCAAGCAAGATTCTAATGGATTTGAGCATGACTACAGGCAAAAAGGTCTCGTCATAGTTTACACCATGAGTTTGTCGAAAACCTTTTGCTACTAGTCTACCTTTGTAGGTCTTATCAGCTTTGAGTTTGAATAGCCACTTGCATTCAATTACCTTAGCACCTTCCGGTGGATCAACCAAGGTCCAAACCTGGTTATCGTACATTGATTGCATCTCGAATTTCATGGCTTCAAGCTAATTTTTTGAGTCTGGGCTCTCAATAGCTTTTCGGTAGGTAGTAGGATCCTCACGATCTACTAACTCAATAGTGTCACTGTCAGTGATTAGAAATCCATATCTCTCAATCTCCTGACGTACCCTACCGGACCTTCTAGGTAGTACTGGAGGAGTATGTAGATGTGTTTGCTTGGAAACCATTAGACATCGTGGGCATCTCACCAGATGTCATTTCCCACTCATTGAACATACAACTGGGTTGTAAGCCGATCAAGTAGAAGAAGCACAATCATACACCAGAATGGCAAATAGCAATAAATGAAAAGACGGACATTTTACTAAGGAGTGGCTTCATCAGGGTAGTACTATACCTGGACTGGCTATCCAACGTGGTTCTGGTAAAAAAAGCTAATGGAAAGTGGAGAGTGTGCGTATATTTCACAACTTGAATAAGGCATGCCCAAAGAATAGCTACCCACTGCCAAGCATAGACATATTGGTAGATTTAACTGCTGAGTTCGAGGAATATGCCTTTTTGGACGCTTTGGCAAGCTAGCAATAAATCCAAAAGACGAGGAAAAAATAGCATTCATCATCCATAAGGCGACCTATTGCTATACGGTGATGCCTTTCGGACTAAAGAACGCAGGAGCCATATACCAAAGGTTAATGAACATGATATTCACTGGATAGATAGGTCAGAATATGGAGGTGTATGTAGACAACATGATAGTCAAAAGTAGAAATTCCATGGACTTACCCAAAGAACTAAAGAAAACATTCGCCACTCTCAGAAAGTTTGGCCTCAAGTTGAACCCAGAGAAATGTGCGTTCGGAGTTCGATTTGGTAAGTTTCTTGGTTTTGTAATCTCGAAGAGAGGGATCGAAGCAAACCCCAAAAAAAATTGAGACCATTATAAAATTGGAACCACCAAAGTCAATTAGGGATGTGCAGATGTTAAATGGGAAAATTATTGCGCTAGAAAGATTCATCTCATGCTCGGCGAAAAGATGCCTACCGTTTTATAGAACCCTGAAAAACCTAAGGAACTTTGAGTGGAGTCCTGAGTGTCAATATACCTTCGAAGAACTTAAAAAATTCTTGAGTTCCCCTCCATTACTCAGCCGGCCACAACCAAACGAGACCCTGTTCATATATCTGTCAATTTTAGAAGGAGCAATAGGATCGATCCTAATTAGGTAAGAGAATGCTCAGCAGTTTTCCATATACTATACTAGTAAAGTCCTGTGAGGAGCCAAGCTTAGATATCCTATCCTCTAATAGTTGGCTTTAGCCCTTGTGAGTTCGACAATAAAGTTATGCCCTTACTTCCATGCTCATACAGTGGTAGTTCGAACAAACATTCTGCTTAAAAAGGTAATGCAAAAGCCTGAAGCATCAAGGAGGATAACGGAATGGGCGGCCCTCCTGGGTGAGTTCGATGTTCGGTACAAACCTCGCTCGACAATGAAAGGTCAAGACCTAGCAAACTTTGTGATAGAACTCTATACCGCTCCGGCTGAACCAAACAAAGCTACATGGAAACTATACGTTGATGGTGCAACATCATCTGAAGGGGCAGGGGTAGGAGTTGTATTATCTAGCCTTAGAAGGATACTCATAAAAAGCTTAGCTAGAATATCTTTTACAGCATCGAACAATGTAGCAGAATACGAAGCATTATGTTTTGGATTGGAGCTCACTCTCGAGGTAAAACTTGACTCTCTACTTATTTACTCCGACTCACAGTTGGTTGTTAGTCAGTTGATAGGAAAGTTCGAAGCTAAGGAACAAATAATGATGAGATATCGAGACTTGGTATCAACTCTTTTAGCTCAGCTTGAGAAAGGTGGGAGCTCATAGACAATCAAGTAGATAGCTAGGGAGGAAAACAAGGAAGCGAACTTGTTAGCCAAATAGGCGTCCTCGAATGGCCCAGCAAAATCGAAAGAAGCAATATAGGCCATCATCACCTAACGTTCTTATGAAAGCTTTTCGGTCTAGATGAGCAAACAGATGGACGACTGGCATTTGCCGATCTACCAGTTCCTAAATACAGGTAGTCTCCCAGACAACCAGGTGGAAGCAAAGAAAATAGTTCGATGGTCCAGCCTCTATTCGATTTTGGATGGAAAGTTGTATCGGAGATTGTTCTCTTACCCTTGGTCATTATGTTTGAGTGAAGATAAAGATAATTACATACTCCAAAAAATTCATGAGGGAATATACGGGGCACATAAAGGATCACAAATAGTAACTCGAAAGGCCCTGCTATATGGATACTACAGGCCGAGCATGGAAGCAGATGTTAAAAAGCTAGTAAGGAAGTGCGATAAGTGCCAACGATACGGAAAGATGGTGCACCAACAATCAGTTCGATAGACCCCAATATATATCCCATGGCCCTTTGCCTAATAGGGGGTAGACATACTGGGACCATTTCCGCTAGCAACTAGACAGAGAAAATTCTTGATAGTGGAAGTAGACCATTTCACGAAGTGGGTGGAATTCGAATCCTTAGCAACCATCACACCGGCAAATGTTATCAAATTTTCTCGGAAGTTGATAGTAACCAGGTTAGAAATCTCCCATACGTTTATTACTGATAATGGAAAACAGTTCAACTGTCAATCTTTCAGGGATTTTTGTGGAGAATTGCACATCCAACTGAGATTCACATCCGTTTATCATCCTCAGTCAAATGGTATGACAGAAGTAACAAACAGGACAATTTTGATCGAACTAAAGAAGAGGCTCGATGAAGCCAAATGTTTGTGGGTCGAGGAGCTAAACAACATTCTCTGGGCATACCGAACATCACCTCGATCAGCAATAGGAGCAACTCCTTTCTCCCTAACTTATAGAGTATAGGCAGTCATCCCGTGCGAGATCGAAATGCCAAACCTCAGAACGAAGCGACATGACAAGAAAATAAATGAGGAAGCATTGCTATATTACTTGGATACACTTGAGGGAAAGAGGGAACATGCCCAGATTAGGGCCGCAACATACAAGCAGTGAATGGCGTCCTACTGAAATAAGAGGATAAAGGCTCTAACTTTTTAAGTAGGGGAACTCATCTTAAAGAAAGTCGTAGAAGCACGAACAGCTGCAGGGGTTAGTAAGTTAAGTCCAAATTGGGTCGGCCCATTTAAAGTGGAAGAAGTAGTCAATTTTGGAGCTTACAAACTCAAAGATATGACAAGGAAAACATTACCACACTCATGGAATATCTCTAACTTAAAAAAACACCATCAGTAATGTAAAAAGGCCAGACTGCCAGATCGGAGTACAATTCATAGGAACATTCCAAGAAAAATCAAAAGGCATGTTCGCCAGGAGTCCTATGCTCACAAAGGTATGTTCGCCAGGAGCCTAAGTTCACGAAGGCATGCTCGCCAGGAACAGTTCGCCAAAGCTCATAGGTATGAATGCCAGGAGCACATTATTGTGAATTCCCAAGAGGCATGTTGGCCAAGGGAATATACTGTTAAACTCAGCCATGCATATTTGCCGAGGGCACATTTTATACAGTACATGTTATCTATAGCTTATCTTCTTTTGAGCATAATTTTTAAGCATGAATGTAATAGCTTAGCTCGACAACTTAAGCCAGGAGTGTGTATGTTTGAAATAAAGAAAGCTCGGCTTGGCAGCTAAAGCCAAAGAGTATTTATCATAATTTATTTGTCCTTTGAAGTAGATAAGAGTTAACTTAGAATGGGCAGGCTTAAAGTTCTACGATAAAACTATTCAATGAAACAGAGAACAAAGAACCGAACAGGGAAGACATACAACAAAACTCATTTTTTATTACTACTATTATCAGTTACAAAAAGGCCTCGAAAGGCTACAAAAGGAGCCTCACTCCTCATCCAGGTCGATATCATCGACCCAAGAGAAGTCCTTCTAAGGGTACTTCCCTTTTATAACTTGGATTATTTTATCTCCATAGGCCACAGCCTTATTCGCAGCAAGATCTTCCATCTTCTCCTCTACCTTGAAAAGTCTCTTCTTAAGAATGACAACCTTACTCTCAAGCCCGACCTTCTCAACTTGACATCTTTCTAGCTCGATTTTTGAAGTTTGACAAGCTTCTTGGGCCTTCTTCGCAAAGGCCTGGGCTTCAGCAAGTTTACATTCAGCCTCCTTGGTCCCTTTACGGAGAGCATCCTCCGTCGCCTGCACCTTAACCTCTAGGGTAGTCGCATGGTTTTTCCAACCCAAGGCTACCTACTTGGCTTCTTTCAATTTCTTGGCAAGATCGGAGCTCACCTTCTTTTCCTCCTGAAGAAGGCCTAAAAGCCTATTCAGCTTACCGCTTACAGCATTAGAAAGAATCGCGTACTGCAAGAAACATTGCGCTATAAAAATATATATATATATATAGCACGGAGAAAAGGAGGAGAAAAGAGGAATTCACCTCAACTTGGTACTGCCTCATCACAGAACTTAAGCGGTCCACCCTTAATAAAGGAAGACACTTTCTCAGGAACGCGGGTTAGTAAGGACCAGAAGTTGGTAAACTCCAAGTTAGCCGAGCTATAAGCAGCAGGATTAGAAAGCTAGAATCCCCGGACCTCTTCAATCATTTTGTTAACTTTTTCGTTCCACTCAGGAGAGAAGGGACCAAACTGCTACTCGAAAGCACGAGATGAAAAAGGTCCAGGAAGGAGGACAGAGGGCCGACTCGCATTGGGTGAGGGGTTGGCCAGAGAGGTGGGGGAAGCATCCGATATGGTTATGGCATTGGGCAGGCTCTTCGACAGGAGCCAACAGTCGAAGATCTTTGAGCCGGGTTGATTAGGGTAGAATCCGACCCCACCACATTGACTACAGGATCAGGCAAGTCAAATGTCGCAACTGAAGTCATGCTCCTGGTCTGGATGGGCTCGGCATTCGACCTTTCTCCGAGCTTGGCTCACTTAGCCTTCACTCTGTCACCAAAAGATGCCTTCTCAGCTCTCTTTATAACTGTAAAACAGTAACACAATGAGAATATTAAAACTAACACTTAACAAGAATCAGTGGATATACCTTGAATAACGATTGGAGGTTCGAGGGAGGACTTGGGGTCCAAAAAATCGTAGATATCAATCTTCTCCTTGCAAAGCTCTCTCGATCGAGCCAACGTCTTCATCTCATCCTGAGTGAACATTGAATGGTTCTCATTTCTATTCATAAATGGATCCCATGAAGTGCGGATGGAGAACTCCTCCTCGCCCTCAATAAGGATGAACCGATGTTTCCAGTTTTTGAGAGATTTCGGCTTGCCCGAAAAGATACCATACCCTAGCCGAGCCTGTATATAACAATGGTCCTCGGTCATATTTCGAATGCCGACCACATGGGTAGCTTTAAATAGGCGGACAGTCAGATCAATTCCCCTCTCGGCAGTCCAAATCTGTAGTTCCGTCAGTGTGACCCAAGCGTTCGGATGAAGTTGACTGATAGTAAGATCATAGTAACTTAAAAAATTTACTTCAAAACTGGTTAAGGGGACGGTGACCCCAGCTCAGATATTAGCCTTGTATAGAATGAGTTTTTTTTCTTATCGTTGAATTTGTGGTTGGCTGGAATATGGGGACTGGGAGCTAGAAGTTTGAACTGAGGAGGAATCCCCAGCTTAGTTTTTAGGTTGGATAGCTCATCCACTTTCACAAATGAGCTGATGTTGGATACGCGAGGATTGGATTTTGGAAGGATATAAGGCTCAAGGAGATCGAACTCTGGTATAGGATCGGTGGGAGCAATTGAAGGAGCCGGTGCAGAGGTCAAATTAGAACTAGGAGAAATAGTTTGGAAATCGGGAAGCTCTATTGACCCACAATTAGAAGACGAGCTACATGTGGATGTGCTCAGGGTATTATCCTCCTATAGATTATCAAAAATTTTAATCTCACTAGAGTCCGAGGGATCACTCATCTTAACAAATAAAAGTAAGAAAAATTGGAATAGGATGAAGCTAAAAGAAATTAGGAGGAAAGACAGAGAAACTGACATGGAACTTGAAAACAAAAAGATCTGAAAGGGATCAAGGAAATAAAGCGCCCAGAAACAAGACAAGCGAAATAAAAAGATGGCTGCGAAAAAGGTGAAAATGAAGCAACTGCAAGGGTATTTATATATAGGGCGGACCATTGGATCAATAAGAAATGAGCGGCATAGATCACATCAATGTACATGAAAATTAACTGCGTGACAGCTGTATACGGGATTCAAGGAGGCGTAATCATGATTTTCTGACATCTCAGGAATCGAAGAGATCTTAATTACTGCTAGTACAAAAACCGAAGCATCACCTCGATCTCCAAACTGAATAATTGTGGAGTTCGGTAAGATGACAGTATTTGGTGTTCGAACCACCCTCAACAAAAAATGTTTCGCACCTCGGGGGGGACCCATGATAACCGAACTGGGCACTGGTAAGTCACATACCCAGGCCTAGGCCCAAACTCCAAGCCCACAACTGAGTACCCAACCGGCTGAGCCCATAATGCCGTTCCTCAAGTCCAGTTAGGACATGCATCGAGGCCAGACTTCCCATTTGAGAAGGCTCCTATTCGAGTAGGAGTCCTATTCTAACATGACTCCTAAGATCATCAGGATTCCCAGGAAGAATCAGAGACGGATCCTTATAAACAGGAAAAAAGCCATCAGGTAGGGGGATGATTTTCTACCCTAAAAAAACACTTGACTCTACTTTATTGATTACTGACTTGACCGTCGGAGCGTTTTCTCGCTGGACCCCGTCGAGATATCATATTTTGCAGGTTCCTTGGAGCATCGGGTCGGAGTTCACACATAGAAGATAGTTCGGGACTTTCGAATTGATATTAGGAAGTAATCTTTATCTTCCTTACATAGAATAAATATATATTTTTCTATTTTGGGGAGAAGATAAGGAAAAAATTATTTTTTACAAATATGTTAGAATTTAATATCTTGCTTCATGAGACATACTGGCTTGTCTATTGCCAAAACTGTCCAGCATAACCGAATACTATCTAAGGATGATTCTATGTTTTTGAACTGATTAAATGTACCGGCTCAGCTGCTTTCATTTATGTTGACCTGAATCATTTGGGCGGCATTAATACAGTTTTCATGATTTTTTTAATGAGAACATAATTGCAGAGAGGATATGGCCACAGACTCAGGTAGTCAATGCTAAATTTGATCATAAACCGAATCCCACTCAAACCTAAATTTTATATAAATCTAGTCGTGTCGTGGCTATGGCTGGATTTCCCATCTGGGCATTTGCCCGGTACCTCCCCCTACGGAATTTTATATGTAATTTAATGAAAAAGAGAATAAAACCCTCTTCTTTTGATTTTTCATCCTTTCTAGAACAAGTTTCACATGATCAATTAAACGGTGAACTATGTTGCAGCTGAGTAATAGGATAAACTTTTTTTCAATTATAATTTTATATATGGAATTCGAAATTTTCCAACACAAATCGAGACTTTAGGCCTTTGGGTTGAAGATCAGGAACTAGTCATTATCAATATGTAGTTATGAATATTCATGTATTTGATGCGTTGAAAGTTGTCATTTTCTTTCCCATCTATAAGAAAATCATAATTGTTGTCTTGTGCATAATACGCCTTGCAGTAGAAATATATAGTCAAATAACTATTAATAATATAAATATTAATTTCAATTAAACTTCTTACTTCTAAAGTTTAAAATAGCTTAATTTCATGCCCAAACAATATGAAGATTTTTACATTATATAAATTTTTCTATTTATTGTTTCGATTCATTTTCTGTTAATATAAAAATTTCAGCATAGTTCTGAAATTGCAAGAAAATAAGAAAATATTTTATATATTATTGTACAAATTTAAGGTTAATTCTTATTTTGTAGGTTAATTTGACCCACACTTGCATAATTATAACACTTGTAAAAAGTCAGTTATAAAAAAAATTTTAAATAGAAAAATATCACAACTAAAAAAAATGTATTAATAGTTACTTTGACCATCCACACTAGTACATATTCGTAGCACATAAATACCTATTGATGGAATTGATTCTATTTCGTATATAATAAAAATCTAAATGTGAGTTAGAAACTATATACGATAATCGGATAATGCAACTCATTAAGTGCTTTTTATTTTCTATGCGGATCATTATTAAATCTATTTATTTCATTTTTTATTAAACAAAGTTTCGAAATTAGAGTTGGAAATATATTTTCAAGGTTAGGGTGGTTGCAGCTCTTAATTACGTTCAAAGACAACCTTTGAAGATCATAACATGTTATTTAAATAATATAAAGAGAAATTATGTTTCTAGATAATGTCTCGAGACTAATAAAATAGTAAGCATTTTATAATTTATTCTAGAATTTGCATTAGATTAGATTATTGTTTGTTTGATTTCTATGCGAGAATATATCAACCGACTTTAAATTAAAAAAAAAAAAACAAACATCTTGACATATTCTCACTTAGAAAAAGACACAAAATCTGCACATATTTTTTCAGGGTACAAATATGCTCTTATTGTTTATTTTAGAATAAAAATACCCATAACCTAATGAAAATTGGTACAAAAATGTAATATCCTCAACTCTAAATTGATAGCATTGAGATGGTGTTCTCGTGGTACTGAAATGGTACTAACACATAGTAAAATATGCCACATTTTATCAAATAAATAAATAAAATTTTAATAAGCAAAACTGAAAAAAATTTAAGAAATTGCATATTTTGAGTTCTGCTCTTTTTCCATCATATTAGCGCGGTTAATTCAAAATTGATGAAAGTTATTTATAAGAGTATTATTGTACTCTTAATAATAATGGCATATTAGTACTGTAACAAAATGTGAGGCGCATTTTAGTAACATTTTCATTAAATTAGGAATATTTTTATTCAAAAATGAATAACAATGGCATTTTAGTACCGTAAAAAAAATGTGAGACATATTTTGGTACTTTTTCCTTTTTTACTTAGAAAATACAAACAAATCAGAAAATAAAATATTATTCATAAAAACAAGTGGAACAGACATATTGACTTGAGAAAAATCACTTAAAAATTATTTAAATAATTAATTACAGTACATAATATGGGACATTCGTAGGTTGTAAAATGTTGAAAGAGCGTATTAATTAATGGATTGGATAATAAACTAAATTATTGACTTGTTGCCATCGTTGTTTTCTCACATATTATTATTATTATTATTATTATTATTATTATTATTATTATTATTATTATTGATAATACCTGAAAAAGCAAAGTCAATTGCCCAAAAGCTCTGAAAGAAGCCTAGGAAAAGGATCCATTAGACTCCCACCAGCTAAGGAGGTAAATACATTGATCAAAACTGTCCGATCGGACTCGACATCTCATTAATAGAGTAGAATCTTGTAATACATGCCACTGGCCAGTCGCCGTTGCCTAAAATAATAGGCTATACCTGCTGCTGAGTAGGACACTATTGTACGCACTGCTCTAAGCTCTCCCAGCACTATAAATAAAAGGTTCCCCTCTAAAGAAGACATGCTTGTTCTCTCTCTCTTCATAAGTAAAATACTCTCTCTCTCTCTCCAATTTTCTCTCCCTATCCCGATAGCTAACTTGAGCGTCGATGTAATGACTATACTAGATAATCCTGATTACTGACACTAATTACATTCTATTAATCATGTGAGTCATTTGTTAATAATGCATACAGATATATACATCCATATATACTTTACAAATCATATAAAATTAAGTTTGTTACATTGAAATACTAGTGAGATTTTTTAATTACAAAACTCGATAATCACATGACTCTAATACAAAATACATCACAAAAGATACCACAAATGAGTCTTATACATCAAAATGATACCTCCTGATCTGATGTTGGCTTCTGAAATTGTTGGCTTTGTCCTTGAAGAAAAGGTTTGACCTGCGAACCTATACGGATAAACACCCGTGTTAAGTTATAAAGCTTAGTGGGGAACAAAAATAATATGTTGATAACCACTCACAATGATTATCAACAAGCATGCAACAATAATACAAAATAAAATGCATTTATTTCATTAAGAAATAATACTAAGTACATTATTGAAAAAAAATAACTGTATCATTTAATCATAGTAAAAAAGATGGCAAACTATGTAGGCATGTCATTCATTTTATAAACTGCCTGCTTAAATTTCTGTGGATGTGGATAACGGGTCCTGTGGATACCCGAAGGTATCAAATATATAAATACTCAAAGGTATTAAATCTGTGGACCCAACCGGGGTCAGAACTGTGGTCTTATTTAGAGACATACTGTAGACCCAAATGGGTCAGACTATAGCAGCTGCGACTGTAACCCTATAGGCATGCCTATCTATCCACCACCAAGTTTTTATGTGCAGGCAAAACAAATCATATTCCATATGTCATTAATTTGTATTAATATAATCCAATATAACATGGATAAGTGCAAAGAACTATCACATAATACAGTTTTAACTTCATAGCATAAGCAATAATCATTGTACTACAATTAATTTGAAGTAAACACATGCATACTATACTTTAAGTAATGGAACCTTAATTTCCTATTCTTAAATAATTTTTATGCTTAAAGGGGTATAGTACTATATACTTGTAATTTAAAATGATTTATAAACTTAGGATGGGTTTAGGTAGGTTTAGGCATTAAGTGGGGTCATAAAATTCCAAGTATCAAAATAAAAAGAAGGATCACGGTTACTACCAAATTTATGGTAACCGTGAGCCTAATCATACAATAGGGGTCATGGTTACTACACAATTCATAGTAACCGTGACATAGGTTGCTCTTCAGTTCTGGACTGAAGGCTAACTACCTCACGGTTACTAGCCCTTGGATGGTAACCGTAAAGTAAAACTATGGAAATGGGTCACGATTACTATAAAATTCATAGTAACTGTGAGCTAGGATAGATTTTGATTCTGGACTAAAAACCGGGGTGGCTCACGGTTAATACCAAAAACCTAGTAACCGTGATGCCCTAATTTGCCCAATGACAGATTTTCATTTTCGGATTCTAAGCCCATTATGACTTGTAAAAAAACATTTTCAGCCAATATGCCCTTTTACAAAGTTGTAGGCCTATGTTTTTAGTTTCCAAAACACTAAAAATCATCTCAATAGGACATGTAAATCTTAATATATGCAAATAAAACCACAGACTGCTCATAAAAACGGTGTAACAGCCTAACCAAATTTCAACACAAATTTTCACTATCATTCAGTGAAAATCAGTTCTTGGTTTCTTCTAACAAAATAAAGATATGTGTGTCTAGTTTCTATACCAACTAGAATTTCTCCATTTAAATAAATATAACTCAAGATATGACCAAAAGAGTACAAATTGGTCCATTGAGTTTTAACATAGATTTTTGTATCTTTCAACAAAACTTGCTTATTTCACTTCTAACCTACTTTCAAGCTTAAGATCAACACTTAAAACATATAATAGCAGCCATAAAGACATCTCTCATGTCCAAAAACTCAAGCACACACACACACAACCATGCAAGTTCCCATACCTTTTTGAAGCTCCAAATCTTTTCACCCTTGAATAACTTCTTTCCCCTTCTTTTTGCTAGCTTCTCCTTCTAAGAAATAAGAACACTATTATGAACATCCATCACTTTGTTCAATGAACAATACATAATAAAAATAAAATACAAGGATACCTTATAATCAAAACCAACTAAATCTTTCTTTTTCTTGCCAAAAATCCAAGAGATCTAAAGAGAGGTTTTGAGAGAGGATGAAGATGAAGGAAAGAAGCCACTTGATTCAGCTGGCCTCTCAAAATATCTCCCTCTCCCTCTTTTTTCTATTGGTCCAAATGTCATTTATATGAAAAAATTGCTCTTTGGTCCTCATCTTTCTTTTATTTCTAGTTATGCCCCAAAACTAACCCCTTCACTTTTCAATTAGGTCCCTCTCTATGCATTTACACTTAGTTTAACATAGACCCTAATTATTAATTAGTGAAAAATTCTCCTAGGGTATAATGAAGGGCATAATAGTCGAAGTGTTGAAGCCTGGGATAACCGAGCTAAGCTCTTTTTGTAGGTTCCTTCAGCGATGACCCGATCAGGGTCCCCCTATTCTTAGCCCTTCCATTCGTCTACTGTAAGGCAGAGATACCCTATCTCTATGAAAATTTGTGATTTATTATTTGGTACTTTCGTTGAGAGTCAACGGCTGAGCAGAAAAGTCTAGCCCACACGTTTCACAAGAAACTTATATACTTACAATCATACAGCAAGAATACAAGATCTTCGTGAAAGTCTTCGAGACTACACGAAAAATCAAATAAGCAATATGTATAATTTCCATGAAAGTCTTTGAGACTACATGAAAGATCATCGAATGGCAAACACAAAGTGCAGCGGAGGGAAAAAGAAAAATGCATAGACTCTGTGAAAATCCCCAAGACCGTACAAAAAGCCAAAAATGTAAGGGCAAAATTCTTAGATTGAAAGAAAGCGAAAAACAAAACGCCAAGACCAAAAGGAAGCAAAATATCCCTAATTTGGTCTAATGCGTAAAAGGTCCATGAGACTCTCTGAAGTAGCCTACTGGGAAACATTTTGGGGAGATGGAAATAGTCGCCCCCCTTTATATCCCTAGGCGAATCAAATAGAGTCCAACGCCAAAGCCAAAAGACTACACCGAGAATACCTCCCCTTCCACAAGCCTAGCCAGTACAAAGGATACTGAGGAGAGAAATTCAAATTGGGAAAGGAAGATCCCAAAAAAGAAGTAGCGCCGGTATCGCATTGCGTGGATGAAGACAACTGGAGGGATACTGGCTGAGGAAAGGAGAAAAAGATGTGAAAAGCATGCTTCACTCCCCCAATGATCCAAAAAGAAGAAGAATAAAACCCAAATGAGCCATACGAGAAAAACAGCTAAGGCGAAGAAGGCTCTAAAAACATGCCTCCTTTCCAAGAAAAGAATGTAAAGATGGTAAAATTACGCTTATGATCATAAGATTGAAGAAAACCACAACTTATCTCGATCGAAAGATCGGCGAAAATAATTATTATTTTGATCAAAAGATCGATGAGAGCAATTATTATCCCAATCGAAAGATTGACAAAAGCGATTATTGTCCCGATTGAAAAGATCAATGAAAATCATTGTTATCACGGTTGAAAAGCTTATGAAAATTCCCGTTATGTGTTTATGTAACACGTCAAAAATAGCAATAAAATGGAGAATAACCTTTTCCTAAAAAAGAGTCGTGTTTACTCAAGAGAAAACTAACCATAGCCCAAAAAGAAAAGGAAACAATCAAGAAACCCCACGAAAAAATGAAGTAAGTAACTTCATTTGCAAAAGTATAAGACATACATGGTATTTGCAAAATGACGAAGACCTATTAGCAACTATAATACAAACAACAACGAAAATCGAAGAAACCAAAAGATAAGCTGATGTCGTTGCTCACTGAAAGGGCCGATCGAAGAGCAATAGACTACCTTCGATCCTGAGCAAGCCTCGATCCAACTCAAAGAATCGCCCAAGGAAAGTACAGTGATCGATGAAGCAGATGATGTTCGATCAGTTAAACTAAATTTTTGGCCTCAATGGCACCCCGAAAAGAATACACATTTCGCCCGATTCGTGTCACGCCACCAAAGTGACAAGTAAAACCTGGCATCAACTACGTAAAATAACGGACTGCTCAGGACGATGCAACGTCTATATAAAAATAAGTACCATTCGATCACCATTACCTTAGTTCAAGTTATCATTTCTTTACAAGTTTTAGCAATGCCTTTTTATTCGAGATCACCACAAAAACCCAAAACGCATAATGGAAAAGGAGAACGACTAGATATGCAACATTTAAGAAATTATATTCATTCAAAAGTACAAAGTACATAGATAACATTTTTCCTACGATTTACATAGATAATATTCTTATTGCAAAGTAGTGTTCTTCTTGTTCGAAAAGGCACACGGCCGAAGCCTCCTACTTCCCCTCCCACAAAATAAAAAATAAAAACAAAAAGGAAGAAAAGAGAGGGCAGAAGAAAAAAGGAATAGAAGAAGAGAAGAAAAAAGCTAATTACAAGAAGAGAAAAAACAAAAAGAGAAACAACAGGGAGAAAAAAAGATAAGAGCTTCATTGCCGCCTCGACCACTACTCCTACAACGAGACCACCTCTCAGCACCACCCTCTGGTGATAGGTTAGTACCAAGATAAATGGAGAGAAAAGTATAGATATGTATCCTCAACCATGATCAATTAAAAGCCCTGGGCTAAGAGAGAAGAACCGTCGGGGCAGCAGATCGCATGACTTGCTAGCACAAGCCACATTCAGATAAGACAAAGGGTCCTCTGTTCATTTATCTTCCTAAAATGGTAAATTTGATGATAAAGCACAGAAAGTCTAGAGGTCTCATAGTCAAGCTCAACATCCAGGAAGTAACAGACATTGAAAAAGAGACAGCAAAAGATGGGAATTATAAAAAGAAACAGGAAAAGATAGCATGAGAAAGAAAATGGGAAGAAACCCTTTTTATAGGCAACTTTGAACTTCTCGTAAAGGCATTAATGAGGACATCATGCGTTAGAAACTCATTAATGTATGTTCAGAAACCAAAGAGTCAAAAAAAGAAAATTAACCGTCAAAATGTGAGAAATGAAGCGACCGTCATTAATTTAGGAGAAACGAAACAACGCTTGACAAATGGCTTCGGGATGACTAACCAATCGGTTGGCAAGCGTGATCGAAATTTCACTCACCGCAGTCACACCCCTCAAGAAAGTGTGTACCGGGCAAGCACGAGGCAGACAACGACCTACCAGGTAACTTTGCTCTTCCCCCAAACCATTGTCATTTAAAATTTTTGCCTACAGAGAATACAAAAATAGCAGCCAATAGTGGACCAAAAAGCTGTGGCTCTTAACCTTTGCAAAAACCACCGAATCCCTGAGGAAGGAAAAGCATATCGGCCAAAGTCTAGTCAACCATCAGCGAGAAAGAAAACGAATAGAGCTGGCAGCGATCAGTAGTACCTTACCATTGTGAGCCCCTGGTAAACATGTTAGAAAGCAAAACATGAAATTTGTGATTATATAAATGAAAAGGTACTTTACAGGACAAATGCTAACTCTCAAGGCCAATTAATTCCAGTCTCTCAAGACTGATGTCTCTTAATTTCGATCAATGACTCATTCCGATCGATGTCTCAAATACAACCTCAAGGCTTCTAACCTCTCAAGTTGATGTTTCTTTAATTTTGATTGATGACTCATCCCGATCGATGTCTCTAGTACAGCCTCAAGGCTGATTAATTCCAGCCTCTTAAGGTTGATGTTTCTTTAATTTCGGTCAATGATTTATCCCGATCGATGCCTCAAATGTTGCTTCTCAAGGCTGATATTTCTTTAATTTCGATCGATGATCCATCCCGATCGATGTCTGAAATGCTACCTCTTCAAGGCAGATTAATTCTAGCCTCTCAAGGCTGATGTTTCTTTAATTTTGATCGATAATCCATCCTGATCGATGTCTCAAGTACAGCCTCAAGGCTGATTAATTCCAACCCCTAAGGCTGATATCTCTTAATTTCGATGGATGACTCATCCCGATCGATGTCTCAAGTATAGCCTTAAGGCTGATTAATTCCAGCCTCTTAAGGCCGATGTTTCTTTAAATTCGATCGATGATGCATCCCGATCAATGCCTCAATTACTGTCCTTCAAGGATAAAAATAACCTCTCGTGATTGATGATCTATCTCGATTGTCTCACTTGATATCCAAACTCAGAGCTAAGGGAATGTCATCAATAGCAATATCGAATAGGTAGCCTAGCTACGAAGCCACAACTTTGATTTCTGATCGAACTGATCGATGGGGGATAAGTGATAACACTTGAAAAAACAAAGCCAATGGTCCAAAGGCTCCGAAAGAAGCCTAGAAAAAGGGCCCATTAGACTCCCACCAGCTAAGGAGGTAAACACGTTAATCGAGGCTGTTCGATTGGACTCGACATCTCACTAAAATAGTAGAATCTTGTAATACACACCACTGGCCAGTTACCGTTGCTTAAAAAAATAGTTTATACCTGTTGCAAAGTAGGACACTATTGTACACATTGCTCTAAACTCCCCCAGCACTATAAATAACAGGTTTTCCTCTAAGGAAGACATGTTTGTTCTCTCTCTCCACAAGTAAAATACTCTTTCTCTCTTTCTCTCTCTCTCTCTCTCTCTTTTTCTCTATAATTTTCTCTCCCTATTTCGATAGCTAACTTGAGCGTCGTAGTGTTGAAGCCCGGGACAACCGGGCTAAGCTCCTTTTGCAAGTTCCTTCAGCGACGACCCAATCGATACCGTCACCCTATTCTTAGCCTATCCTTTCGTCTACTGCAAGGTAGAGATACCCCATCTCTATGAAAATTTGTGATTTATCAATTATTATTATTATGAATGAAAAGATTGAAATTATATGGAGAAAGATGCCGTGGTCCATGACATATTAAGGTTTTTAATTTTCAATTTTTTGAGTTTGGATAAATTTATTTTTTAATTTTAGTTTTATTTATTTATTTATTTATTTTTAACTGTAGTTGAGAAAACGTTTTTCTTAATACTTTTTTTAGTAATTATTTTTCGAGATTTTTCATTTCTTGAATATTTGCACGTTCTAGAACCAACGTGGGCCTAAACAAAATTTTCGAAACAAATTTTATAGCCTCTTATAGGCCTATCCTGGCCCAGGTTCGAAGGATCATTTTCAATGGGAATGTGGACTTCTGAGTTCTCAAGTCTAGAACCAAACATGGGCCCAAATATAATTAACTTTTTTCTCAAAATAGTTAATAAAATAAAAAAGGAGATATTGCAAACCATTATATTAAAATTTAATATTATTTTATTTTTAATTTTATGATCCATAATTGTGTGGACAAGCTCCAAGTATGTTCTTGCTAAGAATAGTATGTGATTATTGGCAAATTCATTTATTCAAATATATTCTAAATTCATAATTGTTTCTAGTAATAGTTTGCTATACATATTATCCGATTGAATTAACGTGTGACCCAAAAATATTTATCCGAAACTTTGTTTCTTAGTATAGGGAAATATAGGTTCGTATTAGTTGAGTTGGGTAAGTTGTTTTCGATTGATAGTTAGGGAAATATTAGGTATTATCGATCCCTTAAGCTTATGATTAATTTATTAGTTCATTAAATTTAAATAAAAACAGGTAGTGAATCATGGAGTGAGCAATATTTTGCTGGAAGAGTTGAAGCTAGAAATTGAGAATTTCTTTCAACTTCCATACGATGAGAAGCAGAAACTATGGCAGCAGCCAGATAACCATATGAAGGATTTGGTCAGCTATTTGTGGTATTAGAAGAACAGAAGCTTGATTGGTATGACATGTTCTACATCACTACTATTCCTTCTAATCTCAGGATAAATCGCCTATTTTATAAACTTCCCCCTAAGCTCAGGTTTATCTTACTCGACATTTTGATTATTAAATTGTATTTTAAATAGTACATGATTCAAGTTACATATTCAATTTGGATTCTTATATAATTGGTTGCAGAGAAACATTGGAAACTTACAGCAATGAAATGAAAAGCCAATGTTATTAAAACCGGACCGAATAAAGAACTAGCAAGGCTGGAATTCATGGTTCGATCGGTTCAACCGGATTTTTTCTATTTTTAAAATATTATAATTATTATAATTTTTTAAATACTATTGTATAAAAATTAAAAAATATTCATCAAACATTAAATATATATCACAAATATTCTAATAATAAGTTACAAAATATAATTTAAATTTTATTATTACAAGTGATTAATTATGAATTTTTGAATATCATATGTTAGAAACATAAAAATACAATCATATCATGAAAATAATTTCATGTTTAGATGGAGTACTAATGAAGTAAACACAAAAAATATTAACCTTGCATATATGAGTATAATTATATTTAATTATAATAAATTCAAATAGATAATAAGTATATTAAATTATTAAGTGACATATTTAGAATTTAAAATACTAATTTTTTCAAATACATAAATAATAAAAATTTAATATATATATATATATATATATATATATATATATATATATATATATATATATATATATATATATATATATATATATATATATATATTTGATTACAATGAATCAAAAATATAATAAGTATATTAAATTATTAAGTGATCTACTTAAAATTTAAAATACTAATTTTTTTAAATAAATAAATAATGAATATATATATATATATATGTGTGTGTGTGTGTGTGTGTGTGTGTGTGTGTGTGTGGGTGTGGGTGGGTGGGTGGGTGAAAATTAGGGATGAGCATGGTTAACCGAAAAATTGATTCTAAACTGAACATATTTTTAGGTTAATCGAACCGAAATTTTAGGTTCATGGTTTTTACTTTAAAAATCGCTGGTTAACCGATCCAAAACCGAATATATATATACATATATATATATTATGAATTATATTTTAAATTTTACACTTATATTTTTTAACTTTTGTGTAATTTATAAATATTATGATATATAATTTTGTAAAATATAAATTTTTAGTAAATAAATATTAAAATTATGTGCATAATTAGCGTTCTGTTGTTAGTTTTATATTAAATATTTTTAATTTTTATAATTAATTATGGAAATTTTATTTTTATTTTGATTATTTTAATGGATATTGTATTTAATTAGTATTTTTTTAATTTTTAAAGAATTTTTAACTATTAAAAATAATATTATAAATTGTATAATTTATTAAATTTATATATTAAATTTTTTTAATGGTTAACCAATAAACCGATCCAAAAAATCGAATTAAAAATTGAAACCGATATAGCGGTTAACCGATAGTAATATACTGGTTTAAGAAAATTATTAATGAACCGGTTAACTGGTCCATGCTTATCCCTAGTGAAAATATACAAAAAAAAATGATTTTTTACATTTTTTAGCATAAAATTCGGTTTTATTTGGTTCTCCGGTTCAATTCGATTTTTTTCAGTCCGATTTTTAATAGTTGAACCAACCAGTTAGCATGCCGGTTCACGGTTAAATCGATTCAACTAAAAGATTTAGTTAGTGATTCAGAAACATGGAATGCAGTGATAAAATATGATTTATATTTTGGAAAATAATGTTCTAAATAATGTAACGTAGTGAAACATGAATAATGATGTGAATTTTCATAATTCACCAGTAAATAATTATATGAACAGTGATTAATAGTCCTAACTAGTGCCTGAACAGTGTGATAGTTGTGGATAGATAGGTATACATATAAGAGATAATGATCATAACCATTAGCGTTAACACTACTTCAGTGTTTAGTATTCTAATACCCGTATGGTATTTAGTGTTTCCTGGGTGTATTATGTGTCTAGGATTGCTATTGTATTATTAATATCCAGGGTGCTTGATGCCATTTTTTGTATCTCCTATTTTCGGTTATCCATACATAATCAGCGATTTAGGTAATGCTGGCTTTATCTGTGAGAAGGAAAGCTGGCAGTTGAAGATCCGATCGGATGGAAGGACCTACAAAATGGAGTGCCCAATCGGACCCGGGCGTTAGCACTCCGAAACTTAAGTTAGTAGCTTTTAGAGAAAGAGTGCTTAGAGAGAGAGAGTCTCAGATATTCAATACCTGGAGCCATCATATTTTAGGCTATTTATAAGAGTTCTTTGGAGGGGTACTTAAGTACCTTGGGAAGTGATAACTGGCAACCGGAGCGAGTAATCGGTAATGTGACAGGGAGCAGTTGGAGAGTATGGGCGTTGGCTTTGTGTCAGTGGGCTGACAGGACGTGCTGTCCCATCAGTCCGATTGGAGATCGCGTCTTCTCGCGTTGTCTTCCAGCTCATGCTTTGCCTTTTTGCTGCTGGGCTTGGGCCCTACCAAATGTTGTTGGGCCACACTGATTGGGCCTTTGGAAATGTATTTTCCATGGTTATCACTTATCCCCCCTCCGAAAGGTCCGATCGAAAGACTTTTGGTCTCTTAGCGAGATTTTTGAATTGACTCGAATTTGATAAGTCGCATCTGTCTATTTTGGGTTGTCGCTATGCATTTATTGCTGGTGCGTGTGTCAAGGGCGACGCTTCGTTCTCCGTAGTCGCCATTAATGAGTTGGAGACATGTGGCGATCATCCAATGGATAAACATTTGGAGTATTTTGGAAACATTTTGCTTATAAATAGGCACTCTTGTGGCGATTTTTTCTTATTTCTCAGTGACTCTTAGCGAGACTCTGCCAAATTTTCTGCATGGACTTTGCCATTTTAATGACTTCATAATTTCTGCAAGAATACCTAAGTAAGTAAACAATCCTTGCTTTTGATTTCTCTTCTTTATTTATAACGTCATTTTTTATTTCTCCTCCTCCACCAAAGATGACTTTGAGTAGCAGCCAGTCTATAGATAGGAGTTTTCTTGAAGTTTGTACAGATTGTGAGACCATGGCTTGTCCTTTAAAACTCACAGAGGGAAAAGTGACTGAGATTTCTTCTCGATACAAGCTTCCCACAGAAGTCTTTGTGATGGCTTGCTCAAGCTCTATGTCGATGACAGGGGGGCCTTTGGTCGTGAGGATAAAGAGTGGCTCATTTGCCATTTATGGAGCTTGGATGCTGGATTGAGGCTTTCTTTTGATGCTTTTGATATTGCAATTCTCAAAGATTACGGAGTTGCCCCTAATCAGCTTCGTCCAAACGAATGGAGAATAATGTCCTGCTTCTATGAGATGGAGAGGGTGACGCCAACCCTGGATTTTTTTTTACCAGTTGACCATAGAGGAAGTTGTTCAATTCACCGCCATCTCTGAAAGGTTTGAAAGATCGAACGGCCGGTCGATCTACTTATGAGACTGATATTGAAAAGATTTTACATGACGTGGCAAGCCAAGAAAAAACCCACGACTCCAAATACCTTTTGGGCAATCCGGTCAGGGACCTAAACCCCAACGCTGCCACTAATGCGGAGCGTAGGCATTGTAATTGGAGTGTGGGAGAAGCATACATATAGATAATTATGCATTGCATGTTTATGAAATGTATATCAGCTGAAAAAATACTTATCTTTTATTTTTGCGATGCAGCTGCAGACATGATGGCTAAGGGGGATGATGTTGCCAAGCAATTAGCCGATCGGGCTAAGGCAAGAATTGAGGCAGATCGTGCTGCTAAGGAGGAGAGGAGATCTAAAAAGAGAAAACTCGTGCCTTCTTCAGAAGCTTAGGCTTCCAATCCACCTGCAACCGCTTTCACTGCTGCCTCTAGTGATGTTGCGGCTCCTGTTGCCTGCCTTTCTCAGACCCCTCCGGGGTCCTCTTCTAACCAACCATTGTCTGAGGGTCAGCGTTCCCATAGGCATTTGCTTTCGAGGGATGAAATAGATTCTGAGGAGGGGCGAACAACTCAACATTGGAGGAGATCAGTTCAGACAAACACACCTGTAACGGATGAAGGTGACCAAAGGAGGACCGAAGAGGAGGCCAGGAAGAAAGTTGTCGACCTGGTAGCTGTGGTGGATGCAAGGATTGCTGCTAGAAATAGGGAGTCCGTTCAAAATGTGACCACGAGAATTGCCAAAAGATGGGCCTCATCGCTAGGAGAGGTTTTGAAAAATCAATTTGGTGACGGCTGGTCTATTGACAATAAGGCCGTATCAAATTATTTGTGCTGAGGTATGCTTCAGGACAGCGATTTCAAGGCGATGGGGGATCCCAATATACTATCCCGGGAGTGTAGCCTTTTTCAGTAGCAAAGTCTAGAGGTATCTTTTCCAAATTTTTATTCTAAAAAGTTTCTAATAATTTTGCTTTGTCTGACCGTTATTTCTTCGGCTAACTGACCCTTTTGCCTCCCCCTTTGTCTTTTAGTTAATAAAGAGGAGTTTGCGCTTGCACGGCATGGCTAATCTTTGCAAAAAGAAATGGAAAGATTCCGATCGGATGAGAAGAGAAGCAGAAGATAAGTGTGAAGCTGCTAGGAGAGAATCCCTTCGTGCCCAATCAGAGATTGAAGAATTAAAGAAGGAGGTCGCTCGTGTTTCTCAAGACCTGAAAGCTCGGCAGGGAGAGGTTGATCATCTTAAAGGGGACGTGGCCCGTCTGACTGCTGAGAATGCCTTAGTGCAGAAATTTAAAGAAGAGGCAACCAGACTGAGGGAGGAGTGTAGACATTTTTCTGCCGATTGCTCAAAGGCCAAAGAGGAGCGTGACTTTCTGCAGGACGAGCAGGAATCATTGAAAACCTCATTGACCGAAAGAGAAATGGCGTGGGGTAAGAAGCTTGAGGACGAGCTTGCTGCCCAAAAAGAAAAGCTAATGGACCAGGTGGGAGAAGCCCAAGGACAGTTATTAACTCGGTTGATTTATGCAGCCGAGCAACGCTTTCCTGAGGTTAACCTTAGCTGGATGGAGGACCCAGGGATCTTGCCCGACCCTCCTTCCAGCGATGATGAAGAGGAAGCTCTCCATAATCCTTAGTCATCTCTGACCACCCCTGCGAAACCAATTGGGCCAAGTGTGACTATTTTAGCACCAACAGATCCTGCTCATGCGAATGCCCCAGAGCCTTCTACAGCTGTAGAGATTGTAGATATAGAGGTTTAGATTTTATTTCTTGTAATGATGGTGGTTTTTTTTCCTTTTGACTTGTAAAAAATTCTTCATATCTGAAAAATTTGATGTGTAAAAGCATTTTTCTTTCAATTGTCTTCATAGTACAATTTTAATTTAGGCGAAATCTATCATGAAATTATCAAAGGGAGAATAAAGATTTATCGACCATGGAGATTTCAGGGATTTAAACATGGAGAATGCGTAAAATTGACTAACGAAAATACTTCCTGAATTTTAATATGCTTTTCAAGCATTTGCAGTTCGCAACTCTTCATGACCGATTGATCCGATCAGATTTAAACTTTTCGTTCAACGTGAGTTGTTATTTAGATTTATCGTGCCAGGCGCATTAGGCAATTTCGCCGTGATGAATCAGCTATTTACGGGAGAGTCATCCGTGACGAATGATCTTTCAGTCTATGGTGAGAGACAAGACCCCATTCTCACTCTCAGCTGAGTGTTTTCGTAGCTCAGTGGTAGAGCACCACATATTATCCTCTTTGGGAGTTACCCTCAAGGATTTATTTGTCTCAGGGAGAAGGCCTATGGCCTTTACTTCATTTTGAAGATTTGGCGATTTTATGTTTTAAGGGAGTATAATTAATTCAATTATCGTCCTTCACATTTTGGGCTCGGGATGGACATCGAACCTAGTGAGTGAGTTAGCAGAGATTGAATGGAGGTCTTGCATCTTTGGTTAGGGAATAACATCGAACCTAGCAAACGAACTTATTAAAAAGAAACGTTTTCGCATTTTGGGCTCGGGATGAACATTGAGCCTAGCAAATAGATCGATGAAAATTTAAACTAGTGTGCCTCGTATTCTGAGCTCGGGATAAACATCGAGCTTAGCAGAGGGACTTATTTCGTAAGCGAATGCATTTCAACTTTAGCATTTTCGATTGTGTCAAGCCTGGCGAATGGAATAAGAACGACTGATCGTATTTTTGGTTCGAAATAGACATCGAACCTATAGAATAGTCATCATCAAATTTCAGTCGGACTTACTTCGATCGGAAGTAGGAATTTTCGTTGAATGGAGACAAACAGATATCCTGCAAATAGACATTTAAACCTAACAAACAAAGAAATGAAAACATACATTTTTTCCGAAGATGGAGAAAAAATAGAGGATATTTTCTTTATTGAATGTTAATTTATACATGATTACACTCAGTATACGATATTTTGGAATGGAGGTGTCCGACCCTTCAAGGGTCCTGAGCCTATAGGTATTAGAGCTGAGGACATTTGATACTTCATAGGGGGCCTTCCTAATTTGGCATGAGCTTCCCATTTTTGGCATTTTTCGCGCGTATATCTATTTTTTCGAGCATAAGAGTAATCATATTAAAGGCTATTGCCTTTTTGAGTTGCATCTTTTAGCAACCTTTTGTTTGTAGGCAGCGATCGTGACATGCACATTTTCTCTTCTTGCTTCTATTAAATCCAAATGTTGGCATCACCCGTTTGGAATGGAAGGCAAACTGATAGGGCAAGAGACCGATTTTTTCAGGTATCATTTCCTCGAAGTAGTGAATAAGAGATGATGGAATTTTATGGATGCCGGCTCTTAGAGGGGTCTTGTAAGACGTTTTCGCCAGTCATTGAGTCCAGTTGTCCCTTTGGCCTCACTCAACCATTTCTTTAAGCCTTCCAAGAGTATTTAATTGGAGGCTGGGCTCATCCAATCGCTCCGTGAATGGATGACAAAGACGATACTTAAGGCTGAAGTTGAGGTTTGGGGACCGAGACCAAGATGTCGAATTGCTCGCTATTATCTACAATAAAAATAAAGGGTAAGTCGTACCTATAAATGGCGTTCCCTCATACGAAGTTTTTGCTGGAGGTTTTGTCTCAGTCCATTTGGGGAAGTGGTCTGTGGTGATAAGGAGAAAATTCTGCCAGGATACTCTGATCAGAAGCATGACTTCTACCTGATCGGCATATAAGCTGGATCCTTATATTAGGGTCGAATCTGGTGGTGTCTTCCGTCATTCTGGCAAAGAAGTCCCGATTAGTCACCAAAACTTGAATGGAAGCCTTCTCGACCTCCTTACCCGTGCCAGATGTCTATTTGAATGCTTTTCCCTTTTGCAAGTGTCTTTATCTTGATTTCTTTCGCAGGATCTATTTTCTGCCACTGCGCCTATACGGATCGTCCTACCATCATGGTACGGATAGTCCTACCATCATGGCCTCTTTCTGGTACTTTATTGTGGCGACATATGCTTCTCTGGATGCCTTTTGATCATCCCTTAGGATAATAACCCCTCCCCTAGTTGGGAACTTTATCACCATGTATCGAATGCTCGTGATAACTCCAGTTTGACAGAGTAGAGGCCTACCAAAAATGGCATTATAGGCAAAGATCATATCAATAACCATAAAAGTTACCTTACAAGTGTAAACTGGAGCCTTCTGGCCGAGTTTGACTAAAAGCTCGATCGATCCTACCACTGGAATGGTAGCATTGCCAAGTCCTATTAATAGTGTAGCATTTGGTTTAAGTTCTCCGATCGAAAGACTCATGGCTTTATAAGCTTGGAGGGTAAGTACATTTACCGCACTTCCATCATCCCCTAATATCCTCCTCACATCAAAGTTTTTGATTCGTGCCCTGATGACAAGGGCATCCTCATGAGGAAATAATACATCTTGTGCATCCTCATTGGATATGGTGACTGGAGCTAGCCGTTCGGATGTTTGGGCGATATAGACACCTTTTCCCTTTCTTTTTCTAGAGAGATCCTCTCCGTAGGATGACCCACCAATGATCATATTTATAACACCGACATATGGTCGACGTGGATCCGTATTCTTTGGCCTTCTCCACTCATCATTATCGTCATTGTCGGAATCATCTTTCTTATGATCCGATTGTCTGTAGGGGCTGGCCCCTTTGGTTGGACCTACGAACCTTTTGAGGTACCCTATTTGCAGAAGTCGCTCGATTTCTTCTTTCAGCTGGTGACATTTATCGATTGTATGGCCTACATCCCTGTGGAATTTACAGTACTTATTATGGTTCCTGGTCCTTTTGCTTTTCTCATCCATCTTTCTCGGCCAATTGACCTTTTGATTATTCTTCTTAATCCACATCAACACTTGCGCGGGATTGGTGTTGAGTGGGGTGAAAGTCTAAGCCTGCTGATCGGTCTCCCAATCGGATCTTGATCGTTCTGCCTCCTTTCTTTTTCCCAAATTTCTTGAAGTTGAGGCTCTCTTAGGGCTTCTTGCAATCCGTTTAGATGGTGGAGCTCGATTGAATGATCGTCCATCAAGGTGCTGCAACCTGTTCATAATGCTGCTTCTTTGGCCTCGGCTAGACCTTAAGGCGTCATCCAACTGAATGTGCTGCCTAGCTCTTTCCATTAAATCGAAAAAGCTGACATGCGGCCTTGTTGTGATTGATTCAAATAATGGCATATCGATGGTGCCATTGGCTAAGGCGGTGGATGCCATTTCTATGCTTACATTCCTCACCTCCGACATTATGTCTTGGAATCTATCGATGTAGTCTCATAGACTTTCATCGGTCCTCTGATAGAGATTGCACAAATCGCTCACAGACTTTGGCGCTCGTGTCTGTACAATGAACAATGTAATGAACAACTCCTTTAGTTGTCAGAAAGAGGTAACTGAACCCTGCAGGAGCTCGTGAAATTATGTGAGAGCATCTCCTCCTAGCGTGGTAGGGAATATTATACAAACAACCCTTTCGTTGTAGGTGTATACCTGCACTTTCGTTAGATATTCAGTAAGATGAGTAGTAGGGTCAGTTTTACCTGTGTACCTGTCCATTATCACGTCTCGCCATTTGGGAGGTAGCTCTAACTCTGTGATTTCCCTACAAAACGGTAAAGCTGTGTTGCCGCAGGTGTTGTCCTCGAACACTCCTTTTTTGGAGCCTGTCAAGCCGAACTGCTTGACCTTCTGCTTGAACCATTTGTCCTCTCTGCTCATGGCAGCCGAGGTAAATTCATCTCGTCGTCCCTTGGTGCAGCTGCGGTTTGGCGTGCACATGAAAGACAAATCATCCCTAATAGATGAAGTGGAAGATCTACTGGAAATATATGGGGGATCCCTGCTTGAGGACATCATGCCATTCCCCTTATCATACCTGCCTGGGGTTCTGGCCCTCATCTTCCTACTATCGCGAGCTTTTGGCTCGTTGATGGAAATCCCCTTATTTCTTCTTTTTTCGAAATCTTCGGCCGTGAAATCAGTTTCATGGCTTCTTTCATAAGTTTTGGGTATTTTTTTCTTTTTTAAAGTTTGGACTATGCTTTTAGTGAAGTCACCAAGAATGGCGTGCATGTCTCTGATGGTAATAGGGGTATCTTCTGGTTGTCGCCTGGCTACATTGTTAAATTCTGGGAAGAGGTTGCCCCTAATAGGGAATCTGGGAGACCCCTCTCTCCTTTTCGAGGGCCTGGATTTGCCCTGACTGTGGTGATTGTGCTCTCCCAGAGTTTCATGTTCATTAGATCTTGAACCTACCATTTTCTCTCAACGAAAGCATCAAATGATAAAGTAAATTTTAGCTTTATGTGTGAGAAGGAAAGCTGGCAGTTGAAGATCCGATCGGATGGAAGGACCTGCAAAATGGAGTGCCCGGTCGGACCCGGATGTTAGCACTCCGAAGCTTAAGTTAGTAGCTTTTAGAGAGAGTGCTTAGAGAGAGAGGGTCTCAGATATTCAATACCTGGAGCCATCATATTTTAGGCTATTTATAGGAGTTCTTTGGAGGGGTACTTAAGTACCTTAGGAAGTGATAACTGACAACCGGAGCGGGGTAAGCGGCGATGTGACAGGGAGCAGTTGGAGAGTATGGGCATTGACTTGTGTCAGTGGGCTGACAGGACGTGCTGTCCCATCAGTCCAATCAGAGATTGCGTCTTCCCGCATTGTCTTCCAGCTCACGCTTTGCCTTTTTGCTGTTGGGCTAAGGCCCTGCCAAATATTATTAGGCCACACTAATTGGGCTTTTGAAAATGTATTTTCCATGGTTATCATTTTGTATTCCTGAAGTGGAATGCTGTGAAATGGTACCTAATCTCTTAGTGTTTTTGTTTATCATTATCAGTGTAGTGAGAGAGTAAACTCATATTCCTTGTATGTGTTACTTGGTGAAATGATTATGAACGAGTGTATTTGATCATTTGTATTATTTGTCGGCCCAATTATTTATCAAATCTTTCAATTGAATTTTAATTTTATTAAATTCTTCAATTATAAATTTTTTATAATTATATTTTTTTAAAAAAACAAAATAAAATAAAATTAAAGTTCATATTCGATATTTCAATGTTGGAATTATAAATGGTTCTCTTCAATTGTGAGTTAAATTATTATTTAAAATTTTCTGGATCTAACAAAAAAAAGTTAGTGAGTTATCACACTCTGTAATAACTTAATAATTGAAATTTCAATTAGATGGTTTCCGTAATAATATCAATTAAATCAAAGTTAAATGAAAAATAACACAAAAACACCTTTGAAATTGATGTTTTGTGAAATTTCTCTTCTTAAGGAAATCAATGAAATGGCTGCTAATTTCCATGAAAGGAAATAAATGTTCTATATAACAAAATCGAAATTTTTAGACTAAAGATTGTGTTATTTTATTATATAATTAAATAAATAAATAGTGCTTAAATTAAATTCAAGTCCGAGCTTTTTTTTTTGCTAAAATTATTAAAACTGCTTAAGGAATTTAATATGTTCTAAACTTACAAATACACAATAAGGAAACCAACACAAAATTAAAATTTTAATTAATTATTGATTTAGTCCATGAAAAGAAATTAAACAAATATAATTATTCTACTAATTTGAAGGGATGTGGATAAACCGGTTTTAATAACTATGTGAAAAGGGTAGCCCTGGAAATACTGGGACAGATGGCAAAAGCTTTAAAGATGGAGGTTGAAGAAATGAAAGAGTTATACAGTGATGGAGTTCAATCAATGAGAATGAATTACTATCCACCATGTCCTGAACCAGAAAAGGCAATTGGGTTCACTCCACATTCTGATGCTGATGCTTTAACCATTTTGTTTCAGTTAAATGAAACTCAAGGACTACAGATCCGAAAAGATGGGAATTGGGTTCCTATCATTCCCCTTCCAAATGCTTTTGTTGTTAGCATCGGAGACATCATGGAGGTAATTATCTGTCACTTCTGCGTAGTCAAATTCAAGAGCATATAGACCGACAAAGGTTGGTGTGAATAGTAAATATTTCGAATTTGATTATTTTTAATGACATTTATAATTGCATAAAGCTCAGCGAATAACTTAAGGCGTAATTAGTGGTGCTTATTTTTCTATATGTTTATAATGGGTTAAATAGTTGGTGGATTAGTGAAATTAGTGAGATTAGCATAATTAATTATGTTATTCTTCTTAATTATATAGAGTAATATTTATAAAGAGTAATAGATTAACTCTTACATATATATTATTTTTTATTTTATATATTGGTGTTTATATTTATTTTATTTGATAATATTTAATTACATTTTTTTATGTTTTAAAATTTATGTTTTAACATTCAATTTTATCCAAAAGTTTGATTTAGAATTAATAATGCTAATTTTCAACAATATCAAACTCATTTTATAATATTAGTTATTAATTTATTAAATATGAATTTTGGCTAATATATTATATTTATTTCATGATTTTTATTTTAAATTACTTTGTACATTTAAAATTGAATTAAATTTTGCTTAATTTTTTTTGTTTATAATTATATGTTATAAATTTTAGTAGTTAACCGAAAGTTATTGGTTAACCAAATTGAAAAAAAACAAAATCAATGGTATGGTTTATCGAATATAACTGGCCGGTTAATGATTAGTAATTTTCAAAAATATATATTAATTGATTGGTTATTTTCTTTTCTAATGTACCTATTAATCGGTCTATATTCACCCCTAATAAAAAGTATAAAAAATTAATTTTAATATATATATAGATGGAAATGCCATTTGGATATTTGGGAAATCTTCAAGAGCCTGGTTGGCCAGAAGTGATTGCCAAGTTAGTCACTTTGATTTTTGCTTTGAATTAATTTGTTTAGAGGCAAACTTATAAATACAGTGGATCTTAAATTATTTAAATAATGGAATTAAGTAGTGACCTGAAACATTGAAACATACTTCCATATCGTAAATACTAAATAGTAAATTCGATATTCACTTTATATTTTCTTTTACAATCTTAATTTTATTTTATTGGTCTTATTAAAATAATAAATATGTTGTTATATAATTGATAATACTCTGAAAATTTTAAACCATAAGACTCATCTTCAAGAGACCCGTAATTAAAAAGCCCACAAAAGCCTCTCCAAGCCAGTTAGCTGAACACGGGGAACAAAGCCATCCAATTAGACATGAACTCTCCCTGATACGACGAGGTTGTCTAACACAGTATACCGTTAAATTACCATTACCTATATAATAGGCCATATCTGCTTCAGAGTAGGCCAACTATTCAAGATCACTGTTCAAAGCTTCCTTAAACTCTATAAATAACAGATTTATTCTATAAAACACGCACTCATTTTCTCTCTAAGTTAAATGTATACTCTCTCTTTGAGAGCTTTTTTTTTTCATATTGCTAACTTAAATATCAGAGTGCTAATGCTTTGTAACACCCTGAAATTTCATCTGACATGCATAGTATATTATAGAGCATGCATAGCAACCCTAGGATAGTTGTCAGAGTGATTGCTCTAGTATAACATAGAGAAATTTACAAAAGCTTTAGGATTAAACGTGCTCACCCTAGAGAAATCTGAGGATGGGTGACCTATTGGGAAAGTGTAGTTAAACATTAGGTGAGATAATATGAGTTAAATGGAGTCCAGTGATACAATATGAGAAGAAATTGAGCTCATATAGGTCCCCGAATCAAGTAGAGAAGAATTTTTTTGGTTAACGAAAATGGTTGACTGAAAGTTTGATCGATCTCAGAAATATTCTACAGAGCTTCGAAAATTATTTAGATCCCATAAACCCATTAGAAATAGCATAAATAGGCTATTGGAAGTGAAAAATAAATTTTTTAACTGTTTTGAAATTTCGGATCGGCCGAATTTGCCTTCGGAGCTGGAAGTATACCAAAATATTGTCATAATGACCTAAAATTATAAAAATAAGCTTCTGCATATGCTAGTGAGCACAATGCAAAATTTCAGAGCATTCTGACAAGTAGAACATCGGTTTCAGAAAAACGATAAAAAACTGAGATTAAATTAATTAATGGTCTTAATTGCCATATTTTAAATATATAAGGACACAAATGTCATTAAGAATGAGCCATAATCACTTACATGCATCAGTATAGCCAAAAAATATGTATAGACTAATGAAATGGTGACAAGTGACTTAAAAATAAGCCATTAGATCAAATGGTAAATGGATGAATCTTGGCCCTACATTTGGTGGACTTGAAGACAACCTAGAGGGGTCTAGAATAATCTATAATTATGTCCAAATTTTCGTGAATTTCTCCCCTTTTCTTTGAAGAACCGAATCTACACTTTTCTTAGCCATTTCCATAATGTTTCTTCATTTCTTCTTCCTCCCACCATATCTCAACCTCTAATTTCACTCACATACTCCATAAAATCATCCTTTAGATCCTAAAAATTTAATTGAAGCAAAAGGAGGCTTGGAGTTGGACAATTTTTAGAGAGAGAAGATTAACTTAATTAGGTAACTATTTGAGTTTTTATTGGAATTAGTCAGAAATTTTGTTATAGGCTTGTAGAGAATGACAAGTAGAGTTGTTTAATAGCTTTTAATTTTTTAAATTAATGACTTAAACTCACTAATTCTCCCTCCTAAATTCAGCCTAAAGAGGAAATTCAAGGTAAAGAAAAAGGCAAGGAGAAAGAAGAAGAGGGGAAAGAAGATTAGGTCATTCTCAAGCCAAAATAAGGTTAGTAGATACAATTTACACTCAATTTCATTTGTTTTGTTGGAATTTATCTAACATTTACATTATGTAACTAAGTGAACTTAAGTAAAAATGAGAAATAATTCAAACTAACATGATAAAATGATGAATTAAGATGATTTGAGTATGAATTGATGAAGAAAACAAATTGGAACTAAGAGATTTAGGGTAGGCTGAATTGGGTATTAAAGAATAATGTGAGTTAAATTAATAATTTATAGCATATTTAATATGAGATAAACAATATGATACATGGTGATAGAATTGATTAGAATGAAAAAATAATTAGTGTACATAATAATGCCCAATTGAACATAATGATGGACTTAAAGGTAACTTAGGTATTATAAGGTGAATTGAATTTGTATTATTATATACATGTTTAAAATGACATTAGAGATACATTTGAAATGTAAATGAAGAAAGAATTAAATTATATGTAAGAAATCCCATTAAGGTCAAATGGTATACGTGAGAATATTGGTATGTTTTCATTACTTTTATATGATATTTTGAGTATCTATGATGAATGTGCAATGGTTAAACATAATTGGATACCATATAAGTATTTGGTATTTATGACTTAATGTAATTAGTAAGAAAAGACATATAAAAATATGACATAAGTTATAAAATATAGTTGCCCTTAGTGTACAGTGGGCAATTTAGAACCTTAGGATATAATGGCTAGCTATAGGAACACATATACCGCGGTAACACCATGGGATTAGTTGGATAGTACACATACTGGATTAGCCAGCACACATGAGTATAGTGAGGTAGCAGGATCATGGTAAGTGGTTCCTTCACTCACCCTTGAGTAGCAGGATCATGGCAAGTGGTCCCTCCAGTCCATCAGTAGCACTGGAATCCTCGTCCTGCATATCCAGTTCGAGAATTTTCACTAGTCGCATTAGGGGCAAAATCGTAATTTGGTGAACAATTAAGGACTAAATAGCAAATGATGCCTAAAAGATGTTAAAAATGTAATAAAATAATGAAAAAGATAAAAAATGAAATTAATTAGGTTAAAAAGGGCAAAATGTACTTTTACAGGAAAATAAGGGTAAAATTGTAATTTGGCATTGAAAATATGCTTATAGGAGTTAAATTAGTCAAATAAGTAAAACGGGACAAAATTACAAATAAAAAAAGTTCAGGGACTAAAATATAATTTGCCATCTTATAAGTCAATATAAGGACTAAAAGGAAAATTTACCATTTAGAATGAAATACAAGCCAAAGGAAACATAAATGACCAAATTTAGAGTTAAATAAGGTAAAATATAAAGAAAAAGAAAATTAGGGACTAAACGGTAATTTTTCACTAAGAAGAGAAATATGTAGAATTAAAAAAAGAAATTAAGTAAAAGAAGAATTAACCGGCAATTTAAAGAATTATAAGAATAAATTTTAATTTAATTATGTAAAAAGGACATTAGGGGCATAATAGAATTTTTTTTAATGTAGTCTAATAGATGAAATTTTATGTAGATGTATCCATCACTAGGCAACAAAGTTGTTAGTGCATGGTTTGTTTTGATTGCACGCAAGGACAAGTACAAATGAAGGCTAACAAGGACAATCACGTGGCATGTACATTGTGAAGGCCTTTTTTATTAATGTATTTTGGATGTATGTAATTTAGGATAATAGTAGTCGATGTATGTATTGTGGATTTGAGATATAAATTATGGCATCTAATTAAACACTATATGTTAGTGGATTTTATGAGTTGTATGTGATGAAATATGTGTATAGTGTGAACGTGTTGTAGGCTGACATTAGAAGTGCAATGTATGTAATTGGAGTATCAGAGGTGGAGATTGTTATTAGAGAGTATAAATTTGATCATTTGCAGGTTTGGGTAGCATGAATTATAAGCCGTCATGCTGCCAAAATTTATACCAAATGAATAGTGACTTAGCGATATTAAAGTGAATATGGAAAATTGAAACGTTAACTTGGATTATTGACCTATCGTGTAAACCAAGTAATGTAACTAAATAGCTATGCGATAACATTAGTGGTGCCATACATTATACGGAAGTATGAATGAACATAGGGTGTCACATGCTTGGACAACCGGGCAAGCACCTTTTATAGGGCACATTTTCTTCAGTCCAATCGGAATTTGCTCTCTTCACCATTGAAACTCACCCTCTTTTCTATATAGGGATCCTTCTCTGTTCTATGAAAATTTGTGATTTATTATTTGGTGTTTTTGTTGAGAGTCGATGGCTGAGCAAAAGCATTGATGTGAATGAAAAATGTTATCTTGTTACCCTTAATAATCAGTCTTTTGTGTTGATTTAATGAATAAATACACTCATTAGTTGTTGTTTTGATTTAGGAACTGATTGGAAACAGAAATAGCAAAATAAGGGAAATTATTTAGTAGTTTGGACATAGCAAGATAATTTGGGCATAACTCTCTCATACGGACTCCAAATGAGGCGATTCAAGATGTTGTGGAACGAGGAGAAAGAGCTCTACAACTTTTATGTTTTGAGTTTTGCGAGATACTGACTGCATCAAGGTCAGAATCGGGCTTGAACTTGCTATGAGGGATTGTCTAAAAATATCCAAGGTTTGCAAAAGCAGAGCAAGTGGGGGACACGTGTAGCCTATTTTGGGAATCCAGTTATAAATCTGGCATGCAGAATTACAGCTGGATTATCAGTCTCCTAGTTGCATTAGAAGTCCTTTTATTTTATTTTAAAGAGTCAGATTTTTATTGGTTGTTGGGTGGTTGACATCTTTGAGGAGTTTTGTTTAGGCTTCTTTGTTGGGAACTAGGAGTTTAAAAAGAGGAGGACTGTTCTGTTTTGGAGGTGAGGATTTTGGGGATTCGAATTCTTTTCTTTATTTTTTTTATTTTTGTGATGGCTTGTAGCTGAATTTTCTATATCTCGGTTGAAGGCTACATAAACCATTAATTGTCGATTTGTGAGACTTTTGTTCATTCAATTACAGTTGTTCTATTCAAGTATTGATTTCTTCTTCTATATTAATTTTTCTGATTATCTATTTGAATGGCTAAGTGCGCAATTAGTCTATTGAATTGAATAATCTATTGTTAGGCTAAAAACCTATATCCGTAATTGTATAGGAATTTTGGTCATTAGTAGCACCTGAATTGTATTGTTTACTACGTTAGATTCAATAAATTCAGGAAGAAAAATCAACTAGATTAAATAAATCACCGTGTGTTTTATTGTCTTGCTCGTTAGTTCTTCTAAATTATATTACTGTTATTTAATTAAATGTTAGATCGTATCTAATGTTATTGGATAGCAAGAATAGAGTAGAATACATGTTTTTATTCTATTAATCATAAGGAAGGATAGATATTAATATCATGACGAGTATTTGAACTGCGTTTGATTATTGTTGGTGTCGATGAACAGATCAAATTAATGGTAGATGTGCTGGATCCCGAGATTTCCTTCTTCTGACTCTATTTTTAGTATTTTATTTATTTTATTTCTTATAGATTTGATTTAATTGTTACTACACACAAACCCCCCTTCTTTTAATTTGTTTGTTAATTTTGACGTGTATTGTCATATACTAGCTCCCTGTGGGATCGATCCTTCTTGTCACTAACTACATTTGTTATTAGTGCAGTTGGTTAATTTGGTATTGTATGCGACAGTTCTACCAAGCATCCAACTCCCATACCTATAGAGGAGTACGGGTTTGCAACTATTGAGAGAACACACCATGAAAGTCTTCGAGACTACATGGAAGACAACTTATGGTAAAAACGAAGTCCGGGACTGAAAGAAAGCAAAAAATTATGTGTTAGGGCCGAAAGGAAGCAAAATGTCTTTCTTTCGAGATATCACACAACAGATGCAAGAGACTTCCAGAATTAGCATACTGGGACAAGTACTGGGACAGATGAAATGGTCGCTTCTCTCCTCATTTCGAGGTACATCAAATAAAGGTCGCCCCTTTCCTTATCTCGGAGAAAAAGGACTGACCTCATGGCCTAAGTATTAGGGTCGAAGGGTCATCTTCAAAAGATCTTTCCCCATAAGTGACAGACCAGATTGGAACGAAGATCTCCACCGAAGTAATTCTATAAGCGACTTTAGGGAAAGCATACCTAATATTGAAGGAAGATGAAATTTTTTGTGCTAATATTGGAGGAGGACGAAACATTCCCCCTTCTCAATATCATGCATTCAGGTGCAAATCCTCACAGTCTTCCCATAAAAAAAGACACGGGAGGAACAGGGAATCGCCCCTATACACTCTGGCAATCCAAAATATGGGTGCTGATGCTTTTGCCTCACTAGCTTCTCCTTTCAGCAAACATAGAGAAATAAAGTAAGGTTGGAAGGATGAAGTATGATTGGACACAAAGGAAAGAAAAAGAACCAGGTGAGCAAGAACTGCCTTTTTCTCGTCCGATCAGTCCAAAAGGTATTAAGAAAAGGAAGTCAAATTGAAGAAAGGAGGCACTAATGCCAAAAAAGGAAGAAATGCCAGACAGAAAAGGAGAAATATAAGCAAAGCAGATCCTTAAGAACCCATGGCTATCGATGTCAAAAACTGATAGCTTCATGCTCAGCTGATACATTTTCCTATGGTGAAGAAGGCCCTAAAAGAAAGAGCGCCTCAGAACAAGGAAAAAAATAGTCATTAAAACTTATCAAATAAATTATCATAATCCCGATCAAAAGATCGATGAAAATCTACTATCCCGATCGAAAGATTGATGAAAATCTATTATATCCCGATCGATGAAAATTTGTTATACTCTGATCGAAATATCAATGAAAATTTGCTATCTAGTGAAAGATCAATTAAAATTTCATTAAATCCGATCGAAAGATTGACAAATAAAATTTGTTTATCAAATTTTATTTCTTAACATCATTTGACCAATGTTCTCCTGATCAAACATATCAATATATATTGCAACTAATAAAGCGATAAGCATAAAGTTTATTCAAGCTTTTTCTACAACATTACATTTGAAATAAGAAAAAAACATAATCTTATGTTTAATGCACTACACGAAAAAGGCTTATTAAAGACCACAGTTTAGGGACTGGTCTGATTTTTGGTCCTTAAAAATATATCAATAAGGACCAGTTTTTTATATGGTCATTAATTTTCAATTTAATCCATATTATTTGTGAGGGGATAAAATCTAGTCCTAAAAGTTATTAACTTATGGTCCTAAAAACTAAAAAATTTAGGCGGGACAAACCCGCGCTACTCCAAATAAAAGAAAATTTTCCTCTGCCCTAAGAGATGGGTTTCACTTTATTAGACTCCATACCAGTGTTGCTTTCCATCAACGAACTCTTCTTCCTCGCTTCACTGTCTATAGCTCCGATACGACTTGCTCCACCGTCAATAACTCCGAGAAGATTAGCAAATTTTAGTTGACCCAACATTACAGTAAGACCAACCCGATAGAGAGAGCGAGAGAGTCTCTCTCAGTGAAGACTCCAACGCCGCCTTCACCTATTACTAAATAGTCTAAATCTCTATTGTCTCTCTTTGCGTAGCTTTTCTCTCTCTAGAAAAATAAAAAGCTCTCTTTTTAGATCTCAAAATTGCAGAGCGCAACTTTCACTATCTCTTTTTCTCCATCAATTCCTTTTTTGAAGCCGAAAAGGGCTCTAATTAACTCTAGTTTCACTGCTAGATTTGATCCTATACATGCCATATTAAAATAACTCACAGATTGTGGTCTCTATCTTCCATGTTTAGGCCATGGAATCCTCTACCTCCTGTGCCTAAAAAAGAGAGTTTCGAGGTTAGGGCCACGGCTGTTCTCGAGAGTACCAATGAGGGTGACAAGTCTTGTAACTTGATGAAGAATTTGGTGCTCGGATTGCTCTTTGGCCTTTGGTATATCTTTAATATTTACTTCAAAATCTACAACAAGCAGGTTTCTTTCTTTCATTTTTATTCTCATTTTTCTGTATTGTGTTATTTTTTTGTGTTATTTTCATATGTATTTGGTTGCCGAGAAAAATGGTTATTGATTCTTCATTTCTTTGCCTATAAACACAGGGAGAGCAGCTTCTTTGTTGACAATTTAGCAAAACATGTGGCTCACTGTATTGATGAATTAATTGCCTGGCTGGTATAGAAGGGCTTCTGCTGCTATTTCCTTTTGTTTTTCTCCCTGGATCTGTATGCTTCTAGACTTTTGGATAGTTGGCAATTTTTAGGCTGCGATATGCTGTGTAGCAGATGTTTTGCTTTGCCTGTGAGATGCTGTGGAGCTGAGGCTTCTATAGTACATCTTAAGATCTGATTATTTTCACTGCGTGTTCTTCAAATGATGATTATTAATCTTAAATGGGTGAGCATCAGATGAGGTAAGTTTTACGCTTGCTCCATCTTTTAACTTTACTTCTCCTTCTTCATGTGCCATTGCTGTATGGGATTCTCAGATTGGCTGCTTATGATTTGTTTGGCATTTGGTATAGCTGGGTTGGTTGCTCATGAGTTTGTTCTGATCTCTATTGAGTTAATCTTTGTAGTATCCACCAAATTTTATTCTGGTTATCTGTTTTGTTGTTCTTTTGTAGTTGGTTTGGAACAGACCCTCCTCTGCAAACTGACCCCCTTTTTTTGTGTTGGCTGCTTTGCTCTGTATTTGCTTTGGACTGTTGTACTCTGTTTGTTTCTTTTCTGAATAATACTCCCAGCTTATCAAAAAACAAAATTGGTAAAGGGAAATTATTTCGATCTCACAGACCTTTTACCTCAAAAACCCCTTTACTAATTTGTTTATCTGTTCATTTATTTTTTTCCGGACGCAGACATTGTACTATAAGTTATGTGAATGATAACTTCTTATTGTCTAGCTTTTTCTTACAATGGAATATTTGGCTGGTCACCTATACAGTAATTTTCCATTAACAAGCTCACTTTTATTTGAATGCTTAGGCCTTTATCGTAGAAGCAGTACACTACATCTATCTGTAGTGCTTTATATTTTACATTACTAACATTTATAATATGATTCAAGTTTTATTTGGTTGATTGACTCGGATGGAAATTAATTATGCGGGGTCTGTTTTCTTAAATTTATTATCAGATCTAGGTTTTATTCATGGGAATTGTAGAATTTTGGTTTCTAGGATAATAATTGAGGGAAAGCAAACACATGATTTTGTCTTTTTCTGTCATGTCTTTTGGGAAATTAGATGGCCTTAGCTGAGATAATAAGCCTTCAATTGTTTTTTACTTGGAAAAGCATTTGGATTTCACTTTCTTTTTATGCTTTTTATTTTGGTGGTGGTTATTATAAAGTCTATTTGGTGTTAAATGCACTATAGATCTAATTTTTCTTTTGTAGTCTTTTGAAATCATTTTAGGTAGTTTGCATGTCCCTGATGTGACTATCTGGCTGAAGAGTTAAAAAAAACATTTATGTTATTTTCCATTTTTAAATAGAAATTTGTTTATTGAGTGAGAAATCTTTTACTAAATCAATGTTTATTTGAAATGATAGATTAAATTCTAAAAAGAAGCTATGGGTTTTGTTTTCCAGTTGCTTGGAACTTCTTAGCTTTTATAAAACATTATTGTGTGCGGGCAGATAAACTACATTGCACCACTAAAGTGGCAACTTACAAGTTAGTTCTAATTATATGTTTGGATTTACTCAATTTAATTTACTATTGATCTCCATATGATTTTGTGTCTGACTTTTTTTGCAATTTTTTATTAGGATGATTTATTTAGAGATGTTCACAACACATGCTTAAATATCCTATAGCATTCCACAAATTAGTAATTAACTTCTTAAACAAATTTCAGCCTCCGGTTCTAATTTACATCTCATTTGTGGATTAAGAATTAAATTAGAAAAATAATTCTTTCCATGTATCATAGTTTGCCACTGTTCTTTCTTAATGACATGTTCATAGTGTGATATATTATTTCTTTTAGCTTCCAAGGGAGTGGAGAAAATTCACTTAAGTAAGATGCATGGTTTCATAGGAAGCATAACAAAATTACTTAAGTAAGATAGTACTCTATCTACCTCTTACTGGTTTGCCTATTTTGATCTTAATCATTAAATGGAGGCTATTAAGTTGATAATATATTATGGGTAATATTCTTTCCTTTCCTTTAAAATTTAGATTGCTAGAGAAGACTACATAATATCATATAAGTACCATGTGCTTGACGCATGCTCAAAACCCACCTGAATAATGTTGCTAGAGATACTTGAATAATTATTACTATAGTAATAGAAATAAAGGCTTGGATAAAATATGCCAGTCTAAGTCCCACGCCAAATGTATATTAAGAGTTGATATTGAACTCATTTTGTTGATTGTCAATGTGATAATTTATAAATTCATGTTGCTAATTTTCAACTATATAATTATTTAATGGCTGTTATCTAATGTAACGTTCATTGTGTATTGTATTTAAAAACTTTTTTTTCTAGCAAACGTATTAGATCATGGTATAAAGGCCATCTATAATAGCTACTCCCTTCTCCATTCACAATTAAATGTGCACTTCTGTTTGTGTTTAAATCACCTTCTAACTACCTGTCTTAACATAAAAAAACATCTTACTTGATCATATTTTTAATTATTTCCATTCTATCAACTGTGGGTTTTGACTACTCATCTTGGCTTTGCTCTCAGTTGAGACTTTGATTATTATTTCTCGAGCCTATTGAGAATATTTAAACTTGATTCTTTGGCTTTTTCCCTTTGCATTTCTGAATATCTCTGAATTTTGCTTTGATGGTTTACTTCTACATTTGAGTTTGTATATACATTCACTAAAAGCTTGCTCGACCTAATGTATTTGTTTTTATATGTTCAGTGAGTTCTTTTCTGGTTTTTATTTTAGTCTTCTACAGAACTCTAATTTTTTATTTGGTTCAGGATTGCTGTACTTTCCTTTTTGGTTTTGTTTGAATGAGGCATTTTTTTTGTTTTTCAAATTTTTCTCATATTTCGATATAGAAGACTATTTTTTACTGATATATTAAGGCTGCTATGATTTTCTATTGATATATCTAGGAACTCAAGCTTATTGGAGATGGATGCACCTACAGAATCCAGCACTTAGCTAGGTAATTCTTATTAAAATTATGTAATTATGTTTCTAATATTTAGGAATGATATACCCTAGCACTTGGTGATTATATGGATTTGATGTTAAATCATGTTCTTATCATGAGACATATGCTGTAAATGAATGTCTCTAAACCTATAATGGTGGTCAGTCGTGGTTCTCTTGGGTTCGTTGGCTGACAGTTGTGGGTGTTTTTACTGGGCTTCGGGTTGTTCAAGGGTTGAGTGTGGCTTTGGTTTTTCGATTGGTTTTTTTTGGGTTACTGGGATTTGTTTCTTCGAGTTTTGCCTTCTTTTGCTCGTTTGTTTCTTGGTGGGGCGTCTTTTTGGGTTGTTGTTTTGTTGCTTGGGTTTCTCTTTTTTGTTTAGGTTCGAGGTTTTCTTTTTGCTTTAGCAGCTGCTTATTATTATAAAGCAAGGTGCATTCCGTGGTTCTAGCCTTTTAACTTGGGTTTAGAGGTAGATTGGTTTTCCTTGTAATTTGGAGAGCTGTTCTTGTAAGCCTGGGTGCTGTTGGTTTCAGTTGCTTCATTTTGAGAAGGAAAGAGGTTTCGCTGTTGAGTTTTGTAGGAAGGGCTTATGTTTTTGCTGTGGGTCTAGTTTTTGTATCTTTAAGGTTAGCAAGGCAGAGTGGTTACAGTTTCTCTGATTTCCTTCCCCTCTTCTTTTCTTGTGTTCCGCTAGTTTCTGAGGAGTTTGGCTGGTTCTTTCTCTATAGGCTTAGTTTCACCCATTTCTGCTATGGTTGCTTCTTCTCCAAATTTTGGGAGCTGTCAAGGTTTTTGAGTCCGGTGTTTGCTTCCTCTCGGGCTTTTCTATTTTTATGGGATTTTGCTATTTTTTTGTTTGCCTTGGATTGTAGTCAGTTTTGTTTTTTTGGTTGCTGCTGTGTTTTTGGGTTTTGTTTAGGGGTTCTGTTTTGTTTTAAACTTTGCTCTAGTTTTGCTCTGTATCCTGGAACCTTTTGGCTTCTAGTTCGTCTCTTTAATAAAATTTTCAGCTTATAAAAAAAGTTTAAATTTATTTACATATAATATAGGTTGTCATCCAGCAACATTTTTTATTTATTTATTTTTCCTAAAAGTCCAGAAACCCAAAGTGTCAAGTAACATCTATTGTGAGTTAATACTAATTTCAATACTAGTAGCATTTTCTTATTCTTAATATCCTTATACTGCACTTTCTGCATTACTAATATCAGTTGCTTAAAATAATTTCTTCTCTTCATTTTTGCTTGCTTTCCCATCATCATAATCCCTTCCCTCTTTATTTGTTCTCATATAATAAGTTACTCCTTTTCCAACTATTTTTCTTGTTATCAGTTTCTCTAAGGCCTTCCTTGAAGGATGGTCTGTTTCTTGTATTTAAAGCATATATTGATTGTATTTTTAATCTTCATTAATATTATTTCTTTGCTCATTAATCCATATTTTTCATTCTGCTTGCAAATTCATTTTTTCTTTCTTTTCCCTATTTAATCCTTTCTTATGGGAGTTTTGGAAAGTCAATCTAGTTTGGGAGTTTTGAAATTCTGCAACCAATTGGAGTTCTTTTTCCAACAGGTTGCTGATTTCGAAAAACCTTCTGATTCAGATCACCTTGAAGGGGTTTTGTTTTCAGTTATTCTATTGCTTCGATGCTCAGTTGAGGATGTGGTATTTGTAGGGGGTCTGTTTGGGATTATTATTGTCGGCTAGCTATCTTGTGGCTTTAGATATTAAAATTTAGGGATTGTGAGGGGCATTATTTCTATGGTTTAGTGTTCTTTTTTTGTAAAATACTTTTGTTCTAGTTGTGTCTGTAGAGACTTGGGCATTCTGCCCTATGGTTGTATTTTTCTTCATGAACGTATGCCTGGCTTATAAAAAAATCTAGTTGTTATCCAAACTTTTTCCTATTTTTATCAATTTTCTATGAATCTCATGAACTAAGCTATACTTGTTAATATTTGTTTTTTGTATTTCCTTAAGAAGTCATTATGCATTTGTCTTCCTCTATTCCTTCAGGTACTACTAAAGCAGTAGTTCAGGTTACTATTATGACCCGTCTACAAGATTGTATTGCTATACAGCATCAGGCTAATGGTAATAGAACTTGCTATTTGATTTTGTTGAAGTCTGGTTGATTTTTTTATATATATTCTTGATTTCTATATGGAATTTTATTTCAAACTAAATTTCCAATGAAAGAGAAGAAAAAGGAGTTTTAAGCTTGCATATTATTTATCCTAATGTCATGATTTTATCAATTTTAACTAATTTATTGAATCAAAACCGAAACATACATATATGGTTGCAAGACAATTGTAATAAGCAAAAGTAAATATATTCTTTAGGCATTTCCAATATTAATGAAATGAATGGGAAAATTACTTTCGGCGTTTAAACTTAGCGTAGAATGAAGTTTGTCAATGTGGAAGATGATGGCTGATAAAGCGGTGGCAAGTATCTCTTTTCTATTTCCTTCTAAATTCTTGTATTACTCATGCTTCTATTCCAAAAATTTAGTTATATAATCACTTATGTCTAACATCTATGAATCTTCAGGTTTGTAGACTTTCAACATGTGAAACTATGGGCTTAGCAACCACAGTCTGTAGTGATAAGATTGGAACATTGACCTTAAATCAGGTTTGTGCTGCCACCACAATCTGTAGTAATCTCTTAAATATTATGTTACTTGTGATTGTTAGTTTGAATCTATGGGCCATCAACTAGAGAATGTTATGATGGAGAAATCTTATTTTCATGTGGTTTTCAACTTTTTGACATAATTATTTTTGTTTCTTTATATTTTTTTTTGCAGATTTTAGCATGGGAAAATATTGGAGAATTAAAATTGACTATGAAGATTTGAAGTAACATGAAAGTATTGGCTACAATTTTTTTGTTATGAAATTTTATATCTTATTTTGCTAGAAATTTTTTTGGAAAGGCACTCTATAAATGGATGCTAATTCTGTATTTGTAATGGATTATAAATTAATTATATATGAAAGTATAATTTTATTAATTGTGTATCCATTTATTATATATTATATATAAATTATATGTTATATTTAAAAATATAGGAAAAAATACAGAAATTATGGATCCTATAGTAATTGCTTTTAGAGACCATATTTTTGGTTCTTATTATACTTTTAATGATCGATTTTATAGTCCTTAATATAGTATATATTTATACAAATATTACTTTCAAGGATAAGTTTTCTCATCCTTATTATATTTTTAGGGACCGAATTTTAATATGGTCCTTAAAGGTTTATGGTCATTACTTACTTTTAAGGACCAGATTTCTGGTCATTAAAAATCTAGATGATCACATGACTTGTATTATTAATGAGGAAAATTTTGGTCCTTAATACTTTTTAGGGACCAGTTTGTTATTCGGTCGTTAAAAGTCTTAAGGACCAGTGGATGCATCCCGTCTTTATTAGTCATTAGCGGTGGAGCCTGTTAGGATGGGATAGTGACCAGATTTTCTCGTCCTTATTGAGTTTCAGGGACCGGATTGGTACTTTTAGGGACCAGATTTCCCATCTTTATAGGCCTTTTTTCTTGCAGTGATGTTGATTGTCGTTGTTTTTGATGCGAAACCCCAGCCTATATTCAAACTAGAACATCAACATACCATAATATTTGAACATACACAAGAAAATAAACCCCCAATCTAAAGAACCCCAAACAATACATGAATGAAAATGCTTATAATAGATTGATTTAGAACAAAAAGAATAAAAATCAAGTATACATAATCATGCAACCTTTCTAAGTCTAATTCTTCATGCAATAGCAAGAATCAATACGAAATTAACTCTCACAGATTCGGGAAAGCCAATGAAAATCTCATTAATCTGAATAAATAATCAAAAGTTAAGTATCCGTAATAAAACCTACAATTCGTTTAAATAACAAAGAAAGAAGAAACCTATTGAAACTAAATTTCCAAAACAATTAAAATATGAAATAACTGTGAAATATCGTAATTGGAATTTATGGTGCCTTGGTGGAGTGAAAATCCACTCTACCGTGGTGGAGTGGCTCAGTTGAGTGACAATTCACTCTACTGAGTGGTGGAGTGAGTTTTCACCCTACCGAGTGGCAAGGTTCTGTATCAAAAAGTGGAATAATGTCAAGTGTGGGGTTTTTTTAAAGGACTCGGTGAAGTGAAAATCCACTTTACCGAGTTGTGTGGCACTCAGTGGAGTGAATTTTCACTCTACTGAGTTAGTGCTCTCGAGTCCACTTTACTTGAACTTCTTTTTCTTCCTCCTTTACTTAACTACATTTGTCTTCAATTAAACACATATTACAAAGAGAATAAATACTAAATTGGTCTTCAAAGTTCAAGTTAGCCTCTTTGATATCTTGGACTTACATCTTCTCCACATAAGGTATAATGAAAGCTTGTAGAGCTTCTTTAAGCTTCTTTTACCTTGCTCTTGTAATTGGTCTATCATGTTTGGTTATGCTAGTTGTGCTCATATCATCCCCATCTTCTTCAAAAGAATTTGTCCTTGAATCTGAATCAAAGTCAAAAGGAGATAAATCAGAAACATTAAAAGTAGCACTAACATTATACTCACCTGACAAATCAATTTTATATGCATTGTCATTGATGCGTTCCAACATTTAAAATGGCCCATTACCTCTTGCATCAAGTTTTGACTTCCTTTACTGTGAAAACCTCTCTTTTAGCATATGCACCCAAACCTAATCACCTGGCTTAAAAATAACTTGTTTTCTCCATTTATTAGCCTTTTGTGCATACATGAGATTCTTTTTCTCAAATTTCTCTCGTGTTTTCTCATGTAATGTTTTAACTAGTTCAACCTTCTTTTTGCCATCTAAGCTAGCAAGCTTTTTCGAAGGTAAAGGCATCAAATCTAAAACAATTAATAGATTAAGACCATACACAATTTCAAATGGAGAATAACCTATAGAAGAATGTATAACACGATTATGTTGGGCTTTTTTACCCATGAGGAGAGCCCAATAAATTTAGCCTTTGTCTCAAGTCCATAAAGAATATAAATAAGATCTAAATAGTGAATTTTATATGTGTGTCATATGAAAGGACAGAAAAATAGAAAGCTAATAAAAAGGAGAAGAGAAGAGCAGTTTTTCTTCTTCACAGAGCTGTCCTATAATTTCTCTTTTTCCCAGAGATTTAGCCGTTAAATCGAGCTAAAATTGAGAGAAGCTTCTTCACACATCAATCTTCATTCTCAATGGTGGAAATCAGATTCTCAACTCCATAGATCATTTTGTGGCTAGGACAACAATTTTTTTCTACACAGACCAGTCCCATGAATTCTTTATTTTCTGAAGATTTAACCGTTAGATTGAGCTGCATTTTGGACAAAATCTTCTAAACATCCTGATATTCATTATCAATGGTGGAGATCGGATTCTGACATCCAGAGGTCAGTTCATGGTTGGGACAGAATTAAAATTTTTGGGTATTAGCTCTTGCTCTTGTCTTTGATTTACTCCATATATCTTGATGTTTATTCCAAGATTATGATGATGATGATGAATGTATGTCTCTAGTTTTATCTAGCGAAGATTTGCTGTATTAGGCAGAGAATTTGTTGTAATTACCAATTATTTGATAGTGGAAGATTTAAAAGGCCTAAGGGTCCCGTGGTGTTTACTCCTTACATTGAGAAAGTTTTCCACATAAAAATTCTTATTGTTATTGTGTTGATTGTGGCTGTTGTATGGTTGATTTACTTCTATGATTTTGGTGTTAGATATTATTCTATTTTTTAGTTTCGTCAAAGGTTCAATCAAGTAGGAAAAAGGATTAACAATGAGGTTTTATTCTACACATTTGGTTGTTTTCGTTGTGGTCATTTTTCCCATTAAATTGGTATCAGAGCTTTGCTTGTTATTATTGTTGTTGCTACTGCTGTTGTTAGACTTGTTTGAACAATGAAAGCTAATACAAGTAGAATGGTTAATTTAAATGGTTCAAATTATCATGTCTGGCAAGGAAAAATGGAGGATCTTCTTTATGTGAAGGATTATTATATGTCGGTATTTCTTGAAAATAAGCCCGATGATAAGAAAGAGACAGAATGGACTATTTTGCATCGATAGGTTTGTGGGTATATACGATAATGGGTGGATGATAATGTTTTGCATCATATTAGTGGTGAAAAAGATGCACGTAAGTTATGGAACAAGCTTAAGCAGTTGTATGCTCGAAAGACAGGGAATAACAAGTTGTTCTTGATTAAAAAAATGATGAATCTAAAGTATCGAGATGGAACTCCTATGGGAGACCACTTAAATGCCTTCCAAGGAATTATAAACCAGCTTGAAGGAATGGGGATCAAGTTTGAGGATGAGATACAGGCTTTATGGATTCTTGGTACATTGTCGGACTCTTGGGAGATGTTTAGAACGTCATTATCTAACTCCGCGCCAGATGGGGTTATTACCATGGAATTGGCTAAGGGTAGTGTCTTGAATGAAGAGATTAAAAGAAAGTCACAAGGTTCCTCTTCACATTCAGAAGTCTTAGTCACAAAAAGGCAGGGGAGAAGTAAGAGTAGAGGTCCAAGTAGAGGGAATCAGTGCCTTAATTCTAAGGGTAAGCTTGCTAATGTTGAGTGCTTTCATTGTGGCAAGAAAGGCACACTAGAAAGTTCTACAGAAAGTTGAAGAAAGAAAACAAACAACGTGCTGACAAAAATCAAAAGAATGCTGACAGTGGTAATGAAAATGCTGTGGTTAATACTACTACTGATAACTACCTGATTTGTTGTGATTGTAATATTGTTAATCTTACACATGATGAGTTGAGTTGGGTGATTGACAGTGGTGCTATGTGTCATGTCACATCACGAAGGGATTATTTTTCATCTTACACTTTAGGTGACTTTGGTGATGTACATATGGGTAATGATAGGATATCAAAAGCTATTGGTATTGGAGAAGTCTGTTTGAAGTTTGACACCAGGATGGAGTTGGTTTTGTATAATGTGAAACATATTCTAGATGTGAGAGCAAATTTGATTTCTACAGGCTTGCTTGATGATGATGGCTATTACAATGACCTTGGTAATGGATAATGGAAGCTCACTCGAGGTTCTTTAATTGTGGCAAAAGCCAGCAAATACTCAAAGTTATACATAGTGCATCTAAAGATCTCTAAGAGCTTTGTTAATGTAGTAAAAAATGCTGATGTGATTGATTTATGGCATAAGAGACTTGCCCTCATGAGTGAAAAGGGCATGTCTATATTGTTAAAGAAGAAATTATTGTCTGGTGTGCAGGATATTCACTTGAAGAAATGTTTTGACTGTTTGGCAGGTAAAAAGACAAGAATCTCTTTTAAGAGCCATTCTCCTTCTAGGAAGGAGAACATACTTGATTTGGTGTATTTCAATGTTTGTGGTCCTATGTCAACAAGGACACTTGGTGGTTCTCTTTATTTTGTTACATTCATCGATGATTATTCAAGAAAGATTTGGGTGTATACCTTGAAGACTAAAGATCAAGTATTAGATGAATTCAAGCAGTTTCAAGCTCTAGTTGAGAGACAGACTGGAAAGAAGCTCAAGTGTATCCGGACAGATAACAAAGGGGAATACATAGGCCCCTTTGATGCAAATTGTAAACAACAAGGTATTCGGCACCAAAAGACTCCTCTAAAGACCCTGCAACTGAATGGTTTAGCAGAACGAACAAACAGGACATTGCTTGAGCGAGTCAGATGTGTGCTGTCACATGCAGGATTGCCTAGATCATTTTAGGGTGAGGCTTTGAGTATTGTGGTACATATTTTGAATCTAACACTCTGTGTTCCTTTGCATTTTGATATTTCTGATAGGATTTGGAGTGGCAAAGATGTTTCTTATGATCACTTGCACGTCTTTTGATGTAAGGCCTTTGTTTATATCCCTCAAGATGAGAGATCTAAGCTTGATGTGAGCCTTGGCTATGGACAAGATGAGATGGGTTACAAGCTATATGATCTAATTATGAAAAAATTTGTGAGAAGCCAAGATGTTATCTTTGTGGAAGATTAGACTGTGAAAGATGCTGAGAAGGCAAAAATAATTCCTAAAAGTGCTGATGATCTTATTGATCTAGATCCAGTTCCTCCTCAACATATTGATACACAGACAGGAAACGATGATCAGAATGTTGACCAGCAGGGTACTGATGATGTTGATGCTCTACAACAAGTTGAAATGGATGAAATTGTCCATAAGGAGTTACCAGTACTAGATGCACCACCATTTGTTCCACTTAGGTGGTCTTTAAGAGATCATCATTCTTCTAAACGATATTCTGTTGATGAGGATGTAATGTTGACTGATGAGAGAGAACTTGAAAATTATGTAGAAGCCATGAAAGATGAGCATAAGAAGAAGTGGATTGATGCCATGCAAAATGAAATGAAGTCCTTGTATGAGAATAACACTTTTGAGCTGGTGAAGTTGCCTAAAGGCAAAAGAGCTTTGAAGAACAAGTGGGTGTACAAAGTGAAGCAAGATGAGAACTCTTCACAACCATGACACAAAGCTAGATTGGTGGTAAAAGGATTCAGCCAGAAGAAAGGTATTGATTTTGATGGAATTTTCTCTTCAGTCGTGAAAATGGTATTTATTCGTGTTGTTTTTGGTTTAGCAGCTAGCCTTGATTTGGAGGTTGAGCAAATGGATGTCAAGACTACTTTTTTCTATGGTTACTTAGATAAGGAGATTTACATAGAGCAACCTGAAGGTTTTTAGATGAAAGACAAAGAGAGATATGTGTGTAGACTCCAGAAAAGTCTATATGGTTTAAAGCAAGCACCAAGGCAGTGGTATAAAAAGTTTGAGTCTGTTATAGAGGAGCAAGGCTACCAGAAGACCACTTCAGATCATTGTGTATTTGTTCAAAGGTTTGGCAGTGATGATTTTATCATTTTATTGTTGTATGTTGATGACATGTTAATTGTTGGAAAGAATAGTAGAAGGATTGCCCAGTTAAAGCAACAATTGAGTAAGTCTTTTTCTATGAAGAACTTAGGGCCAGCAAAACAAATTCTTAGCATTAAAATTACTCGAGATAGGGCTACCAAGAAATTGCATATGTCATAGGAAAAGTATATTGAAAAGGTGCTTTGCAGGTTTAATATGGATAAAGCTAAAGTGGTTAGTTCTCCTCTTACTACCAACTTTAAGCTAATTGAAAAGGATTGCCCTTCTAGTGAGGGAGAGAAGGAAGTGATTGATAAAGTTCCATATGCCTCAGCTGTAGGAAGTTTGATGTATGTTATGGTATGCACACGGCCTGATATAGCTCATACAGTAGGTGTTATTAGTCGTTTTTTGTCAAATCCGGATAGGAAGCACTAGGAAGCAGTTAAGTGGATATTCAAATATCTTCGAGGTACTTCAAATTGGGTCTTATATTTGGTCATGAAAAGCTAGCATTGGTTGGGTACATGGATTCTGATATGGCAGGAGATAAGGATAGTTACAGATCAACTTCTGGGTGTCTGATGACTTTTACAGGGGGAGCTGTGTCATGACAATCAAGATTGCAAAAGTGTGTTGCACTTTCTATTATAGAGGCTAAGTATATAGCAACAACGGAAGCAGGTAAGGAGATGATATGGTTGAAAAGGTTTGTGCAAGAGCTAATAAAAAGGAGGAGCAGTTTTTCTTCTTCACAAAACTATCCCATAATTTCTCTTTTACCTAGAGATTTAGCCTTTAAATCGAGCTAAAATTTGGAGAGAAGCTTCTTCACACATCAATCTTCATTATCAACGGTGGAGATCAGATTCTCAGCTCCATAGATCATTTTGTGGCTAGGACAACAATTTTTCTTCTACACAAACCAGTCCCATGAATTCTTTACTTTCTAGAGATTTAACCGTTAGATTAAGCTACATTTTGGAAAGCATCTTCTAAACATTCTGATCTTTATTATCAATGGTGAAGATCTAATTCTAACATCCAGAAGTCAGTTCGTGGCTGGGACAGAATTCAAATTTCTAAGTATTAGCTCTTGCTCTTGTCTTTGATTTACTCCATATATTTTGATGTTTATTCTAAGATTATGATGATGATGATGATGATGAATGTATGTCTCTAGTTTTATCTGGAGAAGATTTGTTGTATTAGGCATATAATTTTTTGTAATTGCCCATTATTTGATAGTGGAAGATTTAAGAGGCCTAAGGGTCCCGTGATTTTTACTCCTTACATTGAGGAAGTTTTCCATGTAAAAATTCTTGTTGTTATTGTTTTGATTGTGGCTGTTGTATGGTTGATTTATTGCTGTGATTTTGGTGTTGGATATTGTTCTATTTATTAGTTTCATCAAAGGTTCAATCGAGTAGGGAAAAAGATTAACAACGAGATTTTATTCCGCACATTTGGTTGTTTCCATTGTGGTCATTTTTCCCATTAGATTATAGGCAAATTCAATAAATGGCAAACAATCTTCCCAAGTTTTCAAATTCTTTCCCATAATAGCATGCAACATGGTTCCTAAAGTCTTATTTACTACTTCATTTTGTCCATTAGTTTGTGGATGATATGTAGTGGAAAATAAAAGCTTAGTACCTAACTTTTCTCACAACACTCTCCAAAAATTACTCAGGAACTTGACATCCCTATTTGACACAATGGTTCTAGGCACTCCATAAGGCTAACCACTTCTCTAAAGAATAAGTTAACAATGTTTGTTGCACCATCTGTTTTATGGCAAGCAACGAAATAAGCCATTTTACTAAATTTGTCCACTACAACAAATATGCTATCTCAACCTTTCCTAGTCCTAGGTAATCCTAAAACAAAATTCATTAAAATATTAGTCCAAGGTTCACTAGGTATGGGCAATGGTTTATACAGTCTATGAGGCATAGATCTAGACTTAGCTTGCTTACACACAATGCATTTGTCACAAATTCATTCCACATCTTTTCTCATGTTTGGCCAATAGAAATGTTAACTAAGTATATCTAAAGTCCTTTTCACTCTAAAAAGCCCTATTAATCCACCACTATGTGACTCTCTAACAAGCAACTCCCTAATAGAACATGTAGAAATACAAAGTTATATTTTCCTAAAAAGATACCCTTCACGTCTATAGTACTTTTCAAATGCAGTATGTTCACAGGCATGATACACAGTAGAAAAATCATCATCACCTACATACAATTCCTTCAAATGCTCAAATCCAAACAACTTAGAAGTAAGCATAGAAATCAAAGAATACCTTCTATATAGTGCATCAGCCACAACATTTTCTTTACCTTGCTTGTACTTGATCACATATGGAAATATCTTTAAAAATTTCACCCAACTTGTATGCCTTTTGCTCAATTTGCCCCATCCCTTCAGATACTTGAGAGATTGGTGATCACTATGTATCACGAATTCCTTAGGCAGCAAATAGTGCTCCTATACCTCAAGAGCTCTCACCAATGCATAAAGCTCTTTGTCATAGGTGGAATAGTTCAATATTAGCCCGCTCAGCTTTTCACTAAAATATGCTATGGGACAATTTTCTTGCATCAAAATAACACCTATACCAATCTCGGAAGCATCACATTCAATTTCAAAAGTTTTTAAAAAATCAAGTACATGCAAAATAGGAGCAGTGCATAATTTCTCTTTTAAAGTATGAAATGAATTTTCTTACTCTTTCCCCCATTTAAACCCGACATTTTTCTTAACTACTTCATTCAATGGTGCAGCAATGATAGAGAAATCTCTAACAAATCGCCTACAGAAACTAGCTAAGCCATGGAAACTTCTAACTTCACTTACATTTTTAGACATTGGCCATTCTTGAATAGCCTTCACCTTTTCAGAATCAACTTCCACTCCTTTAGCACTTAATACAAAACCTAAGAAGACAACTTTGTCCATGCAAGATGAATACTTTTTAAGGTTTGCATACAATTTTTTTCTTCCTCAATACATCTAAAACATCTGTAACATGCATAATATATTCATCCAAATTCTTGCTATAAATTAAAATGTCATCAAAGTACACAACCACAAATTTTTCAAAAAACTCACGTAAAACATGGTTCATTAAATGCATGAAATTACTAGGTGCATTAGATAATCCAAAAGGCATTACTAACCACTCATAGAATCCATATTTAGTTTTAAACGTAGTTTTCCACTCATTTCCCTCTTTTATCCTAATTTGATGATAGCCACTTTTTAAATCAATTTTAGTGAAATAACAGGCACCATGCAATTCATCTAGCATATCATCCAATCTAGAAATATGGTGGTGATACTTTACAGTTATTTTGTTGACCGCTTCACAATCCATACACATCCTTCATGTTCCATCTTTTTTTGGCACCAGTAAGAGCATTACAGCACAAAGACTTATGGTTTTCCTGACATACCCTTTCTGAAGTAGTTCATCCACTTGCTTTTGCAACTCTTTTGTTTCCTCTAAATTGCTTTGGTAAGCTGGACGGTTAGGTATTTGAGATCCAGATACAAAATTAATTTAATACTCAATGCATCTCAAGGATGGTAATCTATGTGGAATATCTTCTAGAAAACATCTATGTATTCCTACAATAAGGTCACAAAAATACTAGGCAATTCGGGGTTAAGGTCAATTTCAGTAAGCAAAATTTCCTTAAACCGAATCAAGACTAGAGCTCTCTTGCCTAAGTATGCACTTTTCATCTCTCTCTTTTACATAAAGACATGATTGTTTCTTAACTTTTTCACTCCTCTCAAGTTCTTTTTGCTCACTTTTCTTATCATTCTTTTTCTGTTCACTCACTAACTTTTTCTCTCCTACACATCCTACTTTCTTTTCCTCACTTGTGCAGTCACTCATCATTAGGCCTTTATTCTTATTCTTTTCTCTCTTTTTTCTTTTTCACCTCACTACCCAAATTCCTACTTGAAGTTTGCTAAATTCTCAATTGTTCAAGGTAAGTTTCTTTAGGTGACAAAAGTGCTAGAGTAACTTTATGCCCATCATGCATAAAATAATACCTATTATTGTACCCATCACACATAACACGCATATCAAATTGTCAAGGACTATCCAATAAAATATGACCAGCTTGCATTGGTACTACATCACATATAACCTCATTTGTATATCTGCCAATGGAAAAAGCAACTATAACTTGCTTGGTCGTTCTAACTTCTCTACTGTAATTCAACCACTGCAATCTATATGGATTAGGATGTCTATCACACTTCAGCCCTAATTTTTCTACTAAAGTAGTGCTAGCCACATTAGTGCAACTATCTCCGTTTATGATTAGACTATAAACGTTTTCACATACCAAACATCTAGCGTGAAATATATGTTCCCTTTGTTCTAGGCCATCTTCCTTCACATTCACATTCAAAACACACCTAGTAACTAAGGCTTCCCCCTTAACAGCATATTCAATATAATCATTATCAGAATAATCTTCTAAAGGTGGCATCTTAATTCACTATCATCAGACTCATTTCCATTATAAGACTCAGAAACAATTCTCCCCCCTTAATAAATATAGTTTTTCTATTAGGTTATTCATATACATAATGACACGCCCCTGATACTTAAAACATTTAATGTTTCTATGTTTGGAGAGTTTAGATGAAGGATCAGTAATAACTTTTTGGATTGAAGTACTCCTTTTCTTGCTTTTGTTTATTTCAAAACCTTTCTCTTTAGAAGCCGAATGGTGATCCTTATTCTTTTCTTCATTTTTACTCTATTTTGGAGTCCATTTGTTACTAGAATTTGGAAATGACCTTGCTAGTCTCTTTTATTTTTTTTCATTTCTCCACCTTTATGGCAATATTTACTAGGTCCTCCATTTTTCCATAATGTTACAATTCCACTACATTAGCAATTTTCCTATTCAATCATTTCATGAATCGAGCCATAGTCACCTCTTTTTCCTCTTCTATGTTTGCTTTGATCAATAGCATCTCCATCTCTTTGTGATAATCCTCTACCGATCTAGCTCCTTGGGTGAGTCTATGTAATTGTTGGTGCAACTCTTATAATAATAAGATGGAAGAAACCTTCTCTTTATCACTCTCTTCATTTCTTCCCACGTAGTTATAGGTGAATCTCCATTCCTCCTACTACTATTGACTAACTCATTCCACCAAACTAAAGCATAATCACTAAACTTAACTACTGCTAATTTTACCTTTTCCTCCTCAGCATAATTATGACAATAAAAAATTATATCTACCTTTCTCTTCCACTCCAAATATATTTCAGCATTATTCCTACCTTTAAAAGATGGAATGTTCATTTTTATTGCATTAAGATTTCTATCTCTCCTTACTCTACCCCTTACGGATTGGACTTCATCATCATCATCCTAATCACCTAAATTAGCCTCTTAATTAATTCGTTGATCTTTTTTGGCTATTCTTCTAGAGTTAGAAACACTCACTTCTAACTTCTCTAACCTATCATTTACATTTCCTATATCCCTTATAAACTTCTCAAGTGTACCATGCATAGCTTGCATTGAATAAGCTACCTCCTTAAGAGACATTCCATTCTTAGTAGATTCCTCAGTCATTGTATAAACTTGTAAAAGATGTTAGATAAATTAATCCTCATAACACTCTCTTTTGTGTTTATCTCTCCACTCTCAATTGATGTCTCATAATTTCACTTCAGAAATGAACTCAAACAAGCACACATAATTAAGTATATCGATTAAGTGAGACAATGAAAACCTAACAAAGACAATAAAATACCAACTCTAGAGGCAAATTGATCAAATTGAATAAAAATTAAAATTTAGTACATAAGAAGAAGATTTCGTGTACTATGATAAATAGATGTTCAACCATGTGCAATATGTTAAACTAGTGTAATTGGAACCAATAAACAGTTTAGACACACAAATTGATAACTTAGAATAAAAAGAAATTAGACACGACGGATGCACTTAAATGTGATGTTTGACTAAACCTAATGTTTAATTTACATAGAATTCATGTAGATTCAACAAGAAGAATTCAAAGATAGCATGCAATAAACACAACTCAAAGACTGAAATTAAGAGTGCTAACCTGGTATTGATAGCTTTAAAATAATTGTGAAAGTGTCTACTCACAATTCTTGCTGGATTGATTCAATTAAAGTGTTAACCACTCAAAAATTGTAAGATGAATGATTAAATAGATTATTGGCAATTTTCAAATTCAATAAAAGCAATAATTCACAAGTTGTTCACTTTTGAACTTAAGTAAAAGAGTAATCCGAATTTGATCTAAAGGCTTTTTTTCTAAATGAATTTTTCTTTAATACTGCAATCGAGCAATCAGAAACGACGAACTCAAAAATTAAAGGATAGTTAAGAATTTATCCCTTAGCCTATGCTCTGATGCTAATTGATATGAAATCGCAGCCTATATTCAAACTAGAATGCCAACATACTATAATATTTGAACATACACAAGAAAATAAACCTCTAATATAAAAAATTGCCGAACAATACATGAATGAAAACGCATATAATAGATTGATTTAGAACATGAAGAATAAGAATCAAGCATACATAATCATGCAACCTGCCTAAGTCTAATTCTTCATGCAATAGCAAGAATCAATAAGAAATTAATTCTCACAGATTTGGCAAAGCCAATGAAAATCTCATTAATTCGAATAAATAATCAAAAGTTAAGTATCAATAATGAAACCTACAATTCGTTTAAATAACAAACAAAGAAAAAACCTATTGAAACTAAACTTCCAAAATAATTAAAACAGGAAATAGCTGTGAAATATCATAACTAGAATTTATGGTGCCTTGGTGGAGTGAAAATTCTTCAATACTTCTTTTATAGTTTTTAGCAATACTTCTTCAATTAGTCTTTTAAATATATCATGAGATAGATAAAGAAGCAAGGAGAGAAAAATTGCACGATACAAAAAGTATAGGAAAGATGAAGTTCATTAACAATATAGAGTACATGGATAAAGAGCTTTTTTGCTTGAAAAAAGTATATGGATAAAGAGCTTTTTCGCTCGAAAAAAAAGTAGCCCCGCTATAACAAGACCACCTCTCATTCAAAGTAAGCCCCCTTCCATCATATCAGTATCAGGAAAATGGAGAAGAAAGTACAGACTTAAATCCTCCACCATGACTCTAAGAAAGTCCAGGGCTAAGAGAAGGAAGCAACAACGAAGATTGGAGGCCATATGACCTGTTGTCGCAAGTCATATTTTGCTAGGAAAAAGCCTAGCTTTTTATTCATCTTCCTAAGATGGCAAGTCACAAAGAAAAATTGAAGAATAATGTGGCTTCATAAGGAAAAACTTCAAGACAAAGAAACAGGGAGGAAGAAGAAAACCTCAAGAAGAAAAATTTAGGGAAAAAGAGAGAAAAGATACACCAATTTATAGTGTTTTTCATCTCCAAAAAACTAGTCATGGAAAGCCATGTGGCTCCGATATTTTATACAGGAATAAAGACGCAATAATAAAGTGGGGAAGACGAAGCAACAAAATTTAAAGAAGCACCATTTTTGAATTGCTATTTCCAAAGTGACATGTTTCCAAATCGTTGTTTCCGAAGCGACGTGGAAAAAGAAGAGATATGAAAAAGAAGTGACGACTTGAATATCCGCTGTCAAGTAAGGAATGGTCGATAATGCCCCCAGATAACTTTTCATTTCATAACAGATATAGTTAACTTGTAAGAATTGAAAAATGTAACAGGAAAGCAAAATGATCAAACATTAGAGGCCTAAGCTAGGAAAAGGCCACACAACCTCGAACGACAAAAGCATCAAACAAACAGGTTAGGAAAGCAAACTTTGAAAAATAATTCATGTTTTTAAAAGTTGTTTGTAGGATTGAAGTTCAGATTTTTGATTGACGTATATTCCAATCGAAGTAATTTAAATTTCAGTATTTTTTCGATCGACATATATCCCCTATCGGAGTAATTAAAAATACTAGTCTATTGATTGAAGTCAGATTCCTAATCGACGTATATCCCGATAGACATAATTTAAATTTCAGTATTTTTTTGATCGATGCATATCCCGATCGAAGTAATTAAAACCCTAGTCCTTCGACTAATGACTCACTTTTCCGATCAACGATCGGTATAACTAAATTCCAGTTTCAAAAAATTAAGGGATCTCCGTCACTGGCCACGAAATGATTGAATGGCCGTCATAAAATATCAGAACCCCAAACCTTCGATCTTTTGAACGCACTGCTTGAAGGGGGACAAGTGATAATACTCTAAAAATTTTAAACCATAAGCCCTATTATCAAGAGACCTGTAATTAAAAAGCCCACGAAAGCCTCTCTAAGCCAGTTGTCTGAACACGAGGAACAAGGCCATCCAATTGGACGTAACCTCTCCCTGATACGATGAGGCTATCTGACACACACCACCGTCAAATCACCATTATCTATACAATAAGTCATACTTGCTCAAGAGTAGGCCAACTATATTTAAGGACATTGTTCAAAGCTTCTACAAGTTCTATAAATAGCAGATTTATTCTGTAAAGCACACACTCCTTCTCTCTCTAACTTAAATGTATACTCTTTCTTTGAGAGCTTTTCTTCCTATTGTTAATTTAAGCATCAAAGTGCTACCACCTGGATATCCAGGTAAGCACCTTTTGCAGGGCGCATTTTCTTCAGTTCGATCGGAATCCGCTTTCCTCACTATCGAAACTCTACCTCTTTTCTATATGGAAATCCTTTCATTCTCTATGAAAATTTGTAATTTATCAATAATCTTCTATTAACATTAAGAAACAGAAATTTTAATTAATGAAATTAAAATGTGAGAGCGATAGCTTCTTCTATCAGCAACTCTCTATATATTGCTTATCCAATTTATGAAATTGAGTAGCATGCAAAGCAAGAAAATTCCTTTTTCTTTAACGAAGTTTCTTACATCAACATCAACTCAAAAAGACAGAAAGGAAAATAAATAAAATAAACAAAACCGTTTCTGTTATATTGAAAAAAAGATAAATATTTCTTTTTATACGAAACCGATCCTTTTTCTCGAAAAAATTAAAAAAATAAAAACTCACATGTTTTCTTCAACTATAAGCCTTTCCTTATTTTCTTTTCTTTTTTTTCTTGAATAAACTAATAAAGCAAAGTTGTCAAAAAAACAAAAAAAAATCCAGCTCATCATACCTTTAATTAGGATATGCTCAATTTCTTTATTTATTTCATATTTTTGTTTGAATCAGAGAGACTGTTTAGTTTAATAGTATTAATTAAGTTTTTGTTAATTAATTAGGTGAAAAAAAGGGGCATTATCACTAGTGTTTAATAGTATTAATTTAGTAATCCTGTTGTTGAGCTAGCAGCATGTCAGTATGATCAAGAAATCAAACAAAAACAAAAGTAGAATATTCGTGATTTTGTTTCTAAAAGGGTTGGCTTGTAATATTGGTTAATCTTTCATCCTTATAACAGGGCTCTACAACAGTCCGGATATATGAACTAATACAGTCAGATCGGATCCAAATAGCAGAGTTTAAAATTGAGTGAAAATGTTACAACCATTGCATTTCCTTAATTTTCGTAACGGTGCAATCTTTACATTTCCATGGCAGTTTGTACAATCAATAATAAATGATTAATTATCTTGACTTTAATGAGTATTTAAGGTCGGCAACCCTATAAATAGCTCAATAATTTACAAGTTGTGGTATGATTTTTTCTTTACTTTACATTTCATTCAATTTTCCTCGAATATTCTGCAATTTAACCGTTGGTTGGAGTGTTTTTCAAAGGAATTTTATTTAGATTTTCTCTTTTCAATCAATCTCTCTCTCTTTACTGAATAATCAGACGGTAAATATTTTAATTTAGGGTCATTTATAATTAGCAATTCAAAAAATCGAGCTGTTATCAGTTTTATTGTATTCTACGTTGTTTTTTTGTAATTATTATTCTGGATTACCATGCTCTGAGCTGCTAATTAATTCCTTAATTGCACAAGAAATAACAATAACAAAATAATCAATTAGAAGATTATTAGCTTGCTTAATTTGGATTTATAAAAACTTTAAAGAATCAAACGAAAGTTGACATTCTATTTTAAAATGAAGAGTGAAGAAGTGAGTCTCTACTTATTTTCTTTGGATATCAACTGAGGACGTTGATATTTATTAATTTGTCTCCACATTAGGACTAACTACCCTAATTTTCAAAAACTGGACTCAATACAATTAATTTGGCCAATAGAAAACTTAAAAATTTGACTTAATATAACTCTAGCTACACCTACAATCTTAAAGTTGAGCACCTTACTTATCCTTAAAATCACGGATTCAACAGCTAAATCCAATCAATAATTAAAGCTTATAACTAATTTATATTATATCACTAGAGGCTGTTAACGCGTTAATATCAAATTAATTAATCTCAAACATACCCTAAACTTCATACACTTAGCTTCCAAACAAAACTTATTTTGCATTTCCAGCTCTGTTCTAACTGTAGTTTGGTGTAGAGTCCATTTCAAGAATCCTCAACCAATTTAATTATTTTTCATACACCCATAAAATAAAGTATATTTATAATAATATATATTCTTATCTTATCTGATATTATTATTATTATTATTATTATTATTATTATTATTATTATTATTATTATTATTATTATTATTATTATTATTATTATTATTATTATTATTACCTATATAAAGGCCTTGAAGTGAGTTAGTCCACTCATATATCAAAATAGTTACGTTTTTCTACAAGGATGGAGAGTAGCAAAGTGTCAGTAAAAGTGTTCTTATTATCTGCTTTCTGTTTAAGTTCTTTCATGGCTGCTTCTGCTGCTAATTTCTACAAGGAGGTTGACCTTACGTGGGGCAGTGACCATGCTAAGATATCAGAGGGTGGCAGTGTTCTCTCTCTCGCTCTTGATAAGGCCTCCGGCGCCGGTTTTCAGTCCAAGAGAGAGTACTTATTTGGAAGAATTGACATGGACATCAAGCTTGTTCCTGGCAATTCTGCCGGAACTGTTACAGCTTTTTATGTAAGCATCACCATCAGAATAGGTCTATTGTCACTAAAAAGTAGTTTTACCAGCGCTGCAATCCGTCGCTAAAATTAATCATAAGATTAATATACATAATTAAGATGAAGCTTTTTTTTTTTGCAGCTATCATCTCAAGGGCCTAAGCATGATGAAATAGATTTCGAGTTTTTGGGTAATCTTAGTGGAGATCCGTATACAGTACACACAAACGTATTTGTACGAGGAGAAGGAAATAGGGAACAGCAATTTCACCTCTGGTTTGATCCCACAAAGAATTTTCATCTCTATTCTGTAGTGTGGAATCCTCAACGCATAATGTAAGATATTTAATACATAATATATTTTCAAATTCTTGAAACTTATATATGTGATTTTAATTTTATTTTTCATTCATGTGTTTAGTTTCTTGGTAGATAATATTCCCATAAGAGTATATGAAAATAAAGAATCAATTGGGATTCCATTTCCGAAGAATCAAGGAATGAGAGTGTACTCAAGCCTGTGGAATGGTGAGGAATGGGCAACAAGAGGTGGGGCAGTGAAAACAGATTGGTCGAAAGCTCCATTCAGAGCCTATTACAGAAACTTCAATGCCAATGCATGTTATTGGGCTTCTGGCTTGTCTTCATGTGCTTCAAAGGCTAGTTTTAATGGTTGGGAAACTCAAGGATTGGATGCTAATGGGAGAAGAAGACTCAGATGGGTGCAAAGATATTTCATGATTTATAACTATTGCACTGATTATAAACGATTCGCTCATGGTCGCCCTCGTGAGTGTAGGTTTTCTCCTAGGTTCTTTTAGTGGATATTTTTTTTATTGGATTAATTAGTCGGAATTCTAAGATATGATTTTTCTTTTTTTTTTTTAATTATTGGTGTGGGTGTAAATGCATGGCCTTTTTTTATTTTTCCTCTTGTTTGATGTACAAAATAAATTACTTGTTGTTTGATGTATTAAGAAAAAAAAATATTTTTTTTTATTTTATTCAATGAATTCGCTACTATACAAACTCAAGATCTCATAGGTGTTGCTATTAGATTATCAGTATCACAAAACTAAAGTTTATCAATAATAAAAATTACTAATTTTTTCATTTTTTTTAATTTTTTTCTTTTTATTGTGATTTAATTTATAAATACGATCTAAATAAGTATTTTTCGTGAAATAATTCAATGATTCATAATATTATCCCAAAATGTCATACAAGTACACACTTTTTAGTGGGAAATGTGGGACGACACGATCGCATAATATCTTGGTTAATTTATATGTTTGTAGGCAATGAATTAATGCACTAACTAACTATAATTAATCCCTATATGATTATGCCACAAATAAATAATATTTAGTTAGATCCTACGAACAATTTTTTTCTTTGTAATTTCAAAATTTCACTTCTTTTAAAGATTGATATACTAAATATTAGGCTAAAAATATTTAAATATAATATTCGATACTTGTGATACAATTTCAAATTAAATTTTTATAAGAATTGTACCGAACTAAACCAGTCATTTACATCTTATAAGTTATTCTTTATCAAGAAACAGAAAAATAAGAAATGGACAAAACCGAATGGAGGGCAGTTTCATTTTCATTGATGGATAATAAGTCAATTGTTAGATATTTTTGTTTTTAGGTTGCAGACATTGCAAGACCTTAACATTAAGACAAAACTGACAGCACATGAATGCCCATTGTTTGAGAGGAACACAGCTATTAAGCTCACATATTTCCAACAACATTCATTTACGTTTACTCCTCTTTCCAAATCCTCCCTTTGAACTAATTAGATTTTCCTGCTCTATAACTAAATTTAGCATAATAAACCCTATATAAATTCAAATTCTTCACTAAAGCTCTATGCCTAGAGCCAGAGGTCTTAGTGTAGGCGAGAAGAAAATTAATTAAGAAAGTGGAGAGCCAATAGAAATTATAAACTTTGCATTTTCTGTTAATTTTCTTCATTAAAATGGGTAGCAGAGTTGAAATAATATTGGTGGTGTTATGTTTGTATGGAACTTGCTGGGTTTGCGCTGGTAATTTTAATGACGAAATAGACATGACATGGGGTGATGGTAGAGGGAAGATATTGGAAGGAGGAAATGTGGTGTCTCTAAGCCTTGATAAGACTGATGGCTCTGGTTTCCAATCCAAAAGAGACTATCTTTTTGGAAGGTTTGATGTGGAAATGAAGCTTGTACCTGGCAACTCTGCTGGCACCGTCACCACCTTCTATGTATGTCACATTTATCTTTTTCTTATATTATTCCTATAACTATAAATAATTCGGCACACCAAATATACAGAATATATTAAATACGAATTATTGAATGAGAAATATAAACATATTATATTTTGATACATTGATTTATAGTTACTAACATACAATACATCAGATATACCGAAAATATATTGAACCTAATTGATGAAACCAACTTGTTTGATTATTAAGATTAATGTTTTTTCAATTCGTGGGTATATATACGTAATGTGCATAATTTGGTTGTAGTTATCATCTGAACCGGGGGAAGAACATGACGAAGTTGATCTAGAATTCTTGGGCAACCTAAGTGGAAGTCCCTATACCCTCCATACAAACATTTACACCAAAGGTATAGGAGCTAGAGAGCAAGAATTCGAGCTTTGGTTCGATCCAACCGCAGATTTCCACACTTACTCCATCCTATGGAACCCCCAGCGCATTATGTAAGCCATTTAATTTACACCTCTCCTTTTATTTATATATTATATTAATTTTTAATCCATTACTCGATCTGAACCAACTTATTTTATAATTAGATTGTAATCCGTTTATAATATTTATGATGAGTCGGCAGTATATCGGTAGATTACATACCCATAAGAGTGTTCGAGAATCAAGAATCAAAAGGGATTCCATTTCCAAATAACAAGACAGTGACAGTTTATGCAACCATATGGGATGCTGAACAATGGGCAACCAGAGGTGGACTTGTGAAAACTGACTGGTCAAAAGCTCCTTTTACTGCAACTTACAGAAATTTCAATGTTCAGACCGCTGATTCTGTCGGACCAAAACCATGGCTAACTCAAGGACTGGGTGTCAAGGATCGCAATTGGATCCGATGGATTCAAAAGTACCACATGATTTATAACTATTGCACTGATCCAAAACGGCGACATGACCCTCGTGAATGTCGCAAGTCTAGGTTCTAGAATTTATGTTTACTTCAAATTGTGTATTTTTCTGAATAAGAACAAATTGGAAACCGGAGAAATCAGAAAAACAAACACACGTACTTTCTTCATACATCAAAAACACAAGTTAATTAATGTTAAGTTTTTCATTTTTTTATTTAAATCATATAATGTCTCAAGTTTATTGCTTTAATTAATACGGATTCATGCTAAACAAATCAATATAAATGATAATATATATTCATTACAAGTATTTAAAAATATTTTATATTCAAAATTCGAATTTAAAACTCGCCGAAAGGCATAGAAATTCATTCTAGTCCATTTCAGTTCACATTAAAATCAAAATGTTGTTTTCTTTTTTAATTGGTGATAGAGGAAAATGTGTACACTCTGCACCACAGATAAGATTGGAGTTCTATCTCATTAATTGTATTGTCTTTAGACTTTAATGCATTTTTATTTTTATTTTTGTCCTTTTATAGGTTGGTTGATGGAGTTAATTGCATACTTAATTAATAGCAAGCATTTATGCTATATGTGCACGATCTAAACCACCCATATTCAGTCCATTAATGGTCTAAACTACCCCTCTTCAATCCATTAATGATCTAAACTACCCCTATTTAATCAATTAAAATTTGAGCCACAATGAGAGAAAAAAAAAATCCTAGACTTGCATCATGCTTTTGAATTAAAATTAAAAAGTCACAAAGAGATTGTGCAATTGCAGAATTAACATAATCAACTTATTACTCCATCCGTTCTTTTTTAAAATTCAAATTATATTTATTTGTCTCTTGTAAACTTTCAATGTAATTTAATTTGTTTTTTTTAATTTATTTTTATTTTCTAATAAAGTCAGAACCAATCATATTTGATAATTTAGTTTTAATAACGTAATTTAATACTAAATTTAAATCTATTTATTATTTCTTAATCGTAGTGAAAATAATAAAAGTGACTGATAAAAAAACGAAAGAAGTATTATATTATTGTTAAAAATAATAAAAATTTATTACTCCCTCTGTTTTTTTTTATCAGTCACTTTTGAGTAAAATCCAAATTCTATTTATCTGTCACTTTTAGACTTTCAATGTAATTTAATTTGCTTTTTCAATTTATTTTTATTTCCCAATAAAATTAGAACCAATTAGATTTGATAATTTAATCTTAATCACGTAATTTAATACTAACTTTAAGTCTATTTATTATTTCTTAATCCTAGTGAAAGTAATAAAAGTGACTGATAAAAAAAACGGAGGGAGTATTAATTATAATTATGTTAAATATGAAAAAAAAAAAGTAACAATAAATGAAGTTAGAAATTGATGAACTAATGATATTCGAAGCAAAGCTAGTCCAACATATTAAATAATGATCTGTGAGGTGCAAATATGATTCATGAACCAAATAAATGAAGTTTATTTCTGCAAATTATTACCAACAAAATGTGCTATTCAACTGAAAAGTTGCATTTTTGTCCGTACATGACGTTTTTGCCAAACAAATATTGTATAGATTTATCCTATAAAAAGGGATACCCAACTTAATCTTTATGCATCCATCCTCAACTCTTCAGCTTAATTAGCAATAAGTTTCTTATGGCTGAGTCTAAATTACCATCAAAGCTCAGCAGCTCACTGCCTGTGCCTTCTGTTCAGGAACTGGCTAAGAACCCACTCACTCAAGTTCCTCCCCCGTATGTGCGTTCTGAGCTTGAGCCATCAGTCCTTTCTAATTCTTCCTTGCAGCAAGTACCCGTCATCGATATGCGAAAATTGCTTTCAGGAGATCATCAAATGGATTCTGAGCTGATCAAGTTTCACAAAGCTTGCAAAGAATGGGGTTTCTTTCAGGTATATTATATGTTATACTTAATTTTTTATTATTTTTTTAACTGTTGATGCAAATGGGATGCAATTTGGTCTACGCCCGTTTGTGGTGCAAAAATTTGAACTATTGTATTAAGAATGAAATCTTTAATAGTTTAGATTTACCCACACCATAGTACATCTGTGCATTAAATGACTATTCAATGCAAATATGGAGACTAATTTTGTGTTGTAGCTGGTAAATCATGGAGCAAGCAAATCATTAGTGGAAAAAATGAAGAAAGAGCTTCAAATTCTATTTGATCTACGAATGGAAGAGAAGAAGAAGCTGTGGCAGGAACCAGGAAGCATCGAAGGATTCGGACAGCATTTTGTTGTATCCGAAGGGCAGAAGCTTGACTGGGCAGATCTCTTCTCCTTGGTCACACTTCCAATTAATTTGCGGAAACCTCATATCTTTTCTGCTCTTCCTCCGTCTTTTAGGTCCACGCACTTCTGAAATAAAATCAGCACTACTACGCTTAAATTTATTAGTTGCAGTTCTGAAATAAAATCAGTACTAATAAGTTAAAATTTATCGGTTGCAGTTACATACGCTAATTTGTTTGTGTGTTTTGTGGCAGAGAGACTGTGGATGTTTATTCGGAGGAATTGAGAACTCTAGCAATGAGAATTCTGGAACAAATGGCGAAAGCTCTTGGAATGGATTTTAAGGACACAAAAGAGAATTACGAGGAAGGATGGCAATCAATGAGAATGAATTACTATCCTCCATGTCCACAGCCAGAGAATGTGATAGGCTTGAGCCCTCATTCTGATGCTAGTGGCCTCACCATTCTTCTCCAAGTCAATGAAATGGAAGGCCTTCAAGTTAAAAAAGATGGCAATTGGATTCATGTTAAGCCCCTTCCGGATGCTTTTATCATCAACATTGGCGATTGTCTGGAGGTAATCAATGCTTGACAATTTGTTTACACAAAATCCGTTCTTAAGTTCCTAAAGTTTTAAAATTTTTACTTTAGCTCCCATTACAAAAATAATTCTTTGATTAATTTCTTATATTTTAATATAAGGTAACATACAATTTGCTCGTAAATATTATGTTAGTATATAAATTTTAATTGCCGTTAATGATGCGTCATGTTGCAAAATAAATTTTCAATTAGATTCCTAAACTTATAAAAAATTTTCACATTAAATTTCTAAACTTTTACAATTTTTCACATTATATCTCTTTACAAAAAAATGACATACTTTTCAACGAATATTAAAATATATACGTATTAGTCTCCTTAATGAAAAATTGCATATTACCTCATATTAATAATTAATTTTTTATATATAAAAGGATCTAATGTAAAATTTTCAAAGTTAAGAGACCTGAAAATGGATTTTGCAATTTTTTTAAAATTATTTTGAACTTACGATTTTGTCTAAAATTTTGATGAATTTTGTAGATTTTGACAAATGGAATATACCCGAGTATTGAGCACCGAGCAACAGTGAACTCAATCAAAGAAAGGCTATCGATTGCTACATTTTATAACCCAAAATTGGATGGAGTCGTAGGACCAGCATCAAGCCTTATTAGTCCTCAGACTCCAGTAAGATTTAGAACAATGGCGGTTGCTGACTTTTTCAAGGGATATTTTACTCGAGAACTTCGCGGAAAATCATACTTGGAAATTGTTAGAATTCAGGATCAGGTATGATATAATGAGTTTCAAAAAAATATGACAAAAACAAGAGAATTGTTCTTGACGACAATTTCCCGACAGAAAATATTTCATAGTTATTTACCGATGGAATTTAAACAGTATTTTTAGCGACCGAAAAAAGTTTCCATAGTCTTCCTTCATTAAAAATGGAGGTAAATTTTACTGCAAAATTTTAGCAACGGTACTGTGAAAGTCACCATAAAATTATGTGCCAATAGTTGGTAAAAATTTCATACGAAATTGTTGACAAAACAAATTTATCGTAAAAAATTTTCCAATAAAAAAAATCTTCCTTAAAAAAAATTACCAACAGATACAAATAACTATAGGAAATTTGCTTACAAAACCAATTTACTGTTAGCAATTTTCGACAGATACAAGAAACCGTAGGAAATTTGCCTATGAAAACAATTTACAGTAAAAAATTTTCTGATTGAAACAAAAAATCGTAGAAAATTTGCCTACAAGAAGGATATTCCGTAGGCAATTCCTATAATCCTGCTGAGGTGAGCTTTGTTGTATGCATTGGTACTAGTTTGCAGGAAATTTAACTATGGAAATTTTAATTTCATTAGTAATTTTAACAACAGAAGCTGTAATTCGGTTGGAAATTTTAAGAAAAAAATTGTAATTTCATCAGAAATTTTAACGACAGCAATCGTAGGTCCATCAGCAAATAAGGCAAATTCAAGACAATTCTTTTATTTATTTTTTTGGCAGAATTAACTATGAATGCATTTTTTTCTGTCGAAAAAATTTTCCTAAAACAGTTTTTCCTACGAATATTTTTGTCAGTAATTTCTGTCGTTAAACTTATTTGCTTACAAAAATTATTATTTTTCGTTAACAATTTTCATGATAAATACATTTTTTTTTTCAGTTAGTGAACCTATATTAGAACAATTTATGGTACACACTGCATAGGATGACGCTCTGACTTTAATAGCAAAAACCAAATAGCAATGTTAGTATGAAATTGTGCAACAAGCATTTTTCTCGTAATAATACTACTGGTGGTTTTATTATTGAAGTTCCAAAACAATATTAAAAGAAAAAAAAAATCCAAAAGTCTCCGTTGGGCTTAAATATTTCAAGCTCAACGAGACTAAATTATCAGCTTTTAACCTTATTGGGCTTTACTATGGCCCAACTGATTTATGAATCATTCACGGCCTTTCCGATTATGAATTCTTCTTAAATTAAGAAACTCTGAGCTTTATTAGCTCTTCCTTACGGGTTCACTCCTCATCAAATCAGAGCACTATTCGGGTTAATATATAAATTTCTTTCTAAATTATAATTATTTATCAAAATTTTTCTCTTAAATTAATTGCATGTTAAATTATCTCCTAAATTTATTAAAAATATCATATTTATATTATTTTTCTGAACTTACTAAAAATATCAGATTACCCACTATAGCAATACTTGTCAGTTTATAATTAACGCGTGTTAGTAATAGAGAGATAATTTGACATTTTTAACAAGTTTTAGAGAATAATTTAACATTTTTAATAATATATACCGTATTTTTTATATTTTTAAATAAGTTCGAGTAGATAATATAATATTTTCAATAAATTCAGGTGGTAATCTAACATGCAATTAGTTAATTGAAAAAATTTGATTAATAATGATAGTTTATAGGGAAATTTATATATTATCCCTTTGTTTTATTATTATATATGCTAATAAAAACTACAAGACAAAAATCATTTTCAGGTTTTTGAATTCTAATTCTTTTTTCTAATAAATTCCTCAATTTTATTTTACTGCATTAAATCTCTAAATTTTTATATTAGCATAATTTGAATAAAATAATAATATTATTTCAAGACACAATTAAAGTTCATAAAATATCATTTTTTATTCTATTAAGTGTTTTTTAGATCCTATGTATATTAAAATGAAAATTTAAAAATGCAACCCAATAATTATTCGATAACTACAAAAAGAAAGAAAAGAAAAATCTAATTCTTAATTGGTATAAAAGTAAAAATAAGTTTGGTCTTATTTATGTGATGTGTGGAATATAAATTTTTAAGTTTCAACGTTGAGCTCTTTGTGTTGTATTTCAAGGATGATGAAATACGACAGACTAATTTCATTTTTTTTTTCGAGGTTGAGAAATATTTCCTGTTTCGAGAACATTTGAAAATTTCCATTTATTTTTACCTCGAAATTAAGGTGTATTTTTATATAAAAAATTTATACTTGTGTATATATGACAAAATTTTCTTGAAAAATAAAATTGCTTTTAATGGTAATTATTCTTTTTCAATAGCATAAAAAATTTGTCATATATATAATAATATATATTATAAAATATATTAATTAATTAGATTTATATTATCACTAGCTAAATTTTAATTTATGGTTAGAATTGTAAATAACTTTTGAATAAAAATAAATAAATTATATATATTTCCACATCTTATCCAACAACGAAACGTATGTTAAAACGAGGTAGGTGGTCAAAATTAAAATTTGGGTCAAAATGAGAAAGAAAAATCTTGGTCTTGCATCATGCTCTCGTAAATCATTTGAATTGACAGTATAAGCTGAAAATGAAATTAACAAAGTCAAATGAAAAGTCAAACAAAGAGATTTTGCAATTGCAGAAATACAATTAACTTATTATTGTATAATTGCACACGTGAACTTGTTCTACAGGAGTTAAATTACATAATCAAAATCTATACTGATTATGTTTTTTCCGTTCAATCTATAATGATTAGAGTAATTATAAAATGTGATATTTATTAATTATATAGTCAGAAATATAATTTCTTGATCTATGTTGAAAAAATTATCTAAAATCATATAAAAAAAGGTTGGGTTCAACAAGAATTAAGCTACATGAAAGAGCGTGATTACCCAACTGATCTTAATTAAGCACATAAATAGCATTATTTAAATGCTTGACGAAATGATATTGAAGAAAAATATTTAGCTGTTTTAGGATAGATTGCAAGTCGCTAATAAGGAACGATAAGAATTTGTTAATTAATTGATAAATTTGGAGTTTTATAAGAGCAGAGGCCGAGATGGTAGCGTATCATAATGATAAGGGTAGTAAGATCCGGTTGGGTCATGCAATGTTTAGAACCTACAAAAAAATTAGCCCGATCAAATCGAGCATTGACATTTCGATAATTAATTCAATAAGAGAATGAGAAAAATAAAGTAAAGAAAGAATATTGGGAGTGTAATGTTTAGAATCTACAAAAGGTTAGTATTGTCGGATTGAATGTTAGCATTCTGATATTTAAGTCAGTAAAAAATTTAGAGAGAAAAAATAGTGATAGAATATTGGGAGTATAATGTGTGTTTAAGTGTGAGACAACCTGCTCTTTATAAGGGGTATTGAGAACTACTTGAATGTTTACCTAGGTGTCAGAGTAGGTTTACAGTAATGTGACACGAAGCAGGTAGTAGATGGAATGGATGCGTATATCAGTGGACTATGAAAGGCGTGTCTCGCCTTGTTTTATGAGATAGTTTAATCCCATTAGTTCCTATGCACGTCCGTTCATTCACACGCCAGACCTCAGGGACACTGGACTTAGACTTTGTTGGCCTTTTTATCTAGAGATCTTTTGGGCCGAATTTGAATCAAAACCAACAAAAAGATAATGTTGAGCATTATCATTAATTATAAATATTATGCTTGATTTTTGTCATGATACGGACTAGGAATGATCACGGGACAAGGATTCCTCATCTTCGTCCCCGCTAGTATTTCGAGAAAAAAATTTTCCGCATCTCTGTTTTCGTGGGGATTCTTGTCCCAGCAAAAAAAAAATTAAAAAAAATTTAATTATAACTAAAATATAATATTTGACAATTAATTGTAATTGAAATATAATATTTGATAATTAAAAAATATAAATTCAATCACAAATCAAATTAATATAAATTTTAATAATTGACAAAAACTAAAATCAAATATAATTTAAAACTAAATTATATAAATATAATTAAATTTAATTATTAAATTTCGGGACGGAAAACACATTCCTGTTTCTATTCCGAATTCTAAATCGGAGAATATTTTTTTCCGTTCTTGTCCCTATAGGGGAAATTTTCGGAAATTTTTCACTCTATTCTGGTCGGTTTCCCACTGAATACGGGAATTTCTTATCCCATGATCATCCCTAATATGGACTCAAAGACCAATTGATATGTTCTAATCTTAGATATATAACTAATTAAAATAAATTGTTTGTTATGATTTTTTTTTTTCTGTGAGGATCTTGGAGCCTCTTCATGTGAATTCGTTGAAAATTTATATTTCGTTTCTTACTTGTATTACTTATGTGATCCAAAATTTATATAAATTTGGGAAAAAGGATATCAATAAAATCAAAATTTATGCTAGATATGTTCATACCAAAAGTAGAATAGCTCCAAAATTTATTCGCTCACATCTTGAATATCATCTGTAAATTCCAAAAAATTTCATTACGTCCATTCAATTCGAGCAACAACCAAAATAAATAAATAAATTATCATAATTTTATACACTGAAAAAAAAAAATCCACTGTACTCATTTTTTTTGAAGCATCCGCTACACTCAGTTAATTACTTATGAATTAACATATTCAAGTTTATACAGTGTTGCAAATTTTTCCTTCTAAAATTAAATATAGAATTCATCCCTCACATCGAGCTTAGGTATTTGTAATATATTGGAATAATTGAAAAAAAATCTAACATCTAGATCAGTTCATGATTAAAACTATAACATTTATGAAATATTTCAAATTTTCAATTAATAATTCCCTTAATAAACTAATGGAAATACTAGTTTTTTATTCAAAATATTCAATTTTTTTATTTTTTTTATATTTTTTAATATAAAATTGAAAAGAGTGGCAGTTTGATAATTAATTGATTTTAATTGGCTTGTGCAAAAAGTCAATAATAAATTAATGAGTATGTACGGCTGTACTAGAAATACATGTAAATTTGCATTTTTATCTTACAAAACTAATTTTTCTAGATTCTCTAGATTCTTGCTATCAATTGGGGACAGAGGAAGAGATAAAAAAAAAAAAATTGATATTTATCATTAATCATGTTGACAATAATTTTTCAAGATAAATATTTTTTTTTTGAGAAAAAAAGGACCAATATTATCTTTAAAAGTCAATATAACAATTAAATTAAAAATGAATATAAAAATTTTATGCATTTTAAATAATTTTTGGATAAAATTAATTTTTTAAGCAACTTTTATCTTATCCAACCAATTAAATTAAAATTATAATCGAAAAATATCAAATTTAAATATTCTACATAAAAATAATAGATGTTAAGATATTAAATTATTTTCAAAAAATAATGTAGCATGAGATCAAAATTAATGCTATAAAAATAAACTAATATTTGAACATATTCTGCAAATAATTTAATATTTTTTAGATAATTATTTTTCAAATTAATATTTTTGAGTTCAATATTTTATTTTTAGTTAGTAAAACTTAAAAGAAACCAATTTGCTAATTAAAAATAATAAAAATTTATTATTAATTTATAATTATATTAAAAATTAAATAAAAGCTGAAAAAGTTTAATTTTTGAATAAAAAGTTATTACCGGAAGGATTTAATTGAATTGTTCCACTAATTGTAGGATCCTAGTTGTTTGGTCTTAAATCTTAAATCATAAGGTTGTAACTGCAAATTCTTCCAAAAGAAAATAACAATAGATGAAGTTAGAAATTGATGAACTAATGATGATCGAAACAAAGCTAGTTCAACAGATTCACACCGTTAGCCAAATAAAAGCTTGTGAAGTTCAAATACGTTTCATAAAAAATTAAAGACATTTCTGCAAATTCTGATCAACAAAATGGGCTATTCAACTAGAAAGTTGCATTTGGTCCATACATGACGTTGCTGCCAAAGAAATATTGTATGGATTTATCCTATAAAAAGGGATACCCAATTTAAGATTCATGCATCCATCCTCAACTCTGCTTACATAGCAATAAGTTTGGTATGGCCGAGTCTAAAGTAGCATCAAAGCTTGGCAGCTCACTGCCTGTGCCTTCTGTTCAGGAACTGGCTAAAAACTCACTCACCCAAGTTCCTTCCCAATATGTGCGTCCTGAACTTGAGCCATCAGTCCTTTCCAATCCTTCTTTGCATAAGATACCCGTCATCGATATGCAAAAATTGCTTTCAGGAGATCAAATGGATTCTGAGCTGATCAAGTTTCACAATGCTTGCAAAGAATGGGGTTTCTTTCAGGTATATTATTACGCTATACTTTATTTTCTGATGTTCTTTTTATAAAGTTTTGATGCAAATAGGACATGATTTGGTGCACGGTGCACTCCTGTATGCACACCACAGTACATCGGCAAATGATCACTCGATGTAAATTATGGAGATTCATTTTATGTGTTGTAGGTGGTAAACCATGGAGCAAGCAAATCAATAGTGGAAAAAATGTGTTCAAACCCTAAACATCATTATCAAAACCAGAGAGAACAAAGTATGAATAAAACTTCTTATTTCATTCTACTCTGTAAAAAACTAAAAACAGAGTATCACGAGTATCACTTATATAGGAAAACACTAGCTAGGAGAAAACTAACTAACTATCTCTAGTGATAATCACGTGAGTATAACTAATGACTCACGCATGAAGAAGAGAAAACAAAAACAGAAAGCTAATAAATACAAAGCACATAAACGGTGCGTATTGAAGTACTGAACACATGAACACATATTTCTTCAGCCCCCCCTCAAGTTGGAGAGTGGTAAAAATCTACCAGTCCCAACTTGTGACAGAGCTTGAGGAAGAAATGAGTATTCAACGCCTTTGTAAAAATATCAGCAATCTGCAACGAATAAGCCAAGTAAGTTGTGTCAATGAAGCCCGACTTAAGCTGCTCTCGAACCATATGGCAGTCGATGTCAATGTGTTTGGTACGCTCATGGAAAACTGGGTTGGCAGCAATATGAAGGGTGGCTTTATTATCACACTTCAAAGAAATCGGAAGAGAAAGAGAAAGACCAAGATCATGGAATAAGTAACTAAGCCACTGAAGTTCACAGACAGTCATGGCCATGCTACGGTACTCAGGTTCAGCAGAAGAACGGGAAATGGTAGGTTGCTTCTTACTCTTCCAAGACACCAAAGAGGAACCAAGAAAAACACAAAAACCAGTAATTGAACGTCTAGTGTCAGAACAAGCCCCCCAATCGGCATCGCAATAAGCAGACAAAACAAGAGAGTTATTGGCAGGGAAAAACAATCCTAAAGAAGGACCATTCTTCAAATATTTCAGTAAATGAAGAGCACATTGCCAGTGTAAAACTCTAAGAGCATGCATAGATGGACTAAGCTGATGAACAACAAAAGTAATGTCTAGCCGGGTAAAACCCAAATACAACAACCGCCCAATCAATCTACGATACGGCTGTGCATCATCCAAAAGAATACCAGAAGCTGAAGTAGACGCTAACTTAACTCCTTTTTGAAGAGGAGCAGTAACTGGTTGAGCTCCTAATAACCCTGCTTCTTGAATCAAATCGAGCACATATTTTCTTTGGTGGACAAACAAACCTTCCACAAAACGTGCAATCTCCAATCCAAGAAAATACTTGGCAAAACCAAGGTCTTTGATGGTGAAGGCAACATCCAAAAACTGCTTAATCTTTAGAATCTCCGTAGGTGAATTACTAGTAAGCAACATATCATCCACATAAATGAGGACAGCTATAAAAACTCCATCATTCTGAAAGACGAACAAATAATTATCAGCAAAAGACTGCTGAAAACCATAGGTGCAGAGCTGCTTCGTAAGTTCAACATTCCATTAACGTGAAGCCTGTTTTAAACTATAAAGAGACTTCTTCAAGTGACAAACTTGAGAAGATTGTGCCTTGGAATAACCATCAGGAGGATGCATATACACCTCTTCATCTAGATAACCATGCAAAAATGCATTATTAATATCTAGTTGATGTAAAACCCAACCCTTAGCTGCTGTCAAAGCAAAGAAAACACGAACAATTATGGCCTTGGCAACATGAGAAAAGCTATCTATAAAATCAAGGCCCTTAATTTGATTGTAACCTTTCGCCACCAACCGTGCTTTATAACTGTCAAATGTTCCGTCAGGTTTAAGTTTGATTTTATACACCCATTTAGAACTAATTGCTCGTTTCCCTAGTGGCAAAGCAGTAAGCTCCCACGTATGATTCTTTTCTAACGCTTCTAACTCATCACTCATAGCTTGCTGTCAATGTGGACTCATCATGTATGATTCTTTCCCTAGTATCATGAGTATCACGAGTATCACTTATATAGGAAAACACTAGCTAGGAGAAAACTAACTAACTATCTCTAGTGATAATCACGTAAGTATAACTAATGACTCACACATGAAGAAGAGAAAACAAAAATAGAAAGCTAATAAATACAAAGCACATAAATGGTGCATATTGAAGTACTGAACACATGAACACATATTTCTTCAAAATGAAGAGAGAGCTTCAAAGTCTGTTTGATCTACCAATGAAAGAGAAGAAGAAGTTATGGTAGGAAGCAGGAAGCATGGAAGGATTCGAACAATACTTTATAGTGTCTGAAGCGCAAAAGCTTGATTGGGCAGATCTCTTCTATTTGGTCACACTTCCAATTCATTTGCGAAAACCTCATATGTTTTCTGCTCTTCCTCTATCTTTTAGGTCCACGCACTTCTGAAATAAAATTAGTACTACTAGCTATATGCTAAAACTTATTAGTTGCAGTTACGCCAATTTATTTTTGCATTTGGTTTCAGAGAGGCTGTGGAAGCTTACTCAGAGGAATTGAAAAATCTGGCAATGAGAATTCTGGAACAAATGGCGAAAGCTCTTGGAATGGATTTTAAGGGCGTAAAAGAGAATTATGAAGAAGGATGGCCATCAATGAGAATGAATTACTATCCTCCATGTCCACAACCGGAGCATGTGATAGGCTTGAATCCTCATTCTGATGCTGGTGGCCTCACCATTCTTCTCCAAGTTAATGAAATTGAAGGCCTTCAAGTTAGAAAAGATGGTAATTGTTGGATTCCTGTTAAACCCATTTCTAATGCTTTCATCATCAATATTGGCGATTGTCTGGAGGTAATCAATGCTTGATTAATTTTTTATTTTCATAGTATTTCATATTTACGCCCTCATAATTCTAAAAATGACACAAGGCTAAAATTTTGATGAATTTTACAGATTTTGACCAATGGAATATACCCAAGTGTTGAGCACCGAGCAACGGTGAACTCAATAAAAGAAAGGCTATCGATTGCTACCTTTTATAGCCCAAAAATGGATGGAGTTATAGGACCAGCACCAAGCCTTATTACTTTCTTATTAAATTTCATACTTTTACTCTCCAAGTGTCCTTAATTTCTTATCTTCTTCCATTTCCTCGAAGCATTGCTTTAGCTAATCAGGGCAAATTTTTAGTCCATAATGGGGTGAAGAAAGCTGACGATTAAGCGAATATAAGACTGGATTAGCCGCCATGTCACTTTTTCCAAATGCCGAATCGAATTGGTGAAGAAATCTCGTGAGCTCTCCATTCTTTGTGATGCTGAAATTCTCCTCATCGTTTTCTCTAGCAGCGGCTCGCTCTACTGCTTCTGTAGTAACAATAGGTTTGCTTTTCTTTTCTTTTTTTTGCTTTCTGTTTGGTTCTTTAGAAAATACTGAAAACTTGATTATTTTAAGTTTCTTTTTACTCTCTATTTATTTGGTTAGAATTATTGTGTTATATGATGAATAGTACACTTATTTTGTTTCTTTGAGAATGAGTGATTGAATAAGTTTTGCTAATTGGTATTTTCAGTCTATTAAGTGTTTGTTAAAAGTCCTAATAGAAGTTTTATTAGACTCAGATTTAGTATTTTTGTGTTCTTAGACTCAGATTTATTATTTTATTTTGAGAAGAAAAAAATTGGGTAATATTTGATCTGTTTTCTTGTTTGTTTGTTTCTTAGATTTATTGGACTCGAATTTAGGCTATTGTGTTGGACAATGATGATTTTTGTGGTATTTTAATTGGTTTTGATGGTGATGTTGGCTTATTAATGGAAATATTGTTCTATTTTTTTTTATTTCTAAATGAAAAGTTTGTTGGCTGGTATGCTGGTTGGTGCATCTTTGAGGTTTTGATGGCTATTTTGGTGATGTTATTGTTGAATTTGATGATTATTTTGGTGGTGTTTCAATTGGTTTTGATGGTGATGTTGGTTTATGAATGGAAATACAGTTGGGGCTTTTTTGATCTGTGTGTGTGTGTGTGTGTGTGTGTGTTGAGTTATGCAAATTGTTAAGTAGAATTTTGTTAAATACTATGACTAATATGGTAGAGTATGAGACAAATTGAAGCTAAAATTATTGAACAACTAGCAGTAATTTTGCTATGACTCTTCCTCTAACTCCGAATAATGTGATTCCTAGTTGTACTAAAAGCTTAGACATAGGATTATAATTCTTATAAAGAGTGTTAGGCTTAATTATGTACTTAACATGCTAGAAAGTAATCTTCAAGACAGGGTATTGAATCTACCCAGATTTGAATCGCTAGATTTACTTGAAACTTGGATTTGGATGAGGTCAAATTGTATGAAAAGTAAACAGGTAAGGGAATAGTTTTTATTGGAACATTGAGCTCAATTATGTCCCTAACTTGCTTAAAATTTAGTTTTAAAGCAATATAATAAATTTGTCCCTATGCTGGAACTTATGAACAATTCACAATGTTTTGATTATAACTCCTATTCTATAAGTTAGATTAATGTGTTGTCAGTGTCTAAATAAAGCTTAGACATAGTATTGAAACCTTTGTGAAGAGTTTCTAGTTAAATTCTATCAATAATTCATATTTTGAGTTTAAGATAAAGCAGAGTTAAGGGTAAGAAAACAGGTACCTACATGAATTTCCATGAAGCAATCAATGGAGATGCTAGCTCCAGTTTAATGGTCATAACGCAGATTAAGAGAAATCCTGCATTGTTATCACAATTCTTTGAGTTTATAATCACAAATAAAAATTAATAAATAGACTCAATTTTTTTAAGTTTATATGTAAAAGGAGTTGGATTGAATTTACCATACAGAGTCTTGTTCAACTTTGATTCTCATGCTTTACCATTTTAGATTTTAAATGTATTATATTATGTAATGATAATATAAAATTAGTATAATGCTTTACAATGTATGTTTGTATATTACGTATACACAGTGTGTACATGGTATATACAGTATGTACACCAAGTACATAGTGTGTGTACTTGATGTACACAACATGTGTTATATTATAAAATGATAATATAAATTAGTATAATGCTCAATAATATTTCTTTATTATAACTGTAAAACATATACATTTATTGTATATACATAGTATACTTGGTGTATACACAAAGTGTACTTAGTGCATACAGAGTGTGTACACCAAGTACACAGCGTGTATTATATTATAAAATGATAATATAAATTAGTATAATGCTCAATAATGTTTCTTTATTATAACTATAAAACATATACATTTGTTGTATATCGTGTACTTGGTGTATATACAGTGTGTACTTGGTATATACACAATGTGTACACCAAGTACACAGTGTGTGTACTTGATGTACACGGTGTGTGTTATATTATAAAATGATAATATAAATTAGTATAATGCTCAATAATGTTTCTTTATTATAACTATAAAACATATATATTTGTTGTATATTGTGTATTTGGTGTACACACAATTTGTACTTGGTGTATACACAGTGTGTACACAATTTTTGAAATCATTGGCAAAGGTTGATACTTTATAGTAAGAGGCAGGAAAAAGAGTTTATGATCTACCATTTAAGGAACTGTAATACAATGCTTCCTTCCTCCATCTACTAAACAACTTCCCCAGGTGTTCCTATCACCACTAGACGAGTACTAACTACATTACTGTATTTGAATGTTTCAGAAGTTTATCAAAACCAAGGCAATCATCATGTATATCTTAAAACTTCAACAAAATAAAGAAATAACAGGAAGACATTAATTTTTAACTTTAGAGAAGCATTATGATGCAAGCCTATGGGTAAAGGTGGCGATAAGGTTTACTAAACAGAAACCTATACGTTAAAATTGATTAATTGATAGTTGCTTAATGGGTCCTAACTTCTAAACCGTCAGCAAGTTTTCAAATAAAAATGACAAAAATTATACGCAATAGAAGAAATGCATAGAAAAATGCCTAGTGGCAATCTATGTAACAAATCACAAGCAATCACGTACCATTCAAAATTTCTTCTTCAAAAAAAATGAAAAAGAAAGAAAGAACCATTCAAAATAAAAGAAGCAAAAGCTAGTGCAACAAGACTTTATCCAAGTTATAAATAATAAAGATCACAAGTCCAAATTCTTAACCAAAAATCAACGATACTACATATAATTAGTAAAATATTTAGTGTTTAAAAGAATTTTACTATCAGTTCTTAATATTAAAACCACAAAAGAAAATAAGAAGAGGAAATCAAAGCATTTCATTTCCTTTCCTTAACTAAACTTTTCAGTTTGTTATCAGCACAAGGTTCCAAGATAGGCTGTCAGTTTTGTTTACATTGCAGATATCAAGAACTTGAACAAGAAATAAAACATAATACACAAGGATAGAGAAGCAAAAACCTCCGTTACGAATTGCCTTCAGTTGGAATACTCCATTGCCATGTGGCCCAAACACAAGAAATGTACAAGATACAGAATGCCTTTTGTGAGCTACTGCAAGAGATGCATTGTACCATGGTCCTTTGATAATTGGTTCCCTACGAGCATCTTTGATGGCCTAATTTTTATCAGCTTTCTCCATGGCCTTGCTGAAAAATATCAGAGTACATGATCAAAACTCAGATCAAATGAAAGCGAGAGTGATGCAAGATATTGATTAACCAAGTCAATATGAAAGCACACCATGCTTAGCTTGTCGAATTCACTATACATATTGACCATGCAAGTCAATACACAATTTTGATATCCCCATTTCATATATATATGTGTGTGTGTGTGAGGGAGAAAGACTCGAAAGAATGTAAAAGAAAATATCTTGATATAGGGGTGATAATAGCCAAAATTTTCAACTTGTATATGCTTTAAGAAACCACATATCATTAACAAAATCGAGCAGCTACATTAGAATCAACACAAAGCAAAATGTTCTTTATCCATAAATTACCATAAAATCATCCATTTAGATTATTAGTTTGTCTCATTTGCATATACCCTCAGAGGTCATGACTAAAACCACTTATCTAACGCCAATATTTATGTGACATACGGCATAATTCGCATCCAACAGAACAATCAAAATTCTTAATCTATCAAAGCTAACTAAAGCAAATGTTTCAAATAAGTCAATAAAAATGATAATATATATTTCATTATAAGTATTTAAAAAAATTATATTCAAAATTCGAATTTAAAACTTGCAAAAAGGCATAGAAATCCATTCTAGTCCATTTCAGTTTACATTAAAATCAAAATGTTGTTTTCTTTTTTAACTGGTGATAGAAGAAAATGTGATAAGAGGAAAATGTGTACACTGTGCACCACAGATAAGATTTGAGTTCTATCTCATTAATTGTATTGTCTTTAGACTTTAATACTCTTTTATTTTTATTTTGTCCTTTTACAGGTTGGTTGATGGAGTTAATTCCATAATTAATGGCAAGCATTCATGTTATATATATAATCTAAACTACCCATATTCAATCCATTAATGATCTAAACTACCCCTATTCAATCCATTAAAGTCTGAGCCACAATGACAGAAGAAAAATCCTAGATTTGCATCATGCTCCCGTAAATTATTTGAATTAAAATTAAAAAATCACAAATAGATTGTGCAATTGCATAATTAACACAATCAACTTATTATTATATTCTCTTTAAAAACCCTAACCGCCTTTTCTTTCTAGTTTTAAATAGGGATGAGCAAAAAAATTGAAATATGGTTAACCGTAAAATTGATCTAAAATCGAATTGATTTTTACAATTAACCGATACAATAAACTCGGTTATTGTAATTGCCTCAACACCAGGTTGGCCATGAACATTAATTTCCGACAATGAATAGTATTTTTGGGATGAAAATTGTACCAAAAAGTGAAAAATATTTTATTTGACCATTAGAAAGTATTGGTCATTGTGAGTCCGGGATTGAAATTTGAAGTGAAAACGAGGTCAAATGGGCCTCTAAAAATCAAAAATATGAAAAATCTAGCGAATCAATTTTCCTTGTAGGAATGGTTGACTCAACTTTGACTGAATTTTTAAAAATAGTAAACGAACTCCAAAAATTGTTAAATTTTGCATGGTAAATAGTATTTTTGGGCTGAAAATTGTACCCGGAAGTAAAAAATATTTATTTGACCATCAGAAAATATTGGTCATGGTGAATTCGGAGTTGAAATTTGAAGTGAAATCGAGATTAAATTGGCCTCCAAAAGTCAAAAATACGAAAAAGCTAGCGAGTCAATTTTCCTTGTAGGAAGTAATGACTCGACTTTGACTGAATTTTTAAAAATAGTAAACGAACTCCAAAAATTGCCAAATTTTGCATATTTAAATAAATTTCATGTAAAATATTTTGGTATAAAAATAAATTTTTTGGTGATACCGATAGTTATCGAATCAGACCGATTTGATTGAATCGGATCAGTAACGGACTCCGATTGAGCCAAAATTTTGCGTAAAACCTATTTTTAATGTGTTAAGAATGATGGAATTAAAATTGGAGTTGGAAAGTGGGAGAAATTAATTAGGACTCTTTATTGGGTAATTAATAGGCTTTAGTTAAATGCGATTAGGCCCATTAACTTGGCCCAATTTTTGGCCCACTAAGAGATATATTTAAGGCTGAAAAATCTGCAAAATTCCAACAACTTTCAGCCATTTCCTTTTCCTCTTCTTGGCCGAACCATTCACTCTCCTTTTCTCTCAAAATTTCTTCTTAATTCCTTTAATTTCTCCTTAAAATCAAGCATCCTAAATCTAATTCTCCCCCTCTTGATGTTTAATTAAGCCTCCATCACTTGATTTGAGCCAAAAAAGCTAAGGATTTCAAAGATTTAAGTTTAGGTGTCAAAAGAGGTAAGATAAAATTCTTGATGTTAATTTGATTCTTAAGTATTTTTAGCTAGTTTTTTATGCCTAGAATCCATTTTTGGTGTCAATTTGAGCAAATAAGATCAAAAAATTAGAGTTTATAATGGTGGAAAATTCGGCCATCTTAGGTTCTCAAGGAGAAAATCAAGCTCTCAAAGCAAAGGGGAAGGAAAAGGAAGTCTAGGCAAGCTAGACCAAGGGAAAAAGATTAGTGACTAATGAATCCTATTATTTTCCTAAATTTCTAGTGATTTTTCCTTTATGTAACTTAGGAAAATTTGATAGAAATGTGTATAATTGAAATTGATGTTATGATAATATAATTAGACCTTGAATAAGCCTATTGGTATGCTTAATTTAATTTTTAAGCCATGGATTGGTGGACTTTCCATGTTGGCCGAACCCTAATCTTAGGGGAATTCATGTTTAATTCATGTATTTAAATGAAATTAAGCCATGAAATTATTATAAAAACGAAATAAAACACCCATGAATTTTTATAGAATTTATAAAAATTAAGTGAATATTTTAGAGACAAATTTTGCTTATGTATGTAATGAAAATGTTGGATTAATGAAAGATAATGCATAATTTGATGAGACAATGGTTAATTATGGTGAATTATAGTGAAATAATTTACAAGTTGTGTAAACAGATTTGACTGACAATTGTAGTAAATGGAAATACATAATAAAATGGTGGAAAAATGAAATAATGAATTGAAATTTAATGAGATTGTGCCCTTAGTGATAGTCAGGCAGTCAAAACTTAGCTCAGGATATAATTAGCTGGCCATGGAGATATCTGTACCGTGGTGCAAGTTATGGTGACTTACTTTGCTATGGTAGGATCATTGATCTCCATAGCCTCTGTCTGTTATGAAATCTGTTCTATAAGAAATGGTCCTTTAGGATCATTTCTCAGTCTATATGTGGCCCTACAAGGTCCACGTCTCGTATATCCGGTTTGAGAGTTTTTGCTGAGATTATACTAGGGGTATTATAGTGAAAATTAGGTAAAAGTGTGAAAAGAAAGATGAAAATGAAGTTTAATGTGAAAAAGGACCTAATTGAAAGAAAATAAAAAGTTTAGGGGCAAAATGATAATTTTACCAAAGTTGGTGTTTGATGAGTAAATATGATTAAGAAATGATTAATAAGGGTAAAATGATAATTTGGTATTCCAATAGTATCAAAAATGAAGTTTTATAAGACATAAGGATCAAAAATGCAATTTTACATGAAAACGTTAAAATATGGAGTAATTTATAATTTTTGAGTAAAGTTATAGGGTACAAATGAAATTAAATGAATATAATGGTAATTTTATAAATATTGGTCAAAAAGGATAATTTTGAAAATAAATGTGATAGTAGGGACCTAATTGAAAATTTAATCAAAGTTTAAATATTAAGTAAAAATATTTGCTAATAAATTATTAAAGTTGCTTTTGAAATGAAAATGGAAAAAATTTGTTTAATTGGAAATATTATTATAAGTTTATTTGCTTTTTGTTTTATTTATTTAATAATAAATTGGTAAACTAAAATATTAGGATTGTTAGTTACCACTAGGCATTAGGGGTGTACATGGTACGATACAATTCGGAAATTTACAAATCTCCTTATTGTTTTGAAATTTTAAAAATTTTAAAAATTAAGTATTGTAACTGTCTTGAAAATTCGGTACAGTTCTAAAAAAATTCAGTATAGTTCGATACGGTTCTTCAGTTCTTTCGGTACAAAACAATACAGTACAGTACAATTTGGAACTTCAGATAAATCAATAATTTTAAATACAAAATAAATACACACAATAATAAATACAAATACAATTAAAATATCTCAACAAAGATAATTAAAATTTAAGTCAAAATACATTACTTAAAAATCAACATTTAACAGTCTTTCTTTGTATTATGCTGACATTGAATTCAGAATCTTGAGCAATATCTAAAAAAATACAGATTTTAAATAATTAGATCACCAAAAAATATAAACATTAAATAAAAATTTAAAAAAATTATGTAAATATAGTAATTACCCGATTCAAAATTTTCATATTCTTCGATCGATGTCTCTGAAGCCAAAAGTGTAGCCGATCTCAACCAGTTTTGATAACAAATGAGAACCTCGGCTGTAATCGGAGTTAAAAAACTTCTAAATTTGTCTAAAGTCCTTCTTCTAGTGTTAAAAGCTGATTCAGAAGCTACAGTCGAGCACTGAACAGCCAAGGCATCTCTAGCAACCTTAGCCAAAATTGGATAATTTGGCTCATTTATCTTCCACCAGCTCAAAATGTCAAAATCAGGAGAATCTTTTACTAATTTATCGGTCAAATAAGCATCCAAATCTCCTTGAGATACAACTTGCTCTTTATCTTCATTTTTCAAAAACCATACATCAACATCATCATCAATATCATCAAAATTAGGTAGTGAGGCTACAATTTGATTAACTTTAACCTCTTCCAATTTTTATGTTCTTTTATCAATCTATTCAAAGCAATTTTCACTTTAGAAACTAATTTCTCCGTCTCATTCTCACCATAAAAAGCTGTGTATTTTGAAACTGGAAATTTCATTTTAAATCTAGGATCCAAAACCACAGCTATGAAAAGAATGACATTCATCTTGTTAATCGAACACCAATACTTATCAAATTTCAACTGCATTTGTTTCCCCATTTCTATCAACAAATTATCACCGTTAGTTTGAGAAGAATGCAATAAGTTCAAAATATGCACAATCTCTGGAAAATATAAGTTGGAAGTTGAATATAATGATGCAGACAACTTGCAAGTCACATCATAAAATTGCTTCAAAAATTTTGTGAGAGTTGTGAGTTATTTCCAATTACTCTCAGTCAAATAAGCAAGCCCAAACTCAATGAAATATTTGCTACTATATCCTCAAACTTATCAAAAACTTTTTGATACCCCAAAGCAATATCTAACATCAAGTACGTTGAATTCCACCTAGTAGGATAATCTATGATCAAACTTTTCATGTACACGATATCTACTGCCTCACAAGATTTTTTAAAAGAATCTAACCTTTAAGGACTACTTCTAACATACTTGATAACATCTCTAATCTTTTTAATAGATTCATCAACATCAGCACATTTGAGCCCATCTTTCACAATTAGATTTAAGATGTGAGCACAACATCTCATGTGAAAAGTTTCATCACCCAAAACAAATGCATATCTCTTGCTTAATTTATTTTTCAACTGTTGAATTGCAGTATCATTAGATGATGCATTATCGGCAGTTATACACATCACTTTAGTCAAACCCCAATCATCCATACAATTATCAACAACAACACCAATATTACTTCCTTTGTGACTTTTAACAACACAAAAATTTAAAATTCTTTTATGCATCTTCCAATTTGAATCAATAAAATATGCAATTAAACACAAATATGATGCATTTTGAATGCTAGTCCAAGTATCGGTTGTCATTGAAACTCTTTTGCATTCAATTTTAAGAAAATCTTTCAATTTATCTCTCTCTTTCATAAAAAGAGTGCAACATCTTTTAGCAATAGTCACTCTAGATGAAATTTTAAATTCAGGACAAATTGCTTCGATGATTTCCCTAAAACCCTCATGTTCAACAAAATTAAATGGTAATTCATCCTTGATGATCATCCTAATTAAAGCTTATGTACAAGCTTCTTGATCAAATTTCCAACTAACTAATGACGTATTATTACCGGATTCTACAAAACTCAAAGTTGTTTGTGACTTATCCTTATTTTTAAATGCAGCCACTAACTCTTTTTTTATCGAATTTTTTTTTGCAACTTTCCCTTAATTTTTATCTTCAATTCAATTTTTTATCATTAAAAAATAATTTATATTTACCATTATTTATAAAAATGAGAGTAATTATAAGATATTTTTTAAATGACTATTAAATTAATAGTATTAATAAAATAATTTATAAAATGAAGTATTTTATAAGCGGATATTATCTTTTTATGTGTTAAAAGAAATATAGATATTTAAAAAAAACGTTAGAGAACAAAATAAAATTATAACTCTTATTGTAATTTAATAAATCTTTATATCTTTTTTATGTATTCCTTAATATTCAAGTTGTTTACCAAATGAATACTATTTGAGTAATGCTAAAAATAAATAAAATTAATTGATAAGCTGTTTATGTACTTGTATAAGTATATTCAATCATTCATGATATAAAAGTAAATAAAGTTAATTGATAATATAATTGATTTACAACTCCATTACTAATATAGATATTGTGCGAAAATTAATTGATAAAATTTCATTAATATAATAATTTTATACAATTACATTATTAATTTAAATACTTAATTACTTATATAAGTATTGTACAGAAATAGATAAAATTTAGTTGATTGATGTTGAAAGGAAATGAAATTAATTGCTAATGTGATTATATACTTGTATAATTACGTTAATTGGTAATATGATTATATATATATAATTACACAATTTGGTAAATTTTTATTAATCTAATAATTATATATAATTATATTATTAATTTGCATACTTAATTACGCATAAAAATATTGTGCAAAAATAGATAAAATACTAGTTAAATGATATTGAAAGAAAATAAAATTAGTTGTTAAGGTAATTATACATATACATATATATAATTATACAAATTGATAAAATTTCATTAATATAATAATTGTATTGTTAATTTAAATACTCAATTAATCATATAGGTATTGTGAAAAAATTAATGAATGTTAGTTAAGTGATACTGAAAGTATATGTACTCATATAAGTACATTTAATCATTCATGATAAAAAGATAAATAAAGTTAATTGATAAGATAATTACATACTCAAATAATTATATTAATTGATAAAATTTTTATATACAATAACTATATATAATCATATTATTGATTTACAACTTCATTATTAATATAGGTATTGTACGAAAATATATACATACTAGTTGAATGACACTAAAAATAAATAAAATTAATTGGTAAAATAATTATATACTTATATAATACAATAATTGGTAATATTTCATTATATATAATAAATATATTTAATTATATTATTAATTTAGATATTTATAAATGTATTATCCTAAAAATATATGAGTATTAGTTAATTGATACTCACAGTGAATGAAATTAATTGATAAAGTACTTATATGATAAATTGATTAAATTAAATATTTATATAAAAATTTATAAAGAAAATGAAATAGTAGTTGAGTGATATTAAAGATAGATTAAATTAAATACAAATTATTTTATTTATTTATTCATATTCATATATATAAAATGATTATTATAATAATTAAATTTATGTTCTTAATAATTAAAATATTTAGTTTAATTTATTAACTAATTATTATCTTAATTTTGTGTATTAAAATATATAACTTAAATAATTATGAACTTAAATTTATGCATTACATATAGAATAAAAATTATAAGTAATATTTATATATAAATTACTAGTATTATATATAATAATTAATAAATATTGCTTCTTTCGGTACAATTCGGTATAAGATAATTTAGTACAGTTCAATACGGTTTTCGGTCTAGTTATCGGTTAAATATCCAGATCCGTTTCAAATAAAGTCAACGGTACAATTCGGTTCTAGTCAAAAAGTCAACGGTATAGTTCGGTTATGGATCTTTTTCTTCGATTTTTCGGTTTGGTACAGGAAGATCCAGATCCGTGTATATCCTTACTGGGCATAATTAATGCCCAACATATAGATTTTGCTGCATGCAGGACTGAGAGCAGGAGCAGTAGTGCATATTTGGGAAAGAAGTTTTGTTAAGACACATATTTTGGGATCATTTTGGCATGTATATATAAATATGTATGGATGTTGGAGATTGTAATAAAAGATATTCATTGTGCATGTATTGTAAATGCATAAAGATATATGTGAATATTAAGTTAATATGAGATGGATGGATATGAATGGGACTGATTGATTATGAGATTGTAGAACGAAGTGTGAATATTGATTATAATCGATTTGTTGTACCTCTGAGAGGCTATGGTTTCGTTTGCATTTCAGGGGGCTATTTAGATTTATAACCGTTATATTGTCGAATTTTCATAAAAGGAATAGTAACATTGAACTGTTATAGGTCAGCGGCCATATAACTTAAGATTATAGTAATGGTTTTGAAAATACAAATAAAAGTTAAGTTAATTGGACAAAAAAAAATCGGCATTTTGCACTGTTTCGGTAGGTTTAAGTGATAAGGGTGTTACAGTTACGGTTTTTAATTTTTATATTTTTGGTTGATGATTACGATTTAGGTTTTCAAATACCAGTTAACCGTTAGTCAACGGTTAACCAATTCACATACACACACACACACACACACACACACACATATATATATATATATATATTATACCTTAATTTTTTATATTTTTCTATAAAATTTATATAATATTTTAAACTAAATTTATATTATGTTATTCTCTTTAATTAGATAGAAATATTTATATATAGTATCCAATTAACTTTTATATATGTTATATTTTATCATATATTGGTGTTTATATTTTATTTAATAGTATTTAATTAATTTTTTTTTATATTTTAGAGTTTATATTATAACATTTAATATTATCCAAAATTTTATTTGACTTAAAATCAAACATATTAATTTTCAATAAATATTAAATCTATTTTATAATATTAGCTCTTAATTTATAGAATATGAATTTTGGCTAATAAATTATATTTGTTTTGTAATTTTTATATTAAATTACTTTGCATATTTGAAATTAAATTGAAATTTGTCTTAATTTTTTTATATAATTTTATGTTATAAATTTTAATAGTTAACTGAAAAATATTGGTTAATCAAACCGAAAATTCGAAATCGATGGATTGGTTAACGAAATATAATGAACTGGTTAATGATTAGTGATTTTAAAAAATCGATATTAATGGACTGGTTAATTTTTTTGTTGATGCACTGGTTAACCAGTCTATACTCACCCCTAGTTTTAAAGGCTTTTATTTTGTTTTTCTAATTTTGGAACTTCCATCAGTCCATTTATAGGTGGCAACCCCTTTTCTTTTCTCTTATTCTCTTTCACTTTTCTTTTTATAAAATTTATATTTGTATTTTTCAATTTTCTGTGTATTTTTTCATTTTTTTTTCAAATCTCTCTATAATAATTTTCAGATCGGTATAGATGTGAAGTTTTAATTTTATTTTTTATTTTTTTTTGTGCTTTGATTTTTTTTTTTGTATTTTGATTTCAATAAAATCATATTTGAAATTTTTATTTTAGTTTTAATTTTCGTATTTGCTCAAATACTTTTTATATTTTTATAAATCTAGTTCTTTTAGCTAATATTAAATGCAGTTTAATTTTTTTGTCATGCAAGTTTATCTTTCAAATTTGAATGTTATTGTTTCCCTTAATGAAATTTTTTTGTTGTTTTGGAATGATTTTTTCTATGGACAACAGATAGATTGAGTTTTTCGCTGAAAGTCAGATTGCTTTTGACATATTATCATTATCCATTATTTTCGTCGAATAAGTTCAGAAATATTCTCCAGCAACTTCATTAGTTTCATACATTTAATATATTTTTAAATTTTATAAGTTTATTTGTATTTTTTATATTATTAATGAAGATTTAATTTGTATTAAAAAATTATAATTATATTATTATAAATAATAAAAATTTATTATTTATTATAATTATGTTAAATATGAAAAAAAGTAATAATAATTGAAGTTAGAAATTGATGAACTAATGATGTTCGAAACAAAGCTAGTTTAACATATTAAATACTTTTCATAATATATATATATATATATATATATATATATATACACACACCTTGTAAAATGTCTACTTTTTAGTATGTATTTTCTTTTATTTAAATATTTAAGTACGTAATATTTTGTGTATTTTATGTGTTTATTTGTGTTTTAGGTCAAAGTTGGTGCAAATGTGAAGTGATTTGGGAAAATGGTGAAGGATTCGGATGAAGAAGTTCACAAGTCGTGAAGTGGCTCACGACTCGGACAGAAATGGTACAAGATGTGAAGCATTTCACGAGTGACACAGAGACGCCTGGTTCACGAGTCGGCATGGAGTTCACGAGTCGGCTTGAAGTTCACGAGTCGGCATGCAGTTCACGAGTGAAGACAGTTTGATGGAGTTCACGACTCGTGAAGATGTTCACGAGTCGAACATAACGCCTGCTCCCAAACGATGCCATCTTTCTGCACATGATTCTTTAGGCAAGCATCAAGACTTTTCATGGCAACTTTTCACGGCAACTTTTCACAATTGACAACTACTCGAAAGGGACATGTTTGTAGAGTCAATCTCTATAAATATGGGAGTAGAGCTCTGAAGAAAAAAAGGAAAATCAATGTTTTGTTCTTAGAAATATAGTTATTATTTTGGATAAACATTTTTACTTAGCTTTTATTAGATGATTACAAAGGGATAAAGCCAAAGGAACATGAGATGAGTTTCTTTCTCTAGGTTTGTCTTTAATTCAATTATATACTTTGGCTAGTTTCCTTTGTACATTATAAATATGCTCTAGTATTTATTTAAGACATGTTTATTATTACAATGAATGAAGTATGATTTACATCCATTTGTGTGCTTTGATTTGCTATGTATGATTGGCCACCATATTTGGCATGTTAGTCAATTTGTTCGCAACGAGAGTTGGAATTCTTTGATGGAAAAACAAATGAATGTACTTGAAGCATTGAATTCACTTAGAGATAAGAAATTCACTTTGAGGGGTTAAAGAATTGGCATAGAGCTTTATAATTTTTATTTATCTCTATAATGACACGAGAGTGCTTATAGACTCTAAATGAAAATATCTTTACTGACAACGAGAGTTGCTTTAAAGAATCTTGGCTAAATTCTCCAGTCACTTCATCCATACAATTACTTGATCTTGTTCTTAAATGAATCGCTTCTCTTATTTATAATATATATTCATACCATCATTTAAGTTATTTTTAATCCAATTTGATTTAATATATGCAAAGTAGTTTAGATATTTAATTAAATATATAATCTTCATTTTAATTGTTACCTATCCATCTACTTGTTGTTATTTTAATACAAAATTTACCCCTTTTCCTTTGGAACGATATCCTACTCATCCTATACGCAGTCTAGTGAGACTAAGCATTCAATTAAATCCCTATCATATATATATATATATAATAATGATCTGTGAGGTGCAAATATGATTCATGAACCAAATAAATGAAGTTATATCTGCAAATTATTACCAACAAAATGTAGTATTCAACTGAAAAGTTGCATTTTGGTCCGTACATGACGTTGTTGCCAAAGAAATACTGTATAGATTTATCCTATAAAAGGGGATACCCAATTTAAGCTGTATGCGTCCATCCTCAACTCTTCAGCTTAATTAGCAATAAGTTTGGTATGGCTGAGTCTAAATTACCATCAAAGCTTAGCAGCTCACTGCCTGTGCCTTCTGTTCAGGAACTGGCTAAGAACCCACTCACTCAAGTTCCTCCCCAGTATGTGCGTTCTGAGCTTGAGTCATCAGTCCTTTCTGATTCTTCCTTGCAGCAAGTACCCGTGATCGATATGCGATTATTGCTTTCAGGAGATCATCAAATGGATTTTGAGCTGATCAAGTTTCACAAAGCTTGCAAAGAATGGAGTTTCTTTCAGGTATATTATATGTTATACTTAATTTTCTATTTATTATTATTTTTAACTGTTGATGCAAATGGGATGCAATTTGGTCTACGCCCGTTTGTGGTGCAAAAATTTGAACTATTGTATTAAGAATGAAATCTTTAATAGTTTACATTTACGCACACCATAGTACATCTGTGCATTAAATGACTATTCAATGCAAATTATGGAGACTAATTTTGTATTGTAGGTGGTAAACCATGGAGCAAGCAGATCATTAGTGGAAAAAAATGAAGACGAAGCTATGGCAGGAACCAGGAAGCATCGAAGGATTCGGACAGCACTTTGTTGTGTCCGAAGGGCAGAAGCTTGATTGGGCAGATCTCTTCTCCTTGGTTACACTTCCAATTAATTTGCGAAAGCCTCATATCTTTTCTGCTCTTCCTCCGTCTTTTAGGTCCACGCACTTCTGAAATAAAATCAGCGCTCCTACGCTAAAATTTATTAGTTGCAATTCTGAAATAATAAAATCAGTACTACTAAGTTAAAATTTATCGGTTGCAGTTACATACGCTAATTTGTTTGTGTGTTTTGTGGCAGAGAGACTGTGGATGTTTATTCGGAGGAATTGAGAACTCTAGCAATGAGAATTCTGGAACAAATGGCGAAAGCTCTTGGAATGGATTTTAAGGACATAAAAGAGAATTACGAGGAAGGATGGCAATCAATGAGAATGAATTACTATCCTCCATGTACACAGCCAGAGAATGTGATAGGCTTGAGCCCTCATTCTGATGCTAGTGGCCTCACCATTCTTCTCCAAGTCAATGAAATGGAAGGCCTTCTAGTTAAAAACGATGGCAATTGGATTCATGTTAGGCTCCTTCCTGATGCTTTTATCATCAACTTATAAAAAAGTTTTACATTAAATTCCTAAACTTTTACATTTTTTCACATTATATCCCTTCACAAAAAAAATATGACATACTTTTCAATGGAGATTAAAATATATGCGTATTAGTCTCCTTAATGAAAAATTGCATATTACCTCATATTAATAGTTAATTTTTTATATATAAAAGGATCTAATGCACAATTTTCAAAGTTAAGAGACCTGAAAAAGGATTTTGCCTTTTTTTTTTAAATTATTTCGAACTTACGATTTTACAATTTTGTCTAAAATTCTGATGACTTTTGTAGATTTTGACAAATGGAATATACCCGAGTATTGAGCACCGAGCAACAGTGAACTCAATCAAAGAAAGGCTATCGTTTGCTACATTTTATAACCCAAAATTAGATGGAGTCGTAGGACCAGCATCAAGCCTTATTAGTCCTCAGACTCCAGTAAGGTTTAGAACAATGGCGGTTGCTGACTTTTTCAAGGGATATTTTACTCGAGAATTTTGCGGAAACTCATGCTTGGAAATTGTTAGAATTCAGGATCAGGTATGATATAATGAGTTTCATAAAAATATGACAAAAACAAGAGAATTGTTCTTGACGATAATATCCCGATAGAAAAATATTTCATAGTTATTTACCGATGGAATTTAAACAGTGTTTTTAGTGACCAAAAAAAGTTTTCGTAGTTTTCTTTCATTAAAAATGGAGCACTACAAGAAAAATTCACTTTACCGACGGAAATTCCCGACGGAATTGAGTGAATTTCCGTAGGGAAATAAAATTGCCGACGGACAATGGCGAAGGAGATCCGGTTGTAGGCACTTTTGCCGACGGAAATATTTCCGTCGGTAAAATTACCGACGGAAATAATTATTCCGTAGGCAAATTTCTGACGGAATTATGTTGTCCGTCGGCAATTGTACCGACGGAAATAATTTTTCCGTAGGCAAATTTCCGACGGAAATATAAATTCCGTAGGCAATTTTAACGACAGTGGAATATTTTCGTCGGTAAATTTGCCTACTGCTAAAAACGTTACGACGGAATTAACCGTTACTATTCCGTCACTAAAAATATTATATATTTTTAAAAAAATATTCTAATTAGCAGGTAATCGGAATTAGTCAATCCCATTCCTAACAGGTATATTTCCCAAGAATCCCATATGAAGGATGTCAATTGGCATGCCTGTTTTCTTGCATGAGGAACAAAACTCCTATGATTTCTCATTTTACATTCCCTAAACAATTCTTTGCAGCATTATGCATGCAAATTTAAAGAATAGTGCAAACATATAAAACTAATTATCACAATCAGCAACAATAGAAAAAAAAAACTATCATGCATGTTTGGTTTAGTTTCTGCAAGAAGCAGTGAGTGGTTGGGCACTTAAACACTAGAATTCACACATTCATCTCACTATTACAACAAGAAGTTTCCCACAGTAAGAACAAGTTATCACTAAGAAAATAGACTCAAAATTTGAAGAAGTAAGAAATAAGCAGTTTAACATAAAGCATGTAAAAAATGCAGGCACCAACAAAAGTAATGGCTACGAATGAAAGAAATGAAAGACAGAAGGAGAAAGAAATTAAATATTAAGGAACTCCAAGACATGAAAAATAGAAATCACTCCATTAAATAAGTTGTTCCGCGTTCTGCTTATAGAAGTGTGAAAGACCTTTCCTCAACAAATACCTCTGCAAAATATACAACGGATTAATGGAACTCTCAAAAATAAGCATTAATGTATAATAGTGTCTATTCAAGCACTATTTATTTTACACATTTAATTTGAAATTTCTATATAGTTAAACATGAAGTTGGAACATTTGAGATTGACACAAAACATCATATAAGCATCCCAACTATAACATAATTGGCCCTATATTATTTTTCTATCATAATAATACACGAGGATATGAGCTATTATAACTTAACTTTATTATCCTATATTCTTCTATCTTATTCTACTCTAAACTGTCTGAATAATCTATGTTCAAAATGTAGATTCCATTTCATAATTCTCCTATTATACAACCATTACACTACATACAAGCAGAAAAGAAAAGTTTTAGAAAGATTAAAAGTTTTTTCCAGGGGGCAGAAACAAATATGAACCTAAAAAGCATGTGCTATGCAACAATAACATAAGTACAGGACATCAATTTAAAGATAAGAGACATACTTTCAACAGTTTCTTCCGCACCAAAAGAATTTACTTTTTCAATTTAATAATGGAATCTACGTGCACCAATTTTAATAATACCGTTGATTTTGTAAAGTGTTAAGTTCTATGGTTAATTAATTTATTATGCCAATAACAAACACATAATAATAATATAATAATAATAATAATAATAATAATAATAATAATAATAATAATTAAAAGACTTACGCACAAAGGTGCTGGTGGATATTTTGATTCTGAATATTTTAGCTCTATCAATGTTTCTATAACTAATTAATTATATATATGCAATATTAAAACACAATTGACAATCACAGGGCTAGAGATATAATAAACCACGTCAATTGAAACTCATAACCATCTCAGACAACTAAGCTGAGCCGTTGAGTAAGAGCAGATACGAAAGGAAAACCTGGTTTCAAATCTCGGTGTATGATTCCATGAGAGTGCAAGCATTCAGTAGCACGAGCAATGTCAAGTGCAAAACCAATAGCAACACGCCTTTCTAGGCACCTTGGTCGCATATTCAGCAAGTATTTCCGCAATGTCCCGCCCAATAGAAGCTCGGTAACAATGACCATTACACCTGCAGGCACCAATAAACTGTCCAAAGTCGAAAGCAAGATGAAACGCTCTATGAGGCTTCTTTCCTGTGAAAGCAAGATGAAAACATATGAATTAGTCACACGTCGAGCATACTCACCTGATTGCATAAACTCAGCAATGGTGACAACTCTTTCTTCAAATTATCTCTAATCAAGCCAAAAATCTTCTCTACACAAGCAGTTAATTGTTGTTTAAAAAGTATAGCTGGATATCTAGTTTCTACATGTGAAAGACCATCCTCAAACCCAAAAAAATTTACCCCCACTTGAGCAACTGCAAACAATTAAAAAAAACTGATAGCATGCTGTCCTCCAACCAAAGCTAGCTTATAGTTCAAAGCAATTCTAAGAAGAAAAACCATGCAACATACATACATGAAATTTCAAGATAACAAATATGAAATGGCTGAACTCTAAATCTTAAAAGAAAAGCAAGAAAACATAGAAATAGAATATCAGGAAAAAAAACATGACATAACAAACATGCAAATGATTTTAAATCATATGCAATGCGCAAAATACTGAGGATAATGGCCCACATAACCACATAACATTCAAAAGGTTCAAGTAAGAGAGTATGAAAACAAGGGAAATGGTTTTAAAGCATTAAAGAGGAGAAAATGGCTGCTCTCCTCTCTGCTTCGAGAGCAGGATTAGAAACCTGCAATCTGTGGAAACCATCCCTACGGTTGTCAGGCCGCCGCAATCTGTGGAAACCATCCCTATGGTTCCCTGCTTTGAGACAGAGCAGCTCCAAATCAAATTGATGGAAATAATTTTAGAGAAGGGACTTCGTTAGATGCTCATTACAATCAGGATTAAGAATAAAATATCATAAAAGAATTCTGAATATATACACCCAGTGGTACATAATCAAATATCTTTGAACTTATCAAGAATTAAAGGAAAGCTTACAGCAATTAAACCAGATACTGAGCCCACAGAGACATGGACACAGTAACCCGACTAGTTAAAGAAGTCAAAATTAACATGAAATCTTCCTCATCTTTCCTAAATTTTCTTACCAAATAGGAGCAACAAGAACCAAAACTAAGCCCAAGCCAGCCCTTAAACTATTATTTGAGATCACAAAACATGTTACTCAAAAACAAACCAAAACCATGAATAAAAATTCAAACTTTAACCAAAATTGAACAAAACCCATAAAACCAAACCCTTAAACTTCCATTAAAAAAACAAAAAAATCAACTAACTACCAAAATCGAACAAAAGCTTCAATCTTTCCATTATTTTCCTCATCAAAACAAGAGAAACATACCTATGAGTGGTTGTACTAAATTATATTTTCGCAGCGAGGTGAGGGGGAAAATACTAAATTATATTTTTGGAGCTCAGTAAGGTAACGCTTGATATCTTTTCCAAGCTGGAGCAGAAATGGCATTCTCACTGTGAGAGCGGTAAGAAAACTCGAGTTCTAAGCATTGACGGTGGTGGAACTACCGCCATTATCGCCGGTGCTGCTCTTATCCATCTCGAAGACCAGATCTGCCTCAAAATCGGTTTCGGCACAGGTCAAGTTCACTAAAGATGTAAAAGATGCAGAGTTTGGCTTCAGGTATGGAAGAGCGTAGTGATGAGGAGATGAAGAGTTAGGGTTTTTCGATTTTATAGTAGAGAGTGTGGGCCTTTTTTTAATTATTATTATTATTATTATTATTATTATTATTATTATTATTATTATTATTATTATTATTATTATTACAGTGAATTCCTGAATAAAAAACTACATATTAAATTTTTATCTTTTTCGATTATATTATATTAAGTTCAATTTTTTATGTCTTGAAAGCAACTAAACCTACCAGAGCCATATACAGCTCTCTCTTGCCTCATTAATTTCAGAATTAAATTAGATTTCTTAACATAAATACAGTACTATAATGAAAATTAATGACCGTTTTTGAAAAAAGATGTGGACAGGATTTGATTTGATGATAAAGAAATATATATCACAGCTGTGTAGCAATTGTTCATTATATATATATATAAAGAGCTAGATTTACCTGAAGTATCCGATACTATTTAATTTAAGATAATTAATTAACTAATTAAAGACTAATTTTTTTTATTACAGTCATAGTTATACACACGAAGTAAAAAAAATAATAATAATTTATACTTATTGAAAATATTATGCAAATCGATATATAGTTTATGCAACTTACTGAGTAAAGCTCTTCTAATACACACAATTAATTTTGACAAATATTTTAATTGTCATAAAAATTGTTTTTGATTTTCTTATATTAAACGTGAATTACAATTGGAATGCCAAGTTTATATAATAGCAGAGTTATGAAATGTGCAAAGTAGTAGGAGACGAAGTCCAAATATTTCCACAATTTTAGGAAAAATCTTCTGCGATTCAACAAGTTCTTTTAAGAAATTTCTCATTTAGAGATAGTTGTCACCTATCCAGGCATTATTCAATTATCAAGAACGCCTACTTTACATACTACATTAGACTGTGCCCGTTAAGATGCAACATATCATATTACCATAAGCCTTAGCACTCAATTCCAACACTTACAATTACAATGTATTTTTCTAAATATTCTAATATATTAAAAAATGAAAAAATTTACCGATACAAGAACAGATATAATTTAGAATAAGCAACACAACCTCTAATGTCAAAAAAGGCCCTAAAGAATCAACATAAACTAACATGTTATGAATTTTTCCAAATTAAAAAAATCAAGTCCTATAATCCCTCTAATACAAAGAATATCTAGACAATAGAATAAATAAATTTGTGATGATGGCTCACAAATTAGAATTTTTCCATCGGAAATTAGAATGTTTCTTGTAGTGAATTATGAAAAAAATTAAAATTAATGTCTGATTCAATATTTTATCTTGAGATTATTCCAGTTACAAAAGAAAATTATTTGATTATTGAAAAAGGTTAATGAATTGTTTTATTTTCTTGAAAAAGCATATTTAATTGAGAAATTAAATACTTGTATTTTACTTTCATGATGGACGGTACAGGAAACCAGTGAGAGATGCTACAAAACTATAAAGGAATCTTGGGCAGAAATTGAGAAAATAGCTTCCCAGCCTAACGGACTTTCAATTCTCAGCCACAAATTCAAGACTTGCAAGTATAAAGAAATTAGTCAAATAAATTAAATATTAATTAACTTCCTTTGTAATTTTGCAATCCTTTCCTTTCCATGTATTCATCTATATAATTAATATGTTTTTTTAATAAATATTAATTCTAATTAACATATTTTTAAATTAATATGTTAACATAATTAATTAGTCACTTTAATTAATAATAATAATAATAATAATAATTACATATTTATATGTTAAATTATTTAGATAAAAATTTATTATTAATATAGTTACTAAATAAAAATTTACATGAATTTAGTTTATATTAACTTATAAATTAATTAATTGACTTAAACTAAAATTTATAATTTCATGGTTTTAAATTAAAGACAAAGAATAAAAATGGGTTTTCAATTTTCCTACGGAATGAAATTTCCGTAGGAAATTTACCGACGGAATTAATTCCGTAGGTTATTTACGTAGGTAAATTACCGACGGAAAATTATTCCGTAGGTAATTTACCTACGGTATTATTGTTCCGTAGGAAAGTACCGACGGAATAATATTCCGTCGGTAATTTCCCTACGGAAATACGATTCCGTCGGTAATTTACCTACGGAATAAGCACTCCGTCGGTAATTTACCTACGGAATAAGCACTCCGTCGGTAATTTACCTACGGAATCAGCATTCCGTCAGTATATTTCGTGTGCAATTTAGCCGCGAAATATTGGGTCCAAATTTACGACGGATTTAAGGATTCCGTCGGTAAATTTGGGCGGCAAAATTCCATCCATTATTTACGACGGATTTATTATTCCGTCGCAAAATATATATTTTCAGACATTTTTCCCTACGGAAAACGTTTTTCCGTCGGGAATTGCCTACGGAAACTTTTCCGTCGGTATTTGAGAATTTTCTTGTAGTGGAGGTAAATTTAGTGCAAAATTTTAGCGATGGTGCGGTGAAAGTCATTGTAAAATTAGGCGCCAATAGTTGATGGTATAAATTTCGTGCACAATTTGCTGATGGAATGAAGTTGTCGTAAAAAATTTTCAGACGGAAAGCTTCTTCCATAAAAAAATTACCGACGGATACAAATTACTATAGGAAATTTGCCTACGAAAACAATTTACTGTAAGCAATTTTTTGACAAATACAATAAACCGTAGGAAATTTGCCTATGAAAATAATTTATAGTAAAAAATTTTCTGATAGAAACAAAAAACCGTAGAAAATTTGCCTACAAGAAGGATATTCCGTAGGCAATTCCTATAATCCTGCTGACGTGAGCTTTGTCGTATGCATTGGTACTAGTTTGCTGGAAATTTAACTATGGAAATTTTAATTTCATTAGTAATTTTAACAACAGAAGCCGTAATTCCGTTGGAAATTTCTAGACAAAAACTGTAATTTCGTCAGAAATTTTAACGGCGGCAATCGTACGTCCATCAGCAAATAAGGCAAATTCGAGACAGTTCTTTTATTATTTTTTTTGGCAGAATTAACGACGAATGCATTTTTTCCCTTATTAAATTTACCTACGTCACTTATTTTCCGTCGAAAAAATTTTTCTAAAGCAGTTTTGTCTGTGACTATTTTTGCCAGTAATTTCTGTCGTTAAACTTATTTGCTTACGAAAATTACTATTTTTCGTTAACAATTATCGTGATAAATGCTTTTTTTTTTTTTTTCAGTTAGTTAACCTATATTAGAACAGTTTATGGTACACAATGCCTACGATGACCGCTCTGACTTTAACAGCAAAAACCAAATAGCAATGTTAGTATGAAATTGTGCAACAAGCATTTTTTCTCGTAATAATACTCCTGGTTTTTTTTTTTAACCATCGTTTTGTTGGGCTTATATATTTCAAGCTCAACGAGACTAAATTATCAACTTTTAACCTTATGGCCCAACTGATTTATGAATCATTCACAGCCTTTCCGATTATGAATTCATCTTAAATTAAGAAACTCTAAGCTTTTTTTGCTATTGCTTACGGGGTTCACTCCTCACCAAATCAGAACACTATTTTTATTAGGGTTAATATACGAATTCCTTTCTAAATTATAATCATTTATCAAATTTTTTTTGAACTAATTATATTTTAAATTATTTTTTAAATTTATTGAAAATATTATATTTATATTATTTTTTTGAACTTATTGAAAATATAATATTACTCACTATAGCAATACTTGTCAGTTTACAATTAACGCATGTTAATAATAAAGAGATAATTTGACATTTTTAATAAATTTTAGGAAATAATTTAATATTTTTAATAGTGTAGAGTGTATTTTTTACATTTTAAATAAAGTTCAAATGGTAAATATGATATTTTCAATAAGTTCAGGAAGGTAATATAATATGCAATTAGTTTATTGAAAAAATTTAATAAACATTGATAGTTTAGAGAGAATTTATATATTATTTATTTTTTATTATTATATATGCTAATAAAAAATACAAGATAAAAATCATTTTCAGGTTTTTGAATTCTAATTCTTTTTCTAATAAATTCCTCAATTTTATTTTACTGCATTAAATCTCTAAATTTTTATATTAGCATAATTTGAATTAAATAATAATATTATTTCAAGACACAATTAAAGTTCATAAAATATCATTTTTTTATTCTATTAAGTGTTTTTTTAGATCCTATGTATATTAAAATGAAAATTTAAAAATGCAAGGCAATAATTATTCGATAACTACAAAAAGAAAGAAAAGAAAAATCTAATTCTTAATTGGCATAAAAGTAAAAATAAGTTTGGTCTTATTTATGTGATGTATGGAATATAAATTTTTAAGTTTCAATGTTGAGCTCTTTGTGTTGTATTTCAAGGATGACGAAATACGACAGACTAATTTAATTTTTTTTTTCCAGGTTGAGAAATATTTCCTGTTTCGAGAACATTTGAAAATTTCCATTTATTTTTAAAAAAAATCAATTATAACTAAAATATAATATTTGAAAATTAATTATAATTGAAATATAATATTTGATAATTAAAAAATATAAATTCAATTACAAATTAAATTAATATAAATTTTAATAATTGACAAAAACTAAAATTAAATATAACTTATAATTAAAATATAAGTTATAATTAAATATAACCAGTCTATGTTTACCCCTAGTTTTAACTAATTTTGGAGCTGCCATTAGTCCATTTACAGGTAGCAACCCCTCTTCTTTTCTCTTATTCTGTTTGACTTTTCTTTTTATAAAATTTATATTTGTATTTTTCAAATTTCTGTGTATTTTTTTTTTCAAATTTCTCTATAATAATTTTCAGATCGGTATATATGTGAAGTTTTAATTTTATTTGTTATTTTTTATTTGTGTTTTGATTTTTTTGTATTTTGATTTCAATAAAATCATATTTGAAATTTTTATTTTAGTTTTAATTTTCGTATTTGCTCAAATATTTTTTGTATTTTTATAAATATAGTTCTTTTAGCTAATATTAAATGCAGTTTAATTTTTTTGTCATGCAAGTTTATCTTTCAAATTTGAATGTTATTGTTTTCCTTAATAGAAGTTTTCGTCGTTTTAGAATGAGTTTTTCTATGAACAACATATAGATTGAGTTTCCCGCTGAAAGTCAGATTACTCGTGGTATATTACCATTATCCATTATTTTCGTCGAATAAGTTCAGAAATATTCTCCAGCAACTTCATTAGTTTCATATATTTAATATATTTTTAAATTTTATAAGTTTATTTGAATTTTTTATATTATTAATAAAGATTTAATTTGTATTAAAAAAAATTATAATTATAAATAATAAAAATTTATTATTTATTATAATTATGTTAAATATGAAAAAAAAAGTAATAATAATTGAAGTTAGAAATTGATGAACTAATGATGTTCGAAACAAAGCTAGTTCAACATATTAAATAATTTTCTCAATATATATATATATATATATAATGATCTGTGAGGTGCAAATATGATTCATGAACCAAATAAATGAAGTTATATCTGCAAATTATTACCAACAAAATGTAGTATTCAACTGAAAAGTTGCATTTGGTCCGTACATGACGTTGTTGCCAAAGAAATACTGTATAGATTTATCCTATAAAAGGGGATACCCAATTTAAGCTGTATGCATCCATCCTCAACTCTTCAGCTTAATTAGCAATAAGTTTGGTATGGCTGAGTCTAAATTACCATCAAAGCTTAGCAGCTCACTGCCTTTGCCTTCTGTTCAGGAACTGGCTAAGAACCCACTCACTCAAGTTCCTCCCCAGTATGTGGGTTCTGAGCTTGAGTCATCAGTCCTTTCTGATTCTTCCTTGCAGCAAGTACCCGTCATCGATATGCGATTATTGCTTCCAGGAGATCATCAAATGGATTCTGAGCTGATCAAGTTTCACAAAGCTTGCAAAGAATGGGGTTTCTTTCAGGTATATTATATGTTATACTTAATTTTCTATTTATTATTTTTTTTAACTGTTGATGCAAATGGGATGCAATTTGGTCTACGCCCGTTTGTGGTGCAAAAATTTGAACTATTGTATTACGAATGAAATCTTTAATAATTTAGATTTACGCACACCATAGTACATCTGTGCATTAAATGACTATTCAATGCAAATTATGGAGACTAATTTTGTATTGTAGGTGGTAAACCATGGAGCAAGCATATCATTAGTGGAAAAAATGAAGAAAGAGCTTCAAATTCTATTTGAGCTTCAAATTATTTTTCTGGATTTATTGAAAATATTATATTTAGATTATTTTTCTGAACTTATTGAAAATATCATATTACTCACTATAGCAATATTTGTCAGTTTATAATTAGCGCGTATTAATAATAAAGAGATAATTTGATATTTTTAATAAGTTTTAGGAGATAATTTAATATGTTTAATAGTATAGAGTGTATTTTTTACATTTTAAATAAGTTAGAGTGGCAAATATGATATTTTCAATAAGTTAAGGAAGATAATCTAACATGCAATTAGTTTATTGAAAAAATCTAATAAATATTGATAGTTTAGAGAGGAATTTATATATTATCCCTTTTTATTATTATATATGCTAATAAAAAATACAAGATAAAAATCATTTTCAGGTTTTTGAATTCTAATTCTTTTTCTAATAAATTCTTCAATTTTATTTTACTGCATTAAATCTCTAAATTTTTATATTAGCATAATTTGAATAAAATAATAATATTATTTCAAGACACAATTAAAGTTCATAAAATATCATTTTTTATTCTATTAAGTGTTTTTTAGATCCTATGTATATTAAAATGAAAATTTAAAAATGCAACCCAATAATTATTCGATAACTACAAAAAGAAAGAAAAGAAAAATCTAATTCTTAATTGGTATAAAAGTAAAAATAAGTTTGGTCTTATTTATGTGATGTGTGGAATATAAATTTTTAAGTTTCAACGTTGAGCTCTTTTTGTTGTATTTCAAGGATGATGAAATACGACAGACTAATTTAATTTCTTTTTTCCAGGTTGAGAAATATTTCCTGTTTCGAGAACATTTGAAAATTTCCATTTATTTTTACCTCGAAATTAAGGTGTATTTTTTATATAAAAATTTATAATTTTGTATATATGACAATATTTTCTTGGAAAATAAAATTGCTTTTTATGGTAATTATTCTTTTTCAATAGCATAAAAAAATTTGTCATATATATAATAATATATATTATAAAAGCAAATTAATTAATTAGATTTATATTATTACTAAATTTTAATTTATGATTAGAATTGTAAATAACTTTTGTATAAAAATAAATAAATTATATATTTTAATTATATATATTTCCACGTGTTATCCAACAATGAAATGTATGTTAAAAGGAGGTAGGTGGTCAAAATTAAAATTTTAGTCAAAATGAGAAAGAAAAATCTTAGACTTGCATCATGCTCTCGTAAATCATTTGAATTAATAGTATATAGTTGAATTGAAAAAAACAAAGTCAGAAGAAAAGTCAAACAAAGAGATTGTGCAATTGCAGAAATACAATTAACTTATTATTATATAATTGCACACGTGAATTTGTTTTACAGGAGTTAAATTACATAATCAAAATCTATGCTGATTATGTTTTTTCCTGCCAATCTATAATGGTTAGAGTAATTATAAAATGTGATATTTATTAATTGTATAGTTAGAAATATAATTTCTTGATCTATGTTAAAAAAATTTATCTAAAATCATATAAAAAAGGTTGGGTTTAACAAGAATTAAGCTGCATGAAAGAGAGTGATTACTCAACTGATCTTAATTAAGCACATAAATAGCATTATTTAAATGCTTGACGAAATCATATTGAAGAAAAATATTTAGCTGTTTTAGTATAGACTGCAAGTCACTGATAAGGAACGATAAGATTTTGTTAATTAATTGATAAATTTGGAGATTTTATAACAGTACCATATAATAATGAGGAGGGTAGTAAGATTCGGTTGGATCATGCAATTTTTAGAACCTACAAAAAAACTAACCCGCAAATTTTTTTTTTTAAATTCAATTGTAACTAAAATATAATATTTGACAATTAATTATAATTGAAATATAATATTTAATAATTAAAAATATAAATTTAATCACAAATTAAATTAATATAAATTTTAATAATTGACAAAAACTAAAATTAAATATAATTTAAAACTAAATTAATAAATATAATTATATTTAATTACTAAATTTTGGAATGGTAACCACAATTGCCGTCACTCTTCTGAATTCTAAGTCATAAAATATTTTTTTCCTGTCCCTGCGCCCACAGGAGAAATTTTTGAAAATTTTTCACTCCATTCTAGCCGATTCTCCACCGAAGACGGGAATTCTCTGCCTCATGATCATCTCTAATATGAACTCAAAGACCGATTGATATGTACTAATCTTAGATATATAACTAATTAAAATAAATTGTTTGTTATGATTTTTTTTTTCTGTGAGGATCTTGGAGCCTCTTCATGTGATTTCGTTGAAAATTTATATTTCGTTTCTTACTTGTATTACTTATGTCATCCAAAATTTATATAAATTTGGGAAAAATGGATATCAATAAAATCAAAATTTATGCTATATATGTTCATACCAAAGTAGAATAGCTCCAACATTTATTCGCTCACATCTTGAATATCATCAGTAAATTCCAAAAAATTTCATTACGTCCATTCAATTCAAGCAACAACCAAAATAAGTAAATAAATTATCATAATTCCATGCACGGAAAAAAAAAATTATCCACTGTACTCAGTTTTTTTTTTTTGAAGCATCCGCTATACTCAGTTAATTACTTATGAATTAACATATTCAAGTTTACACAGCGTTGCAAAATTTTCCTTCTAAAATTAAATATTGAATTCATCACTCACATCGAGCTTAGGTATTTGTAATATATTGGAATAATTACAAAAAATAAAAAATAAAATCTAACTTTAAGATCAGTTCATGATTAAAACTAAACATTTATGAAATATTTCAAATTTTCAATTAATAATTCTCCTAATAAACTAATGGAAATATTAGTTTTTTTATTCAAAATATTCATTTTTTTATTTTTTTAATATAATTAAAAAGAGCGGTAGTGTGATGTGTACATATATATACCATTTGACTAGATACATATGCAAAATCGGACGATAAAGATGCGTGTATTGCGTCCATGTATTGTATCATAATGCAATTAAATATTTAGTAATAAGTTTTTTTTAGCATTAATAACTTCTCAACAGGATTATTTTCTATAAATTTGCTAATTTCTTTTAAATATACGTTCTTCGTCCATTCCAAAATAATAGAAATACTTTTTTATTTTCCTTTTGCTCCAAAACACAGTCCACTTACCATGTTAGTTAGTTTTAATATGTTAAATCTCTATTATGTCCATACTTAATATTACTTATTAAAAACAATTTAAAAAAAAAATTATCAATTTTCTTTAGTTTCCAATGTCGTTATTTTTTTTTTTATAAACACTTTGAAAATTGTAAATTTGATGTTATACGTACTAAGTTCGGCCTTTTTCAATAAATATCAACCGACCATATATAGATAATTAATTTTAATTGCCTTATGCAAAAAGTCAATCATAGATTAATGAGTATGTACGGGTGTACTAGAGATACACGTAAATAAAGGACCAATATTATCTTTAAAAGTCAATATAACAATTAAATTAAAAATGAATAGAAAAATTTTATGCATTTTAAATAATTTTTGGATAAAATTAATTTTTTTTGAAGCAACTCTTATCTTATCCAACCAATTAAATTAAAATTATAATCGAAAAATATTGAATTTAAATATTCCACATAAAAAAATAGATGTTAAGATATTAAATTATTTTCAAAAAATAATGTAGCATGAGATCAAAATTAATGCTATAAAAATAAACTAATATTTGAACATATTCTGCAAATAATTTAATATTTTTTAGATAATTATTTTTCAAATTAATATTTTTGAGTTAAATATTTTATTTTTAGTTAGTAAAACTTAAAAGAAACCAATTTGCTAATTAAAAATAATAAAAATTTATTATTAATTTATAATTATATTAAAAATTAAATAAAAGCTGAAAAAGTTTAATTTTTGAATAAAAAGTTATTGGCGAAGGATTTAATTGAATTGTTCCACTAATTGTAGGATCCTAGTTGTTTGGTCTTAAATCTTAAATCATAAGGTTGTAACTGCAAATTCTTCCAAAAGAAAATAATAATAGATGAAGTTAGAAATTGATGAACTAATGATGATCGAAACAAAGCTAGTTCAACAGATTCACACCATTAGCCAAATAAAAACTTGTGAAGTTCAAATACGTTTCATAAAAAATTAAAGACATTTCTGCAAATTATGATCAACAAAATGGGCTATTCAACTAGAAAGTTGCATTTGGTCCATACATGACGTTGCTGCCAAAGAAATATTGTATGGATTTATCCTATAAAAAGGGATACCCAATTTAAGATTCATGCATCCATCCTCAACTCTTCAGCTTACATAGCAATAAGTTTGGTATGGCCGAGTCTAAAGTAGCATCAAAGCTTGGCAGCTCACTGCCTGTGCCTTCTGTTCAGGAACTGGCTAAAAACTCACTCACCCAAGTTCCTTCCCAATATGTGCGTCCTGAACTTGAGCCATCAGTCCTTTCCAATCCTTCTTTGCATAGGATACCCGTCATCGATATGCAAAAATTGCTTTCAGGAGATCAAATGGATTCTGAGCTGATCAAGTTTCACAATGCTTGCAAAGAATGGGGTTTCTTTCAGGTATATTATTACGCTATACTTTAGTTTCTGATTTTCTTTTTATAAAGTTTTGATGCAAATAGGACATGATTTGGTGCACGGTGCACTCCTGTATGCACACCACAGTACATCGGCAAATGATCACTCGATGTAAATTATGGAGATTCATTTTATGTGTTGTAGGTGGTAAACCATGGAGCAAGCAAATCAATAGTGGAAAAAATGAAGAGAGAGCTTCAAAGTCTGTTTGATCTACCAATGGAAGAGAAGAAGAAGTTATGGCAGGAAGCAGGAAGCATGGAAGGATTCGGACAACACTTTGTTGTGTCCGAAGCGCAAAAGCTTGATTGGGCAGATCTCTTCTATTTGGTCACACTTCCAATTCATTTGCGGAAACCTCATATGTTTTCTGCTCTTCCTCCATCTTTCAGGTCCACGCACTTCTGAAATAAAATTAGTACTGCTAGCTATATGCTAAAACTTATTAGTTGCAGTTACGCCAATTTATTTTTGCGTTTGGTTTCAGAGAGGCTGTGGAAGCTTACTCAGAGGAATTGAAAAATCTGGCAATGAGAATTCTGGAACAAATGGCGAAAGCTCTTGGAATGGATTTTAAGGACGTAAAAGAGAATTATGAAGAAGGATGGCAATCAATGAGAATGAATTACTATCCTCCATGTCCACAACCGGAGCATGTGATAGGCTTGAATCCTCATTCTGATGCTGGTGGCCTCACCATTCTTCTCCAAGTTAATGAAATTGAAGGCCTTCAAGTTAGAAAAGATGGCAACTGGATTCCTGTTAAACCCGTTTCTAATGCTTTCATCATCAATATTGGCGATTGTCTGGAGGTAATCAATGCTTGATTAATTTTTTATTTTTCACAGTATTTCAAATTTACGTCCTCGCAATTCTGAAAATGACACAAGGCTAAAATTTTGATGAATTTTGCAGATTTTGACCAATGGAATATACCCAAGTGTTGAGCACCGAGCAACGGTGAACTCGATAAAAGAAAGGCTATCGATTGCTACCTTTTATAGCCCAAAAATGGATGGAGTTGTAGGACCAGCACCAAGCCTTGTTACTCATCAGACTCCAACAAGGTTTAGAACAATGGCAGCTGCTGATTTCTATAAGGGATATTTTGCTCGTGAACTCCGCGGAAAATCATATCTGGAAGTTGTCAAGGTTCAGGATCAGGAATACAGCAATGTTTGAACTTTGTCAAACCTAATTATTAATTTTATCCTATGATAAAATAAATTTCGTAAAAAAATATAAAGCAAAATAAAATGAGTGAATCTATGTTAAAAAAATTTGTAGTGGAGCTAAAATCAAAGAGCAATGTTAGTATAAAGTTGTGCAATAAACATGTTTCCTTAATAATACTACTGGTTTATTATTAATTTTTTTATTGCCTTATTATTGAAGTTCCAAAATCATTATTAAAATTAAAAAAAAATCCAAAAGTCTTGGTTGGGCTTAAATATTTCAAGCTCAACAAGCCTAAATTATCAACTTTAACCTTACTACTATGGCCCAACTGGTTTAAGAATAATTCAGGGCCTGTAATTTCGTAAATTAATAAACTCTGAGCTTTATTTTGATTATTATATATGCTAATGAAAAAATAGAAGGCAAAAAGCATATTCAGGTTTTTGACTTATAATTCTTTTCCTAATAAATTCCTCAATTTTATTTTATTGCAGTAAATCTCTCAATTTTTATATTTGGATAAAATAATAATATTATTGCAATATACAATGTTGTCCATATAATATCATTTTTTATTCTATATAGGCTTGGTGCATGCTTTCACGCCAAGTTTTTTTCACCAAAATATATAGGCTTGTGCATGCTTGTAATTATACGAAGATTCGGATTAGTTTCATTTATGGTAACTTAATTTATATTAAAATAATAATTTAGTCACAAAAATAAATTATTTTGCATTGCAACTAAAATTATTTTGCCTCGATATTTAAATATTTCACTTGTAAGTTTATATATTAAGTTTATAATGGATATGGATTCTTTTGTAAATTGCGGTGAATTCCATTTATGCGAGCACTAAGCATAGATCAACTAATTATGTGTTCCATTAATTTTTAATAATCCAAGTTGATGTTTTATTAATTGTTGTTCCAAAATTGAAGGACTTACCATGGCAATATCATATTTAATTATATTACCATTGTCAAAAGAATTATTTAATTAATATTTTATTGCCTTAACAGCATATGATCAGCTGTAGCACATAACAAATTAATATATATATATATATATATATATATATATATATATATATATATATATATATATATATATATATATATATATATATATATATATATATATATATATATATATATATATTACCATTTTACGCTTTTTTTAATTAAATTTACATAAATGACATTATATTAACGATTTGGTACTTGTTAAACGATGGTTCATACACCTCTCCATTCTTTATTACTGCTATGTCAAATATATACAGATTACAAAGAGGAAATTATGGAAGCTTAACAAGGTAATGCTAATTCTAAGGGTCTTAACATGGTAATGCTAATTCTAAGGGTCTAGTTTAGGTAATCCCTGAAATCAATATAATGTACAAAAGTTTTCCTAAACAAAACTATTCTATTTCCCGGTACCGGGAAATACAAGTCAACACTCCCCCTCAAGTTGGCAGGTAACAATCAGACATGCCCAACTTGACAATAGCATTATAAAACTCTTTCTTAGACACAGCTTTTGTAAGAACATCAGCAAGCTGTTCCTCAGATTTCACAAACGGAAAAGAAATCACTTTCTCGTCAAGTTTCTCCTTGATAAAATGTCTGTCCACTTCGATATGCTTCGTCCTATCATGCTAAACCGGATTCTGGGCAATCTCTATTGCTGCTCTATTGTCACAGAACAAATTTACTGGTTTGTTGAACTCCATCCCCAGTTCATTTAACACACGCATAACCCATAATAACTCACTCACACCATGAGCCATTCCTCTGAATTCAGCTTCCGCACTTGATCTTGCCACCACCTTCTGTTTTTTACTCCTCCATGTGACTAAGTTTCCACCTACGAAGGTGAAATAACCCGAAGTTGATCTCCTGGTTGTTATATCTCCAGCCCAATCAGCATCAGTGTAGCCAACAACCTTCAAGTCATTTTTCCGTGAGAAAAATAATCCCTTTCCAGATGATCCCTTCAAGTACCTTAACACTCGAAATGCAGCATTCATATGTTTATTACTTGGATTATGCATAAATCTACTAAGCACACTTGTTGCATAAGCAATATCAGGCCTTGTATGTGAGAGGTAGATTAGCTTGCCTACTAATCTTTGATATTTCCCTATATCTGTAGGAATTTGATCAGGAAAAATTCCCAACCTGTGATTCACTTCAATGGGAGTATCACAAGGTTTACAAGCTAGCATACCTGTCTCTTCAAGTAGGTCGAGTACATACTTCCGCTGCGATAAAGAAATTCCATCACTCGACCTTAACACTTCAATGCCTAAAAAATACCTGAGCTCTCCCAAGTCTTTCATTTCGAATTCAGAAGCCAGGCTTTCCTTTAGATGCTCTATCTCATCCTTATCATTTCCCGTTACAACCATATCATCCACATATACTATCAGGGCAGTAACCTTTTTTTCCTCTCTTCTAACAAATAAAGTGTGATCTGATTCACACTGATTGTAACCAAACTTCTTCATGGCAATAGTTAACTTCCCAAACCATGCTCTGGGAGACTGTTTCAAGCCGTACAATGATTTTTTCAACCGACACACCTTGCCTTCCTTTGAACCTTGGAAATCAACACCAGGTGGCACTTCCATGTACACTTCTTCCTCCAAGTCTCCATGCAAAAACGCATTTTTTACATCGAATTGCCTCAAAATCCATCCTTTAATTGCTGCAATAGAAATCAATATTCGAATGGTTCCCAGTTTAGCCACTGGTGCAAATGTTTCTTGGTAGTCTTCTCCATACTTCTGAGTGAACCCCTTTGCCACCAGTCTTGCCTTTCGCCTATCTAAACTTCCATCTTCCTTCAGCTTCACTGTATAAATCCATTTACAACCGATTGTCTTCTTCCCTTCTGGCAACTTCATAAATTCCCACGTTGCATTCTTCTCTAGAGCCTTCACTTCTTCCTCCATCGCCTCTTTCCACTTCAAGTCTAGCAATGCCTCCTGCATACTGTTAGGGATCATAATACTGGATAATTCACACATACTAAACGCATCATGATCTGACACATGGTTAGGTGAAGCGTAATGACAAAGGGGATATTTGACATTAGACTTAAGACTCGGTTCATAGTGTTTATGAGCAATGCCCTTATTTGATCTTTGTGGGTACCGTGTGTTGGGATCTCCATCCTGTACAGAGGGAGAAGTGTCTATAGTTTCAGAGGTAGGAGGAGGAGGACTTACCTGGATCTCGGGCTCCTCTGGTAATGGTGTTAAAGAATGTGACCTCAAATTCTCTTGTTCTACTTCTCCACCAGGTGCCATAACTCCTTCCATTCCACCAGGTGCCATAACTCCTTCCATTCCACCAGGTGTCGTAACTCCTTCCGTTTCATCCCTCTCACAACACTCAAACTCTACAGGACTTAAAACCTCTATCTTCCTATCATTCTCCCCCTGACGAGAAGAATTATGCGGATAAAAAAGAATAGATTCTCTAAATTTAACATCCAAACTGACATATATTTTCTTAAGGGAAGGTTCATAGCATCTGTAACCCTTTTGAGAATCAGAATATCCCACAAACACACATTTAGCAGCACGTGGCTCAAGTTTGTTTTGAAGGGGTTTTGGGATATGCACAAAAACAGTACAACCAAAAATACGAGGTTCCAGATTAGAAACATGTGGGATATTGAAAAAAGTATGTAGCTTTGCTTGAGGGGTACTGAAATTTAGAACACTAGATGGAGTCTGATTTATCAAATACACAGCCGATTTCACAGCTTCTCCCCAAAAAAATCTAGGCATATGAGCTCCAAATAAAGATGCCCGAACTACTTCTAAAATCTGTCTATTTTTACGTTCTGCTAATCCATTTTGTTGAGGGGTATAGATGCATGAGGTATTATGGCAAATACCATTCTTAGTTAAAAAATTACTTAAATGACTATCCATGAATTCCTTTGCATTATCAGTTTGCCATACAAGAATGGATGCATGATATTGGTTCCGAACCATACTCCAAAAATCACCAAAGGATTTGCCCACCTCACTTTTATTTCGAAGTAAGGTTATCCAAGTCATACGAGTGCATTCATCTATAAAAGTTACGAAATATCTAGCACCTGATAATGAAGGAATTTTCGCAAGGCCCCAAACATCAGAGTGTATAACAGCAAATGGTTTAGTGCTTTTATTCAAACTAGGAAGATAAGTAGCACGATGGCTCTTAGCAAGTTCACACACATCACACTGAAATAAAAAATCATTGACACCAATAAATAATTCAGGTTTCAATTTTTTCAAATAACCAAATGATAGATGTCCAAGACGTCGATGCCATAACCAAATCCTTTCCCTTTCACCATTTGAACAATCAGTCATATAAACCTCACTTATTTTCTTTCCTCCTTTCTTGGTCACATCCAGGTAATAAAGTTTGCCTCTTTTAACACCATAACCAAGAGTCTCCCGGGTCAGAATGTCCTGAAAAACACAATATGAAGGCCAAAAAGTTACAGTGCAGTTAAGGGATGAGGTTATTTGACTAACAGATAGTAAGTTACAAGAAAGAGAAGGTACAACTAAAACAGATTTTAAGGTCAGATTTTTTGAAAGGACAATAGATCCTTCTCCACTTACAACACATTCGGATCCATTTGCAGTTGACACAGATGAATGAGAAGAAGGAGAAAAGGAGTGAATTTGATCAGAATTACTAACCATGTGATCAGATGCACCTGTGTCTATTATCCAAGTATTCGATCTTAATGAGTTAGAGGAAGTATTCTTACCAACACTACCTGCTAAAGCAACATGAGCAGTGGAAAAATCACCATTTCCAGAGTCATCTCCACTGGGATTAGATGTGGCAGTTTTCGCAATGGGCTTCTTCCTTGGTTTCTTTGTAAAGTCCCACCAATCTGGGTATCCAATGACTTCGTAGCAACGCTGTTTCGTATGACCAGTCTCACCACAATGTTCACACAGCAAATTACTATTTTTTCCACCACTGTTCTTGCGATTTCTGCCAGTGTTATGTCGGACTTGAAATGCAGCCGGCTCTGCGTTCACAGTTGTTCCTCCCATAGTCTTACGCTGTTGATCCTCTCTCCGAACATAGGCATAAGTCTGTTCCAAATCCAGTTTAGGCTCTTTGCGTAAAATCTCACCCCGAACTTGCTCAAAATCAGGGTCAAGCCCACTTAGGAAGATATGCACACGTAGCCTTGCCATTGCAGAGTGTAGCGCCACTACGCCATCTACTGTGTCTTCGTTAACCTGAGTACGATGGTCTATTTCTTGAAAAATTTCCATCAGTTCCGAATAATATGTAGGTAGAGGTCTACCATCCTGCTTGATCGAAAAAGACTTCTGATTTAATTCGAATAACCTTGTTTCATCAGAACCATCATAAAAGGTTTTAGCTACAGCCTCCCAGACATCTTTAGCTGTAGGGAGTCTGATAAAATGCTGCATTAGAGAAGGTATCATTGAATCAATGAGCCAGCTTTTAACCTTTTGATTTTCAGTTATCCAGGTTGCATACTTTGCATCAGAAGCTGCATGCAGGTTTTGCCTCTGATCCAGATATGTATCCAGTTTTGTTTCTTGCACCAATTCGCATCTCCATGAGCTGTGACCACAGAGCATAATTCGATTCGTCCAGTATAACACTGGTTGGAAAAGATACATTTTCCTGTTGTATAATGATGGATTGTTGATTCAATAAAGACGGATTCGTGATTTGAGGTGAAACTTCTGAACTCATGGTTTCGGTTGGTTTTCAGTTTGGGATTTGTAAATCCCTCTGGTTTTAATGGTGAGCAACCCTCTCTGATACCATGTTAAACGATGGTTCATACACCTCTCCATTCTTTATTACTGCTATGTCAAATATATACAGATTACAAAGAGGAAATTATGGAAGCTTAACAAGGTAATGCTAATTCTAAGGGTCTTAACATGGTAATGCTAATTCTAAGGGTCTAGTTTTGGTAATCCCCGAAATCAATATAATGTACAAAAGTTTTCCTAAACAAAACTATTCTATTTCCCGGTACCGGGAAATACAAGTCAACAGTACTTAAAACTTGTTTAGACTGAATTTAGACAAAATTACTTTGTTGTGTTAAAGGAAATGTTTTTAATTCTGATCGATTATAAAAGAAATTCCCACTTACTCTGAAATTATATTGAATTTTGAAAGTCAAAGAAAAGCAACTTTCACCTCTTTTTAATGTCTGTTTTTGGATAAATAGAGTACTATCTTTTATAGAATATGCATGTTGGCAGTCAACATCCTGCAGCTCATCGTTTAAAATTGCCCCTCATGCATGTGCCATAATTAAGTTAAGATTATTTTTATTTACCAGCAACTTGTCCTTTTCTTATATAAATATATATATTTCCCAACTTTATAGCTATACTTTCAACATAAATCATCTGCCACAGTGACATAAAGCGATTGCAAGTGATGCCTGCATGGCAACAATTTAACGCTACAATATTAGTTTAGGTTATTCCAATAATTTTTACATTCATTAATATACAAAATGCATCAAACATATGTTTTAATTTATATACAAATTTAAGAATGCTATTTAGACTTGGAAAATATTTTTCAAAGATATTTAGAATAGGCAAATAATTCCACTCTATAGATAGATTTGCTTTGTAAAACACAACTATTTTTATATTTGGTTGAATTATATATATGTATTGGAATGTAACTATATATATTTATAATTATCAACTAATTCTTTTGTATGATTATTTTATTTTATTATATTTCTCATTATATTACATTATATCAAATATAACCTAAATTTTTATTTGTCAAGATTGGGAGAAGTGGGTTGAATGTCCAATTAAAAGCTAAGCATGCTAACATCATAGTTATTAAAACCGGACCGGACCGATCAGTTGAATCGATTTAACTGTAAACCGATAGGCCAGCCGGTTGGTTTAACTATACAAAACCGAATTGACAAAAAATCAAATTGGGCCGGAAAAACTGGATTGAACCGGAAAACTGGACAAAACCGAGTTTTTGGATGAAAATTGCAAAAAATTATATTTTTTTTGTATTTTTTTACCCCCATATATATATATATTAGTATTTTAAATTTTAAATATGTCACTTAATAATTTAATATACTTATTATATATTTGGTTCATTATAATCAAATATATGTGTGTGTGTATATATATAAAATTTTTATTATTTATTTATTTAAAAAAATTAGTATTTTAAAGTTTAAGATATCACTTAATAATTTTTTTTATAATATCATTGTATTTTTATGTTTCTAATATATAATATTCAAAAATTCATAATTAATTACTTATAATAATAAAATTAAAATTATATTTTGTACCTTCTTATTATGATATTTGTGATATATATTAATATTTGATGAATATTTTTTTAATTTTTATACAATAATATTTATAAAATTATAATAATTTATAATATTTTTAAAATAAAAAAAATTCAATTAAATTTGGTTGAATCGATCGAACCATTAATTCTAATCTCATTAATTCTTTATCTAATTCGATTTTAATTATATTGATATCGTTAGCTATCGTCACATGCTAAGCAATATTAATTGTTGGTTTGCGCATATTTGGACCGCGAATTATGTATATTTTGTAATGGATCGGCTGCCTTTTTTTGACTTTCCAATTTAAATTAAACTATTGGCGTTAATCAAAAGTTGGCAACTTTATATATATAATAATAATAATAATAATAATAATAATAATAATAATAATAATAATAATAATAATAATAATAATAATATAAGAGAAGAAGTTAATTGTTTAACACATGGCGAAAAAAAGTTGAATATTTTATTATTTGGAAATGTTTTGGACAGACGCATGTCCACTCCATATGCTCTATCACGCTCTTTAAATACCCTAACTTCTCTTAGCTCTCTATTCAACTCTCTCATTTCCATTCTTTACTCAGTACCAAAGAAACAATATTATCCCTCGCCATGTCTTCTCAATCAACCTTCCTCCGCCTTCTCTCTGCCACCCCTACTGCCTCCACTGTCACTCCCAACACCACCGCCCGATCATGTGTTCCCCCCATTCATCATTCGCCTATTGTTTTATGTGGTAATGGTTCAATTTTCTTAATCTTATTGGATTATTAAGTTAAAACAGTTCACTGTTAAAGTGATCTAATTATTAAAACTAACAAAGAAACTTACTTTACTTGATTTACAGGTGCTAAACACAGAAGGCTTATCTCTGACATTCGCACAAGATCCAGTGTTGTATCGGATCCTGTCACTCAAGGTACAACTTACATGTAAAATTAGGCAAACAAAAATCAACGGTACTTATTCTAATATAATTTTTATCTTAATCTAAAATCATTTTGCAGAAAAAACAAATAATGTGCTTCAGTGGCGTGAGATTGTGGAGGATGACATAGATGAGCAAGTGGCAAAGGTGATTTGGAAGTGTCATTTTTTTTTTTCATTTTCTTGCCATTTATTCTTCATAACACATATATATATGTATAGATTGACTAAATGAGTTTTTGTATGCAATTAAAAAGGTTTGTCCATCGGATGAGATAAGGAAACGTGTGGAAAGGATTAAAGGGATGCTAGAATCAATGGAGGATGGAGAAATAAGCATATCAGGATATGATACAGCATGGGTTGCTCTTGTGAAAGATGTGAATGGAAGTGATGCTCCTCAATTCCCTTCTGCTCTTCAATGGATAGCCAATAATCAACTTTCAGATGGCTCATGGGGTGATGCTCATAGATTCAATGCCTATGACAGGATACTCAATACATTAGCTTGTATTATTGCCTTGAAATCATGGAATATACAACTCGACAAGTGTGAGGCAGGAATGAGATATTTTAAAGAGAACTTCAGCAAGCTTGAAGATGAGAATGCTGAGCACATGCCTATTGGCTTTGAAATTATTTTCCCAGCACTTCTTGATCGAGCAGAAAAATTAGAGATTGAAGTTCCACAGGACTCTCCAAGGTTCTTGAAAGAGATCTATGATAGAAGAAATCTAAAGCTCTCAAAGTAAGAAATCTATTCTAATTTTTGAGCTTTTTTCTAGTTTTTGAGATATAAAAATATACATATATATAACCACGGCTTGTTCTCGGGACATATAGGATACCGAAGGACATACTGTACAAAGAGCCCACCACACTTCTCCACAACTTGGAAGGAATGACAGACTTGGACTGGGAAAAGCTTCTGAAATTGCAGTGTAAAGATGGATCTTTCTTATTTTCTCCATCCTGTACAGCCTTTGCTTTCATGCACACTAAAGATCAGAATTGCTTGGGATATTTAAGCGACATCGTCAAAAAATTTGATGGAGGTAACCTCGAATACAAGCTTTCACTTTCACCTTTTAAATTCTTCAAATTGAAATCCAATAAATTAATGCATTATTTAATGAATTTCAGCACCTGGTGTTTATCCTGTTGATTTATTTGAGCACATCTGGGCTGTGGATCGCTTGCAACGCCTTGGAATCTCAAGGCACTTCCAACCACAGCTCAAAGAATCTATCGACTATGTTGCCAGGTACAATTAATCAGCAATTAATGCCATTTGAATTGATTTGAAGAATTAAATTAAAACATTAGTCATTGTTTCATTTTTCTTTTTAGATTTTGGGAAGAAGATGGAATCTGCTGGGCAAGGAATTCGGCAGTTCATGATGTTGATGATACGGCTATGGGATTTAGGATGCTCAGATTGTACGGTCATGATGTTTCTTCTGGTAAATACACACACACATATATATAAACAGCTTAATATATATTCCTGACTTTGGCAACTTTGATCATTTTGCCTGCCTAGTTTTCAAGAGATTACTCAGCCTCTGAATACTGATGTGGATCCATCCAGTGAAAAAAAGTGTGTTTATAAGTTTACATAGAAAAGTTAAGAAAATGATATTTAGTAATCAGTTCAGAGTGTTAAATAGTTTTGCCAAAAGTTTAGAAGCGATAAATGTTTCTTATAATTATTTATTGATATCATTAAAATTAATGTATTGCAGATGTGTTCAAGCATTTCAAGAAAGGTGATAGTTTCTTCTGCTTTGCCGGACAGTCAACGCAGGCTGTCACCGGAATGTTTAACCTTTACAGAGCATCTCAGGTTTTATTTCCCGGTGAAAACATCCTTGAAGAAGCTAAGGAATTTTCTTATGCTTTCTTAAAAGAAACTCAAGATAGTGAAGTACTAGACAAGTGGATTATAACCAAGGACTTACAAGGAGAGGTATATATATATACTATATATCATATTTATTTGTTAGCTATTGTAATTAATATTAAATATATATTTTCTTTTACAAAAAAACTAAATTAAGTCTCTGCTAATTATCAGGTTAATTATGCACTGGATATTCCGTGGTACGCAAGCTTGCCTAGAGTGGAATCAAGATTCTACATAGAGCAATATGGTGGTGAAGATGATGTATGGATTGCGAAGACTCTTTATAGGTAATTATTCATGAGACTTTAAATAAAAAAGGAAAAAAAAAAGTTTAAAAATCATACTAAATAGCCTTTTCCATATTTAGGATGCCATTTGTGAATAACAATGAGTATCTTGATCTCGCCAAACTTGACTACAACAATTGTCAAGCATTGCATCGAGCTGAATGGGTTAATTTTCAAAGGTAAATTCTCTTTAAAAAAAAAAAAATCATGAACTCTGAATAGCTTTGTCATTAATTAAATAATAAATCTAATTAAACTCTTTGTCATAATCTAATAAAATATTTTTCCATAAACAGGTGGTATGAAGAGTGTAACTTGGAATTTTTCGGGGTAAGCAAAAGAGCTCTTCTCTCAGCCTATTTTGTGGCAGCAGCCAGCATATTCGAGCCAGAGAAGTCCAAAGAGAGACTTTCGTGGGCTAAAACCACTATCTTGCTAGAGACTATTCAATCTTATTTCCAAGCTAATGGCAATTCGATCCAAGAAAGAGCAGCATTTATTCAAGAATTCAAAGACGGTTTTGCAACATCAAGCCCTCTAAATAACAGGTATATTATAAATTTATTGTAAAAGGACAAGTATACCCATGTGCTATTCAAAATATATTACATTTTCCCTAAGATTTTTTGATTAAAAAAATGGCCTTAAAATTAAAAAAAAAAACATGCTTAGATAGGCTCTTTGTTAATTTTGATATAATATTTAAAAAAATGATGTAGAACAGTAGGCATAAAAACAATTTCTAAAACAGAAATTTGTTTACTTTGTTTGCATGCAGGAAATTAGAAGAAAAGACAAGGCAGGAACTTATTAAGATATTACTTGGAACCGTAAATGATATTTCTTCTGACGTAACCACTGCTTACGGGAAAGACATTAGCCAGGGTTTATATAATTCTGTAAGTCACCAACAATCTTATTATATATATATATATATATTTATATATATACACACACACACACAGAGACACACGCACACACACACACTGTACTCCTTAGTTTCAGTATTATGTCAATTAACTTTGGTATTTTTGTTTTTATTTTTTGGTATTGCCAAATATAGTGGGAAGAGTGCCTGCTGAGATGGAAAGAGGATGGAGATATAAACAAAGGAGAAGCAGAATTGATTGTTAAAACAATAAATCTCACATCCGATAAATTGGATTCCAATGAGGTTTCGAGCCAATATGGAAAGTTGTTTCAACTTACAAACAGCATATGCTATGAACTCAGTGAATATAAGAAAAATAAGGTAATTATTTAGTGACCGGAACCATGATATTTTTAATTATAAAATTATTCTACATTACGCCTTATTTATTATTTGTTATTTTTCAGGTATTTGACAATAAGAAAACCACAACACCAGAAATAGAATCTAAAATGAAAGAACTTGTGCAGATAGTGCTTCAAAGCTCTGATGGATTGGATTCCGATATGAAACAACTATTTTTCACAGTGGCGAGGAGTTTTTACTACATTGCATTATCTGATCCTGGCACATTTAATTACCATATTGCTAAAGTACTTTTCCAAAGAGTGTATTAGCATGTGAATTTATTAAATTTTGTGTTCATCCACCAATCTTGTTTGTACTTTTATTGAATTGGTTATTCTAATTTGTATTTCAAATACCGAATAGTAAATAAACATTCACCATTGTGGTAATTCACTATTGCTCCAATTTATGAAAAATCTTATTAATTTAATTAATTCGACGAGCTAATAAATATTTTCCTAAAATTTAATGCTTTTGTTTCTCCTTCAAGATTTTACGGAAGATGACATTAAAAATGCTATGTTTAGTTTACATCCAGATAAAGCACTTGGTCTGATGGGATGAATGCTGCCTTTTATCAAAAGTATTGGAGTATAGCTAGGAAGGATTGGCTAGAGAATGTCTAAACATTTTTAACAATTGTATATTGCCTGATAATTTGAAGGATATTGCTATCGCGCTTATTCAAAAAAAACAAGCTGTTGACACCCTGTCTGATTTGAGACCGATTACTTTTTCCAGTGTTCTTTACAAAGTGGTTGCAAAGATGATTACTTCTCGATTGAAATCTGTACTTTCTGATATTATTTCGATGAATCAGAGTGCCTTTGTACCAAATAGATTGATTTCGGATAATTTTCTTGTAGCTTATGAGGTTATACACCATATTAAACGTAAATCCCAAGGGAAAGAGGGCATTGCAGCTTTGAAGTTCGACATGAGTAAAGCTTATGATAGAATGGAATGACATTTTTTCGAAGCAGTTTTGATCAGAATGGGATTCGATGTCAAATGGGTCAGGTTAATGATGATGTGTGTGGAGTCTATTCATTATATGGTCTCTAGTAATCAAAAGTTGTTAGACCCTATCATTCCTAGCAGAGGTTTAAGGCAAGTGATCTGTTATCGCCTTACCTCTTTATTATTTGTGTGGAAGGTTTGTCAACTTTATTTCAGCAGTATGGGGCTAGAGGTTTTATTCATGGGTGTAAAGTGGCTTAACGAGCTCCATCTATATATTATTCACTTGTTTGCTAATAATAGTAATGTGTTCTTCAAAGCCAACCTTATGAAGCTCAAGCTGTCAAGAATATTCTGGATGTTTATGCATCTTATTCAGGTCAGCTTATTAACTTTAATAAATTCTCATTGAAATTCAACTCTAATACTATGTTAGCCATTAGAAATCAAGTGTGTTCATGTCTTTTTATTGATCCTTAAGCTTCGCATGATTCTTATTTGGGGCTGCCTTCCATGATTCGAAGGGATAAACAGTAAATATTCTCTTTTATTGAGCACAAAATTTGGAAGAGAGTTAGTGGATGGAATAGAATTTTGCTATCAAGAGCGAGTAAAGAAGTTCTTGTTAAATTGGTGGCCTAATCCCTGCCAACATACACTGTGAGTGTGTTTTTACTTCTGCAAGGGCTATGCAAAAAGATTGAAAGGATTCTTAATTCTTTCTGGTGGTAAAAAAAATGGCAGAAATAAACAAGGAATTAATTGGATGGCCTGGGATAAGCTGTGTTGGCCTAAAATTCAAGGTGGACAAGGATTTCGCTGTTTTAGGGATTTTAATCTTGCTCTCTTAGGAAAGCAAAGTTGGAGACTGCTTTTGAGTAGGACTTCTCTTGTGTATAGGGTTCTCAAGTTCAGATATTATCAAAATCGTAATTTTCTGTATGCTGCAGGTGGAGAGTTGGTAATGGGAAAAAAAAAAAATAAATGCCTTGTCTGAACCTTGGTTGCCAGATAGTTCAAATCCTTTTATCACTTCTCACTTGGATAGGTTTTGGGAGCAATTGAAAGTCAATGGTTTAATGAGCAATAGAGCTACCAATTGGAACCTTCCTCCTATCTTGATCTATTCAATGAGTGGGGATCGTAACCTTATCCTCACTATTCCTATTAGTTAGCAAAATAAAGAAGATTTGTGATAGTGGAGTTTAAAAAAATTAAATTAAAATTAAAATTAAATTAAAAAAAAAAACATATGGATATCCTTTTAGCTTTGGTTGAAAAATTGATTGAAAAAAACAAAGAAATACCCTATTAAAAAAATTCAGTGGAGTTTGGAAAAAGATGTAGTTTACACGGTGAAGAGTGCGTACAAGTTGTTCCATTAAGGTACCTCCCCTTTTTCCAGTTATTCTCTTTCTGTTGACTGGAATAAACTGTGGAATCTTGTTGTGCCTTCCAAAATCAAACATTTCTTTTGAAACACGTTGCATTCCTGCCTCCCTGTCCGTTCCATTCTTGCTCTAAGGGGAATTGACACTCACCAATTATTCCCTTTTGTGGTTGTGCAAATGAAACTATATTTCATATTCTTGTGGATTGTACATAACTTTGTTAGAGAGGTTTGGTCAAAGACTTAAGTGGGTTATATTCGAGGTAACATTTCTGATTGGAAGATGTGGTGTGTACTTGCTAGTATATTTGGAAAACAAGAAATTAGTTAGTTTGGAACAACTTGAGATTAATAGCTTCTGCGATTGTGGCATTGGCTTCGAATGTGTTGTCTGATTGGAAGGCGGCGAAAAAAGGAGATGCGGACCAGCAAACTAGACTAGAGGCAACTCATATGGCGTGGTTCTCTCCCCCTGTGGATTTCCTGAAAGTTAACACGGATGCAACAATCATTTCCCGGTGTTATGAAACTGGTATTGCTTTTGTCATTCGTGATCATTATGGATCCTTCCTTGGAGCAAGTAGCAACTATCATCCTACTGTTTCCAATCCCTTGGTGGCAGAAGCATTGAGTGTTAAGAGAGGATTTGAGCTGGCTAAAGAAACATTTCTTCTGTTATGGTAAAAATGGATTCTTAGTTGGTTTACAATGCTTTGCTATCAAATTATTGTAATCGGTTTGAGTTTGGTAATGTTATTAGTGACTGTAAGGCTCTGTATGCCAATCTCTCTAATATCCATTTTGAATTTGTGAAAAGATCTGCAAATTTAGTTACTCATTATCTTGTTAAAGTAGCCGATTTTATGCGAGGTCTTATTTTTTGAGATTTATCTCTCCCCAGTTGTATTGTTCTGGTTTTGTTAGCTGATTATTCTTAATGAAGTTGAAAAGAGTAAGATCCAATTTATTCAACAATGGAAGGAGATTAGTGGAATAAATTGGAGGAAAAAGAACCAAATTAATTCTACCGTTTTAGCATTGAATGTTAAAGAAGCTAATTAAAATGTTAACAAAAAGCTCAGGTAACTCTATGCTTCATTACGGCAAAGTAGATTCATATAAGCCAAAGGTTGATAGTGACCACTTGGTGTGGATCGTAAAGTGATGCCAAAATATATGTCACCTATAAAAATCACTAGTTTCCAGCCATGTTCATCATAACTTTTTTTTAAAAAGAAAATTTATCAATTTTCTTTAGACAATTATTTTAGATAATTTTTTTGCAAATAATTTAATATTTTTTAGATAATTATTTTTATTTTTCAGTTCAATATTTTATTTTTAGTTAGTAAAACTTAAAAGAAACCAATTTGCTATTTAAAAATAATAAAAAATTTATTATTAATTTATAATTATATTAAAAATTAAATAAAAGCTGAAAAAGTTTAATTTTTGAATAAAAAGTTATTGGCGGAAGGATTTAATTGAATTGTTCCACTAATTGTAGGATCCTAGTTGTTTGGTCTTAAATCTTAAATCATAAGGTTGTAACTGCAAATTCTTCCAAAAGAAAATAATAATAGATGAAGTTAGAAATTGATGAACTAATGTTGATCGAAACAAAGCTAGTTCAACAGATTCACACCGTTAGCCAAATAAAAACTTGTGAAGTTCAAATACGTTTCAGAAAAAAATTAAAGACATTTCTGCAAATTCTGATCAACAAAATGGGCTATTCAACTAGAAAGTTGCATTTGGTCCATACATGACGTTGCTGCCAAAGAAATATTGTATGGATTTATCCTATAAAAAGGGATATCCAATTTAAGATTCATGCATCCATCCTCAACTCTTCAGCTTACATAGCAATAAGTTTGGTATGGCCGAGTCTAAAGTAGCATCAAAGCTTGGCAGCTCACTGCCTGTGCCTTCTGTTCAGGAACTGGCTAAAAACTCACTCACCCAAGTTCCTTCCCAATATGTGCGTCCTGAACTTGAGCCATCAGTCCTTTCCAATCCTTCTTTGCATAAGATACCCGTCATCGATATGCAAAAATTGCTTTCAGGAGATCAAATGGATTCTGAGCTGATCAAGTTTCACAATGCTTGCAAAGAATGGGGTTTCTTTCAGGTATATTATTACGCTATACTTTAGTTTCTGATTTTCTTTTTATAAAGTTTTGATGCAAATAGGACATGATTTGTGAAGAAAACAAACACTATGTGCTCTGTAACTTGAGCAAAAAACAGAGAAAAAATGTATCTCTGTATTATTACTTCATGCACACGAAAGGTGTGTTAAACAAGATTTATATACACGTGAAACTAACTAGAGTTAATTAACTTAAGAATAACTGTTATTTAACTCTACTAACTAGTTAACTAACTAATACCAAAACAGAAACCAAGACACTAAAACATCACAAGAAACTAAGACACTAAAACAGCAAGCTGTTTTAGTGTAAAACATCACAAAAAACTAAGACACTAAAACAACAAGCTGTTTTAATGTAAAACGTAACAACTACACCTGCGCACATATATTTTTTCATCCCCTCCTCAAGGTGGAGACTGATGAAAATCCTTTAATCCCAACTTGAAAAGCAAATCGTGAAAATGAGTTCACGATTATGAATCATTCACGGCCTTTCCGATTATGAATTCTTCTTAAATTAAGAAACTCTGAGCTTTCTTAGCTCTTCCTTACGGGTTCACTCCTCATCAAATCAGAGCACTATTAGGGTTAATATATAAATTTCTTTCGAGATTATAATTATTTATCAGATTTTTTTTTAAATTAATTATATGTTAAATTATCTCCTAAATTTATTAAAAATATCAGATTTACTTTATTTTTCTGAACTTATTGAAAATATCAGATTACCCACTATAGCAATACTTATCAGTTTATAATTGACGCGTGTTAGTAATAAAGAGATAATTTGACATTTTTAACAAATTTTAAGGAATAATTTAATATTTTTAATAATATATAGTGTATTTTTTATATTTTTAAATAAGTTCAAGTAGATAATATAATATTTTCAAAAAATTCAGGTGGTAATCTAACATGCAATTAGTTAATTAAAAAATTTTGATTAATAATGATAGTTTATAGGGAAATTTATATATTATCCCTTTGTTTTATTATTATATATGCTAATAAAAACTACAAGACAAAAATCATTTTCAGGTTTTTGAATTCTAATTCTTTTTCTAATAAATTCCTCAATATAATTTTATTGCATTAAATCTCTAAATTTTTATATTAGCATAATTTGAATAAAATAATAATATTATTTCAAGACACAGTTAAAGTTCATAAAATATCATTTTTTTTATTCTATTAAGTGTTTTTTAGATCCTATGTATATTAAAATGAAAATTTAAAAATGCAACGCAATAATTATTCGATAACTACAAAAAGAAAGAAAAGAAAAATCTAATTCTTAATTGGTATAAAAGTAAAAATAAGTTTGGTCTTATTTATGTGATGTGTGGTATATAAATTTTTAAGTTTCAACGTTGAGCTCTTTGTGTTGTATTTCAAGGATGATGAAATACGACAGACTAATTTCATTTTTTTTTTCGAGGTTGAGAAATATTTCCTGTTTCGAGAACATTTGAAAATTTCCATTTATTTTTACCTCGAAATTAAGGTGTATTTTTATATAAAAAATTTATACTTGTGTATATATGACAAAATTTTCTTGAAAAATAAAATTGCTTTTAATGGTAATTATTCTTTTTCAATAGCATAAAAAATTTGTCATATATATAATAATATATATTATAAAAATATATTAATTAATTAGATTTATATTATCACTAGCTAAATTTTAATTTATGGTTAGAATTGTAAATAACTTTTGAATAAAAATAAATAAATTATATATTTTAATTATATATATTTCCACGTCTTATCCAACAACGAAACGTATGTTAAAACGAGGTAGGTGGTCAAAATTAAAATTTGGGTCAAAATGAGAAAGAAAAATCTTGGTCTTGCATCATGCTCTCGTAAATCATTTGAATTGACAGTATAAGCTGAAAATGAAATTAACAAAGTCAAATGAAAAGTCAAACAAAGAGATTTTGCAATTGCAGAAATACAATTAACTTATTATTGTATAATTGCACACGTGAACTTGTTCTACAGGAGTTAAATTACATAATCAAAATCTATACTGATTATGTTTTTTCCGTTCAATCTATAATGATTAGAGTAATTATAAAATGTGATATTTATTAATTATATAGTCAGAAATATAATTTCTTGATCTATGTTGAAAAAATGATCTAAAATCATATAAAAAAAGGTTGGGTTCAACAAGAATTAAGCTACATGAAAGAGCGTGATTACCCAACTGATCTTAATTAAGCACATAAATAGCATTATTTAAATGCTTGACGAAATGATATTGAAGAAAAATATTTAGCTGTTTTAGGATAGATTGCAAGTCGCTAATAAGGAACGATAAGATTTTGTTAATTAATTGATAAATTTGGAGTTTTATAAGAGCAGAGGCCGAGATGGTAGCGTATCATAATGATAAGGGTAGTAAGATCCGGTTGGGTCATGCAATGTTTAGAACCTACAAAAAAATTAGGCCGATCAGATCGAGCATTGACATTTCGATAATTAATTCAATAAGAGACATAGAAAAATAAAGTAAAGAAAGAATATTGAGAGTGTAATGTTTAGAATCTACAAAAGGTTAGTATTGTCGGATTGAACGTTAGTATTTCGATATTTAAGTCAGTAAAAGATTTAGAGAGAGAAAATAGTGATAGAATATTTGGAGTATAATGTGTGTTTAAGTGAGAGACAACCTGCTCTTTATAGGGGTATTGAGAACCACTTGAGTGTTTACCTAGGTGTCAGAGTAGATTTACAGTAATGTGACGCGGAGCAGGTAGTAGATGGAATGGATGCATATATTAGTGGACTGTGAAGGGTGTGTCTCGCCTTGTTTTATCAGATAGTTTAATCCCATTGGTTCCTATGCACGTCCGTTCGCTCACATGCCAGACCTCAGGGACACTGGACTTAGACTTTGTTGGCCTTTTTATCTAGAGATCTTTTGGGCCGAATTTGGATCAAAACCAACAAAAAGATAATGTTGAGCATTACCATTAATTATAAATATTATGCTTGATTTTTGTCATGACATAGACTAGGAATGATCACGGGACGGGGATTCCTCATCTTGATCCTCGTTAATATTTCGAGAGAAAAATTTTTCGCATTTCTGCTTCCATGGGGATCCTCATCCCAGCAAAAAAAAATTAAAAAAAAATAACTTATAACTAAAATATAATATTTGACAATTAATTATAATTAAAATATAATATTTAATAATTAAAAAATATAAATTCAATCACAAATCAAATTAATATAAATTTTAATAATTGACAAAAACTAAAATTAAATATAATTTAAAACTAAATTATATAAATATAATTAAATATAATTATTAAATTTTGGGACGGAAACCATATTCCTGTCCCTATCCTGAATTCTAAATCAGATAATATTTTTTTTCCATTTTTGTCCTTATGGGAGAAATTTTCGAAAATTTTTCACTCTATTCTGGCCGGTTCCCCACCGAACATAAAAATTTTCTATTTCATGATCATCCCTAATATAGACTCAAAGACCGATTGATATGTACTAATCTTAGATATATAACTAATTAAAATAAATTGTTTGTTATGAATTTTTTTATTCTGCGAGGATCTTGGAGCCTCTTCATGTGAATTCGTTGAAAATTTATATTTCGTTTCTTACTTGTATTACTTATGTGATCCAAAATTTATATAAATTTGGGAAAAATGGATATCAATAAAATCAAAATTTATGCTAGATATGTTCATACCAAAAGTAGAATAGCTCCAAAATTTATTCGCTCACATCTTGAATATCATCTGTAAATTCCAAAAAATTTCATTACGTCCATTCAATTCAAGCAACAACCGAAATAAATAAATAAATTATCATAATTTTATACACTGAAAAAAAAATTATCCACTGTACTCATTTTTTTTTTTGAAGCATCTGCTATACTCAGTTAATTACTTATGAATTAACATATTCAAGTTTATACAGCGTTTGCAAATTTTTCCTTCTAAAATTAAATATTGAATTCATCCCTCACATCGAGCTTAGGTATTTGTAATATATTGGAATAATTAAAAAAAATCTAATATCTAGATCAGTTAATGATTAAAACTATAACATTTATGAAATATTTCAAAATTTCAATTAATAATTCCCTTAATAAACTAATGGAAATACTAGTTTTTTTATTCAAAATATTCAATTTTTTAAGTTTTTTTTTATATTTTTTAATATAAAATTAAAAAGAGTGGCAGTCTGATAATTAATTGATTTCAATTGGCTTGTGCAAAAAGTCAATAATAGATTAATGAGTATGTACGGCTGTACTAGAAATACATGTAAATTTGCATTTTTATATTACAAAACTAATTTTTCTAGATTCTCTAGATTCTTGTAATCAATTTGGGACAGAGGAAGATATTAAAAAAAAAAAAAGACATTTATCATTAATCACGTTGACAATAATTTTTCAAGATAAATATTTTTTTTTGAGAAAAAAGGGACCAATATTATCTTTAAAAGTCAATATAACAATTAAATTAAAAATGAATATAAAAATTTTATGCATTTTAAATAATTTTTGGATAAAATTATTTTTTTTCTTGAAGCAACTCTTATCCTATCCAACCAATTAAATTAAAATTATAATCGAAAAATATTGAATTTAAATATTCCACATAAAAATAATAGATGTTAAGATATTAAATTATTTTCAAAAAATAATGTAGCATGAGATCAAAATTAATGCTATAAAAATAAACTAATATTTGAACATATTCTGCAAATAATTTAATATTTTTTAGATAATTATTTATCAAATTAATATTTTTGAGTTCAATATTTTATTTTTAGTTTGTAAAACTTAAAAGAAACCAATTTGCTAAAAAAAATAATAAAAATTTATTATTAATTTATAATTATATTAAAAATTAAATAAAAGCTGAAAAAGTTTAATTTTTGAATAAAAAGTTATTGCCGGAAGGATTTAATTGAATTGTTCCACTAATTGTAGGATCCTAGTTGTTTGGTCTTAAATCATAAGGTTGTAACTGCAAATTCTTCCAAAAGAAAATAACAATAGATGAAGTTAGAAATTGATGAACTAATGATGATCGAAACAAAGCTAGTTCAACAGATTCACACCGTTAGCCAAATAAAAACTTGTGAAGTTCAAATACGTTTCATAAAAAATTAAAGACATTTCTGCAAATTCTGATCAACAAAATGGGCTATTCAACTAGAAAGTTGCATTTGGTCCATACATGACGTTGCTGCCAAAGAAATATTGTATGGATTTATCCTATAAAAAGGGATACCCAATTTAAGATTCATGCATCCATCCTCAACTCTTCAGCTTACATAGCAATAAGTTTGGTATGGCCGAGTCTAAAGTAGCATCAAAGCTTGGCAGCTCACTGCCTGTGCCTTCTGTTCAGGAACTGGCTAAAAACTCACTCACCCAAGTTCCTTCCCAATATGTGCGTCCTGAACTTGAGCCATCAGTCCTTTCCAATCCTTCTTTGCATAAGATACCCGTCATCGATATGCAAAAATTGCTTTCAGGAGATCAAATGGATTCTGAGCTGATCAAGTTTCATAATGCTTGCAAAGAATGGGGTTTCTTTCAGGTATATTATTACGCTATACTTTATTTTCTGATGTTCTTTTTATAAAGTTTTGATGCAAATAGGACATGATTTGGTGCACGGTGCACTCCTGTATGCACACCGCAGTACATCGGCAAATGATCACTCGATGTAATTTATGGAGATTCATTTTATGTGTTGTAGGTGGTAAACCATGGAGCAAGCAAATCAATAGTGGAAAAAATGAAGAGAGAGCTTCAAAGTCTGTTTGATCTACCAATGGAAGAGAAGAAGAAGTTATGGCAGGAAGCAGGAAGCATGGAAGGATTCGGACAACACTTTGTAGTGTCCGAAGCGCAAAAGCTTGATTGGGCAGATCTCTTTTATTTGGTCACACTTCCAATTCATTTGCGGAAACCTCATATGTTTTCTGTTCTTCCTCCATCTTTCAGGTCCACGCACTTCTGAAATAAAATTAGTACTGCTCGCTATATGCTAAAACTTATTAGTTGCAGTTACGCCAATTTATTTTTCCGTTTGGTTTCAGAGAGGCTGTGGAAGCTTACTCAGAGGAATTGAAAAATCTGGCAATGAGAATTCTGGAACAAATGGTGAAAGCTCTTGGAATGGATTTTAAGGACGTAAAAGAGAATTATGAAGAAGGATGGCAATCAATGAGAATGAATTACTATCCTCCATGTCCACAACCGGAGCATGTGATAGGCTTGAATCCTCATTCTGATGCTGGTGGCCTCACCATTCTTCTCCAAGTTAATGAAATTGAAGGCCTTCAAGTTAGAAAAGATGGCAACTGGATTCCTGTTAAACCCGTTTCTAATGCTTTCATCATCAATATTGGCGATTGTCTGGAGGTAATCAATGCTTGATTAATTTTTTATTTTTCACAGTATTTCAAATTTACGCCCTCACAATTATGAAAATGACACAAGGCTAAAATTTTGATGAATTTTGCAGATTTTGACCAATGGAATATACCCAAGTGTTGAGCACCGAGCAACGGTGAACTCGATAAAAGAAAGGCTATCGATTGCTACCTTTTATAGCCCAAAAATGGATGGAGTTGTAGGACCAGCACCAAGCCTTATTACTCCTCAGACTCCAACAAGGTTTAGAACAATGGCAGCTGCTGATTTCTATAAGGGATATTTTGCTGGTGAACTCCGCGGAAAATCATATCTGGAAGTTGTCAAGGTTCAGGATCAGGAATACAGCAATGTTTGAACTTTGTCAAACCTAATTATTAATTTTATCCTATGATAAAATAAATTTCGTAAAAAAATATAAAGCAAAATAAAATGAGTGAACCTATGTTAAAAAAATTTGTAGTGGAGCTAAAATCAAAGAGCAATGTTAGTATAAAGTTGTGCAATAAGCATGTTTCCTTAATAATACTACTGGTTTATTATTAATTTTTTTATTGCCTTATTATTGAAGTTCCAAAATCATTATTAAAATTAAAAAAATAAATCCAAAAGTCTTGGTTGGGCTTAAATATTTCAAGCTCAACAAGCCTAAATTATCAACTTTAACCTTACTACTATGGCCCAACTGATTTAAGAATAATTCAGGGCCTGTAATTTCGTAAATTAATAAACTCTGAGCTTTATTTTGATTATTATATATGCTAATGAAAAAATAGAAGGCAAAAAGCATTTTCAGGTTTTTGACTTATAATTCTTTTCCTAATAAATTCCTCAATTTTATTTTATTGCAGTAAATCTCTCAATTTTTATATTTGTATAATTTGGATAAAATAATAATGTTATTTCAATATACAATGTAGTCCATATAATATCATTTTTTATTCTATATAGGCTTGGTGCATGCTTTCACGCCAAGTTTTTTTCACCAAAATATATAGGCTTGTGCATGCTTGTAATTATACGAAGATTCGGATTAGTTTCAGGTAACTTAATTTATATTAAAATAATAATTTAGTCACAAAAATAAATTATTTTGCACTGCAACTAAAATTATTTTGCCTCGATATTTAAATATTTCACTTGTAAGTTTATATATTAAGTTTATAATGGATATGGATTCTTTTGTAAATTGCGGTGAATTCCATTTATGCGAGCACTAAGCATAGATCAACTATGTATGTGTTCCATTAATTTTTAATAATCCATGTTGATGTTTTATTAATTGTTGTTCCAAAATTGAAGGACTTACCATGGCAATATCATATTTAATTATATTACCATTGTCAAAAGAATTATTTAATTAATATTTTATTGCCGTAACAGCATATGATCAGCTGTAGCACATAACAAATTAATATATATATATTACCATTTTACGCTTTTTTTTAATTAAATTTACATAAATGACAGTATATTAACGATTTGGTACTTAAAACTTGTTTAGACTGAATTTAGACAAAATTACTTTGTTGTGTTAAAGGAAATGTTTTTAATACTGATCGATTATAAAAGAAATTCCCACTTACTCTGAAATTATATTGAATTTTGAAAGTCAAAGAAAAGCAACTTTCACCTCTTTTTAATGTCTGTTTTTGGATAAATAGAGTACTATCTTTTATAGAATATGCATGTTGGCAGTCAACATCCTGCAGCTCATCGTTTAAAATTGCCCCTCATGCATGTGCCATAATTAAGTTAAGATTATTTTTATTTACCAGCAACTTGTCCTTTTCTTATATAAATATATATATTTCCCAACTTTATAGCTATACTTTCAACATAAATCATCTGCCACAGTGACATAAAGCGATTGCAAGTGATGCCTGCATGGCAACAATTTAACGCTACAATATTAGTTTAGGTTATTCCAATAATTTTTACATTCATTAATATACAAAATGCATCAAACATATGTTTTAATTTATATACAAATTTAAGAATGCTATTTAGACTTGGAAAATATTTTTCAAAGATATTTAGAATAGGCAAATAATTCCACTCTATAGATAGATTTGCTTTGTAAAATACAACTATTTTTATATTTGATTGAATTATATATATGTATTGGAATGTAATTATATATATTTATAATTATCAACTAATTCTTTTGTATGATTATTTTATTTTATTATATTTCTCATTATATTACATTATATCAAATATAACCTAAATTTTTATTTGTCAAGATTGGGAGAAGTGGGTTGAATGTCCAATTAAAAGCTAAGCATGCTAACATCATAGTTATTAAAATCGGACCGGACCGATTAGTTGAATCGATTTAACTGTAAACCGGTAGGCCAGCCGGTTGGTTTAACTATACAAAACCGAATTGATTAAAAACCAAATTGGACCGAAAAAAACCGGATTGAACCGGAAAACTGGATAAAACCGAGTTTTTGGATGAAAATTGTAAAAAATTATATTTTTTTTTGTATTTTTTCACCCCCATATATATATATATTAGTATTTTAAATTTTAAATATGTCACTTAATAATTTAATATACTTATTATATATTTGGTTCATTATAATCAAATATATGTGTGTGTGTATATATATTAAATTTTTATTATTTATTTATTTGAAAAAATTAGTATTTTAAAGTTTAAGATATCACTTAATAATTTTTTTATAATATCATTGTATTTTTATGTTTCTAATATATAATATTCAAAAATTCATAATTAATTACTTATAATAATAAAATTAAAATTATATGTTATACCTTCTTACTAGGATATTTGTGATATATATTAATATTTGATGGATATTTTTTTAATTTTTATACAATAATATTTATAAAATTATAATAATTTATAATATTTTTAAAATAAAAAAAATTCGATTAAATCTGATTAAATCGATCTAACCATTAATCCTAACCTCATCCGTTCTTTATCTGATTCGATTTTAATTGCATTAGCTAACATCGCAAATTGTTGGTTTATATCGTTAGCCATCGTCACATGCTAAGCAATATTAATTGTTGGTTTGCGCATATTTGGACCGCGAATTATGTATATTTTGTAATGGATCGGCTGCCTTTTTTTGACTTTCCAATTTTAATTAAACTATTGGCGTTAATCAAAAGTTGGCAACTTTATATAATAATAATAATAATAATAATAATAATAATAATAATAATAATAATAATAATAATAAGATAAGAGAAGAAGTTAATTGTTTAACACATGCGAAAAAAAGTTGAATATTTTATTATTTGGAAATGTTTTGGACAGACGCATGTCCACTCCATATGCTCTATCACGCTCTTTAAATACCCTAACTTCTCTTAGCTCTCAATTCAACTCTCTCATTTCCATTCTTTACTCAGTACCAAAGAAACAATATTATCCCTCGCCATGTCTTCTCAATCAACCCTTCTTCCGCCTTCTCTCTGCCACCCCTACTGCCTCCACTGTCACTCCCAACACCACCGCCCGATCATGTGTGTTGGCCCAAGGCTATATCCAAATTTTGATGATAATCAAACCTTAAATAAACTCTATTAAGAAATATGTTCTAAGCTATGTTTTGCAGGCATTTCTATTTATCATTCTGATGAAATTATCAAAAATGAAGATTGTGGAATGATTTCTTGAAGATCAAGTTGAAGAATATTTTAGTCTAAGGAAAATTAGGTTATTAAAATGTAAGATCAATTTGAGGATCAAATTGACATTCATACATGCATATTCTAAGTTTTAAAATTGCATAAAAATGATTTTAAGTCATAAATCTTGTTTTTAGTTAAAACTGGTTTCTTTCAGAAAATGCTTTAGAAATTGATCTGTCAGAATTTTACATTAGAAATTGGATTAGAAATCTGAACAAATTTCTGATCGAAAATCTGCCTTGGCCAAAAAGACAAAATAACGGTAATAAAACGGCTAGTAAGGGACAGATTTGTCTGTTCCATTTTCTAACGTTCATAAACGACTAGTTTTCTATTTTCTCACTTCAAAGTATGTTTTTGGGTATAAATATGAGTTGTGAGAACATTTAGAATGTTAGAGAAAATATTGGAAAGATTTTCTAACTCTTAAGAGAAAGCTTACTTGTTTTAAATCTCACTTTTCATCTTGTACTTCATCTTTACATATCATCCTCAATTGATTATAGCTTTTGTTGTAATTAATTAGTGAGGAATTTCTATTGTGAAAGATTGTGAGTTTGGGTTGGCTAGAACCTAAGTGAAATTCTAGTAAGTGTTTCAATATTTTACTTGGAAAAAATATTGTGGGTAGATATACATAGGATTGTATATTGGCTTCAACTCTTGCCTTTAAAAGAGTTAAGAGTGGAGAGAAAAGCTCAAGAGTGATTCTTGAGGAGTGGAGGTAGGCAGGTTGGCCGAACCACTATAAATTCTGTGTGTGCTTTACTTTTCTGCTCTATTTTTCTATCTTCTACAATTCTGTTTTATATTCTGGAAATCTGAGTTTTCAAATTTCTGTAAAATGAATTTCTGAAACATTCACAACAAGTTTAACACACTTTTTCAGAAATATAATTGTAGTTTAAAAATAACTTGCAAAATCTATTATTATTGTTATCTTGCATTTTTTATTTTATCTGTTAGAAAAGTCATTAGAAATCTGCACTTGCATACAATTCTGTTCCTTAGAAATTTGGCCAGAAAATTTTTAAGACACCCAATTCACCCCCCCTCTTGAGTGTCTTTCGGGACCAACATTTGGTATCAGAGCGGTTCTCAATTCCCTAAGGCTTAACATCCTTGAGTGATCTTAAAAATGGCTGAATCAAGTAGTTCTTCTAATGCTACTCCATTCAAAGAGGGACATTCTTTTCATCGTCCTCCTATGTTTAACGGTGAAAACTATCCTTTCTGGAAGGTAGTTATGAGACACTTTATTCAATCTCAAAATATGGATTGTTGGGATATTATTGAAGATGGATATGAGCATCCACGAAAGATTTCTGATGAAGCAGGAGCATCAGAAACTGCTACTATTCTAAAGACCAGAAAAGAGTTCACAGAAGCTGAAAAGAGAAAAGTGCAGCTAAATTCTAAAGCTATGAGCATACTTTTCTACTCACTGCACACAAATGAATTCAATAGAGTTTCTGGATGTGATACAGCTAAAGAAATTTGGGATAAACTTAAAGCAACATATGAAGGTACAAATCAAGTTAAAGACACCAAACTTTATGTTCTCATGGTAGATTATGAAGCATTCAAGATGAAGCCAGAAGAGTCAATTTCTGAGGTAATTAATAGGTACGTTAAATTAACAAATGAAATTAAAGCTCTTGGTAAGAAACTTGATGAACATAATAAAATTGCTAAACTTGTTAGAGGTCTCACACCTAGATGGGAAGCAAAAGCATCAATTCTGTTAGATAAAGATCTTAGTACTTTAAATTTTGATAATATTTGTGGATCTCTTATTTCTCATGAGCTTTACATTAAGTCTCAAGATGCAGAAAAAGAAAAAGATAGAAAATTGAAAGTTGTTGCTCTCAAAGCAGAATTTGGAAGTGATTATTCTACAGGTGATGATGAGATGGCTTTAATTACAAAGAAGTTCAAAAAGTTGTACAGAAATGGCAAGAAATCGTACAAAAAGCAACATCAGAAATTCTCTCATCACAAAGCAGAAAATTCATCAAATTCTGGTGGAGATGTGATTTGCTATGAATGCAACAAACCTGGTCACATCAAACCTAATTGTCCTAATCTAAAAAGAAAGAAGAAAAAGTTTAGAAAGAAAGCTATGAAAGCTACATGGAGCGACAGTGAAGATTCAAGCACAAGTGAAGCAGAATCTGCAAATTCTGATGATGTTGGTCTGATGGCAATTTCTGATCGTGAAGACCAAAATTCTAACTCAGATGCTGATGACAGAAGTTCACCTGAAAATGATTCAGAAAATTCTGAGGTAAGTGATTCTGATTCGAATTCTGATTCAAATGAAAATGGCAATGAATATAAAAAAATGCTTGAATGCTTTGAAGATTTGCATCATAAATATCTTATGCTCAAAAAGACTTATATTGAGGTAAAGAAAAATTATGATGAATTACTTGTGGAACAAGAAAATGCAAAGAAAACAGAAATTAAAATGAAAAACGAATATTCTATTTTGGAAGGTAAATTTATTACTTTGCAAGAAAAATACAATGATAAAGGAAAACATATTTGTGTGTGTAATGAGAATTCTGTTGAAAATCTGAATGCAAAATCTGTTCATAATTCTCATGCAAGTACTTCAAAAAATTATAACGAAAAATACACCCAGAGAAGGTATAAAAAATACTCATATGATAAAATGGTAATTAGCACTTCTGCTACATGCTTTTATTGCTGTAGAAAAGGACATATTTCGAAATTCTGTTATTACAAGAAAAATGCTAATTCTACCAAATATAAATGGGTTGTTAAAAATTCTGCAAATATTGTAACTAACCATGAATGACCCAAGAAAAGTTGGGTACCTAGAAAAACTTGATTTCTTTGCAGATTTGCCACAAGAGTGCCAAAACAGAAAGATGGTATATATATATAGTGGCTACTCTAGGCATACAACGTGAGACAAAGTTAAGTTTTCTAAACTGAAAATCTGGAAGTAATTTTGTCAGTTTTTATGATAATAGAAAAGTGTATAAGATGTTGAAATGAAAAAAATATATTATATAAGGGTAAAGATCTAAATATTTTTACAAGAAAATTATGACATGTAAGATTTTATGCATTAAAAATTATTTGGTGAAGGGAATGCCAAAAATGAAGATTGATAAAAATCATGTATGCAAGATATGTCAACTTGGAAAATAATTTCGAAATTCAATTAAAAAAACGACAGAAAACTCAACAAAAATTCAGGTAGAACAGCAAGTTGTGCAATCAATAAAATTGCTGAAAGATTGAATATGTCACAAGTATCTGGTATTAAAAAAATTGATGAGCAAGAAAACTTGAATTGTTGGCTCAAGGCCACAATGAAGAAGAAGAAGAAGAAGAAGAAGAAGAAGAAAGACAAACCTTATTAGCAAAGAAGAAGAATTGAAATGGGTCTGAGCATTAATTCTCTCTAAACAGGTGCGTCTTCTTTAAATATCAAAGAGCAAATTTTAATTTTTTTGTGTGTGGTTTTTCATCTTTGGTCTGCTGGAAGTTAACTTTGAAGAAGGATTTGCGTGTTGAAGAAGTTGAATTTATAAAAAAAAAATCAAGAAAATATTTGACCTTTAAAAATGGGTATTCCGATTTTTACTAAAGAAGAGAAGTTAAAATCTTTTTAAAATCTAATTTTTGAGATGATGATTTCGTGTACTAGTGGATTAACTAAAGTTGAAATAGTCAAAATATGTGTAAATTGTCTTTGTTACCCCTAGCCTTCATGTGTGTTGTTTTAAAATTGTATAGGGACAACTTTGACATTTCATTTTATTTGTGGTTCACGTGTTGGGTAATTGCAAAATTACAAGTTCCCAAGTTTAATAATTTTTCAATGGTCAAACAAGTTCTTTGATTATTTTAACTTTGAATTTAAAATTCAAAAAGTTGCTTTTTTCACCTAAAAAACGTGTGCCACTTTTTGCAAATCTCAAGTCAAAGACTTTTCAATAAACTATTTGTTTAATAAAAAATTCATAAGAGACAAATTCACTTTTGTATGCTAAAACGTGATTCACTTGCAAATGAGATTTTTGTCTTTGAAAGTTGTGATTTTCACATTTTAAGTGGCTAAAAGAAGACTATTCTCTTTTCTATTAAAAAAAAATTTAACATTAAAAAAAATTGGGTTCACGTTAAAACAAGATATAAATTTTTTTTTTGCTTTCACGTTAAAAAGTTTGCTACCTATGTTTGTTTTTCTAGTTTAAATAATAATAATATTAATAATAATATTTTTAAAGTTTGCTTTTCAAAAAAAAAAAGAGGAAGCTTTTCACGTTAAAATAAGTAAATAAAACTTTTAAAAAGTTTACTTTGTTTTCAAGACAAACAAAACAAAGGGATTTGAATTTATTGTCTTCTTTTTACTTTGAAAAAAGTTTGTAAGCCTTTTCAATTTTATCTTGTGTTATTATAAAACAAAATCAAAAGTCACTTTTTTACAATATTTGAAATGTATGGACTTGGTTAAATGAAATAAAAAAAAGTAATTTTTTGTTTTGAAAATTGTGTTACTTTTAAAAAGTTAACTTTTTGTCTTTAAAAATTGTGTCTTACTTTTGGAAAGTTAACTTTTTGACTTTGAAAATTGTAATCTTTGTTTATTCCAACAATTTAACTTTTTAACCCTGAAATATGTGCTTTCCACTTTACACATTTTATCCTTTACAAATTTCTTCTTTCACAATTCACAATTTACGTAACTTTGTTTTCAAACTTCTTAAAATATCAAGTCTTTGTGTTCTCTTTCATACAAATTTGATTTCTTCTCTTTGGAAAAACGTGTCATTCATTTCTTGCTTTTTATCTTTTAAAATCCCACCTTTCATCTTTCACAGATTCTTCTTCACGTCAATTTTTTCAAAAATATTAAATGATCAAATTCTTATGATTTCAAATATCAAATACTTTATTTCTTCTCTCTATCTTCTGTATCATTCCGACTTCCAGTCGCTACTAACATGAGAAGAATAAAATTGTTGGCAAAGAAAAATTATTCACCAGTATTACAGCAACCAACCGGTCAAAATAATTTTTTTCGGCTCCATCTCATTCGGTCGACTTCATCACAGCAAAAATCAAGGATTGATAGGTTTTTCTCTTTGAATTTTTGTTGGTATATTTTGGATATTTTAAAGATTATTTTGTGGCATAAATTATTTTTGGGTTTGTTTAAATCTCCTGTGCATATTATGTTATCTCTTTCCTTTTTGATTGATGACAAAAAGGGGGAGAATAATGGAGAAATGTTGATGAATAACGATAATTACAAAGGGGGAGAAAAATGAAAGAAAATAGATAAATTTTTGGAGAAAATTTGAAAATTAAAAATGGAGAAAAATGGCTAAATGATTTGCTATATGGTTATATGATATTTTGGAATGAATTCTAAAAATTTCCTTGTTGATGAAAAATTAATTATTTATCGGAAATTTAATATGCTGATACATTAATGTTATTTGATTCATTGTGATGCATGATTTCTTTAAAAATATTTCTTGAAAAGAATCAAGTTACATTTTTACGGAATTCATTGGCATGCTTATACTTTGATAAAATATGAAGTTTTACATGGATTTACACTTTACAGATTTTATTTTTTTCTGTAAATACCCCATGCATATATTCAGGAGGAGTTTTTAGACTAACCTAGATAGACTTCTAAGTGGAGTTTATTAAGGTTTTGTCATCATCAAAAAGGGGGAGATTGTTGGCCCAAGGCCATATCCAAGTTTTGATGATAATCAAACCTTAAATAAACTCTATTAAGAAATATGTTCTAAGCTATGTTTTGCAGGCATTTCTATTTATCATTCTAATGAAATTATCAAAAATGAAGATTGTGGAATGATTTCTTGAAGATCAAGTTGAAGAATATTTTAGTCTAAGGAAAATTAGGTTATTAAAATGTAAGATCAATTTGAGGATCAAATTGACATTCATACATACATATTCTAAGTTTTAAAATTGCATAAAAATGATTTTAAGTCATAAATCTCGTTTTTAGTTAAAACTGGTTTCTTTCAGAAAATGCTTTAGAAATTGGTCTGTCAGAATTTTACATTAGAAATTGGATTAGAAATCTGAACAAATTTCTGATCGAAAATCTGCCTTGCGCAAAAAGACAAAATAACGATAATAAAACGGCTAGTAAGGGATAGATTTATCTGTTCCGTTTTCTAACGTTCATAAACGACTAGTTTTCTATTTTCTCACTTCAAAGTATGTTTTTTGGTATAAATATGAGTTGTGAGAACATTTAGAATGTTAGAGAAAATATTGAAAAGATTTTCTAACTCTTAAGAGAAAGCTTACTTGTTTTAAATCTCACTTTCCATCTTGCACTTCATCTTTACATATCATCCTCAATTGATTATAGCTTTTGTTGTAATTAATTAGTGAGGAATTTCTATTGTGAAAGATTGTAAGTTTGGGTTGGCTAGAACCTAAGTGAAATTCTAGTAAGTGTTTCAATATTTTACTTGGAAAAAATATTGTGGGTAGATATACATAGGATTGTATATTGGCTTCAACTCTTGCCTTTAAAAGAGTTAAAAGTTGAGAGAAAAACTCAAGAGTGATTCTTGAGGAGTGGAGGTAGGCAGGTTGGCCGAACCACTATAAATTTTGTGTGTGCTTTACTTTTCTGCTCTATTTTCTATCTTCTACAATTCTGTTTTATATTCTGAAAATCTGAGTTTTCAAATTTCTGTAAAACGAATTTCTGAAACATTCACAACAAGTTTAACACACTTTTTCAGAAATATAATTGTAGTTTAAAAATAACTTGCAAAATCTATTATTATTGTTATCTTGTATTTTTTATATTATCTATTAGAAAAGTCATTAAAAATCTGCACTTGCATACAATTCTGTTCCTTAGAAATTTGGCCAGAAAATTTTTAAGACACTCAATTCTCCCCTCCTTTTGAGTGTCTTTCGGGACCAACAATGTGTTCCCCCCATTCATCATTCGCCTATTGTTTTATGTGGTAATGGTTCAATTTTCTTAATCTTATTGGATTATTAAGTTAAAACAGTTCACTGTTAAAGTGATCTAATTATTAAAACTAACAAAGAAACTTACTTTACTTGATTTACAGGTGCTAAGCACAGAAGGCTTATCTCTGACATTCGCACAAGATCCAGTGTTGTATCGGATCCTGTCACTCAAGGTACAACTTACATGTAAAATTAGGCAAACAAAAATCAACGGTACTTATTCTAATATAATTTTTATCTTAATCTAAAATCATTTTGCAGAAAAAACAAATAATGTGCTTCAGTGGCGTGAGATTGTGGAGGATGACATAGATGAGCAAGTGGCAAAGGTGATTTGGAAGTGTCATTTTTTTTTTCATTTTCTTGCCATTTATTCTCCATAACACATATATATATGTATAGATTGACTAAATGAGTTTTTGTATGCAATTAAAAAGGTTTGTCCATCGGATGAGATAAGGAAACGTCTGGAAAGGATTAAAGGGATGCTAGAATCAATGGAGGATGGAGAAATAAGCATATCAGGATATGATACAGCATGGGTTGCTCTTGCGAAAGATGTGAATGGAAGTGATGCTCCTCAATTCCCTTCTGCTCTTCAATGGATAGCCAATAATCAACTTTCAGATGGCTCATGGGGTGATGCTCATAGATTCAATGCCTATGACAGGATACTCAATACATTAGCTTGTATTATTGCCTTGAAATCATGGAATATACACCTCGACAAGTGTGAGGCAGGAATGAGATATTTTAAAGAGAACTTCAGCAAGCTTGAAGATGAGAATGCTGAGCACATGCCTATTGGCTTTGAAATTATTTTCCCAGCACTTCTTGATCGAGCAGAAAAATTAGAGATTGAAGTTCCACAGGACTCTCCAAGGTTCTTGAAAGAGATCTATGATAGAAGAAATCTAAAGCTCTCAAAGTAAGAAATCTATTCTAATTTTTGAGCTTTTTTCTAGTTTTTGAGATATAAAAATATACATATATATAACCACGGCTTGTTCTTGGGACATATAGGATACCGAAGGACATACTGTACAAAGAGCCCACCACACTTCTCCACAACTTGGAAGGAATGACAGACTTGGACTGGGAAAAGCTTCTGAAATTGCAGTGTAAAGATGGATCATTCTTATTTTCTCCATCCTGTACTGCCTTTGCTTTCATGCACACTAAAGATCAGAATTGCTTGGGATATTTAAGCGACATCGTCAAAAAATTTGATGGAGGTAACCTCGAATACAAGCTTTCACTTTCACCTTTTAAATTCCTCAAATTGAAATCCAATAAATTAATGCATTATTTGATGAATTTCAGCACCTGGTGTTTATCCTGTTGATTTATTTGAGCACATCTGGGCTGTGGATCGCTTGCAACGCCTTGGAATCTCAAGACACTTCCAACCACAGCTCAAAGAATCTATCGACTATGTTGCCAGGTACAATTAATCAGCAATTAATGCCATTTGAATTGATTTGAAGAATTAAATTAAAACATTAGTCATTGTTTCATTTTTCTTTTTAGATTTTGGGAAGAAGATGGAATCTGCTGGGCAAGGAATTCGGCAGTTCATGATGTTGATGATACGGCTATGGGATTTAGGATGCTCAGATTGTACGGTCATGATGTTTCTTCTGGTAAATACACACACATATATATATAAACAGCTTAATATATATTCCTGACTTTGGCTACTTTGATCATTTTGCCTGCCTAGTTTTCAAGAGATTACTCAGTCTCTAAATACTGATGTGGATCCATCCAGTGAAAAAAAGTGTGTTTATAAGTTTACATAGAAAAGTTAAGAAAATGATATTTAGTAATCAGTTCAGAGTGTTAAATAGTTTTGCCAAAAGTTTAGAAGCGATAAATGTTTCTTATAATTATTTATTGATATCATTAAAATTAATGTATTGCAGATGTGTTCAAGCATTTCAAGAAAGGTGATAGTTTCTTCTGCTTTGCCGGACAGTCAACGCAGGCTGTCACCGGAATGTTTAACCTGTACAGAGCATCTCAGGTTTTATTTCCCGGTGAAAACATCCTGGAAGAAGCTAAGGAATTTTCTTATGCTTTCTTAAAAGAAACTCAAGATAGTGAAGTACTAGATAAGTGGATTATAACCAAGGACTTACAAGGAGAGTTATATATATATGCACTGATATTCCGTGGTACGCAAGCTTGCCTCGAGTGGAATCAAGATTCTACATAGAGCAATATGGTGGTGAAGATGATGTATGGATTGCGAAGACTCTTTATAGGTAATTATTCATGAGACTTTAAATAAAAAAGGAAAAAAATAAGTTTAAAAATCATACTAAATAGCCTTTTCCATATGTAGGATGCCATTTGTGAATAACAATGAGTATCTTGATCTCGCCAAACTTGACTACAACAATTGTCAAGCATTGCATCAAGCTGAATGTGTTAATTTTCAAAGGTAAATTTTCTCTTTTTTTTAAAAAAAAAAATCATGAACTCTGAATAGCTTTGTCATTAATTAAATAATAAATCTAATTAAACTCTTTGTCATAATCTAATAAAATATTTTTCCATAAACAGGTGGTATGAAGAGTGTAACTTGAAATTTTTCGGGGTAAGCAAAAGAGCTCTTCTCTCAGCCTATTTTGTGGCAGCAGCCAGCATATTCGAGCCAGAGAAGTCCAAAGAGAGACTTTCGTGGGCTAAAACCACAATCTTGCTAGAGACTATTCAATCTAATTTACAAGATAATGGCAATTCGATCCAAGAAAGAGCAGCATTTATTCAAGAATTCAAAGACGGTTTTGCAACATCGAGCCCTCTAAATAACAGGTATATTATAAATTTATTGTAAAAGGACAAGTATACCCATGTGCTATTCAAAATATATTACATTTTCCCTAAGATTTTTTGATTAAAAAAAATGCCCTTAAAATTAAAAAACATGCTTAGATAGGCCCTTAAAATTAAAAAACATGCTTAGATAGGCTCTTTGTTAATTTTGATATAATATTTAGAAAAAAGGTTATAGAACAGTAGGCATAAAAACAATTCCTAAAACAGAAATTTGTTTACTTTGTTTGCATGCACGAAATTAGAAGAAAAGACAAGGCAGGAACTTATTAAGATATTACTTGGAACCTTAAATGATATTTCTTCTGACGTAACCACTGCTTACGGGAAATTCATTAGCCATGGTTTATATAATTCTGTAAGTCACCAACAATCTTATTATATGTATATATATATATATACACACACACTGTACTCCTTGGTTTCAGTATTATGTCAATTAACTTTGGTATTTTTGTTTTTATTTTTTGGTATTGCCAAATATAGTGGGAAGAGTGCCTACTGAGATGGAAAGAGGATGGAGATATAAACAAAGGAGAAGCAGAATTGATTGTTAAAACAATAAATCTCACATCTGATAATTTGGATTCCAATGAGGTTTCGAGCCAATATGGAAAGTTGTTTCAACTTACAAACAGCATATGCTATCAACTCAGTGAATATAAGAAAAATAAGGTAATTATTTAGTGACCGGAACCATGATATTTTTAATTATAAAATTATTCTACATTACGCCTTATTTATTATTTGTTATTTTTCAGGTATTTGACAATAAGAAAACCACAACACCAGAAATAGAATCTAAAATGAGAGAACTTGTGCAGATAGTGCTTAAAAGCTCTGATGGATTGGATTCCGATATGAAACAACTATTTTTCACAGTGGCGAGGAGTTTTTACTACATTGCATTATCTGATCCTGGCACATTTAATTACCATATTGCTAAAGTACTTTTCCAAAGAGTGTATTAGCATGTGAACTAATTAATCCAGGATTTTTATCTTATTAAATTTTGTGTTCATCCACCAATCTTGTTTGTACTTTTATTGAATTGGTTATTCTAATTTGTATTTCAAATACCGAATAGTAAATAAACATTCACCATTGTGGTAATTCACTGTTGCTCCAATTTATGAAAAATCTTATCAATTTAATTAATTCGACGAGCTAATAAATATTTTCCTAAAATTTAATGCTTTTGTTTCTCCTTCAAGATTTTACGGAAGATGACATTAAAAATGCTATGTTTAGTTTACATCCAGATAAAGCACTTGGTCTGATGGGATGAATGCTGCCTTTTATCAAAAGTATTGGAGTATAGCTAGGAAGGATTGGCTAGAGAATGTCTGAACATTATTAACAATTGTATATTGCCTGATAATTTGAAGGATATTGCTATCGCGCTTATTCGAAAAAAACAAGCTGTTGACACCCTGTCTGATTTGAGACCGATTACTTTTTCCAATGTTTTTTACGAAGTGGTTGCAAAGATGATTACTTCTTGATTGAAATCTGTACTTTCTGATATTATTTCGATGAATCAGAGTGCCTTTGTACCAAATAGATTGATTTCGGATAATTTTCTTGTAGCTTATGAGGTTATACACCATATTAAACGTAAATCCCAAGGGAAAGAGGGCATTGCAGCTTTGAAGTTCGACATGAGTAAAGCTTATGATAGAATGGAATGGCATTTTTTCGAAGCAGTTTTGATCAGAATGGGATTCAATGTCAAATGGGTCAGGTTAATCATGATGTGTGTGGAGTCTATTCTTTATATGGTCTCTAGTAATCAAAAGTTGTTAGACCCTATCATTCCTAGCAGAGGTTCAAGGCAAGTGATCTGTTATCGCCTTACCTGTTTATTATTTGTGTGGAAGGTTTGTCAACTTTATTTCAGCAGTATGAGGCTAGAGGTTTTATTCATGGGTGTAAAGTGGCTAAACGAGCTCCATCTATATATTACTCACTTGTTTGCTAATAATAGTAATGTGTTCTTCAAAGCCAACCTTATGAAGCTCAAGCTGTCAAGAATATTCTGGATGTTTATGCATCTTATTCAGGTCAGCTTATTAACTTTAATAAATTCTCATTGAAATTCAACTCTAATACTATGTTAGCCATTAGAAATCAAGTGTGTTCTTGTCTTTTTATTGATCCTTAAGCTTGGCATGATTCTTATTTGGGGCTGCCTTCCATGATTCGAAGGGATAAACAGTAAATATTATCTTTTATTGAGCATAAAATTTGGAAGAGAGTTAGTGGATGGAATAGAATTTTGCTATCAAGAGCGAGTAAAGAAGTTCTTGTTAAATTGGTGGCCTAATCCCTGCCAACATACACTGTGAGTGTGTTTTTACTTCTGCAAGGGCTATGCAAAAAGATTGAAAGGATTCTTAATTCTTTCTGGTGGTAAAAAAAATGGCAGAAATGAACAAGGAATTAATTGGATGGCCTGGGATAAGCTGTGTTGGCCTAAAATTCAAGGTGGACAAGGATTTCGCTGTTTTAGGGATTTTAATCCGCTATACTCAGTTAATTACTTATGAATTAACATATTCAAGTTTATACAGCGTTTGCAAATTTTTCCTTCTAAAATTAAATATTGAATTCATCCCTCACATCGAGCTTAGGTATTTCTAATATATTGGAATAATTAAAAAAAAATCTAATATCTAGATCAGTTAATGATTAAAACTATAACATTTATGAAATATTTCAAATTTTCAATTAATAATTCCCTTAATAAACTAATGGAAATACTAGTTTTTTTATTCAAAATATTCAATTTTTTAAGTTTTTTTTTTATATTTTTTAATATAAAATTAAAAAGAGTGGCAGTCTGATAATTAATTGATTTTAATTGGCTTGTGCAAAAAGTCAATAATAGATTAATGAGTATGTACGGCTGTACTAGAAATACATGTAAATTTGCATTTTTATCTTACAAAACTAATTTTTCTAGATTCTCTAGATTCTTGTAATCAATTTGGGACAGAGGAAGATATTAAAAAAAAAAAAAAGACATTTATCATTAATCACGTTGACAATAATTTTTCAAGATAAATATTTTTTTTTGAGAAAAAAGGGACCAATATTATCTTTAAAAGTCAATATAACAATTAAATTAAAAATGAATATAAAAATTTTATGCATTTTAAATAATTTTTGGATAAAATTATTTTTTTTTCTTGAAGCAACTCTTATCTTATCCAACCAATTAAATTAAAATTATAATCGAAAAATATTGAATTTAAATATTCCACATAAAAATAATAGATGTTAAGATATTAAATTATTTTCAAAAAATAATGTAGCATGAGATCAAAATTAATGCTATAAAAATAAACTAATATTTGAACATATTCTGCAAATAATTTAATATTTTTTAGATAATTATTTATCAAATTAATATTTTTGAGTTCAATATTTTATTTTTAGTTAGTAAAACTTAAAAGAAACCAATTTGCTAAAAAAAATAATAAAAATTTATTATTAATTTATAATTATATTAAAAATTAAATAAAAGCTGAAAAAGTTTAATTTTTGAATAAAAAGTTATTGCCGGAAGGATTTAATTGAATTGTTCCACTAATTGTAGGATCCTAGTTGTTTGGTCTTAAATCATAAGGTTGTAACTGCAAATTCTTCCAAAAGAAAATAACAATAGATGAAGTTAGAAATTGATGAACTAATGATGATCGAAAGAAAGCTAGTTCAACAGATTCACACCGTTAGCCAAATAAAAACTTGTGAAGTTCAAATACGTTTCATAAAAAATTAAAGACATTTCTGCAAATTCTGATCAACAAAATGGGCTATTCAACTAGAAAGTTGCATTTGGTCCATACATGACGTTGCTGCCAAAGAAATATTGTATGGATTTATCCTATAAAAAGGGATACCCAATTTAAGATTCATGCATCCATCCTCAACTCTTCAGCTTACATAGCAATAAGTTTGGTATGGCCGAGTCTAAAGTAGCATCAAAGCTTGGCAGCTCACTGCCTGTGCCTTCTGTTCAGGAACTGGCTAAAAACTCGCTCACCCAAGTTCCTTCCCAATATGTGCGTCCTGAACTTGAGCCATCAGTCCTTTCCAATCCTTCTTTGCATAAGATACCCGTCATCGATATGCAAAAATTGCTTTCAGGAGATCAAATGGATTCTGAGCTGATCAAGTTTCACAATGCTTGCAAAGAATGGGGTTTCTTTCAGGTATATTATTACGCTATACTTTATTTTCTGATGTTCTTTTTATAAAGTTTTGATGCAAATAGGACATGATTTGGTGCACGGTGCACTCCTGTATGCACACCGCAGTACATCGGCAAATGATCACTCGATGTAATTTATGGAGATTCATTTTATGTGTTGTAGGTGGTAAACCATGGAGCAAGCAAATCAATAGTGGAAAAAATGAAGAGAGAGCTTCAAAGTCTGTTTGATCTACCAATGGAAGAGAAGAAGAAGTTATGGCAGGAAGCAGGAAGCATGGAAGGATTCGGACAACACTTTGTAGTGTCCGAAGCGCAAAAGCTTGATTGGGCAGATCTCTTCTATTTGGTCACACTTCCAATTCATTTGCGGAAACCTCATATGTTTTCTGCTCTTCCTCCATCTTTCAGGTCCACGCACTTCTGAAATAAAATTAGTACTGCTCGCTATATGCTAAAACTTATTAGTTGCAGTTACGCCAATTTATTTTTGCGTTTGGTTTCAGAGAGGCTGTGGAAGCTTACTCAGAGGAATTGAAAAATCTGGCAATGAGAATTCTGGAACAAATGGCGAAAGCTCTTGGAATGGATTTTGAGGACGTAAAAGAGAATTATGAAGAAGGATGGCAATCAATGAGAATGAATTACTATCCTCCATGTCCACAACCGGAGCATGTGATAGGCTTGAATCCTCATTCTGATGCTGGTGGCCTCACCATTCTTCTCCAAGTTAATGAAATTGAAGGCCTTCAAGTTAGAAAAGATGGCAACTGGATTCCTGTTAAACCCGTTTATAATGCTTTCATCATCAATATTGGCGATTGTCTGGAGGTAATCAATGCTTGATTAATTTTTTATTTTTCACAGTATTTCAAATTTACGTCCTCACAATTCTGAAAATGGCACAAGGCTAAAATTTTGATGAATTTTGCAGATTTTGAGCAATGGAATATACCCAAGTGTTGAGCACCGAGCAACGGTGAACTCGATAAAAGAAAGGCTATCGATTGCTACCTTTTATAGCCCAAAAATGGATGGAGTTGTAGGACCAGCACCAAGCCTTGTTACTCATCAGACTCCAACAAGGTTTAGAACAATGGCAGCTGCTGATTTCTATAAGGGATATTTTGCTCGTGAACTCCGCGGAAAATCATATCTGGAAGTTGTCAAGGTTCAGGATCAGGAATACAGCAATGTTTGAACTTTGTCAAACCTAATTATTAATTTTATCCTATGATAAAATAAATTTCGTAAAAAAATATAAAGCAAAATAAAATGAGTGAACCTATGTTAAAAAAATTTGTAGTGGAGCTAAAATCAAAGAGCAATGTTAGTATAAAGTTGTGCAATAAGCATGTTTCCTTAATAATACTACTGGTTTATTATTAATTTTTTATTGCCTTATTATTGAAGTTCCAAAATCATTATTAAAATTAAAAAAAATAAAAAAAAATCCAAAAATCTTGGTTGGGCTTAAATATTTCAAGCTCAACAAGCCTAAATTATCAACTTTAACCTTACTAGGCTCTACTATGGCCCAACTGATTTAAGAATAATTCAGGGCCTGTAATTTCGTAAATTAATAAACTCTGAGCTTTATTTTGATTATTTTGATTATTATATATGCTAATGAAAAAATAGAAGGCAAAAAGCATTTTCAGGTTTTTGACTTATAATTCTTTTCCTAATAAATTCCTCAATTTTATTTTATTGCAGTAAATCTCTCAATTTTTATATTTTTATAATTTGGATAAAATACTAATATTATTTCAATATACAATGTAGTCCATATAATATCATTTTTTATTCTATATAGGCTTGGTGCATGCTTTCACGCCAAGTTTTTTTCACCAAAATATACAGGCTTGTGCAAGCTTGTAATTATACGAAGATTCGGATTAGTTTCATTTATGGTAACTTAATTTATATTAAAATAATAATTTAGTCACAAAAATAAATTATTTTGCACTGCAACTAAAATTATTTTGCCTCGATATTTAAATATTTCACTTGTAAGTTTATATATTAAGTTTATAATGGATATGGATTCTTTTGTAAATTGCGGTGAATTCCATTTATGCGAGCACTAAGCATAGATCAACTATGTATGTGTTCCATTAATTTTTAATAATCCATGTTGATGTTTTATTAATTGTTGTTCCAAAATTGAAGGACTTACCATGGCAATATCATATTTAATTATATTACCATTGTCAAAAGAATTATTAATAAAGAATTATTTAATTAATATTTTATTGCCTTAACAGCGTATGATCAGCTGTAGCACATAACAAATATATATATATATATATATATATATTAATTACTTTTCTCCTTATTGAAAGTAATAATATGCAATAATATATTGTTCAATAGTAGTGAGCGGATGGATTATGAATTATATGATAAAATTATTTATAATCACTGAATATTTATTTTAACATATATTAGATTTAATTTTAATAAATTATTACAATAAAATTATTAAAATGCCTGTTAAATTTTTTAATCATCATGATTTTTATTGATGTTTTTACGGATAAAATTTAATATTCATACATTCGGTCTAGAGAATATAAAAGATTAATTCGGTGGCCCCAACTGCCCATGCCTAAATCATGCTTGGTGGAAACTTCTCTAATATATTACTCCTTTCCTCGTACAAATATATATACACGTTTTTTTGTTTCCAAATGTATTAAAAATTTTTTTTTGATGTTTTTGATATAAAAAAATTGATTGATATTGTTGGAATCATATAATTTTTTAATATACTTCTATGAAAGAAACAGTTCTTTTATAAAATTTTTGTCTGAATCCGATCTAATCAAGCTTCTTAAATCAGTTTAATTGTTAATTGCTATCTATAAATATATATTATTCACTATTCAGACGGCGATCATGAAGTCCCTCGAGACCCTACATTGTCTCAACTAGATGCCGGTGTAGAGATCAGATATGAGGCTATAACTTTCTTGTTGACAGAGAATGCTGCTGGGGAAATAACGAAATCTCCTATGCCCCCTACCGATGCTTCTGCAGGGCCTTCTTCTAGTGTAAAGATAGTAGACATAGAAGTGTAGTTTTTCATTGTAATGATTTTATTCCCGCTTTGTAAGAATTATTCATATATAATATTGGATCTTCTTCTTAGTTGCATCTGCAGACTGCAATTCTTATTTCAAGCAATTTTCTTAATAAGATCAGTTAAGAATAAAATATTAAATTGATTGAGAAGAATCATGTAAATCACCCATCGAGAATGTATAAAATCAGCTAAGGAAAATACTCCCCAAACTTCAATATGCTTTTCAAGTATTGTGGTACACAACTCTATCAACAATTGTTTAGTACGATCGAATGTACAAAATGAACTATTTAGTCAAAAATTGTGACTTAGATTTATTACATCAGGTGTAGCGGATGATATTTCAGTCTTTAACATTGTTCGGCTCGGATATTTGTTCGAGAGAGTTAGTTAACTCCCACTACAAGAAAAATGCTCTTTAACGAGGAGAAATCCGATCGTTAAAAGTTAAAATTAGGTCGTTAAAATACTATGACGACCGAAAAAATCCGGTCGTCACCGGTCGTTAAAAGCTCCGTCGTTAATAGTATAGACGACCGGGTTGATATCCGGTCGTTAAAGTTATTAACGACCGGACAAATCCGGACGTTAAATATAAATTTTTAGCGACTGAATTTTCCTTCGCTAATTGTGTTCTGTTTTTAACAAATGGAAGTTCGGTCGTTAAACAAGCCTTTTTAATGACCGGTTTCTCCCTTCGTTAATTGTTTACCACTTTCAGCGAAAGAAAATTTGGTCGTAAAAATATATTAAATTCCTGATTTTTTTTGTATAAAATACATTAAGTTAAAAATAAACAATACAAATAAGAGTAGAATACACAAGCGGTTAAAATTGCGTGAAATCATTTCAAAAATATTGTGGGACTTATTAGAAATTAAAATAATCAAATAAATTTCACATTAGATTACTACATGGATTTGTTGGACAAATTAGGAAAAAAAAAATCTCTAATTGCATCTGTTAACCATAAAATGCAAAAGCTTTATATCAAAAAATCCATGGCTTCCCTGGCTGTAGCAACTACTTAGGCCTTCAAACATCCATTTGATGTCTCTATTAATTATGGTAAATATTTATAGATGAGCGAGGGCAACAGCACCCAAACAAGAAAGAGAGCCAAAAAATATTTCTTAGACACATGCATATTGGTTGCAATGCATTCACACCATTATTGGATTTTTGAAGGCCTGAGAAGTTGTCATAACCAGAGGAAGCCTTGGATTTTGATGTAAAGCTTCTGCGTTTTATGGTTAACAAATGCAATTAGAGTTTTTTCCTTTTATTTCCCCTAATTTATCCAACAAATCCATATAATCATCTAATGTGGAATTTATTTGCACCTGGGTTTGATTTGCATGTGTAGCATGAAGTTGCATGCTGCTACTGCTTCTCTAACTATAAGAGAGATCCATTCCTGACCAATGGTTTCGATAAACTTCGATATACCCAGCTTCTTAATCACCTCACTTCTTGGGTTTGCTAGTACCAGCTGCAGTCAAAGCAGAACAAAAAAGAGACATTAAACATAATACAATCAAGCCAGCTTCCATGGCCAAACATCTGTAATATCTCTACCTTTAGACCTCTTCTGTCAGTGTTCTTCTTGACTTCTTCAAACATGCTGATCCCACTTGTATCTATGCTACCAATACCTGTGAACACCAACATTTTGGAAATCATAATAAGCTTCAGATTTAGTATTATTGGTTTTGTTATTGGACTGCAAGATCTCAAGTTCGCGTACCACTCATATCAAGTATTACATATTGTAAAGTGGGTCCTCCTGTAGATCTTAGCCTGTCTTCTTCCTCATAAATCCATCTTGAAATCCTGGCAACAAATTGGAAGTAGGCAAGACAACATAAGTGATCATAATCCAAGCAAGTTTGCTGATTCAACTTGAGATTAACATGCATATATATACCTTTCTCTTAAGTAGTTAGCATTGAAAAATAGACAGGTGCATCAATCTGAAGAATGAAAACTCCAGGAACAGCATTAGCAATTGGGTATTGATCCATACTTCTATAAATCATCTTATTTGTAACTAATAACATCAAATTCCCATATATTTTATGCATACTTACAGCAGCAACTATGCCGATTTCTACATTGCCAAAGACCACACCAATGTATGCAGTGATGCAAACAACGAAATCGAATTTGTCAACTTTCCAAAGGTGAATAGCAGCTTCATAGTCGATTAGGCCGAGCATTGCAGCAATAATAATAGATGAGAGGACAACCAGGGGAGTGTAATGGAACAATGGTGTTAGAAATAGTAATGTAATCATCACTGCTGTGGCCATAACCACGTTTGATATTACACTCTTGCATCCTGCATTGAAGTTCACTGCTGTTCTGGAAAATGGACCTGGTTCATAATTCAAACGTTCGGAGCAGTTTAATCTTGGATCCATCAAATAGATTGGGCTTTTCATGGCTAAATTTTTTGTTACGAGGAGTATGAGATTTTACACGCTTTTTACTTATGGTTATCACGCTAATTTTTATCTTGTCTGAGCTGGATTAAAACCTATAAAAATTACCTGCGGTTAGATAGCAAGAGGTGCAAGATCCTGCAATATTCATCATTCCAAAAGCGATCATCTCTTTGTTTCCATCAATGTGACAGTTCATGAACATAGCAAAGCTTCTTCCAACAGCTATTCCTTCCTGTACATTATTTATTTTATGGCATAATTAAGAATATTAGAGTGAAAAGAACAAGAAATCTTGGACGTTGGGCCCACCAACACCAGAAAACATGATGAGCTGTGAAGAAAATAAGGATACATAATATGGGGAGCATGTGCATGAGGAATGGAAGACTAACAGCAAGAGCTATAACACCAGTTATAATTCCAGTTCTAATGGCTGTCATCAAATAACGTGACCCAAAAGCCAACTCAGTTATTGATGGTGGATTCAACCCTTTCTTTAGGTGTCCAATCTGGAATAATAATAATAATAATTAATTAAAGACAATGTTAATTTATGAATTATGTTGGATGACAACAATGGCTTATCTTAATTAATATTGAAACTTCATATAGGATCACTTGAATCATGTGTTTAGTTGGTAATACTATATAGAGTAGGTGAAGTCTTGACATCTACACTATTCCTAATTCACATTATATTTCCTACAAATATGGTTAGGTTTTTCTTCTGATACTGAAAATTTATCAGTATACTTATTAAACAAAAATACAGTAATACATAGTTTTTTTTTTCCTTTATAAATAGTCTGGTTCATTATTAAGATTTTATGTTTGTTTGCTTAGAAAATGCATATTTTCTATTTCTGTAAGAAAGAATCTTTTACAAAGCAAACCTCAAGTTAACTATTGATCTAGGTTCTCTTGATGAGGAAATGTAACCACGAGATTGCTCTATGACCTACACCAATATGAGCAAGAAAAAGAATCCAATACAAATCAATTGCTTGAGTCCTACACATTTCTGACTTGATGCCATATTGCTCTATGACCTCAATTTTAATTTATGTGCAGTACATTGCATCCTGGTTTTCAAGAGTCTTTATGAAATGTATTTCCATCAAGCATGCAAGATGAGCATAAAGAACGGAAATAAATTTGAATAATAAGAACTAATATGCCGGAAGTTGCATACATGCCCAGAAGATTTAAGTAATGTGCAGTTATTGATAAAAAAAATTACTTTAACGCTCAATAATTTGTATTTTAAAATTGAAGGAAAAAAAAGGACACCTTGTGAAGAACTCATCTCCTTCTCGACTTTGGCCTGCATTTCACACAGAGCAGCAGCTTCATCCTTCATCTCCTTCAAGCGCTTCTTCATGTCATCCCGCTACTGAAATCGATTACAGGGACAAAAATGCAAATACCTAAGTGAGGGTTTCATACAAGCATCAAATCCCCAACAAGATTGTGTTAGTTCATCAATTAGGGGTAAAATTAGCCAGAGAATTGAACCAGAAATAAAAGAGAGTGGAAGAATAATAAAAATCACCGGTATTTCCTTGTTATTCTCTGTCGCACCCATGAACGTATCTTCTCCCTCCATTAGCTTTGTATCTAAGAATGCGAAACAGCAAATTGAAGATAGTACAGTATATAAATATACATGTAATCGCCAATTGCACAACGCCCTAGACCGCAAAAACTAAATCTAGATCTTGCAAAACTAAGAAAATTGAAGCAGCAATGAGATAAACCAAGCGAGGGTTTGCATTTTTTAGCTGGTTTGCGATTTTTTGTTGTATTTTCAAGTTTTAGCTTTGTGTGGGTATAGTGATTTCGTGTTCTATTTTATAAAATAACAACGAATTATTTTGGAGGTAAACCATTATGAAGTACCGTTTTTTTCAGGGCAGTAACCACGGGATTTACACTCTTTCACCCACCGGATTTAAACCGGCGGTTAAATAATAAAAATTAACGACCGGAATATTTTTTCTTCGCTGTTAGTATATTTTAACGACCGGATTTTTATCCCTTCGTTAAATTTTGATCGTTAAAAGTCCATTTTCTTGTAGTGTCCACTGTCGACTTTTGCATCTTGGATTCAGGATAGACGTTGAATCTAGTGAATAAATTAATGGAGTTTAAACGGATGTGGATGCACTTCGCATCCCGAGCTCGAGATAAGCATCAAGCCTGACGGAGGTATTTATCTTGCTGATAAATGGACTCCAACTTTTGCATTTTTAGCTATATCAAGCCTATTAGATAAGTTGTTCCAAGTAGGAAATTTTAACCCCAAAAGTTCAAGGGAGTTATCCGCTTGCGGAGAGTTACCTATTTGGATCGGGATACTTCTATCATCCAACCGGAATTAAGATGGCAATGCCGATCATAATTGTATATTTCGCATTTTGAGTTTAATATAGACGCCGAACCTGGCGATCAAGTCAATGGAGATTGAATGGAGGCGTCCTGCATTTTGAGTTCAAGAATAGTATCGAACCTAGTAGACGAATTTACAATAAAGGGGAGCTTTCGTATTTTGCGCTCGAGATAGACATCGAGCCTAGTGATGGAGTTGTGCCATTCAAGCATTTATATGGAATTTCGAACTTTCAGAATGATTTTTGATAGGTATCGTCTTCAACCAAGAGTGATTACTTATTCTGACTATTCGGGAGGGAGGGGAGGTTTATAGGCACCAGGGCCTTCATCCCACTCTCCCATTCATAGGAAAACTTTTTTTCAATTCGCTTTGAGGCGATTGAAAAAATAACGACCGATCGGGGTGAGGTCCGCAGGCCTCGAGGCCTTCATCTCGAACTCCCGATGGCAAAATGATCCGATCTGAGAACCGATTTGCTGGAGAGTTAATAAGTCTGCTTAAATGACAAGTATTTAATTCGTGAGTTTTGGATACGTACCTGTTTTTTATATTATTTTTACTGTGTGGAGATATTTGTTTTGTGCGCATTATGGTGTTGGAATTTTCAACAGCTTTTCGCATGTTGTAGCCTTTTTCATTGATGTCTCTTTAAGAACTCAAAAATAGATCGTTAAATAGCCAAACAAGTAATATTAAGACGGACTGGTATTCCATTGCTTATTACAGGGGAATGAGATAACATTTAAATTCAGTACAAATACCTTTTCAAGAACTCAAATTGTAACAATTGCACCTGATTTTGCCGTTATTTGCTGATCTCCTCAATTTATCCGTGTTAATCTGGTTTTTCGTACTGAACTAGTCACCTCCTTTCTATTGTTGGGCAACTTACAGGAGCTTTCTCGTTCATTAGTTTGAGCATCCGACATCGTGACATAGCTCACGACTTTTGTCGCGGCATCCACTGTTTCTCCTCCTGTTTGGCCATTTTGGGTCGGTTAGTTTTCCCATGTTTTCTCTTGGTGCCCATTGGTATTTGGAAGGAATCGTTACTGAAGGGAGTGGAGGTCCTAGCCAACTGATTATTGCAACGGTCAGGTTTATTTCGTTCGTCCCCATTTCCCCTCTTCGTAATCCTTGAGAAAACTGACCGCTTAAGCTTCCATTCTGCTCGATTGGATGCGGGGGTTCTACTGAATAGCCGACCATCTGGATATTGCAATCTATCCATTACATTAGTTTTTCCTATTCTGTTGGATCTAAGAGCGTCATTTAACTGGACGTGCCGCCTGACCCTATCCATTAGGTCGAAAAAGCTACTTAGTGGCCTTGCTGTCTGTGATTCAGCAAATGGACAATCCGTGACGCCTTTCGCCAAGGCATTTGATGCCAGTTCCATGCTTAAATTCTCTATTTTTGACATTGCAGCTTGAAAGCGAACGATGTAATCTCTGAGACTTTCATCAGCTCTTTAGTAATGGTTGCACAGGCCACTGACCGACTTTGATGTGCATGTTTGCACATGGAATCATGTCATGAAACAATTCTTTGAGTTGACTGAAGGAGGCGATTGATGGATGAGAAAGTTCGAGGAACCATTTCAAAGCATCTCCTCCTAAGGTAGTTGGGAAAACTCTATAGATAATCCTTTCATCAAAGGTGTAGACCTGCACTTTAGTCACAAATTCCCCAAGGTGAATGGTAGGATCAGTTTTACCTTTATATTTCTCCATCGCCACATCTCTCCATCTGGGAGGCAGCTCAGACTCCGTGATTTTCCTGCAGAAAGGGGAGGCACTGTTGCAAGCGTTTCCCTCAGACATCCCTTTCATTGGCTCCAGCAAGCCAAACTTTTCAAGTTTTTGTTTGAACCATTCATCCTCCCTGCTCATCGTCGCAAAGGTAAACTCTTCTTTTGTCATTTGGAAGCAATCGCGATTTGGCGCACATACAAAGGTCAAATCATCACCAAAGGATGAGGCACATGATCTACTGGGGATATGGGAAGCATCTCTGCTCGGGAACATTGTTTCCTTCCCCTTATCGTATTTGTTCGTGATCCTAGGGCCTGCGTTTCTTCCATCATGAGCGCTTGGCTCTCTAAGGAAAATCCCTCTGTTTCTCCCTCTTTCAAAATCTTCAGCCATTAAAATAATTTCCTGACCGCTTTCGGAGGTTCTAGGCATTCTTCCCATTTTCAAGACTTAGACCACACTCTCAGTGAGGTGACCAAGGACAGCATGCATGTTTCCCATAGTAATAGGGGCATTCTCCTGCTGTCATATAACCACATCATCGAGATTTAGGAGGGGGTCACCTCCGACTGGTGATCTGAAAGATCTCTCTCTTAGCCTTAAGGGTTCGGATCTGTCTTAGTTGTTGCGATTATGCTCTCCACACTACAAAAAAATTCTAAAATAGCAACGAAAATTGTTGATTTTCCATTGCTAATCAAAATTAGCAACGAAAAAATCGATTGCAAATTTGACAGTTGCTATTTATTTCCGTTGCTAAATTTAACAACGGAATTTGAATTCCGTTGCAAATTTCAACCAAGGTAACATTCGGTGAATTGGTCAAAAATAGCAACGGAAATTACAATTCCGTTGCTATTTTCATCGAGTATTATAAAAAAAATTGCGACAGAATTTTCTTCGCTATTCCATCACTAAAATATTGTTGATTGTTTATGCAAAATTACTTTTTCAATTTCAACATTTCATTACTGCTTATTTATATAAACGTCTTCCTCTACAGACATTTTATGATCCAACGTCACTATAGTCACTATAGGCTCTAAGGAGCACCAAGATACAACTTTGACCAAATCAACTAACAAAATAATGAAAAAAAAAGAACGAAATAGGCATCTAAGCTTAGAAAAGTAAATGGAATGATGTTATCCATGTCAACATGTTATTAACATCATCAGAAATCTTAAAAACAAAAAAAGCATACCCCACTTCGAGAAGTTAGATTCAAGTAGCCACAAAGTGACTATCAACTGAAAGCTTAGACTCAAGTAGCCACAAAGTGATTATCAACTAAAAGCACCATTATAACCCTTAACTGGAGACAGTATTTAGAAAATAGTACCTAAGAGCTATACATTATACACAAAAATAATCGTCCACCATATTGTTATGTCCCTAGATTAAGGATTGGAACACCACGTGATGAATTGGGAGCTTGTCAAAGGAGCTCAAAACCTTCAGCTCATCGAATAGAGAGAGCCTCAAAACTCTTAGACGCATTAAGTAAAGAGTCTCGAAACCTCTATAATTTTGATACAAATTCAGCTTAATATACTTCTTCTTTGCATAGAGCCTGCATATTGTCGAAATAGGAAAACCTAAACATAAATGGCCAAATAGAAGAACTACACCCTAAACATGAACAACTAATTAGGAAAAGAGAATATAATAGAAAAATCAATACTACAACTAATAAAACTATTCTACTAATCCTAATAAATTACTAACGGGAATAAAAAAAAAAACTCTTGTGAAATTGAAATAGTCATACACGCTATTCAGTAATTACTCAATTTATGATATCTTTATTTTATTTATTTATTTATTTTTTGGCAAATATATCATTGTTTTATATGTTTGTCCATTCACTAAATGTTTACGTCTCAACCATTTCTTTAGCATATTTTCAAAAGTAAAATGTAATAATAAACAAGAATCATTAGCACTTGGTTTAATTTTTTTAAAAAATTTAGTTATGATAATATTTTATTTTATATGATTTTTAACCTATTTTTTCTAGTAAAATTAAATTGATTATAAAAATTTGACTATCAGCTTCTATATTTATGAAACATTCAAATAAGAGAAAAATATGGTTTGAAAGAGCAACGGTAACTTAGATTGAAAATTTCTTATTTAAACTCAATTTAATGAATTTATATTATATTTGACACTTACATTACACACATATACTTTTCATACAATTTTTCCAATAACTAAAATAAAGAAATTTTTTTATTATCTTCTTCAACCAATATCTACATGTTAATTGAGGACATATTAGAAAAAGTTTTATGTAAATAGATTTATGTAATGGAGGGAGGGAGTATATAATATTTTTTTTCTTATAATTAATTAATTAATTTCAAATTCAAAACTACAGGCTTAGCCAATAAATTTAATAATATTTGTCATAATATACAAGCTCACTGATCCGCAAATCTGTTACTTCTAGCTCACTGAATGCAGCTCAAACTCCACTCCCGCTGCACCCAAATTTTGAAGCAACTAATTTCAAACAAGATCTAAGCCTAACCCTAGACCAGATGGCAAGAGGAGTAAACCATGCTTTTCCTACAGCAAACGCAAAATTTCGCTATTGAAAGGGCACCCACAAATCCCCATATGACAAACAAGACCCACCACAACTTTCAAACATTAACAATAATGCTGGGAATGGAAATATGGTTTTCAATAGTTAGAAGACAAATAAAAAATTCAGAAGGGCAATGCTGGGCTATAAAACTGCTAAATTAGATCAAATGTCAATTAAAAATGAAATACAGCTTAGAGGATGTTACATCCAATATAGGCATAGGATTCTTCATACCAAATCAATGAATAATGAGAAACCTTTTTTTTTTTCCAAATCTTGACTAAGAATCAATCTCTCAACTTGAAACCAAGATTATGGCTCCCAAAGAATTATAAATCATACAGATTGTTCACCATACAGTAGATTAAGCAGTAGAGGTAAAAAAAAAAAAAGACGAAGCATTAATAGAAAAATAGTCTCAACAATAATTGCTTTAGGGGCCTTAGTAAAACCTGGTATTTGCTTGCTTCCAGATCTGATACATGTCATTTTCCATTTCAGAAATATCTACAGGAGAAGTTGGTGCTACTGCTTCGCTCGCCTCACCAAGTTCAGCCTGGAAGAATACAATAAGGAAAAAAAACTTAGTGATCCGATGCAGTGAAACCTAAAAGAAAGATTTACTATTTGAGACTCGTCTACAATGTGAACAGCAAAAAATAGTTGACCAGTCTTATAATTTGCACAATCAACGATTATGAAAGTTATGCTACTTGAGCCACTATTTTTTTGGTGAAAACCATGCATAAGAAACCAACGATTAATCGCCATGGCTTCTTGTCAGTTCCATAAACTGTAGAATCAATTGATATTGGAGACACTTGTACATCACATTAACCCGTTGGATCATGGTCAGAAATTTCTTGTATATAAATTTTCTTAATGTACTCACTTTGGCTTGGCGGTAACATTCAAGCATCCGATGATATTGCTGACGAGCATCTGGAGAATCCACCATTGACAGCACACGTGAGACTGCCTCATCAATGGCTTCATCAACTTTTTGTTTCCGGAACCATTTTTTCCCTGCAATATTAAACAGTATACACGATTCAAAAGAACTTTGCGATCGCGGATTTAACCAATTTTGAGTCAAGACATAGGTGAGATGATGGAAATATGATGTATTGTTATAATTACCTCCCAAAACGAGAAGCCTAATGACACCAATAAGCACAAACACCTCTGTTAGGTATTGTATTGTATTTGGAAGTAAAATTCTCAAACATATGCAGTTATTCGGTTATTTTATTTTATTTCATATCAATGAATGAAGGGAAGAAAGTAAATATGTAAGATGTATGCCAGACTTCAATATTGAATAGAAACATAACCTCCTACTAGCTGGAAAGAAACAATTAAATCACTCAAAAATTGAACAAAAATGTGTAGTGGTTAACAAAATATCTACAGGCAGATGCCTACTGTGCTAAATGTTCACTTAATACAAGCTCTTGCAAATATCTAGAGGTAGAGGTACATTAATTTGAAACTCCATATATGCAGCCAGCGGTATAAGCTCTTGCAAATGGTGAACCACAAATTAAGTTTTTTAAAGACAAGGCAGATGGCCACAAAATACAATTAGGTTATTTTTCATTCATGCATGGGTTTCCTTCATTATTATTATTGTTATTGCTTTCTTAGCAAACAAAACAAGATCAGAGTTCATGAAATTTTTCAGTTATGACATTATTATAGTACATGACAGTATTTATGTAAAGGTTGAAATAAACCATGAGTTTGGCAACTTACATCACCGATCTCTCTATAATGGACAAGCACAATATGTTCATATGCCCTGTCAAGGAAATTGAAAAAGTAAGAAAATAGACTCTTCTTAACCCATTTGTCCTCATAATACTTCATTTCTATTGCACTCAGAATTTCATGAACTAAATATAAAAGACCCTGATATCATATTACGTAGGGAAAGTTAATAGGTTGTAGCCAAGTGAAAAAACCAATGAATACAGTTATACTCACGGATCCAGCATCCAGTAGCTACGTCTCTGAAAATTATGGTTTTCTTCTCCATGTGCATAATAACAGTTTAATGGTTCAACGTTTCCCACCTATTCATACGGATAAAATATCAATTAACGACACTCCTCCAACTCAAACATCACTCAAATGAATGATATTGAAAACTTTTCAGATGATATGCTGCTAAAACCTAGCAAAACATGCATTCTTTTTCATGGGGCAAATTTAGTGCTCACCATGAACATATCTAGTCGCCAGAACAATGCTGGAGTGCACACATTAATGCATGAGTGATCAACACATTAATGCAGAGGTAAGCACAGCTCTAATTTGGATTGTTGTAAAATTTTCAATCTTATTTGGAATTTCCACCAAACCACATAATACACAAATTTTATTGTGTATATACATACGCAGATAAATACACATTTGCATCATCCAGCCCAAAGATTGAAAAGGCTAAAAGAACAGGGACGTCATAAATGTAATTCCTTCATATAGAATAACCTTAATAGGAACTAATTAAAAAGGTAAACACAGAGCACAGGTATCAACAACAGACCTTCAATCGTTCATGTACTTCGCCAATAGTTCTTCCATCCTTCTTTTTATGCCAATTATGACCATCCTTGCGAAAGAAACGAAGCACTCTCTTGTTGAAAAGATACACAGATCCACCTGTCATCAAACCCGAGCAAATGATGAACAAATTGCATTAATAGAGAAAATCAAGAAATTAAATGTCTCAAATAGGCATAAAATATAGTTACTAGTAGAATTTTTTGCTGGCTCTTGGTTAAGCTGATACTTATCGTTATTGTGCAATATATGATATCTTTTTGTATTTTTTACTCATTAGTCAACTTATACATTAATATGCAGGCATGGAAAGAGCCTACCAATGGGTATCCAATATTTAATCTTGAAACTTTAGGTCTACCAAAAAATAAATAAATGAATGAATAAACATGAACCTTGGCCTAACCCATCTCAAAAGATAGCTTGCAGGATGAGGATTGCCTAAGCCATAATAAGAAGTAGTATGTTTTGTAACCAATCAAGGCCAAAAACTTATGAGAAGCCTAAAACGTGAAGTTTATAGGACTGGATATATTTCGTATCCCAAAATCATAAGACCAATGGCTTTGATATCATGTGAAAAAAAATGAACTTGAGACCAACTCAATCCAAAAGTAAGCTCGTAATATGAGGATGTCCAAACTATTATAAGAAGTACTATAATTTTATAACAAACAGGGTATGAGATAATTTGTAAAGAATAAATAAAAGACCATGATGAGTAATTTTTTCTCATTAATGAAGCACAAAATAACTTGCATGACACACAGCAGAAGAGAAAATCAATAAACCGTATATTGCTAATCATAACTGGTCATGTTATTTTTCATTTTATATGCCATATAATATAGTTATTTATTAAAATATATATGATCTTAAAACAATTCAATGATTAGATATTTCTCTAGCATGTAAAAGACCATGTTAAGAATAGAGTTACCATTGGCATATGGATTTTCATTGAAATTTGTATCAGTTGAATCAACAGCCTCAGAATATGCGTTCACATTAACTCCTTCATCAATGTCTTGCACACCTAAAGCAAAGGCAGCAACTCGACTTTTACCCATCTCCTGCACAACTCTTACTGTTGCATGTAGAATGGGCCTAGAGAAACTACGAAAAGCACTCTCTAACCTCATAAAAAATAGGGAAGGCAAAAATCATTTGATGCAGATGGTGCATGGGTAGCTTCAAAATCTCTCTGGTTAAGCGGTACCATCCAGCAGCCCGCTCTTCTGTCCTGCAGCATTTAACCACAAAACTTCATATATATCAAGGAAAACACTAGAACGGGAATACAATGAAACAAAATTGCATAATAATTGAATGTCATGCAATAACTTATATGGACAATATTAGAATGTTCAAAAATATGTAAATAAACAGTTAGAAACAAAATATAAAATACAAAAACACATATACCTCTGTGTTATCATATTTCCCCAGTATGCACAAGATTGCCTCAAAACAGACCCTTTCACTGGGATCCAACAGGAGTTGATAGAGCAATGAGTTGAATTGAGATTTAATATCAGGCCCCTCTGTAGATAACAGTTCAACTATCAATCAAATTCAGGTAGATGTAAACCATTTGAAAACTAGGAAATATAAACACCTCTTTACCATCTAGTGCTCGAGCTCTAGATACACTATGGCATAACCTAGCCAGTGAAACTCTAGCAAGCACATCATGCAAATGAAGAACATCCTGTAAAGCGCCTGATTCATGTAAAATTCAGAAGTAAATAAACAAAACTAGCAAATACAATAACGTGATAAACATGGTTGCTAAGGCTAAGCTAAGAAGCCATTACATTTTATGCTATATTAAACTAACAATGGGCAGAGGTTGTCACTGATTAGTCTAAGGTGGGGATCATTAAACAATAAAAATTAAAAGGCTAGGAATTTGGTAAGGTGTTTCAGTGATTTACAGTTCCAATGATGAGATAACCGAACTAATGCAACTCAAGTCAGGAACTGTTTTGCTTTATCTTGATTCCCGAAGATGGTAGAAGCTGTAGATGACCTAACTGATTTAAGGGAGAATAGGAATACAGATATAATGAATTGAACTTCAAATAACTAATATTGATCGTGCACACACAAACCAAAACAATTAAAGAAACATTTAACTATAAATTTATTACTACAAAGGCAACAATATGGAATAGAAGCACGAACATAATGAATTGAATTTGAAATAACCAATATTGATCATGCACTCACAAACTCCAAAAAATACAAACTCCAGAAAAACTTAAAGAAACATTTAACCATTAAATTTATTACTACAAGATAACAATATAGAGAACAGTAATAATCATAATTGCAACCAATTTAACATATCGATAAAAAAAAAAAAAAAAAAAAAACATGTTAACCTAAAACATTTAATGAAAATCTTAACACAAAAATGGGAAGCATAACTCCAGGAAGTACAAGTTTTCCTGCAAAAAAGTAGCAGAATAGGAGTAATGAACAACCAAATTTTAGCAGAACAGAAAAAAATTTCAGTTCCTGAATAAAAACATTATGACATCATCAGTGCACATGAACATCACCTAATGACATTGCAACCGCATAAGGATCTTTTATTGCCAATTCTGAGACGATTTCTAGAGCATATCTCACAGCTATAGGATCTGAGAATGAAATCCTGCAGCCAAACATGGTGTTTTCTCCATAACCTAAAAAAATAAAGAGAAAAAATAGGCTAATATCTCGAGAAGCTATAACTGAGAAACTAAAAATGCTTAGCACAATACGGATAAAAATAAGGAAAAAAAAAATCCTACAGCTCACAATAGGATTTCGCCTAGCATATATTTTCTTTTAACAAAACTCTGACAAATGCCAACAGCATCTCTATCCTTGAATTTCTATATCAAAAAACATTTTAATCCCTCAAAAATTCATTGTCTCTAATGGAAGTAAAACAATTGAAAATGTACATTTTCAACCAGTAAGAACAAATTGTAGGATGGGCTAAATCTTGTAAGCAGTTGAATAATTTTACCATAAAGTACAACAAAATAAAAACCATGACCAAAACAAACAATACAAAGAAGAAATGCTAGCATTTCTCATGTCTTCAATCACTTAATACCATGCAACAAACGAATAAAAAATTCAAACATTGTGCTCGTCTATGACGTATGTGATGGTCTTCCCTATTCCACAAGTGTCAAAGCTTCATAACTATGCCAAAAATCCCTAGCTATTACCAAGACACAGACATAAAGGCTATGTGAACTATAGAAGTAAAATGCTCACGCCACTGCTACTGCAAACAAAAAAGTAAAAAAACAAACAGATTGTAGTTAGCCTCTATCCTCGCAACTGATTGGAGTGTCCCACGAGAAGAAATATCTTCACCATAAATCTCCCACGAGAACCCAGAACCAGTTGGCAACATCTGTATGTGTGGAGTTTGACCTCCAACCTGAACAATAGCAGGAACCAATCAGTAACCTGACAATAAGAAATAAACTACTAGGGAATACCCTCTTTCCTGGTTTTGGTAAAAAACACAAAACCCATTAGTTTGGGAAATACATTTCATAGTGGGGAAAGAAATTCCATTCAAATTTATTTGGAATCAGTCTGGAAAGTTATTGCTCATTTATGAGATACCAAATAAATCTTGGATTAACAAATTAAACAAAGTAACTGACCCGATTTGCACCTGTTATGAGCACAGTTGCGAGGATATTAGGTCACAGAGAGAAGATGAAGGTGATGAGGAGAAAAGAAGAGAAGAGAAGCGACGATAGCTAAAAGAGAGAGGGAGGGGGACTAATTTATACCTAGGGAAACAAATGATGAAATTACTAAAATATCCCTATTTTAGCAACCGAATTCATTTTCGGTTGCTATTTTAGCAACGGAAACTAAATCCGTTGCTATTTTACATTGATAATGTAAATTAGCAACGGAAATAAAATTCGGTTGCTATTTATAATTGAAAATGAAAATTAACAAAAGAAATCTAATTCCGTTGCTAATTTAGCAACGGAAAATCATTTCAGCAACCGAAGAAAAATATTCCGTTGCTATTTTTCATTGGAAATGAAAATTAGCAATGAAAATCTAATTTTGTTGCTAAATTAGTAATGGAAAAAAAATTCCGTTGCTATTTTGGAACCGAATTTTTTTTACTTGGTTATTTAGCAACCGAATTATTATTCCGTTGCTAAAATAACAACGGACATTAAATTTCGTTGCTAAAATAGCAACGAAAATTACATTCCGTTGCTAATAGCAACGGAAAATAAATTCCGTTGCTATATTTTAGCGCGAAAAATTCTCTCAACTTTTAGCAACGGAAGATAACCAAATAAATTTTCGTTACTAAATCTACAAAGTTTAACCAATTTTAACAACGAAAATTATTTTCCGTTGCTATTTTTCCATTGCTCTTTTTATATTTTCTTGTAGTGCCATGAGCTATACGTTCGTAAGATCTCGAATCCGCAATGACTCTCAATAAAAGTACCAAATGATAAAACGGATTTTGGCTTTACCTACGAGAAGGAAAGCTGGCAGTTGTAGGGCCGATCGAACAACTGAACTGGCAATAAAGAGTGTCCGGTCGGACTCGGACGTTAACACTCCGAAACTTAAGTTAGTAGCTTTTAGAAAAAGATTGTTTAGAGAGATAGAGTCTCGGATGTTCGATATCTGGAGCCGTCTTATTTTAGGTTATTTATAGGAGTTCTTTGGAGGGGTACTCAAGTACCTTGGGGAGTGATAACTAGCAACTGAAGTAGGTGAGTGGCGACGTGACAGGAAGTAGTTGGAGAGTATGAGCGTTGGCTTGTGTCAGTGGGCTGACAAGACGTGTTGTTCCATCAGTCCGATCGAAGATCACGTCTTCCTATTTTGGCTTCTAGCTCACGTCTTGCTCTTTTGCCTTTGGGTTTGGGATATGCCAAATATTATTAAGCCACTCTGATTGGGCCTCTGTGAATGTATTTTTCATAGTTATTACTCACTATTTTACTCTTTTTTTAATTAAATTTACATAAATGACAGTATATTAACGATTTGGTACTTAAAACTTGTTTAGACTGAATTTAGACAAAATTACTTTGATGTGTTAAAGGAAATGTTTTTAATTCTGATCGATTATAAAAGAAATTCCCACTAACTCTGAAATTATATTGAATTTTGAAAGTCAAAGAAAAGCAGCTTTCACTTCTTTTTAATGTCTGTTTTTGGAGAAATAGAGTACTATCTTCTATAGAATATGCAGGTTGGCAGTCAACATCCTGCAGCTCATCGTTTAAAATTGCCCCTCATGCATGTGCCATAATTAAGTTAAGATTATTTTTATTTACCAGCAACTTGTCCTTTTCTTATATAAATATATATATTTCCCAACTTTATAGCTATACTTTCAACATAAATCATCTGCCAGAGTGACATAAAGCGATTGCAAGTGATGCCTGCATGGCAACAATTTAACGCTACAATATTAGTTTAGGTTATTCCAATAATTTTTACATTCATTAATATACAAAAGCATCAAACATATGTTTAAATTTATATACAAATTTAAGAATGCTATTTTTTGAAGATTAGCAACTTTAGATATTTAGACTTGGAAAATATTTTTCAATGGCAAATAATTCCACTCTATAGATAGATTTGCTTTGTAAAATAAAACTACTTTGTATATTTGGTTGAATTATATATATGTATTGGAATGTAATTATATATATTTATAATTATCAACTAATTCTTTTGTATGATTATTTTATTTTATTATATTTCTCATTATATTACATTATATCAAATATAACCTAAATTTTTATTTGTCAAGATTGGAGAAGTGGGTTGAATGTCCAATTAAAAGCTAAGCATGCTAATATCGCTAATTGTGGGTTGATATCGTTAGCTATCGTCACATGCTAAGCAATATTAATTGTTGGTTTGCGCATATTTTGGACCGCGAATTACGTATATTTTGGAATGGATCGGCTGCCTTTTTTTGACTTTCCAATTTTAATTAAACTATTGGCGTTAATCAAAAGTTGGCAACTTTATATATATATATATATATATATATATATATATATATATATATATATTATATATATATATATTAAGAAGGCATCTGTTTCACCACCTATACAGATAATATAATAATAATAATAATAATAATAATAATAATAATAATAATAATAAGAGAAGAAGTTAATTGTTTAACACATGCGAAAAAAAGTTGAATATTTTATTTTTTGGAAATGTTTTGGACAGACGCATGTCCACTCCATATGCTCTATCACGCTCTTTAAATACCCTAACTTCTCTTAGCTCTCTATTCAACTCTCTCATTTCCATTCTTTACTCAGTACCAAAGAAACAATATTATCCCTCACCATGTCTTCTCAATCAACCTTCCTCCGCCTTCTCTCTGCCACCCCTACTGCCTCCACTGTCACTCCCAACCCCACCGCCCGATCATGTGTTCCCCCCATTCATCATTCACCTATTGTTTTATGTGGTAATGGTTCAATTTTCTTAATCTTATTGGATTATTAAGTTAAAACAGTTCACTGTTAAAGTGATCTAATTATTAAAACTAACAAAGAAACTTACTTTACTTGATTTACAGGTGCTAAACACAAAAGGCTTATCTCTGACATTCGCACAAGATCCAGTGTTGTATCGGATCCTGTCACTCAAGGTACAACTTACATGTAAAATTAGGCAAACAAAAATCAACTGTACTTATTCTAATATAATTTTTATCTTAATCTAAAATCATTTTGCAGAACAAACAAATAATGTGCTTCAGTGGCGTGAGATTGTGGAGGATGACATAGATGAGCAAGTGGCAAAGGTGATTTGGAAGTGTCATTTTTTTTTATTTTTATTTTCTTGCCATTCATTCTTCATAACATATATATATATGTATAGATGGACTAAATGAGTTTTTGTATGCAATTAAAAAGGTTTATCCATCGGATGAGATAAAGAAACGTGTGGAAAGGATTAAAGGGATGCTAGAATCAATGGAGGATGGAGATATAAGCATATCAGGATATGATACAGCATGGGTTGCTCTTGTGAAAGATGTGAATGGAAGTGATGCTCCTCAATTCCCTTCTGCTCTTCAATGGATAGCCAATAATCAACTTTCAGATGGCTCATGGGGTGATGCTCATAGATTCAATGCCTATGACAGGATACTCAATACATTAGCTTGTATTATTGCCTTGAAATCATGGAATATACACCACGACAAGTGTGACGCAGGAATGAGATATTTTAAAGAGAACTTCAGCAAGCTTGAAGATGAGAATGCTGAGCACATGCCTATTGGCTTTGAAATTATTTTCCCAGCACTTCTTGATCGAGCAGAAAAATTAGAGATTGAAGTTCCGCAGGACTCTCCAAGGTTCTTGAAAGAGATCTATGATAGAAGAAATCTAAAGCTCTCAAAGTAAGAAATCTATTCTAATATTTGAGCTTTTTTCTAGTTTTTGAGATATAAAAATATACATATATATAACCATGGCTTGTTCTTGGGACATATAGGATACCGAAGGACATACTGTACAAAGAGCCCACCACACTTCTCCACAACTTGGAAGGAATGACAGACTTGGACTGGGAAAAGCTTCTGAAATTGCAGTGTAAAGATGGATCATTCTTATTTTCTCCATCCTGTACTGCCTTTGCTTTCATGCACACTAAAGATCAGAATTGCTTGGGATATTTAAGCGACATCGTCCAAAAATTTGATGGAGGTAACCTCGAATACAAGCTTTCACTTTCACCTTTTAAATTCCTCAAATTGAAATCCAATAAATTAATGCATTATTTGATGAATTTCAGCACCTGGTGTTTATCCTGTTGATTTATTTGAGCACATCTGGGCTGTGGATCGCTTGCAACGCCTTGGAATCTCAAGACACTTCCAACCACAGCTCAAAGAATCTATCGACTATGTTGCCAGGTACAATTAATCAGCAATTAATGCCATTTGAATTGATTTGAAGAATTAAATTAAAACATTAGTCATTATTTCATTTTTCTTTTTAGATTTTGGGAAGAAGATGGAATCTGCTGGGCTAGGAATTCGGCAGTTCATGATGTTGATGATACGGCTATGGGATTTAGGATGCTCAGATTGTACGGTCACGATGTTTCTTCTGGTAAATGTACAGACATATATATATAAACAGCTTAATATATATTCCTGACTTTGGCAACTTTGATCATTTTGCCTGCCTAGTTTTCAAGAGATTACTCAGTCTCTAAATACTGATGTGGATCCATCCAGTGAAAAAAAGTGTGTTTATAAGTTTACATAGAAAAGTTAAGAAAATGATATTTAGTAATCAGTTCAGAGTGTTAAATAGTTTTGCCAAAAGTTTAGAAGCGATAAATGTTTCTTATAATTATTTATTGATATCATTAAAATTAATGTATTGCAGATGTGTTCAAGCATTTCAAGAAAGGTGATAGTTTCTTCTGCTTTGCCGGACAGTCAACGCAGGCTGTCACCGGAATGTTTAACCTTTACAGAGCATCTCAGGTTTTATTTCCAGGTGAAAACATCCTTGAAGAAGCTAAGGAATTTTCTTATGCTTTCTTAAAAGAAACTCAAGATAGTGAAGTACTAGACAAGTGGATTATAACCAAGGACTTACAAGGAGAGGTATTTATATATACTATATATCATATTTATTTGTTAGCTATTGTAATTAATATTAAATATATATTTTCTTTTACAAAAAAACTAAATTAAGTCTCTGCTAATTATCAGGTTAATTATGCACTGGATATTCCGTGGAACGCAAGCTTGCCTCGAGTGGAATCAAGATTCTACATTGAGCAATATGGTGGTGAAGATGATGTATGGATTGCTAAGACTCTTTATAGGTAATTATTCATGAGACTTTAAATAAAAAAGGAAAAAAATAAGTTTAAAAATCATACTAAATAGCCTTTTCCATACGTAGGATGCCATTTGTGAATAACAATGAGTATCTTGATCTCGCCAAACTTGACTACAACAATTGTCAAGCATTGCATCGAGCTGAATGGGTTAATTTTCAAAGGTAAATTTTCTCTTTTTTTAAAAAAAAAAAAAAATCATGAACTCTGAATAGCTTTGTCATTAATTAAATAATAAATCTAATTAAACTCTTTGTCATAATCTAATAAAATATTTTTCCATAAACAGGTGGTATGAAGAGTGTAACTTGGAATTTTTCGGGGTAAGCAAAAGAGCTCTTCTCTCAGCCTATTTTGTGGCAGCAGCCAGCATATTCGAGCCAGAGAAGTCCAAAGAGAGACTTTCGTGGGCTAAAACCACTATCTTGCTAGAGACTATTCAATCTTATTTCCAAGCTAATGGCAATTCGATCCAAGAAAGAGCAGCATTTATTCAAGAATTCAAAGACGGTTTTGCAACATCAAGCCCTCTAAATAACAGGTATATTATAAATTTATTGTAAAAGGACAAGTATACCCATGTGCTATTCAAAATATATTACATTTTCCCTAAGATTTTTTGATTAAAAAAAATGGCCTTAAAATTAAAAAAACATGCTTAGATAGGCTCTTTGTTAATTTTGATATAATATTTAAAAAAAATGTTATAGAACAGTAGGCATAAAAACAATTTCTAAAACAGAAATTTGTTTACTTTGTTTGCATGCAGGAAATTAGAAGAAAAGACAAGGCAGGAACTTATTAAGATATTACTTGGAACCTTAAATGATATTTCTTCTGACGTAACCACTGCTTACGGGAAAGACATTAGCCATGGTTTATATAATTCTGTAAGTCACCAACAATCTTATTATATACACACACACACACACACACACACTGTACTCCTTGGTTTCAGTATTATGTTGATTAATTGACTTTGGTCTTCTTGTTTTTTATGTTTTTTCCTATTGCCAAATATAGTGGGAAGAGTGCCTACTGAGATGGAAAGAGGATGGACATATAAACAAAGGAGAAACAGAATTGATTGTTAAAACAATAAATCTCACATCCGATAAATTGGATTCCAATGAAGTTTCGAGCCAATATGGAAAGTTGTTTCAACTTACAAACAGCATATGCTATGAACTCAGTGAATATAAGAAAAATAAGGTAATTATTTAGTGACCGGAACCATGATATTTTGAATTATAAAATTATTCTACATTACGCCTTATTTATTATTTGTATTTTTTCAGGTATTTGACAATAAGAAAACCACAACACCAGAAATAGAATCTAAAATGAAAGAACTTGTGCAGATAGTGCTTCAAAACTCTGATGGATTGGATTCCGATATGAAACAACTATTTTTCACAGTGGCGAGGAGTTTTTACTACATTGCATTATCTGATCCTGGCACATTTAATTACCATATTGCTAAAGTACTTTTCCAAAGAGTGTATTAGCATGTGAATTTATTAAATTTTGTGTTCATCCACCAATCTTGTTTGTACTTTTAAATTTAATGCTTTTGTTTCTCCTTCAAGATTTTACGGAAGATGACATTAAAAATGCTATGTTTAGTTTACATCCAGATAAAGCACTTGGTCTGATGGGATGAATGCTGCCTTTTATCAAAAGTATTGGAGTATAGCTAGGAAGGATTGGCTAGAGAATGTCTGAACATTATTAACAATTGTATATTGCCTGATAATTTGAAGGATATTGCTATCGCGCTTATTCGAAAAAAACAAGCTGTTGACACCCTGTCTGATTTGAGACCGATTACTTTTTCCAATGTTTTTTACGAAGTGGTTGCAAAGATGATTACTTCTCGATTGAAATCTGTACTTTCTGATATTATTTCGATGAATCAGAGTGCCTTTGTACCAAATAGATTGATTTCGGATAATTTTCTTGTAGCTTATGAGGTTATACACCATATTAAACGTAAATCCCAAGGGAAAGAGGGCATTGCAGCTTTGAAGTTCGACATGAGTAAAGCTTATGATAGAATGGAATGACATTTTTTCGAAGCAGTTTTGATCAGAATGGGATTCAATGTCAAATGGGTCAGGTTAATCATGATGTGTGTGGAGTCTATTCATTATATGGTCTCTAGTAATCAAAAGTTGTTAGACCCTATCATTCCTAGCAGAGGTTTAAGGCAAGTGATCTGTTATCGCCTTACCTCTTTATTATTTGTGTGGAAGGTTTGTCAACTTTATTTCAGCAGTATGAGGCTAGAGGTTTTATTCATGGGTGTAAAGTGGCTTAACGAGCTCCATCTATATATTACTCACTTGTTTGCTAATAATAGTAATGTGTTCTTCAAAGCCAACCTTATGAAGCTCAAGCTGTCAAGAATATTCTGGATGTTTATGCATCTTATTCAGGTCAGCTTATTAACTTTAATAAATTCTCATTGAAATTCAACTCTAATACTATGTTAGCCATTAGAAATCAAGTGTGTTCTTGTCTTTTTATTGATCCTTAAGCTTGGCATGATTCTTATTTGGGGCTGCCTTCCATGATTCGAAGGGATAAACAGTAAATATTCTCTTTTATTGAGCACAAAATTTGGAAGAGAGTTAGTGGATGGAATAGAATTTTGCTATCAAGAGCGAGTAAAGAAGTTCTTGTTAAATTGGTGGCCTAATCCCTGCCAACATACACTGTGAGTGTGTTTTTACTTCTGCAAGGGCTATGCAAAAAGATTGAAAGGATTCTTAATTCTTTCTGGTGGTAAAAAAAAATGGCAGAAATAAACAAGGAATTAATTGGATGGCCTGGGATAAGCTGTGTTGGCCTAAAATTCAAGGTGGACAAGGATTTCGCTGTTTTAGGGATTTTAATCTTGCTCTCTTAGGAAAGCAAAGTTGGAGACTGCTTTTGAGTAGCACTTCTCTTGTGTATAGGGTTCTCAAGTTCAGATATTATCAAAATTGTAATTTTCTGTATGCTGCTCTTGGAAATAATCCAAGTTACACATAGCGAAGTATTATTTTGGCAAGAGATAAGATGAAAGTCAGCTGCAGGTGGAGAGTTGGTAATGGGAAAAAAAAATAAATGCCTTGTCTGAACCTTGGTTGCCAGATAGTTCAAATCCTTTTATCACTTCTCACTTGGATAGGTTTTGGGAGCAATTGAAAGTCAATGGTTTAATGAGCAATAGAGCTACCAATTGGAACCTTCCTCCTATCTTGATCTATTCAATGAGTGGGGATCGTAACCTTATCCTCACTATTCCTATTAGTTAGCAAAATAAAGAAGATTTGTGATAGTAGAGTTTAAAAAAATTAAATTAAAAAAAAGCATATGGATATCCTTTTGAGCTATGGTTGAAAAATTCATTCAAAAAAACAAAGAAATACCCTATTAAAAAAATTCAGCGGAATTTGGAAAAAGATGTAGTTTACACGGTGAAGAGTGCGTACAAGTTGTTCCATTAAGGTACCTCCCCTTTTTCCAGTTATTCTTTTTCTGTTGACTGGAATAAAGTGTGGAATCTTGTTGTGCCTTCCAAAATCAAACATTTCTTTTGAAACACGTTGCATTCCTGCCTCCCTGTCCGTTCCATTCTTGCTCTAAGGGGAATTGACACTCACCAATTTTTCCCTTTTGTGGTTGTGCAAATGAAACTATATTTCATATTCTTGTGGATTGTACATAACTTTGTTAGAGAGGTTTGGTCAAAGACTTAAGTGGGCTATATTCGAGGTAACATTTCTAACATCATACCTTGGTTCCCCTTTTGATATGGACAGATGTGGTGTGTACTTGCTAGTATATTTGGAAAACAAGAAATTAGTTAGTTTGGAACAACTTGAGATTAATAGCTTCTGCGATTGTGGCATTGGCTTCGAATGTGTTGTCTGATTGGAAGGCGGCGAAGAAAGGAGATGCGGACCAGCAAACTAGACTAGAGGCAACTCATATGGCGTGGTTCTCTCCCCCTGTGGATTTCCTGAAAGTTAACACGGATGCAACAATCATTTCCCGGTGTTAAGAAACTGGTATTGCTTTTGTCATTCGTGATCATTATGGATCCTTCCTTGCAGCAAGTAGCAACTATCATCCTACTGTTTTCAATCCCTTGGTGGCAGAAGCATTGAGTGTTAGAGAGGATTTGAGCTGGCTAAAGAAACATTTCTTCTGTTATGGTAAAAATGGATTCTTAGTTGGTTTACAATGCTTTGTTATCAAATTATTGTAATCGGTTTGAGTTTGGTAATGTTATTAGTGACTGTAAGGCTCTGTATGTCAATCTCTCTAATATCCATTTTGAATTTGTGAAAAGATCTGCAAATTTAGTTACTCATTATCATGTTAAAGTAGCCGATTTTATGCAAGGTCTTATTTTTTGAGATTTATCTCTCCCCAGTTGTATTGTTCTGGTTTTGTTAGATGATTATTCTTAATGAAGTTGAAAAGAGTAAGATCCAATTTATTCAACAATGGAAGGAGATTAGTGGAATAAATTGGAAGAAAAAGAACCAAATTAATTCTACCGTTTTAGCATTGAATGTTAAAGAAGATAATTAAAATGTTAACAAAAAGCTCCGGTAACTCTATGCTTCATTACGGCAATGTAGATTCATATAAGCCAAAGGTTGATAGTAACCACTTGGTGTGGATCGTAAAGTGATGCCAAAATATGTCACCTATAAAAATCACTAGTTTCCAGCCATGTTCATCATAACTTTTTTTTTTTAAAAAAAAATTATCAATTTTCTTTAGACAATTTTCTTTAGATAATTATTTTAGATAATTTTTTTGCAAATAATTTAATATTTTTTAGATAATTATTTTTATTTTTGAGTTCAGTATTTTATTTTTAGTTAGTAAAACTTAAAAGAAACCAATTTGCTAATTAAAAATAATAAAAAAAATTTATTATTAATTTATAATTATATTAAAAATTAAATAAAAGCTGAAAAAGTTTAATTTTTGAATAAAAAGTTATTGGCGGAAGGATTTAATTGAAATTTTCCACTAATTGTAGGATCCTAGTTGTTTGGTCTTAAATCTTAAATCATAAGGTTGTAACTGCAAATTCTTCCAAAAGAAAATAATAATAGATGAAGTTAGAAATTGATGAACTAATGATGATCGAAACAAAGCTAGTTCAACAGATTCACACCGTTAGCCAAATAAAAACTTGTGAAGTTCAAATACGTTTCATAAAAAATTAAAGATATTTCTGCAAATTCTGATCAACAAAATGGGCTATTCAACTAGAAAGTTGCATTTGGTCCATACATGACGTTGCTGCCAAAGAAATATTGTATGGATTTATCCTATAAAAAGGGATATCCAATTTAAGATTCATGCATCCATCCTCAACTCTTCAGCTTACATAGCAATAAGTTTGGTATGGCCGAGTCTAAAGTAGCATCAAAGCTTGGCAGCTCACTGCCTGTGCCTTCTGTTCAGGAACTGGCTAAAAACTCACTCACCCAAGTTCCTTCCCAATATGTGCGTCCTGAACTTGAGCCATCAGTCCTTTCCAATCCTTCTTTGCATAAGATACCTGTCATCGATATGCAAAAATCGCTTTCAGGAGATCAAATGGATTCTGAGCTGATCAAGTTTCACAATGCTTGCAAAGAATGGGGTTTCTTTCAGGTAGATTATTACGCTATACTTTAGTTTCTGATTTTCTTTTTATAAAGTTTTGATGCAAATAGGACATGATTTGGTGCACGGTGCACTCCTGTATGCACACCACAGTACATCGGCAAATGATCACTCGATGGAAATTATGGAGATTCATTTTATGTGTTGTAGGTGGTAAACCATGGAGCAAGCAAATCAATAGTGGAAAAAATGAAGAGAGAGCTTCAAAGTCTGTTTGATCTACCAATGGAAGAGAAGAAGAAGTTATGGCAGGAAGCAGGAAGCATGGAAGGATTTACCTTACTAGGCTTTACTATGGCCCAACTGATTTAAGAATCATTCGCGGCCTATACGATTATGAATTCATCTTAAATTAATAAACTCTGAGCTTTATTAGCTATTGCTTACGGGTTCACTCCCTCATCAAATTAGAGTGCTATTTTGATTATTATATATGCTAATAAGAAAGTAGAAGGCAAAAAGCATTTTCAGGTTTTTGATTCATAATTTTTTTCCTAATAAATTCCTCAATTTTATTTCATTGCAGTAAATCTATCAATTTTTATATTAGTATATGATGATAGGTGTGCACTATGGTAACTAGAACGACCTGCAAAACAGTGAAGAATCAGGGGGGTTTCCGATAAGGGAGTCTTCGATGGTTAAGTTAGAGGATATTTTGGTGAAAAATGGAGCCGTTTTAGTATTGAAGAGTGAGAAAAAAAATACCTTGTTTACCTGATTTTCACCATTTATATACCCTTAATTTCCTCTACGTGGGTGAGGGGAAGAGATCCCACTATCTTCAGTCACATTCCTTACTTCTCTTGTTTTAGGGGAGACGTGGGGGAGAGAAATCGTTTCTGACTGGAAAAGCGAGATTTCCTAGGATAATGGTCGATTGATTAAGGTCGGACTCATATAGTGTTCGGATTGTCCGAGCTCTTGGCTAAGAGAAGCCTAACTGGTCTGCATCAACTTTCCTGGCTTGTCTATAGGCTTGGCTGGACTACAAGCTAGGCCATGTTATCATAAGTCCCTCCCCCCATGATAAGAACATTTATGTTTGCCTACAGTCGCTTGTTCTGCAAGGCAGATTGGGATGTCGCTTCAGATCTAATCGAGGCATTGAAGGCAGGCCATAATGACCTCCTCTTTTATCGTGCAACGACTGCCATTTATTGCAGGGAGCACTTTGTTTCCTGCATTTTGTCATAATGACAAGACCGTTACTGCAGATCGTTTGCCACGTGTACGTCCAGTAATAGACTTCGATTCTGTATTTAAGCACTCTCCCTTCTTCATTTTTCCATTTCTGCATTTGTCTTGCTCCCGTGTTTGCATCTTTCGTTATAGGGTAAACTTTTATGGGGGATTTCGGTGTGTTGGAGCTTTTTCTTTCGCAATTCATTGCTTCCCCATTTTTTTCAGCAAGCCTCCGACTTGAATTAGGTTCGTTATCCTTTTCCTTCTTCTCCTTCCCTTTTGTTCAATAATGAGTGCTTTTGAGGAGTCCAGTGAAAGAGAGAGAGGGTTGGGGAAGGAGTCTCGGTTGATAGTGCTCCTAGTCCAAATGGTGGCTTGACTTTCAATGGAGCACTACCCTTTGAATTTGGACAGTCGGCGACCTCTTCAAAGATGAAAAGGATATCTCATCGTCTGCCAGGGGTAGGCAGTGTGTGCTCAATGGTGAGGAAGGACGAGCTTCCTATTCTGCTCGGTAAAGTGATGTCGTCAGATCGGTACTTTGTTAGTATGCCTAATTTATCCTAGAGGGCAAACACGGCGTTTACCAATAAGAGGAAGTTAGCCATTTATGAGGCACAGTTCGAGGCTGGGGTGCATCTCCCTCTAACTTCGTTTGAGGTGGAGGTACTCAACTACTTTGAATTGACCATTGGATAACTCCAACCAAATGCTTGGCACACTCTTTCTGCCCTGCAAATCTGAGCTGTGGAGCACGACATTGACCTAACGCTAAAACTTTTTAGGCTACACATGTGGTCGGTTTGCAAGCCGAGGCTGAAGATCATAATTACGTACAGACTCGAGCAAGCTATGGGGCCTTCTGCGGTAATTCAAATTCCTTTAAAAAGTGAAAGGACTACTACTTTTTGGTAGAGAACTTGCATAAAGATTTTCCTATCTGCACTAACTGGGGTCGATTTGTAAACCGTAACAATAATGGTTTGTGGTTGACCGAGGAGGAAGATCTAGTTTTAGCTTGGTAGAGGGAGATTGCTTCAGAGAAATGAAATCTCCAAAATTTGCTCGACCCTTTTGACTCTGAGTTTATCCCAAAAAAGAGAAAAGGTGGTTTTTTTATCTATTTTGCTGGGCATCGCTGATCATGTTGTTAATTTTCTTCGTTTTTGTAGTCATGAAGAGAGGAGGTAAGCCTATAATAATCGAGCTTATACGGGTCAAGAGGTAGAAGGCCGTTGCCAATCCTATTGTTAGTGCGCCCCCCGTGACCCCCAATCCAGTGTCCAGCTCGATGGTTGAAGTTGCTCGTACTCTAACCATGGTGGAGATAGTAAATGAGCAATCATTGGGGGGAGCTTCTGGTGGTCGGACTACAGAGCTGCACATAAGTTCTCAGCCCTATGAAAAACCCAGAGTGGTGGCTGAAGTAGGAGGTCCGACAATAAAGGGTCCGATAAGAAAGATATTTGGGCTTTGGTTGATGAGATCATCGAGTTTTGAGAGAAGTAGGGGAGCTCCTACTCTGCCAAGAGTGATGATTTCACCACCTTTGCACATATGGTGTCCTGTATGCCAAATGAGGTGTCTCCCCTTTACGACTTAAATGCCGAGCAGCTGCCCTCAGTCATGAAAAGACACCAAATTAAGGTAAATTATTGTGCATTGCGAGCTTGCCTATTAATCATGTTACTTAATGTTTTTTCTTTTTCCTTAATATTCTTTGTAGAGGTCGATGATTGTGGGTGCTATCATCGCCAAGCCAAACACCTTTATTGGTAAGTGGAGGCCGGCAGACTCTATTTCTAGCGATCTTCACTTCAAATTGAATGAGTCTATTGTCAAGAATACGATGGTTAAGAAGAAAGACGAAGAAGAATGCCCAACTAGAGGCATCTGATGCCCAAGAAAAAGAGAATGCTCGGGTACTTGCTACTGAGCTTGAAAAAATAAAGCAGGAGAAAGTAGAGCTAGAGAACAAGCGTTTGGCGCTCGAGGAGAAGGTCTCAGAGCAAGAAGAGAAAGAAGTGCAGCTGGTGGCCGACAAATGTTTAGCCTATGGCACAAAACTTTCCAATGCTGTAAAAGAGAAATATCCCCAGCTAGACTTATCCTAGATGGATGATGTGTATCCGGACAAAGACTAGTTCGTTTGTATGAACTTGATTGTGAAATGAGAACTTATCTTCTTTCTGATATGTTTGTGTTCTTCTCATCTTTTCGAGCTCTTCTTTTTAGCCAAGATTGAACATTTTGTCAAGTGTAAGGGCCAATGTCCTTTTAGGAGAGCTTTATCGGTTACTCGCATCAATCAATTAGCCTTTTAGTCGTAGGCTTAAGTTTGCTAGGTGAAACTGCCTTAACGATAAAAATGATAGGCAACCTAGCTGGCGATATTGCCAAAAAAATGTTTCAAGTCACGGTATATTGTCGTGGCTATCATGCCGAACATTAATAAAACATAAATGTGATAATTAGAAAACAAGTTGAATGAGCTCGGTAAAAATGAATAATTTTTATATAGTATGTGCTCGGAGGGCGGTGTTCACCGATGAGCTTGAAAGTACGAACATCATAATTAAGACTGAAATGGCGATAATGACATACTAATTTAATCAAATAAAAATAGAAAAACAATCAAATGACTTCGAGCTACTAGTAGTAGGGCTTGAGGCTCAAAACATTCCATAAGTGTGGTAGAAATTTACCGAAGAGATCTTCTAGTCTGTATGTACTGGCCTTTGTAATTTCATAGATCATATACATTCGTTCCTAATTTAAGTTGAGCTTGCCTACACCTGCCATCATTTGGGCGGTTATCACTTTCTTTAAGGCCAATTGTCCAACACGGAAAGACTTCAATTTTTTCCTTTGATTGTGAAACAATGCCATGCGTTGCTTATATGTTGCAAACTGTATCTGGGCAAGCTCCCTCTATTCTTCAAACCTATCTAATTGGTAAAGTAGATTAGCTTCATTTGCATCATCATGCTGGGAAGTTCGTGAGCTCAAAATTTTGATCTCACATGGAATGACTGTCTCTGTTCCATAGGTTAGAGAGTATGGTGTTGCTCCTATTATTGCTCGAGGTGAAGTCCGATAGGCCAAGAGCATATTGTTAAGCTCGTCTGCCTAAAGTTCCTTGGCTTTTTCTGTAATGGCCCGACCATTAATTATTTAAATAATAACCAAACTGACCCGATAATAAACTAAATAATAAATAAATGAGTACCTAAAAATGTAATAAAGTATGAAAAGTAGAGAAGAAAATTATATATATATATAGTTGAATTGGGGGCAAAATGTAGATAGAAGGAAGAAAAGATTGAGGGTTTAAGACTTAGGGGACCAAAGAAGAAATTCGCCAAAACTACATCGTTTTGGCCTTGGATTTTTTCCCTCATCCTCTTTTCTTAGTTGGCATATCGAGCTCTTCTTCTTAGCAGCCCCATCGCTTTTTTCCCTTCTTTTCTCTTCTCTTCCTCTCCCTTCCCCGATCCAGCCACACCAGTAGCCCCTCTGCCATTGTAGCCATCCACGCCTCTGTCTCTTTCTTCTTCTCCTTCATGTGGCAGCAGCTCCACCTTCCCTTGCTTCTTCTCCTCCTTAGTTCGGCCCCTTCACAACCCAACTCCCTTAGTGTGGTTTCTTCTATTTTAATTGTTGGAGAAAAGAGATGAAGTAGATGAAAAGGTAAAGAAAGAGGAGAAAATGATGGTTTAAAGTTTTGAAGGTGAAAATTGAAGGAATTATCAACAAAGCAAGTAAGTGTTAAAGCAAATTTATTTTTCCTTTGAATTAGGCCTTATGTATGTTAGAATTTTTCAGTTATTAATGATTTTATTATGGTTAGAGCTATACAAATTAAGTTTGAAATTGAATAATAACTATGTTTATAATTGGTTGTGAATTTAAGAATCAATATGCATGCATTATAGATGATATACATTAAGTATGCTTTTATATATGTGGAGATTTTGAATTATAATTGATTTTATTATGGTTAAGGTTACAAATTGAGTTTAAAATTAAACAAGGTTGTGTTTATGAGTTAGTTGTAAATTTAAAGACTAATAGGCATGTTTTATAACTAACATAAATTGAGTATGGCTTTGAGATAGGCAATATAATTAAAGAAAATTTTACTTGAATTGTATTTGATGACATAAGGCCATTTGGATTTCTAATTCTTGATGACTAATGAATTGTTAGTTTAATATGATATAAAAGGCAAGGAAAGGTGAAATTGAGGGTTAAACTAATTGATTAAAAGTAAGTAAAGCATAATTAATATGAAAACTATTTATAAACATAGTCAAATGTTCAAGAGGAATTTTTAAATGGAGATAAAATAAGCTAAATTATTGAAATTTGGAAGTTTATCGTTTGCCCTTAGTAAGACCAGACATGAATTGGAGAAATTGGATAAAATTGGCATGCCAATTGGGAAATTAGTAATACGGCGCCTTGATACATAACACCAGATTGGATGGCTCCGAGAGCTCTTCTGATGTTTGTAAATAAAATTGAGTCGTAGACTAGATGGCTCCAAGAGCTCAAACACTTGTGTGTGTGTGTGTGTGTGTGTGTGTGTGTGTGTGTATGCGCGTGTGTGTGTGCGCACGCACGTGCGTCTGTGTGTGTGTAGGTATGAATGCATGTGTTTGATAGAAAAATTATATACATAACTGAGAAACTCCTAAAAAGGGGACTGGATGGTTTCGAGAACTCGATCCCTCCGTTGGATTCCATTTATTCAGCTCGATGTGATTCTGCTAGATTTACTTAAGGTATATATTAAGCGTAGATGTTAAATTTCCATTTAAATAAATTAGAAACTTCTATTAATTAGACAATTAGTTATATATATACACACACACACGTGCTTTAATTGCCTTTAATGGATTTTCTTATCGTTAATTTGTGTGTGTTCGGTAAATGAGAATGTGCATTGCTTGACAATCCAAACTTGTATATGCTTTGGTTATTTATCATATATTTTGAAAAAATAGAATTGCTTAAACACTACTAAGCAAAATGCTTAGCGCATAAATTTTTCTTTCTGCTCGTAGGTTAAAGAATTTTTTTTAAAAAAAGTAGATAGCGGATCTACATCAAAATTTGAGTCACATCCGAAAAGTAAAAAAATTTTGAGGTGGATGTGCTTGTTCTCTTTATCTCCTTTTAACATTTTGGTATGTACAATGATTTTGGAGGTGTAAACCATATATGTAAATAATATATGTAAGTAATTTTGGCTAGTAATGTTGTAAATTATGTTGGAATTAATGGAGAATTAATTATATTGTGTTTTATATAATTGTTGGATTTGAAACTTGAAGTGTTAGAGGAAAGGCAATGAATTTTGTGTTTGGATTTTGAACTGAAGATGAGTGGTAAATTAAATGTCCTTAGGAGTGTTTTAAACGCTTTCTTTTCGAGGAGTTTTCAAGAAATTTTAGGGGATACTCTGTAGAAATTTTTACAAAATAAATAGTATTTTAAATTAAAATTTTATTTTTAACTTGGTTAGAGAAGCCTAAATTCGATATTTCAATATAATAAAAAAAATTATAACTATTAATAAAAATATCAATATTTCCAAAAATTTTATTTATTTTTAGTTAAAAGTAAAAAAAATAATAAAAAAATATATTTAATAAAATATATAATAAACGGGGACATTTATATAATTTTATTTTTTAAATTTTTTTTAAAAATATTTAAAGTAAAATAAAATAAAATAGAAAAAAATAATATTTTTAAATGGAATGAAGAGAGTATTAAGTAAGTTCTAATTTATTTAACAATGTAAGCTTCAATTTATTTAAGAGATCAGTGGAATAAATTGGAGGAAAAAAGAACACAATTAATTCTACCGTTTTAAGCATTGAATGTTAAAAGAAGCTAATTAAAATGTTAACAAAAAGCTCGGGTAACTCTGCCCCATTGCGGAAATGTAGATTCATATAGGCCAAAAAAAATTACTCGGTGTGGATAGAATCATATAAAAAAATTACTCGGTGTGGATAGAATCATATAAGCCAAAGGTTGATATTAATTAGTCGGTGGAGATGGTAAACTGATACCAAACAATATGTCACTATAAAAACGACTAGTTTCCAGCCACGTTCATCGCAGTCAAGAGAACTCCCTGCCATAATTAAACTCTACATTTTCTGCCATAATGATTAATTACCCTCTACATTTTCCAAGTCGGAGGCGTCTTTGCAATAGTTGCTTTACCTAATTTTGAATATAATTTGTCTTATCTCGCTTTAAATTTTGGAATTTTTTTTCAAATTCGGTTCATGGTGTATCAGTATTGGCATAATTACTATTCATAAGTGTTATTTTATTATTAGTTGGATTCATTAAAAAAAATCACTAGGACAAAAAATTTCAATTGGTATTAAATGTATACTTTTTGACCCATTAAAATTAATTTTTTACCCATGATCAATTTTCAAATATGTAATTGATGTCAGTGATGTTTATAATAGATTACGGGTCACTCAGGTACACTTCAACAGAATCTTCTATTCACTCAAGAATAATATTCTTAAAAGATGTCATGTTAGTATAGAAACTATCTAGATATATAGACTTGCAAAATATTTTTGAAAGATATTTAGAATAGGAAAATAATTCAACTCTTTAGATAGATTGTGCTTTGTAAAATACATACTATTTTTATATTAAAAAAATACAAATTATTATTTAATTATGAAAGTGATAATTTTCCCCTCTGTTTCAATTTATCTGTTATTTAAGGATTTTTCACTCAAACTAACAAATCTATTAATACCCTAAATTTTAGATAAACTTGCAACATTTTGTCAAAAATACATTTATTTATTTTAGTGTCGGCCATTTAATTACGAGAGATAATGAGTAGGAAAGGAGATAATTCAGAAAATTTAAAAGATAATTAATGGGAGTCGATATGAAAAAAGTAATTTGATGTTTCGTTGAACTTCTTGAAATGACATATTTTGACAGAGCCTACAAGAAGGAGTGCCCGATCGGACTCCAGCGTTAGCACTCCGAAGTTTAAGTTAGTAGTTTTTTAGAGAAATAGTACTTAGAGAGAGAGAGTCTCAGATATTCAATGCCTTGAGCCATTGTGTTTTAGGCTATTTATATAAGTTTTTTGGGAGGGATACCTGAGTATCTTGGGGCGTGATAACTGGCGTTGGAGTAGGTGTGCAGCGATGTGATAGGGAACAGGTGGAAGGTATAGGCGCTTGCTTGTGTCAGTGGATTAGACAGGACAAGGTATCCCATCAGTCCGATCGGACACCGCGCCTTTATATCTTGTCTTCCAGCTTATGCTTTATCCTTTTCGTTGATGGGCTTTGGGCCCTGCTGAGCATTGTTGGGCCAACTTAACTGGGCCTTGGAGATGTTTTTTTCGTAGTTATCAATTGTCTCCCTCCAAAGGGTTTATCGAACGATTTTTTAATTTTTTGGCGAGATCTTTTGAATTGGCTTGAATCTGATAAGTCGCGCATTTTCATTTCGGACAGCCGTTATGCATTTATTGCCGATGCGCATGCAGAGGGCGATGTCTCATTTTTCATAACCGTCATAATTATTTGGAGACATGTGGCGATTATCTAGCGTAAAGGCGGTTGGAGAGTTCCAGAAGTTTGAGCCTATAAATAGGTGACTTTGGGGCAATTTCTTCTTCATTTTTTAGCGATTCTTAACAGAACTCTGCCAAATTCTCTTTGTAAAGTTTGTTTTTAGCTTACTGCGCAAAAATTTTTTGGGCTTCAAACTCTGAAGATTTCAGCATTTCTCCCAAGGAGACTACATTACCCAAGTAAGTGAACAATTCCTGCCTTTGATTTTCTTCGTTTTTCATAATACTATCATTACTTCTCCCCCTTCGTGAAAGATGGCTTCGAGCAACAACCAGTCTATAAACATGAGCTTTCTTGAAGCTTATAAAGATCATGAGACCGTAGCTCGTCCTTCAAAACTCACGCATGAGAGGTTTCTGTGATAGCCTGCCCAAATTTCATGGCGATGACCAAGGGACCTTTTGGTCTTGAAAATAATGAGTGGTTTATTTGCCATTTGTGGAGCTTGGACGTTGAGTTGAGGCTTCCTTTTGGTGCCTTTGAAATTGCAATTCTTAAAGAGTCTAGAATTGCCCCTAATCAACTTCATCCGAACGGATGGAGAACAATATCCTGCTTCAAGATCCTCTGTGAGATGAAGAGAGTGGCGTACAAGCCAACCATAGAGGAAGTTGTTCATTGTACCGTCCTCCATACAAGGCTTTAAAGAAAAATTCTTTATGGCGGGGATGGCCAGAGGATTTGCAGCGTCTTTAATCCGATCGAATGTAGCTACTTCCCTAAAAGACCAAATGTCCGGTTGGTCTTTGTATGAGAGTGATATCAAAGACACGAAAACCCATATAATTCCAATTATCTCCTTGGCAATCTGATCGAATCTTCAAACTTCGATGTTGGCATTGACACAGAACATTAGCATCATAATTAAGTGCATATTGACCATCATTGCATGTTTATGAAATACACATCAGCTGGAGAGAATACTTATCTTTTATTTTTATGACGCAGCTGCAAACGTGATGGCTAAGGGAGATGATGTTACTAAGCAATTGGCTAACCGAGCTAAGCTGAAGATTGAGGCAGAACATGCTGCCAAGAAGGAGAGGAAACTTGTGTCTTCTTCAGAAGTTCAAGCTTTCACTCCCTCCGCCAGCATTTTGGTTTCCCATCTTCCTCAAATCCTTCCAGTATCCGCTGCTGCTCAACCTTTGTCGGGGAGTCAGCGCCCCCTTCGGTGTTTTCTTTTGAAGGATGAAACTAATTCGGAGGAAGACCAACCAACTTTACCTCATAGGGGATCAACTAAGACCAACGCGTCCCCAGTAGATGAAACTGCATAAAAGAGGACCGAGGATGCAGCCAGGAGAAGAGCTGCCGAGCTAGTAGCCGTTGCGGATGTTAGGGTTACCATAAGAGGCAAAGAACCCATTCAGGATGAATTCGCTCGGAGTGCCACTGTAATAATTTCTAAAAGGCATGCTACATCGCTGGGAGAAGTTTTGAAAAGTCAATTTGGCGATGGTTGTTATATTGATAATAAGGCGGTATCGAACTTTTTGTGCCGGGGTATGTTTTAAGAGGGCGACTTCAAGGCAATGGGAGATCCCAGCACACTTTCCTGAGAGTATAGTCTTTTCCAGCAGCAAAGTCTAGAGGTATTTTTTAAAAATGTTTGCTCTGAATGACCCTACCTTGCTTTTTCCTCTATCAGTTGCCTTCTTGGTTAATTAATCCTTCTTTTTCCCCTTTTGCCTTTTAGTTAATAAAGAGGAGTTTGCATTTGCACGGTATGGCTGCTTTCTGCCTAAGGAAATGGGAGGATGTCGACCAGGTCAGGAGAGAGGGAAAAGCTAAATATGACGCAGCTAGGAAGGAGTCTCTGCTTGCTAAGTCAGAGGTTGACAAACTGAAGAAGGAGGTCGTTTGTCTTTCTTAAGACCTGAAATCTCGGTAGAGAGAGGTCAACCATCTTAAAGGGGACGTAGCCCATCTTACTACCGAAAATGCCTTAGGGCAGAAATTCGAGAAAGAGGCAGCCAAATTGAGGGACGAGTGCGTACGTCTGACTGCCGAGTGCTTAAAGGCCAATACTGAGCTTGACCTTGTGCGAGGCGAGCGGAGTTCACTGTAAGCCGCCCTAACATAAAAAGAGATGGTGTGAAGAAGAAAGCTTGAGGAAGAACTCTCTACTCAGAAAGAAGATATTTTGGATCAGTTAGGAGAGACTCAAGGAAAGTTGCTGACTCGGCTAATTTATGAGGTCGCCAGGCATTTTCCTGAGGCTGATCTCAGCTGGATGGATGACCTGGATGCTTTTCCTGATCCTCCATCTAGTGATGACAATCATGAGGCTTCTCAAGATCTCGCATCATCTCAATCGAATGCTGGTGCAGAGATCATATCGAAAGCTGCAACTTCCTTGCCGACAGAGAATGCTTCTGGAGAACCAGTGGAGTCTTTCAGTCCTCCTACTGAGGCAATTGTAGGGCCTTTTTCTATTGTAGAAATAGTAGATATAGAAACATAATTTTTCTTTGTAATTTTTTCTTTCTTCTAGAATTTACATTTTGTACAAACTTTCGTATATGAATACAATTCGGCATGTTTTTCAATTGTGTCTTTGTACTGCAAATTTAATTTCGAGTTAGATTTGTCCAACAATCAACTGAGGAGAAAATGTAAAATCAACTAAGGAGAGTACTTCTTGAATTTGGAGATGCTTTTCAAGTATTGTAATCCCTGACTCTTATATTGCCAATCAATTAATCCGATCAGTTATTTGTAGGAGAGTCATGCACAGCCAGTGACCTTTCGGTCTTGTCGATCTTCACATCTTTGGTTTGGAATAACATCGAACTTAGCGAATAAGTTGATGAAGATTAGACAAATGCTCCTTGCCTTACGGGCTCGAGATGAACATCGAGCCTAGCAGGAAAACTTATCTTGCAAATGAATGGATTTCAACTTTCACATTTTCGGCTGTATCAAGCCTAGCAAATAAGTTGTACCATATTGATTTATTGATCAAGATGTAACATCGATCGAAATTAAGCTCTCAGTCTTAGAGTGACCGAAATAAATGCATTAATTCAGTTCATGCTTTGGCAGTTGGAACAATACCCGATCGATCGGTCTATGTCATTATCGATTTTGTGAAGATTATCCGCTTTGAAGATATTTTTGGTTAAATGCCCAGGGGATTTGGCAATTTTGTATTTAACTGTAGAGTTTCATATTTTGGGTTCGGGATAGACATCAAACCTAGCGAATGAGTTGATGGAGATTAAATGGAGGCATCTCGCATTTTTGGTTCGGGAATAATATTGAACCTAACAGACGAACTCACAAAGGAGAAAGGCTTTCACATCTTGGGCTCGGGATAAACATCCAGCCTAGTGAATGAGTTTTACTAAGTTTGTTGCATCGGTTGGGATGGAGCATCAATCAAAATCAAGCTTTATGGAGATCATATCCACTCGGGGATTTTAGTAAGTATCATTGATCGGAGTGTTCGTCGATCAAGATTGATTACTTTGATTGAAATTTTCATCAATTCAGAATTTCAAAAAGTCGATCCATGCCAGGGTGGTGAAATTCGTTCTGACCAATCAGGGAGAGGTCTACAGAAGTTAGGAACCTCATCTCAAACTTTCGATGATAGGATTATTCGATCCGAAGATATTTATTGGAGAAGGAGTTAACATATTTGATTAATTACAAGTAGTAAGTTTGGGCAGTTACCTATTTTTAGGTCGTTTTTTATTTCGTGGAGGCACTCATCTTGCGCGCATCAAGGTGTTATTTTTTTCACGTGCTACTTGGGCTACACTTTCTTTATTGCTGTACTTTTAAAAACTTAAAGATAAATCTTAAACAATAATCAAATAAATCTTAATTTTGTGATTATTACAGGAGACTCAAAAACAATGAAATTTAGTACAATAAATTCAAAGGGGACTCAAATTATAACAATTGCACCTAATTTTGTCGTTATTCGATGGCCTTTACAAAACGGCCTGTGTTGACCCGGCATTTGTGCATGTCTTCGTTTCGTGACCCGACCTCCTTTTTCCCATCACTGGATCGCTTACAGGAGCTTTCCCGCTCGTTAGTTTGAGTGCCCAACAGCTTTGTGTAACTCACGAATTTTGTCGCGGCCTCCATTGTTTCTCATCTTGTTTAGACATTTTGAGCCGATTAGCTTTCCTGTGCTTTTTCTTAATGTCCATCAATGTTTAGCCAGGACCGATATTGAGTGGAGTGAAAGTCCCAGCCAACCGATTATTGTCACGATCAAATTTACTCCGCTCAATCCCCCCTCTCCTTTTCGTAATTCTCAAAAAGATTAATTGGTTAAAATTCCTTTTTAACTGATCGGATTGGGAGGTTCTGTTGAAGATTCAATCGTCTGGATATTGTAACCTGTCCATGACATTGGTCTTCCTTATTCTATTGGATATAAGAGCATCGTCCAGTTGGATGTGCTGTTTGACCCTATCCATCAGGTTAGAGAAGTTAATCAGTGGCCTTATTGTCAACGATTCAGAAAGTGGACAAGCTATGATGCCTTTTGCTAAAGCATTTAATGCCAATTCCATGCTTAAATCCCTTACTTCCAACATTGTGGCCTGGAAGCGACCAATGTAATCTCTAAGACTTTCATCGGCTTTTTGATAGAGGTTACACAGATTACTGACTGACTTTGATGCGCATGTTTGCATAGTGAATCACGTGGTGAACAACTCTTTGAGTTATCTGAAGGAGGCAATTTATTCTGGAGGGAGTCCGAGGAACCATTTCAAAGCATCTTCTCCTAAGGTGGTTGGGAAGACTCTGCAGGCAATCCTTTCATTTTAGGCGTAGACCTGCACTTTAGTCAAATATTCCATAAGGTGATTAGCAGGATCATTTTTACCTATATATTTGTCCATCACCACATCCCTCCACCTGGGAGGCAGCTCAGATTCTATAATTTTCCTGTAGAAAAGGGAGGCAGTGCTGTTACTGGTATTCCCCTTAAATACACCTTTCCCGGGCTCTATCAAACCGAATTGCTAGAGTTTTCATTTGAACCATTTATCTTTCCTTTGTCCACCTATTGTGAAAACGAACTCTTTTTCAGGTCTGCAGGAGCAATTGTGATTAGGTGTATGCATAAGGTATGGATCATTGCCGGAGGGTAAAGTGGATGATCCACTGAGGATGTAAGGAGCATCTCTGCTTGAGGACATTATTCGCTTGCCCTTATCGTCCCTCCCTGGGACTCTGACCCAAGCCTTGCGGCATTATGGGTTCACGGCTCCTTCATGGAGGTTTTCCTGTTTCTTCTTCTTCTGAAGTCTTCGGCCATGAAAACCATTTTAGGACATCTTTCGAGAGTTTGGACCACGCTTTTAGTGAGGTCACTAAGAATGGCACACTTATCTTTGATAGTAATAGGGGCATCCTATGGCTATCATGCAACCACATCGTTGAGATTTGGGAGGGGGTTACCCTCGACTGGTGATCTGAAAGATCTCTTTCTTATTCCTGAGGGTTTAGATCTGTCCTGGTAATTGTGATAATATTCTCTAAGAGCTTTGTGCTCGTTGGATCTTGAATCTGCCATAACTCTCAACGAAAGCACCAAATGATAAAACAAGATTTGTCTTTATTTGTAAGAAGGAGAGTTGGTAGCTAATGATCCGATTGGATGGCTGAGCCTGCAAGAAGGAGTGCCCGATCGGATCCGAGCATTAACAATCTGATGCTTAAGTTAGTAGCTTTTAGAGAAAGCACTACAAGAAAAACGCGAAATAGCGAGGACAAAATTCCTCGCTAAATGATGATTTTCAAAATTCATCCTATCTGATTTTAGCATGGATTTTAGTCCTCGCTAACTTTTGCGAGGATTTAATCCTCGCTAAGTTTTACGAGGATTTAGTCCTCGCTAACTGTAGCGAGGATTAAAGTCCTCGCTAAGTTTTAGCTAGGACGAATTTCTTGCTAAAATTTAACATGCATTTTGTGACAAAAATTGTTCTTGCTAAATTTAGCATGAGATTTATCCTTGCTAAATGTTCATATGAAATTTTTTGTTTTCTTAATTTAATATGAAAATTTTATTATTTAAATAATAAATTTATATTCACTCAATATTTATATAAATATATATATATATATTAATGAATAAATTGTTATTTACAAGTGTATATCATTGCTAATAATATATCCAAAATAATACATCCATATATAACAATAACAATTAAAAATCATAAATAGCTCATAAAATGCCAGTTGCTTTTAGTTCCTATAGTTGTGTAGTGATTGATTGTAGATAACGAAGAACTCCATCCAGTGTCATTATTAGAACTTGATCTTCCAATTGTTGATGTTGAACATTTGACCAGTGTTTGCATAACTTGACTAAATACAAAAAAAAAAGTAAAATATGACCTATACAATAGTAACAATAAAGAAGCAAAATATGACCTATATACTTCATATATAGATGAGTCTCCTATACTCTGAAGGTAATGCAAAGAAAAAAAATTCTGACTATAAATACACATAAGTCAGTTGCACCTTTCAAGACATTCTTTACATCACTTTTGTATGGTGACGTTCCTCAATTTCTCTACAGCCTACTTTATCCCAGACTTTAAACTCAAACTATAGCACAAGCAAGTTTGGGATAATCACAGGTCAAGAACAATGACATATGAACATGTTCATACTATTGGTGTTACATGTAGAATGGAAAACAAATTTTTTGTTCGTCATTCAATCTCCGAGGTTCTTTGGTCATTAATTATCACATTATTTAGCAAATTAGGATTTCACAAACCATTAACAATTTATTCAGTTAGAGACCATATAACCTAATGGAACAGGAAGCTAACCGGAAAGCACCTTCAAACTTAATGTACCACAAAAATGAATGGCAAGGCAATAAGGGCCATCCCTAAGTGAATGAATTGACCATCACTAATTTCTATGTTTTTCTTATATCAAATTATGTTGCGCCAAAATTTTAGAGCCCAAAATTAGTTACAACAAAAATTAGTTCTCACTAAATCGTAGCAAAATCTGTTTCTCCACTTACATCTAAAAATATTTGCGACAAAAATCATTTTTTGTCGCTTTTTTGTCGCAATGTTGTCGCTAAATTGTGTATTTAGCAATAAATTTTATTGTCTTCGCTAATTTTCATCGCTATTCTGTATTTTTTTGTAGTGAAAAGTGCTTAGAGAGAGAGAGTCTCAGATATTCAATACCTGGAGTCATTGCATTTTAGGCTATTTATAGGAGTTATTTGGGAGGGGTACTTGAGTACCTTGGGACGTGATAACTAGCATTGGAGTAGGTATACGGCGATGTGACATGAAACAGGTGAAAGATATGGATGCTTGCTTGTGTCAGTGGACTAGACAGGACAAGATGTCCCATCAGTCCGATCGGATACTACACCTTTATGTCTTGTTTTTCAGCTCATGCTTTATCCTTTTCGTTGATTGGCTTTGGGCCCTGCTGAGCATTGTTGGGCCAACTTAATTGGGCCTTAGAGATGTTTTTTCCATAGTTATCAGGTTGTATAAGTAATATAATATAAATGCTAATATATTTTTATATTTGGTTGGATTATATATATGTATGTCTTGGAATGTAATTATATTTATAATTATTAACTAATTTTTTAAAATAATTATTTTATTTTTTTTATAACTATATTATGTACTTATATATTTATTATATTATGGAAATACAAAACTCAAACTTGATAAGGCATAATATTTTAAAAAAATTATATTAAAAATGCACTTCTATATAAAATTACAATTCTATTAAATTTGTGAGATTGGGGAGATTTAAAAGAATAAATTTAATTTGAAAAAGAGCAATGTAATGAAAACTACCATAAACTATAGTGGATTAAAGAATAAATATATGATGTATTAAGAATTATATATATTTATTATTATATCATATTATAAAAAATTTAAATTAATAAATACATTATCTATTACATTACAATATCATATATCAAACACGATATCAATTTTTTTTTATTCCATATCATCTCACTAACTTAACGCGCAGAGATTTTCTTATTAGACATTAGTAAAAAAAAAAAAAAGTGTGTTTATTTTCATATGTCTGGAATCTCGTAAGCCATCATCAATAATTTGTTTTGTTTGAAAAATTGGTGGATTATTATTACCCCATATTGAATTATCGATAATGTAATCAAGTTGAATATTTTATTATTTGGAAATGTTTTGGACAGACACATGTCTGCTCCATATGCTCTGTCACGCTCTTTAAATACACCAACTTCTCTAAGCTCTCTTCAACTCTCTCATTCCCATTCTTTTCTTTACTCAGTACCAAAGAAACAATATTATCCCTCACCATGTCTTCTCAATCCACCTTCCTCTGCCTTATCTCTGCCGCCCCTACAGCTGCCACTGTCACTCCCAACACCACCGCTCGATCATATGTCCCCCCCATTCATCATTCTCCTCCTATTCTTTTATGTCGTAATGGTTCATTTTTCTTAGTCTTATTGGACTATTAAGTTAAAACCGTTCCCTGATAAAGTGATCTAATTATTAAAACTAACAGAGATGCGTACTTTACTTGATTTACAGGTGCTAAACACAAAAGACTTACCTCTGACATTTGCACAAGATCCAGTGGTGTACCGGATCCTGTCACTCAAGGTACAACTTACATGTGCAATTAGACAAACAAAAATCAAGCGTACTTATTCTAATATAATTTTTATGTGATTTATCTTAATCTAAAATCATTTTGCAGAACAAACAAATAATGTGCTTCAGTGGCAGGAGATTGTGGAGGGTGACATAGATGAGCAAGCAGTAAAGGTGATTTGGAAGTGTCATTTTTTTAATTCTTGCCATTTATTCTTCATAATATATGTGTATGTATGTACGTACGTACATGCGGACTAAATGAGTTTTTGCATGCAATTAAAAAGGTTTGTCCATCGGATGAGATAAAGAAACGTGTGGAAAGGATTAAAGGGATGTTAGAATCAATGGAGGATGGAGAAATAAGTATATCAGGATATGATACAGCATGGGTTGCTCTTGTGAAAGATGTGAATGGAAATGATGCTCCTCAATTCCCTTCTGCTCTTCAATGGATAGCCAATAATCAACTTTCAGATGGCTCATGGGGTGATGCTCATAGATTCAATGCCTATGACAGGATGCTCAATACATTAGCTTGTGTTATTGCCTTGAAATCATGGAATATACACCACGACAAGTGCGAAGCAGGAATGAGATATTTTAAAGAGAACTTCAGGAAGCTTGAAGATGAGAATGCTGAGCACATGCCTATTGGCTTTGAAATTATTTTCCCAGCACTTCTTGATCGAGCAGAAAAATTGGACATCGAAGTTCCACAGGACTCTCCAAGGTTCTTGAAAGAGATCTATGATAGAAGAAATCTAAAGATCTCAAAGTAAGAAATCTATTCTAATTTTTGAGCTTTGTTCTAATTTTTGAGATATAAAAAATATATATAACCCTGCCTTGTTCTTGGGACATATAGGATACCGAAGGACATACTGTACAAAGAGCCCACCACACTTCTCCACAACTTGGAAGGAATGATAGACTTGGACTGGGAAAAGCTTCTGAAATTGCAGTGTAAAGATGGGTCATTCTTATTTTCTCCATCCTGTACTGCCTTTGCTTTCATGCACACTAAAGATCAGAATTGCTTGGGATATTTAAACGACATCGTCCAAAAATTTGATGGAGGTAACCTCGAATACAAGCTTTCACTTTCCCCTTTTAAATTCTTCAAGTTGCAATCCAATAAACTAATGCATTATTTGATGAATTTCAGCACCTGGTGTTTATCCTGTTGATTTATTTGAGCACATCTGGGCTGTGGATCGCTTGCAACGCCTTGGAATCTCAAGATATTTCCAACCACAGCTTAAAGAATCTATCGACTATGTTGCCAGGTGCAATTAATCAGCAATTAATGCCATTTGAATTGATTTGAAGAATTAAATTAAAACATTGGTCGTTATTTCATTTTTCTTTTTAGATTTTGGGAAGAAGATGGAATCTGCTGGGCAAGGAATTCGGCAGTTCATGATGTTGATGATACAGCTATGGGATTTAGGATGCTCAGATTGTACGGTCATGAAGTTTCTTCCGGTAAATACACACACATAAGAAAATTCTATATCCATATTTAGGAATCAGTTCAGAGTGTTAAATAGTTTAGAAGCCATAAATGTTTCTTATAATTATTTATTGATATCATTAAAATTAATGTATTGCAGATGTGTTCAAGCATTTCAAGAATGGTGATAGTTTCTTCTGCTTTGCCGGGCAGTCAACACAGGCTGTCACCGGAATGTTTAACCTGTACAGAGCATCTCAGGTTTTATTTCCTGGCGAAGACATCCTTGAAGAAGCTAAGGAATTTTCTTATGCTTTCTTAAAAGAAACTCAAGATTGTGAAATATTAGATAAGTGGATTATAACCAAGGACTTACAAGGAGAGGTATATAATATATATACCATATATCATATGCATTCGTGTATTATTATAATTAAAATATTAAATATATATTTCCTTTTACAGAAAATAAATTATGTCTCTGATAATTACTAGGTTAATTATGCACTGGATATTCCATGGTACGCAAGCTTGCCTCGAGTGGAATCAAGATTCTACATAGAGCAATATGGTGGTGAAGATGATGTATGGATTGCAAAGACTCTTTATAGGTAATTATTCATGAGAATTTAAATAAAAGAAAAAAACTAATTTTTAAAATCATACTAAATAGCCTTTTCCAAATGTAGGATGCCATTTGTGAACAACAATGAATATCTTGATCTCGCCAAACTAGACTACAACAATTGTCAAGCATTGCATCGAACTGAATTGGTTAATTTTCAAAGGTAATTTTTTTTTTCTTTTTTCAAAAAAAAAAAAAAAACATCATGGACTTTGAATAGCTCTTTATCATAATCAAATAAAATATTTTTCCATAAACAGGTGGTATGAAGAGTGTAACTTGGAATTTTTCGGGGTAAGCAAAAGAGCTCTTCTCTCAGCCTATTTTGTGGCAGCAGCCAGCATATTCGAACCAGAGAAGTCCAAAGAGAGACTTTCGTGGGCTAAAACCACAATCTTGCTAGAGACTATTCAATCTTATTTACAAGATAATGGCAATTCGATCCAAGAAAGAGCAGCATTTATTCAAGAATTCAAAGACGGTTTTGCAACATCAAGCCCTCTAAATAACAGGTATATTATAAATTTATTGTAAAAGGACAAGTATACCCATGTGCTATTCAAAATATATTACATTTTCGATTAAAAGATTTTTTTTTAATTAAAAAAATGCCCTTAAAATTACAAAACATGCTTAGATATGCTCTTTGTTAATTTTGATATAATAATTTTTTTAAAAAACTGTTTTACAACAATATAAAAATAAATTCTAAAAAGGAAATTTGTTTACTTTGTCTGCATGCAGGAAATTAAAAGACAAGACAAGACAGGAATTTGTTAAGATATTACTTGGAACCTTAAATGATATCTCTGCGGACGCAGCCACGGCTTACGGGAAAGACATTAGCCATGGTTTACATAATTCTGTAAGTCACGAATAATCTTATTATGTATAACAATCAAAATTAGTAATTATATATATATATATAATGCACTCTTTGGTTTCAGTATTATGTTGATTAATTGACTTTGGCCTTCTTGTTTTTTATGTTTTTTCCTATTGCCAAATATAGTGGGAAGAGTGCCTACTGAGATGGAAAGAGGATGGACATATAAACAAAGGAGAAACAGAATTGATTGTTAAAACAATAAATCTCACATCCGATAAATTGGATTCCAATGAAGTTTCGAGCCAATATGGAAAGTTGTTTCAACTTACAAACAGCATATGCTATGAACTCAGTGAATATAAGAAAAATAAGGTAATTATTTAGTGACCGGAAACATGATATTTTATAAAATTCTACCTTATGCCTTAATTATTTATTTGTTATTTTTCAGGTATTTGACAATAAGAAAACCACAACACCAGAAATAGAATCTAAGATGCAAGAACTTGTGCAGATAGTGCTTAAAAGCTCTGATGGATTGGATTCCAATATGAAGCAAATATTTTTCACAGTGGCAAGGAGTTTTTACTACATTGCATTATCTGATCTGGACACAATTAATTACCATATTGCTAAAGTAATTTTCCAAAAAGTGTATTAGCTTGTGAACTAATTATTTTCCTAAAATTTAATGCTTTTGATTTTCTTAAATTCAGTTTAATTAATCTTTCAATTTCTATTGTACTCTTTTGAGTCCGTAATGAATTCTTGTTATTGCATCAATTTTTTGCGGATTAAATAAAATTAAGTGTTCTATCTTAATTTTTGCTAGATCCTTGTGTATACTATGAGATACCTATAATTTGAGATCTGGAATAAATTGAGTATTCAGTTAAAAATTTACGGCCATCACTAAAAAAGAATATGTAATATTAGCCACGACATTTTCCTATTCTTTGAAATTCGTTGCTAAATGCTCCTTGCTAGTGCATTCCAAGCATGACGCAATAACTGTATGCTATAGTCTACAGATATAATGTCCATCGCTTTTTTTTTTTTTTTGGATAAGCCAAAAGATTTGTGTTGAATAAAAGGTTACAGAGGAGGCCAAAAACATGCCCAAGAAGACAAATAAATCCCAGAAAGTGAGCACCCAGCACACGCAACCCTACAAAACACATCATCCAGCCTGTGAACTACTACAAATACATCAGACCCTGCGCAAAGATCCAGCGAAGCATCAAGAACATAATTAATCAATGGAGGCAAAAATTCAACTGAACAGTAACCAATCCCCTGTAGTGCTCTGATATGGGATAGCAAGAAACTTCATGATAGTTCCACTGATGCTAGGAAGGAGAAGAGAAACCCGAAAATCCCTCCAATAACTACTCAATCACTGGAATAGAGACCGCGCCACTGCTACAATTTCAACATGTCCCAGTTCACAAACGGCAATTTCACCACTTTATTAAGCAATCTCTTTTGTCAAAATAACAGCAAAAATGATGCAATCCCATCAAGATTAAAACGAGCCTGCCTGTATTCCTTCAAAAGTGGCTCGGTAACATTATCCCATGTTGCCAGCAAAATTCAATTCTTGACAAACCCGAGCAATTCACAAGAACACGATGCAAGATTTTAAATTAACCAAGCCACCAAGTCAAATTGTCTAAAAACACCTTGGTTTGCCAAGGGATCAGCAAAAAAAATACATTCCCTTGGTTGATGAACAAAAATAACTCCATTGAGATTGAGACTCAACTTGACAATGTTGTTAAAAATGTTTAAGTACTTCCGGTGCCCGTCTGCTTGATTCTTTTGCAAGTCACTACATTCAGGAATCAAGTTCAGAGATAACATTTTTTGACTGCATAAGAAGAAAATCTGAAGAAATAAAGAGGGCTTTTCCAGTGCACACAGTTTAGCCTGATTGGAATCCATTACTCCATATTTATTGTTGGAGATTTGATTCAAAATTTGTTACAAGAAAATGTTGTAATTATTTCTGATAATTAGTTATCTTGTTAGCTAATAGATAGGAGTAATTTATGTTATTTACTTGGTCAAAATAAATATCAGCTAGTTGCTGATTTTTTTCATTTTCTGTTATTTGTAAGCCTATAAATAGGCATTGTTAATTGTCCTCAAGTAGTGAAAAATAATCAGTTCTCTGCTTCTCAATTCTGCAGAATTTCTCTTGTTTTCAGTTCATTTATAACAGCAGGTTTCCTCTTAAAAGCAAACATTTGTTATCAGAGCTACCTTTGGGCGTTTCAACGTTGCAAACAACAGCAGTGCAGTGAATATAGCCCAACCTTCCATGCCAATTTTCCATAGAGATAATTATCAGTTTTGAAGCACCAAAATGAAAACATTGTTCAAGTCATAGGAGTTGTGGGACTTGTCGGAAAAATGGCTACAATGAGAAAGATGAGGAGACCAGGCTTAAGAGAAAATAAGAAGAAAGATTCAAAAGCTCTTTTCTTTATACAACAAGCTGCTTATGATGCATTTTTTTTCAAAAATTGCAGCAGCTTCAACAAAATTAAAGGAGACATGGACAACTTTGCAGTTGGCATTTCATGGCTCATCTACAGTAATCATGGTAAAATTGCAGACACTTTATCGTGAATTTGAAAATCTGCACATGAAGAATATATAATGAATTAGTGTAGGATTTTATGACAAGAGTTGCAGCAATTGTTAACCAGATGAAGTCCGATAGAGAAGATTTCTCTGAAAGCAATGTTGTGAGAAAAGTGTTAAGGAGTTTAACTCTAAAATTTGACCATGTGATTGTAGCTATTGAGGAGTCTAAGAACCTGTCCACCTATTCCTTTGATGAGTTGATGGGATCCTTGCAATCTCATGAAGCAAAAATAAACAAAAATGAAGAGAAGACTGATGAAACAACATTCCAAGTGAAAGGAGTGGGTTCAATGTCGAAGGAGCATGAAAAAGGTGCAGGTCGTGGGAAAGACAGAGGTGGATTTCAAAGAAAAAATTACAACCGAGGTAGAGGAGGCGACATAGGATTTAAGCAAAGATCAAACAATAATAAAGGCAACATCTAATGTTATCATTGCAAGAGATATAGGCATGTGAAAGCAAGAGATTACGATGTGTGATCGAAAGCATCTTCTACACCTAATTTCCAGTTTGACAGAAGCTAAAATGAAAAAATTCAAAAAGATTTTAGTTTATAAAGATGCCATTATCCTTTCATTTCCTCGGCTTTGTGTCCAGTGGTGTTTCCCTTGCACTAAATTAGGCTAAGCCCAGTTTAGTTAACCATATTATAAGGGCCTTATTTTCTTCCTCAAACCTAAAGAGGAAGAACAATGTCAAAACTAAAATCTTATTATATATATATATAACTTTTTGAATAACTTAAAAAAGAAAACCCAATACACAATTAGAATCCCATTATTTATTTGACAAAAAAAGAAAAGAATCCGATTATTTGAAACATACAATTCCGTTAAAACTAACAAAAAGACTAATTTCTTATCAAATAATTTAATGTTTCTCCTTTTAAATAGAAATCTTACCAGATATTTATGCTTTTATTAGGTTATAATAAATGTATAACCAATATCATAAGTGAAGGTTAAAAATCATGTTTTTGTTTGGAGATTCGAGTGTTATGATTTTCAAATTTGCATTAGCCTCTAAGAAACGTGAACCCCATATGAATCTTAATTCACAAGATGCTTCTTTTTCAATTTTCCTCTTTATATTATTATTCTTAGTTGTATGTCATTAGAGTTTAATACTGCATTCCTGCTCTTTGTTTCTTGCTCAATTTTGTGGAATGCCTTTTGCACTTATTGCCTATAGTTTTACATTGTTTCAATTTGCACCATCTTCTTTTGAACATTTACAGAATAATGCTACTGCATCATCTTAGTTTCAAACAATACCTCAAGTGCATACACCTATTGTACCTACAGGTGGACAACCTTGGCAGTCTACTCGAAGCAATGGGGGATCGCTTGTTATGCCAGCACAACCAACTACGCAACCACCTGCTGTATTATCTTCGTCAGATCTAGTGCGTTTTTTTTCCTTTTATGTTTCTACTCTTCTGACATTTTGCATAAAACATTCATGCATGCACTTACCGTCGCTAAATGTAACTACGGATTTGTCATTCCGTTGGAGAAAATAGAATACCGTTGGTAATTTTAACGACAGAATTTGAATCCGTCGCTAAATAAGGCAAAATTACGACAGTATTTTAGCTCTCACCTACCGACGGACTGTGTTTTCCGTCGGTAAAAGTACCTGCAACCACTTCTCCAACGCCATTTTCCGTCGCTAAATTCCGTCGGCAAAATTGATTTTTCTTGTAGTGTTACTGTTTATCGCGTGTTTTTCATGCATTTTTTGTGAACTGACTCGTATCCTACATGAAGTAATTTGACATTTTCAACAAGTTCAGGAAGTCAATCTGATATTTTCAACAAGTTCAGGGGTAATCTGACATGCAATTAGTTCAAGAGAAAAATCTGATAAATGGTGATAGTTTCGAGCATAGTTATTAAAATCAGATCGGACCGATCGGTTGAACCGATTTAACTACGAATTATTTGGCCAGCCAATTGGTTCAACTACTGAAAATCGGATTGGCAACAAACCGAAAAAAATCGGGTTTTTTGCTAAAAAGTGTAAAAAATTATTTTTTTGTATATTTTCACCCACCCGCATATATATATATATATATATAATTTTCATTATTTATTTATTTGAAAAATTAGTATTTTAAATTCTAAATATGTCACTTAATAATTTAATATATTTATTATCTATTTGGATCATTGTAATAGTTTATTAAATTATTAAGTAATATCTTTAGAATTTAAAATACTAATTTTTTCCAAATAAATAAATAATGAAAATTTAATATATATATATTAATATACTCATTATCTATTTGAATTTATTATAATTAAATATAATTATACTCATATATGCAAGATTAATATTTTTTGTGTTTACTTCATTAGTATTTCATCTAAATATGAAATTATTTTCATGATATGATTGTATTTTTATATTTCTAACATATGATATTCAAAAATTCATAATTAATCACATGTAATAATAAAATTAAAATTATATTTTGTAACTTATTATTAGAATATTTATGATATATATTTAATGTTTGATGAATATTTTTTTAATTTTGATACAATAGTATTTAAAAAATTATAATAATTATAATATTTTAAAAATAGAAAAAAATCCGGTTAAACCAGTTGAACCATAAACCCCCCAGCCATGCCGGTTCTTTATCCGGTCTGATTTTAATAACATTGGTTTCGAGAGGAATTTATATATTAACCCAACATAAAAATAGAACAGTGGTGGAGATGGTAAAGAGCTTGATGAAAGAGAAAGGTTTACCAAACCAATAGTGGGTAGAAGCAGTTGCAACAGTAGTGTACTTGTTGAATCTCTTACCAAAAAAAGCTATTCAAAACATCACTCCATATGAAGCTTGGAAAGGGACCAAACCAACTGTGAGTTTTTTTAAAATTTTTGGTTGCATTGCTTATGTTTTAATTAATGCTCAAAATCGCCAAAAATTAGATGAAAAATCAATTAAACGTATTTTTGTTGGTTATTGTACAGAGTCAAAAGCATATAATTGTATAATCTTGAAACTGGCAACACAATTTCCAGTAGAAATGTAATTTTTAATAAAGCAGCTAGCTAGAATTGGAGAAGTAATGATGGCAACAAAGAAGATTAGCTCCAAATTTCATTAATGGAGGAAGCAAATTCAACCCCAATTCTAACTACTTCACCATCTGTAACTCCAAGCACTTCAGCAACTTCTACTCCAACTCCAAGCAACTCAGCAACTACACCTAGCAATAACAACTCAAGTGTATCTTCTGATGAGACACCGCCAAGGAAACTTAAATCTCTAAAGGAGATTTATGAAATGGGGGAATTTGCACTAACTATTCCATATCCTACGACATATGAAGAGGTAGCATAAAAAGATGAGTGGAAAAAGGCAACAAAAGAAGAACTTATGTCCATAGAAAAGAATTTAACTTGGGAGCTGACAAATCTGCCAAATGGAAATAAAGCAATATGAGTGAAGTGGATATTCAAAACAAAATTTCATGCAAATGGAAGTATTCAAAAGTATAAGGCTCGTCTAGTTGCAAAAGGATATTCACAACAGTAAGGGATCGACTATGAGGAGATATTTTCACCCGTAGCTCGATTTGAAATAGTAAAAATGTTTTTGGGATTAGCAGCTCAATTAAAATGGAATGTGTATCAATTTGATGTAAAATTAGATTTTCTTAATGTTGAACTTGAAGATGATGTTTATGTCTCACAACCAGAAGGTTTTGTAATTAATGGGCACGAAGATAAAGTGTACAAGTTGAAAAAGGCTCTCCATGGCCTAAAACAGGCTCCACGGGCATGGTACAGTAAAATTGATGCATTTTTTCGTCAGAATGGATTTGAAAGAAGTCCAAATTGGCCTACTCTTTATCTGAAGAAGCGAGGGGAAACTGATTTTATAATAGTGTGCTTATATATAGATGATATAATCTACATGGGGTCAAGTTCAAAGCTTGAAGAAATATTCAAGTTCAACATGATGAGCACTTTTAAAAAGACAGACCTGGGAATGCTGCACTATTTTCTTAGATTGGAGATACAACAAGATGAAGATGGAGTATTCGTTTCTCATATGCAGCAGATTTATTAAAGAAGTTTAGCATGTCAAATTGCAAGATGGTAGCTACTCCATTAATGAACAAGAATCAAAAATTCAAGAAAGAAGATGGAGAAGAAGCAGCAAATCATAAACAATTCAAAAGTTTGGTTGGTTGATTAATATATTTAACAAGCACAAGACCTGATATTTCTTTTCAGTTGGAGTTGTGTCAAGATTCATGAGCAATCCATGAAGGCTACACTATGGAGCAGCAAAGAGGATCCTAAGGTATATTACAAGCACAATCAATTATGGAATTTGGTACACTCATGTAACAAATTTCAGATTGGTTGGATTTACTGATAGCGATTAGGCAACCGCATCAGATGACAGAAGAAACACTTCTGGAAATATGTTTGGACTTGGATCAGGTGCAATCACTTGTTGTTCTAAGAAACAACCAATAGCAGCCTTGTCAACAGCAAAGGCAGAGTATGTTGCTGGAACTAAACCAGTTTGTCAGTGTGTTTGGCTTAAAAGGATGTTATGCAATTTTCACCAGAAGCAAAAGAAAGGAACTGCACTTTATTGTGTCCATGTTTCAGTTATTGCAATGGCAAATAAGCTAGCATTTCATAACAATACAAAGCATATTGAGCTGAGATTTCATTTCATTCGTGAGTTGGTGGCCAAGGGAGAAATAACTATTTGTCCCACTGATGTCCAATTTGCAGATATCTTCACCTTGTCTAGTCAAAGACATGTTTTTCTTAAAAGCTTGCCAGGAGTATGTCATTTTGAATCAAGAGGGAGTGTTGGAGATTTGATTCAAATTTTGTTACAAGAAAATGCTGTAACTATTTCTCATAGTTAGTTATCTTGTTAGCTAATAGATAGGAGTAATTTATGTTATTTACTTAGTCAAAATAAATATCAGCTAGTTGCTGATTTTTTTTCATTTTCTGTTATGTGTAAGCCTATAAACAGGCATTGTTAATTGTCCTTAGGTAGCAGAAAATAATCAGTTCTCTGCTTTTCAATTGTGCAGAATTTCTTTTGTTTTCAGTTCATTTATAACATCAGGTTTCCTCTTACAAACAAACATTTACAAGAGAAAAGACACAGAATTTCTCCTTTTCAATTTCGTAGCACTCCTCCTATACTAGCCCAACCTAGTTTCCCTATCATGGATCCATCATTGTTCCATTTCAATGAGAGATCATCTGAGGGAGACCAGGAGATCTGAGAGTGCTTCTTCAAGGCAGATTTAAGAGAGCTAACAAAGGAGTAAATTTTGATGGCATTAGATCCTCAAATTTGGTATTATCTTAATAATAAATGCCTTTGTAGAATGAGATTAGATCCTAAAATTGGCTAAATTATAAATAATAAATGCCTTTGTAGAATGAAATTGGCGTGTGAATTGCACTTGGCTAATGCGGCTTACATGTCATTTTTTAGGCCTATTAGAAAACGAGACGTTGCTTAATATTATTGGCAGGAGAATACAGCATCTCACTTCCCATTGTTGCTCTCTTCCTCTCTTCCTTGAACGATTAGATTTTACTTACTCTCTCTTCACCTATTCATTATCCTCTCTTCTCTAATGTTAAATCCTATAAATGCAAATCAAAATGAGAAATCATTCGTCATTCACATATTAAAATAAATAAATAAAAAATAGTTGATTCCTGCTTATTAAATCCTAATTTTAGTGATTTTCGCAATCAAATCTGAAAAATTTTACATGAATATCGGCTGCAAATTTGCAGTCTTGGATTACATATTTACATGGGTGGCGGTGGACCCAAAGCTCAAGATTTGGGTGTTAATGGGATGATAAGTGTCATTGGGCTTGAACTTGTTGAGGTTTCGTCAAATCCACTTGTGGATAGGAGCCTCGCCAGGAATTCAATTTAATGGGATCAAATATTACAACAATTTATAAAAATTTCATTCCTATTCTTTAAGTACAATTTTTTTAATATTAAAATTGGTACACACTTATTATTTAAATTTATTTTTTCAAATATGCTAAAATATTGAAAATTTTACATATTCACTTTTACGAGGGTGAATATGAAAATTTTTATTAATAACTAATATGAAAATATAGTTCACATTTATACCAAATTATTGAAATAGCCTATATTTGCCCTTCAAAATAATGAATAAAAGCAAATCTTTACCATTTTAAGAGGCTTTTCAGAGAAAGAGACAAATTTCAGAAGCAAATATATATAATTTTTAATAATTTAAGGACATATTTAGTGTTTATTACTAAAAAATAAGAAACTTATTTAAATATTTGAATGGAGTTTAAAAAGTTAAAATTATTGGGCGTTTTTCTTTCTTTTTTTTTATTAAGTTTTTTTTTTTTTTTTTGTGAATACTTGGTATGCAGATGAAGATCCAAAGACACCGAATAAGACGAAAGATTTGTGTGAAGTATTATACGGTACGTACCTATGACAAATAATGAGAGATAGCACGGGAGGTGTTTTAATATATGAATGGCAAAAGAGGAAGGAATTGGCTAAGTGGATTTGAAAGCTTGTGGTGGTCCTAATGCATTGGATTAGAAATTTAGAACTCTTTCTTTTTCTTCTCCCTTAAATCTCTAGTTTTTTAAGATCAAATTCTACTCTTCTCTTCAATTGCGTATTTGTAGGGGTGAGCAAAAAAACCGAAATTTTGGTTAACTGAAAAATTGATTAGAAATTGAATCAATTTTTAGGTTAATCGAATCAAAAATTTAAGTTTACGGTTTTTACTTTTAAAAACGGGATAACGTGAATTTTTGCCCCTGTACTTTTCAAAAGCGACAACTTTAGCCCCTAAACTTTTTTTTGAGCCCATTTTGCCCCAGACGTTAATTTTATTATTTGATTTTACCTCTGAACTTAAGGTTATAGTGTAAATATACCCTCCCTTTAACAGTAGTGCCACGTGATTAACGGCATAAATGCAAGCCAATGGGAATACGACATGTAAGCATTGTTTATCCTAGTCATTGAATATCTAGTCAGACAAAAAAAAAAAGAAATTTATATTGTTGATTATGTGGAATAAAAGAATGTGGGAAAATGGTGAGATGTCCATTGCATTAAATGCTTTCACCAACCTCTCTTCTCTAGTTGCGTAGAGAGGACGAGAGTAAGTAAACAGAGGGCTAAAAATATTTTCCCTCCTTCTCCGAAGTAAGAATCGAAAGCTTCATTGATTTTAGGACTCCTGATTTGTAATATCGTGAAGGCATTAAGGTTCCTGATTTGCAATCATCTATAAAATGATATGTACACACATTCTTTTGATGGAGTGAAGATTAACTGTAAAAAAAATTTTCTCATGCATTGTAGAGTTTTATTTCTAATCATTGTATGTATGATTTTATATTTTTTGGTAAAATATAGGCATGTAACCACATTCTTTTTTAGGGCATCATGTATGATTTAATCTCTATTTAGGGCCCTATTATTCTCTGTTTGTTAGTTTTTTCTGTAAATGGAAAAAGTACAGCACGTATTCTTTTTAAGTATCCCTATATTTGTTTATCTTTTAGGCATGATGGTTGAAAGTATTAGCTTGTGGTATCATTTTGGAGGGAAATGGAAATTAGATCAGTTTATGGATTATGTTGGGGGTCATATTCAAGCAAAGAATAAAATAGATCCTGATCACCTATGTTACTTCGATATTGTGTCCACTTTTGAGCAAAAGTTAAGACTTAATAAAGTGAAGAAAATATGTTTATTAATGTCTTATGGAAAAAGGCATGAAAGATTTTATAAGATAAATGGTGACCAGGGTATTAGAACTCTGTAAAAACTAATTTGTGATGAGTTCAATGTCATTGAATTGTACCCTGTTGAAGTAGGGGAATTAGATATCGTTTCAATTCAATTGTTGTCTGAACATCCTAAGTGTAAACTTAGATCCTCAAAGCAGTTTTCTGAGTTACCTGTTAATGAAAATATAGTTAATGATGAGTGCAATGAGAGAAATGAAAATACTGAGATTGTAACGCCCCGACCTTTAATTACTTGATTAATAACCAAACCGACCCGATAATAAAATAAATAATAAATAAATGAGTATCTAAAAATGTAGTAAAGAATAAAAAATAAAAAGGAGAATAATGTATATATGTGTAGATGATTTGGGGGCAAAGTATAAATAGAAAGGATAAAGGGTTGAAGGGGTAAAAACTTGGGGAACCAAAAGGGGAAATCACCAAAACTACGTCGTTTTAGCCTTTGGATTTCTTCTCTTTTTCTTTCTTTGGCTTGGCAGATCGGGACTACTCTCCCAAATGCACTGCCCCTCTCTTCCCTTTCCTTCTTCTTCTTCTTCTTCTTCTTCTCCCTGGTCAGGCCACACCAGTAGCCCCTCTGCCATCACAGTCGTCCACGCCACCGCCTCTTCCTCCTCCTTCTTCTTTTTTTCTTCTTCGCGTGGCAGCAGCTCCACCCTCCCCTGCTTCTTCTCCTCCCTAGTTCGGTCCCTCCTCAATTCGACCCTCTCTTGTGTTGCTCTCCTTCTCTACTTGTTGGGTAAGCTTCTCTTTACTCCTAATTATTGGTTTATGGTGAGAAATTTGAGAGAGAAGTGATAAACACTCAGACCTAGGGATTTATTTAAGTAGAAAAAAATCTAATCCATTGTGGTTAGATGAACATTTAGCTAAATAATTATTTAAAATTGCTATAATTTATGAATTTGTACATTAATTGTTGAGAAATTCTTATGGGTTATGGATTTGTGTAGAGAGAAGAGATGAAGTAGATGAAGGAGGTAAAGAAAGAGAAGGAAAATGATGATTTAAAGTTCTAAAAGCTAAAAATTTAAGAAGATATCAACAAAACAAGTAAGTGTTCAAGCAAATTTATTTTTTCTTTTGATTATGTCTTATGTATGTTTGAATTTTTTTAAGTTATTGTTGATTTTGTTATGATTAGAGTTATGTAAATTAAGTTTGAAATTAAATAAAGCTATGTTATAATTGGTTGTGATTTTAGAAATTAATAAGCATGTATTATAGATAATATGTATTGAATATGCTTTATGTACATAGAGATTTTTAAGTTATAGTTGATTTGGTTATGAGCAAGGTTATAAATATTGAGTTTAAAATTTGACAAGGTTGTGTTTATAAATTAGTTGTGAACTCAAGGATTAATAGTTATGTTTTATAATTAACATACATTGAATATGGCTTTAAAATAGCCAATGTAGTTAGAGAAAATTTTACTGGAATTGTTGTGGATGACTTAAAGCTATTTGTATTTCTAATTCATGATGTGATAATGAGTTGCTAGCCTAAACATGATTATAGGCAAGCAAAGATGAAATTGAAAGTTAAATTATTTGATTAAAAACAAGCGAAGTATGTTTGTTGTGAAAGTTACTTATGAGCATAGCTAAATGCCCAATAAGAAACTTTCAAAAAGAAATAGATAAGCTAAACTAACGAAAGTTGAAAATTTATTGTTTGCCCTTAGTAAAGCCAGACGAAAATTGGAGAAATTGGATAAAATTGGCATGCCAATTAAGGGATTAGTGATACGGTGCCTTCATACGTAACATCAGATTGGATGGCTCCGAGAGCTCTTCCAGTGTATGTAATTAAATTGAGTCGTGGACTGGATGGCTCCGAGAGCTCAGTCCACATTTACGCGTGTGTGTGTGTGTGTGTGTATATATATATATATATATATATATATATATATATATATATATATGTATATATATATGTATGTATGTATGTATGTATGTATATGTATCTATATATATATGTATATATACATACATACACACACACACACACACACACACATATAAACATATATATATATATATATATATATATATATACAAATACGTATATGTATGTATACATACATACATATATATATATATATATATATATATATATATATATATATATATATATATATATATATATATATATATATATATATATTTGTGTGTGTGTGTGTGTGTATACATATACATATATATACATATATGTATATATATAGGTAGATATACATATATACATATACATATATGTATATATGTATAAACATATATACATATATCTATACATATATACATATATATATGTGTGTGTGTGTGTGCGCGCGCGCGCGCGTGTGTGTGTGCACGGGAATGAATGCATATATTTAATAGAAAACTTACATATATTGACTGAGAAAAATCGTTAATAGGGGACTAGATGGTTCTGAGAACTCGATCCCTCGATTGAATCCCGTTTATCCAGCTCGATGCGATTCTGCTGGATTTACTTAAGGCAAATATTCAGCTTAATCGTTAAATTTTCATTTAAATAATTTAGAAACTTCTGATAATTGGACAATTAATTAATTAATAGGAATATGTATATATGTGCTTAATTCGCCTTAAATGGATTTTCTTGTCTTTTGTGTGTGCTTGGTAAATGAGAATGTGCATTGCTTAACAAATTTAAACTTGTATATGCTTTGGTTATCTATCACATATTTTGAAAAAATAGAATTGCTTGAACATCACTAAGTAACATGCTTAGCGCGTGGGTTTTCTTTCCACGCGTAGGTTGAAGAAATTTATTTTGAAGAAAGTAGATAGCAAATCTACATCAAAATTCGGGTCACATTAGAGGAGTAAAAGGATTTTGAGGTGGATGCGCTTTGTTCTTTTTATCTCCCTTTTACATTTTGGCACGTACACTGATTTTTGAGATGTAAACCATATATGTAAATAATTATGACTAATAGTATTGTAAATTATGTTGGAATTAGTGGAGAATTAATTATGTTGCGTTTTATATAATAGTTGAATTTTGAGATTTAAAGTGTTGGAGGAAGGGCATTATATGTTGTGTTGGGTTGAGTTGGAGATGGATAGTAGATTGGATGTTATTGGGAGTGTTTTAAATGCTTTTCTTTCAAGGGGGTTTTCAAGAAATTTAGGGGATACTCTATCGAAATTTTTACCAAATAAATAATATTTTAATTAACATTTTATTTAACTTGGTTAGAACAGCCTAAACCGATTGTGACATCCGATATTCGGATCTTTAACTGATCGGATATAGGGTGTTACAGAGATTGCAGTTGAGGATTTACATTTGATGGATAGTACATCTAGAGGGCAAAATGAGGAGGGAGAAGATCATATTTTTCAAACTAGTTCACATAGTTGTAATGAAGGTGGAATACATGCTGACGTGTGTGAGGAATCTGAAGACGATGAGTATGAAGGTTATACTGAAGCATGTGAGGAAGGTGATGGTGAATCTGATCCAGAGCTGATTGAAGAAATTTGAGAGGCTAGATAAAGAGTGATTGATGCAAAATTGGAGCATTTCAAAGTTTTGACTTCAAGAATGATTTTTAAAGATTTAGATAAGGCAAAAAAAACTTTGAATATGTATGCTGTTGCTAATGGGTATGGGATTAGAATTGTGAAATCTGACAAGAGTAGAGTTAGATACAAGTACCAGGAAGGTTATTTATTTGTATTATTGATTTCAAAAGATGGGAAAGGGGAAGGCTTTAGGGTTAAAACATTTAATACTGAACACACTTGCTTGACTGAATATTTTAACCCTAAAGCAAATTATAAGCTATTGGGGGACTATTTCAAGTTGAGAGTGCATAATAACCCTCAATACAAGCTGAAGGCAATAAGGGCTGAAATTGCTGAAGAGTTGGAATTAAATGTGTTTGAACACAAACTGAAATTAGCCAAAAAGTTGATACTGACATCACTTAAGGGATCGTATAAAGAGGACTATAACATATTGAAGGCATATGCTCAGGAGCTAAGGGATTCAAACCTTAGAAGTAAGATTGTTTTGAACATTAGTAGGGATGCCATGCATAAGGGAATAAGGGTCTTCAATAGGATGTTTGTATACTTTAAGGCATTACAACTGGGGTTCAAAACAGGATGTAGACCTTTGATAAGATTGGATGGGACTTTCTTGAGTGGAAAATGTAAAAGGCAAGTGCTTACAGTTGTAAGCCAAGATATCCAAGTCCATTTCTATCCTATTGCTTGGGCTGTTGTGCTAAATGAAACTAAGAAGACTTGGGAATGGTTTGTAGAGCTTCTAGGACAGTGCTTGGATTTGGACAAAGGATAAGGAATCACATTTATGTCGGATATGCAAAAGGTATAAATTTTAAATTAGACTTAAATTATTCATTTAATGCAACTTGATATTAAAATGAACTGTACACATACATCTTACAGGGATTAATTGATGCAGTTAAAATAAAGTTACTTGAATCAAGTCATAGATTCTGTATTAGGCATATTGAATCAAATTGGTGTTCACAATGAAGAGGTGGACATTTTAAGAAATTGTTGTGGTGGTCTGCTTGGTGTACTTATAAAGAAGAGTTTAAGGATAATTTGAAGAAGTTGGAAAATATAAATGAGATGGCTGCAAGGACTCTACTAAAGTACCCTCCATAAACATGGTGCAGAGCATACTTCACAACAAACTGTAAGAATGATACAGTAGATAATAACTTTATAGAGTCTCAATTTATGGATTAAGGAGCCAAAAAAAAAGGTTTATCATTGGAATGCTTGAAGAAAAAAGGGTAATGTGTATAAATAGGCTTGTAGAGCTAGAGAATGATGTTCAAAATTGGAAACAAGATTGGTCTCTGAAGTGCATGTTATTGTTTAAGGATTATTTAAAAATTGCTTATGGTTGTAGGGTTGAATACAGTGGTGATAATGGTTTTAAGATTACAAAAGGAGAAGATAGGCACACTTGAAATTTGATTTCCAAAAAATGTACATGCAAGACATGGGATTTGACTGGTATTCCATATCCTCATGCTATAAAGGCATTTCAACACCTCAACCATGATCCAATGAAAGAAATTTCAATGTGGCATCATAAAGAAACTTATAGATGTGTTTATTTCCACAAATTGTAACCTATTAGGGGTAGAAATTTGTGGAGAATTTCTGAAGCATTGCCAATGGAACCACCACCTCTTATAAAGAAAATTAGCAGACCTAAGGTTAATAGGGTCAGAGAGAATAATGAAAGCACACATAGAAAAGGAACTTGAAAAGCATCAAGAAATAGAACAATTATTACCTGCTCGAGATGTGGACCTATTGGTTATAATCTCAGAAACTGTAACAAGGTAATTTTTTAACTCTTAAACTCATATTGTTGTCATATCTTGGCTGAAATTGAGTATGATTTGTGAATGTACAGGAAAGTTCAAATCATGCTCAAAATGAAGGGGGTACAGTCAACTTTTCTGGTCAATTCCAAAATGAGCATGGGACCTTCATACATGTGAACCACATTTTCAATAACAAAAACAATTAGCATCTTCAGCAAGATTTAACCCACACTTGGACAGCATATATTTATGTTGAATGTACAAATTTGGATACTCAAGTTCATCTTCAACAATCTGTAGTCCACGAACAAAATTTGGATGGATTTGCTCCCATGGGAGTTGAATTACAGAATCTGGCATCTGAAGAATAGTTTATGGATGAAGAAAAATATTTGAAGATGATGATGTTATAGGTGCTAAAATAGAAGAAATTCAATCTGCACCACAGCAAACTCAAAAAGGAGATGATTTTGGTTGGGAGAGATTATCACCTCATGGATTTAAGGCAGCAACACAAAATATCAAGGCATCAATACCAACTACAAAAGACAAAAGAAAAGCAAAAGTAGATGAAAACCAATTTGGATGTGACTTCAGGGTTAGTTGACCCAAAACTCTATTGTTTTATTTTGTGTAATTTATTTTACAGATATTAATGGATGTGTGTACATTAACAACTATATTTATGGTCCCCTATATATATATATATATATATATATATATATATATATATATATATATATATATATATATATATATATATATATATATATTCTCTTTAAGCCTTTGCATGATGAGGATCCACAAATCAAAAGACCAATTCCTAATGAAAGAGAGGCCCGTTTACAAATAAGAATGCATTTTAAAAAGCCTATTGGAACAAGAAAGGTTGGATTTGTTGGTGATCACACTGGTGCAACATTGCTAACCAATTTGGGCTTTAAACCCATTCAAATGAAGTGGAAGGGCAAGGATGCAGTTACTACCTCTATATTGATCTAGGAAAAGTAGATCAAGAAAAGGAAGAAGAATCAACGGAATGAGATTTAAATTAAATGTAGTTGTCATTTTGTAAAGCTTGACATTGTCATTTTGGACAATGTAGTTGTCATTTCGTAAAGCATCACATTGTCATTTTGGACAATTTGGTTGTCATTTTGTAAAGCTTGACATTGTCATTTTGGATAAATATATATGTAATAAAGTTTTTTGTTGAACATCAACTTGGCATTATATATATATGGCAGAAAAGTTTTATATTTCATGCATGTTTTGTTATTTCAATATCCTGTTATGCTATGTAATAACCCATGTCCTGCAGTATAATAGTTCCTGTTCTACTAGGAAAATAAGCACTTTTTAAGATTAAATATCAAGCACTTTTCTAACACAACATTAACATTAAGCAATATCAAGCACTTTGTCCATAAATATGTAATGCCATCCTTACAAAGTATAAGTGATCATTTATCACTTTGCAATACAAAAACAAAATATAAGTGATCATTACATATTTGCCTATGAATCTTGTCTTGGATTAAATTCTGTATAAGATGGCAATAAAAAGCAGAAACCAAAGCTCATGTCCCTCATACCAGCTTGGCTATTAAGTAGCCAATGATAACATAGCAAAAAAAAACCAACAATTTTTAAGAACCATTACTCTCTGTTTCTCATCTTCTTCATCTTTCGAGCAACCTCGGCAGTGCTCATCCTCTATAAATCAAGCTGGTTATGTAGGTTAGCTTTTTCAATTTCAAACGACTCATACTTAAGCTTCAAATCCTTATTCTCATTTTGTAGGGCTTGAATTACCAATTGGAGCTCTATAATTTTTTCATCTTCTCTCATTGACTCCTCCCACTCGAAGAACTTACACTCTCCACCCTTCATCATGTTGCAGTAATATGAGAATGAACATTGATAGATTTTTGGTAAAAAATCCTCAAAAATATTGCACAAGTTATTATTTGTCTAATAATTCCTAAAGCATAAATATAACTCTCTCAACATGATTCTTTATTAAAATAAAATTTACTTACCCCCATTCTTGGGCATTTAAAATACATTCTTTCTGGATTCAAGGCTGACTTTGAAATCAGTCTTACTGCCTCCAAACCACATCAATAACATGGTCTACGGTCCGAAACTGGGTTTGTCCTAGATGTCTGGGAGCCTTAGCTTCTTTCATCAACAGACATTGGAGATCATCTTCCAGCAAGTTAGCCCTAGCAGTTCTTCTTTGTTACGATAGATTTCTACTTCAACAGGGTACTGAGTTCTTCAATTGTTTTAAACATTAGTTTTTTAGTTTTTTTATCCATTAGTTTAAGGCAACCACGTAAGCATACATGTGGCATCTTTTTTTGTTGACTGTATTTTTCACTAAGAGAGAGAAAGCTGACATGTCAAAACTTGATTGGCTTGCAATTGTGCCATTAACCACGTGGCACTGCTATTAAAGGGAGGGGTATATTTACACTATAACCTTAAGTTCAAGGGGTAAAATCAAATAATAAAATTAACGCTCGGGGAAAAATAGGCTCAAAAAAATTTTAGGGGCTAAAGTTGTCACTTTTGAAAAGTACAGGAGTAAAAAATCACGTTATCCCTTTAAAAACCGGTGGTTAACCGAACTAATCCAAAACCGATTTATATATGTTTTATAAATTATATTTTAATAATTTATAAAAATTATGATATATAATTTTCTAAAATATTGTTAAAATACATATTTTTAGTAAATAAACATTAAAATTATCTTTATTATTATTATTATTATTATTATTATTATTATTATTATTATTATTATTATTATTATATGTGTATAATTAGCACTTTATTATTTGTTTCACACTGAATATATCTAATTCTTATAATTAATTATGAAAATTTTATTTTTATTTTGATTCTTTTAATAGATATTGTATTTAATTTGTATTTTTTATTTTTAAAGTATTTTTAACTATTAAAAATAATATTACAAATTATATAATTTATTAAATTTATATATTAAAATTTTTTAATGATTAACCGATAAATCGATTCAAAAAATTAAATTAAAAATCAAAATTGATATAACGGTTAATCAAAATTAATGAATCAATTTGATAAAATTGTTAATAAATCGGTTAATCAGTTCATACTTACTCCTATATATTTGTGTATTAAGCCCAATATAAAATGTTCAAAAAGCTCGAATTACTCTATGCTCCGTTACGGTATACATATAAGACAAAATTTGATATTAACCACTCGTTGTGGATTAGTAAAGGGATGCCAAAATATAAAATGGTTGGTCAACTTTCTCTCTCTCCATATATATAATAATGCATAAAATAAATTAAAAATTTTAAAATTAACCGACAATTCATGGTGGAAGGAAATAATTTATTAGCAAAATCTGATATGATAATGACCAAAATATTTTTAATAGTTTGCCTGTAATAATTTATTAGTAAAATCTGATATCACGTTAATTTTGTATTTTTATTTTTGTTTTTTTTCCATCCACTTGAGAAGATTGTCCAACCACATTTTCATGTTATTGGAGCCTTTTTTTTTTTTTTTTCAAAACATTCCTTTCTTACATTATTGACCAAAATCTGAAGCATATAATAGAGTGACATAGGATCTCAGGAGCAACCAATAACAGTAATAAAAAGAAAAAAATTTAGAAAAAATTTTAAAGAAAGTTATAGATATGTATAGCTTATCAATTGGTTATGATTTTAGGCCTAACTCTTTTTGACAACTATAAAATCACACTTTGAATGTGATTTTACCCCTAAATAACTTGCTACAATGCAATTATTACATAGAATTAACCTTTTGTCCAATAATTAAAAAATTAAATGTATAAAAAATATTGATAATTTCCAACAATTCAAACAATTGAAAGTTTGACTACTCTTATAATTTATCAGAATTTGAATTGCACATCTCCCATTTCAATAGATATAATTAACAAAAAAAAAATTATATGTGATAGTAATCTAAAAACTAGTGTGTCTTTTCTGGTGATCGAAATTTTGCCGGAGTTCCTGAAAGCACAAGACAGAGATTAAAAGGCTGAAGCAAAAGAAAGGTCACACTCTAGTGGTTAAATTAGATAGAGGCTTTTTAGGGAAAAAGTCATGAAAATGTGGAAAAGAATGATGTGTGCACAGTATGCTTTTGGATAAGAGAAGCCATGTGGTTGTCATTAGCTCCTTAAAGATTGCATTTATATCTTGTATGAAGGGGCCATTATCTTTTTCGAAAGACCATAATGGAAAGCATTCTAGAAATCCCATATTATTATTATTATTATTATTATACTCTGGAGTATTGAAGTCGGTGACGATCTTCAATAAATAATGAAGATTTGAAGAGCATAAGAAAAGAAGAAGCTTAGCCTAGCAATAGGAGGAGTAAAAGAGAAGCAGCCATGGAACCAGAAATTAAAACTCTCGGAAGCTCTCTACTGGTGCCTTGTGTGCAGGACTTGGCTAAGGAACCAATGCTCACAGTTCCGCCGCGATATCTCCGCCCCGATCAAGACTCTCCGATCATACTCAATACTGATTCTCTGCTACAAATTCCGGTGATTGACATGCAAATGTTAAAGAGTGAAGAATTCATGAATCTTGAATTGGATAAGCTCCACAGTGCTTGCAAAGACTGGGGTTTCTTCCAGGTATATAATTATCTTTTTTTTTTTTAATTTCCGTCTCTTGTTTTCTTGGAATAATACATGTATATATATTTAGGGTGTTGCAGCTGATAAATCATGAAGTTAGGAGTTCATTAGTGGAGAAAGTGAAGGTGGAAATCCAAGAATTCTTTGATATGCCAGTGGAAGAGAAGAAGAAGTATTGGCAAAAACCAGGAGAAATGGAAGGATTTGGACAGGCTTTTGTTGTGTCTGAGGAGCAGAAGCTTGACTGGGGAGACATCTTCTATATGATCACTCTCCCACATCATTTGAGGAAACCTCACTTGTTCCCCAACCTCCCTCTTCCATTAAGGTCCTCTCTTTCTATTCAAAACGCATAAACACAATCGGTAAACTTTAACTTAGTGATGCTAGTATGGTTCCTAGAACTGTGACGTCTAACACCTTAACTATTCCAATAACTATAATTTTTATTTTTTCTTACCTTCTTTTATAAGTGACTATCCAAATGAATTATGCTGAGTTAAGATATTTGATTTTGAAAGCAACCATTAAATTGGGTGCAGAGAGAGCTTGGAAGCATACTCAGGAGAATTGAAAGAGCTTGCCTTGAAAATCCTAAGTCTGATGGGAAAAGCTCTAGGAATGGAAGCTGGAGAACTGGAAGAAATATTCGAAGAAGGCTGCCAGAAAATGAGAATGAATTACTATCCACCATGCCCACAACCTGATATGGTGATGGGTCTCAACACTCACACTGATGCAGGTGGCCTCACAATCCTCCTCCAAGTCAAAGATGTGGAAGGCTTACAAATTAAAAAACATGGCAATTGGATCCCTGTTAAACCACTCCCTAATGCTTTTGTCATCAATGTTGGAGACATTCTTGAGGTCATACCCATAATTACGTCCTAATGTCCACCTAAGAATTAATCGTTCTTTCAATTGTAACCCCTAAACTTTACAAAAATATGCAACCAAAACATCAAAAAGATATATTTTCTGATGAACTTTATATCTTAAAATATGCAGATTGTGAGCAATGGAATTTACAAAAGCACAGAGCACAGAGCAACAGTGAACTCGGAGAAAGAGAGGATTTCAATAGCTACGTTTTATAGCCCAAGACTAGATGGAGAAATGGGTGCAGCAAGAAGCCTTATTACACCAGAGAGACCGCCCCTATTTAGGAGAATTGGTGTTGCTGATTTCTTCAAAGGTTATTTTTCTAGAGAACTCCATGGAAAATCATACCTCGATGTCTTCAGGATTCAAAATTCAGATCCTAAAAACCACTGATGTACCTTCATTTTACCTGTACAATTAATTGCTATATTGATGCAATAAGTTGAGTCTTATTGTACTTTATTTTGATAGGACTCTTCAAATTTGGTTTGATTTAAATTATTATAATCTTGAGCATTCTATGTGGCAATTAAATAAATAAAAAGAAAATATTAGTTAAAGTTATTAAGCTTAAGCTTGATAATATTTATGTTGTCCTAAAGGTTTTGAGGTTTCAAATTCCTTGTAACTCAATAAATAAAATCTTATATTTTATGAGATAAAAAAACTATCAAAATAACTCGGTTCTAACTTGTGATTTTACTCTACATGAATGATTTTTTAGAATACTGAAGAAAAAAGTTTTTTACTATTATTATATCAAAATAATAAGCACGATATTTTAGATTTAATTGACTTTTATGCACCAATTTAGATAATTATGCGTTATAGGTTACACAATGGCTAATTTTACCTATTCAAAACGATTCTAAAATGTTTGGCACACTGATCCAACAAGAAAAGTTGGTAAAAGGAAAGAAAGATCAGACTGCGAAAAATAGTAGGCACTAGTATTCCAATCGAAATTCTCAAGAATAAAGCCCTACGATTCATTCAACTATACCCACATGTTCTAAATGCCCAAAAATTCGCCATTCAATAATTCAATATGCCTATGATTAAATATTTGACCACGGGTAGCGTGGCAATAATTTTTCTAAAGATTTTTTATTAAAAAAAGGAGGTAGAAAATTGTGAGCTCATTATTACCAACTTCTTGTCTTAATGTACTGCATATAAAAATAACAGTGAGAGAAAAAAATAAAGCCCAATATATAAATTGACACTCCAACTTAACATGGATTTTCAGTTAGAAATTTAACTAAAGGAACAACCCTTTAAAAACTTGTATTCTTCAATTTTAAGATAAAGCCTTTTGAATGCCAATCTGAAAAAAATAAAAGCACGTGCAATACACTTATGCTGACTTGGCATTAGTTCCAATAGAGTTTTGACATTTGTCCATTTTCTCCCATTGTATCTCTCTCTTTAAAATCAAAACACAGTCCAAAATCACCATATCAGGTCCAATGTATCATTCTTGGAAGGACACGGCATCGTTGAAGGCAAAACCTCACTGTTTTAGTTCCTGTTGCTGGACATTGACCAGCTTCCAATTCCACTCAGTAACTAAACATCCACTGCCTGGAATTAAACATCCAACCGAATTCAACTGGAGTTGACTCAAAACCACATGCCGAAATCACTAAAGAACCACTCTCTTTGGCTTTCTCGTCGTAATTTGCCTCCATTTTCCCCATGAACACAAGCTCCACACTTATATCTGAGTAATCACACTTAGTACAGCACAAGCAGCGACAACAAGTTCGCCATGGAAGCGGCAGGGGGCCAATGCAACTGAGAATGAGCTTGGTTTGAGTGCAGAGATGGCAAAGAGAAGCAGGGTCGAAGGTATCAGAGATGAGGATTAGAAGCAGAGGATGCGGATTCGGGTAGGATGCCCAATTAAGAGCTTCCCTCACTTTGGCAGGGTTGCGCCCAGCTAAAGCTAGAGCCCCAGAGAAACCTGAGGCTCATAATTCCAGGCAGTGAGTTGTGTTTAATTCCACTCAATACATATAGTAGTATGTACAACAGCTTGGGCAAGGTTGCAAAGGGTATTGGCCGGATAGAATAGGTAGAAAGAGTGCGGAGGCAGAGATTGGCATAATTGGCATATCGTGAGGAATGGAACAGATCTTGGTGTGCAATTTGGTCGCATGCAATGGCAGAGTAGAGAAAGAGAGGAAGGAAAAGAAGGATGAGGTTGGGTGACGACGGCGGTGGGCGGCAGCATCTCACATGTGAGGGGTTAGGGTTTGGCAACTGAAATCCAATGAAGATACGAGAGAGAGAGAGAGCCGGGGGGATTGATTCCCATGGTCTTTCACTCGCTATTGTTTGGGTAAATTACACCTTTTGTGCCAAGTAAGCAATAATGGCTTAAATATACATTAATCTCTCAATTTAATTGTTTATTTGTTCAATCAATAAATTAAAGTGTCTAAATGAAAATCGATGTCAGTTTTTTTTTTAAGAAAGCATGACCTTTATAAAAAAAATATCATAAACAAAGGGAAAGAACATCCCAAACACTAGCAGGATCATACAAAACCGAGCTCTAACTAATCTATGAGCCTTAGAATTATTAGTCTGATTAATCCAAGCTATTTCAATGTTTTGTCTACGAGAAATAAAGGACTTACAATCAAAAATAACGGTACCAAAATCAGAAAGATCATCTAAATAATTACAAACAACAAAAGAATTTTTTTGTGCATTAGTGTAGATGATTCTTTCAGACGAGAGATTATTATCAATCCAAGCTAAAACCGAGCAAAATACCAACCCTTCTACAATTCAGGGAGACAACATACCTAGCCAATGTCCCGAAATAGCTTTCAGAAAATAACCTTTAATGTCCCTAAAACCACACTTCTGTCTATCATTAAAAATAGTTGCATCGACCTTACAAAACCACTCTCCATCCTGACTAGTAATAGGCAAATAAAATCCCATTGCACTACTATTCAGAGGCTCAAAAATGGCATTTAGAATATCTTTTGCCACTATCCAGTCACCCAAGTAGGATAAGGTGAAGTGAACAATAACATGAGGAGCCATCAATTCATTATTCCACACTAACTTATTTCTGGCATTCCGCATTTGCCACAAAATCATACACACCTCTGCAAACTTATCCTTACTTAAAGAATTTAATAACAAGGAGAGAACCTCAATTAACAGCGACATTGTATTTCAAACACATAACTCAAAAGCGTACCATACATCCTTCGCAAAATGGAATCCAAAAAAGATATAAGAAAGGTCTTAAATCTGGTTACACAGCAAATAAGAGGGATTAATATCAATGCCTTTTTGAACTAACTTAGCCCGGACTGGTAAAACATTGCTAATTGCCTTCCAAATTTTGTTGGGTTGGAGAGAGTCTTTCCTAGCTCTTTTAATAGCTATCTAATGACTGCTTTTCACAGTGTAACATGCTCTTTTATCATGATGTCAAATTAATCTATCTCTTTTACTGAATAAAGGCAAAAGAATTTTTAAAATATGATATATTTATTTGTATTTGGGGATACCAAAACCCCAGTACTGATACAAATAATAAGCCGGCTATCCAAATCTCATATATCATAATCATTTCTGATGACAACTATCATATAAACTCATGGTATCCCGCGAAATAAATTCTTATGGCTAGCCATACTATTCAAAGGACTGGATTTTTCTCTGACACTAAGGGCATTATTAAATTTTTATTTCTTATCACATTTATGCATTATTATTTTTTCTCATTCTATTTTAGTCACATCATGCTCTCAACATATTCAATTAAGCTCATCATTCATACATTCATCACATAGATGGTTATTATCAAATAATTGTAAATAAACAATAAAATTTACTCATATTCATCATTCGAGCATCAATAGATTTTCTTTTCATTTATGAATTGTTTCTCTTTTCAATTTCTTATCATACATAATTATCTATCCGTTTATAGTCATTTCATAGTACTTGGAATAATTACACATGATAAATTTCTAATTTCATTAACTTTTTACATTATGCAACTATAATGTAATTAGGGTCCTTCCTTATTATGTTTTTACTCAGTTGACAATATTACATTTCTTATGCTTTATTTTACTTAATTATTATTAATTGTTCAACTAAACATTATTTATACATTTTACATCCCCTTATGTATATATATTTCGGCCAATATGTATGTATGTATGTATGTATGTATGTATGTATATATATTTCGTCTATTATTTTCTTGTATCTTATATTACTCAATTTTTGTTAATTACTCCAAATAAGTTAACTTATTTCGTTATATTAATTATAAGAGTAATTCAATCATTATGTAATCTAGTACTTTTAATTTATTTTTTTCTCACAATACTTATATTCACCTTACATTAATTCATCACATCATTAATTTATATCAATTAATTTCACCCCATTTGTTCACTTATATTTATAGTCACACAATGTTACATTACTAAATATATATATATCAATAATGCATATTATATTACTAAGTTTATTTAACTCGAATTATTCTAATTATACTCCGCTACATTAATATAACATATTTAATATGTAAAATACTATTTAATATCAATTCTTCACTTCATATATCATTATATACAATTTGGTCAACATATAATTTTTAACACTCACAAATCTCTTCATACTTTGTTTTATGTTATTTATGTTTCTAATATCAATGTGTATTCATATATATATTTCAATTAACACTTAATTTATTTTAATATCTTTTTGTTACCCTCATGAACATCATTATATTTTATATTTAATTTTATACTCATATAAAACATATATTATCTTTAATTTAATTCCATCATAGCACATATCTTTATCACTAGGATGTTATATTTGCACTTAATTCCTAATAAATCACCATATTTCATTTAAGATTTTCGTAGGCATCATTAGGCATCAATTAGTTTTTTAACTAATTACTTGATTTCTTCTTCTATCCTCATTTATTTCATTATTTTCTATTATTAACTCAAATTATTTCTCATTATTTCTTAAATTCGTCTACTTACATAATATAAAAATTCATCATATAATTTAAAATTTAATGAAACTAAGGGTAGTTTGTATCCACATACCCGTTAGCGTCGATCTCCATATTTTTCTGCATTTTGTCATCCTTGGGCTCACCGGACCGATCATCGGAACTTCGCCGAAAACTCGTCAGAAAATACATCGAAGCTGTCCACTTGAAGATCCAGGCCCAAGGGTCCCACGGTGGGTGGTCGCGCACCCAACAGCCGTCGAAATTGGCCAAAATCTTGCCCGAAAAGCTAATAACCTCTTTGCTCTGATTTACCGGTTGCCAGTGAGTGAAGGGCCGAGGAAGGTGCCGGAACGATCCCCTTTGCACTAGTGACTCACCGGTACTGTCAACTTCCTCAACCGCCGACGAAAACCATCGAAAAGAAGGGAGAAAGAGGAGGCCACGGTGGGGGAAAAAGAACTGAGGAACCGGCACTACTGATAGGGACGATGGCAAAGGAGACCGGAGGTGACAGCAGCGCGATGGTCTAAGCCTCGCAGGCATCATGGGCGGCGCCAGTCAAGCAATGGGCCAGCACCGCCTCCCCTTCCCGTTCCTTTCCCAATCTGCACTCACATCTTTTTTTTTTTAACTTCTTTCTTCCTTTTTATTCTAACCACACACACCTAACTTTTTAAATCCCACTTTTTCTTTTTCTTATATATATATAATTCTTAAAATATCTGCAATTATTATTAAAATATCTATTATTATTATTATTATTATTATTATTATTATTATTATTATTATTATTATTATCTATTTATATTAATTTTCATAATATATTTTAATTAACAATTATTAAATTAAAACCTGAAGCAATACTAACTTATATCATATTCTTAATAATTAACCCTTGCAAACTGGTGCCAAAAGGTACTATTTACCAAATTTAATCAATCCGAGTTTTGGAGGCATTACAGCATGTCTCAGACTCTGTCAGTGAAAAAACTAGTCCGATCGAACAGCCTCGATTTTTGGATTTTCCTTCTCAACTGGAAAAATCTTAATGGACTTTTTCCTGTGTTTCTTCCTATGGTATTGAATTGTTGGCTTTATTTTTTTGGGTGTTATCATTTACCTTTATTAAAAATTTTATGGTCAAATAGAACCTCTAGTTGGCTTTTATGAATATTAGAGTAATGAGAAAGAAGTAATTGCAAACATGAACATTCAATTAGTTAATTATTTGTTCATTTTTTTGCATCATTTACTAAATGAAAAATGCATAATTATTTTGTAAATAAGGATATATTTTGGAGAGTCAATTAATAAAATTTAAATGTATGAAAGTTAAAGTAAAGAGTGATTTTAATTTTTAGGGTTTTTATATATTCTCTATTTAATTGTATATACAATTTGAGAGATAAAATGAAAATATACTCTTAATTTTTAAAATTACCACATATACCATTTCAATAATTTGAGAGATAAAATGAAAATATACTCTTAATTGTACATCTAAATAAAACCTTTTTTTTTACCTAATTCACTGTAGTAACAGAAATTCATGATATTATAGTAAAAAAAAATTAAAAATGATCATAATGCTTATTGAAATTTATCATGAAAGCATGTCTCGTAGAGCCACAACACGTATACCAACATTTTATTAATAAATTAATTCAAATAATGCATTAGTCCGATTGTTAGGTTTGACAAGATTTCTCTTACTTTCTTCCACTGTTCAAGTGGATCCCACCTCAGCGTTTGCCATAGGAATGGCTTACGGGGATCAAGCTCTCCAATTTACCTCTTGCGCATGCCCATGGTCAGAATCTGGGCCTGCTATCTGCGGATTTAAAACACTCCAAATCCACCAATTCTTTACAAAAATACCAATCTTGTAAATAATGTTTCAAAAAACATTATTTAAAAAAAAAGTCCCCTAAATTTAGTACAGATAAATATTTGGACGATACCAACTTTAAGACATAGAATATTTTAACTTAAACAATAATTATAAAATTCATGCTAATTTATTTTGCTTAATTTTTTATATATCTAATCATAATAATTTTTATATAAACATTTTAAAATTATAAATCACAAATTGTAAATGAAATTTCAGTTGGCATGCAACGTAACTTAGTTACTTGTAAGTGTGCTAATTAAGGGGTTGATTTCATTTGTCATCACTAAACTTATATTATAATAACAATTCTGTCACGAAAGAAATTTTTATTTTACAAAAATACTTCAACTTTTGAAATATTATCCCTAAAATCACTTTTGGCATAAAATCATGAATTTGATGCCTGATATGGTTTTGGAACTTCTAAAATCATATCATATAAAGTTGGATTCATAATTTTCTAGCTGAAATAACTTTAGTTATAATATTTCAAAAATTGAAGATATTTTTGTGAAAGAAAAATTTATTTTATTACCAGATAATTATTATAATATAAGTTCAGTAATTATAAATAAAATTAACCCACTAATTAAGACAAGCTAAAATGGTAGTAACACCAATTCAAGTAATTAAAGATTAGAATCTGTTTTAAAAGATAAATAAATAAATTCGATAAGTATGCCAAATGATCAAATATTCAGAATTTCCACCAAAGGGGGTTGGTCCAAGTGGTAAGCGGCTTCGTTCCGCCTACTTGGTAGGAAGTCACTCGGTATACCGAACTGTTATCAATGAAGAAACATATACTATAGCAAATTTTTGCTATAAAATTGAGGTTCTCTGCCTATAATAACTTAACTAAGCATGTGAACTACTAAGAAATAAAGCATTCATTCAACCCATAGAGATATAGAAGAATCAGATGTAGGAAGATAATTGCACTAAAAATAATCAGAACATAAATAGAAATTAGAACATTTTTTATACCAGCTCAAAATTTCAAACACTAAAAATTTACAATAACTGTCAAATATTTATACATTTACCCTATGCTACACGGACCGATGGCTTCATTCCCTACTCCAAATCCCAATTATATTAGTGCATAAATTCTGCGATACCCTATATTAATTAATATTTCATGATCAATTTTCAAAGAGAGGATGATCTTCAACTTCATCACTATTGTCTTTGAACCTAAAAACAAAAAAAGAAAACAAAAAATTGCGTTATGATGCATGCCTTTGGGTAAAAAACATAACACAGAATATCAAATCCTATTTACACAAGTATTAAAGGCCAAGACACCATTGCCACCAAGTGAAAACACTTAAAATAATTAGCCGTGTATTGTCAAGCAACCTCACTTTCCCCTCAGATAAGCATGCGTACGCGCATGCAGAGCGCACACCTTACCCCTAGGTTAAGAGAATTTAGGCTGCCACAAAAGAAAAATGAACTAGTTACATTCACTACACACCCCTTGCGGTTCATTCAGTTCGTTAGAAATATAGACAAAGCAGAAGGGACCGACAACTACAATAAGTTGGCTCAAAACAGACCTATTTAATCAAAGTTTTTTAAAGGTTTAAGAAACCCTGAACAAGAAATCCGCATTTTGTTTAAAAGTTTTCAGGAAGTCCCCCATAGCCAACAAGCAGGATCGACCAATTTAGGGTAACATATCCTAATACAGAACATCATATAGTCTCAATTTGCAGACTCAACAAGCAGAGCAGACTCGTTATGTCATAGTATAGCACCATCCAAGATTACCTAGGAGCTGCATATGAGTATTGGTAATTTGCAATGGCCAAATAATGCATCAATTGTTCAGAAACTTCAACTATGCACATAAAGTACAGCTAAAACAGGCAAACTTCCAATCACATTGACCAAGCCTTGCAACAAGACCAATTTGAATCTAAACAAAATTTAGCATAAATTGAAGAATGTAATATACAAAAAAAATCCCAGAAGAAGCTGTCAAAGAAAACTTTGGCATCAGGTCTCCAAAGGCCTCATTTCCACATGCTGACTTTTGTACATAACCTGGATAAACGTCTACATTGTTGGAAGACCTAATTGTGGCCCATTCTTTTAAAGATTAAACATATTGCTGCAGCAGTTGCTCATCTGCTGCTGAACTGGCCTCATGACACTTCTTTCAAATGATTAAATATTATCATATAGCAGATATTTCTACTCATTCTTCATAAATAAAACTTGAACATTAAAATCACGAATTCCCTAGTCTATACATTGTTGGTAAAATATCATCTAATCATATCTTGATATCACATAAGTACCACAGAAAGTTCTGCTCTATAGACAGCATGTCCAAGAATCCTAAAACCTACAATCAACACTAGACAATTGGTTAAGCCAATTACTCAAATCGCATACCAAGCCTTCTCTTTTCGATATGCCATTCACCACTTCACTGTCTACCATGAGATAGATTTCCCAAATAAAGTATATCCAAGATTTTTATTTTGCAATTACTATTATACGACTCTTACAGGTGTGAGCTGAGTGCTATAATACCACTGAACTAAATCTCACCCAAAGAAAGATTATTGCAACAAAAGGGTGTGCAATTTTTCTTTATATACTATTAACTTCATTAGCATAATCAATCACTCAATTTCATAACAAAACACTCAAAACCTAAACACAAATTTAAGAGTAAAATCAAAACAGGCCCCAAAATTTGCGTTTTATAAAACAACAAACAAATACCAGCCCGCTTCACCTCCCATAAGATAAAAACTAAATAGAACCCAAAAGCCATTACGGTCTAAACTTTCAAAGTCCTATAAAAAAAAATCAAATCTTGAAAGTAAATAAAGGAAAAGGAGAAACCTTTGGTGGGGAGAGCAACTTTCAGAAAACTGCAGAAGCAAGAGAGGACCACCCTGAGCTTGAAGCAGAGTTGAAGATGCCATATTTACCCTAACTTTATAGAGAGAGAAAGAGCAATGGGAGTTGGGTTTAAGGAAAGTGAAGAGGGGGGTGGGGGGGGGGTTTGAGAAGAGAGGGAGTGGGGCAGGTTACACGGAAATCGAGGGAGAGACAGGAAGGAAGTTTTAGCGTTTTGATGCAAGGACAGTGAGGCTCTCTCTTAAGCAAATTAATGTGGTGGGGGCTTTTTTGCGTATCCGAGGTCTTTCGTTCTCTGTTTTGAATCTGAAACCCCCCGCCATCCTTTTCTTCCCTGCTTTTCTACGCTCTTTTCCTGCTCGTCTCCTCCACGTACCAATCAGATATTAGGTTTTCATTAATGAAAAAAGTTGTTGTTATTAGTATCATTTACGTTTTTCTTCCGCTCAAATGAACCTTTTTGACTACCAACTGCAGGATTTTGAGATTTTCCGCGTTTCTAGTTCAATGCCGACTCTGTAATTATCGTTTTAATTGTCAGAAACCTACCTATTTAGGCTTTTATTGCCATTCTAACCATCAAATAAATAAATTCGATTTTGATATTGTAGTATTTCCCATTTTTTTGATATATTTTTCAAATTACTTTTTAATATCAAACATATCCAATTTTATAACAAAATCTTGAAATACTGGTTTGGATAATTTGGAAATAAATAATGGATTAAGCTCGTCGTTAAATAAAGTGCGAGATTAATGAATTGGGATAGCATACTTGTTCTTGCTTAAAGCTTAAAAGGCAAAAAGCAAAATGGGACAAATGCTTTAAGGTGACAAGAGAGGTGTCCCCGTAATTAGCAACTCAGACAACAATAACTGTACCTTTGCAATGGGATGTCCTATCAGTGACAAAGGTATGTCCTATTTGTAATGGGATCTCTATTCTTTATGCATGAGTTTTCTTTGGAGGACAATTTTAAAAATAGTGTTTTTTAAAAAATTATTTGAATTTTTGATATATTTTTTAAATTATTTGAAAATTTGAAATATTTTATTATTTTTGCTGAAAATATTAGCGAAAATGACAGGAATGGACCCACAACATGAATTTTGGCGTCTCTCATTTTTGTTGAAATTTCCAGCAAAAATAGCAGGAGTGAGGCCCATGAAAATTTTAATTAAATTAATCATCCCAAAAATAATAAAAAAATAAAATATATCTCAATTTTTATGATCTGGTTTTAATCTTTTTCCGTCTAAAGAAAATAATACGTAAAATTGGAATATAAACGACAAATTCCGAGTTTGTCCAATTTAATTTTCTTCCATATTTCTAATCAAATAAAATCTAACAAAATTAATATCACTAAAATTTAAAAAATAACAGTGAATTAGATTAATTTATCTGATTAATCAATTACATTTTTTCAATTTATCAATTTTTATTTAAGTAAATAAAATATTTTTATTGATATAAAATTAAATTAAAAGTTTAAAAGTGATAGATAAATAAAATTTATCAATCTGGGATTGCAATTGATGAATTTTTTTTTGTCTATTAATACAATTAGAACTTGATTTAAAAAAATAGTCAACTTATATCTTGAATCAAGGAAATAATTGTCCTAATTTTATGAGATTACTGGCTAAAAAAAATAAGAGATTAAAAAAAATATACGAAACAAGCTTGACTGTTGAAATATAGTTAAAATATCAATAAAAATATTTTTTTACTTAAATAAAAAATTGATAAATTAAAAAAAAATAATTGATTAATCAGGATAATTTAATTCACTGTTATTTTTTAAATTTTAGTGATATTAATTTTGTTATATTTTATTTGATTAGAAATATAGATGAAGATTAAATTGGGCAAACATTAATCAATTACTTTTTTTCAATAAAAATATTTTTTTACTTAAATAAAAAATTGATAAATTGAAAAAAAATAATTGATTAATTACATTAATTAATCTAATTCACTGTTATTTTTTAAATTTTAGTGATATTAATTTTGTTAGATTTTATTTTATTAGAAATATGGATGAAGATTAAGTTGGGCAAACTCAGCATCTGTGATTTGTGTTCCATTTTACGTATTCTTTTTTCTAGACGGGGAAAGATTAAGATCAGATTATAAAAATGAGACATATTTTATTTTTTTATTATTTTTGAGATAATTAATTTAATTAAATCTGCCGTGGGTCCCACCCCTACCATTTTCGCTGGAAATGTCAGCGGAAATGAGAGACACCAAAATCCATGCCGTGGGCCCACCCCTGCTATTTCCGCTGACATTCCCAGTGAAAATGAAAAAACACCCCAAATTTCCAAATAATTTAAAAAACACACAAAAAAACTCAAATAATTTCCCAAAAAATACCATTTTCAAAATTGTCCCTTTCTTTTTTTGGTCAATAATGTCGAGCATCGATGCAATCCTTTTACTAGACACAACTCATTTTAATCGAATCTAACAAAGTGACTGAAATTTCTTGGTTTCTTACTGTCTTTGCGTGCATGAAGCATGGAATAAAGATTGTTTGTTCGTTCGTTCATCATCGCCATTAGTTTTATTGCCCTAAAAACTAATGTCTATTTTTTACGCAAATCTCTTAATTGCAACTTTAGTTGTTTCTCTTTTTGTTGCTAGGAGTTTAAAGATGGATCCGCCAATGATTTGATTATATCGAGTATCTAGAAAATGGATCCAAATCATTTGAAAATGTTGAAGATAAATTTTTAAAAATTAATTTACCTTCAAATTAAAAAGTGGGTATTTTAAGAAAAAAATGTAAAATAGTACCACCAGTTTATCTAATAGCCAACACTCGATTAAAGTGTTAAGAAATTTTGAACTCGATTTTTCGAACTAATTACATTCGTAATCATTGAATTTTAAAGTTTATAACCAAATAGTCACAATAAAATAATTTTTAATACAAAAATTATTAAGCTTTTATTCTGATTTAATCAAAGTAAAAATAATTTGATAATTAAGTTTGTATATTACCGGAGTGACAGTTAAATATATCATGTATGATTGTCATCTTATTTTGAAACCAATCAACATTCCAAGTGAATCACAATTACTTTTTTTTTATTCTGTACATATCATATTTTTATATTTACATGATAGTATAACGTTCTTTCCATCTGATGGTTCAACCTATAAAGTTGATTGATCACAAAATGACATATTAATTATCCGTAACGTACTTAGTTGTCACTCCAATAACATATAAATTTAATTTTCAGATTATTTTTACTTTAATTAAAATAAAATAAAAGTTTGATAATTTTTGTGTTATAAATTATTTTATTGTAATTATTTAGTTATAAACTCCAAAATTGGATGATAACAAACATAATTAATCCCGATTTTTCTAATGGCGCTAAAAAGATGTATAAATATTATTTTATGTATAAATATTAATAGCTGTGATCACATAATGGGCTCAGATTTTCAGCTTATTATTTACATGCCATAATCTAACTTTCTTTCATGGCTTTTGAAGCTGTATCCTAATGCAATTTGATTTTTAAATTTTATTTGGTTACAAAAATATTCTTAAATTGAAAAATTATTTCAGTTTAATCATTTTAACTAATAACAATTTTTAAATATGCTTAGAAAACTTATTTTTAATTATCATATTCATATTTGATACAAAACTTTTATTTTTGTATGTTTTAAACTACTTTTTTAATGAAAGAACAAAATGACAAATATGTGAATGTGGGCTAGATCTAGCTGAGATCGGGCTATGAACACCATGTCCAAGCCCGATCCAATGAAAACGAAAGGATTTTAAAAAATAAATAAATAAATAAATAAAAATAAAAATAAAACTGAGCTTTTCAAAGGATTTAACACGGGCTAGACTTAAAAAATTTTGTGTAAGCCTAGAGAAATAGATAATATAAAGACTGACCAAGGGGAATATATATAGCACTTTAAAATATATAACTGTAACCGCATTTTGTCGGACAAATGTGAATTCGAATTAATCAATCCAGTTTCAAATTACAAATGGTTTATTAAAAAAATTATTATATAGTAATTTCTTTTTTCTAAATGTAAATTAAATTTTTATTAATAATATAAAAAGTATAAATAAAATTATAAAATTTTAAAGCATACAAAATGTAAAAAAAAAAATTAAAGAATTCATGTTACTTGAAAAAATTCATAAATTTGTGTGATTAAAATAATGGATAATAGTAATATACCGTTGACAATTTGATTTTTAGCTAAAAAAAAATTCAATTTCTCTTCTATCTATAGTAAAATTTTGAACCACTAACCTCCACTGGGAAAGAAAATGACTTCCATTAAAAAAGATAACAACCTTCAAATTGTTTCGATTTGGATAAGTTTGTATAACAAAAATTTAAATTATATTCAAATTTAATTAAAACAAATGAACCAAATTTAAAATAAATAAAAATAAAATATGGACAAATAAAAAAATTAAAATTGAGATTAAAATAAAAAAAGAAAAACAAACTAAAAAAATTAAACCAATACAAAATAAAAAATAACAAAAAAATTTAGATTTACACCGCTTTCAAATTATAATAAAAGAGAATTAAAGAAATAACAAATAAAAAAATCAGAGAATTAAAAAACAAATCCAATGTGATTTCTTTACTAATTAGCTGTATCTAGATTCTAAACGCTGATAATTCGCATAGGGTTCAAATTAATATATTTGGAGTTATAAATGGAAGTATTTTGAGTTTTACTTTAGGGAAGAAAACTTAGATATGAAGGAATATATACATTGAGTTTAATAACCTGAAAGTTCAAATTGTTTCTCCAGATATATAAAATATACGTTCACAAACAGTAAATAACTAAATAAATACATCTCCAAATTAATTAAATCAAAATTATTTACATATATAAATTAAGTAAAATAAATCCAACCAAATAATATTCCAGTCAAATATGACTGAAATTTGAATCTACAACCTAATAACCCATTGCGTTGTATGGTTTACACTAAAAAAAACTGCTAATAATGTCGGTCGCAAATTAACAAAATCCGTCGCTAAAATAAATTAGCGACAGTAACGAAGAGTCGTTAAAAGCTAGTCACGAATATATTAGCAACGGATCCAATCAGTCGCATTTTTAGCGACTTAATTCGTCGCTAAATATTTTCTGTCGCTAATTTATATTCATAATTAGTTGCCAAATTATTATAATAATATTTAGCGACTACATTTTCCGTCGCCAATTATAAATTTAATATAAACGTTAGCGACGAATATTTGTCGCCAATATGGTCACTAATTATTTCTTAAATTATATCTATTACATATTTGCGATGAATTTTTTCTTTTGCTGTATTTTAAAATTTTAATCTTGCATACAATGGTCGTTATTTATTTATTTTCAACCTGTATATAACAATGATCTCACACATATAAACATATATTTATTCCAAATCAGAATATGTTCCAAAATACACGTACATAGAAAATAATTTGGAACATTACATAATATTATGCTCAAATAATCTATCATAAAATAATAAAATAGTAAATATTATCATACTAATTAGCATCAACAGTATCATCTAAATAAAATAATGATCAAACATATAGTGTGAGAACATAAAGACATTAAACATGACTATCTACACAATTAGGGAAGCTATTCAACATGCAGTTTGAAAACTGAATGCCTAATAAAGAGACAGTTGTAGGCCAAATAAAGTAAATTCAATCCAGGCACAAAAGAAGATTTAACCATCAACGTCTAAGGAGCAAAACCCTACAGTTGGACAACACTCGACATATCAAGCAAAGAGTACCTACAAAGAAATCGATCTATAACTAGACTTCTTTAAGATAGCTTGAGTTTTAACTTGATCTCACACCCATACCCTGCCTTGTCTTGATCATTCTTTTGAGTGTTGCTAACCAGAAGTTGCACTCATCCCACTCACTCAAGCAGTACCTGTTCAAATGCATAAAGAACCCATTACCTATCTCTTGGGTACGCATTAATTAGACAGTCAACATAAAGGACTCCAAATTTCTAATACCATACCTGGATTTGCATGGCCGTGCTAAAATCATTTTTATCTAATGATTGGCACAGCTAAACAAGCTTATCAGAAGCATTTTTTGATATATCCCCACAGTTAAGCTTGACAAACAAGGCACCAATTTTCCTCGAATTATCTTCTATTTCACGTTTCTTAGCTGGATTTGCACGTGAACCTCCTAAAGCTTCTGATGTCTTGTTAAACAGTCCAGTCAATGTTGTAATGACAGGTCTGTGATGAGCTACAGTAAATTAAGCCAAAACAAGTTGACCTCATCATAAAGCATTACATTGGAAAACACATTCTGCACTTTACATGCATTACTAGCAATTTATATTTGGTTTCAAAAATTAACAAATCTAGCATGAATTCAAACTGCCAGTCGAATACACCTGCAGACAAACGGACCAACTTTTGATATCAGTCTCCTTTTTTTCTGGTCTAGCATCCAAGTTTTTCTTAAACAAAATAATAATGTATTCCCAATCAATTATGTCCAACCTAAGACACTCATCTTTGAATTAACAACCAAAAGCTATAATCAGAAATCTTAAACAAATAAATAAATAAAATCATAGAACATAAAGGCATTAAACATGACTATCACTATATAATTCTACTATTGATTTAATCTATGAATTTTTATTCATTAACTCGATTTAGATAAGTATTTTCCATAAATATTACTCAAAGCGATAAATAAATTGCCATAAAAAATATAACAACTAATAATGTAAATAGCTTGTTAATTATGTCTTAAAAAAGAACAGAAGGAAACTTGTTAATTGTATATTTGTGAGAAAAGGAAACAGGTGGCTCCGTTCGCAGCGCGAAGATGTTATTTCCTATTTTTCTACCTTATCAAATAAAAACTTAAAAATCCACAAAAATAGAAAAGTTTTCAAAAAATTGGAATGCAAGGAATAAAACGTGTTTGTATCAATAATTATGTAGTGAATTTCCTGGTAATTAATCAGTCGCTAATTCCAATACCATTTACAACTGCCTTCGAAAGTAACTCAGAATTCAAGCTTGAAAGTGTTGTATGCACCAACGATTAAGAAGCAAGCACAGATCCAGGGATCCTGCAACCAACAGAAAATTAATGTGAATATCACAAAAAAATTTTAGCACATCCTTTACTAAGCCTTAACAATAGCAGAGTGGAAAATGCCAACGTAGCATTATGGTATCACCTAACTACTAGCTTCCAAAGGCAATTAACTTTTGCCAACTAGCTTTTACCCTAACTCTTTGTGAACTTACTTGAAATTCGAGCTTGATAATCAATTGTCCTATACATTGAAGCATCAGCTAAACCATGAATTATCTACCTATATATCTATGTACCCACATCCACTACCGTGATCATCATCTTACCCACTCTACCTACCCTTTTCATTATTCCTTCTTCTGTATTTTCCTACAGCGTTTTCCTTCTCTTCTCTTGCGTCTTTACTCACTCCCGTTGCTTTTATGCTGACAACATAACATTCCAACTTAACTCTTGAAACATTTTCTTTAGATTAAAATACAACAAAGATTTAGCATAAACAATCCCACAGGTCAGAATCAATTTTAGTTTTAGGTATCACGGTTGTTATATTTTTATTCACTTGTTTCAAGGCAACATGTTTCCTCATCTCATCCCTACATTGCAATAAATTGCCAAAAGTTATAGCAAAACTACCTATTAGTAATCCATTTGCATTAGCGTGAACAAAATTCCCAATTCAATTCACAATCAGAACTAACTAAAGAGCATTTCATTTTAAAAGCAATAAGAGTCGACATCCAAACACAACAAAGAGATCTACACTATATTTTATCTCAAAGGTAACATTAAGATTCAAATAACCGTAATTCATAAAAAATACCAAGAAATTCAAACAACAAATCCACTTATCTCATAACCATCACAAATAGCCAACACCTTCAGTCCTTATTCTTGAGCCTTTCAATACGCTAATTCAACTGTTCGATCTTGAACACCAAATTCGTAAGCGAATAAAGCAACCAATAAAACACAAGAGCAACAGCAATTAGAAGCGCGTTCCTCTGGCTCTTCATGATGGACTTCTGGTGGCGGAGATGGTCCGATGGGGTGCAAGAGTCGGCCTCACAGCTGGGGCAGATCTCGTACTTCCAATAAATATCCACGAGGAGGAAGAGATAAAACGGCACCAACGATAAGAAAGGCTTCAGGAGATTGTGAGTAACGGCGACTAATCCCTTGTAGAGTCCGTCCAGGCCGGGGATGGCGAGAAGAACGATCATGATTGCCTCTGCGCCGGAGGCGTAGTCGAGAACCACCCACTCTAGTGCCATTTCCGTTTAATTTTTGAAAAAGTAGAGAAAATTAAAGACCCTATATCTGAATGGATTTTGTGCCTTGCTTAATGAGTAAGGTGTTTTATCATGGAGAGAGATGGTGTGCTGTTATTGATAGAAATAAATGAGAACATCCACATGATGACATGTGTAAAAAAGGCTTTTGATGTGCATTGCGGTTAATGGAAATTTCAGGTTTTTTCTTTTAAATCAATAATGGTTTGATGGGCTCATTTTCTGGGCAGAGCCCATAACTCAATATAACTTTATTCTTTGAGTAAATTATCACACATGCCTAATTTTTTCTTTTTTTTTTTTTTCAAAAATTTCAACTCTATCCTTTAATTTTTCTTAAATTTTACTTTTTGAATATTTATTTTAAAAAATACAATTTTTTTACTTAAATAAAAACTATCATTCTCATTCACGATTCCTTCTCAAACGATCTTATATTTTATCTCTATCGTCAGTGATTCTTTTTTAATTTAATTTGTTTATCAGTGTGCATTTATGAAGATCTAAATATTCAATTTCAATTCTAATTAACTTGGAGATATGTGCTCTCTTCCTCGGATATTCCCGAGAGCGATCTAAAATCTGCCTTCAACGACTTGTCCATTCCTTTCTCAAAATACGTACTTGGCCTTACTCTGTTTTTGAGGGATCCCAAATTCTGAAAAATTCAAAAAAGCTTAGAAGAGATTTATTTGTTGTGATGTCAAGGAAAGGAGCAAAGGAACTGATAAAGGGGAAAATCCCTCCGCAAAACAAAGATTAAGATAAGAAGAAGGTTATTTCTCGGTCCTCTTGTGCTGGTTTTCAGGTTCTTTTAGCCTCCTAATTACATAATTTTGTTTCATTGAATATATCTTGTATTAAAAGTGCTCTCGCACGATTTAAAATTTTTGGGACGTTACAATTAAGTTTGAATAAAAATAATTTAATTATAGAACTAGCTAGATATTTCAATTATTAAAAACTGAAGTTAATTCAATTAATTAATTTTTATTCAATTAAATAATAAATTAAGCTTAAAATCATATACGCATTAAATTGAAACGGTGGAGAGAGGTGAGGGGAGAGAAAATGTTATTTTTATATGTACGATAAATTTCTAAAATTACTAAAATGACCCTATCAAATTTCATCATTTTATCCTTGTATTCAATGATAATTTTGTAAATATATATAACTAAAATTTTTAATAATTTAAAATTTGCTCAAAATTTTAACAAAATAAAAATAAATTATAAAATTTTCATAATCATTTTAAATGAAATAATAAATTTTATATTATTATTATATAATTATTTATAGTTATTATTTTTCATAATATGACTATAATAATTATAACAATTACTTTATTATTACTATTAAAAATATATATTTTTTAAATAAATAAGTTTATATTTGGGAATAATTGATAAATAAATCAATAGAATTTCTAATAATTTAATATTTGATTTAAATTTTATAAAATAAAAATAAATTACAAAATTTTTAATTATTATTTTAAATGAAATAATGAATTTTATATTACTATTTTATAAATATTTATTTTTATTGATCTTGAACATGCAAATATATAATAATCGTAACAATTAGTTTATTATTATTATTATTATTAAAAATAAAAATTTTTTAAATAAATAACTTTAGATTTTGGTATAATTGATAAAAAATTATTATCAACTTATAAAATATATTATAATTTTCTGTTACATATATTATATATTAAAATTACTTGAAATTATAAATAAATCATGTGAATGAAATTAAAAAAAATATATATTTTTTAATTTATTTGCAACGGATTAGCGACTAACAATTTCCGTCGCTAATTGTTAATGTAACAAAGTACTATTAGCGACAGGAATTTATCTGTCTCTAAACCGTCGCAAAAAAAGACGCTATATTTCCCTCCTAATTTAGCGACTAAAATATTTGTCGCTAACTTTTCTGGAACTAATTTCATAAATAAATAATTATAAAATTTAGCGACGAAATATTTTCCTTAAATCCGTCGCAAAACATGACGCCCATAATTCCCGTGAATAATTAGCGACTGTTAATTTATCCGTCGCTATTCGTCGCAAAAAATAGAAAATATCCTCCCCATGACGGATGTAAAACAGTTGCGAATCCGTCGAACAATTTGCGACGAAAATAAGTCTGTCGCTAATTGGTAGTTTTTTTGTAGTGTTATTTTTATTTTAGTTATAAATATCTTAAGAGATTCTAATTCTACCAACAATGGAAACAAAATCTATCGAGTTTATTTTCAAATCAAACTCTTAATTAATTTCTATTATATATATATATATAAACACACACTCTTTTCTTTTCTTTTTTTGAATTTTTTTTCTTCTATTTTTTTAAACGAGGAAAATTAAAAATTATTATTAAGGAAAATCTTAAAATAATTTTAAGATTTGATTTGTTCTTTTATATTACTCCATTCGTTTTTTTTTATTAGTCACTTTTATTGTTTTAAGTAGGATTAAGAAATAATAAATAGACTTAAATTTAATATTAAATTACGTGATTAAAATTAAATTATTAAATCTGATTGATTACGATTTTATTGAAAAAAAATAAATTAAAAAAGTAAATTAAATTATATTGAAAATCTAAAAGTAATAGATAAATAAAATTTGAATTTTACTCTAAAGTGACAGATAAAAAAGAACGGATGGAATAGGATTGAGCCAAAAAAAAATTATTTTTGATATTCTGCTTCTAGAAGTACATCAAGATCTTAAATTAGCCATATAAATATTGTTGAGACAGAAGATCTTGATGACCAGAGTGTTCAAGGAAATAAGAAGCGAAATTTTTCAATGAGACGGCTTGCCTACCTGAACAAGCCTGAAGCACCAATGCTGTTTCTTGGATGTATTGGTGCAACTGTCCATGGTGTCATTTTCCCAATATTTGGCCTTTTACTATCATCAGCCATCAAAATGTTCTTTGAATCTAAAGAAGAGATGCGAAAGCAATCCAAGTTATGGGCACTGGTGTATCTAGGCTTGGCCTGCCTTATTCTTATAGCCATACCAATCCAGAATTACTTTTTTGGAATTGCAGGAGGTAAATTGATAGAAAGAATTCGTGCTCAGACATTTGATAGAGTTGTACACCAAGAAATCAGCTGGTTCGATGATCCTGCAAATTCGAGGTATGTTCACTAAATACCAAAACACTGGCATATTTCAAATTCTACCAGAATTGTGACACCTTATTTTGCAGTGGTGCAGTTGGGGCAAGATTATCGACTGATGCTTCAACGGTTAGGAGTCTTGTTGGTGACTCCTTGGCTATAGTTGTCCAAAATATTGCTACAATAGTAGCAGCATTGATTATAGCATTCACAGCCAATTGGATTCTAGCGTTTATAATTCTTGCAGTTTCGCCCTTGCTTCTATTCAAAGGGTATATGCAGGCAAGGTTTTCAAAGGGATTCAGTGCAGATGCCAAGGTTATTGTTGCTCAAAGTTATTTTCTATAGTATCGAAAGGGAACTTCTGTTGACTTTGTTAATAATATTTTACCTTTTGCAGGTGATGTACGAAGAAGCAAGTCAGGTGGCCAATGATGCAGTTGGAAGCATTAGAACTGTTGCATCATTTTGTGCTGAGAAGAAGGTAATGGATTTATACCAAAAGAAATGTGAAGGTCCAGTAAAGAATGGTCTTTGGCTTGGACTTGTTAGAGGTGCTGGTTTTGGCTTCTCATTCCTTGCTCTCTATTGCACAAATGCATTCTGTTTCTATATTGAATCTATTCTTGTGAGAAATGGGAAGGCAACATTTCCAGAAGTTTTCAAGGTAAGATGTGAACTGGCCTCTCTAACCTCCTTTTCTTGACAGTCAGTGTTATTACTGTTCTAACTTTCCAGGTTTTTCGCAGGTTTTCTATTCATTGACAATTGCAGCACTTGGAGTTTCTCAATCCACAGCCCTTGCTCCTGACAAAAGCAAAGCAAGTGATTCAGCAGCTTCAATATTTGCCATTCTTGATAGGAAGCCCCCAATTGACTCGAGCAGCGATGAAGGAATTACACTTGCGCAGATAAAGGGAGATATTGAGCTTGAACAAGTCGAATTCAGATACCCAATGAGACCAGATATTCAAATTTTCAGAGACTTATCCCTCACTATCCCCTCTGGAAAGGTACTTTTCAATTCATTTAATACTTTGCATTTGGCAACATGACCTTTGGCAAAATACCAGTCTTATAATCTTGCTCTGCAGACTGTTGCTTTGGTTGGCGAAAGCGGGAGCGGAAAATCAACTGTAATTAGCTTGATAGAGAGATTTTATGATCCTGATTCTGGTCGAATATATTTAGACAATGTGGAAATCCAGAAGCTAAAACTACAGTGGCTGAGACAACAAATGGGATTAGTAGGCCAAGAACCAGTACTTTTCAATGAAAGTATTCGAAACAATATTGCATATGGCAAGCAAGGAGATGTCACCGAGGAAGAGATCATATCAGCAACAAAAGCAGCAAATGCAAACAACTTCATCAGTTCATTACCTCAAGGGTATGATACTTCAGTAGGTGAACGAGGAGTGCAACTATCCGGTGGACAAAAGCAGCGAATTGCCATTGCAAGAGCAATACTAAAGAACCCAAAAATCCTTTTGCTTGATGAGGCAACTAGTGCATTGGATGCTGAATCGGAACGTGTAGTACAAGATGCATTAGACAAAGTTACGGTGAATAGGACAACTATAGTTGTAGCTCATCGGCTTGCCACCATTAAAGATGCTGATATTATTGCTGTGGTGAAGAATGGTGTAATTGCTGAGAAAGGAAAACATGATAAATCTCATGAAGAGAGCAAATGGAGCTTATGCTTCTTTGGTTGCACTTCACACCAATCCTACATAAGAGAAAATATCATTTTCTGCTTCCTTTACTGCTAATGAAATATGCAGAATGTAAATTTTTAACCAAAGAACAGCATTGCATAAAATTTATAGAGAGAGACAGAGAATTGGGCAAGCAGTTATGTGCTAGAGGAATTATTTGGCTGTTACACTTGTTTTTTGGAATTTTTTCATTCAATTTTATTATTGGATAGTTCATTATTTTACAAGTTATCCATCTCAAGTCTTCCATCTCCAAGGAAATTTTACAAGTTAATTTGTTTAACACTACATCAAACAGCTACTTTAATAAGACTATAATTATATAGAGCTCCATCGTCAATACACACAAACACACACACGCATCAGAATGCAAAATAATTAAGATATTATAATGTACCAAATTGTAAGATGCTCAAAATGATTTCACGGTCAGTTTCCTATTGCAGGAACACGTGATCAACTTTTCTTTTGATTCCAAATCAACACAACCTTTAATTGATGATACATGAATTTTACTTGTGCATACATGTCATAGTTCCAAGATTTTCAATGAAAGAATATACAATCAAATGAATATTGGCGTCGAGTAGTAACTTCTTCATTTACCCCATTCAAGCTCCAGAAAGACGTCTAACTCTAGGCTTCAAATCACAAGATACAGAACAGGCGACATGCTGAAGAACTGTATTGAGACTAGTAAACTTGAGCAGCCCCATTGTTGGTGGGAATCCTCTGTCGCTTCTCCACATATGCAGAAGGAAACCATCCTGCTTTTCCTTTACATTCTCCTTCTGACCATCCAGATGGGTTCACCTGGAATTAAGCATCATGTCTCAGAAACAATAAACAGATAAATAAGATGTCTACAAAATTTTACTCCATCCTACTTTGGTTGACAGCAAAGTCTAATCATACAAAGAGTTACATGTGTTCCATAACTGCAATCTATGAAATAACAAGATGTATTGCTGCATTTATATAAAACATGACAACGTAAAATGTGGGCATGCATCTCTTGATCTTAGACACAACCTCAAGTAATTTCTCCTAGTTCCTTGAGAAATTTTCTGATGGTTTACTTTGAGTTTGCTAAAGAAAATGAAAAATAAATTGAACAAGTTGTGGACCATAGATGATTCAGTATGACAGAATAGAGAGAGAGACAGGAGAAGAACTATCGGACATGAGGCCCGATAAGGAAACCTATATGTTTGAAGTTTGGTTGCGTGAACATAGCATATGCACTTCATTCCAATCATTTTCATGAAAATTTCAGTGGATCTCATTGTTTCCTTGGTAACTGGAGAATTACTCCACAGGTTCCAAATACTAGAGTTCGTGCATGGACAACAAGATCCGTGCCTTCTGATGGATTCTCCCCCTTAAAAAGCATGTCATGGATATGTAAAAATTGACCTGTAAGCCAAAAACAAAAGCCCATGAAGCAAGGACGGACTCTTGAAAACTCATATATAGCAATCTCAGTGTGCCTTTCTGCTACCCTAAACTCAAGACCAGATTGCAATTTCTAAATGCAGAACCTAGAACTACCTGTTTGTTGAGAGTACTTTTCTATATACCCCAATGCATCTCAAGTGAATGCAAATATACCTTTCTAACAACAACGTAATCACCCAATGCCAAGCTCAGCTCCTTCTCTGTTTCTGCAGCGAAAGAATGGATCACCTGCAAGAAGTGAAAGAGACATATCGAAATTCATGTTCTTACTGTCTGCATATGTAGGCTGGTGAAGAATGATAGAAAAACAGTGGCTAAATTAAATTCTCAATTCTATTTCAACCTAGAATATAAGTTAGCAATGGCATTTGTCAGTTGGTACCATGCACAAAATTCTGATTTTACATTGATTGTATCTTCATCTAGAGGTATAGTACAGATATATAAGAAGCATTAACACTATAGCGAAGTATAAAACATTTGGCGCACAAAGCACCACCTGATGCATTAGATTTACCAAAACAAAAAATCTAGTGAACTAGTTTACTTTCCATCTGGCAAAGAAGGTTAAGGAGCCAACCCCTACATTTCCAATTTTGCCAATGAGAATTCATAATAGATATTACATCTATTAAGTAATAAAAAACGTTCAGGTCTCTACATTTGAAAGTACAGGTCTTTAGGATGGCACTGGGCAAAATTCAAGAATCTCACTTGTTACCCAAATGTGCAGAAAATAACCTCAGAAGGACCTAATTAGCAATACTGGGCGCCCAAGGACAGCATACACAGCGAAAGATGAAACCAAGAAGGTCCAATCTAACATGTATCTGCATTATAGTCAGTCGCTAAAAACTTTGCAGTCAGTGAGATTACAGGTCAATAATAGTATCCACATTGGAATAATTTCCTCAAATGCAATTAAGCAGATCAATCATTGAGAAAGTATTGTAGATTACATGATATTTTGATATGAAGTTCTAAAAGAGCATTTTCTCTTGAAAAGAGTTGCAAATCCACCTGGATTAGGACAGCTGACTACCACTAAAAGTCAGACTACTAGTATGAATACACATTGTATGATACAGGAAACTTACCTCAGCCAAGAAGTACATGGTTTTTTCCGAGCCATTCTCTAATGGAGTTACGGGAGGAGTTGTAATTACTGGAGGAGCAGCCTCTTTTCGTTGTTTCTCTGAGAGCATCTGACACAAATTCAAGGCCAGGATGTAAGCTTATATATTACCTGCATTACATGTATGAAAATCGCTCTCCAAAAAAAAAAAAATTAGTCTAGAACTAACCTCCGCTTCAACTTCACTGAGAATAGCAGCAATTCTGAGATGGTAATTCTTTTCTCCTTCAACCTTTCAAATTTTTAGCTTATATGAATCTGAAGCTCCAACATAATCAAAAAGCTTTGAACTACAGAATCATATTGACAAACTTATATGCACACACATACCATGGCAACAAGCCTCTGGAAACTCAACCTTTCCTGCTGTGATCCAACGGCAGCCAAAGCAGCTGCAGCTTCTTTACCAAGAACAGCCATGTTTGCTTTAAGCTCTTGCATCTTTGCTTCTGCTGCATGCAGCTTTGCAACATTTTCAGGAATTGGAGATTCCCTTACTCGTGCTTGTCTTCTGGAAACCTCTGCTGCCTGTTTGCTTTTAATGATGCATACAAGTTATGAGTTTATTTAGGCAAATAATAAGGCAAGGGAACATGAAAGACAACATACAAGAATAAGGATACTGTGACATAGTATATTTTTGATACATGAGATGTCCAGTTTCTGATTACCTGCGTCTCTGCTTCCTGCCTCATCCGACTATAACGTTGAGCAAGATGGCGAGCATCTTCCAGAGGAGCACCTGTAATCATTGCTCGCAGAGGATCTAGAACCTGGAAGAAAACAATTAGAAAAATTTGTGTTTAATCTTCTATAGAAAGTCACAAATAAACGTCACAGTGGTAGCTACTATTGATATAGACTACCAATTGATATCAACACAGATACCAAAAATCTAAAACAAAATTACAGCTAACAATCAAATGAGTTTCAAACTTATCATCTAATTTTAAAGCGAGGACTAATTGAGGGCAGCCACTAATGTGGGAGGTAAAGGCAACACCCTTGAAGGAAAAAACGCAGAAGATCCATTGACAAGGGTCATCTGCATCCACCATAGACCCATAGGTGCACTAGTATGTGTAGAAAGTATGGGTTTAAGTAGTAGGAGAGAAGAATAGGAAAAGCACCTAAAGTGAGAGCCGCCCAAGGTGGTTAAAGAAAAAGAATTTAGGGTAAGCACAATGAAACCAATAGTGCCAAGCCAAATTACTTTCAGACTCAGGTCAATCAAGTTTAGAAAATCTTGCAAAAGCATAGCCAATGGAAAAACAATGATTAAATAGCTAAAGGATGGAAACCAGTTATGCAGAGTGTTAAAAAGTCAACCTGTGAAGACAATAATCTATTCAAGTCTTCTTGCTCTTTCTCTACATGTTTACGAGCATCACCATATATGGCTGCAGCCTTAGCTAGTATGTTATCATTAGCATTCTCAGTTCCATACCTGCAGCAATCCTCGGACAATTTGGTTCCTATCACCGAAAAAATTATATCCAATAAGAATAAATATAAATTTACTAATATGAATAACATGCAATAAGAAAAGTAAACTCTTATGAAGCACAAAGTTAAACTCATTCTCTCCTAGTTTATATTCTTTTCTGCTAATAGAATAAGATTAGATGGCATATTAACTGACTTCAACCTGCTTCAATATGTTTGTACCCAATGGCTGTAAAAGTTTCTGCCGCTCTAACAATATCTTTCTGAAAATCCTGCAACACAGAGTATCATACACATTTAGAAAGCCATAACAGCTACTCCCTCCATTCCACTAATTTGTGGCTTCTTACACATTTTACCAACAGTAAGATAATCACTGATTTTGCTTAATTCTTATAAAAAATTATATTAAAAAGACAATAATGCCCTCAACATAATTAAAATGTTTACTTTCCTTATGTCACTATTATCCAAATAAATGATAAAAATAGTAAAGGAAAGTGTAGAAAAAGAAAAAAATTAATGAAGTTATTAAATGCTTTGTTGATAACAAGGACAAAGTTGGAAAGTACACAACAAATTTTATTACAAAGTGACAATTGGGTGGGATAATTTTTTATATTGCAAAAAGTGACAAATTGGTGGGAAAGAGAGAGTATAAGAAATTGGCAAGAAAATAAATAATAAAAAAGCGTATTCACTATCCTTGAAAGCCAAGAGAAGAACATCACGGACTTAGTGAAATGAGGAAAGCAACAAAAAATGTAAGTCACTGTTGACCCTTTCATTAGGTTCTGTTTCTCATGAAACTAATACAAGCAATAACATTAATACAATGTAGCCTCCATCTTAATCATAATATCTTCTCTGTTATGCCTCAATGGTATAATTCCAAAGTAGGAACTGCCAGGTTCAAAGTTACCAATTGGATCAATAAATTCAATTTTCCAATTCTCATGTGCTCTATGCATCTCAACTTGTATCTGATAGAGAGCTGCTGATGGACCCAGGAGAGGGAAGAGAAGACCCAAGGCCAAGGCCCATGCAAGAGAGGGTCTGTGCGAGAAGGCAGAAGAAAGAGGCAGTGGAGCATCCCTCAGCTGATGTGGCAGAAGTAATTAAAATAGAGAAGAGGGAGAATAAGTATAAAAGGGGGATAGAGGGCTAGGGAGGAGGGCATGTGAGATAATTGATTTGTGGTTTCAGCTGTTTGGCTGAAAAGGAGAGAGGGAGTAAGGCCTGGGGCAATTCCCTGCTCTTGGGGGCGTTAGGTTCATAGATTTGCTATTGTATTTTGTATTCCTTATTTCTTTTACTGGATTGTATTAGCTGAACAGAAATTGGTTTCTTCTTTTGTTGGATTTGTAAATTTGTTTTGAAACTTATTATCAATATAAATCCATTACTATTTCTTCATCATATCCTTCTTTACTGTCATTCATTGTGTGATAGATGTCGATCTCCATCATTGGTCCGACCTGCCGGATCTGAAACTGCCCGGAGCTAATGGAGACGAGACATCAAGCTTTGTCCCTACGAATCGATGAAACGACCAACAGAGTGGAGGAACTGGAAGTAAGAGTCAAGGAATTAAACAAATCGGTTACCGAAATGAAGCACAGTTATCAAAAGGAGAGAAAAAGAGAGGAGGAATTTCAGAGATTTGTTCTGGATTGGATGAAAAGAATGGAAAAGCAACCATCCTTGGAGGAGGGGCATAGCTCAAACAGGGAGACGGATGTTGAAGGATCTGGATACCCACAGGAACAGCATTCAGTGCAGAAAATAGAGGTTAACAACAAACCCAACTACCTTGCAGACTCAAATGCCTCTTTGAAGAAAGTGAGACTTCCCAGTTTTAATGAGTCAGATCTTAGAGGAATCACTAGGGCAGCCACTTTTGTTGGAATCAACCAGATACCCCCTGAGATGAAAGAAGAATGCACCATAAATTGGTTCCCGAAGCTTCTGAATCCACAACCGGTGCCGATAGGGGAACAGTTTAAGCAAGAGGTCAGGCGACCTGTTGAGGCAAATGACGCCGTTGAGGTGATGAGGGCGGGACAAGTGATTGAAGTTTCATGGCAACTGAAAACAAATGGGAGAAATTCATCGTTGACAGCAAAAGGGGAGGAGAAACCGTTTAAAACTCAAATAACCCGATTCTTTCAATCCGACACACTCCAGTCGATTATTCTCCAATTTCCCTATTCCACAAACCCATAAACACCACTCGCCGATCAACGCCAATGGGATGGGAAACAAGAGATCCCCATTCCGACAACTCGCTAAGACCGGATGGAAGGAGAGACGCCATAAAGATGGGCTCGCCTACTCACCTCAGCACCGGCGTTCCAAGGCGGAACTGAAGGTGCTGTTGCTTGGCATAGGAGATGAAGCCGAGACTGAAGAATTTTTCGAAGCAGAGGGGGACAATCTCGAACCGCCAATCGATGGTGAGAATCCTGCTCCTGAATTAAAGGTCATAAGGACCGACAGTGGTGCTTCGATGGTAGAGGGGTCGGGATTGAACGCCATCAAGCTCCTGGGTACTACTAAAGGGGTGTTGATGGTGATGTTGATGGGAACCACCAGTGGAATTTCCACGCTAATGCGGGCCAACGGCGGAGCAACATTCAATTTCATCTTTCCCAAGCTAGTAGCGATGTTGGAATTTCAGATATGGGATGCAGGAACTGGTCAACGATTCTCTCAATATATAGAGCATCAAAAGAGGGCCTGGTCCGTATACTTTTCAATTGTTCATCCTATGAAGTTTGCCAGTGGAAGCGATGACTGTTCAGTGAAATTGTGGAACATCAATGAGGAGGGTTCTATAGATACCATTTGGAATCCAGTCAATATTTGCTGTGTGCAGTTCTCTCCGTCCTCCACATATATGTTAGGATTTGGATCTTTTGATTATAAGATATACGGCTATGATCTTCGTCAAACCAGAATTCCTTGGTGCACATTAGCTGGCCATGCAAAAGCTGTCAGCCTTGTTAAATTTTTAGATCCAGAAACCCTTGTTTCTGCATCTACAGACAACACTCTAAAGCTTTGGGATCTCAATAAGACTAATTCAGCAGGGTTGTCATCTAGTGCTTGTCGCTGGACATATGGCGGACACGCCAATGAGAAGAATTTTGTGGGTCTGTCAACTTCGGATGGATACATAGCTTGTGGTTCAGAAACTAACGCTGTTTATTGTTATTATCAATCTCTTCCAGTGCCAATTACCTCATACAAATTTGGAAGTGGTGGTCCAAATCCAGGAAGCTACACTGTTGATGACAACGGACAGTTTGTTTCAAGTGTCTGCTGGAGAAGAAAGTCGAACATGGTGGTGGCTGCCAACTCAAAGGGAATCATGAAAGTATTAAAGATGGAATTTCAGGTATGCTGCATTACAACCCTTGGAAATAGACTGGGTAATGGAAACTTGATTGGGGTAGATAAGGAATATATGGGAATTTCTATTCCAATAGGTGACTACCATGGCTTCTTGGACACACTAGAGACACATTTTGGAGGGTGGGATTTAATATTAAGGGTGGACTGGTTACAAACATAGGGGAATGTTACTGCCAAAGGGACATTGAGAATAATAGAAGAGATGAGGGCATATATTATTGATGAGCTAGAATATGACAATGGTCCAGTTTTTCATGATATTGATCCTATTCCGGAAGAAATCACTCGGGAATTTGGGTTTTTACATCTTTGTGATGCATATAATGGGATTCACCAACCAAAGAATGCAGAGGAGGTTGACTTAGCTTGTAGAGGGTTTATATTTGACGAGTTCTTTTACTTACAGTTAGGACGTGTGTTTCCAATGCTTGAAGCTCCAGGTACACGAGTGGAGAAAGATGGGTTCTTGGATAAGTATAGAAAAACTGTATTAAATTCTCTTTTTTGGTCCACTCTAACAAAGAAATGTCTTGAGGCTTTCCCATACTCCCTTACTTCTAGCCAGCTAACTGCTGTATCAGAGAATATATGGGATTTAAGGCAACCTGTACCTATGAATCGACTCTTGCAAGGTGATGTTGGATGTGGGAAGATGGTGTGTTTTTTTTTTTTTGGCATGTGTGGAAGTCATTGAATATCCGTTTTTTTTTTTCCTGACCTGCATCTTGAGGACAAGATTGCTTTTCAACCGGCCGGCAATGATAGAGAGCTGCTGATGGACCCAGGAGAGGGAAGAGAAGACCCAAGGCCAAGGCCCATGCAAGAGAGGGTCTGTGCGAGAAGGCAGAAGAAAGAGGCAGTGGAGCATCCCTCAGCTGATGTGGCAGAAGTAATTAAAATAGAGAAGAGGGAGAATAAGTATAAAAGGGGGATAAAGGGCTAGGGAGGAGGGCATGTGAGATAATTGATTTGTGGTTTCAGCTGTTTGGCTGAAAAGGAAAGAGGGAGTAAGGCCTGGGGCAATTCCCTGCTCTTGGGGGCGTTAGGCTCATAGATTTGCTATTGTATTTTGTATTCCTTATTTCTTTTACTGGATTGTATTAGCTGAACAGAAATTGGTCTCTTCTTTTGTTGGATTTGTAAGTTTGTTTTGAAACTTATTATCAATATAAATCCATTACTATTTCTTCACCATATCCTTCTTTACTGTCATTCATTGTGTGATAGATGTCGATCTCCATCAGTATCCTATAGAGAAAGGCAGATTCAGTCTTAATTACAGGAAGATTTGTTGGTGGTGGTGTTAAAAAGGCTTTGTTGGTTTCATGTACCTAGAAGGCCCTACATATATTTTCTTTCTTTCCAGAAGGCAAGATAGTTTGAGTTAATATTTGTCCAACCAATAGGCCCCTTCATCTAATAGGTTGGGATTCAGGTAAACAAATCAAAATTGTATTACATTATAAGCTGTATTCTAATGAAAGACAGCAATTGTCCAAGATGAGATAAGAACATGATTAATAAGCTCATGTATCTGTTTCCGCCAGATCCTCAGAGTTTAGTAGCCATTCAATTCATCAATTTCTTCGGAAATCTAATTAAGGTGTTGAATCTCCAAATTGTTCAATGCAAAAATTATTTCTGCAAACATCAAAATTGAGATAACATGCTCCCGTCATCTATGTTCCCATTCTTTCAGACAAAACTATCAAAAGTTATGCATTTCCTCTAATATTTAATTTCAGTAGCAATATAGTAAATTCATTTGAAATAATAATAGCATATGCCCCAAATATTTGAACTAATACATTTTAAAACATAGTAACTTTCAGTTTATATTGAAGGACTATGAAAGAAAAGGAAAGAAACCAATGGTAAAAATTTAAAATCGATCTTTAATCTATAGACGGCAAAACCATCACACCTTCCCTGCACGAGTTGACCTGTACAGTTTCTCCAACTGTTGATGTCTCTGCATCTCAACTTCATCAATAACCATCACAGCTGAGCTCTCATAACCAGTCGTACTGAACTGTTTTATGACAGCCTGAAAACCAAATTATGAATTTTAAATAAAAGTCAGTAAAATGTTACAATGAATTATATAAGTTTTCCAGAGCATGCAGCAATATTATTTCATTGAACTCTCGAAACATTATAACATAAAAGCTTGAGCCTCTGAGTTTTAAATGCACAACGTTCAGTGTCATGGATTATAGATTCAAACTGCATGCTACACCCCAGGAAGAGCCATAACGCAGTCAGTGGTTGAGAAAATCAGACAACGAAAACAAGTAGCAACTTGGGAAAAGAGGAATGAGTTCTTCAACTATTTTAAAGCTAACTTTCTTTGTTATGCATGGTTCTTTAAAGACTGAAAATAGAATATTCATTTAAAAAAAAATCATTAAGATAGTTGCATGGCTCTTTAAAATGGTATAAGGAAATTCAATGCAAGAATCATTAAGATAAAAGATAAGTTCTTTAAAAATCGACTATCTATCCCTCTGTTGTAGGTGTTCCAAAAATGTTTTTACGAATGAATGAATTCAATCAAATTGGAAAATGGAAAGATTTGTACAAATTATACCCTCCATTGCTGCTTTGTGATTGAATAAACAGCTCTAAGAATGAATTAATCGGTTCAAATTAGAAAATGGAAAGATTTGCACAAACAGGACCTTTCACTACTACTTTCTGGAGAATCATTATGAATGTGTTAGGTAACTGTGACTCAATTGGTGAAATAGTATCTCTCTCCAAAAAAAAAAAAGATTAAGCACGGATGGAATGATGATGATAGTTGGCTTACAGATGCCTCGAGTCTAAAAAGAAGCTTACTTTTAAAATTCAGAATTTATTGAAATCAAGAAAGGTTTGATGTAATGCATAAATCTTGCTGACTTAAAATTTTATAGTTAGATATAACAATTGTTGAAATGAAATCCACTAATAAGACCACACCAATAAACCTCAATTCATACCGTGTGTGACATGGAGAGGAGACATAAAAAATAGGTCATATATCTTAGGAATTTTACCACTAAGAAGACCAGATTAAATAGTATATAAAAAAAAAAAAAGAAGGTTTTCCTTTTCATTCTATTCCATCTAAATAACACAATCAACCATTCATTCTCACTCTCTTTCATCTGAGCTCGTTTTTCTATATAGGTAACAAACTGATTGACACATTTAAGCTAAATTCTCTTACTCCTCACTCGTGAATGGAAACCCCCAAAAAAAAGCCAAAATTGTTAACTCGGGAACAAAATGAGATAAATAAATTAACAAACAAAAAGGCCAAAATCAAGAAAAATAAGAAGTGTTAAGAAAAGGGTAAGCAATAGAAATTACTTGTTGTTGCTTGGCAACTTGTTCTCTGAACTTGCTGGCCTGTTTCCTTAAAGCATCCATTGTCAGCTGAACGCGCCAATTACAGCCTTGAAGATTACAAAGCTTGAATCTTTTTTGTGGGATCAGAAAGGGGTAAGATCTGAAATGGGTAAATGCAGCGCTGCTGCTCACGTACTCTAGCTAAAGTTGCTTTTCTTCGTCTCGTCTCTCTTTGTAAAATGTAAATTGTATTTGTAATACTCGTTTAGACTTCGTCAAAGTAAACAGCTGTTTTGGGCTATTTGATTTGGGTCAGCCCAACAGCCCGTACTATTTGATTGGGCTTCCTGTAAAAGGTGGACTTGAGGCCCAAAACTGAGCACCAAAATTCAGTATTTAAAAAAAAAAAATTACAAACGTAATGGTTGTCCAACAGAAAATGAAAAATGTTGTTGGTTCGCATGGTAAAATGTTTAAATTCGTATAAGCAAGGTTCATGGAGAGTATGTTATTAAAAGGATTGCTTCTATTATAAATTTGATTCCGACTCTAAATTTACCGATCATGTAACTTTAAATAAATCGATATGAATACTAAGAGGTTATAAAATAAATAATAAGAAATGTATATAAATTTTTTCTATAAATATTTTTCTGATTTCTTAAAATATTTTAATGCGAAAAATAAAATTTGTAAAAAAGTAAAAAATTCCCTATCAATGGTGAGACTTTTTTTAGGATGATTTGAAATAAAAAAAAGATAATTTCTCAAAACCAATCACTAACTCGTTGATTGCGGACAAGAGTGAAGGAAATTTCATATGTAATTGATTGACCTATGAAGAATAATGAAGAAATATTGGTTTGTTTGACTAAAATTAAAGAAAATACCGATGGGTCTACCTAGATAAATGTGTTTTTTATTTCATTTTTAAGTTCCGCCAGAATTATTGTTGTGAGCAAGCTTATGAGGTTAATCAAGTAAGGAAAATTCAATGGAATTTATAAGTATTTCAATGTTATTTTTTTTATTTTTTCATTATTTTTTACAGAATATTCAAATTAAAGAGTCAAGACCATTCTAATGCTCCTTTTTCTCCATGCATAAACTGAACACTACTGCTTCTATTGTAACAAAAGATTCCTTTTTTATGTGAAAAAGTTCTGTATCAAAAATTTTCATTTTACGTAAAGACAATTACTCAATATCTTATTCATTCATAATAAAATATTTTCTTTATGCGGTGATAAAAAAGAAAGCATGCTTTTTTAGAGAGATTTTTCATAAAACATAAAAGAAGACTATCTGCCTATTTTATGTATATTTCTATTTTTTTCATCATATTAAATGTATTAAATATAAAAATATATTAATAAAAATAAAGTTTAAGAACCTAAATTTTTTTATTTATCCTAACCTAAGTGTTATTTATCCTAATAATATAAATATAATAAATAAAAAAATTATAAATTTAGTAATTCTTTACCTTTATCCCATGTAAAAGAGTAGTGTGTTGAATATTAAACTTGTGATTGCTAGTAAAACATCAGATCCCTGATTGAGACCTAAGTCAAAGGAATCCATAGAGTTGAACATAGTAAAATAAGAAATTGAAAGATTTCGTTGAAATTGTTCGTTTGAAAATTTCTCGAAAAGCTTATCATAGGTTCTTGATAGATTCGATATTTTGTATGAATATTGATGACAGCTCGGTAGAAACCAGACTGCTCCTGAAAAATAGTTCCTGATTGATGCCCAAGTCAACCTGTAAAAAGAAGTATCCCGACGGAATCCGGCGAAGGAACTCTCCGATGGTCAAGTCAGTAAAATGATGCAAGATATCATTTCCTTTCAAAATAATGATCTTAAAAATCACATACCTGGGATCCCAGCTTATTTATAGGAATGAGTCTCCCGATTCCCTCGGGAACCCAGAAAAAATTCTTCCTGAAGATGACTCCCCTTTAGATGAAAAGTCTTTCCTAGATAGGAAATCAACCACTATTCCGTGTCCTACCCAGACTTTGTGAAGGATGGTGTTATCGATTTGAGGTTGGGATTCTAAGCTTGGGCCATGAGCCCAATCTGGTTATTAAGGGCCTGGGCCATGAGCCCAGTCCGATTATCATAGGTCCCCCTCAAAATTTGCGAAACATTCATGTTGAAGAGATTTCGAGCTCTGACGAGATTTGGCTTATCTTACCGAGCTACACATCTGTTCAAAGAAGTGACACTTTAATTTTTGCACTAGCCATAATTAACACCTCTTCGATTCTCGACAAAATCATGATTACATCTCCTCGTGTATCATACACAACTGTCAGCGCAATTAATATCACGCCCCCCCTTGAAATCTACACCGCTCGTTTCTTTTTAATCCAATGGTTCGTCCCTATTATATATACCCCACCATTTTTTTCAATTTCACCTTTTCGCTTATCATTTTTCTGATTACCTCTTTCTTTTCTGGATACTTCATTCCGGCTTTTCACTTCAGATCGTAGGTTAGTTTCTCCATCCCTTCCGTCCCTTATTCCCTTTTATCTTTTATTTTTATGTAGTTTCGCTCCCATTTTTAATTAGGAATGAGTGATCCTTTAGACTTTAGTGAGGTCAGGATTTCTGATAACTTATTGGACAATAGTGCCCCGAGTACATCTGCTTGTAGCTCGTCCACCAATAGTATCCCTATAGAGCTTCTTAGATTTTAGACTATTCCTCCAAGTCATAATGCAAATCCTATAACAGATCCATCCAATACTCCTAGCACGTCTATGATGGAAAGAGGTCGAGCACGTCTATGCAAATCCTATAACAGATCCATCCAACCTCCGACCTGAAAGAGAAATTGAAAGAGGTCGAGCAAACAGCTATTGGCTGGAAAGACCAGGCGACTTCCTTTGAGACCAAGCTCAAGAAGGTAGAGGAAGCTGCTCGTAAAGGGGCCGAGGAGGCTGAACGTAAATTATTCGAGGCCAATGCTTGTGCTACTAAGTCACCGAGCTACGAAGGTTGAGCTCGAGAGGCTTTAAGTGGAGAAGACTGGGCTGGAGAGCAAAGTTGCCTCTCTTGAAAAGAGGCTTGCAGAGGTCGAGGAAAAAATGGATGATCTTACGGCAGACGAGGCCATATCATATGGTGACAAGATCATCCAAGTTATGAAGGGCAAGTTTCCTCAGGAGGACTTCACTTGGGTTGACGACATCGATCCGGATGAGGACTAAAATTTTTTTTAGGGCTTTCAAATCTCAGTCTTCTTGTACTTGGTATAATTTTTAATGAAGTGGTGTTTTATCCGTACTTGCCAATCTTTTATTCTTTCATACTTGTCTGAGAAACTGTTCGTTTTTTTCGTAGTCTTTTTAATGGTTTTTTCCGTTCCTGACCGAACTCTGCTAACCAATGTCCTTTTATCCGGACTAATTATAAATGGCTCGATTTAAAATGATATGTATGCTAATAAATTTGACAAGCGAAAAGAAAGTAGATCAAAAATGCTTTCGGCTTAGGCTGCCGGGCTGAGCTATTTTTATTAATATGTGTGCTCTAGGTTTAAGCTGCCGAGCTGAGCTATGACATAATATGCTTGCTCTAGGTTTGAGCTGCCGAACTTATCTATGATTTATAATCGTGCTTGTGGAACTTCCGAGGAAGGATACAAGGCTTAGGTCAGAAATACAAAAAATCAAACAAAACGCCAAGTGTGTTCTTAAAGAAAATGCCTAGTTGAGTTGGTTTTTATTCCCCCTCTAGCGAACATGCATGCTTGGGTGAAATTACGATGTGCCCCTGATGAATATGCTTACAAGTCTCAATGAACTACTCCTGGCGAACATGTCTATGAGCCTTGTTGGTCTGCTTCTAGCGAACATGCCTATGAGCCTTATCGAACTACTCCTGACGAACATGCATGTGAGCTTTATTGGTCTGCTCCTGGCAAACATGCCTATGAGTTTTATTGAACTGGTCCCGGTGAACATGCCTATGAGCCTTGTTGGACTACTGATAATATTTCTTCAAGTTGTTAATATTCCATGAGTGCGATAGCAATATTTCTTCCCTGTCTTTGAGCCTGTATGCACTGAAATTAATCACTTCATGTACTTCAAATGGACCAACCCAGTTAGGGTTCAATTTGCTGACTCCTGCGATTGTCTGTGCTTTGACAAATTTCTTTAAAATAAGCTCTCCTACTTGAAAAGTTTGAGGCTTTACCTTCCTGTTGTGGTATGATTCCATTCACTGTTTATAGGCAGCAACTCGAGTCTGGGCTTGTTCTCTTTTTCCTTCAAGCGTATCCAAGCAATAAAGCAATGACTCCTTATTTACCTCCTGATCGCACCGCTCTGTCCTCAGGTTCAACATTCCTGTCTCATAGGGGATGACTGCCTCCACACCATATGTTAGGAAGAAATGGGTTGCACCTGTCCCTGACCTAGGCGAAGTTTGGTATGCCCATAGAACACTGTTTAGCTCTTCCACCCATAGGCTCTTAGCTTCATCTAGCCTCTTTTTTAGCCCTACCAATATTGTCCTATTCGTTACTTCTGTCATTCAGTTTGATTGAGAATGATACACTGACGTGAATCTGAGCTGGATATGTAGCTCTTCGCAAAAACTCCTTAAAGATTGACAATCGAATTGTTTGCCATTGTCAGTAATAAAAATATTCAAAATTTCAAACCTTATTAATATTGACTTTCGAACAAACTTGATTATGTTTGCTGGAGTAATGGTTACCAAAGGCTCAGCTTTAACCCATTTTGTGAAGTGATCGACCGCTCCCACCAAGAATTCTCGTTGTCCAGTTGTCGGTGTGAATGGTCCTAATATGTCTATTCGGCCAGCTTCCTTGCATCCGCTTCCATATTAGGCCAGTAGTATCCCTAAAGTAAAGCTTTTTGAGCTATTATCTGAGCTCCCTCGTGCGCCCCACAAATCCCCTCATGTATCTCTCGAAGCATATAGTTCCCTTCCTCCATACTTAGGCATAGTGACCAGGGATGAGAATATGATCTTCGATATAATTTCCCATCCAATACAGAATACAGGCTAGATCATCGAACCACTTTTTTTGCTTCTACTTGATCCTCTGGGAGGACACCTATGTCTAAAAATTGATAGATTGGCAACCGCCACCCATCCATCTGCTTATTCATCTGAACTACGAAATTTTCGTAAAAGGGCTGGGTGAGAATGGCCCATACTACATCGTCAAATCTCACCGCACTATTTGAGGATGCCAGTTTAGCTAGGGAATTAGCTTCTATATTTTCCTCCCGAGGTATCTGTTTGATTGTCAATGAACTCCCTCCTTCTTCTAATCGGGTTAGTAGGACCAATACCACGTCCCGATATTTCACCATTACTTGCTCTCTGGCTTTAAATTTTCCTGTCAATTGAATAACAACCAACTGTGAGTCAAAATGAATGAGCAAAGAGTCTGGTTTTACCTCAAGGGCGAGCTCAAGTCCGAAGCATAATGCCTCATACTCCGCCACATTTTTTGATGTCGAAAAGGATATTCTAGCCGAGCCCTTTATTACTATTCTTCCTGGACTGGATAGTACGACCCCGATGCCTGCCCCCTCCAAGGATGCAGCCCCATCAACATATAGTTTCCATGCTCCTCTATCCGGCTCATTAGGGGTAACATAGAGTTCTATAATGAAGTATACTAGTATCTGGGTCTTTATTGCCAAATGTGGCTCGTACCAGACATTGAATTCTCCGAGATGGGCTACCCATTCAGTTATTTTGCCTAACACCTTCGATTTTTGGATGATATTTTTGAGTGGAGTGTTGGTTCTAACCATAACTGTATGTGCTTGAAAATAGGGACGGAGTTTAATTGCTGAATTAACAAGGGCTAATGCTAATTGCTCGAGGACCAGGTATTTGAATTCGACTACTCGGAGAACCTTGCTTGTATAATATATGGGGAACTATTGAGTGTTATCCTCCCTGATTAAAATCGAACCTACTGCCCCTTCTGACACCAATAAGTATATGAATAAGGTCTCGCCTTGCTGCGGTCGGCTGAGCAGGGGAGGGAAACCTAGAAAGCTCTTTAGTTTTTCAAAAGCAGACTGGCATTCTGGAATCCACGCGAAGTTTTTTAAATTCTTCAAGGATTTATAGAACGGAAGGCACCTATTCGCCGAACAGGATATGAATCTCCCAAGCACTGTGACTTTTCCATTCAATACTTGAACATCCTTGATTGACTTCAGTGGCTCTATTATTGTAATTGCTTCGATTTTACCTAGGTTGGCTTCTTTTCCTTTCTTTGAGATCACAAAACTAAGAAACTTCCCTGACCGTACTCCAAAAGCGCACTTCTCAGGGTTTAATTTAAGGCCATACTTCCCGAGGGTGGAAAATGTCTCCTCAAGCTCCTTTGGCAGATCTCCCAACATCTTACTATTGACTATCATGTCATCTACGTAAACCTCCATATTCCGACCTATTTTTTTGGCAAACAGTTTGTTCATCAATCTCCGGTATGTAGCTCCTGCATTTTTCAATCTGAAGGGCATCACGGTATAACAGTATGTCGCTCTATGAGTAATGAATACTATTTTTTCCTCATCTTCGGGGTTCATCGGGATCTGGTGATACCCTGTCGAAGCATCTAAGAAGGTGTACTCCTCAAACCCTGCTATTGAGTCCACCAACATGTCTATATTCGGTAGCGGATAACTGTCCTTGGGGCAGGCCTTGTTCAGATCGGTGAAGTCCACACACATTCTCCATTTCCCATTGGCCTTTTTTACTAGAACCACATTGGATAACCAGTTCGGGTATGACACTTCTCTTATGAATCCATTCTTTAATAAAGTGTATGTTTCTTCATTTATCATAATATGCCTCTTCGGAGCATGGCTGCACCTTTTCTGCTTGCCCGGCTTACACCCTAGCTGTATGCATAATGAGTGAGAGATGATGTCCGACGAGATGCCGGAGATGTCCGATGGTTGCCAAGTGAATATATCCATATATCGCTCTAAGACTGCTAGCAAGGATCTTACTTCTAAACTTGGCTTTCCCGAGGCTATTTTTACTATCTTTCCTGGTGATAACTCTATTTCTTATAACAGATCTATAGGATCAGCTTTTTGAGAATCTGCATAAACATCCAGAGTGTCCATCGAGAGAGCCTATTTTGCCTCTTTTAACATAGTGACATAGGTCTCCCTTGCTACATTTTAGTTCCCTAGAAGTATGGCTATCCCCTCTGGTGTTGGTATCTTCATGATTAGTTTCTGCATGGAAATGTAAGCATCTAGTGTGGCCAACAAAAGTCGGCCAAGAATTGCATTATAAGATAAAGGCATGTTTACCACCATAAAGCATGAAGTACGGGACCTGACTATTGTGTCATCTCCCAGCTGTAGGCTTACGTTAACCGAGCCTTCGACCTTCATCAGTTTTCCTGAAATGTCGATAAATAGGACTGTGACATCTTCCATGGGGCTCGATATTTCGAGTGCCTTGTATGCCTGCAAGGTGATGAGGCTTACCACACTGCCTGTGTCGACCAAAATTTTAAGGACCACACTAGTCCACCCAAACTCTTCATTCTATAAGCTCCTTTACATAGGATAAATTATTCTCTTTATAACTCTGTTGGTTGTTATTGTTATTTACACATGCATACCTCAATATATTATGCAAAAATAATAAAACATTTTATTATATACTTTATATAAACAACTAAATTGTTCTATTAATTAGTGTTCTTTAGTACAACATGATAAATACAAGAGGAAAATAAATTACAAATATAATTGACTCTCTCCTATCTCTAGAGTTGGCTTTACATTAGCAGCTCTTGTCCCAACAAAAAGCATCTTGAATGCAAGTATCTACACAGATAAACACCCGTGCTAAGCTATAAAGCTTAGTGGGGAACAATACATATATGAACAACCACTCATAGTGATTGTTCTCAGGCACACAATAAACAATAATAATGTCAAGATACTATAATCAACATGCAAGAGTTATAATATAACTCACATAGCATAATTAATCATATATATTATTACTATATAAAGATAGATCATAAATAACTAATCAAGTATTTATCAATATTACACATATATTGTTCAGTTCATACTGTAAAATGCCTGCTAAAGTCCTATGGGTGTGAATAACGAGTGTTGTGGATACCCGTAGGTATCAAATATCTAATACCTGAAGGTATTATTCCTGTGGATACCCGAAGGTATCAAATGTATAAATACCCGAAGGTATTAAACCTGTGGACCCAAAAGGGTCAAGCCTGTGGTCCCAACAGGGATAAAAAAGGACCCAAACGGGGTCAAACCTGTAGCAGCTACGACTGTAACCCTATAGGCATGCCTATCTATCCACAAACAAGTTCTATGTGCAGGTAAATAATCATATTTCTTATGTCATTAGCTCATATTATAGCATTTCTCTATAAAATAGAATAATTTCAAATAATATGATATACTGTACAACAATCATTACTGTATAATGGTATTGTATCTGTAATTTACATTCGAATAACCAAATATAAGCATCACATATTATTTCAAAACACATTACCTTTACATTTATTTTCAATATATAATTTATGTATATGTAAATTGAATGTTGTACATTCTCGTGTTTATCATTCATGTAAACTCGTATTCTAAGGTCTATTATGCTCGGTTATAGTAACAACGCATGGAGAATAGCCTATTATAGTAGAAAAAAGAGAAAAAAAATAGACAAATATAGGGGACAAGCGTGTGTTGTTGCGCTCACGGCAAGTGTTGCGCTCGCGGCAGAGGGCGACGGCCCAAACAACAATTCCTCTACTCATAAAATCCTGTAGACTGGTTAAGAATATCAACTTGTACCTCAATTTAGGCGTACCAAAAGACTTTTTCTGACAAAGTTGTCTTCTACAAAGTTTTATCCCTACGTTTCTAGTTTCTAAAACATAAAAAATCATCTCAATCAGAGCTATAAATCTCAAGATATCTCATAAAAACCGAAGACTGCTCTTAGTGACAGGGCAGCAGTCAAGACCCAGATTCAAGCAAATATTTCTTTATCCTACAGTTTGATTCAGGTTTTGTGTTCTCCATAATAAATGAAGATATGTGAGTCTAGTTTCATGTCCAATTTTAATTTCTCAATTCCAATCACTATAACTCAAGATATCCTCAAAATAGTACAGACTGTTCATATGGGTCCTAAACAGAATTTCAAGTTCTCAAAGTATTCATGCATAGCTCGGTTTTCACAACCCATCCAACCTAATTTTTCATGTGTAACACATCTAATAACATCCAAAAATATGCATTTGATATCTAAGATCAAACATACACACACAAGATGGTTCCCATACCTTTAAATGCTCCTTTAATCTCTTATTCATCCTCTTCCTCTTGCTTGCTATCTTCTTCTTCTTCATAGCATCAATCACACACTTAAATATCCATATAACTCAATAATCTTAATCTCTAATATATATATAAAATAATTGTATTGAAGGAGGAAAGATTGTTACCTTAATGGAGACAAACCCTAAACTCTCTCTCTTCCTTCTTTAAAACACCATGGGTATGTGTTTTGAGAGAGATGAAATGAGGGAAAGAGAGAATAAATTTTTGAGTTTTGGGTCTCCCTCTTGGCCGGCCACCTCTATCTCCTTTTATACCATGATATTTCTTCATTTTCTCATGAGATCTCTTAATAATTCTCGAATACTTAATGTCACTTTCCTATTGATTGCTAAATAAAATTTTGGCAAAGTTTCATTTTGGTCCCCCTTTAAATTTATGATTATTACTTTTGTCTCTCATTTCCACAATTTACATTTTCACCTCAAAACTTTTACTTTAACTTTTCAATTATATTCTTAATTTACAATTTTCCTTTGATTAGTCACATAATTAACCTCTGTCTTATGCAAAATAATCATCTACCTTTCTTAGGGTACCATTAGGGGTAATACAAAAATCCTTTGCACTAGAAAATTTTAATTTACTGCTTCAACTAATAGCGTGTCACTATAGGGTCGCCGAATATGTCTTCCATCTTTTTCCGAAAACTAAATATCTAACTGGCATGGCGGGTCGGATCTAAGAGAAAATACCTCTTTTGCCTTCCTTTTCTTCGAACCATCGAACACATCATAGTGTTTTCCTCCTGCGATCACGTGAATCACTTTTGCTGGGGCTTTCTTGCTATTACTGCCTTCTCTTTTACTGGTTGTCTTGGTGGGAATCGTCTTTCTGCTTCACTTCCTTTAATAAATTATTTAAACCCGCCCTTTCTGATGTGGTATTCGATCTCCCTTATGAGGTTTCTGCAATTATTTGTTTCATGGCCTTTATCTCTGTGAAAAGTGCAATACAACGTTTGATCTCTACCCGAACTCTCTCTCATAGGTTTTGGCCATTGTACCTCCATTTTCTTTTTTCATCCATGCCAAGACTTGTGTTGGAGATGTATTTAGCTCGGTAAACTGTACGTCTCTTCTGTTGTCTGAATACGGCTTTGAAACCATATATGCCCTGTTTGCCCCCCTCATGACTAGGTCACCATTTTCTTGCACATTCCCCCTTTCCCACCTTGTTTCTCGTTAACTATCACTATCTTTTTCCTGCTCACTATACTTCAACCTTCTAGCTTCATCCATACGAATATACTTGTGGGCTCTGGTCATAAGCTCAGTGAAGTTATAGGGGTTTTTTTACTCAAGAAATCACTAAAGTCTTGACATCTGGTGTTTCGACTAAGGGCATTGATCGCAACTTCCAAATTCAAGTTCTGAATGTCCATAGTAACTATGTTAAATCTGTCTATAAAGTTACATAAGGGCTCACCTCTTTCCTGAATAACCTGGTGCAAGTCCGTCGAAACCCTAGTTGGTCGGATGGCAGCTACGAACTTTCCTTCGAACATTGTTGCGAATTGCCTAGGCTAGTTATTTCTAAACCAGACTTGGGCAAAATCTATAAGCGTCTGTGGGAACATTTTGCAGAGGGTGGCATCCTCAGTAGTATGGATTAACATAGAGTGACAGAACTGATTTACATGTCCTCGAGGGTCTAAGCTTTCGTTATACCTCGGTAAGTTCGGCAATCTTATGTTTGGGAAGGGGGCAGAAAGTATCGCTTTGGAAAGAGGGGATCGAAAGTCCTCCCCGTAAAATATCCCACTACGACTTTGTTTCTATTGCACCTTCTCTTCAATGAGCCTATCCAGCTCGCCTCGAGTCAAAGTTATCCTGGATCCTTCATCATCTCTTCGGAGTACGGAGTTTGGATTTTTCAGGGTGTGAGTATTGTTGGTTTCGATTATTTGTGGTGAGGATTGGGGCGTTGGTTGGGCTGCTATATGTGAAACGGTTGCGAGGAGAGCTTGGGCGAGCTGGGGGGTTAGGTGGTGTATGGAGACTTCCGATGTTTCAGCATTCAGTTTGGGGGGAGGAAGTTGGGTGGAAGTATCCTGGGTGGTGGTTTCTAAGGTTTGAAAAATAGGTAAGTGTGGGCCTGGAGTTGTGTTATTCTTATCATTTATTGCCTAGTTATTCTCATCGTCAAAACTCATGGCTATGTGGGGATGAAAAGTTCACGCTCACCGCATCAATGATGACAACATGGTAGAAACCAGACTGCTCCTGAAAAATAGTTCATGATTGATGCCCAGGTTAACCTGTAAAAAAAGTATCCCGACGGAATCCGGTGAGGAGACTCTCCGACGGTCAAGTCAGTAAAATGATGCAAGATATCGTTTCCTTTCAGAATAATGATCTTAAAAATCACATACCTGGGATCCCTATTTATTTATAGGGATGAGTCTCTTGATTCCCTCAGGAATCCGAAAGAACTCCTTCCTGAAAAGGACTCACCTTTAGATGAGGAGTCTTTCCTAGATAGGAAATCAGTCCCTGTTTCGTGTCCTACCCGGACTTTGTGAGAAATGGTGTCATCAATTTGAAATTAGAATTCTGAGCCTGGGCTATGAGCCCAATCCGATTATCAAGGGCCTGGGCCATGAGCCCAGTTCGATTATCAAATATTATGTGTGTGTGTGGAAGATGCTAAATTCTGGATTTATAGTCAAATAAGAAAATAGTCACATTTTCAGTATACGGAATTCGTATCGTACAAAAATTGCGCAAGGATTGATAGTTTGATACCTTATAATAATTAATAAATAAATTATTAAATAAAAAGTAATATTATTTTTAATATGTTAAAAAAATTATATATATATATATATATATATAATAAAAAAAATTTCAAAAATTAAGGTGGGTAATTATCCCCTTGTCTTGCATGTGGCTGCGCCGCTGCCACCGCCTCAAATCAAATCATCACAAATAATAAAAGTTTAAGACTTTTAAGATCCCACTAAAATTTATTGTCTAAATGCTTTGCATATAATGTGAAATTAACGAAAAACGTCACAAACTCACCGTTAATTTTCATTGTCAAAGTATGAAAATGTCACTTACTTACTCCCTCTTCCGTTTTAGTTCAACTACCCTTTGTTTTTTTTCTATCTTTATAGAAAGGAAGATCAAATACAAGGGGAACAACAAATCAAAGGGGAACAACATACCAACGTCTGAACTGTTTAAATAATAATTAAGCTTTAGTTAACTTTTGAGTTTCAGAATTATTGAATCTACTAAATCAACAAAAGCTAATATCTAGCAAGCTAGAAAATAAAGATTTATAATCTGAAATAATTAAACCATAATCCGGTAAATCAGCTAAAAGATTGCAGAAAGCAAAAAAACAACTTCTGAATATTTGTATATGACACTTTTAGTAGGAAAATAAACTGCAATCTAAAAAATCACTAAGCTACGAGTCAGTTCCTTTGCAACATGTGAGGAGAAAACACTTGACCAGTGACTTGAAATTGCCTTGAACCCGTTCAACTATCTATTTAGATTTCTTTTTTTCTCTATTTTAAATGTTTAATCGTTTTATTAACGGAGTATTAATTACATATTTTTAGTGTTCCCCTTATATTTGATATTTTAAATATATTTTTATTTTGATAATTTTCTATCTTAATAAGAAAAGATAATTTTTATTTCTCAAAGAAAAGAATATAGTTTAGCTAATTATACGTTGTTTGAAGGTTATTTATTGATGTATACATTGTGAAAAAGAAATGTGGAAATTGATTTCACTAGGTGATGTGGAAAATCGGCATTTCCATTTTCCTTTGCGTAATATTGCTATTGTGTTATGTGCAAACACTAAAATCATGTTAGTGCACTTGGTAACAGAAAATGTTATTCTCAGTTCTTAATATTTTTGTATATTGAAGTTTTTAAAAATTATTTATTATAGGGTAGAATTATCGACCCTTAATCAATCTCATTAACTCATGAAAATTAAAATAATTTAAAATTTATGAATTAAATTTACTTACCGTTTAATCTTGTAAATTATAATTCTTGATTTTTTCGAGCCGGGTTGTCGTAAACCACCGACTTCCAATGATCAATAGAGACTATCGTGCTAATAACGTGTTATAAACTAAGTAAATGAAAGACAGAAATAGTAGAATAGAGAATTTTCTCTTATTAATTGTGTATATTGAATAATCACAATAGGGTATTTATAGGCACAAAATAGAAGAGGTAGACTTCTACTAGAATAGGGAGAATGATGAGTTTGATAGTCATCCAAATATCTTATAATTATCACAACATACGAAAATATATGCACCGGAAGTGCTCAGACCCTAAAATGTTCATACTTTGACATGATTGCCTTGGTCATTCCGGTTCAACCATGATGTGACGTATTATCAAAAATACAAATGGACATAGATTAAAGGATCAGAAAATTCTTTTATCTAATAATTTTTCTTGTAGTTTTTGTGCATAAGGTAAATTGATTGTATGACCTTCACCATCCAAATTGTATTTGGAGTCTCCTGTTTTTCTTTAAAGGATACATGGAGATATGTGTGGCCTAATTCATCCCTCTTGTGGACCATTTCGATATTTCATGGTTTTGATTGACGCCTCAACTCGATGGTCACATGTATGTTTACTTTATACTCGTAATATTGCTTTTGCTAAACTTCTTGCTCAAATTATAAAGTTAAGGTCTAGATTTCCTAATCATCCTATCAAGACAGTTTGTTTAGATAATGCATGTGAGTTTTCTTCAAAAGCATTTTATGACTTTTGCATGTCAATTGAGATTAGTGTCGAGCATTTTGTTGTACATGTTCATACTCAAAATGGTTTAGCTGAATCTTTTATTAAGCGATTACAATTTATTGCTAGACCTATGCTTACGAAGTTACAACTTCTTGCATCTTCTTGGGGACATGCAATTGTTCATGCCGCATCTTTAGTTTGTATAAGACCATCTACATATAAAAAATTTTCACCTTTATAACTTGTTTTTGATCAACAACCTAATATATCTCATCTTAGAAATTTTAGTTGTGTTGTATATGTTCTCATTGCTCCCCCTCAATGAACTAAAATGGGCCCTCAACGATGTTTAGGTATCTATGTAGGTTTTGATTCTCCTTCTATCATTAGGTATTTAGAACCTTTAATTGGTGACCTTTTTAGAGCAAGATTTTTAGATTGTCAATTTGATGAATCAATTTTTCCTCAGTTAGGGGAAGATAAAAGTAAAGGACCAAAAGCACAAGAAATTAGTTGGAATACTCCAACCTTGTACAGTTATAATACACGCACAAACCAATGTGAACTTGAAGTTCAAAGAATAATAAATTTGCATAATGCTGCAAATCAATTATCAGATATCTTCACAGACACCTAAAAGATCACTAAATCTCATATTCCGGCTATCAATGTACCTGCAAGATTGATTATCCCTGAAAGATTTTCGGTAGGTACCGTAGCCAATGAATCTAACATACGCCAGAAGCGTGGTAGACCTATTGGTGCAAAAGATATTGTTCCTCGAAAGAAAAGAAAATTGAAAAATATTCAAAATGATGCTCAAGAAGTGGTTAAAAATAACTCATATCAACAACTTCATATTTCCAAAGAAGCAACCCCAGAAGTGGTTTCGGTACTGAAAAATTATGAGATCTCATTAAAATCTGGAAATATGTGGGATAGAGAAGACATGGTTATTGATAATGTGTTTGCAATTGCTTATGAAATAATTAATGATAGTGAGCATGAGCCTCAAACTGTAAAAGAATGTCGACATCGAAGTGATTGGCTCAAATGGAAAGAAGCAATTCAAGCTGAGCTAGATTCATTAGCTAAGCGTAAAGTATTTGGACCAGTAGTCCAGACACCAGAAGATGTCAAACATGTTGGATATAAATGAATTTTTGTCCGTAAAAGAAATGAGTTAAATAAAATTGTGAGATACAAAGCACGACTTGTTGTACAAGATTTCTCACAAAGACATGGTATGAATTATAAAGAAACGTATTCTCCAATCATGGATAGAATCACGTTTAGATTTTTTATTGGTTTGACTGCCTCTGAAGGGCTTGATATACATCTAATAGATGTGGTGAAAGCTTATTTATATGGATCGTTAGATAATAACATATATATGAAAATCCCTGAAGGATTTAAGATGCCTGAAGCATATAATTCAAAACCTCGACAAATGTACTCGATTAAACTCCAAAGATCTTTGTATGGATTAAAGCAATCTGGACGCATGTGGTACAATCGTCTAAGTGATTACCTAGTGAAAAATGGGTATGAGAATAATTCAATTTGTCCATGCGTTTTTATCAAGAAGATAAATTTAGGATTTGCTATAGTTGCAGTTTATGTTGATGACTTAAACATAATAAGGACTCCAGAAGAGATCTCTATTACTGCAGAATATTTGAAAAAGGAATTTGAAATGAAAGATCTTGGAAAAACAAAATTTTGTCTTGGGTTTCAAGTTGAATATTTGCCAAAAGGAATTCTTGTACATCAGTCATCTTATATAAAGAAAATTTTGAAACAATTTTATATGGATAAGTCTTATCCATTGAGCATTCCAATGGTTGTTCGCTCTCTTGATGTCAAGAAAAATCCTTTTCATCCATAAGAAGATAACGAAAAGATTCTTGGTCCTGAAGTACCATATCTTAGTGCAATAGGTGCACTTTTATATCTTGTAAATAGCACTAGATCAGATATAGTTTTTGCAGTTAATTTGCTAGCAAGATTTAGTTCTGCACCAACTCGAAGGCACTGGAATGGTGTAAAACATGTTCTACGTTATCTTCGTGACACTTCTGACATGGGTTTATTTTTTTCAAAAGGAGTAAATTCAGAATTGACAGGGTATGCTGATGCTGGATATCTATTAGATCCTCATAAAGCTCGATCACAAATAGGTTATGTCTTCATATATGGTGACACTGCTATTTTTTGGCGATTTATTAAGCAAACAATCACTGCCACTTCCTCAAATCATTCAGAAATATTATCCATCCATGAAGCAAGTCGTGAATGTGTGTGGTTGAGAACTATGACTCAACATATTAAGGGAACAAGTGGGTTGGTAGTGGAGAAAAAGCCAACAAAATTGTATGAGGATAATGCAACATGTATTTCACAACTCAAAGGTAGCTATATCAAAGGAGATAGAACAGAATACATCTCACCAAAATTATGCTATACTCATGAAAGAAGGACAGATCGATGTTTGCAGAGTTCGTTCAAGTGATAATCTAGCAGATTTGTTCACAAATGCCCTATCAAGTTCAATTTTCAAGAAACATGTACACAATATTAGAATGCGCCAATTAAAATATTTAGTTTGATTCATTTTTAGGGGAAATACATATAAATATTGTACTCTTTTTCTTTCGCTAAGTTTTTATCTCACTGGATTTTTCTTAGCAAGATTTTAACGAGGCATATTCATAGTGCATAGTCATCCAAAGGAAAGTGTTGTGATAATTATAAGATATTTGGATGACTATCAAATTCATCATTCTTCCTATTTTAGTAAAAGTCTACCTCTTCTATTTTGTGTCTATAAATATCCTATTGTGATTATTCAATATTCAATATACACAATTAATAAGAGAAAATTCTCTATTTTATTATTTCTGTCTTTCATTTACTTAGTTTATAACATTTATATTATATTTTTATTTTTTTAAATATAAATTTTAATTTGGCAATAATGATACGTGATTTTATGCACTTTCTCTATCTTTCGTATTCATTTCTGTCCATGTTTCGCACATAAGTTGCCGACGTGATTCTTTTATTACTTATAAAGTGCCGACATAATTAAGTACCTTCCACTTTTTAAAAAAATACATTCAATAATATTATTCTTTTCAGTTTTTGGTTGCGCCTTTTTTTTGGATAAAGATTGGGGCCAAGCTATTTACATTAACTTAAAGTCAATAGTCTCTTTGTTATATTTATCCCAATGATTTTTTCGAATTTTTTATTTAAATAATAATTTTTAAATTTCAAAAAATATTAACTATATATTTTATTATTTTATATTCATAGATGCTAAAAATTAATTAATAAAATAAACATTTATAATTATGGAAAATTTGTAAAATAAACTTTAGTGAATATTTTATAAATTCGATATGAATTATTAATCTTTTAGTTCATATAAAGAAATGGAAGTTATCACTTTGACTGAAACACACAAAGCAAGTGTTATTGATAATTGATTGCTTAATTATATGAGCTACTTTACTAAATCAAACCAAATTATATTAACATGTCGAGATATATATGTGTACCTCCATACATACATATTATATGTATGTATATACTTAAAATGACTATTTTTACATATTTTTTCATATATGAACAAAATAAAACAACATTAACATAATTATAATTGTTTTATATAAAAAATTTGAGTTAATTTTAAGAATTAAAAAAATTATTAAAAAAAAGTGGATCATTCTGTTTGCGTTGTGATTCAACCCATTTAGTTTGATTCATTTGGATTTCGAATCGGGTCTGATCCTTAGTATGTCATATCCGGTTCAGATTGGATTGTGAGCCCTTTTCAAGCCCGTTGAATTTAGATCACTATTTTGAAAATATACTCGTTAAAGCCACCCAAAATCTATTTTTCTAGTTCGTCTCATCAAATTTGTTTTTCACAAAATCGATGCTCGAGTATAGTTCATTAATAATCTATCAATCATTAATTGCTTAATTCATCAATAAAAATAACATGTCACTACAATATATATATATATGTGTGTGTGGAAAATTTTGTTGGACTAGTTAATCGAACGGACCAATTTACACTATATTTTAATCACCGCTTTAACGGTTTTTCAATTTTTTTCTACCTCAACAACTTATTCAAATGAAAAGTTGAGTATAATTGGAGATAAATAAAAAAGAAAAATGTGTCTATCTATTTGGTAAGGATTATATGTCTATATATACTCCTTCTGTCAAACTTTAAATAATTATTTTTTCTATTTTACTTCTGCTATTTTTCATAAAGTGATAAATTTAAGTTTGATCATGTAAAAATTAAATATTTTATTTAAAAAATAATAAATTAATAATTGCTAGTAGTTTTTTTTATAAAATTAATATTTTCCAATTATTTTATTAATTTTCGTATTAAAATGAAATTGACCACTTAGATTAATGTATAAAAATTGGCCACAATGCAAGGAGGTTGTTGAGGGCTGCACTTAGTATTGGTAACTTACTAACTACCCATCTGATGAAGCTAGGCAACGTTTGGTTATCAATATTCCACACATACAATGTCCTTTCAATTTCAAAGGATCATTAAAGCAAGTCATCAATTGATATTAATTTTCCCATCTTCTTCCAAGTCCCATGGCCATACCAATCGTAATTCGTCCAATTTATTTTTAAATACCTCAGTGCAATAATTCAAATATAAATGTAATTGAATTTGGCTAAAAATTAAAAAAAAATTATTTGTTAAGCATAAATATCTCACCAATTGTTATTTTTTCCTAATTTGTATTACTTCTCAAAATATATCTAATTGGTTTAAGAAATGGATATATGAATTATTCAATATTGAAATAATTTTTTTTTATAATTATATATTTGAGCATGGAAGATGAAAAGTGACTTCTGGTAAATTAAAAAAATTATTAAATTTTCACAATTGGTGCGGCCGCCAAATTAAAAAAAAAAAAAAGCTAACGTTGTCTCAAAAAATAAAATAAAGCTTTTTTTTTTAAATACGAAAAAGTTGCGGTTTAAAATCCAAGATTGGCGTTTATTGGATAACATAAAAATAATTTATTTTAATTTAAAAAATAAAAATATATTAATTTTACCGAATAAATTTTATTTATTTTTAATGAAAATAATAAAAATAAAATATAAACGAATGTACTCTAATATTTTATGAACATTTCATTATTTTTGCCATGTGATTTTTTTAGATAAGATCATGAGGTGTTCTAAGCGGTCTCATGCAGACGGGGAGTCACCTTTAAACTCAGACGAATCTCTACTTGAGTGGAAAAGAATCACAAAGACTGGCAATGGAACAAAATTATTAATTGTCAATATAATAAAGCTAAAATTAATATGGTTAAATATATTTTTTTTGATAGAATATTGTTAAATATTTAATTGCAAACAAATTTAAAATTACAATTTTTTTAAACGTTTGATTTATTTCAATCGCATATTCCGAACGTTATCTTCTCATTAATAATCCGCCATTTACAACGTTTCTCCTAAACTCCATTTAACAACAAATCTTAATGACATTATTAATAATATATTAAAAATTTGAAAATCTTCAGAGTAACTTCAAACACCATTATTATCGCTAAAGAAACCCCAAATTTTAAATGAATTAAAATACTTAAATATTAATTAAAAAAATAAATTCAACCCACAGTAACTACTAAAAGCATACAACTTTTGTCATTTAATTTAATCCAACATGAAAAGGGAAAACAGAGAGGACCAACATGTGACACCCTGTCCAAAAACAAATATTGTATTTTTTCAGTAAATTTTTCTAAATCCATCTCAATTAATCTAGAAAATAAAAAATCATTTTAGCCCAAATAATCCAAAAGTACCAATCAAAAATAAAAAATCAAGATTTTTAATAAAATTCATGGCAAATTCTAGACCACCCACCCTCTTCCTCACAATCAAAATTAAATCCAAATTTCCATATGCATACAATCATGTCTGCCCCACCCTATCTCAAAGGCCAAACCTTTTTTTTTTCAATAATTAATTAATTAATTATATATATATATATATATATATATATATATATATATATATATATAAATTTTTTTTTGACTATTTGCGAAAATATGAACACAAAATGATTTGAATTTGAATTAAATGCTGTGACCAACATACAGTCATTCACCAAAAGCCACTTGGCCTTGAATTAAGGCAACTTTCCCAATTATCATCACTTAACGCACTAAAAAACAAGAATTTAATTAGGTTAATGGAATCCTGGGTGAGACAGTGACGAGAACGAATCTAAGGAAACGCCATAAAAATTGAGTCTTTTGCCCATTCTTCTTCTCTACCTGTAAGTCTTACCTATTTTTATTGCCTTTTACAGAGGTTATAAGGAGACAATTCACGATCTGGATATAATTTTATTTTCTGTGATTGCCCCACTAGAAGCAAGGGAAGACCGATAAATCATGCCATCAGCTGCAAAGAAGAGAAAAGCAGCTAAGAAGAAGAAGGAACAGCAAGCTCTCAATAATAATTCCAACGATTCTTCTGCACTCAGCGATACCCACCCTCAAGGTAGTACATATATTTTTTTTAACAGTCTTTACTTTTTTTGGGCATGAGACCCCATCATTGCATTCCTGTCCTTGCCAATCTGTGTCTCATTTATTTCCTTTATTGCTTTTCTTTCAAGTGTTTGTTTTTGTGTGTTTTGTGAATCTGAGGAGTATTTGTTCGAGTTTACTTGGGTTTGATTGGATTTATGCTTATCAGTTAATTAGAACCAATGGGTATTTGCTGATACCCCTTGCTTTGGTTGGATTCATGGAGTAATTTGTGGTTGCAGTGCATTTTGATACGTCGGGATTAATGGGTTTGTTCTGTTTCACTCTTTTTTCTGCTTGATGTTTGGCTTGGACTTTCTAACTTTCCCTTTATTCTTGCTGCGTTGATTGGGATTCTCGACGCTTTGTGTGTTTTAGGAATCTGAGTTAAAATCACTTGTTTGCCTCCTGTTTTGCCTGGATATATTGGAAGCATGATAGGTATTTGATTATGAATCTCCTCCCTTTCCTTCTTGATTTGGAAAACTTAATTATCTTCAATCATCTGTGTTCCTATTCCTTTTTAATTTTTCTGGGTTCTATTTATTATTGTTGTTTTTATTATTATTGTGGGTGAGGAGAGGTGGGGTAATGGTTGTTAACTTTCATTTGGAATTCCTTTACATAATACCAAATCATATAATAGGCATTTCCTAGTTCCATCTTTCAGATTTTAGTGGCTCTTTTTCTCCCAGAAATTGTGACCGTTAACTTTGCATTTTAATCAAATGGTTTTAGGAAACAATGATCCAAAAAGCCAGGATGAGAGGGACAGAGATGGCGGTGAACTAGAGTCACAAGCATCGGAAGATAATCAAAATCAACACCCTTCACTCAATGAGGAGAATGAAGAATCTGAGAAGAGGCCAGCATCACAAGATTATCAGAATCGTCTCCATTCATTCAATGAGGGGAATGAAGAATGTGGGGAACGAGTGCAGTCAACATTCGTCACTGAGGACAAGCCTATTGATGTAATAGCTCAGGATGAAGAAGAAAGCCAGAAAACTGTGGTGGAGGATGAAAGTAATATTAAAATTGAGAGGGAAGTGAACTTTGAGCAAGATATTGAGAGCTTAGACATCAATGTGGAGCATGTTGAGTCTGCAAAGGATTTACATGAAGGAGATGGTAAGTGCTCTAGCGGTAGTAGTTCTGATGATGAATCTCGAACTTCTGACAAGAAATGGGAGGCAGAATCCCATAATTCTGCTGTGGATACAATCACATACAATAATGCTGAATACAAAAATCCTCAAGAGGTGAAAGAGGATACTAGAGTTGAAAAACCACTTATTGAAGCTAATGGTAATTCAATTACGGAAACGACACCTGCCATTGATTCAGTAACTCCTGCGGTGCCCATGTCGGAGGTGGGGAAACGTGTTGTTGAAGGTGCTCAGTTTCAGAATCCAGAGGTTTTGGATGTGGTGGAACCTGGATTAAAGGCAAATGAGGATAAATTGTTACCTAAGTCTAATGATGTTGCAGCTGGTTTGGTACAGGAGGAAAATCAAGAAAAAGCTTTTCCTGTCTTGGATGAGAATGCTGGGGCAGGGCCATCAATGGTTGTCAGTGCTTCCAATTTAAATGGAAATGAGGATAAGATGTTAAAATCATCAAGTGCTCAGACTGCTTTTGAAGAAAATGTTAAAGATTCTGAGCAATCGGATGCTAATGTTATTAAAAATGAAGGTAAAACGTTGGCTTCATATACTTCTGAAGCTAATAAGGACGTGGAGAAACCCAAAGACTTTGAGGCTTCTGAGTATAATGAAACACAGGTATTTCCCTGGCATTTCTCTGATATGAGTTTAATCATTATTTTCTCTAATTTGTTATGTTGCATTAACAAATGCTTGTGTTGCTTTTTTTAATTGCTATGCAGCCTCTTGTACCTGCAACACCACAAATAGCACAGAGAAGCTCATGGATGAGTTGCTGCGGATTATTTGATGTTCTTACTGGCTCTAACAGATAATTTCAGGTTAAAATTATCCTATCTGTTATGTGTTATTTAGTAGTAGCCTTTTATCTATAAATGACTTTAGTAACATCATTTAGGAGATTGTCATTATTCAGGTCTTTGGATCTTGATCTTTCCAACATAATGCTGGTTTGCATGGTTACCAATTTTTAAGTATTTTATGCATTTCTTTTAGTCTATATCCTGTTAAAGATCCACTGATGTTTCTTGTGATTTCTCACTTGGGCTTTTTATTTCATTAGGATGTTAATGTTGCAAATCATCATCAGATGTCTTCTCAACTATTTAGATACTGCATAGCATCTTATGCAAACACAAGTAACTCCACCTTCGTTTATGTGATTTGTGATTGCCACCACTGTGGCCATGCCAGCTTCATTTATGTCAGTTTTGTTTATGGCTGCCACTAGTGGCTATCCTTTAACTCGACCTTTGTTTTATTATGACCATACTTGATAGGCTGCTTAGTTAGTTTCCAACCTTGGAAAATAATTCCGAGGACATTGCTCTGTCGTGCCACTTTCACCCCTAACATGATTTTCCTGATTTATTGTCTCCTGCATTCATTGTAAAAGTAAACTAAAATGGTTTCTTACTGCAATGTGCATCCTTAGAGGTTTCAATATCCCAAAAAAAAAAAATGTATATGCATATATGCATGTATATATATGTATTTATATGTATGTATATGTACACACACACACACACAGATTGTTGACAGTATGAATGCGTGGTCTATGCAGATTGGTGATTTGTCCTAAGGCTTGATAATTATTTTTGTTTTTTCCTTGGATTTCGATTAACAATGCTTGATATTATCCAAGGATATGAATATGAAACCATTATTTCTTAACTACTTCATATTTGCTTCTATGGTAACTTTTAATCCTCAGTGCTTCAAAATTAAAACACATGCGTCCAGAAAGATAAAAATGATTTAGTTTCTCTCTATTTGTCAAAGCTTGGGTGAGATATGCTGGAGTTTTTGGATTTTGGCATTACTTTATCACATTATATTTTTCGATATGGTCCTTTGCAATGACTAGTCATTTATAATGTAATATCAACTTATTTTCTCCATTCTTCTTATAGAATGACAACTGTGGCAATCATATGTTTTCCATAGCTAAAGGGAATCCAAATTGAAAAACGTTTAACATCCTTTATTGATTTGCTGTTGATGCAGAGATGGAGCATCGTGGTGCTCTGGTAGATCAGGAAGCATACAGAGCTAGAGAAGGGTTTGCTTCGTAAAAGTTTGTAATACTTCATACTGAAATATTGTCAAAAAGTTTTCTCTGGTAATAATGGGCGAGAAATCTACATAGGCGAACAATTATATACATTTTGCAAATAGAGTTAGTCTCAAATTGGCAGGCAGTTTAGTTTACCATGGTTTTCTGTTGATTCTGCTGCGTGTTAATAGACAGTGTGTGATATCATCCCCATTCTCTGCATTAGTTCAGACAGAAGCATGACAGTAATAGTACTAGTTTTGGTGTGAGATCAATGTTTAGTGTTATTACTATTTTTGCATTTTCTTTACCGGCTTTGTTAGTTGAATTTGTGATGACAGGATCATTGCTTTGCTCTGTTTATTTATTTTTTAAGTGATTGTAATTGATACTTTTCTTGCACAGTAATTTATTATTAGTTTGATTAATAAATGAATACGTGGACTAGATGTAGGCTGGAAATTTTCTCTTGCTCAAGTGATTATTTGTATCAAGGCGATTGTCCTCAAAAGTTTATGATTTTATTTTCAGAAGCTAGAAGTGAGGATTTAGAAAAATTGGCGGCTGGGGATAACTAACTCATTGGGAATTCAACCAATTCCATTTTATTAGATGATTAGTATAAATCCAACAAATAACACCAATCACAACAGAAGATACAATACAAACTCCCTTGCTATAATCTTCTCTCTCTCAAAAGAGAAGTGTGTATAAAACATATGAGTAGAAAAAATGAAAAAAAATGGACATAATGCACATATTATCATGATACTCGACTTTCAAGTTCATCTTCTGATTGATGCACCACCATGTATGGCTGCTATGTATAGAAGCTGGGTAGCTGAAAGGATGATAAGAAATGCTTCCATGGTTCTCTGTATAATAAAAGATCAGTAATGTTCAATAATCTTATTGTGGATAAATGTAAAACTTTACATACTAATTTTAGTCAAAAAAAAACCTGCAAAAGAATTGAAATAATTAAGGCTCTTACCAGACGAGCATTCCTGATGTGGAGCTCAATCTCTTTGCAGCCGAAGCTGTACAAACAGTATTCATTGTTAGTTTATGTTAAGACCATCTTAACTAAATGGCATAATTGCATATTCAAACGCCTTTCAGAAAATCCTATGAATAAACGCTAACATAATAATACTTCTTGTAATACAAGTGCCTTGTTATTATAGCAAAAGATGTCTACAAATAAAAATAAAAATAAAAATTGCCAAGTTCAGGCGATTGTATGGCTGTTGAGAAGTTGAGATATCTAGATGAAGATTTCGGTGTCAAGTTCAGCAATGGCTTACCCCATGGCAAGAAGAGTAAGAGACCAAGCAATGGTAGCAACGGATGCAGCTGCTGGCAAGCTATCAGCAGTCCAATTGCGGATGTGGTTAAGGCCAGCAATTGCAGAAGCAGCACCAACAACTCCAGCAATCAAAGCAAATGTCACAAAGAAGCCAGTGGCTGCATTTCCCATTGGGAAATATATTGGCGAGAAATGTGCTGGCAGGTCATACCCAGGTCCTGCAATTTGCAACTTCATCAATATCACATTAACAAACATATTCAATATAGCGTCGATCGACACTCAACTTTTCAATTACTCCTTTCGATATTTATAGTTGGATTGTATGAAAACAAAAAAAAAAAATGGAAAAAAGGAAAATACATATGAGTACCTATAATGAAGCCATGATCAATAGCTCTATTGACGGCCCAACCACCAATCCCCAAAACTATAACATACATGCAGAAATTCAAGACCAAAAGCAGTGAGGCTACTGGTCTCATCTCACCATTAGCCATTTCGTTTTCAAATTTTTGGTACTAAATGATAAGGAAAGGCTGTGGAAAGGGTAAAGAATTGGTTATTTTTGTTTTTTTAAGGTTTTCAGGACTGCAAAAGTGTTAATTACATGTGTTTTGTGGTTGAGGAAGGGGTATTTATAAGTGGAATTACATGAATTCTTTTTTGTTTTTCAGGTTCTTTGCTTGTTAAGGCTGTTGGTTCCAAAGGGTTTTTGTGAGGTTGTAAAGGTTCATACTTCATGCCCAAGGCATTGCCCTTAGGAACCTTAGATTCTTTCTTGGTTCACATTTTCATCTTATTCTTTTTTTTTTTTTGGTATTCTATTCTCTCTAGTTGGGTACATTCCTTATCAGGCTTTGTTTCGTTTTTTAGTTATTTTTTGGATGTTATATTCTTTGCCCGTCTAAGAGATGCTGACCTGTCTGCTTATGTGGACCCCAAATCATCTCTTCGAATTTCTGATGTGTCATTTTCTTGAAATGTATCAAAATTAGAAAAATGCAAATTAAAAAAAATTGTTTAAAACTGGCTTAGATGGCATAAATGCAGCCTTTTATCAAGGTGTTGGGCTATTGTAGGGAAGGATGTTGCTAATGAATGTCTTTCCATTATACGGAATTGTAGCATGCCTGATTATATGCAGGACACGGCAATAGTTTTAATTCCAAAAAAACAGCAAGTTGAAACTATGGTTGATCTAGGTCTTATTTCTCTCTGTAACGTGCTCTATAAGGTAATTGCCAAAATGCTCTCTCTGAGGTTAAAATTAATCCTTCCGTCTATTATATCTTGGAATCAAAGTGCTTTTGTGCCTCATAGACTCATTTCTGACAACTTTTTGGTTGCATACGAAGTTATGCATTTCTTGAAGAGAAAAACGCAAGGGAAAGAAGGGATTGCAGCGCTTAAAGTAGACATGAGCAAGGCCTATGATCGCATGGAATGACACTTTTTAGAAGCAATTTTGTTGAAGATGGGTTTCAATTCTCGGTGGGTGAAACTAATAATGATTTGTGTGGAGTCGGTGAAGTATGTAATCTCCTGTGAAGATAGTTTGTTGGGGCCAATTTTTCCTAGTAGTGGTCTAAGGCAGGGAGATCCCCTCTCGCCCTATCTCTTCATCCTATGTGCTCAAGCTTTGTCTGCACTTTTTAAGTTCTATGAGAATTGGGGTCTTCTTTATGGTTGTAAAGTAGCCAGGACTGCCCCAGCTATTACCCATCTTTTGTTTGCGGATGATAGTTTTATTTTCTTTAGAGCTAATCATCAAGAAGCCACGTAAGTTAAGGGGCTCTTCGATGTTTATGCAGCAGATTCAGGTCAATTAATCAATTTTAGTAAGTCTTCTCTCAAGTTTAGCTCTAATACTTTGCCTTCATTTCGGGATGGGGTATGTTCTTGCTTGTATATTAATTTATCAACTTATCATGACACTTATTTGGGGTTGCCTTCTTTTATTGGGCGTGATAAGAAGGAGATTTTTGCTTATATTGAGCAAAAAATTTGGAAGAGAATTAATGGGTGGAATAGAACCTTGCTTTCTCGTGCTGGTAAAGAGGTTTTGATTAAGTCTATTGCTCAGTACCTCCCCACTTATACCATGAGTGTTTTTCTTCTTCCACTTAATCTGTGCTTAAAGTTAGAAAGGATGTCAAATTCTTTGGTGGGGAACGAAAAAATCTACTGGAAGGGGTATTAATTGGATGTCCTGGGATAAGTTATGTTGGCCAAAAGATAAAAGGGGTCAAGGGTTTTGGTCTTTTAGGGACTTTAATTTAGCTTTTCTAGGGAAACAAAGCTGGAGATTGCTCTCGAATTGTTCTTCTCTTATGGCTAAGGTTATCAAAGATATATATTTTCCCAATTGCTCTTTCTGGGAGGCTGTTATGGGTCCTAACCCAAGCTATACATGGAGAAGCATTATTCAAGCAAGGGATAGGATGAAGGAATGGTATAGATGGCGTGTGGGGAATGGAAACTCGATTAATGTTTTGAAAAATCCTTGGTTGTCGGATAGTTGAAATCCTTTCATTACTACTCAGTTGCACAGTTCGTGGGCAAAGTTAAAGGTTTCTGATTTAATGCTTCATGGGCCAGCTAGTTGGAACGATTTTTTGATTCTCTCCTTGTTTAATTCTTGAGATAGCAATATGATCTTTAAAATTCCTGTTGCTTGGTATAGTAAGGAAGATAAATGGCAATGGAGTTTGGAGACTTCTGGAACTTATTCTGTTAAAAGTGGCTATCATTTTATCCACTCGAGTGCTTATCCATTTTCTAATTTGTTGGGTTCTTTTGACTGGAGGAAGTTGTGGCAGTTTGTTATTCCTAATAAGATCAAACATTTTTTCTGGCATACCCTGCATTCCTGCCTTCTTGTTCGTGTCTTGTTAAAGCTGAAAGGGGTGGTATATGATCTATCTTGCCCTATGTGTGGTGCTTCGGATGAATCTATCTTTCATATTTTGGTTGATTGCAAGTTTGCTTGTAGTGTTTAGAGCTGCTTTGATATAGGGTATGTTCAAGGTACTGGTGTGGATTTTTTAGTGTAGCTTAGCTATAGTAATTTGCTGGGCCATTTGGAAAGCCAGAAATGACTTAATTTTGAACAAGGTGAGGTTAACTGCTTCTGAAGTGTTGTTTACGGCTTGCTCGATTTTGAGAGAGTGGAAGAAGGCTAATTTACCAAAGCTGGATTTGGGTGATTGTGTGATTGGTCCATCGGTGAAGTGGTTCCCACCTCCCTTTCGATTCTTGAAGATTAATACTGATGCTTCGTTATCTCAATCTACTCTCAAAACTGGTCTTGCTTTTGTTGTTAGAGACCATGCTGGGAATTTCATCTCTGCTGGTTGTAAGACTATTGTTGGAGTGTTGGATCCAAAGGTTGCAGAAGCACTTAGTGTGCGTGAAGCTCTTAGCTGGTTGAAGGAAAGGAATTTATCTTCAATTAAGCTTGAAACTGATTCTCAACTTGTTTATTTTGCTTTAAAGTCGAACTCTTGTGATTATTCTGATTTTAGGTCTGTTATTAGTGATTGCAAGTTTATTTATGCTCATTTAGTTAATATTCAATTTGGATTTGTTAAGAAATCTGCGAATGTAGTGGCTCACTTGTTAGCTCGAGCTGCTCTTTTTATGACAGGTCTTAAGTATTGGGACTTATCCCCTCTTTCTGTATTATCTCTGTCCTTTTGGCAGATTCATCTTAATGAATTTTTCTCAGTTTCAAAAAAAAAAATTGTTTAAAACAGTGTGTTTTGCGTTTAGATATATATACTAGTTTTTGTATATGTGCATTGCACTTGTTGATTATTTTTAAGACAATTCAATTCTATCAACTCATATTTCGGTTTTCTGTAAAATAATGATATTGTAACATATTAAATTAATTAAGCAGAAAAAATAAAAAGCTAAAATTCAAGTCCAAATTTCCTTTATACACCAAATATTTCAATACTTACTTCTTTCCTCTTCAATTACGGATCCGATAATACTTGACTCTAGATTAGTTAATAGTCAATACTATACATCTAAAAAAGCCGAACCAAATAAGAGGGTTATAGACAAATATATATATGATGATATAAGACAAAAACAATTATAACTATTTAACAAATATATTTTAATAATTTTAATAAATATTTAAAGTAAGAGTGATAAATTTTATAAAATATAATTACCTCATTGACAATCAAAATTATTTTTCAATATCTTTTCGTTATTAAAGCAATATTCAATTGATCTTTGTGGAATAATTCTATCATTAGTGGCCGGCTTTTTTTTTTTTTTCTTTTCTAATGGTTGAAAATCAACAAGAAGAGTAATTACGAAATCATTTTGAAAACTTAACCAAAAAAAAAAATGAAACAATAATAACTTATATGTTCCACAACTAAAATAAAATCTCGGACTTTATTATTATTATTTTTTTATTAGAATTCAATTAGGATAAGTTAAGTTACTATAGAAAAATATCCAAATTAACAAGCAACAATTAAAAAATAAAATAAAATCCAAAGTTTCTATACCAAAATATGTTGCACATACGTAAAAAAAAAAGCACAAGTAAACAAATGTCATACATAAAAAAAAAATCAGAGCATTAAAATTGATAATAACCAAAAACATGAAAAGAAAAATAATAATAAAAAAAGTAAACAAACAAAAATGGCCAAGAAAGAAGGAAAATGACCTCATAAAAGACAATTTCCACAATTTTTTTTTAGCTCTGCAAATTTAAATATTTATACTATGAAAATTAACAATTTATTTGCATTAAATTCTTGAAATATAAATAAAAAAGAGATAATATTTAGTCCAAATGACAAGACTTGGTTTTTAAACCTGTCAATATCTTATATTTCATATAAAATTTATATGTTTTGTTTTTAAAAAATTGTTAATTATATGTTTATTATGACGTGGGAGGATAATTCTCATGAATTTTTTGATACAATTATTTTTAAAATTCCATTAGTAATTCCACTTTCTAAATTTTATTCTAACTTATAAATTCAATTTATATGGTTTGTAATTTTTTGATTTAAATTTAATCTGATCCGTCAATAATCTATTTAAAATCCATAATAAAATTTAATTTATTTATAATTTAATTCATTTATGATTCCATCTTATTTATTTATAGTTCATAAATTTTTAATCTATTTTATGATTCAATCCGGTTATAATCTATATATATAATTCAGATTCATTAATAATTTAGATTTAAAAAATTTAAATTCTTACTTTGATTATAGTTCTTAAAATTAAGATTTATAGAAATAGATAAGTTTCACCTATGCTGTCTACACAAAAAATATTTTTACTAATAAAATAATAAAATAGATTATATTTTAGCCTAATATTAATATTAAAATTTAAATTAGGGTTATTACCGTAAAAAAAAGTTTTCCCCGCCGTTGGTGCTAAAAAGCTTACTCCAAGGAAGAGAAAATGGTACAATTTCGCGCCATGTTTCGGAATTTCGTATCTCCGTTTGAAACTTTCCCGTTTTCAATTTGGCACCTAAAACTTCCAATCATTCTTTCTAAGCTCTCCGTATGCTTGCTCAGTGTTCGGTATTGCACTAAAACAGTTGTTCCCTCTTACAGAAGAACTTTACTCTGTAATCACCTAAAAAACCAGAGATTAGATCAAGCCCGCACTGTTTTTGACAAAATGCAATTTCCTGACTTGCATTTGTACACCATGATGATTTCTGCTTATTCGAGAAACAATAGGCTGACTGATGCGTTAGTGCTGTTTGATAAAATGGGTGTTAGGGATATCATTTCCTGGAATTCAATGATAAAAGGATGTATAGATTGTGGAGATTTGACTCTGGCTAGGAAATTGTTCGATAAAATGCCTGAAAAGAGTGTCATTTCTTGGACAACGATGGTAAATGGGTATTTGAAGATTGGGAGAGTTGAGGAGGCTGAAATGTTGTTTTGGGGTATGCCCAAAAAGGATGTTGCAGCTTGGAATGCAATGATTCATGGGTATTTTGCGAATGGGAGAGATGAGAAGGGTATCGATTTGTTTGAGAAAATGCCCTCTAGGAATGTCATTTCATGGACTTCAATGATTGGTGGACTTGACCAGACCGGGAAGAGTGAAGAGGCTTTGTTCCTTTTCGCAAAGATGATGAATTCAGGTGTTGAGCCTACTTCAAGCACATTTGCTTGTGTATTGACTGCTTGTGCAAATGCAAGAGATTTTAACTTAGGTGTTCAAGTTCATAGTCATACCGTTAAATTAGGAAACTGTTACGATGAATTTATATCAGCCTCACTGATAACATTCTATTCGAACTGCAAGGAAATTAAGAATGCTTACAGGGTATTTAATGAGATATTGACTAAAAATGTGGTTATATGGACGGCTCTTTTGACAGGGTATGATTTGAATTGCCAGCATGAAGATGCATTGGGGGTTTTCTGTGACATGATAAAGATGGGTGTTCTTCCAAATCAATCTACATTCACCAGTGCTTTTAATTCATGTCGTGGACTAGAGGCCCTTGATAAGGGCAAAGAGATTCACACGTTAGTCATTAAACTGGGTTTGGAAACTGATACATGTGTTGGTAATTCTCTTATAGTCTTGTATAACGAGTGTGGGAACATAAAGGATGCTGTAGATGTATTCAAAAGAATTAGTGAAAAGAATGCTGTATCATGGAACTCGGTTATTGTTGGAAGCTCACAGCATGGACGTGGCATGTGGGCACTGATTTTCTTTAATCAAATGATACGTGCATGTGTAGACCCAGACGAGATCACATTCACTGGATTGCTTTCTGCTTGTAGCCATTCCGGGATGCTACAAAAAGGAAGGTGCTTTTTTAAGTTCATTAGTCAATATAAACCTGTTGAACTGAAGCTTAAGCACTATACTTGTATGGTCGATATCTTAGGCAGATGCGGGAAGTTGGAAGAAGCAGAGAAGTTAATTGCGGATATGCCTATGAAAGCAAATCATACTATATGGCTAGCCCTTCTTAGTGCTTGTAAGATGCATTCTAATTTAGAGGTTGCTGAAAGAGCTGCGAGAAATATTTTTGAACTAGAACCACATCGTAGTGCTGCTTATGTTCTGTTGTCTAATTTGTATGCTTCGGCTGGTAGATGGGCTGATGTTTCTAGAATAAGAGTGAAGATGAAGCAAGAAGGAGTTGTGAAGCAACCAGGGTCCAGTTGGGTAGTTTTAAAAGGAAGGAGACATGAATTTCTCTCTGGAGATATGTCCCATCCTCTCAGCAAGAAAATATATGAAAAACTAGACTGGTTGGGAGGAAAATTAAAAGAATTGGGTTATATTCCTGATCAAAGATACGCTCTTCATGATGTTGAAGACGAGCAAAAGGAAGAGATGCTGTCTTATCACAGTGAAAGGCTTGCAATTGGATTTGCACTGATTAGCACTGTGGAGGGAAGTAAAATAACAGTGATGAAGAATCTCAGAGTTTGTGGAGATTGCCACTCTGTCATTAAGCTTGTTTCAGTCATTGTGGGCCGTGAGATTGTTGTCAGAGATTCTGCTCGCTTCCATCACTTCAGAAATGGCAATTGTTCTTGTGGGGATTATTGGTAACACAATAATACGCTCTGAAACTCCGGGGCGACTTTTATGCCTTATAGGTACATTAAATGCTGTCTTAGTCCGTAATGTGCTATAGATGGATGATGTTGTGGAATTTCTTATGTGCAAGTTGAGAAATCAACAAGAGTTGGCTCTTATACATACTTTAGCAGCAGTCAAGTGCACTGCCGATGATTTTAAACCAGAATGATCTTGTCCTTGATCTTGTCAAATCCTCAAGAAGATCTCAACAATAATCATTGGCCAACTATCATGCATGTGTGCTGGGGATTTAAATTAGAACCGAAGGAAGTTCGAATGTTGAAAGAGTCAGATTGTTTTATCCTGTGATAAGGCACTTTCAAGAGTTGGTGCCCTTAATGATTCATCAGCCAGATGAGCTTTAGTAATTGAATATCAAGAGCGGAATAAAATGCAAGTGCAATCGGATCAGCATTTTCTGCAAAATTCAGTACTGTTCAAAATGACGGATGATTTTATAGGGAAGGTGGGGGACTTATATGGCAACAATTAGGATATACATAATGTTTAGAAGGCAATATATAGATTGCAAATCCATCAGATAGGAGACAATCAATTTTCTTTGTAAGGATAGTTGAAATGTTAAAGTCGAAAATGTTATTTACATGTCATAATGCCAAATTTATTGTCATGTTGTTTAACAACCTAAGGTCGCAAAGAAATAATTTAATGTCTATAATGTTAACAATATGCCCGATGATCATGGACATATCACAACAAACATTAGTTAGAGAAGTCTTTTATGTTTCTGAAACTTCTGTTGTAATCTGTTGTAACATATCAACATGAGATCTAATCAGCTCCTAGAGCTTATCTCCTTCTCCTCTCCTTGTATTTAAAGACCACTTATTATTAATAATAATTAAGCATTCTTAACAACGTATATTGCTATTTCTTTACAGAACTTGTCTTGTTTGTGCTTTAGCTATTATGGACCAATGTCAACGGAGTAATGAAACTACAATCTGAATTTGCCTGAGCTTTGCCATTTATCAGGCCAGAAACTTCAGTTCGGGAAAGCGAAAATTCACTGGCAATTTGATCCGTTCTGCCCCTTTCTTTAAAGAAAATAGTCAAATAAGTAAACTTCGTAAACATATTATCTAATTTTCTCTAATTTTCAGCATTCGAATAATAGGATAATGACAATAATACATGGAAACTCTGATGATTTCAGAAAAAATAGAACAAAAATATCTAGGCCGAACCCGCTTTAAGTACTTGTACCCTGTTCTTCAAAGGTGGTACACGTCTAATTCCGTTTAATAAATGATAACAAAATTGGAGAGCTTCTTTCTCCCAACACAGTAAACAAAAACGATGATGCAGAGGGCTACTGCAACTTCACTTCGATGCTATTCAACACTTGCTCCTTCTCACCATTCATGCCTTTCTCCAATCCGGACCAGGGTTTCTCCCAAAGTTTTCCCTTTCTCGTCTTCAACTGGTTGTTTCTCACACCACTGCATAACTACTTTAATGCTGTCTCTCCTCTCCACAGCACAGGTACCCTTCTCTCTTCTCTCTCCGTCTATTTCTTTTTGATGATTGTGATTCTTTTCAAAGAAATATGATGTGCGTTTAAGTTTTCTTAGTCTTGTTTGTCTGTTTGTGTTAGTTTGGTTAAAAGTTTGTATCTTTCTCATAATTGGTGTATTATTTTAGTTACTCTGCTTAGCTTATTCTATGGAGAAACTAACAGCTAAACCGAAGTTGAATTTGCATACATTTGTTTTAGCTTTCTTTCGATATTGGTGACTGGTTGGTGTTAATTGGTTCGTTTTGCTGCCTAAGCTACTCAAGAGATTGTTGAAACTGCTGAGAGTGTATCAGAATTCGTGGAAGTTGGGTATCTATCAAGTGTTCATGGGCTTCAAGGGAAATCTGTGTCAAACCTAGTACTGATTTTCCAGAATTAAGATTTTCTGAGGTACCACATGGCTGGAAAAATTTAGTAGTCAAGTTAAATAACTTCTATATTTTGGGTACTTTTGCATCATTGTTGTAATTTTGATGTTTTATTTTAGCCTGGTAGAAGATGGTTAAGACAATCAGTTTCTGGGAAAGAATTGATTCAAGAAGTAATGTTGGTCGAGGGAAGAGGACACCCTGCACAAAAGAGTTGGATACTTAGATTTGGGGGAATAGACACAGTTGAGCAGGTAAGCAAGCAGGATGAGTATGTGTGTTCTATTATCTCTCAACTTAACCTTTCTAGCTTTCTCACTTTAAGATATTTATAATGAATATGCATAATAAATTACTGAGTTGATATGACCTTTTATCTATTGCCTAGATAAAAACTCAAAATTCCTCTCTGAAAATCTAATGATATTCTATGCAAATTTCTCCTTGTGACGGTGATAACATTTTTATTGAAATGTGTGGGAAGAAAATTCATTCCAATGATGGGTCATGAATTTTATTGTTTTAGCACGCTTGTGAATGTGGGCTATGATTCTTCAGGCTAGGCAACTTGTTGGATCCACTCTGCTTGTGAAAGAAGAAGATAGACCAGAGCTGGAAGATGGAGAATTTTACACTCGCGATCTCATTGGCATGAAAGTAAATCTCAAGGTTTGAACATTTTGATGCCCTATAGCTTGGATTTTGTTAAGAGAAGTTCTTTTTCTTTGGGGCATTTAAATATGTGATGGAGCCTTTTGTTTATAATTTATGATTGCACACTTCTTTGATTCATTATGTAAACAGCTTGTAAAAGACTGCAGCATTTAAAGACCATCGACTTTCAATGTTATCCTTCTTGTGTTATTTGCTTGTTCCTATTGTCATTATGCATATAAATCTCATTCTATTTTTCTTGAATGAAGTCTGGCTGCTGCTTAGTTTTCTCTCTCTCACACTTTTTTTTTTCTTTTTTCTTTTTGTTGTTTTAATTCATGACACTGTCCTTTCTATTCCTGACTTCAATTATACTTCTCCTTTTCAGGAAACTGGTGAATGTGTAGGAATTGTTGTTAATGTCTTTGACAGTGGAGCAAGTGATCTTTTACAGGTCATGCTCTACCCAAAGTTAGATGTGCCTGAGGAAGCTGCAAAGCCAATGACAACAGAAACAGTTTTATCTGGTCCCCTTGTTTGGGTACCTTTTGTTGAGGCAATTGTTCCAGATGTTGACATGACTAAAAGAGAAATGTGGATTACACCCCCAAAAGGACTGCTTGAGTTAAACATACGCTCTGATGAGAGGTCCAAGAAAGAAAGACGCCAGCTTGTGAGGCGTACTACTTTTACACTGTACTTGATTCCTTTAGTTACAGAATAATCATTAATCTCTCACTATAGCTTATGGACGTGCAATTTCCATATTTTTATATAAATGTGGTGACTTTTTCTTCAGGATATATTTGACAATTTCCATTTTCTCATTTCTTACCACATCTTAGAATAGGGGCAATAGGTTGTTTATTTCAATAGTCTTTTGTGGTTTCTACCATTCTAATCATATGTTGCTGCTTTTGAGTAAATTCTCCATTCTTTTTTTTTTTTTTTCTATTTACATATTCACTTTTCTTTTTAGCTTACCAACTTGCCGCTATTATTGAAGCACAAAATTTTGTATCATGCTGTGCTTGTAAAGTTGGAACTTCCTTTTTATGTCGTCATGTATAAGCATTTATTTCTTGCCAGTTATTAGACTTCTGGTTTCTTTTTATCTCCCAGAGTAAATTGCGCATACTTCCACTTATATATGATTTATATTTCAACTAGTAAAATGTTCTATTGGAATATTTTGGCTTTTGGCTTAGGATTAGACTTGAAGAATCCATACAATAGTGCTACTTTTATAAAGCTTGTATTGGTTATTTTTATCAGTTTTATGGTGATATAGGTTTCATATATTACATTATTAGTGGTGCATATTCTTCTTTGGTTGTGGCCTTTGTCACTGCTTCCCTTCTTGGTGGAATATGCCTATTGAAGCAATGTACAATGACGGGATGGTTTTTCCAAGAATAAATGTTTAAGCATGTGATCCACCGGTTGGTATGTGTGGCTAAATTTAGTCATCTTTTGATACATTGTAGGAGTGGAAGGAAAGAAAAAAGTTTCAAAGACGCCTTATAGCAGCAAAAAAGAAACTGGCTGAAATGGAGCAAAAACATGTGTTTGATGGATTAAGATATGGAGAAAAATCCCAGAGGAGCTTACTAGCAGACCAAATTGTTGGTGTGAATTCTAAATTGCTTCAACAGGCACTACAAAATTTAGAGATACCCTCCAAGAGGTATTTTATTTTTAACTAACTAAACATGTGTTTGATGGATTAAGATGTGTATGCGGTTATTTGATCTTTTGATCTGAAGCAGTTTACAGGCGTATTTGCATAAAGCACTATTCTATATCCATTTAAATGTAGAGAAAATCTCATATTTTATAGTTACATTGTATCTTTACCGATATAATTTACATTGTATCCTTACCCATATAATGCTTTTAAGAAACCACTTCCATTAAGTTGCTGGTTTTGTGTTCCAGTTATGTTATTTCTGTCAATCTTGTATTTGCATTTATTTCTAGTCATATGCTAGTTCATCAACCATTTGTAACTCCTATTTATGGTTGGATGTTTTCAACTAAACCTTGGATCTGCTTGAATCAGATGGAGTGCGATCGAGTTAATCAATGCCACAAAAACCAAGCTGATAAAAAATTCCCTGAAGCTATTAAAGGATTGCCTCACTCCTGGTGTAAGTGGGGCGAATTCGACAGCAAGTTTCAATTTGCAAGAAAAAGGACTCCAACTTTTGTCTGAAGGCCAAGTGGGTATTGTTTTAGTAATGAATGGCATTGTGGAGAAGGAAAGTGGTGATAGCCCTGATTTTGTTGACTCTGAAAGCTCTGAGGATTTGATATTTTCCTTGCTTCAGAGATCACTTTCAAATGATCAGACAAGTTTTAAGGTGCTAGTGATACCTCATTTATAAAGCTTTAAGTTATTTTATATGAGGGGAAGAAAATCTTCTTCTTTATTTTATTTTCAACTTAAGAGTGTTCCCCTTCCATCAATTAGACAGTGAAGCACAAAAGGTTGGCTAGAAAGATCATGAAACACAAATCTAGAGAACATTGCTGGTGATTTATTAAGTTTGTTTTTAGAGTGTGTTTAAAGATTGAAAGTTGCTCGATATTGAGGCAGATCTAGCTTTAGACAAAGGGATCTAGAGACAGAATTCATATAGCCGAACCCATCTAGTATGGGCTAAGCTGATGTTGTTGTTGTTGTTTACATGAACAATTAATTTCAATCTAGAAACACAAGTTTTCAATAAGATCACTTTAGTGATTCAAGTAGTTAATTAATGTTCTCAGTCATCATGTACTTTTTGATATGGACTTCTGGCAGAATTGGTCGATTGTTATTATTGGAATTAAAAAAAAAAAAGAAAGAGAGAGAGAGAATGACATACACCTGCAGATTATTTTCTGAGGAAATCTTTTTGGGCAGGAAGAAACTAATACTTTGATAATTATAAATATTACACGTTACCGGTTGCTTGCTTTAGACAGATGCACTTTGCAAATAGTAAAAAATCATTTCTTGAATTTTAATAAAATTCTCTGTTTAGTTGATTATTTAATACCTTTTCCTCCAACTATATTTTAATTAAGGCTTGCTTGAGTTGGGTACAGTTAAGAGTTTGAGTATGATCTGCCTCATGGTAAATTAATAATCATAGAATTTCACTCATCCTTTCTGTTGTTTATCTTTCTTTAGAGATTTTAAAGCATAGTATTGATAAACATGCATTTATTGCAGATGGAAGACCGTGCATCTGTGCCTTTGGTTTTTGTCAGTCCTGTGGAAGTAATAGAGTCTCTGAAAAGGCTGTTTTCAGATAATGATTACTTTGGATTTGATACCCAAAAGGTTAGTGTCAGTGCTGAATTGTTGTTAATTTCAAAACTGATGCAGGAACTTTCAGTTTATCTTTAAGCTAACGTTAAAGTAAAGCCAGCTATACTTTATCTTGATTTCATGATCTAAGAGACTGCATTATGCTATTATTATATTATATTATATTATATTCTGTTGGTGAGTCTATAGTACTCTGTTGTGATGTAATAGAAGAACATTATATGGGACTTTGTTGGTAGTATTTATCAAGTGAATTTCGCTGATAGCCTTACTATCCCACCTAGTTGTCCTTCTCCTATAAAGTAGAAGTGTTGTTTTAAGATTCAACCTGGACCGATTGCTATGCATTTTGAAGAGTTCAGTTTATAGGCTTTGACAACCACAAAACTTGTGTATAAATTCAATGTCATTCAGTATGTCACCTTCGGGAGTCTGAATCCTAAGAATGCCAAAATTTGTGTAGTGGCCGCTTGCATGCAACAATAAGTTGCAGCTATGTATTAGCTGAAAGTAGAAATAATTGCTATTATTGTCAAGTGTCCTATTTATTTCGTGCTTTAAAAGTTTCAACCTTGTCAGGTGTGGTTTCTGGAGGAAGAGAAGCTTCCAGTTGTTAACAGTTCTGCAGAAGAAGAGAACAAGTACAAAATTTTGATGAAGTCGCCATGGGAAATACTCGAATCACCAATTGGATCTGGAGGCAATATTACCTTGCTTGCATCACACAGCATTCCAGAAAGCTTCAGCAAACTGGGTGTGGAATATATCGAGGTTAGTTATTTCCTAAAACGTTTGTAGGATTAATATTGCTTAGCATGATTTCTTTCTCAAACGAATGTGTATGATGTTTTAGTATGCATCCAATAAATGTATTGTTAAGCTATCAATATAACATTATGGTTCTCCCCCTCGGTGTGCCTAATGCGATTTCAGTACTATGAAAGAATAGAGACTTGTTATCTAGGAATTGTTTAAGGCATGCTCTTGATTTTGTGGTACACGTAGTTTTTTGATATCATTTGTGTATTATATGCTTCAATCCTACATGCGGATACAAATGCAGCTTTGCAGTTTTTCCATGTCATAATAATTTTCGAACTTCTTGCTTCCAGGTATGCAATTTTGGCGAAAATCATGTGCTTGGGAATGCACCGCTTGTAGTGTATGCTAATTCATGCAAGGCAGATATTGGGATCCAAATCTTAGAAGATGCAAAAGATTCAGAAGAAAATTTTGACGTAATATTCTCTACAAGTTTCATGAAGTCGACGAAACTGATAGATAAACTCCAGTTCTGTGCGATGGCACAACCAAATTCATATGTGAAGCTGGTTAACAAAGAATGGATCGATGTTATCCCATCATCACCAAACTCATATGAATTTTATTGCTCAATATACAGTTCCTTGAATGCTTGTGCTTTTGATAGGATTTGTGTAATGCAAGTAACAGAGTAATTACATTGTACAACTTGAGATGTACTAGCTTCCTTTCATCCAAAATGTATCACAGTTGTAGGCCAATCATATATCTTATTATTAAAGTTGATTAATATTTTCTTTTAGACCTTCTGATTAGGAGGTAATTGACAATAGGCATGGCCCCTGGACTGAAATTAGACTGGTCTAAACTGATCCTAAATCAATAAAAAGATTGAACCTTTGTTGAACCATATTGTAAGCTTTAAGAGCAAGGTTAAACTGTAATTTTTGTGAACTGGCACGTATTTTACAGGGAGTAATCTGACATTTTCAACAACTTTAAGGGGTAATCTGACATGCAATTAATTTAAGCGGAAAAATTTGATAAATTGTGATATTTTAGATAAAAATTTATATATTAACCCATTTAAATAAATATACTTAGATTAAAGAATTAGGGGCAAATCCTTTTATTAGAATTTTTAATTTAAGTCTTAAAAATATAGAAATTAGTTATAATTAAAACAATTATATATAACTAACCATTTTTCTAATTGATTATATTCGAATTTTATTTTATTTTTTTCTCAATAAAAAAATCTGAAAAATTATAATTTAAACCTACTAAATAATGGATCAGGCCCAGTCTCAAAGCCCAAATACTGTTTGAGAAATCCATTCTCCACCGTTGATTATGCCTACAAATCCCAAATTCTTGCTCAACTGATAGGAAACCCTAATCCACGTGCTCCTTTCTGCTGGCTGCTGCTTATATAAAGCTCTAGCTAGCCCTCACACTTACAGCATCGGCGGAGTGTCAAAACCCTATTTTTTGTAAGCCAGACATCTGTTATTCGCTTTTAAAGTTTTGGATTTGATAGCTCTTCATCTGCTACTATATCTAACAAGATCTTTCTCTATGTCTTTGTGGGAGGTAAGTAAAAATGGCGGTGCCATTATTATCAAAGAAGATCGTGAAGAAGCGGGTCAAGAGGTTCAAGAGGCCACAGAGCGATCGCAAGATCTCTGTCAAGGTATATAGCTTCCAGTTTGTTTCTGAGAATACAGCTCTTTAGTTTGGTTTCTCTTGTGTTTTTGTTTAATGTCTTTAATCTGGATTTCAAAAAGGAAATGATGATAGTGATTGTCGCCCCAGTCTTACTTGCATAAGTTGATGCAAGTTGGTGATTGACATTTTTATCTGATTCCTTACCTTAGTTATTTTTGCTTTCGGTTTCCTATTTGTTTTTCCTATTTAGGGAAATGAATTATGTTTTCTGCAAATGAGATGATGATAGTTGATTAACATTCAGCCTTACGTATGATTCCATATGGTGAGCCAGTGATCGACTATCTGATCTTTAAAACGTTTTAGTGTGAATTTCAAGTAAAAAGGATGTGATGATGCATTTTTTGACACCCAGTCTTACTTCCATCTTTTGATGAAAAGGTGGTGATAAATTTATTGCGTTAATCTGATCCTTTTTAGTGGAAATGAGCTTTTCAGATTTGTATTTTTTCAATGTATTTATGGCATTTGCCATTAATTTAATTAGGGATTTGTTTTGTCATGTCTTGCTGTATTTATGTGGGATATGAGGAAGCTATATGACACCCAGTCTTAATTCCTATTGGAAGGTGGTGAGAAATTTCTTTTTCTATCCGATCCCTAGAAGCAAATAAAGAAAATTTTTTTCTTGGTTTAGGAGGGAGGGGATGGTTGGGTTGTTTACTCTTGAAATTAAAACTGACAGAGAAATGGATATATGCAACGAGGTGTGATGATACTTATCCACCGTGTCTGCTGTTGAGTGATGAACACTATACATGCACTACCATCTGATCTATGTTGCATTTAATTTCTTTGGTTTTAATTCCTTCAAATGTTACTTTAAAAAAGAAAAAACAGTTCTTGAAGTTGATTTCTTATCTTAGTGCAATCTATGATGCAAATTATTTTATTTATCCTGATTTGCAATGATGATCATAAAATAAATCACCATCTTTCGGCTGAGATTGCAAAGATTGATCAACACGCTTTTTATGTAAGTTTGATCACATTGATCCTGTATTCATTTTTTAGTTTTGTAATTACTTTGCCCATGGTATCTAACGTCCAGTCCTGTATTATTCCCATAGCTGGGCATTTCGTTTTAAGGGCAGACACAAATTCTAAACAGGTCCTGCGACACAGTTAGCTTTCTCTTCCATGAGCTTTCTGTTACTATTTCCCTGCTTACATTTTCCCCCTTGGAAGACATCTTTTATCCCTTATAATTTCCTCAAGATATATCAACTAAAATACTTTTGGAACTTGGACTAATCACTCTTGTATCATTCATTTCTGACAGGAAAACTGGCGCAGGCCTAAAGGTATTGATTCCAGAGTACGAAGAAAGTTCAAAGGTTGTACTCTTATGCCAAATATTGGCTATGGCTCGAACAAAAAGACCCGTCATTATCTTCCAAACGGCTTCAAGAAGTTTGTTGTCCACAATGTTAATGAACTTGAATTGTTGATGATGCACAATCGGTGAATTTCAGATTCTCAGTTAATGCCAGAGAGAATAACAGTTTATTCCTTGGGATGCTTATGTTTACTTATTGATGTCTTCAGGACTTACTGTGCTGAAATCGCACATGATGTATCAACGAGGAAAAGAAAGGAGATTGTGGAGCGAGCTGCTCAGCTTGATGTTGTTGTCACAAACAAACTTGCTAGGTTGAGAAGCCAGGAGGATGAATAAGCTGAGATTATTAGAAATTTTGAAGTTGTGTAGAACTGAGAACCATCTAGTTTGCTTGCCAATTTTGGATATTTCATTGTTTCCATTTGATGTAACTTGGATGAGGATGACCTATACAATCTGTGATAAGTTTTCAAGCGCCCATATCCTCTGTTCATTTTCATTGTGGAAATCTGTTTCCAGGAATTTTCACAATGGTGCTCGTTGCATTGAAGGGTGTAAAGTGTCTGCCCATCGGTGGATTAATTCAACATTAATTTTTGTAACAAACGTTTGGGAGCAGAACAGGTGGATTGTTCTGGATGATATAGCATCATACTACAATGAAAATTGTAGGTATTACACTTGGGAATTAATCCATGCTGAGAGGTGCATGTCCTGTTATATTTACTTTACGTGATTGTATATTGAATAGTAATTTTGGGAGTTCATTGCGTAGAACAAAATTGAGGTTTAATTACAACCATGTTATTCAAATATTGTAATTTTGCATCTATGGTCATAATAAAATGATTTATGTCATTGTGGTCGCTCAATTATTATAGAGCCACTTGTTTTTATTAACTGCTTGGTATTTTCATATCCAACCAATCCTTTAACATTAACATTTTATGTTGATTAAAATCTAAAAACATGTTAGTCGTATCCGCTAGTAACGGCAAATTAACAGTGTTGAAAATATTAATATTGCAAATTTATCAATACCAATTTTCTTAGAAATCAAACAATATTTCTGATATCTTCCCCCAATCTCAATTCAATCTCCTTCTGAGAGCATAAATTATTCTGTAGAAACCGTAGAATTTTTTTTTTTTTTAATGTCATTTATTGTTAGAAATTATAGCCCAAGTGGATGTGAACATTGAGTCGTTGGGCCATTCAACAATGTTAAGTAAGGCGAACGATAATTGTATTGGGCTAGCCCTTTGTTGACCCAACTATTAATGGCTCCATTTCACTTGAATATTATAAGCCTCTGGACCAACTTGATTATCCAAGTGCTAATTACGCCGAGTGAGTTTTGTTTTGTTTTGCAGTCATCTCGAAATCAACTGCCAAGCAGGATCCTATTAACATTGCTTGAGAGGTTGATTTGATGAAACTAGGTATTATTAAAATTATGATATGACCTTAGGCAAGTATTGAAGCCTATTACCATTGAATTTACTAATCTTTTACACCTTAATTTGTCTCTAGTTTATTACTCCCTCTGTCCCAGTTGAAAAGATAATTTTTTTTATAAAAATTAAAAAAAAAATAAAATACCTTAATTTTATAAAAAAAAAGTTATTGAAAAAAAAAACCCTTTTATATTTTCAAAATTTTTATTTAATTTTAGTTAAAAGTAGAAAGTGATAAAAAAATAAATATTTAATAAAGTGTATAATAAATATGGTATATATGTAAATTTATTTTTCAAATTTCGACAAAAATACTTAAATTGGGACAAAATAAAGTAGGAAAATAACTTTTTTAAAATGAAATGGGAGTATTTTATTAAATTAGGGTAATTTAAACAGTGAAAATGTATTATTTTGCCCTCAACATTTATTAAGTTATTTTTGAACTAAAATTTTCTATAGGTGCTAGAAAAAGTACTAAATTAAAGTATTTTAATTTCATTTTTGACTGCTATAGAAACATTTTCGTATTAATTTTTAACAGGTATAAGAACAATTTAGCATCATTTTCAATAATTATGGATGCATTTTTCTTAAAAACAAACTTGGATGAGAAAATGATAACCTTTTCTTTCAAATAATATATTAAAAAAGAGGCCTAATTTTGTGTTAACTTTGACAAGTTGGACACTACCACCACCCCAAGGATGCAGAAACTAGAAAGATGGCAATGATGGGCAGCACAGAAGAAGATAATTATATACAAAATAAAAAAAATTCTAAGTAAAGCAAGTGATGATGAGAAAGGAATAACTAATATGCAAAGATGACAATTGTCGAGTGAATATCCACTTTGGATATAATTAATAGCTTTCACACGTTAACTTATTGACGTTGAAAGCTGACACCGCCACAAAACGACACCGTTTGTAAGTCGTAATGTTCAGCTTCTAATTGTCTCTTTGACACGTATTATGTTTTGGTAAGCCTTTGATGGCAAACCCTTTTTTTGGGATTTTGACCTTTTTGATTTAATACATCACTATTTGACAAAAACATATTAATTAAATTGCTAAAGAAATACTATATTCGCTAAAGTATATCCAAGGATTTTTTTTTTGGAATATAATATTGTTGAGTTTGAAAAACATGTCAATAATTGGGTGTCTATGTTCTATTATATCATATTTGAGAATCTTCTATCATTCAAACATTAGTTTAAATATTCAATTTGAAATTATTAAATTCAAACCAATATTCTACAATTTAAATATCGATGTTATATGGATTTTCAAGAAGAAAGTAGCTGCGGTGGTCCCTTTCAAACCATCTGGATTCCACGAGCGAACAGAAAATTAAACCTGAATTAGATCTCACCTGAATCACCAATTTTACTAATTTATAATATATGAAACTATGATAAGACTGAAAGGTAAGACAACTTGAGAAATTTTCTAAGTCAAATTATTCATGAATCAAAGTCTTTAAAGCAAAGATTTCTTGTTGAAGTTTTCTAATTTTCGCAGAAATCTAAATTGAAAATTACACCAACAGCAATTTTTTGCTTTTAAGAAATCATCAATTCATAATTCCAAGCCAACTCCATGATTTAGCTTATCGTATATAATTGGATTATCTACACATGCTTGGTTTACAGGTTTGACGTAATTTATAATTAATTATAAATTTTTTATTATTTCAGATCAATTTTTTTTTATAAATAGTTATCATTTAATTTGTTTAATCAAACACTCGTAGTATTTTTTCTATCAATTATCAAACACTTCAGCCATTAACAATTACTCTCGATTATCATTTAATACAAAATAAATAATAATAATTTAATTTTTTTTATCAAACACTTATAATATTTTTTCTATCAATCACGAAACACTTCAGCCATTAACAATCACTCTTGATTACCGTTTAATACGAACTGATAAATCAGACCTAGCCACAATAAAAATTCATTTGATTCATGTTTTGAAACAAATTAAAAAAAAATCAGTTGATAAATTCGATACTGCTTAAAAAAGATAGTTTTTATTTTAAGTGTGTCTCAATTTATTTGCTTATGGTTACATTTTAAGTGCAAGAAAATATATATATATATTTTTTTCAGTTGGATTTGGAGATAAGCCATTGAAAAACTCATTTCTTAGCAAAAGAAAAGATATTTCCCTTTGTCTTTCTTCTTTTGTTTGAAACAATTCTTTTTCTGTTTTTAATGGCGAAGTGTGTTAGTTTGAGTACTTGGAAAAAACATGTTAGATTTGTCTTTCTTTTGCTCTTTGTATTATGTCTCGTTTTATTGAAATGCTTAACTCTCTCTCTCTCTCTCCATATATATATATTATAAGAAGAAGAAAGAACAATACATATTAAAGATGAATGGTTCTAGGAAACGAGATACCCATAAAATCATTGCTAAGGATCTCTCCAATACCAACGGGAGGGTTTTGATGCCAAACAAATTGCATCTCTTGATTATAAGTTCAGCTTGCTAAGAGGTCAGCAGCTTTGTTGGCTTTTCTGTAGACATGAAAGATCTTCACTTGCCAATAGCGAAGGAGAAGATCATTAATACGCAGTATGACTACACTGTAGACTGAAGAAGGCTGAAGATCTTTTGTGATACTGTTAACAGCACCCACATTATCCAATTGCAGAATGAGCTTCCGCCAACCTCTGTTCCAAGCTTCTTGAAGGCCATACAAAACTTTCCAAAGTTCAGCAAAAAAGGCATTTTTACCTTGGACAAAAGCCGAGAATCCCCCCAACCATCTTCCTATATGGTCACGAAAAATCTCACTTGAAGCAGCACGGGAAAGATATCTATTAAAAGAGCCATTATTGTTAAGAGTAACCTAGTTTTGGGAACCTGGTTCCCAACCGATGAGAATCTCTGTCTTCTCTCCAGCCTTGTGACCCGCAACAATCAAGTATTCTTTGGCATTCATGAAAGCTAAACAAGCTGAAACAATAGTCTGTTTCTTAACCGTGAGCGGCACCGAATGATCTTTGAAGGCTCTACCATTCCGCCATTTCCAAAGCCACCAACAAGTGAAGCCAAATAAAAGCTTCCAAGGGATCGAATCAAAGAGATCATTAGACTTTAAGTTACTAGACAACCAAACATCCAAGTCTAAGGAGAAGAACTGGGCTGCAATAGTCATTAACCATAACGGACCAAAGAGACTTAGCAACAGGACAATCTCTGACTATATGTAAAATAAAGTCAATCTCTCCAAAGCAAATAGGACAATCAGCGGAGGATGACAGATGACGCTTGGATCTCTCCAAATTAGTGAGCAACCTTTTATGCAGGAGGAGCCAAAGGAAGACCCGGATTCTTTGCGGCCCCATCCAATTCCAACAGAGGTTCCAGTCGGTAGTGTTGCTACCGGTGCCATTCTGACTCAAGAGATCATAAGCTGACTTAATATATATATACACACACACACACACACACACGAGTTACATAAATAATTAAATATAAATAAATAGTTACTTTATTGGCGGATCCATTACTGATAAATTATAAAATTTTATAGAAAAAGGGTATCTTTATATTATGGTGAATAAAGGATTGGCTTAAAAAGGTAGAGGCGATTTGATCAGAAGGTCGTTGATAGAACTTGCAAAAAAGGTGCTTAGTCCGGTTGTCTCGGATTTTGACACTCCGACGCTTAAATTAGTGCTGGGACTGAAAGCTCTTTAGAGAGAGAATTAACGTTACTTATAAAGAAAAAGTGTATGCCTTTTAGAAAGGATCCTGCTATTTATGAAGTTGAAAAAGTTTTCGAACAGTGTGTCAAATAATTGTTCTACCCTGCAGTAAGTATGATCTATTTTCATAAGTTATGGTAATGGGATGTTGGCGTGCACCAAATGACTTATACCTGTCAAGGAAATGTTAAATCCGATCGAATAATCTCGATCTTTGTACCTGGTTTCTTGGTTAACGGGACTTTCATGAACCTTTGTCTTGAGCCCTTTGGGATTGTTGACCCTTTAACCTTTTATATTTTTGGGTATTATTAATTATCAAATTTGTTTAATTTAAATATAGCCATATCTGTTCCAAACTTGTTTAAATTTATCTATCTACCATATTCATATTCCTTCTAAACCCGTTTTAACATTATTCGTGTATATCTGTACCCGTATAATTATAAATTTAACTAATATATATATATATATATATATAAGTTCTAATAAAATAGCAATTTATAAAACAATCAAAATTAAAAACCATATCAATATGTAATTCTATATCAATATGTAATTTCACTTGGGGTCCTATATTATTTTTTAATAAAAAATTTAATATTTTTATGAAGTTATTTTTATAATCAATTCTTTAATTTTATGGTTGATTAAAAATATCTTAATATTTAAAATTTCCGAAATTTTTTTAAGATAATTTTCAACAACTAAGATTGTAAAAATTTAGTGGCAGAATTTATAAATTGCAATTTTTTATTGTCGGCAGAAATTTTATAAAGTGAAATATTTTAGATTTTGGGTGAATAAATTCAACTTTCGGGTGCATAAATAATAAATTGAAAATTATTGGTGCACAGAATTTATTTTGAATTTTTTTCATATGGTCTTTTAGGTGGCAGGCCATTATTGGCTGAAACAATTAAGAGGGGCGTCACAGGAAGTAACCTGTTGAGCGATCCATCACCACGGCCACCGTTCGCCACCATTCAACCTACGAATCCGAGTACAACTACGGTCACCAGAGGTTAGTTCTATCTTCTTTGTTTTCCGCAAGTTCTTTGCTTCGATTTCTAGGGTTTATTTTCTTTGAATTGTTTATTAATAACCCACTCCTTATTTGAATTTTTCCGTCTTGAGGATTCGGGTGTGTGGTATATTATTGAAATGTGTTTTCTCTTTTGGGTAGTCGATTATTATGACTTGTTTCCATGAATCCGATGAGCTGCAAGACACTCTCTTATTCTCTCGGTCTTCTGTTGATTCCGCGGTCTAGTTGATTCAACCATCCCAATCTGCAACTCTTCCCAGCAAATAAACAAAATCCTTAAGTCTATCTTTTGGTGTTTAACAAAAATAATTAGGAATAATATGAAATTACATGATCTTCCTCGAATTCCAATTTTGAGCATCTTATTGTCCAAAAAGTTTCCTGAGTTTTTCAACTTCAGCAGGTCTCCTCTGACCTATACGACAACTGGTAGAATTTTGCTGGTTTTAGCTTCATCAGAAGAATTGGTAGCTGCCGTGGCTAATTAAGAGTGTAATTGTTTTCAATTTCTATTATTATCTTTGAATTCTTTTTATCATCAAATGCACCTGCAAAAGTCCACCACGAGATATATAAGATGTATAAGGGCATAAAAAACAAATTAATTAGAATATTGTAATCAAACAGAATAAGAAAGAAAGAAAGAATTGCTGGGATTGGTTTAGTTGTGATTTTGATGAATTCTCTTACTGATTTTGATAAATTGAAATAGTGATTTTATGTTAATGTTTTCAATTTGGAAGGACAACTTGGTTCATTTAAAACATGATCTTTTACTTTTTGGTTTTTTATTAGATATCAGTTGATGCAGTTATCAGCAATCTTGATAGTTTGCTTTGTTTAGTAGAAGTGCAAGTGCGCTGAGATGGACAACCTTGTAGACTCTTTAAACAATGCATATCAGGAGTTTATGGGTGCAGCAGCTAATGTACTTGAGATCAAGGAAGTTTCTGGTGGCCAGAAAACAACTACCACAGATGCTGCATTGGAGAACTTTAAGCAGAAGTGGGAGCTGTTTAGGGTGGCTTGTGATCAAGCCGAGGAGTTTGTCGAATCTGTGAAGCAGAGGATAGGATCAGAATGCTTGGTGGATGAGGCCACTGGATCTGTTAGCGGGAAGTCAACAACAGGCCTTCCACCGATTAGTGCTGTTCGATTGGAGCAGATGAGTAAAGCAGTTCGATGGCTTGTTATTGAGCTACAGAATGGTTCTGGGGCAGCTGGTGGTGCAGCTGGGCATGCCCACCCTTCTGCTCCCTTTGATGCTCGATTTTCTGAAGATGCACCTCAATAGGTAGGTCTGCATTTACCAATTGTATTTGCATTTCTTTTTTAGTTCTAAACTTGCCTGATCACATCAAATTGCTGGAAAACAAAGGGATAATAGTTAGCTGCTGCATTTGCATGAGGGAGATTGTGTATTCCTTTTTCAGTATTTAGATGAAATTTTCTATATGATGAACGGAGATTGCTACCTTTTTTTGGTTATGTGGCATGTTTGTTGATGCATCGAAATATTAAAGTGGCATGCCTTTTATCTATTGGTGTCTGATATACCCATTACTCTTATTGGATTCACCAGAATTTTATTCCCAAAATGGGTGATAGTTGAAGGGATATTTTCCACTAGGGAATTAAGTTTAATACTTTAACATGACATATGCTAATTCTAAATAAATACAGAATATGTAACTTTCTTAATTTGTCACACCATTTGTCTCTATCTCTGTCTGTGTGTGTATACTATATTTCTCACACACCCACACACATGATATTAATTTTAATAATCTTCTTTCTTTCTCACTTCTGCTATCTTCTATTGTCCTTCTTGTTTTCTGCTGGAAAATTAAACAATAGAGAAATCAAATTTCTCTATCTTAGGTGGCCGGTTCATTTGAACCTGATAGCCACGGCCGCAGCTGAAAGGATGGATGAGCATAATTTCATATTCTGATTTTAGATGCTTATTCCAGGATAGGTTGCAACAATCTAAAAATTTTTAATGCTCATAAAAAATAATGTTATTTATTTATTTTGAATGGCCAAATCAGGTTTTTCAGTCCATTGATTTCTACATTGCTTTCAATTCAAAAACCAATATTTTATGATTATACTTTTTTTACACCTTTTTGTTCCCTGTTTAACAGCTTTTTACTCTCTGTATGTTTAGAAAATTGTTATGAATAAAATATTCTTAAAGATGCAGAGGTGACATAGTGTTGTGTGCATATTGAATTTTTCTCTTAAAATTTTTACTAGCACTTGAAACTATGAAAGCATTCTGAAATCAAATGCAAGTGCGTTTTACTTGTCCAATTATAACTATTGCAACCCAAAGATTTGATGACAGATACACCGCATCATTGATATTCTGTGTTTCTCTTGTTATTAAATGTACATCTTTTACATGGAATATAGTGTTTATTTTTATGCCTGTTATATATTTTGTCTTACATATTTTTATTCGTATATACAGAGAAGTGATCTGGATTCAATGAAGATAAAGAGGAGCCTGCAGTACTTTTGTGGACAAACCAGATGAGGTGGGTGTTAATATTGGAAATTATACTTTTATGCTTGGCTGGATATGGCGATGATGAGGAAATATGCATGATTCTGGCATGTTGGAGAAACGGCATTGTTGTTCTTTTCCTTGCAATGCCAAGTTTTGCCAGAATAGTTGGCATTTTGTATATGTATACAAGTATACTCCCTGTATTTTTTCTTTTTCCTTGTCCTGATGATGTTCTTTAGGACATATAGTCATGGCGAGGGAGCTCTGGTTCTTTTTAGCTTGAGTTCTTGCTCTCTTTTTATGGGGGGTTTGACTTCATACTGTAGTCTGTTATTCTGTTATGCTGTTGCTCGCTGATGACTTTTAGATATTTTAAGGGTAATTTATATGTGAAAGGAGCTGAAAGTTGAAATTCAGTTTTAATGGAGCAATCATTTTTCAGTAAGAATTAGAAATAAGTCCTGTTTACTTGTTTTATCTTTCTGTTCTAGGTTGGTTTTATCATACTTCAGTTGGAATAGAGAGGTCTTTATAATTTTCCTTATGAGATATTTATATTGTGCATTGGTTTGTTTGTACGTATAAATTATAAAGTGGTTAAAATTGAAAATTGAATAGACTTGTAAATTCAACAACTTTTGGACGCCACATCTGAATGCCTATCTTACTTTAAATACCCTAGAGGTTCAACCGAAGTTGAGTGTATTAATTAGAAATGATCACGGGGCGAAAAATTTCCGTTTTCGGTGGGGATCCACCCCGAATAGGATGGAAAATTTTCAAAAAATTTTTTCATGAGGACGGAGACGGGAAAAAAGTATTTTCCGACTTAAAATTTGGGGTGGGGACGGAGATTATGGTTTTCGTTCCGAAATTTTTTCGCCCTCAAAATTTAATTACTAAATTTAATTATATTTATATAATTTAGTTTTAAATTATATTTAATTTTAGTTTTATCGATTGTTAAAATTTATATTAGTTTGATTTGTAATTAAATTTATATTTTTAATTATTAAATATTATATTTTCAATTATAATTAATTATTAAATATTATATTTTTGTTATAATTAATTTTTTTAAAAAAATAAAAATATTTTTTATGCGGGGACGGGGATTTTTGCGGGAATGGGGGGAATTTTTTCCTCGAAATATTATCGGTTTTCGTCCCGCCTCCGCCCCGTCCCGGGGCAGTAGGTGGGGAGGCACTTCCCGTTTCCGTCCCGCCCCGCAATCATTTCTATGTATTATACCGAAAATCCGATCCAAACTCTTCATAAAATAGCAACTCGAATCCGATGCCGAAGATAACCTGAATTTTTGATGTCGAATCCAAAATTTCAAAAATTCATTTGAAAATATCTGAAATCTAATTCGATTTGTGGTACATTTTTTTTAATTAAATTTTATTTTTATATCGTATTTATTTACAAATTATAGTTTAATTACACATGCATGCATGCACGTGTGTATATATATATATATTAACATTATACTGTTTTATTGATATCTCGGTTTTAATTTTTTATATAAAAATTAAATTTAATTGAAAAAAGGAGAAATGCTTAATTAATTTTATTTTAAGCCAAAAAAGATAAAAGAAAAAATAAATAAAAAAGGTAAAAATAATAATTAAGTGGCATATAATATATTTTGTATTTTATTATTTTTGGTATTTACATTTTTTTCAATCTTTTTTTGCTTTATATTTTAATTTGCTATTGTTTTGTTGCAAACTACAGGACGTGGACAATGTTGTGACAGAAAGAAAAAAATTCCTGGGACTCTTTCAAGTGTCTCTAGCTCCATTTAAGTTTTTCTAATAATAAATTGGGCCATAAAACAAAATTCATCACTTAATATTGCCTTTTATTTTAGTAATTCCGAAATTTTGAATCGTACACCTATCCGAATAGAATGGCATAAATATGATTAATAACATAGTTTTAAATTTTGTTATTATTCATAATAACATGATATGGTTAAATTTTGAATCGTAGATGTACCCGAATAGAATGGCATAATATGATTAAAATTTGTTATTATTCACTAATCACAATAACAAAGTTTTAAATTTTGTCATTATATATTCATCCATTCAAATGTAAGCGAAAATTTTAACCTAAAATCAACATTTAGCACTAATTTATCTTTACAAAACTCATACGTAATTTATATTTCTACTGATAACTATGAAAAATATATTTTCATAAGCCTAATTAGGTTGGCCCAATAATGCTTAGCAGGGCCCAAGCCAAATAGCAGAAAGGCTAAGCGTAAGCTGAAAGATAGCACAGCAAGACATGATGTCCGATCGAACTAATGGGACAGTACGTCCTGTCAGCCCACTGACACAAGCCAACGCCCATACTCTCTACCTGCTCCCTGTCACATCGTCGCTCATTTACTGCAATTGTCAGTTATCACTCCCCAAGGTACTTGAATACCCTTCTAAGAAACTCCTATAAATAGCTTAAAATACAATGGCTTCAAGTATTGAACATCTGAATCTCTCTTTAAGCATTCTTTTTTCAAAAGCTACCAACTTAAACTTCAGAGCGCTAACGCCTGGATCCAACCGGACACTCTTTTTTGCAAGTCCATCCATCCGATCGGTCCTTCAATTACCAGCTCTACTTCTTACAAGATAAAGACATTTCAGGCTTTATCACCTACAAACAACGTTTTGTATCTTATCATGTGGTTTTACGTTAATTCATTCGAGTAATTCCAAAGTTTTCGATTGCAACTCTTTACGTTTAGAAAGGTATCATGTGATTAAATAGCTTTTTCCTTTACAATTGATAATACCGACATTGTTTGTTATTATACAATCTTCAAAATCACATGTAAGAATAATTCCAAAACTTATGATTTTATCATCGTCGATTATCTATTCAAACGAAAAATATATAAATAAAATTTATAATTTGTGATTAAGTGCAATTAGTTGCTGATAACCAAAATTTGTAAAACATTGCCTTTTTCCTTTTAAGTATACTTTAATTTTATATTTTTCATCGATTTATTTTTATTTTTTTAATGCATGGTTCGCCTTCTATTTGGGCAATTGAGAATTCTAAATTGCAAATCTATTCAAATAGAATAATAATATAACAGGGAAGCAAATAAAATGTGGGAATTCACACCTTTAGGATATGATACTTAGCTAAGTTGGAAAATTCTAAAACATCATCTTTTGATGATGTGGCAAATCATTATTAATCATTATCCTTATTTATTAACCACTCCCCTTAAATAAAAAAAAATAATATAAATATATTTATCTTACTTATCCTTAAAAAATAACAGTATAAAATTAATAATTACCAATTCAATGAAATTACTAAATTTCAACTAAATGGGCTTTTGCTATCAAAAAGTATATTTAATAATTTATACCAGTAGGATATTAAGAGTATATCCTTCCCGGATAAACCATGGGGCACACCAACCTTAATAATGGCAATAAAGAAATTATTCTAAACTTTAAGGTCTAATTATCAATAATATTTTTTCCCAGCGATGGTAAATTGTTTTATTAAAAGATATTATTAGTACATCACCATTTTTTTAATTATTTAATTATTTTATGAAATTGTATTTTTTTTTATGAGATATTAATTTTCCTTGACTTCACGCCACCACGGACACCAAATGAGAGTTAAATACGGTTAAATCACCCCCCACATTCACAACACAACACAATCTCTCTCTTTCTCTCTCAATCATTCTCTGCTCTTTTTACTCCTCTCGTCCAATCATCGTCACTTTCTCTCTCTTGTTTTTAGAGAGAGAAAGCTTGTAGTCAGAGTAGTAATTGGGAAGTGGACATAACAAATCCTCTCTCTTCACGTCTCTCCTCACGTCCCCCACCCTTTCTTCTTCTTCGTCTTACTTATGTGCGCTTTATCTGTGATCGTGAAGAGCTTGTTGCTTCAGTTAATCTTTGCTCGATTTTTTTAATTACCTCTTTTGGGTAATTTCTTTTTAACCCAAAGTTTGTTTCTTTATATCCATTTATTGGCCTGTTAATGTTAATTGGTTTGTTATTGTGAGTTTGATCGAATTGGTAATAGTTCTTCTGAGTCAGAGGCTGTTTATTAGAGTTTGATTTTGCTTGGTTTATTTGATTTTCTTCAAATTGAATTGCAATTTGAGGCTTTTTAGGTCAATTAGGAATTAGCTGGAAATAAATAAAGATTGAGCTCCTCAGATTATTCTCTCCCTAACTAACCCCACCTCCTTATGGTATCAAGTGGCCTGGTGCTCTTCTTTTTCTAAACTGGCTATTTTGGATTATTGGGTTGTACTGATTTGTAGCTTTAACATACTGAATTGTTTGTCTTTATGCGTCAAGCTGATGGCAGTTACATGCTCTTCTGGGTTGAGTTCAAACTTCTATTACAATAACAGTTTAATATTAGCTTTTTGAGTTAATTATATTTCTATTTGATTCTTTTGGCCGGAAAGGTGGTCTAGTAGCTGTATCTCGGCACTGGGGTCTCAGGAATTATTTAGCCCCCTCACACAAAGGAGTGGGGGTGATAGTTTTTGCTCTTGTATCACTATGCTTTTTCTCTTAATCTCAGTCCGAATGATTTTGGTTCACTTGATTTTGTATTTCTATACTTTCCGCTCTTATTTTTTCCCTTCCAGGATCTTTGTTTTCCAACTGCATTAATGTTTTAATTACCAATTTCCTATTTCTTTGTTTAGTTTGTCTCATTATGATTTGCCCAAGTTAATTTATATATTTGGTTGTTTTGCTTCCCAGTAGAAAGGTGATGTCATGATGCAGTCTTCTAGTAATTTATCTCCTGGTAATTTTTGAACTCTTTTATCATGTTCTCCTGGTGTATGAATTTTTTCTTTATAATTAATATACTCTGTGAATTTTGTATGGCTAGCTCCCCCTAAGAATCCTCCAGTCACTATACCTAAGGAAGTGGGAACTGGTGCCTTGGCGATTTTAACTGGATCTGACACCTCCCATGCTCCAAGCGATGCTACCCTTTTTTCTAGCTCGTTACCTGTTCTTCCACATGAAAAGTGTATGTGCTTGCTGTACCTTGAAGATCTGATATCTCTGTAAAATTGTGGGGATTCTAACCCTTTTTTTTGGTCATCTTGCAGTGAATTTGAATGGCACAGAATGTGCCCGTCAATCTGTGGATGATGCCTTACCTGGTCTGGATAAACTTCAGCAAGATGTGGAAGCTGTTGATATACTTGAAGATGTTGAAAATGATGCACTTGGAAGTTTGCTTCCTGATGATGAGGATGAGCTTTTAGCTGGCATAATGGATGATTTTGACCTGAGTAGGCTGCCTGGTTCACTGGAGGACTTGGAAGATTGTGATCTTTTTGGCAGTGGCGGAGGTATGGAACTTGAAAGTGATCCACAAGAGAGCCTGAGCATTGGCATGTCAAAGGTAAATTTATCTGACGGTGTTATTGGGAACGGAATGCCCCATTATGGTCTTTCAAATGGCGTGGGAACTATAGCTGGAGAGCATCCATATGGTGAACATCCCTCAAGAACGTTATTTGTAAGAAATATTAATAGTAATGTTGAAGACATAGAACTGAGAACTCTCTTTGAGGTAATTCATTTTGCAGACAGGCATTCCCTGATTTACATGTGTAGTGTCTTTATTTACTAGCAACTAATTTTTAGTCAGCTGACATCTGAATTAGGCCATTAACTTTTATATTTACAATGTTATGTAATTGTGTGTAAAGTTTGACATCAATACAATTCATGAGAAGTAAGCATTCTTCTGAGTTCCCCACATCAAATTTGTGAGAAATGAAACTGTCAATCCAGCAGATGAAATAGCTTGATCACTTTTGCCTGCTCTAATGTTAATACTGCAGAAAAATGATGTACTTGATACCTTTGCGAAAGTTTTAACATACCTGTTACCCATATCAATAAATCACAGTAAATAAAGTTACCGATTATGTCACTAGATGACTTTCACATGTTAAATTTTCCTGAGTGAAATACTCTCTAAAGATAGTAATAGTACTATCTGGTTGTCTGCTTAATTGCATTAAGAGTTGGTAGTCTGCAAGTATTTCAACATTAATGAATAATTTCTAAATATACATTTTACTCATCAGTTAACCTGCTATTGAGACTTGAGATAGTAAAGAAGATAGTTTCAGTGTATTGATGACTTCATCTAAATAATGTAAGTTAATTCTTTTATCTGTTTGTCTTGTAGCAATATGGTGACATTAGAACTCTCTACACTGCATGCAAACACAGGGGTTTCGTGATGATATCTTATTATGATATTCGTGCGGCTCGAACTGCTATGCGTGCATTGCAAAACAAGCCACTACGGCGAAGGAAACTTGATATTCACTTCTCAATTCCAAAGGTTTCTATTAGATTTCGAAATACTACTTCTACAGTTTTGTGTGTGTGATCTGACAATTTCTTTTTGTCTTAATTCACATCAGGACAATCCATCAGACAAGGATATGAATCAAGGGACGCTGGTTGTTTTTAATCTGGATCCATCAGTTTCAAACGAAGACCTCCGACAAATATTTGGGGCTTATGGGGAGGTCAAAGAGGTGAGAAAGTTCTTTTGATAGCCTTTTTACTTGTTTCCCTTGCTTTTCCCTTTGCAATACTGAGTTAACCTTTATACAAATTGGTCTTTTCTGTACAAAAAATAGATAAGGGAGACACCTCACAAGAGGCACCATAAGTTCATTGAGTTCTATGATGTTAGAGCAGCAGAAGCAGCACTGAAGTCATTAAATAGGAGTGACATAGCTGGTAAACGTATAAAGCTTGAACCTAGCCGCCCTGGTGGAGCTCGGCGAAAGTAAGTATATTCTTTCTGCTTGGTCTTGAATCCAATTATTATTGTTATTGTTATTGTTATCATTTTTATTATTAACTGCATATGTGCGAAAACTCTGACATGCTTTGCCTATGGGATAGAATAGCTGGAATAATTTATTGTTGGATTAAGGGTATGATAACTCCTTAACTTTGGACTTGAATTTTGATTCGTCTCCTACTTTTCTTTTGTAGCTAATTGTGTCCTTGTACTTGCAAAACTTAATATTTGGGTCCAGTATGCTGACACTGTAAACTGGCTGTTACTTTTGCCCATTTATATGGGAACTTGAAAAATCAGAGCTCAGTCCTCTCTTGCTTTCTGTCTCTGCCTCAATCATTCCCTCATCCCCAACCATTCAAACGAATCAACCAAAAAGCTTGAGGGATGCAGTGTTGCCAAAAGCCAAATTGGTTCATCTGAAATCCTTTTTTATTAGTTCTTGATGCTCTATGCAAACAAATAAAAAGTGGAAGTGTACGAAGAAAGTCTCAAAGATTTTATTAACTTATCTATTTTCCCATTGGATTTCTCCTGTTCTAATAGCGAGTATTTATTGTCTTCCATTGGTTGTTGCTGTTAGAGTTTGAGACTTTTGAATTGGGCGTTAACTTATATATCCAATAGAAAACACTACTAAACCTCAAGAAGATTAAAGCTTTTCAAACAGAACACTAAAAGAAATTCATAAATGAGATATTTTAGATGCATTAGTTTCTCTAAAGGCTAGAGAAAGGATAAGAGTAGACTAACATTATATTCCCAATCTAAAATCAAGTTGTTTTACATCACAGTTGCATTGCTTCTGCATTGAATGTAAAGAAGGGAATGGGATCGCATGCAAAACAGCAAGCTAACACCAGTATCATGGTGTTGGTGATTTGGGCTTAAATTTATTTTTTCTTGAAGAAAAAAGACACTGTTGACTTCATCTTAAAAAAAAGAGGGAATTAAGTTGTCTTTTTGCTCAAAGTTAAATGGCTCTTTTGATTCCATCTTGTGAATGCCTCCTTATGTGAGTTAAATTATACAATTCACATGCTATTATCTTTCTCTATTGTAGCTACATCTGAAGAGTATCTATTTCTCATTAATAAACTGTTATGATTTTAGGTGCTGCTGTTGTTTGGCAAGGTGGATATCTAGACAGTTGTTGCATTTCTTCAAATGCTTTTTTTTGAAAAAATATATATTTATGTGAAATATTTTTATCTTCATCATTTGGTGTCGTGGTGAGTAAAATTGTTGGCTTTGTGCCTTCTACCTTTCAGCTTGATGTTGCAACTGAATCAAGAACTTGAACAAGATGAATCTCGGAGCTTCGGGCATCCTGTGGATTCACCTGTAGCAAATTCCCCACCTGGTAGGTTTGATATGCATTAACTCGGTTATTTTTCTTGCAAAGCTAAAGTGAATACAACATTCATGACAGGTAATTGGGGGAAATTCAATAGTCCTATTGAGCATAGTCCTCTACAAAGTATCAGCAAATCCCCTGTATTCAGGACCTTAAGCCCAACCACTGGAAACCATTTGCCTGGTTTGGCTTCAATTCTTCACTCTCAAGGATCAACCAATGTTAAAGTTGCACCTATTGGCAAAGACCAGGGAAGGGGCAGTCTTGTGGATCCTAAAATTGCTAACATGAACTCAGCTCATGGAGGTGCATCACAGCAGTCGCATTCATTGCCCGAGTCAAAGTTGAACCAGTATCATGGAAGTATATCATCTTTTGGGGGTCCGCCAACCTCAAATGGATCTGTTATGGAGACATTATCAGGGCCGCAATTTCTTTGGGGAAGCCCAACTCCATACCCAGAGCACTCTACTTCATCTGCCTGGCCAACAACTTCAATTGGACTTCCTTTTTCTTCTAATGGCAAGAGCCATGGTTTTTCATATGCAAGTCGGCATGGTGCTTTGCTTGGCTCATCCCAGAACCATCATCATGTTGGTTCTGCCCCGTCTGGAATTCCATTGGAGAGGCGCTTTGGATTTTTCCCCCGGTCGCCTGAAACTTCATTCATGAATCCTGTTAATTTTGGAGGCATGGGTTTTGGCCATAATGATGGGAACTTCTTGATGAATATGAGTGGCCGTGCTCCCATGAATGCTGGCATTAACATCCCCAGAAACTCTTCTGAGAATGGCTCAAGTTACAGAATGATGTCTTCATCAAGGCTTAGCCCCGTGTTTTTAGGTAATGGTCCATATGCAGGAGTGTCTTCCACCACTTTGGAGGGTTTTGCTGAGCTCGGGCGGAGCAGACGGGTTGAGAATAGTGGGAACCAAGTAGATACCAAGAAACAGTTTCAACTTGACTTGGAGAAGATCATCAGTGGGGAAGATACAAGGACAACATTAATGATAAAGAATATCCCAAATAAGTAAGAGCTGTCTCACATATTGGTGGTTATCTTAGGATTATAATATTGAACACTGGGCTTACCTGTTTCTATTCTTGCATACCACAGATACACTTCAAAGATGCTACTTGCTGCCATTGATGAAAATCACAAGGGTACTTATGATTTTCTCTATTTACCAATTGATTTTAAGGTAATTTTATTTGGTCTGAGAGAAAATGTTTCTAACATATTTTTGGCTTTTTGTTATTTAACTGCAACTGATGGACATTTGTTCTGTTGTGCAGAATAAATGCAATGTGGGTTATGCATTTATCAATATGCTCTCTCCTTCACACATCATTCCATTTTATGAGGTTATATTTCTTTATTTATTTTGGATGTCATGGCATATCTCAAATCTAGGAGTTTGTTCTAATTGCAAATATGCACTGTCGATTTTTTTTTTTTTTTGTGCAGGCATTTAACGGTAAGAAGTGGGAGAAGTTTAACAGTGAGAAAGTTGCTTCTTTGGCATATGCTCGGATCCAGGGAAAGGCAGCACTTGTGACCCATTTCCAAAATTCAAGCTTAATGAACGAAGATAAGCGCTGCCGCCCAATCCTGTTCCACTCAGATGGGCAGGAAGAAGGTGATCCGGTAATATGATTGAACACCATAGTTGGAAGTCTATGCAAAGTGCATGTGTGATTCTTGAACTTCCTTTGAGGCTTTCTTCCTTCCTTTGCAGTTTTAGTTGTGGGGAGTGGACTGATAATCTCTATGCAAATGCTTTTATTATCAAATGCACACAATAATGCACCTGCACATGTAATATGTGGGCTTGTTGGCAGGACGTGTTACTTTGTTTGGTAATGACTGGGCTTGTATTTTTCTTGGCAGATTGTCCTGGAGCACTTGTCATCAAATAATTTGAACATCCAGTTTCGTCAACCAGATGGCTCACATTCAGGAGATTTTCCGGCAAGCCCTCCAAAAGATGGCTCTAGTGATACAAGTTAACAATAATTTGGATGGAGATCACCCGAGCCTAAATTGATGGTAGGCTTGAGGTGCTAACCCCTGCGTATATATCCAAGTGTATAAATTTAGGATGAGATTATTAGAGAACATGTCTTTGCAGATTTTGTATAGTATTTTGTGACAGCTTTACCACGGCAGTGAAATTATTTGAGCAGCTCAGTGGTTCTGTAATGGAGGGAGAACAATGTGAAGTCGATGGGCAGTGAAGTTGATAGGCAGAAATGTGTTCTCTTGCTGTTGAGTGCACATATGGCTAGTTTGTGCATGACTTGTCTTTAGGCTATTGTTTTGTGTTCTGGAATATGGGGTTCATACCTGTATCTGCAAATATGATGTGTATAAGGATAAAATGTATTCTGGGGAGTTAGATTTTGGGGTTCATGGTGTAACATGGGGGATTTACCACAGAATTGTATAGGGGGTGAAAGACTCCATTCGGATAAGACTCAAAACTTTTCTTGAAATATTATGTGTTATTTTGTATCCCAAATATTTTGCGGAAGACTTTTCAGTATGCTGTTTGTGTAAAATGATTATAGTCAAAGCTCATTACATGTACTACAAACGGATGCATTTTTTCAATAATCCTGACAAGCTTTAAATGGACTTGGATTGTCCTCTGGAGTAAATCTGCAAATAGCAAATTGACTATAAGGCTATTCCTATTCTGCACTGATTGTCTCGTGCTTAAAAGAAAAAAAATGCCCAAAAGCAATATGGTTTTCAAGTAATAATAAGGTAATAAAAATGTACATTGTAAGTTGCAAAGTCACTTTGACATTCTAATTGAGCTTTAGAAAAGGATGAACCTGAATCCTGCTGACAGACATTTGTTTAGATGAGACGGTGAATTTACAAATTGGTGCAAGTTGCTTTATGCTAGTTTACAGATTAGGAATTACATGATTAGTGGTGGAAATGATACTGCATAGGTATGCTTCTGTTGGAAAAGCAACTGGAACCGTAAAAAAAATCTCCTGTCCCCCGGAAATTACCATGAAATCTTGATGTCAAGCTGTACTTAGAGAAGTTGAGAGATATAGTCCATTGATACGGTATATAGCAGCAGGAGATACCGGACAGAAAGTCAGGTCATTCTACTTGTTTCTGCTTGCTTTCGGTTTTGTAGTCAGGTCATTCTACTTGCTCCTGCTTGCTTTCGGTTTTGTCTTCCTTTATTCAATTGCATTTCGAGGTCAATGAGGAAGAAACATTTATTATGGTCTTGTGTATAGTGGAGACGACCATTCATCTGATTAAGTAGCTTCCGAGACAGGTTTAGCCCGAGGCCTTCTTGAGTACTCCAATGATTTTCCTCCTCAAGTATATCTTGGATCAGAGCGGGAGGGAGGCCCTGGCCAGGGTGTGTCATTCTACATGCAGCAGGCAAAGATCAACTTAGTCTGCATTCACTTGTGATAATGGTTAACTTTAAGGAAAATGTATATGATAATTGTTGCCAGAGAAACAAGAAGTGAAGGTCGCATTCATTCTCATTTCCATTTTCTTCTAACATGGTACCATAACTCATCAAAAGACCATAAAGCCACTCAAGAATAGCTTCAAACATGGTGAAAATAACAACACAAGTTAACAGTTCACCATGGGCATCAAAATGTATTTTTTTGTGTACATTAACAAATGCTAAGATACCTGATCTGCAGACGGATAAATTCATTGCCATCCTGTATGAGCTTCAGACCAGGTGAAACCTTAATTTCCACGCAGCCATCTGGAGAAGGTGAATGATGAACTGTGCACTGCAAGAAATCTGACAAGATCAGCTGGAGCCTAATCCGGTCACCATAAAGATGCAGAGTTCTGATTTCATCTGGAATCTCATGAAAAAGCTGCAAGTTGCTTTCCGCCAGCAAGATCATGACTTGGCTAATGATGGCATCTATAACATTTCCGAATAGAAATTCTTCCATCTTCAGCTCGATATTGCTGCTATAACCAAGATACAAGGTTGGTTTCCCAGTCAATATTGTTATCATTCGAAAGTGTATTAGAGGTGTCCAGCATACAAAATCTGAATAAGGGAATCTAGAACTGAAGTGTTAGTTGACTAACCGATGAATAAAGGAAAACTTGAACATAACCATTGCTAGCAATGATGATCATTTTGTCACAGAAAAGAATAAGGTTACTATTTTTCATTTTAAATTTTGCATGTCATAACTTGAAAAGAAACTTAGTAACAGAACACCTTTAGAAATAAGAATATTTCATTACTGTGTTGTAAAATGTAAGGTTAAGGTTATTTTGACCCTGAACTTTTCAGAATAGTCAGAAAATGCCACTAATTTTTTTTTGGTTATTTTTGCCATTAAAGTTAAAAAAAAAAAAGAAAAGAAAAAAGAAATCAATCACATAATATTAAGTATTCTAGAGTTTTGAGGATAAAATATGTCCATTTTAATAAATTCAGTGGCAAAAAAAAAGATATTTTTAAAAATATAGTGGCAAAATTTACTTTTTTGAAATTTTAATGAAAAAAATAACAAAAAAAAAGGTTTAATGTCATTTTCTAACTAATTTGAAAAGTTCAATGGCAAAAAATGACCTTAACCCTAAAAATGCATAGAAGTCAGAGGTAGCCATTTTATTGAGGTTCATTTGAGTTGATGGGTTACTATTACTATATACCTAAAACTTTATTTTAAGTGGGGGTGCATTACCTATTTACAACAGGAGAACCATATAAGATAAAGAAAAAACAGAGGAAAAAAATGAGACAAATTGGTTATTTAGAAAAACATGAAATTCGTTGCATCCATCAGTTCAGTTTTCACTATATTTTTTTTCTTTCTCCTGGAGCTTGTGATGTATTTGTGAATGTGGTTGCATTATGGCTATGCATATATTTCACCAACCATACCACTGATCAAATAATGCAATCTGCATATTCCTCGGTGACATGTATTCGAGAAAGCATTAAATGCTGGTTTGCTATATTAAAGAAGCGTGCATATTCTACTAATAAATTCTTTCAGGATGAACTCCTTTCAATGAAGTGCAGTATTTTTCTCGACACATCAATATCCATTGCTATCAGAAACCATGCTGTTTCTGTTGTCAATGTGCTGTGTAAATTCTGAATCCACTACAATGCAAAAAGGAATAAAATTGAACACAAATAACAAATGCACAAACAAGTAGATCATGAATTAAGGAGACATACCCTTCCTCTAGCCTTGAAAAATCCATATCCTCAATTATAGCCAGGATCTGTTTTTCGCATGCATTGCTTGTTTCAAGGAATTGCTTCTGATGTTCTGATGTTGCTGTATCCTCCAGGAGTTTGTGTGTAAATCGAATGCCATTCATTGGATTTTTCATTTCTTGCCGTATGTAAGCTAACTCTTTAAGTTTTAGAGAGCTTTCTTGATCCTCTTGTTTATGCACATCTAGGACCTGTTGCAGGTCAGGCTCAATAATGTGCAAGAAGCAGAAGCAGCCAATTACATTACCTTCTGTATCCGTCCTCTTGTGTGCTGATAAGAACACCTCCACAAATTTTCCTTGGCTATTGAAAAACCCAAATGGAAACTTCTCGCTATCTTGACCACTAATTCCTCGATACAGTAGAATCATAAATTTAGTTAGAGTATCTTGACCTTTTAACTGACATAGGCCTCCAAAAATCTCCCCCGGAAGCATTTTACCTATGACTTCTTGTCTTGGTGTGCCGGTCAGCTTTTCCATGGCAGAATTCCATTCACAACAGCAGGCATTTTCATCAGAAGCAAATATAGGTGGAATCAGTGGACTCGGAGTTTCTATGATGGCCTTGTAGTCTCCTTGCAATCGGAGAAATTTATCTATGACAAGTTTCTCAGGAGTGATATCTTGACCCACAAAGCACACCCCTATTACATTGCTTGCGTAATCCCTACTTGTGCAGGCATTGACCACAAGATATACAGCAGAGTCTTGCTGATGCAGATCGAATTTCCCCAATTTTAACTCAACATTTTTGTCCTCTTCCCCTGGATAAGATATATGTCATTTTGTAACCATACTTTTTAGGGGAAACTAATAATCAGAAAAAAGAACTGGATTAAATAAGAAAACTTTAAGGTGAAAAGTAAAAGCATAATACATATAACTGCAAATAACATGAATTTATACTGGGAGATTATCAAATACTAATGCAGTTCAGCTCAATATGACTGTAGTCATCGGAGTCCTGCGGTCATCAAATTAAGAAAGACATACCTTGCAAAGCCCGGTGCAGAAGACTTTGAATAACACTACGCGAGTCCTTGTGAACAATTTCATGAGCAAGGGACTTTCCCATTGCTTCGTTGGTTTGTAATCCAGTCAATTCTGCAATTTTGGCATTCCATCCATTGATAAGACCTGCTGAATCAACCCCAAAAATCGGTGCTGTAGCTGTTTCAATCAATCTAACCATTTCACATGCCACTGAACTTAGTTCCTCCATCCCTTGTGCACTAGTGTCAGTCTCCTGGGAACAGACAATTGCCTTTGAACCACTTTCTTCTATATCCCGAATTGAATCTCTCATTATTAGCTGTAACGAGTGAATAGCATTAATTTCTGAAACCTCCCAAGGCAAACTTCTGCTCTTTACCACCTCAAGAAAAGCATTAAATGATGATCTCGGGTGCATTCTCTGACCATCATCTTTATGTTCAGGATGGTGCTTCGCCCCACCCCATTTGATTTCCCTGGCAGTATGAGACCTGAACCAGAACAAAAAATCTCCTGAAGTGATTCTAGCAGTAGCCATGCCACAAACAGCATCACCCAGTAATGCAGCACCAGGATAACCAGCATCTACCAAACTATCAGTACTCAGTCCAGTCGAATCTCCATGAGTGTTGAGTAGCCACGCTGCAATGTCTTTCACCTGTGATTCAGTTGGAGTTATGCCCAGTAACCAACATTTCCCTCCATAAAACAACGCAGCTCCATCACACTTCACAAGATCCATAATGTTAGGGGATTGAGTGACAATAGCAAAAGGAGCATCTCGGAGAAGCATGTCACAAAGTAGAGTCTGAGTTCTGAGAGTCTTCTTCTCCTGTAATTGTCCTGCCAACTGAAGTTCCATGTTGATCTGTAACCCCAAAGCCTGCATGAGGAATTCACACGCATAACGGAGTGGAAAAGGGACATAGCGTGGCGAAGTATGGTGGCACACAACCAGGCCCCAGAGCTTGGTCGAATCATCACCATTTACAATAACAGCCATCGCCAATGAAGCAGTGGACCCCATATTGGCCATATACTGTGTGTGGCAGCCATGGGGTGATCTAAGAGTGGAATTGACCAAAGAAAGGGGTCTCTTCAGTACTTCACTTTGGATGATCCTAACCGGATTGGCATGACAATCACAAATCATCCTACTTCTATTCTGCTTAAACAAGAAACGTGCTGCTTGGGGAATATCTGTAGCAGGATAGTGCAAACCCAAGTAAGGTTCCAAATCAGACCTCCTAATTTCAGACACAACTTCCCCATGCTCATCATCATGAAACTTATATACCATAACCCTGTCATAACCAGTAAGTTTCTGAACATCCTCCGCAACTGTGTCACACAGCAACCCAATATCACCACCAGGGAGCGATTGTAACTTAGAAATGGCACGAACAGCCAGTTTCTGTGACTGAACAGCGCCAGCAAGCGAGAAAGCTGGATCGGCAGATCTTGCAGGTTCCAAATCAATAACAGTACCCACATCAATCCTATGCAATATAGCATAAAATGGCTTCCGGGTAGTCCTAGCATAAACCCAAACTGGATTCGACAACGAAATCTCCCTGGAAGCAGCAGCTTTCGTTAATGAATCCCCCGATTGAGGGGTGAAAACGGTTCTTGCATCAATTCCAATTAAACCCTGTACTTTCATGGCCTCAAGTTCAGGACTTGAACTCAAACCCAACAACTGAAAGCAATTCTCGCTGAAACTAATGATCCTAAAAGTGGGTTCTTCAATTGCAAGCATACAACCAAAAGGTTGAATAAGGCCACCCCTTTGAATTCTCGATAAATAAGCAGTAATTTGCTCTTCAGGCACACTTTGAGGAGCAGAAAGAATAGATTTTGAGTAGTCAAAGGACTTACCAGAAACATCAGATTGCTCGAATTCAGCTAAAAGCCCAGCATCTGCATTGTATTGGGCAATGGTGGCTTTACTTTTATCATTTGTAGCCAAAGGTCTCATATTGCTTGCAGTTGATGTTGAAAGAGTTGCCGTGCCTGCTTCTCTGCCACTTAAAAATCCCATCTGTTTATAGAAAACAAAGCAGATTTCTTTAAAACCTCATGTGGATGTAGATTAGAATGAAGAAGCGGAAGTAGCTGGACCTTCATCATCATCGTACTTGTTGCTGCTCTGTTTCTTTGTTTTTTAGATGAAGATACTACCTTGCATCAGTCCTTTTCATTTTTTTTCTGTGGACTTTACCTTATTCTTTTTCTGAGAAATTGCAGATTAGTAGCTGTTAATCTACTAACTTTTTTCCTTTTTTGTTAGTTTGTATTATTTTCTTTCAGTGTTCTGTGTTTTCATGGTGTCCATGCAATGGCTATGGTGAGTCCCCACTCTGCAATCTTCTTGGATTTCAAAAATTCAATGTCGAGCAAGGAAAACCAATTACTATATAAAAATCTTCAAAAGTTTGTTTGTTTATTTTTTTATTTTTTTAACTGTTTTTCAAATTTCTTTAGTCTTGTAAATTCTGGTTTACTGTTGTACATTTTCTTTGCATTCTTCATAATTTGATGTGACAAAACACTGGAAGAAAAGAAAACAGCATAACCCATGTTGAAAAGTTTTTCCCTTTGAGCTCAAAATGCCATGGGGTATTCTTTCCCATTAGAATTGAATCTGAAGTAGAATCAGATTCTATTAAACTGGAATAGCTAAATCTTCAAGATTACTGGCGATAACTATCATTAGTGATCCTACACTTTATAGGATACACTTGACACCCAATAGAATTTCAAGAAAAACAAGACCCAATTTTCTCCATTACTCTGTTAATCTATTTGGCATGAAACAAGACCCTATTCTTTTAAGAACTATTTGATATATTAATCAAGTCCATTGTCTTGCCAATTTGGATTTATGTTGAAATACATATGTCAAAGAAAGAAAAATACTCGAACGGTTGAACCTAGAAAGACAATCTCCAATGGTGGCACGTAGCAGTATGGAGAGGAAACAGGGAGGCAAAATGCAGTTGTTCTTCTACGGAAGGAGCATGAGGTGTCCCACGATAAGGCATCAAGGCGGACACGTAGGTCATTATTTGTGGACAACTTACGTTGAAGCGACGAGTTTTGGGAAATTGTTTCGTTTTTGTCATATATTCATTTCAATTACAAAGTATTTATCCAGACAGGAAGGATAACTCATAAGAATTTCTGGTCTTTTTTTATATACATATAGAAAATTTTAGGTTCTTTTTGTATTTAAAAACATTATTTTTTCGCACTAAAATATCTAATAACAAGAGCTTTTGTCACTCAAAACCTATTTTTCAATTATTTTATTTTATTTTATTTTATTTTAACCGACTTTATTTCTTAATTTTATTTACTTTTTTAATCTTAAATCGAATAAAAATTCTAATTTACTCTTAACATTTTGTTAAAGGAGCTTATTTGCTCTTAACATCTATTTTGGAGTTGATTTTACCTTCAACGTTTTACTTTTAAATACTAAAATGCTTTTCCGTGTTTTCTTAATTTTATATTTTTATTCCAAATTATTTTTTTTTATTTTTTCTTTTAAATTATATTTAAAATTTATAAAATTACTCCAAAATATTCATATCAAGTGTCAAATATCAATCAAAGTACGTCTACTTTAAATTAGAAATTTTTTTAAATATCTTAAGCATAATTATATAGAGCTACTCAACCACCTTAAAATTATTTGCTAACTGATCTAAGTAGCGTTCCATAATTTCACATAAATAGTTAGAAAAATTTTATTACAAAATAGATTTGCTTGATTGATATTAAAATTTTGGTAAAAATATTTTTAAATAATTTTATAAGTTTTGAAAGCAATTTAAAAGAAAAAAATAAATTTTGAAAAAAAGAAAATAAATTTGAAATAAAAAAAACATAAAATTTAAAAAATTAAGAAAATGTAAAGAGATATTTTGATATCCGATGTCAAAATATTATTAATAAATTAACTCCAAAATAAATTTTAAAGACAGATAGGCTTATTCAACAAAATATTAAAGGCAAATCACTACCTTACCCGTTAAATTAATCTACCATTAAAACTTCTCAAATCTAATATTAACATGTACATTGTTGTCATACAACCATAGAAATTCTTAATGGACAAAAACTTTCCGTCTTATTTTAAAAAATTATTTTTATTATTTTATTTTATTTCACTTTAAATATTTTTTTAAAATTTAACAAATAAATTTATTTATATGCTCCTATTTATTATATTATTTATTAAATATTTTTTTATTATTTTCTACTTTTAACTAAAATTAAATAAAATTTTTAAAAATATAAAAGAATATTTTGTCAATAATTATAATTTTTTTATGAAATTAATATTTTAATTATTTTTTTATTTTATAAAGAAAATAAAAAGCTGTTTTTGCCAATGACTTGACAGAATATTAATTTGTACAAAAATACTTTTTACATGTGGACCCATTAATTCATTTCTCATTCTGCTTTATGTGTAATCAGTGCAGACAGACAGTTGAGATATCTAATTGGAATAATACCAAAATTAAATCAATTGAAATATAATATTTCGATATAAATAATAATAAAACTCTTAAATACTGATATCCATAAATAATTTTATGTTAATCTAATAGCTTTTTTTTTTAAATGCACAATTCAAATATTATAATTTATAATACTAAAACTAACAAATTAATTTTCTATGGTCGATTCTTATCATTATCACGGTTTTGGATGGACCGCCTTATTATAAATATTTTAACTTTTCTTTCCATAATTAAGCCAATGAGCCATAAAGATTAAATACCGCTGCAAATAACCAACGGAAGTTGACATGAGAGGAAATAGCTCTTATCGCTTAAGCAAGTAATTTCGGATTCGAGTATTTATTGATGCAATAAATTTTATTGGAAGAAATTTTTATAATTACGTCTGACAGTATCTTAAATCTGACAATATCTTGAATGAAAATCAATTTGATGTTTGAGGATTATTGAACGTAGTTAATCATAACCGAATATTTGTCATTAACTATTTTTGTGCTTTTTTTTCCTCTAAATAGAGCTTCCTCTAATAATAATAATAATAATAATAATAAATATCTAAAACTTAATATAATTCTTAATTTTTTTCATCACCATTCATTATTTGAAATTTATTAGCTCATTTAATTTAAATTTACGTCGAACGTGTACATTAAATAGACAAAATGCTTCATTATAAATATCTAAAAATTCATGATCCTCATGACTCGAAATCAAAACAAAATGAACACTTGTTGTCACATCCCATACATAAGAAATATTAATACAAACTTCATCTTCTTTTGTTAGTTACCTCTTATTATTTTCGAAAATGATATAAAACTATCCTGTAGCTTTAAAAAAAAAAATTGAGTTGCAGGTTTGTAGCAAAAAAAAGCCATTTATGCGAGTAAATCAAAAGCGGCAATCAATATTTTCAATAATAATAATAATAATAGGAAAAAAATGTTAAATTTGCCTTTAAAATATTAAAAAGATACATATTTGTTGCTATGGACCAAATTTGCCCTGAACTATTGATAATAATGCACATCTGATTTTTGGGCCAAAACTGCTACTGTTATTATGCAACCGTATTAAAATTGCCTTTAAAGATAACATAATTAAAGTTAAACAAACAAAAAAATATATATAGCAGGTTGATCGAAGTATTGGTTATGTTGGGCTCCATGCATCACTGGTGAAATAATAAAAAATAGGTTAAAGGTGAAAATCGGTCTCTAATATTTAACAAAAAGGGCAATATAGTTTCTAAAATTTTATTTTATACAATGTTACCATTAATATTTTAAAATTAGAGCAACTTAATTTTTGAAATTACGGCTTACGCTTAACAATTTGATATGTGTCACTCAAAAATTAGACCAATTTTTTTTAGAAATTAAATTATTTCGATTTTCAAATTTCAGAAGTAATATTACATCAAATAAAACTTTAAAAACTATATTGCCCCTTTTAACAAATACGAGGAACTAAATTGCACTTTCAGCCTAAAAAATAACACAAGTAGAAAATTGGACTATAGCTAAAAGACAGTAACAATTACCTTTTCTCATATTTGAATAGTTAATAACCTTCTACTGGGTTGTAGCAAACTGCCATAATCCAATTTTGGAAACAAGATGAGGGATAAAGCACCAACCCAGAAAAAAATACAAAACTCGAAATTCCAAGAGAGCTAATATGAAAATTTGGCTATAAGGTTTATAGAGAATGAGGAGAGACAATTTTGTGTTTTATAAACTCTTATGAAAATCTTAATCTAATTTGATTATAAGGATACTTTTATATGATCAAAATCCTAATATGCTCAAGTTTAGGTTAAACCTTAAAGGACGAACCATAAAACCATTTGGATGGGGCTCAAGTGACAATCAAACAAGTTCACTCAAGTAACATGCTCATGAAGTCTTATTAAGGGGATTATTCTACGCACCTATACTTTTTTCACGTGATCCAACTTACTATAGTCCATTAGTAAAGTCCAAGTAGGAATAAGGACTAAGAAAAAGAAAAAAAAATCCAAAATTTTAGTTAATAAAAAAATTGAACTGATTTTTAAATTAATTGAATTGAAAATTTAGGTTTACAGTTCTTACTTTTAAAAATCAGCGATTAACCGTTGACTGACGATTAATCGATATATATATATATATATATATATATATATATATATATATATATATATATATATATATATATATATATATATATATATATATATATATATATATATTTTAAATTTTACACTTAAATTTTTTAATATTTTTGTAATTTGTAAATATTATGATATATAACTTTTTAAAATATTATTATAATATATATTTTTAGTAAATAGGTATTGAAACTATCTTTTTATTACTATTAATTTTTCATTACATGTGCACAATTAATATTCTGTTGTTAGTTTCATATTGAATATATTTAATTTTTATAAGTAATTATGAAAATATTATTTTTTTCTTTTAATGGATATTATATTTAATTTGTATTTTTTATTTCTAAACCATTTTTGACTATTAATAAACAATATTATAAATTATATAATTTATTAAATTTATATGTTAAAATTTTTTAGTAGTTAACCAATAAATCAATTCGAAAATTTGGTTAAAAATCGAAATCGATATAGCAATTAATTGAAATTAATGGATTGATTAATAAAATTATTAATGAATCGATTAACCGATGCATGCTCACCCCTACCATCAAGCTTAAGAGGAGCCACTCAAGGCTAAATTTGGCTCTCTCACCCATTCCAACCTACATTATGATATCTCATATCATAATATACTATATATTTTTGCCTTTATAACTTTTTTTTTTATTTGTGTATGACCTTTTTGGCTTTCTGTGTATATTGGCAATACAAAATGTAGCTGTAAATCTTAGTGCATTTAGGATTGCATTATTATATCAATTTTCAATTATATATATATATATAAAAGTTATGAGAAACTTCTAGCCAAATATTATAACTATCCAAGTTGAAAGAAAGTCAAAAGTTTGATTGTTCTTACATATTTAGTCACTATACAATCACTTTTTTTACCATGGCTCTATGTCATTCTGGTTTGGGTATGGACTTGTATCAACTTACTACTTATTCAAGTATATATGATCAATCCTAGAATATGTTATATATAAGTTTTTTTTTTTATTGCCAAAATGCTTTTTGTGAATCTCATTCACACTTGCATTTCTCTCCAGCTAGAGATTCCAAAATAAAAGAACTTCAGAAGATATGTGAGATAGATTTTTTACTATAATCATGAATGGTGAATTCTATGTTAATAATTTGGCTATTTTCAAATAGTTTATACTATATGCGCCTAATCACCAAAGTATGTACGCCCCTTGATAAGGGTAAAAGTAATGGAGTCAAGAAAGAGCACTTGCTACTTAAAATATGTAGGTGATCTCAAGTTTTGTCCCTCTAATATAATGAGATACTTCACGGACATATATTATGTATCCATATGAAGGTTCTCGTAATAGATTTCGAGCGGACTTATTTTTCTAATAAGTATCCATATATTAACTTTAAATATCGCAATGTTTACGGCTTATTAGTGATAATTATGAAAAAAATATCTTCAAAAGTCCAATTAATTCGGCCCAACAGCACTTGGCATGACCCAAGTCCATTAAAAAAAGGATAAGAGAATGAGCTGGAAGGACAAGACAAGAAGGTAATGTCCGATTGGACTGATGGAACAACACGTTCTGTCTATCCACTGACATAAGTCAACGCCTATATGCTCCACCTGCTTCCTATCACATCGCTGCTCACCTGCTCCAACTGCTCCCTATCACATCGCTGCTCACCTGCTCCAATTGCCGGTTGTCACTCCTTAAAGTACTCGAGTATCCCTCCATCATTTACTATAAATAGCTAAAAGCATAAGGGCTCCAGGTATTGAACAACTGAGACTCTCTCTCTCTAAACATTCTTTCTCTAAAAGTTACTAACTTAAGTTTTGGAGTGTTTAAACCCGAATCCGACCGGACACTCCCTTTTGCAGGTCCAGCTATTCGATCGGCTACCTCGACTGCCAGCTCTCCTTTTTATAGATAAGACATTTTAGGCCTTATCGGTTAGAATTACTATGTGCCTAATTAAGGGGTATAACGTGTGATAGCCTATCAGTTTTAATAATGTCATGCCTTTGTGAATACTGTGATCATAAATAATTTTGAATATTAACATATTTACATATAATAGCCATCACATATCATGCTATTTATGATTACCTTTATATTGTGTTTAAATACCAAGGATTTCACTTTAAGACTTGTACAGATAAATGTAGGAAATATAATCTACTAAACAATAAAGAAGGCTTTTTATTATTTAAAAAAATATTATACATGAAAATATCCTTATTATATATAAGTCACATAAGTTTGTTGCATGTGGATTATAAATTGACATTCATTTTAACTCTCGAAAAATGGTTTAAATTTTTAATATTTAACTTATTAAAATAATTGAATTTCAGCTAAGCAAACATAAACTGCTTGATGGTAATAAGTATAAGTTTTAACTTTTTTTTAGAGTTAAAATAAAATATCGGCGTACACATGTGTTAAATTTATGTGACTTCAATCAACTTATAATCTGCATTTTAGTTTGCTTATTATTTGCAATTATGTTAGTTTTAGTAGTTAATTTAAGTTAATTATATAACTGTGACAACAATTTTGGCCAAAAAAATATATTTAAGGGAAAAATATGTACTATTTTCATATTTAATGAACAAATTTAACCGAAAACATATTTAAGAAAAAAGGGTGTAATATTTTCAATATTTTAGGGATAAATTTATCCCTTATCCCAAATAATAATAATCTCATTTCACAAAAGATAAGTTCAAGAAGCAATAAATTTAAAGAGGTGATATTATGGATACCAATTTCAATTTTTTTTTCTTTTTAAAAAAGAGATATATAATGTTTTAATTAAATATTGGATTAATAGACTATAATGTTTTAATTATAGCAGCTTTCACTTTGGTTAGGACAGCTATTTGATTTGGTTTTAATAATATCTCATTTTCTAAAAAAAGAAAAAAAAAAAAGAAATGAAGTATTGACTATTGACTTTGGACCTAAAGACACACGGGTGCAAAGTTGTACGGTGGCCTCGTGTGCAGAAATTCTTTTTCCTGGACCGTCAAAGACAACAACAAATTTTATATGAGTTGATTAAATCTACTCTCCAAAATAAAATACCTGTTTTATATATAGCATAAAAAATCAAATACTTTCAAATCATTATAATTCTTTTAATTTTTTTTTTAATTTTCGAGTTCACACGGTTATTTCTATTAATGTACCAATTTATATATTAAATATATTAGATATTAAGTACATCTTAAATTGAATCATTAATTATCTATGTTATTAAGGATGTTACTGATATTAAAAAAAAATTTGATAACTATAAATAAAGTTTTGGATTCAAAATTTCATAACTATTCTCTAATATTGAAGTATATAAAAAAATAAAAATCAAACTCCTTGAATCGGTAATTGATTTTAATAATTAAATTATTTGTTATTTCGGTTTTTAACCATTAAAAGAATCATCAATGTTTTAAAAATAATTCACATGTATCAACCAAATCAAAATTTCTTACTATTGTAAATAATATAAAACTTGAGTACATATATGTATAAATATTACGATTTCTCAAGTAGCTTTCAAATTAAAAAAATAAAATCATTAAAAATTTATAATTTACAGAAATATTTCCTTGAATTGCAAAACAAAGCTATAATGTGAGTTTAACTTTAGACAAAATATCTTTTGAAAAATAACTCCAAGTGAATTTAAAATTTAAAGCAATTTATTGTAAATTTTTTTTTATCGTACGAAAAGTAAAAATCAATAAGCATTATATTTCGATAATAAAAAATAGTTGAAGTGGGATATCTATATATTATTGAGTACATATTTACATAATTACGTGAAAATTAATTATGGATTAATTTGTAAATCACACATATTCCTTTTATGGGCAACAATTTGTGAAAAAATTAATTATTAATTTTTGAACTATCAGAAATTTATAAAAAAATAAAATAATAAATACTTTTTTAAAAATTAAAAAATATATTTCTCTAGTTTTTATTTTTATTTGTTATTCCCTTATCTATTTCCAAGTTCCAACCAAAATACCTGTTTTGTGGTTAAAACCACGCGCCACACATTGGGAGTGAATACTTTTCCCTCCCAAATTAACTCACTTTCCGCGAACTAGCACGTGTCAAAGCGTCAGGCTGAACTGGTCATCGACCACGTGGCACTAGCCCACCGGTCCGAAAGAATTCAATCTCAGCCGTCCAGTACTCTCCTAAGAAGCAGACATCGCCGATGTTTTGACCGTTCGTGGAAGTTAAGAGAGAGAAAAACAAAACCAAAGTCTCTTCTCTTTTATAAGACAGCTCAAGAGAGAGAAAAGCTCAACTTCTAGAGAGAGAAACTCTCTTAGTTTTAGCTTCACAGGTAATTTTTATGTCTGTATACACATGAAAGTTTCATTTTTTGGGCCCTTGAAAATTAAAAATTTATTTTTATTTTTCCAAATTTCGAACTTTATTAGTTGAATTTTATCTTCATGTACTGTTCCTGTAGCTATTGATCTCTTTTCTTCCAGCTCTGGTGTTTCTAGCTTAACGGTAATGGTTGTTAGTACTGTATAACTGTCGTTTTGAGCTGGGTTTGTCTAGGGTTTGTATGATTGTTACTAGCTTTTGATTTTTGGTTTTGTGGAGTCCTTTTGGTTTTGTTTTTCTTCGTTCTATTTGAAAATTGAGCTATGCTTGCTGATTCAATAATTGGTTTGACTTTCGTTTTTGGGTCTTTTCTTGAAGATTTATGGCGGTTTCTGAAATGGGTTTTGGGTTCTTAAGACTTTAATGGTGGGGAGTTCTCGCTCCTTCCTCTTCCTCTTCCTCTTCCTCTTCCTCTCTCTCTCTCTCTCTCTCTATCTATCTATCTGTCTGTCTTTATCTCCCATCCTGTGATTGATATGGACTTGTTTATTGTAATAAATTATGCTCATTAGACTATAATTATCACTTATGCTATGGTAATCTGATAGATAAATTCCATATCCATACAATTGAATCAACTATTGTTCTGGCGGTTTTTCTTCTGCAAAACTGGAAAAGGAAAACTTTATGTCCTGCTTTGGTTTAGAGAATCATGATTTGATTTGTGGAAATTTAGCCTAGTATGCATAACGTATGTACCTCTATTTATTTCGAGTTTTGCAAGTTAAAAAAGTTATATATTTTATTTATGTGAGAAAGATGAAATTGTTAAATTATGTAAATAGAAGATTATGTGTTGACTTTAATTAAAATTTTAAAGATTTAGATCTCATTAGTTGTTCGTTTGATAGAAGAACTCCTCATTTCTCTTTTTTTTCCCCCTCACATTTCTCAATATTGATTTCAAAATGAACTCAAATTTGATATGAAAATTAACTGTGGTGTCTGTCTTTGTTCTCTTGATAAAGTCCAGAACCTCTGTGCAAATATATATTGGTCTAATGGAATTGTTTAGTTTTTCTTCCTTCAATAGGACTAATTTTGAATAAATGGTGGCTGATAAATTTGTTCAGTTACCTTAAAGCAATGCTAAATTGTATTGCATTGTGGGTAGCATTACTGTACATGCTTTGTGTGATCTAATGGGATTATGTAATTTACTAATCAGCCTGATATGTGAGTTGCTTTGCTTGTGTGTGAATGACTCTACCTGTACTTGTACTGAGTAATAGCAGCAGTTCCCATTCAGTTTTAGCAAGGTTTTCAGGATTATTTTAGTCCCGTTCATCTTTATTTTGATTTGATGCCCGTATACATTTACACACATAAAATGTGGTTATGGTGCTTTACTACCTTTTTATGTGATTCTATGTTTTTCTCATTGTTGCCTTTATCTATGTGTATGCTGACGTTTTCCTTCTTACTTATATGACAACAGTCTCGGCTGGTGCTTGATTGTATAGAGGGGTTCTGTTTCCCCACTGATGTTTCCAAGTCGAGATTGTGGTACATACTACAGGAACATATCAAATGCCATCATTAAAAATGAAGACCAAACTAAGCATGGGTTCTTTAAGAGAAAAAAGTTGTCTGAGTGTGTGCCAAAAGTCTAGTATGATGTCTAAAAGATCAAGTTCTAATGTGACAGTTTCTCGAAGAAAAGCAGAATTTGACGATTATGTTCAAAAATTTCAGGATGGATATGGTAAGCCACTGCACTATAAGAATGCTGTTGTCTCTCATACAGATAAAATATGAGAGATGTTTTGGTCTTTCTGTATCTTGCTATGGAATTATTTATTTTTGGCCTGCTTTCTTATCATGCTTGATCTGTTTCCATTGCTTAATTATAGGAAAAGTATCCTAATTATCCACCAATTTGTCATAGTTATTTGTGCGTCAATTGTATATTTCTATTTAATTGTGTACCAGAAAGTGTCATCAGTATTACAATTAAAGTTGCTTGCTTGTCTAAATTTGTGATTAGTAATGTAGCAATTTTATTAATTTAATGCAACTTCTAATATCAATATTTCTTGTTAGTTCCATCAGGTAAGGAAATGTACCTCCGGGATATTGAAGGTGGTGAGACCATTGATCATCAAGAATATCTAAATGAAGATGATCCTCAGTTTCAGAAGCAGTCATCCAGTTTTATTGATTCTGGTACTATGGGGAGGATGGTAAGGTTTATATAAACAGTAGTCCGCTTGTTTTCATTTAATTTCAATTCCATTTTGGGTCTATTTTATATCTCATTCACTGATATGCACACACTTATTGCTGGATAAGCTTGAAAGATGTGTTTTATAATACCTAAAATGACACTTAAAATTGGGTGGTAAGTTGATCGAGAAATTACTCAACCTCTTGTATAAGGGTTGTGCTCCCATCTTTTTGGGTCATTGATAAATTGCTCTTACCTGTTTTGGTTAAAAGGACTGTCTGGCATCTTCTCTTGCCTCCTGACTAAGACATCCATCATGATAATCTTTGTTATGTATGGCCTGTGTTTAGTTTTACCCAATCCAATCCTTTACCAATTCCGGAACAGTTACTGATATTTGGTAGTTTAGGCAATGCATGAAGATGCTTTAAATGCAAAAGGGTACACAGAAGATATGGACTTCACATTCAGGAACTTGAAATTTCTGTCTTCTAGTTATGTACAAATGGACTAATTAACTGATGGATGTTTACTGTTGTTCTTGTTTTTAATATACTCTCAATATAAACTCCTTGAACTGTTTGGTACAGCGTTTTCCATGGCATGATAGTGTAATTGATTCATGACACAGCTTGCTAAAGATGGTTCATTGCATTGCAGGAATCTGCAGTTGCCTGCCCATCAAATTTGGAAACAATTTTTTCCCCTGTTTTGGAGCTTGTTGAAACCCTCAGTGTGCCAAGTATTGATAATGATGCAGGTGTGGCTTTGTGTAGTGGTTGGACACATAATATTGACCTACTTGTGTGTGTGTGTGTGTGTGAGAGAGAGAGAGAGAGAGAGAGAGAAAGAGAGAGAGAGAGAGAGTGTGTGTGTGTGAGAGAGAGAGAGAGTGAGAATATTATGCAAGTAGAAGCCATGCTAACAAATAGTTGATGAACAAACAATAATTTTAACAGAAAATGCATAACTTTAGAAGTCCTGAGTTTTGAACTAGAGCTATGGAAATGTTACTGGTTTTCTCAAGCACTGTATGCAATATGCTTACACTTCTTCTACTTTTTTGGCAGGGAGTAACAATGAGCTTGATGTGCCAGGGTCAGGAACTGATGACAGAGATGATAACAGAAGCTCCTGTGATTATCAAACATGCAATGTTTCGGATTTCTTTATTTCTGACATGATTATTACTAGCATCCCATTGGATGGGAGTGCTATTGATGATGATATCAATGATACTAATCCCTTTCCTGATTATAAATGTGCGGAGCAAAGTATGTTATTTGATGCGGCTGAGGAATGTATAATGCTCCCTTTTCTTGAGGATACTTCCAAAGTTAGCAATTCCAGCGATATGAAATCTTGCGAAGAAGGGATGATAGACCCTGATAATGCTAGCTTGTACTTTGCAATTAATCAGATAAAATCCTGCAACCAGGGATCGGATTTTAACTCCGACTCAGATCAAGCGGAAGACTTTGATCCTCAATTTTTCATCAAAAATTTACCTGAACTATCTGATGTGGAGTCCAATGGTGTTCCTACTGTACCTCCTAAAGAGTCTTGGAGAACAAAGTCTATAACCCTTGTACTTGATTTGGATGGTATGAATTAGTTGTTTCTTTTGTCTTACTGACTTGTATTTCTTCTCTGTTTGATATGTATCTTGTTTCCATTATATTTCTCATTTTTTGTTCTACAATATTTCAATTACTTGGCTAAAAAGAATGTAGGAGAAAATGTTTGCATGCTAAATTGATCACAATGTGTGAGCAATGTCCTTTATTCAGCAAAAAAAATTATGGGTTTTAACATCATGAGCTCTTGCTATGTGCCAGCTAGCAGCCTGGTTGTGCAAGGAAAACCTTCCAAACTTGCAGGATGGCTTATTATAACTGCTGAGTTTAGATGTATATGGATTAAAATATAGTTTAAAAACTCTATGTAAGAAGCTTGACGGCTAGAGTAGAAGAGTTAGAAACCTATAAGTTCAGCTTTGCAATATCATGCTTAAGCTTTTATTTGTTACTGCTAGTTATTGTTGCGGGAAGATGTGGAATTTTATTTGAAGTTTATTTTTCTATGGACTTACATTCTGGTTTTAGATTATAACAGGGTTATGAGGAGTGGATGACCTTAAATTGTTTTACATAAAAGAGAAATTCTTACCTCAATATTTCTAAAAATTTGCTTGTTAGTTTGAAGGGGATAGGAGTGTTTTATGGGAGAATTTTCTGTTCTTTTATGGATAATTAGCTAATAGCTTTTTACATTTGTTTCTTCCTTTTAATATTATTTTGTACTTTATTGGTGCTTTATATTTTGCAGATTATGTAAGCTTGAATAATTCCTATATTTTATATTTGGTCTTCTGTGTATTTCTTGTATTTTTGGAAAGAAAAAATAGATTTCATTGCACTGAAAAAATATTGAAGTGTTTATTCAAGATATATTCTGTGCATGCAGAAACCCTGGTCCACTCTACGTTGGAACATTGTGATGATGCAGACTTCACCTTTAATGTGTTTTTCAACTTGAGAGAGCACACTGTGTATGTAAAACAGAGGCCTCACCTTCACACATTCTTGGAGAGAGTTGCAGAAATGTTTGAAGTTGTTATCTTTACAGCTAGCCAGAGCATCTATGCAGCACAGCTTTTGGATATACTTGATCCAGATCAAAAGCTAATATCCCGACGGGTTTATCGGGAGTCTTGTATTTTTACAGATGGAAGTTACACCAAGGATTTGACAGTTTTAGGTGTTGATCTTGCAAAAGTTGCAATTATTGATAATTCTCCTCAGGTATTTCACCTGCTTATCTGCCTAAATAATTGTTAGCTTTGCTTCCTTATTTTTTCTTTACTTTTCTTTCTTGTTCCTAGTTTTCTCTTTTTGAGACATGGTGGTTATTAGTTGTTGCCATCGGTTATGTTTTTTATTAGATAAATGGGTAAAAATAAGGCTAAGTTGGGATGCCAGAAGTAGATGTTAAATATAATTTGCCTTTGCTTGTCTTTAGCAGTAAACTGTTGTGGATTCAGGGTGGGACTTACCATTATATTACACATTTCTGGATCTGAGAAATGGGCCTATGTTAGATGGAATTAAAGATAAGATCCTCGTATTTTTTTTCTCAATAATCTTTTTTTTTCTTAAAAAAAAAACCTTGATTTCATTTATAGCCCATACCTCTAATTGGAAGGGGAAACAATGATTTGTGACAAGATGGTAGATAAATTGAAAAAAAAAAAAAAAACCCTTTCTGTTCCATTTGCTTCTGATTGTTTAAGCCTTGGTTTCTTTTGATGATTTCAGGTTTTCAGGTTGCAAGTAAATAATGGGATCCCTATTAAGAGTTGGTTTAGTGATCCATCAGATTGTGCACTAATTTCATTACTTCCCTTCTTAGAGACCCTGGTTGATGCTGATGATGTCCGTCCCATAATTGCAAAGAGATTTGGTAACAAGGAATAAGAGCCTCTCTTTACTTGCTTGAATATAGGTCCTCATCCCTCCAATTTATTTTTTTACGCAAAACCTGTCTCTAATATAGATGGTCCAGTCTCTTTTTCAATCGAGCTATTGAGGTAATTAACTATACAATAAACTACAATTGTCTTATTGTTGAGTCAGCTCTTGGTTCTAGTTCCTTCTCCTTTCTCATTTCAGCTGGCAACTTTGAGCGGAACTCTTTCTAATTTTTCTGAAAGGTAGTTGTAGAGTATGTCTCTTTCAATTTTATTGTACAGTTGAAGTTGCAGTGAAATTTATAAGTGGGTGTATATGAATTGTTATCTTGTTAAATATAGTTTTGCAAGCTCTTACTGCCTTTCTTAGTAGTCAGTGCCATCGACAGTTACGATCTTTGCTACTCTCATACTTATTTTGTCCTAGCTTTTGGAAACAATCCAAGTCCTTCGAAAAAAGTGCTAAGAAATCAGATTTTAAGCCTGAAACTTCTAGGAATAATCCCCCAACTTGCTTTTACTCCACCATTTTATTAATTGAGACTCTGTCCATGCCTTTTTCTAGATACTTCATGAATCATAGAGTACAAAATGTGACTCTCTTAAATACCTTATTCGAATCATTGATGATTGATGCAGAAGGAATCCAATCAACTATGCTCGAGTGAGCGTTAATGAAATAGTTTATATGTTCTAAACTAAGTCTAAGGATAATAATAAGTAGTTTGTCAAGTATTAACTTGAATCAGAAGGTTGACACCTTTTGGTGTCAAACACTGGGAGTTCAAACTTTGAACATAGTTGGACATAGTTTTGCTTAATTTTTCTTGTTATCACTACTAGAGTTGAAAAATAAGTCTTGGATGTGCATGGAATCAGTATTAATGCACATGAACACTTGACCCGTTCTGTTATGAGCAAGTTCAGTTATTGAAAATTTGGTAAGTTCTTTATGTGTGAGTATGAGAGGGAGTAATTTGGCAATTTCTGTTGAGAAGTTTTCCTGTTGAAACCTGGTTTATCAACAGAGGCAATTATTGCTGAGCATTTTTCCAATTGAAGCTTGACAAGGATAAAAAAAAGTAACCATAAAGGAATATGATAAAGAAGAAGCTTAGATGTTGGCTTCATACTAGTGTTCTTGATCTCAATTGTTCCCTTATTATGTTAACCCGTCTTTTCTTTTCTCATGCTTTATCAATGGGATAACTGAACATTACTGTGTACTTAGCTTATTATTCTTTTATTTATTTATTTCCTGTATTTGTGTTTTTTTAACGATATTTCCTGTATCTATGGTTCTGTTCTTTTAATCATCTCTCTAATAAAGTTTACTGTAGTGTGATACCTTTTGTAAATTTGTGTACTCGTGTGCTTAGGCTATCATCATGGTTTATAATTCTGTAATTGCTGTCATTATTGTTGGAGACCTTGATTCTCATAACTATCCTCATTCTTGAAATTAATTATCATTTATGTGTATTCTTATGTTCTGCTGCCTTTCGTTCAGTTGAATATTTGGAGGCGGCAGGTTGCTAGGTAGAGGGTGATTGCAAGCCTAACTTTTCTGTTCTAACTCCACAAATCTTAACTTCTTACACTTGTCTCCTCTCTTGCACAAGTACTTAGTTCTTATGGACCAGGATTGCTACTCCATTTTTTTTTTCGATTCTTAATTGAGAATCCTCAAATTCAGAATTATCTTTAGAATAAGTGCTGCATAACTACATAAGTTGTTGGTGTTGGCTTAGAATTATTTAGATATACTCTTATTGCAGTGTGATTTTTATGGCACACACCTGCAGCATACTTCTTGCTAGATCATACAGATGTTGATTTGGGTTTAAAGCTTCTGAGTCTAAGAACTTGATTTGGAGTTAGATTGTGCATTAAAGTTTGGAAAATTGATAGGTTGTTTACACAGGCAATTCCTGATTTGAGAACAGTGCTAGGTCCTTTTGGAAGCTCCTAGGCAGATTGAGAGAGAAAAAAATAATGAGGAGCCAATGCCTGCTTTTAAGACAGAAGGAAACTGTAATGCAGTGTCTGCTGTATAAATACCGAGCAGTGTCTGTGATACAATATGCTGAATATTATGAGTTTTCTCTTTATAATTTGGCATGCCTTATCTGCAGGTCATGTGAGGAACGTACTATAGTATCTGCTAATTGCAAAATGTAGGTACGTTGAGTTCAATTGTTAATATCTTGTTTCCGTACATAAAAGCGAGATTTTGTTAGGCCAGGGACTTGTTCATCTTGAATTTCCAAAGCAATGTTAATATCCATTGGTTGTGCAGTCTCATTTGGAGATGATACATATCAAACTTTTTCCTTTGTATTAATTTACGCCTGGTTGGCGTCTTCTATTACGATTAACAGTTGTTTATTTACAATATCTGAGAAGATCTAGCAGAATGTAAAACGGGTTTAAATAATCTCCAGATACAGGTTGTAACCAATTTGGAACCTTTAACTTTATTGGTTGCTATTTGTTTCGGTACCTATTTAACTTACCATTGCCAAATCAGTTTGTTCAATGATTTATGTGGAGTCTCAGCCATGTGGAAGTTTTGTTTACCTGTGGATTATCTGTTTGAATTTTAGGGAAAACATGAATATCAAAATTTTCAGGGGTCATTTTTAGCCAATGGATGGCTATTATTTCATATGGGTAGGCAAAAATTTTGTTAGAAAATGGTTATGCCAAACCTCCATTTGTGTAGGAGATGGTACAAAGATATAATTCATAAATTTTCAGAGACCCTACATTTGTTTGGAACATGAAATTGATTTTTAAATATTTCGGTTAATATAAATTATTGACACAATTATTCATATGAATAAACAGTATAGATTTTAGTGTGGGTAAAAATTTTCCGATGGTCACCTGAGCGAATGGGTTGGCTTAAGATGCACTATTTGCGTGGTGGAGTTGTCCCATATTGGCAGTCTCATCTATAGCCCATGGAAGAAAGCATACGTCCACATTTTCATAGTCATAGGGATGTTCATTGGGCGGGTTCAAGTGAATTCGACCTGAATTTCGATTTTTTTTTTTTTATATTTCAATCTTATCCTATCCTACGAATAATTTGGATTTTTACCTGAATAATCCGAATAATTTCGGATCCTGCTCGAATAATTCGAATTTATTTTTCTATTTTTAAAAATATTTTTTTCTTTTATTTTAAATTATTTAAAATGAAATTCGGCCTATCCAAACTTACCCGATTATCAAAACGTCGTATTTTGGGATAAAAATTTTCTTTTTCGGATTGTTCGGGTTAATGAGGGTTTAATCCGATCCGAACAACTTTCAAATTCTTAATCCTATCTGATTCTAACAATCCTACCCGAAATCCTTGTTCGGGTCGGATTTTGAACACCCCTACATAGCCCGGTTTAGAAGTGCCAAATTCTAACGGCCGTTTAGCGAAACTTATAAAAATAACCTTTTCAATTAATAAAAATTATCTTTAAAAAGATTGTATTTTGAAAAGTACATAACTATTTGATAAATAAAATATAAAATAATTTATAAATTTAAAATAAAATATAATTTTTATAATAAAATAAAATAAGGAAAACATTCTAAATTACTTGCTCTGATAAACTAAAATTTATATTTTCTAAAAATTTTTAATTTTTATCTTATTTTAATATAAGATTTTTTTCACTTATTACAAAATTAATATTTCAAAAATTTATATTTATCAAACATATCTTTTTATCTCATAATTAATTTTTTATCCCTTGAAAAGTAACGTCAAACGTGCTCTAATTTGTTCTGTAAAAACTCATCCATAAAAATGGAATTTAAATATTATCCGATACATTTGTCTTATATAATTGCATAGCTTTTTCTTTATCTATATAATACAAATATTTAATTATTTATATTGTTCGTAATTGCATTATCTTTTATATAAGTACGAAAACGATTATTTTTATAAGATTTATACGTATTAAGACCCAGATGCTACAATTTCTTCGACGGATACAAAACAAAATTGTAACACAACTGAGTTTGACGATCAAATTCTATAAACTAATCTAATAATAATTTGCAATATATGCAAGTGCCAGTCTATTATTAAATTGTAACTTGAAAATCCAATACAGGCAAGGAGATTGAAAAAAAAAAAGGAGCTTTAGCTGTGTTTCAAAATTTGTAAATATTCAAATTGACCAATCAAACAAAGTGCACACTTTGAGCATTTTTATTTTATATTGACTTATGAAATTTTGGTAATCCTCAGGAGCCTACACTACTAACCATAATTCAAATTCCAAAACCAAATCAGGAGAAAAATATCTCATACCTCTGGAGTTCTCTAATCTGTGGCTTGAATGGAGACTAATGCATGGTACTCTCCAACTGTTATACATAAAAAAAAAATAACAATATAGAAAACGATAAAACAAAAACCCAGAATTCTAAGACTTGTATAATTGACTCCAGTGAAGATAAATATTTTACCCTTCAATGAGGTGAAATCTGAATCGATGATCAAGCTGATTGATACAACTCTGCTTTTATTTTATTTTATTTTTCTTTTTCGTGGTCATTTATACAAACTGGGGATCTATTAATGTTGCTTTCTCATTAAGAACCTTGTTTGATCTGTATTTTTGTTCCATATACTCTCGCAATAGCAATTTCAGGACACAGACATCTGATTCGTTGAAAAATTCATAATTTACAACCTACTTTGTTTCCAACATCAAAATTAGTCACAGATATCCATGACTACACAGTTATAGAATCGACTTTGGGGAGACTTGATGTGGAGATGCAGAAGGCTCAACAGTCTTCGGCTCACTGGTATTATGTGATGCTGTAACTTCATCCTGCATGTGTGGGAAGTGGGATCAGGGATGCACAAAAAAAAATCATGCCCAGGACTCTACAAATTATCTAACACTTCATTTGATATAAAAAAATCGAGCGTTTTCACATGTTTTATGTGGGTTGACTGAAAAGAATTTTGCACAAGCCAGATGTCTAAAACATAAGAGCCATTACCCATAAGACCACAAATTTTGCACGAGTCCCTCATAGACTTTGTCTGTTTATAATTGTCTAATTAAAAATGCTCATTCAAGACCTTAAAATTAAAATCATACCCACAATTAGAAATATAGTATTTCACATACCTGGATCTGTGATGTGTTACTTGGCTGCTTGGACTGTCCTTGTTCTTGTTCGGGAGGACACTGCTGCGGCAAGGGTATTTGCTGATGGTGATAGTGTTGCTGCTGCAGCTGTGACAGCTGATGTTGTGGTTGTAATTGAAGTTGCTGTTGTTGCTGCAAGTAAAGCAAATGCTGCTGCTGTAGTAGCTGTTGTTGCTGAAGCTGTTCCTGCTGCTGCTGCTGATAGGGTATTCGTTGTTGTTGAAGCTGTTGTCCCTGTTGTTGTTGCTGAAGATATTGCATTTGCATCAACTGTTGTTGATATTGATGCTGCAAGTGCTGCTGCTGCTGGGGTTGCTGCTGCTGCAACAGCTGCTGTTGTTGCCAAAGGAGCTGCTGTTGCTGGTAGTAATAATATTGCCACATTTGGTTATAGGCTTGGTTATTTTGCACATTTGCTTGTTGCTCATTAGCCTGTACAGAATGTTGAGACATTTGTGATTGAGAATATACAGAAGGTTGTACAGGTGGTTGAGACTGAGATCCAGGCTGTTGTGGATTGTGCATTGACCAATCTTGAGATGCTGTTTGATCGGCATGAACATTGGATGATGGATATTGACTTTGTTCTTGGCCACCTTGCTTAGGCAGAATTTGCAAATATCCACGTTGAGATGGATAATCTTGGTTCATAGGCACATGTGAGCCTTTTTCAGCTCTTGCACGCAGTCTTTGAGGGGATGACTGTCGCTGCTTATGCATTCTTCGATGTGAATGCCCACGATAGCCAAGTTTAGAGTCCCTGCGAAATCTGTCAGAGTTGTTTCTTTGATGCCAGTTTTTACCACTGGTGGCTGGCTTCTGAGGCTGCAGAAGTGATTGTTCTGTGATGTTCCGATTACTTGCTGAAGATGAAGGGCTAACATTTCCAGTATCAGTTTGGGCAGAAATAGTTGCTCGTGTGGTCAATGGGCTGGATAAAACACGATCTTTATGGGCATACTGACCACTTTCTGACAAATTTTCAACTGAAATGCTATTTCTCTGCGGTGCTTCATTCTTCAGCACTCTTCCATCTGACAAAATGGTTTCTTGAGGAGCTTCCGAATCTTGAGATGCAGGATGTATTGGAACTGGTGATTTAGCAACATGAGTATCCAGAGAAAGTGTCTCCAGTGAAGGAAGCTTCAAATTAGGTTCAAGCTCGGAGTCAAGCTCTTTCCGAGCATCATTCTCATTAATGAATTGCAATGAAGCTGGAGCATTTTCAGCTCCATGCACAGCTCGATGCTCTAAACCAGGAGACATCTTTGGCTCGGGAATGTTCTCTTCAGCTGGCTCTGAAACTTTGAGAACCACCTGATATGCACTTCCAGGTGCATTATTGTCAGATTCTACTGTTCTGAGCAGGTTTGTGTTCGCCTTTTCTGATTGCTCGCTGATATTTTCCAGCAATGGTGGTTCCTGCTCTGGTACCTGGTTGTCATTATTTTCAGGTGAGGGCAGTTTCTTATCAGGCAGGCACTCAGAACTACAATCTCCAGCAGGCTGATGAGGCAAACTGAAAAGGTTTTTTTCTTGCGCTTCCATGGACACTTTCCATTTTCTTGCTCTTGAAGCTGGATGAAACAAAGTAGCCCTTACAGACAATGGGAATAATCTTATGTGCCTATTCCATGCCTTTCTCACATCACGGACAGTTCCACAGTGGTCAACAAACTGTTGCAAAGGAAGCATTAGGAATCATAGTGATCAGTCCAGACAATGGGCATTCTCAGATGCTTGTGTAATATTTATTAACCATACATATAAGTGAACAGAACGAAACTTTTAGCCCAGGCACTACACAGAAATTATAAAATGAAATGAGTTTCAGTCATATAACCAACAAAAGATGAAGAATCACAGATTTAAGGTAAAGTAGCTCTGCCATCTAATTATGGAGGAAGGAGTTCAGCATAAGTTTGAGGACTAAAAATAATTAGCAGAAGAGACAGGGCTATAGAAATGATTTGCAAAAAAGACCAAACAATCTTAGTTACTTTTGTATATAAAGATGGTTCCTTCTACCTACATAGATGAAAGTTGAAGTCTTTTGGTCAACCTTTGGCCAAAATCAAACTTTAACGCCATGTGACCCTTGCATTTTGCATCATGCATAGTAAATTATCTGCTTTCATAAATTTTTTCCCTGGTTCTCTGCATTAAATGCAGAAATTCAAACGAAAAAATATATTTATTAAATGTTGGATAATGAGAATGACTTTTTAATGCCAAATACTGCTTTATAACCTAAGCATAGAAACCTTATATCTCATCCAGGGAGCTCTTTGTAGACAAATTATTTCTTAGAACTTGTATGTATGAGTGTAAAGAAAAATATTAATGACAAAAATACATAATGACTAATATGAAATGAAAAACTTCCCAAATAGAACATTAACGTTCCAAGCAACCACTTTGTCCCAGACTAATAGAATGGAAACAGAATTATGAACTTAAGAGTAAAGTTAAACCTCCAGGTATAGTCTTGATATTTCCTCGCCATCTTGTGGGCACAAACCTTGAGATGCACCTGGACCTGGAGATACAGCATTTGCCACTACTGAATCTATCACATTTATATGCCTTGACCCTTCATGCATCATAGCAAATTTGATTAATTCCTGCAAGAGTAAGGACACGTGGCAAAACTGCTCAGTGACAACTGCAGTTTGATAGGAGATTCCAACGATTTTATCAAAGACAACCAAAAACACCTACTATGACCCAGCTCTAGGCCTAAACTTAGGTTGTCTGTTATGCATGCAATAGATGAAGCAAAACAGACCAGCCGAATTACTAATTATATTTTTAGGATATTACCAAAATAGGAGATTTTACAATATAAATACCTGTATATTTTCAATGGAAGATACAAGAATTATTTCTCACTTTCACAGAAATTATAAAATTAGAAAACCTAAAATTAAAAACCTAAACATAAACAACTATATGGGAAATTATAAAATCAGAAAACCTAAAATTAAAAACTAAAATAAAGTAATCCTAGCATAATAAAGATGCTAAATAAATCAAATCTCTTAATTAAAATTTCCTAAGAATTAATTATTAATTGGGTTGGTGGTCTTTCCATCTATGTGCATCTACTGCATCCATAACATTACTCACCTCTTAGAAAAGAGTTTTTCCTCAAGCATGGTTTCGAATAGTTGGCAACTATATTGGCTCTTGAAATCATCACCAAATTCATGTCCTGATTGATCCAACTTGTTGCACAGTTCTATTGGTTTCACCAGGCATATTTTATTGTCAGAAAGCTTTCTTCATTTGCAACGGAGACGCCCAAATCAGATGGAGTTTGGACTTAGAAAACTAACTAATGCATTTATGGGTACTTTTGGAATCCAATGGATCCTCAAACACACCAAAAGTTGGGAACTCAAGCTTAATATATCACAGCACTGTCATGTTTTGTATCTGCATCTCGGATTTATCATTAATTTGGTGGTTGTAGATTTATCACTGTTAGGGCTACCAATACCTCAGGTCAGTTCTATTAGCTTTGTCAAAGAGCTTTTGAAGTTGTCTTGATATTTGTTGCAATTGAGTTCCCAAATTGCATTCCATCTCTGCCAACCTTGCTTCCGTTGCAGCATAAACTTCTAGTAAAAGAGCCATCAATTCTTTATTTAAGTTGTAATTGCCCATGGTGTTTGGCTCTAAATACCAAATTGTTATGGTCTTGAATTACGGATCAAAACACCGGATGATTAATCAAGCTTGTCAAAGGAAGCTTGTACCTTCAAGCTTGTTAAAGGCAGCAAGAACCATAGGACTCCTTAGAAAGAGACCAAAATCTCTTAGGGCCTTTTTTGAATAAAATCCTGCTTGATTTATTTTTCAATTCTTTGCTCTTCATATAGAGCTTACATATTGTCGAAATAGGAAAACCTAAACACAAATGACTAAATACTAAATAGAAAATTATAGAATAGGAAAGCCTAAAATTAAAGACTAAAATAAAAGACTCCTACCATAATAAAATACTTGCTAAATAAATAAAATTTTCTAAGATGTAATTATCGATTCAATTTGTCTTCTTTCCATCTTTGTGCATCAACTCCATCCGTAACATTGCCATAAAAGCCTGAGTAACTATGTAATGATGTTTGGAACTTCTCATAGCAACAATCAAAGGGTGCATACAGGTGTTTTGAGGTTAACATAAAATTGTTATTCTTCTTGTCATAAGAGCTCAAAATGCTCATCTAGTAAGGAAGTTTTACCTCTATTAGCAACTTGCAACGAGGCACGTGCTTGATTCCATCTATCAATATGTCTGCAGCAGCATCTTCACTACCAGTAATCTGCAATCAAGAAGAAAAATTGGTACAGAAATATGAACCAGCAAAAAGTGGCCAAATAAAACATATATAGAAGTATCACATTGCAAAAAAATTCCACAAGCAAACGAGATCCCAGACTCGGTTACTTAATTAAGCACTTACAAAAGTACAAATTCTTACATAGTTTCTCTTTTCGAGAAAGAAGACTACATATTCTGGAAGGGAAATATATGTAAATGAAAGACCAAGCCATGTCTAAATGATTAAGAAAAACACTTCAAATCTCATAAAAAAATTGGAAAAAAAAAAGACAATCAAATATAATCATAACTTGTCAAAGAGAAACGTTTCAACATGCCTGAAAACTTACCATGTATTCTAGCCTAAAAAAGTGAATATACAAAGGAGGAAGAATTTGCCACTTTTTCTTTGCTGTTGCCATTTCAAGTGCATCTTTGTATATGGTGGAAGCTGCTATAAAATTTCCCTGAACAGGTAAGAGAAATAAGTTGTAAACATTATAAAACGTTACCACTATATATACGTGGGTAATTTCTTTTTCCTTTCTCTTTTATAATGAAAAAAATTAATCAATCGATTACGTACAAGGCGTTTTTCCATGTTGGCTCTCATCATGACATTTTCAACAAAATCTGTATCTGATTCTGTGCTGCATTGAAGAAAAGCAGCACGAGCATTAGACACATCTCCTACATGCTCCTTAAACCTGGCATTGAACAGATGAAACACTGACAGCCTCTGCAATGAATATATAAGTGATCTATAAACATCTCCAGTTATGTATAAAGCAATCAGGTCAAAGAATTCCACAGAACCAACCAATAGTTTCAGTATGACATAAACTTGTGCCAAAAACACAAGTAGAAGTGAATGCAGAGAATTCAATGAATTATCCAGTGTCAAATTCTATATATTTTATCTACAAAAAACATTCAAAAGATAAATTTTAAAAGCTACATGATTGTGCCAAATTTAGGGTCCATAATCTCACTGCAACACGGTATTGTTATGTCAATGTTCATTACTGCAAGAACTATTGCATCTCAGAAAGAAAATGATGAACAATGCCAAAATAGCTAAGACAAATGGAATAGGCTCCTTCATAGTGGAAAAATAAAATTTTAGTACAGGATATACACCTTAAGATGTATTTGTGTTGCTCTGTCAAGTGCAAAGTTTGCTATCTCTCTTCCTCCCTTACTTTCCATGAAGTCCACATAACGCATCCAGAACTCAGGGTAATCAGCGCAAGGAATCAAGCATCTTTCGTAAAGTTTAACAGCCTATAATCAAAGGTAAATAAGGACTATCAGATGCCAACCACAAAAAAGAAAAAAGAAAAAAAAAAAAAAAGAGGGCAACAGGTGGAGTCTCATAAATGCCAGAGAAGTGTAAAGCCATACCCAATCGAAATCTCCATGCAACTCAGCAAAGTCCAGATAATCATGCCAATTTTGCAATTGACTGACATCAAGTGGCTTGACATGGAAATAGGACCTCTTAATACGAGTCTCAAAGAGATTTACTTTTTCATACAACTGAGCTGATTCCTGAAACAGCCGTTCTCCGATAGACACATATTTATGCAGTGCTTTGTGCCTGCCTGAGCCAGTGGATGGGTCCAGCATGTCTTTAATGATGCAAGATAAGTCATCTTGGTTATAAGACATAGAAGCTTCATCATCAAGCGTAGAGTTGCTATCAGATTTCATAGCACCTTCCCAAATTTCCACCAACTTCTTGAAACTGAAAAAAACTTAAAACATAAGGAGAGGTAAGTAGAAGAGTTGGAAAATAAACTGAGAAAAGCCTGGAAAATCTAATGCCAAGGAAATAAAAAACAATAAGAGAAGAAAAAAAATGAGTGTTGCAATAAACAAAGATTACAAGCAATATCTACAAAAAATGTTTTTGTAGAAAGTTTTTAATGTTCTTCTAAGTGTCTGGTGCCATAACAGAATTAAAAAAATTAGTGCTGAAAAAAAACATAAAATACAGGCAAAATCAAGAAAAACGTCTTGCATTAATGTTGTAAAGCGCCTGGTGTCATAGATACTGTATAATGAAGTCCCAAGAAAAGACATACTTGATGATTCAACTTTACATATCCACATCTGAAGATCTTTAAGCTAGTCTAAGAAATCTGAGAAAGAAAAACAGATAAGAAAGGCATACTTATCATAATAGCGATGGAACTTCTTGGTTGGAAACCTCAGGGTCTGGATATATAAGTGAGCAAGGGAACTCCAGTGCTTTAGAGAGAATTCAAACTCTATGTATTTATCCCACAAGGAATGGCATAAGTAATCCTTTCCAACAAAGGATATGGCTCTTTTGAATAATCTGTCAGATAGTAAGGAAACAATTAATTGATCCAAACAGGAATACACTGCTTAATTGAGCAAGCAGATCAGAGGATTAAAAAACATGAGGCAGAGATGTGGCAGCCCTAACAAGATCGTGCTGTAAATGAGAGATGTCATATTAGCAGAGACACTATGTATGGTTATAACTATCCACACATGGCAGCATTATTTCAAAAAATGCACTTTAGATTTCAAGAATTTCTAATTGCATGTTCTTTGGCACTGCCAAAAATGGTAATAATGCTGTGAAATTGCAGCTTTGAAATTTAGAACTTTAGAGTTTAGACTAAGAATTTGCCAATTTTAAGCAGGATTATCTTGCTTCCACTGCCAGTGGGTTGACAATTATTGTATTAAATACCCAGACAGCTCTCAACTGTGTGTCATGGTAGTTACAATCATCCTGGCTATGTAACTGTGTGAAGAGAATAGAATCTTTCTAGTGGGGATCCAGTAACAAAATAAAATTCAAGTTACAGTCCTGTTATTTTGTCAATAATTCTTCATTTTTAATGTACAATCATACTAAAAATCTAATGTTCTTTTCAAAAACTAGTTCTTATAGAATGCATTGTGAGGAAGGGCAAAGCAACTAAAATTTTGCTCAATACAAGACCAAGTAGTCACTCTTGGAAGGCTATGCAAACCATAGCATTTGAGTGACATGGCCTTAGGTTCATAATTTAGTACATATGCACTTCATGTCCCAGAAAAGCATTCCTGCCTGATAATCGATAAATAAAATCCAATATGTAAATAAGCTAATTTATTTTCATCTTGTGCCAAGATGTTGTATTTGTAGGAAGACAAGTTTATATCATCAATAAATATTCTACAAGGAAAAGAAGATAAGTCCATTTCTAAAACAGGATAGGTGAAGCGGAATGGTAAGTGCTGCTACCAACCAAATTTTTACAAGCATGACCTCAGACACCAACAACAGTAACAACTCAAACATGCCAAAATAAGAGGAGATTAATTTGGAATGAACATCCAGACTTCAAGTAAATTAAATTACCTCCGAACATCAGAAGGATCCCCAAAAACCAGTCTCCCAAAATTACAGTAGTCAACCCAGATATCAACACAATATGTTGCTGATACAACAGCTCGTTCAAAGACTTCAACAACCTTGTCAACAGTGCATAAACGTATCTTGTGATCAACATACTTTCTCCAATAACCATAGCATAGAGGGAAATTGGACAAGAAAGAGTCATATACTACACATATTTTCTCGATGTTATCCTGCAACATTATATATAGCCATTTATGTTATCAAATTATTGTAAAGGCAGGCATAAATGAATATTTAAATTTGTGATTTAAAAAATTAAAATAAAAATAAAAGAAGAAAAAGAAGAAGAAGAAGAATCTTGCCATGCAATTTGATTGTTTGGTCGTTAAAAAAAAATAAAAAAAAATAGAAAAGTTTAATGTCTTAGCATATTCTTCTTGTAAGCTCAAATAATTAAGCAACATATGCATTTTCCTAGAACCAACCTATTTTGAGAACAATCAGTAAAAGAACCATCCCCGTTTCTCCACCTATAATATTTTCTAATGAAAACCTAGTAAATAAGATATCACTTCATCAGCTGGTAAAATTGTCACTGGTAGCAAGTGTCCTGAACAGATTCACCTCTAAACTAATGGTTAGATGCCAAATCATGATACAGACAAAAACTTAAGCCAGCAAAGTCACCCAAACATGAGTACGACCAAGCAGAAACATTCTATAAATGATTGCTTTGGAATCCCATGTCAGGCTTGTCCTCACTCTCAAAACCTTTTACATTGTAAAATCTTAGAATTGCACCTCTAAAACGTGAAAAGACAAAATGAAAAGTATACAATTGTATGTAAATTGGATGTGGAACAACTTTAGAAATGAGAACGCAATGTTTATCCAATTCAAGTATTTTATCAGGGTTCAGAAAATAAGTCAAACCTATTAAAAGAAGCATGAGCCAAACCAGATGACAACCAAAATAGGAATGATGTGTAAAAACTAGCCCACGTGCAAGAAGAAAATTTCATTATTTAATTGCGGCTACATTTGCACTCGCTCTTGGTCTATCATCAAAAACTATTTTGGAACTTACAGGAAATGTTTTTTCAATCTCTGATATAAGAGAAGTCCACTCATCAAAGTGAAATGATCCCTTAGCAACCACTTGATGTAGTTTGACCCCGTCAAGAACAACTGCAAGAAAGAGCAAATGATTAGACAGTCAATGAATTAGTGATCATATGCTAGCATCAGTTATTCAAGAAAGTTAGCAATTCAAAAATAAAAACCCCCCAAAAAAACAGAGAGAAAGAGCAAATTCTCTTTATACAGGAATAACTAAAGTCCATTCCAATAGCATCTAGGGAGAAATTTGGACACCAATAGATAATGTTCAATCCCATGATCCCCTTTCTTGCACTTGATTAGGAACCTAACAGTATTAAGGAGATATACAACAATACAAAAAAATGATGAAAAAGGTTGGTTATGAAAGGATAACACAAATTTAGAGCAAAAATCACTGTTTAAAGACCTATAAGTTTAAGGAGAAAAACTTTCAATAAAGGCAACTGCGTATGGAATATCTTTCAATCCACTTCAGTAGAAAGAGAGCAGTGAACTTGCATTTTCGAAGAGGAAACCAAGAAATAGACTTTTTCACTAGCAGTCCTGCAAAAATAACCACACTTGCAAACGTGCCACGGAATAAAATGCCAGGTCTGTATTCTCAATTTTCCCTTCTCTTTATAAGAGTAATATCCAATTCTCAGTTAATTCAATTTGTTTTTCATCAGACTTCACGTGCAAAAGCTTAAAAAAGAAATTAAAAAAAAAATCAAAAAATGCAACAGAATAGCTCAGAACTTAAACTAGGATTAATTAGCGAGATGGTGATTACCAGTAGAGTCTCCTTCCACGATTTCGCACTTTTCTTCATTCTCCATTACTGGAAGGATCTTTAATCTTTCAAATCCTCTTCGATTTTTAAATATCAGAGAGATGAATAGCTATGACACAGAGAGAGGGCTCGAGCAGGTAGGCATGCGAACTGACCAAATGGGCCTTATTAGTTAGGCTGAAAATCTTTAGGCCCAAAAAGTTAACTAGCCCATGCTGGTTCAGGTCCAAGTTCGGCCCATCAATAGTATTTTAATTTATTCTATATTTGTAATTTTGTTAATACGTCATTAATAAGTTAAAACAATTTCAGTGTGAAAATAATTAAAAATTGATTCAATTACTGATAATCTTTTGCATTATTAATACGTCGTTAACAGAAACCTCACATTTTGATTTTTGTTTAGTGACCGAAGGTGTAATACTGTAGCCCATAGCCTTGCAAAACGGGCCCTAAATAGGGGTTTTGTCTAAAGTTGATATGTGAGGGCACCATTGCCGGCTAGACTTTCTTCAACTCTTTCAAGTTCAAACAACCAATATGCTTTCTTTTCAACCAAAATAAGAATCCTTTTTTAATATAGAGCACCTGAGTGCATAAATATTTATTTTCATTAGCAATTAATTAATTAATTAATTATATGATCAGTTATAATAAAATTATAAAAAAAACTCTTAATTTAATTAAAATAATTAATTTATAGCTTCAATCTTTTCAAAATTTCAAGAAAATAATAAATAATAGTCTAAAACTATGGTTTCCTTCCTGATATTTATGAGAATATATAAAGAAAGAGAATAGTTGGGAGAGTGAGGATCCGGTCGATTAAATTTGCTCAATAAGACTTGTAAGAAAAAATAGTCCAGTCTGACTGGATATAAACATTTTAATATCTAAGTCAATAAAGTTCTTAGAAAGAAAATTTAGGAAAAAAAATTTCAAATGAGCAATACCTAAAATCCTTTTGGGTTATTTATAGTGTGGTCTTATGGTCTAATAACGAGGCAATTGAATGTCTAATGGTAATCTAATACAGTTGGAATACCGAATGTTATGGACAGATAGCTCGTATTAAGTGACATGACATGATAAAACTTTGTCAGAGTGGTTAGTCTTGTCAAGATATTGATGGCTACTGGTAGAACTGTCGCCTACAATACCAAATTAACCAACTGCACTAATAACAAATGTAGTTAGTGACAAGAAGGATCGATTCCACAGGGAGCTAGTATGTGACAATACACGTCAAAATTAACAAACAAATTAAAGGGGGAGGGGAGGGGGGGGGTGTTCGTGTGTAGTAACAATTGAATCAAATCTATAAGAAATAAAATACTAAAAATAGAATCAGAATAAAGAAATATCGGGATCTAGCACATTTACCATTAATGTGATTTGTTCATCGACACCAACAATAATCAAACGCAATTCAAATACTCGTCATAATATTAATATCTATCCTTCCTTATGATTAATAGAATAAAAACATGTATTCTACTCCATTCTTGCTATCCAATAACATTAGATACGATCTAATATTTAATTAAATAACAGCTATATAATTTAGAAGAACTAACGAGCAAGACAATAAAAAACACGGTGATTTATTTAATCTAGATGATTTTTCTTCCTGAATTTATTGAATCTAAAGTAGTAAACAATACAATTCAGGTGCTACCAATGATCAAAATTCCTATACAATTACGAATATAGGTTTTTAGCCTAACAAAAGATTATTTGATTCAATAGACTAATTGCCCACTTAGCCATTCAAATAGATAATCAGAAAAATTAATATAGAAGAAGAAATCAGTACTTGAATAGAACAACTGCAATTGAATGAACAAAAGTCTCACAAATCAATAATTAATGGTTTATGTAGCCTTCAACCGAGATATAGAAAGTTTAGCTACAAGCCATCACAAAAATAACCAAGAAAAGAAAAGCATTTGAATCCCCCCAAAACAGAACGGTCCCTCTCTTTTAAAACTCCTAGTTCCCCATCAAAGAAGCTTAAACAAAACTCCTAAAAGGTGTCAACCACCAACGACCAATAAAAATCTGACTCTTTAAAATAAAATAAAAGGACTTCTAATGCAACTAGAAGACTGATAATTCAGTTGTAATTCTGCATGCCATATTTATAATTTGGTTCCCAAAACAGGCTGCATGTGTCCCCAACTTGCTCTGTTTTTGCAAACCTGTAATTTTTTTTAGATAATCACGCACACAAGCTCAAGCCCGATTCTGACCTTGATGCAATCAGTATCTCCCAAAACTCAAAACATAAAAGTTGTAGAGCTCTTTCTCCTCGCTCCACAGCATCTTGAATCGCCTCATGTGGAGTCCGTATGATAGAGTTATGCCCAAATTATCTTGCTATGTCCAAACTGCTAAATAATTTCCTTTATTTTGCTATTTCTGTTTCCAATCAGTTCCTAAATCAAAACAATAACTAATGAGTGTATTTATTCATTAAATCAACACAAAAGAGTGATTATTAAGGGTAACAAGATAATATTTTGCATCCACATCAGCTACATCTCCCCATGTCCTCCAGTCCAATAGAATTGTAAAAGAAGAGGATGATGAAGGTGGATCTAAGTCCTTGCTTTGCATTAGGCTTTGGATTAAGAATATCTTAGGCCTAGTAAATAATAATGTAAGCATTATCGCTTCCTGTATAAATTAACTAATTCAATAGTGAAAGAAAAATAAAAATGCATTTTAGCAATTGAAAATTGTAAAGTCCAAAATATGTGGTCAAGGAGTTACCAATGGATCCAAATCATTGGTAAAGCGCCCATAAGTAACCTTTTAGCAACAAATATTCTAGGCAGTTTTTAATGACGCATGTACGTCGCTAAAATTTAGATAGATTCCATTTTACATATTTTTTAAAGAATTTTCTTTATTTTTTTCAAATTTTTTATTAGGAAATTTATTCATTGCTCAATTTTCCACTCAATTCTTAAAATTATCAATAAAAATCTTCAACATTGAAAAATGGAAGAATCTGTATTCCGAAGTTTTAGGATTTCTTTGGACTTTACATTCCTAATACTAAACCTTTCAGTTGGCGGATGGCAGCGCAGAAGGAAAGTCAATAAGTATTATAAGGTTGTCAATAATACTAAACCATATTATTGAAACCGTTACACTTACACGCAAACAACTGATAAATTCTTTGCCTCTTCACTTTCCATGTTAATTATAACATAAATGTCCCAAGTTCTATATAAACAGCAGTACAAAGCCACACAACCTTCAAATATATCTGCAAATATCAATCTTTCAAAGAAATGGCTCAAAATCTCAAATTCATTCTTCTGATTACCTGCTTGGCAGCTAGCTTGAATGACTCTGTCATTGCACGGCCCTTGGCTTGAAGCTCCAACTTGATGGCTCGATTGAAACTAGACAAAGAAGCATCGAATTGCTGGGATTCTTTAATCCAACTCCAAGCCTGCACCAGTGAGATTACACTTTTCTTCCTCAGTGGTGAGATTAAATTAGGGATGAATTGCTGCCATGCTATCCGTATAATTACTGAACAATGTTGGCCTAATTTGATCAATACGCTTGGTTTTACCAATGAAGAGAGTGACATACTTGAAGGCTATTGTGTTAAAGAAACAAAAGCAGAGTCTCCTTCAGAAACTGCAATTACTATTGTGGAGCCAAAGCAAAATTTGGTTCCTTCAAATGTATGGTTTGGTCTTAGTTTGAAGACTATAATATCAATAATAATTTGCTTCTTTTACATTTTTACGAGTTCTGTGCTCTTCTATTTGATACTTAACTATGTTTCGTTTGGGGTATGATAAGGATTAAGGGCAGCAATGACATTTCGACAACAAGAACTAATGCCACCTCTTCATTTTGCTTCAATTTAGCCAATTTTGTCGGGCCAGTATGCGTTTCCCAAATATTAAGGGATGCATTGTTCAATCACTAAAATTTAGACGGTCCAAATTTTACACTAAAAAAAGATAAATTAGTATAGAATTTTTTTTTATTCTAAATCAAGATTTTCTCATTATTTCCTAGACTTTTTAAAGTGTGATGTGACGGACAGACTGATTTAACTTTTGCTTTCGCACGCTGGCCCAGTGCTAGATGCAAGTTCCGTTATGTAGAATCGAGAATCGCTCACGTGGCGCCACGCTATTGCTTAAAAGATCAGCAAATGCAACGCCAAAAAATGGCAAACTCTGACGAATAACGACCCGCCACGTAAACAATCATTGCGAGGTTAAATCCAAACGACACCGTATAACCTCACTCGCGTGGCCGTGTGGCAGTGGTTATTTATCGAAACCTGCAACTCCTCCTTCACTCTCTGCAGTCACTTTCTCTCTGGCCTTCAAAATAGTAGAGACAAAATCCAAGCAGCAAATAAACATGGCGAGCCTGTGCTTATCGTCGTCAACAAATCGGCTCTCTCTCTATAAGAACACCACAAAGAACTATATCTGCATGCAAAATCCACGTCATCATTCCAAGTTTTCTTCTGCACTGCCTCGAGTTTCGAGCTCTGTTAGCTTCAATCCTCTGAGGTGAGTCTGCTGAATTGGTTTATCATGCAATTATAATCTCATTTGCTATTGATCGTGTATACGACAGATTTTCAATTGACGGGAAGGACGCGATGTTTCCAAAGAAGAAGAGAGGATTTGGCGCGGTTTGCTATGCCGGTCCGATCTATACTCGTAACCTCCAGTGGATCTCCACCATCTCCTCCGTGTATAATTATTTTAGAAACACAATGTATGGCTAGATTTCAGTTCGCGGAGTTATATCTTAATTTTGTGTTTAATTTCGATTTTCAGTGTTTTGATGGTGGCTAAAGGAACTGCAATTCATAAGTCTTTCCTTGTTCCGTTATTAGCTCTCCAGGCACCTTCAAGTGTCATTTCATGGATTAAGTAAGCTTCTTAGAATTTATTTATTTATTATTATTTTGCTTACTTGTTTTTTTAGGTTGTTCATGGTATCAGAGCTTGATTTGCAGGGGTGATTATGGTATTTGGGCCGCTTTCTTAGCTCTTATTGTTCGTCTCTTCTTCTTTATCCCTGGTAAGTTCTGTCACTAAATACTTTGATTCTGTGTAGGCATATTGGTGTTTGTTGCCTAAGTTAGATACTTAGATATCACTAGGAATATAAAAATTGAATACTAATCTCATCTAGGGATATGCACTGGCTTGCACTTTCTTCTTCCATTGACTCTCATGTTTTGGAGGCACGTAGTTATTGCATTGTTTCTTGTGTGAATTTGTTGTGGCTAATCAAATTGGTAAACAAAGTGGATGTGGATCTTTTTAGCCACAACAAGAAATTGGAGGAAAGAAATTGTTTGTGAACATCTACATGAAGAGAAGAACGGACACTATAGCAAAATTTAGGGATGGTATATCAGTTGGAAATTTCAAATTTTTGTGTAGATGAACTTTCTCTAAACACCAAGTTGATAGTTATTTCTTTTGACTTGGCCATTTGTTGTCATGGATTAGATCTTCTGTTTGCTCTTTCTTAGTGATTTTTATCGTCAACGTGTAAGAAAATGATACCCTGATATTATGATGTTGATATTCCTTGTTATTAGGCGAACTAGAGTTGCCTTTTTTGGCACTACTCTTGGTAATTGTGGCTCCCCATCAAGTAATGAGCCTGAGGTAAGTATATGCACTGCATAAGGAAACAGAAAAGTATAGTTTCTTTTATTTATTTTCTTAGTTAAATACATTGTTATTTCCATTGACAGGGGAACCCAGGAGGGTGGAATCATAGCCTTGGTGATTGCAGCCTATATAGCATTCCAGCATTTCTCGAGGACAGGCAAATTGCAGAATGCGTTTGAGCAAGGTTCAATTGTCGCCACCTTAGCCATCATTTGTGTCACTATCATCTCATGTTTGTTCTTTATATGAATTAACATGAATTGTAGTTCATATTATTCAGTCTATATGTAAATTATGGATCCCTTCAAAGCGATGGCAGCATAATCATGGATATGATCCTTGAATCTCATATATATGTATGACTTGTTAGAAAGAAGTAATAAAATTTCAAGAATTTAACCCTGATCCTTATAATGGATACAAGCACTAATGACCATTTCTCCCATGCGTTTGGATTTTATATGAATCACTGTTTTACTTTCTAGAAGCTCAAGCAGATACCTCTATCTGAAAATGTGCTTCACGTTTCTTCTATGCATTCTGGAGCACAAGTTTATCGATTGTTTGGGAGTATGCACTGCTTAACATTAATTTTCTTTATGCGCATAAGGTGAAGGAGCTTTCCTTTTTCCCTCAAAAGCGGAGATAAATATATTTTTTTTTCCACAAAAGAAGAAAAGTGAAGTGTTTTTCATTTGGAAATGTGGACTACTAGTGAAGAGTTTGCCAATTCAATTGTACTCCAGACTTTTGAAAGTACCTACTTTTCATCTTAGATTTTACTTTGTAGACACCAATTGCCTCTGATAAAATGAATTTTTGAAGGTTATTGATGGGAAGTTATGTGAATTTTTCATTGATTGGCGATACCATCTCGTGCATAAGTACTGCCTTCTTGCATGCCTTCATTACCTTTTAATTGCTGAATAAGCATACTTTTATAGTTTTCTAAGAAATAAAGAATTGTCACTAATTAGTAAATAAATGTAAAAAATTAATATATCTTAAGTTTTTAGAAGAAAAAAAATATATATATATATATACACACTACGTGTTAGATATTCATTTATGTTTATCCTCCTCTGTGCAAGGCATGGTTAGCAACGTTATGGCACAGGTCTGACCTGTTTCATCACGACTTCAAATTTTCACGGTGTTCGGTTCATCACATCTGCATTTATTCTGAAAATATTTTTCTCCCTGTTAATGAGCTATATATTCATCAATTTTTTATGCATGCTCAACTCATTGCTTCTGCTAATCATAGTTCTAAAAGTTTATGGTGCTTTTGCACTTCTCATTCATAAAGAAATTATGTGCTAGCTAATAATGAGTACATCTTTCTTTTCTGTGTAGTAGTTCTAAAGGCTTGGATGCTTATCTAATACTTTATTAGTAACTAATCTAATTGCCTACAAGAACCTAAGACATTCTATGCTCTTCCTTTTCTCTGGAATTCTTAATCAACTAATATGCATATGTAGCAGCAGTATAGCATATAGAATTTATGGCAAGAATGAGGCCTTGAGAAAATCTCGCGAAGTTGATTCTCACTGCCTGCATAGAAATTGATGACGAGTATATAGCCATCTAATTTCCTGGAGCAATAAACTAAAATTTCTTTTGCTTAGAGCAGATTTTCAGCAAGAAGTGATCCCATCATAGCTGTTATACAGAGGAGCAGGATACTGCATGAAACAGAAGTGGCCGAGTTGGGTGAGCCTGTTGGTTCTGCCACACCAAAAATTGTTGGTCCACCAGGTGTGGTCATCATTGGTGGAGTCATTCCAGTTGGGGTGGTGGTTGTAGGCATTGGTGTTGGATTAGCTGGCGGACTTATGCTGTATTTGCAAACAAATGAATTAACTCTCTTGGCATAATATTGGCAATGAGGGATGTCAGTAGAGAGGAGTAAAAATTATTACCTAGGTGTTGAGTTGGGGGATTTGAAGCGACAGCTTCCATTACCTGCAATATGTGGATGAAGCAGTTAGGTTTGAAGTTTCAGAAACCCTCATCTGGTGGCAGCTATCAATTTAGGGTTCGAACATGATTGATTAGTTGGATTAACAAAATGGGAAAAAGTTGATGTACAAGTATACGATATTTTGTTCATTGAGATTTACCAGCAATAGTAAGGAAATTTTTGGCGGGGGAGGAAGCTTTGCAAAGAGTACAAGGTTTTGGAGTTCGTTTTCATGAACTTTTACTTAGGAATGACTTGATATACATACAAAGAGTGAATTTATGTGAGAAAACATGCTCTTAAATGTAGAAGATGAATTAAAATGATAATATATCGGCAGGAACAATTCTTACTTGGGTCAGTGCTGGTAAGTTGTGCTGTTCCACCAAATACACAACTGGTAGGAGCTGAATTCTTCTGGTAGTAATCATTGAAGGCATAAGAAGCATGATCTCTGACGGTGTTAGGATTATAACAAGTTCCACCTTGTTGAAGCGCTGAACAATCTGCACCACCATAGCCGCAAGCATAGTCAAGAGCTACCTGTAAAGCAGTCTCGGAAGTAGTTGGACTTGCAATACACCATTGCCCTCCTGATGAAGTTGGATTTGGATTTGCACTTGGAGTTGGATTTGGATTCCCAGATGGAGTTGGATTTGGATTTGTAGTTGGAGTGGTAGTGGATGGGGGTAGCGGTGTCGTCGTGCCAGCAGGTGGTGCTGGAGGGAAGTCGGGTGTTGTGCCAATAGTTGGTGCTGGAGGAGAGTCGATTGGAGTAGTAGTTGCAGGTGCTGTTGGATTGACAATAGGAACTGTTCCTGGATTGTCTAATTGGGTGGGGAACTCAGAAGACGAGAAAGGTATCTGGTTTTCATCGTTGTCTTCTATTCTACTTTTCCAGATAGCTTCCTCAGGAGGTGTTTCTGCAACCCTTGAACCTGAAGAATTCAAAAGCCAATGTAAGTCTTCCTTTTCTTTTATGTTGAAAGAGGAAAAGAATCTGCATATTTTGAATCGATGGCACGAGAATTTCCTATTAACAAATCAATTAAGATACTAGAATTCAGAAAACTAGAGATTGAAGCATGATCAGTGCACAAAATAAAACTACATACAATTGGAATAAATTTGAAACTTGTTTTCTTAATTCACTGGATTTATATAAGTCTATAGATGTTTTTTTCATGCTTGATATTCACAACCATTCTCCATCCTGTAGGAAACTCCACCTTTTAATCGAAATTCTAAAATTCAAACTATTCAAAGTATCTTTCCTGGAAAGACATCTATAATTTGATGAAGAAAATGTGACAGGATTAAGTAAAACCTGTGGGTTATATTATTAGAAAAAGAAAATCATTTCTAGGATTGTTTCAACAGAAAGTATTTTCTCTAAGCATAAGGGAGTTGCTTTGGACATTATTTATTTCAACTGCCATGCATTTGATGATAAACATGATAGGAGAGAAACAAAATGCACAAAAATAACTCTATGAAATGAGATGAGCAGAATCAAATAACACTTCTTTAATCCTGAAAACCATAGAAACTAAAACTCCATAAATAAAGAAAATCACCTGAGCAAAGGAAAAGACAGGAGAGGAATAAGATTGTGAAATGTTGAAGAAAAACAGAACCCATGACTGAAAGCTGATTGCAAAATGAAGTTTCTTGTATGTGAAGAATAATAATATAGAAGCTAAGAGAAGAACCAATGGTAATAATGCAAATAGGAGATTTAAAATCATTGTTGAATAAGATATATAAATAAAACTGGAAGAATCAAAGGTTCCTTGGATCGCAGAGAGAAGGGGGGCGGGGGGAATATCAGAAAACTTGGGAGAGGAGGAATTGGGTAGCTAAATTTTGCAAGCAAGACAAGGTGCAAAGTAGAGGGATCAAATGGAAAAAGGCAAAAAAGATTAATGTGTTGGGATTTAAATCTGATGCTTAAGATGCTATTTTCACAGTTAATTAAGCCATTTTCCTTTTCTCCTTTGCGCTTCCCCTTTTACTGTTTATGGGACTGAATCAAAAGTTAAAGGTGGATAAGTTAGATTTTTTTTTTTGAGAAAAAAAAAACGTGTATTTAAATTACTTGTGGAGTTGGTTTGAGAAAAAAATACATGCATTTAAATTACTTGTGGACTTGGCATTTTGGCACAAGTATTTATTTTTACGTCTTGTTTAACATTTATAATAATTTTTTTTCATTTTAAAATTTTGCATAGCTAAAAACATATATTTACCAATTAAGTCACATTTAAAATTTAATCCTGCGATTAACAAAAAAAATACTAATTTGTTGAAGTGAATCACTAATTTGTACCTACGCAAACAAAATAGATAAGTGGAATAGAATCGACTAGCATAATACATATTGATCTCATTTATACGTGTGATAAATACTAATTTCAATATGCTGAAAAGTTTCAATTTCAATTTTGAGGTTTAGCTCGTTTTTTCAAATTTATTAAAAAAAATACTACATATCAGCTAATTAAACTTAATTGTGAACTTTTTATTGATAGGGTAGATAGTTAAAAATCTTTTTTACTCTGCTGAAAATATACTCCATACATAGTCAAAATTATGAACCTTTTATGGATGCGGTAGATAGTTAAAAATCTTTTTACTCTGCAGAAAATTAGGGTTGAGCATGTCCATCAATTAACAAATTTATTAAATCGATACATTAATTTCGGTTAATAGGTATATCGGTTTCGATTTTTAATTTGGTTTTTTGTATCGATTTATTGGTTAACCATTAAAAAATTTTAATATATAAATTTAATAAATTATACAATGTGTAATATAATTTTTATTAGTTAAAAATGCTTTAAAAATGAAAAAATACAAATTAAATATAATATTCATTAAAAAAATTAAAATAAAAATAAAATTTTCATAATTAATTATAAGAATTAAATATATTCAATATGAAACTAACAATAGAGTGTTAATTATGCACATATAATAATAATAATAATAACAATAATAATAATAATAATAATAATAAGAAGAAGAAGAAGATAATTTTAATGTTTATTTATTAAAAATATGTTAATTAATAATATTTTAGAAAGTTATATATTATAATATTTATAAATTACATAGATATTGAAAAATATAAGTGTAAAATTTAAAATATAATTTATAATATATATATAGATCGGTTAACGATTCGGTTTGATTAATCGTTGGTTTTTTAAAGTAAAAACTGTAAATTTAAATTTATAGTTCAGTTAACCTAAAAATTGATTTGGTTTCGAATCGATTTTTTGGCTAACCTAAATTTCGGTTTTTTTTCTCATCCCTACTGAAAATATACTCCATTCATAGTTAAATTGTGTGAATAGAAATCTATTTATGATTTAAAGACATGAATGATTTTTACTTTTAATTTATTTTAGGCTTAATACATATGCAAACGTATAATTTGGACTTCACAATTTATTTGAATGCTTGAATTTTAATAATAATTAATTTAGCACTTGTCTATTTTACAAATAATAAATATAAAATCATACTGTTTTGAAAAATTAGAGCATGTAACACTCAACTCTACTAATATAACATTTAAACTATTGTAGTTAAGACATATATTCCATAATGCACGGTAAAATTAAAAAAAATTAAAAACAAAATGGCTGATTTTTTATTGATTGTGATGGATTTGTTGTTAAATTTTGATAGTGTCTGATGTTATATCAAAGCGATCGAGTGTCATGCATTTTAATTTTTCAAAATATAAGTATAGGTATTTAATAGGTTATTATTAAAATTTAGATATTTATATGAATTATTAAGTCAAATTCGGTGTTTTCATCTAAACCTAATTTTATATCTCTCAAATTTCACTCCATCTTTTATTTTTCCTTAGTTTTGATAATATAAGCCCTTCTTCTAATCTAAATGTGAATACTCAGCTGATATTAAGAAATGAATATGACGATGATAATGAGATTGGACTATAAAAATGTACCTTTTACCATTGCGTGAATTATAAAGTATATCTTCTTCTTGTAGTGGTTTTATGTCAATATGGACATTATTTATTTATATTCGCATTTTAATTTTTTTTTATTATTATAGATATTAGTATATGAAATATATTAAAATTTATGCTTAGATTTTTTTTTTTTTTGGTTTTTAACACACTCAACTTCAGTATCCCCATTAAATTTCTAATCCCTACATCATTACTTATTACCGAAGTTTTATCGGGTTTTGAAAAGCATGGTAAAAAAAGTGAAAAGTAAAAAAAGCATGCTAGGATAAAATGCGCGTATTAAATTGACAAGCATTGAGACATGGACCTAATAAGATGATCATCAAGTAATTGGGCTTCTTAATCTTATAAGTTTAGTTTTTAGAATTTTAGTGGTAATGCTTCGTAGGGCGAGTATGATTCAATTTCAATCGCAAATTGAGCCAACTAATTCGATTTTAGTCGGCATAATATATAATATTTAATTTATTGGATCGATTCGGTTAATAATCAAAATTTTTTAAAATAACATTATTTTACTTGATAAAATTTGTTCATGATGACAGGTAAAATGTACAACAAGTTCATTGCGATCACTTGCAAAAATAGACAAAGGACTAATGGGTTTCCTATAAGAGAGCCTTCGACGATCAAGTTAGGATTTCTGTATAAAAAATTAAGAGTTTTTAAGTAAAAGATTCAGTAAACGTTTCATACATGTTTTTCTTCTTTTTATAGGAAGAGTCAGCACGTTTTCAGGAGACAATGAGAGGGATTTTTCGTTCTTTTCGGCCACTAATTTATTTTTGGCGATTTTTGAGGGAAACGTAAGTCAGTGGTGACTGTTTGTCTATCGTGGTGGAGCTGTTTTCGGAACACGTTCGTAACTGAACTATATCTCAGTCGGAGAGCCTGGATAGCTCGAACCTTTGGTCGCTTTAGGAGGCTTTCATGGAACTATGTGTTTGGTTAAAACCGGACCTTTGAGCCGGTTTATGAGTTCGATTGTTATCAGTTCGAATTTAATTGATTAAATAAAATGAATTTGATTCAATTCAATTAGTCCAAAAATTGAATTCAATTATACCTGAAAATCAAACCGTGCTCCCCCCCCCCCCCCCCCCCCCCCCCCCCCCAAATGCTTCCTGCGCAATGCGAAACCAGGGATTCCTTCTGGCATAAGAAAAAACGTAAAGCTCAGGATATTTGCCTTATTTGGCATAATATTGGTAAAAAGACTGCTGCATACTGTGGAGACGGAATCAAACTTTTATTGTTCTAATTAATTTTATAAGCATATACCTCATCTATGCAAATCCCCTTTTACCATCATTAGTAGGCTGAGGCTCAACTTTTCCTTTCTTCTTTTCTTTTTTCCCATTTAGCTAGTATTATTCACAAGCTTTCATGTGTGACATTAAATTGAAGTTACTAATTCAGTGAAAATTACATATTTTTGACAAATGCACCTCTTACTATTTTAGTGCAAAACAATAAAGTGGGAGTTGATCTACTTACCAAGTTATACTTGAGATTGAGTTGCTCATATTTTCTTATAATCCTACAATTTTTTTTTTTTTTACATTGAACTCTGAATCTCTTAGTACATTGAACCAACATCAGTCTATTGCTGTAATGTTCCTTTAAAGACAATCCTCTATCATTAAAATAAACATAAGAGCAAAAAAAATCCATTTAGGAAAAAAAAAAATACTGCATCCTCTACAGCTGCTTTTTAACTCAATATTGCCTTGCCTTTAAAAGGGTAGATCATTTGCTTAATAAGGGTGTTTAGTCCAAAAATCATGCTATTAGTATAATTCATTAGACAGTATTATGGAGAAAGTTTAGTAATGAATTTGTTTTTATAAAAGCATACACTGATCTCATTAGTAATCTATACTCAAGAATAATCCATAGAATTTTTTTTTTCTTTTGGCTAATAATCCATAATAATACAGCAAGCCTTTTCATATTCTTCTGTTAGTACAGAAAAAGGTTTCATTCCACTCTTTCGCTGTATTACAAGAGAGATTTTTTTTTCATAGATATCTCATCCCACCATGGGTGGCCTGCTTTTACAGCCTCCTTGAACGACTGTTTTACATCATAGTATTGTGCTCCATCATTTTCTGATATATACAATGCTGAGGAATGATTTCATAACCTGTCTTTTTTTTTCCGGTTACACCATCTAGTATCCGAACACCACACGGATGCCAACTAATCCAAATTCGAAATTTAGTCATAATTAAGGCTCTTCGCCCCTTTCCATGAGAAATGTCGAAAATCGAACCGTCATCTATTCTAGCACAGCCTGCGTTGCCAACCGTGCCACCCCTCATGGGTATTTCATAACCTGTCTTTTGTTTAACCTTGACGCCCTCAACTGCACTTAGATTGAAGGTTATAGTAGGTATTGTAAAAAATGATTAGGGTTAAAATTGGAAAGTCAAAATTTAGTACAATGAAAAACCACCAATTTGGCAATTCAAGATTTAACCATTGTTCATAAATTTAACAATGTGCGATACCCATTAATCCATTAAGATTGTTCATAATTCTAAAATCATGGATTACAACACCATCAATTCATGATTTTAACAATGTAAACAAACATGCCTACAATGTGCCATATCCATTAATGAAGAATGCAAAACCATAACACGAACAGGATGTTAGATTGAAATGATCTACTTGGACATAATTCACTTTACTAGAACATTATTAAGTATTTTAATTGCCAATTTAAATATCCACAAAGAACGAAATGCATGTTTTCCCTTGCAGTGACCAGTTAGAGCAACAAGGATTTCTTTTATCAAGAAACTCTTTGTTGTAAATTTGTAATAAATTGTCATCCACAAACAATATAATGAATTTTTTTCGTCCAAACCATGTGCATGGATATTCGGGGAATAAAGTGGCAAATTACAAATTCTTAAAATCTAAAATGCTAACAGGTTCCGTGAAAGTGAAAATTATATATCAAAATTATATATTGCAAAGAAAAGAAGAAGAAAAAAGAATCACTTCCATTTCTTAATAAATTGACAACAGAATTTCGTCCCTCTTAGAATGTAATAATGATCCAACTGCTATAACCTTCTGCGAGGATTTCATTTGCGGCTTCTTCTTAAGACCTTTTCCGGTATCTAAAACCAACAGAAACTGAAAGACTAATCCAGTCTCCGTGAAGCAAATGAAATCCATCAGAAAGCAGATGCCTATGGTCAAACATATGCTTTTCAGTTTACAAAAATTAGATGCTTTTTGTCTGTAACATGTGCTAGCTTGATGAGTACAGCAACAGTTAGGTCACAGATTATATTGTGGCTTTACTTCAATATGCATAAATGTCAGGGAAAAAGCACAATGAGAACCTTAACTTTATCCTTGCCGATTCATGTTGCACCGATCCAGATGCTGTTTAACATCACTCCAAGCTATATATAAAGGTTTCGTTAGATTATATATGATTTTAACTTCCAGAAGAAAGAGAGGAAAAGAAAATATGATGAGGGATTTTTAACCTGGAATATTTTGATAATCAGGCTCTATTCCGTTGCCATTTATGTCCATGTGATTCGGCGTGACATACTTCCCAACAGTGACGACCACTCCCGACCCATCATGAAGCTCAAAAACCGACTGAATCAAACCCTGAAATGTGTGTTTGCTATTACATCAGATCTGTTAAAATAACTAAGCACTAATTACTACTGCTATTCCTCACTGGGCTCTAGCCATCCAGATCCAATGATTTGGATCGATCAATAATTACTCAACAAATGCAAAACATAGTAGACAGAAGCGGGGGCAATTGCTGTTTCCATATTGATCAGCCAGCTCTTAAGATTTTGTTTCAATTAAGAAATATACAAATATGGAAGAAAGGAGTGCAATAGGGAGATCCTATTCAGGCTATGACATATATCATAACAAATGTAAGAACTGTGGAAACACCATAAACAGCATTAATAATTGACAAAAGCTAACCTTGCCAAAAGTCCTTTCTCCTACAAGAACAGCTCTACAATTGTCATGAAGTGCAGAGGCAACCTGAAATTAGAGCCTCATTACAGTGTTCCAACTGCAAACACGAGATAGTCACGCAGGATTTGGCAAAAGAACTCACAATTTCACTGGCACTAGCAGTTCTGTTGTTCACCAAAACCTACATAAAATGTGATTCAAGCCAGTCACAAACACGCCTAAATTTATTCAGACAAATAATTTCTCATTTATAAAAGAAAAAAAGAAAAAGAAAATAATTCTCATAAATAAAAGATGTTTCTCATGTTAAGGAAAGGATTTACCAAGAAATCAACCGTACAAAATACATGAAACTTATCATAGCGCCACAGCCTATTCAGAATAGGCATTTAATTCAAAAAAGCTTCCCTCATGAATACAAAACCAACTGGAATGGGATATTCTATAGTCATTGTTCACTAAAACATTACTGAGAATAAGGCATGTTTCAGATTCACAAAATGCCTTCTAGTCATCTACACCTATTCTAACTAAATCATAGAGCTTGCACCCTCTTCTGCCCACAACCTGAAGCACCATAAGAACAGCATCTCTAAGCCCTGGTCTTACAGAGGACAAAAGTTTATTTTGAAAGCCCAAGGAATCAATCAGGTCCCAGCTGTACCCATTTCAATTATGATAAATTGGTAAGCTTGCTTACATTCCTGCAATTATTAGCCACATGTATCGCTAGGATCATATTTCAAGCAGCCGAGTTCAAAAAGCTTAATTTTCTGCTTGGCTCACTTATTTTTCTCATCCAAAATCTAGAACCAGTTTCAGTCCAGTCAAGTCTCTTTTTCATGTTGGACTTCCACACCACCCTTCCATTCATTTCAGTTGACCATTATTTTAGCAAACAATAGCTTTTGGGCTTTGCTTGGCATATAACTGATCCAAAAGCAAATGAGAATGAATGGTAAAAAAGAATAAACAAATAAATAAACGATGCTGCTGAAAGAAAACGTTCAATGAATTTTCAGGAAACAAGCCTAACTTTTTTCGTTGACTAAAACAGAAAGATTAACTGCTGTTTAATCATAGAGATAATAGGGCATACAATAACAGGAGCTGTAACCATCGGTGAAGTATCAGCAACAATAGTGTTTTGGTACTGGGGATCCCTTCCAACAGTATAGATTACCTGTCCAAACACAACATCAGGATAAAGCCCAAATGGATATAACTATTTCTGAGAAATTAAAATCATAAAATTGAACACAAGAAGATATAACAGAGCTTAACAGCCAATATGCAAAAATAGTTCGTTATATTCTGATGCTCTGAATAACAGCAAGAAAAGACTCTCTGATTACAAAGACGAGAAAAGTAGCAATGCTGGTATTGAAGAAAACAGTAGACATACAAGTCTTAACTCTCTGAAGTCACATAGAAAAAAGGTGCATATCAACAAATAAAGCACAGATTAACAATGATGCTAAATGCATCAAATGGAGAATTGCAGGATATTGTTGGAACATGCAAAATGAGATAATTTAAGTTACTATTCCGATCAAAGCAGAAGCTAAGTTCAAGTCAAATAACATTAAACATGAACAGAACACAACCACTAGATGGCATACATTGCACTTCTCTAGCAACTTTGTTCTATTGCAGGTTCTTACAACCATTAATTCAGAAAAGTATATACATTACTTCTAGATCCTAGGTATACCTTCTAGATCCTAGGTATACCTTCTAGATCCTAGATATGCCTCTTTTCACTCTCCAAAAGTAAGTCAATACATTTGCATTTAACTTTGCAATACTTTAGGTTCTCACTAATGTTACTATAGACCAACAAATGTAATTGCCAGATCTCAGACATAGCTGCTATCCTCTATTTCATTCTCCAAAAGTAAGATATGCATGAATGTCTAAAGCAGCTAAAAGAAAGATAATTCCAAGGACCTCATGTTCTAACTCAATCTCAAGAAAATAGATTGTTGACATGTAACACCAGAGACTAAATTCATAAACAACTCATTCGTTCAACATGGTTCTCAAGAGGTAAATTCAGAAGATGGTTCAACCTCCAGGCTTGCAAGCCAAGTGTTTCTCTTTAGGGATTAACTAAAGTACCTCCAGGTATGCAAGCCAAGCAGCAAAACCATCCATTATAAGTTAATAAGAGATTAACTGACATGTTATCTGAAAAAGAATAGATCACTGAAGTCCCTTTAGCAATCTAGATGATAAAGAGGAAATTCCCAAAAAGTTGAAACAAAAACAAACCAATAATAATTTTAGGTGCCCAATAAGCAAAAAGATGACCAAAAAAATTAGTCTTCAAAGTTCAACCCTTATTAAAACACATACCTTCTCCCCTTGATTTAGAAAGAGCTTTGAGATTTCAATGCCAGCCTGAAAGAGGCAAAGAGATTATCAGATTAACAAAACTGTCAACTGCACTCATTTATGAGAAGTGAACAAACAAAAATAGCATGTAGACTATTAGCGTGTCTTTGACTATAAGTATTAACTTGTTGTACATCTTATAGTATTTTTTAAGATGAGATTTGTGCTATTTAATAAAATACAGAAGATACACACTTAGACATAATTGTTTGAAAGTACACAAGTAATTCAAGGCTGTCCATATCTAATCCTAGGATTTAAGAAGTGAGGGTTTCCCTTCCAAACTCCGTTTCCTCTCCTCTCAAAGCAATTCCATAAATGGTGAATAGATAAACCAGCAGAGATGAATATTAAGCTAAAGTTGATTGCAAAAAGATAAATCAGCAAGGCTGAGTATGGATGAGCATGAACCGGTTAATCGATCCATTAGCAAAAAAATTAATCAGTCCATTAATATCGGTTTTTTAAAATCACTAACCATTAACCAATTCGTTGCATTTGGTTAACCAATCTATTGATTTCGGTTTGGTTAACCTATATTTTTCGGTTAACCATTAAAATTTATAATATAAAATTATTAAAAAAAAATTAGACAAAGTTCAATTTAATTTCAAATATGTAAAGTAATTTAATATAAAAATTAAGAAACAAATATAATTTGCTAGTCAAAATTCATGTTATATAGATTAATAGCTGATATTATAAAATAAATTTGATATTTGTTAAAAATTAGAATATGTTTGATTTTAAGTTAAATAAAATTTTGAATAATATTAAAGTTATAACATAAACTCTAAAATATAAAAAAAATGTAATTACATGCTATTAAGTAAAATATGAACACCAATATATGATAAAAAAATAATATATATAAAAGTTAATCGAATATTATATATAAATATTACTATATAATTAAAAAAATGACATAATATAAATTTAGTTTAATATTAAAAATTAATCGTATATTATATATAAATATTACTATATAATTAAAGAGAATGACATAATATAAATTAAGGTATAAAAATAAAAATATAATTTAAATATATTTTAAAATATTATTTTATGTAAATTTTAGAGTGAAATAGAAAAAATTGAAGATATAAAAATTAAATATATATATATATATATATATATGAACCGGTTAACCGTTGACTAATGGTTAACCGGTATCTAAAAATTTAAACCGTAACCATTAACAAAAAATATAAAAATTAAAAACCGTAACCGAGTCCATCGGATCGGTTAACCATATTTTCGGTTTTTTTTTGCTCATTCCTAAGGCTGAGTATTAAGCTAAATTTAATTGCAAAAGGCAAGCCATGCAAGAAACCTGTACTAGTCCACCAGGATTATCTCTAAGATCCAATACAAAATATGAGGCACCCATGTCTTGAAGTCGCTTCATTGCTGCAAGAAAAATAAAAATTATGTACTTAATTCCATTAGGTGAGCAAGAATAACATAGCTTTAAATATAATGCAAAGAAAAATGTCATTGATGTTTTTAATTTCCACACAAAGATAATCATCCAAGCTATTCAAAGGCTTGTAACCATCAAATAGGGGGAAATGAGAATATAAAAGTAATAACGAAGGGAATCGAGATAAGCTTTTGAATAATTTGAGTTAAGACTATTTCAGCTTCAGCAATTTTTTGCAAAAATGACGCAGATCAACATAGACTATACCATAGCACCTCATCTTCTAAAATTTCAGCTTTGTAATAGCTGCTCTTAATCACTTTTTTATTCTCTCTGTAGTAGAAAAAAAAAATAAACAAGGTGGCATAAAAATGAACAAGGACAAATTGTGCTGCCGTATAACTCTATTGTTTGAGAAAATTCAAAAACAGATTATGCATTGCAAAATCATCATTTAAAATTTTATACACACACACAACCATAGGATTGAATGAATTGATCTAGTTCAAATTAAAATAAAAAACAGCCACAAAAAAAGATGAAAACAAAAAATAGCTAGATCATTCTTCAAATCCAACATTCAGAACACAGAGTATTCATCAAAGGGAAACAAATAGAAGCATATGGGTGATAATCAATGTACTGCCATGACCCTACGATACAACTAGTATCCCCTAGCCAAAATAGATAAACATTTACCAACTACCAAATCTTTTCTAGCCAATGCATTGAACTCTTTTAAGCGCATGTACCCAACAGAAACGGTGCCTTTATCTACTTGTTCCAGACGGTAAAAGACCGGAGTCCGAGCAACAAGTTGTCTCTGAACCTCTAAGGATTGAACAGGCCCACAGTTGCCATGTTTGACCTACAATACACAACACCTAGTCTCAAAATGTTGATGAAAGAATAAAACATCATAAAAGCAATATAACAGAGCTTTTGCACAGGCCAACTTTGACCTTAATTGTCACAAATGTTTCATTTGGGCCCTGTAACAAAGATGATACTTCAAATGCAGATTTCCCTTTGACATCCTCTCCATTAACAGCTAAGATTTCATCCCCCTAGTAAAAGAAAATAGAGTGCATGACAGCTCAGTTAATATGTTTCTCATGGAATCAACAATCATTATCCCAAATGGTAAAATTTGTATAATTCAAACCAAGTGGACTAATAAGGCCAAGCAATTAGTAATATAAGATAAACGATGAAATATAACTATTGAAAACTGTTACAGTCATAATTTCTAACTTAACCAGTGACTTAAAAGACGGAAAATGCTACAATTAAGGATTTATCAGGTCTTCAAGCTAACTGCAATAAATTAGCCTGCAAGAGGTAATGCAGTTGAATTTGATGGCAGGCTTGGAATCTGAACATATTGAGTCTTCAGAAGAAAAAACCACATATTCATAAAAACCCAATACAAATAAACCAAAGCATGATTCTTTCAATTGTGCTAGTAATAAGAGGAGGACTAGGTAGAACTGCAAACTTCCCAAAGAGGGGTTTCATCATTTGATAATACATATTCCTAGAGCTGATGCTCCAATATAAGAAATGTAGAAGCCCACTCCAAAAGTCAGCTATACCCCATACCAGACCAACAACCTAGTAATTGTCCTCAGTGGGCTATATAGAATACCTTTTTGTCTCAGATTTTATGGAAACACATTTAGTGAACCTAAAGTGAGCATTGTATGACCATACCTTGTTTGAGATAATGACAAGGAAAAAAACCCCTGATGCTAAGCAAAGAAAAAAGTTATCCTCCAAACATAAGCTCAAATTAACAGAACTTTGTGAATTCCAAGGACCAGTGGCAGTTGAGTAACTATAAAAGAGGGACACCAAGTGAAAAAGATATAGGCATTTTACACACAATCTTGACTCACCTGTCTTACACCAGCAGCATGGGCAGGCCCATCCAGTAGGAGCCCTAGTACCTTCAGTTTCACTGCTCCATTCTCATTCGGAACTTCCCTAAGGTTTATTCCAATACCAGTCATGTCATACCTTGCCATCTTTGAGAACTTTCACAGTGACAAAAAGGAGACATGCCATGCAATAAGAAAACTGAAAAGTCCATAAGTAAAGCCATGTAGTAGAGCAAGCAACAAGTTCCAAGAGCGAGATGAATCATAAAAACATTGTAAATTACCCATAGATGTAGTTTGCAAAAGAAAGTTTAAAATCCTCCAAAAAACTTGTTTAAAACAAATAATTGAGTAAGATACAACAGAAACTATGCTGAAATAAACTAAGTTTAGACCCAACATAATGCAGACCAAGTAAGCTAACCTCTTTCTCCTTTCTACTAAATTTTAGAAAGGTCCAATGATATTCATGCTAAATCCTTCTGTACCACTTGAACCACTCCCATCCTAGGTTTCTCTCTCATATAGTGATACATTTAGAAATTGTTCAGAAGAAAATTATAACCACAAAAAAAGGGTTAACTTTACAGACAGAAAGCAGAGGATGCCTAATTTCTTACTGGCTCACCACTACCTCATGTCTATGAGAAAGGAAATTAGCCCCCTGCAGTATCCAGACATCAACAGCACTTTTTTTGATTTTCCAATAGATGACCCTCTTATTAAGTTACAATATTTCAAATGCATGCTTCCAAATGCAAAAACAAATAAGTATGTGGCATTTGGAGCTGGTAAAAGGCTCATGGAGTGGGCTGAAACTAATCTTTACATCACCTTATAGTCCAAAAGAAGTCGCTTAATATTTCTAGAAACTTCTTCTGAGTGCTACTCTGTATATGCTTTTATCTAACCAATAATTTTTTTTTTAATATATATATACACACATCGAATTCTTAGTAAAATACAAAATAGCAATGTACAGAAGACAGCAACCCAATTCTTTTAAACAGAAATGAAGTCAGAGAACAATTACCTCAGCAGGTGAAAGGAAACGTGTATAAGGGTCACCCAAGCTAGCCAGCATCCTCTTTATTATATCATGAGCCTTTGACCTGCTCTGAATGGAAGTGCTTAAAATATCTTCCCTTTTTTGCTGTAAGCAGAAGGAGGCTTCTCTAGTCAAAGACAGTTCATTTATTGTCCAATGCTTACCAAACATACAAATTAACAAGACAAACAAGGTTTAATTAAATACTAAATAAAGAAAGGTTAGAAACAAAACTTGAGCATGGCATTTGATACAAAATTTCAAAAACAATCCGTTTTTCCAAAGAGACGAGGTTACATTCTGATTCCATCAAATGCCACATGTTGCTTCACTTAAAAAAATTGTTGGCTCTTGGAACAGTACAAGCCCCCACCTTATGCCATGTGACCATTTCGAAGGAAATGGCCACTTACCATGACTCGTGGTGTTAGCCCGTTCATTAGAAAACAGTCCGGTCGTTTAACCAAAAGATTGATGGCATCATTGGCATGGAAACCACGTGCCATTTCCCCTTGAGCATAGCAAGAATAAAAAATAAAAACTGCTCGATTTAGTGTAACTTTATTATCCAAGAGTGGAGAAGCCACAATCATTTACAACAAAACCTGATGAGAAACAACAACTTACTTCAAACAATAGGTGGATTATTTATTCTAATTCTAAATGGAAGTCATTTCCAAAGAGAGCTCGACATTTCTAGAGCAGTCTTGTTTAAATGCAGTCTCGTTAAACAGAACAATGGGTTGGCAACAATCTTTTACCACAAAATCTAATGAGAAACGACATTGTCTTCAAACAACCAGTTCATCGGCCTTTTTGTACATATTAAGATTCCATTGTAATTTTGTGACTTATTTATTTATTTATTTATTTATTAATATCTCTAAGTGATTAGATAATGGATCCTTGATGGTAGGAGATCTTTTAGCATTTTAAATTAATTTAAAAAACCTACAGAATTAGTCCCTAGTCTAACCATATTAAAACTGCCTGTGATTATACCATTAAGATTACAGAAATAGTAAAATTGGAATAAACTAGAAGACAAAAAAAAAATCAGTTTACTGGGTTTTCAAAGAGAAAGATCAAGTGCAGTTAAAGGAGGGGAAGCAAAGGAACCAGTCATTTTTTGTGTTCTTCAGTGAGCAACGGAACCAGTAATTTTTGGTGTTCTTCAGAGACAAAAATTTCTTCTACTTGAGCAATTATGGCTGGAGGATCAGGTGTGTATTAAAACTTACAGTTATGTGAATAAATTAGGTTGGTAATTGATCCATAAATCTTTCATCCATGTGTTAGTAAATTACCTGCCAAGATTCAGAAGTCCATCGATGGCGGCCAGTATCGAGATAGCTATCATTAACAATCTGCCAAGCCTCCTCCACAATTCCTTCATTTGTGACCAATTGAGGCCCGCTAATCTCTTCTTCATTTTTTACTTCTTCTTCTTCCTGGCAAAGCTCCGGCAAAGGAGGCGAAGGCAATTGGAGTTGACCGTATTCCGAAGCAAGGGAAGATGGAGAAGAGAGAATAAAGTTGAAAGAAAGAACGCCAGTTAAGGCTGTGAGTAAGGTTTTCTTGGCCCAATCGGTGGTGGTGGTGCAATTATTATTGATGGTAGTGAGTTTAATTGGAGCTTTTGAGGAAGAAGAAGATATTGAGAGAGGGAGTGTAGCTGTGGAGTTGCAGAGCAAGACCCTCATCTTTGATAGCTATTTTAGTGGTGTTTTGGTTTGGTTGGTCTTTAACAGTCACTTCTAGAGATTCTTCTAGGCTGCAGTCGGGTGTATCTACCGTATCATTGGAGCCGCATCATTCTGAAATCTCAACCGAAGTTAAATTTGACGAGACATTTAAAGGAAAAAAAAAAAAAACAAATGAATTTATTTGGATTCTGAGATTTTTTTTAAAAATTCTCCTTTTTTTTCCTAAATTTAATGGTGAAAAGGTTGCAGAGTTGAAGAGGCAGATAGATAGGTTTTATGAAATGGATGAAGATGCGATTCCATCAATTTCTGAAACAATTTTAAAGAGGAAATTGGCTGAAATTTTCGATCCAGTAAGATGGTCATATGCAGGTCTAAGTATCAAAACTGCCTATTAAAAGAGTAAATTCTTGCTTATTTTTTTGTAGGATTGAAGTAATTACCAGATGTTAAATCAACAAATTTCTCGTTGCTTTTTTTTTTTTTTGAGAAGAGGACTTACTGTAGCAGAGACACGTTGCAGGCAATTGCTGACTGCAACGATCTCTACCCACGCCTATAAACACACGCACACACTCCACATCAGGCGATGTGGGAGCCCGAAGGCCCTGACCGACCCGGACGAGGGTTATCTGGTTTGTTTGAGAAGAGGACTTACTGTAGCAGAGACACGTTGCAGGCAATTGCTGACTGCAACGATCTCTACCCACGCCTATAAAAATCTAAAAGGCAGATGAAATCTTTTCTAGTCTTATTTTTATAATGACAACAGCGTTATGGAGCAAAATGTCTATTTAATTCAGCACATCAACAACAATAGCAGCAGCACCTATGGCAGAGAAACTAGTCAAACTAAGAAAATAAGGGGAAAAAAAGGAGCTTGTAAACCCAAAGAGAGAAATAAAAAAGCATAACGATTGAAGGATTTGGGGTTTCAATTTGCGATAGAGATGTGTCATTCTTTTGGCTCTTCTTCCACTCTCCCCTCAACCATCTCTTCAGGGTCTTCCAGAGGATCCTCATCAGTATATTGACTCCCCTAAAAGACTGCAGGCAAAGTTAACGAAAGAAGAGTACAAAAGGTACTGGGATCTCACTGACCATGAAAGAAAATCTTTCATCTTTTTGATCAACTTTGTCACTCACTATAGACTCTCTATCGTCTTCTCTTCTCATAGGCTACCTGCACATCTTATTCGCGAAGAGAAGAAAAGGCAGTGAGCAGTTCTTCGCTTAGTAGACAGCTATTGGACGATGACCGCTTCTTGTTCTCGCCCAGCCGTTTCTTTTGATTTGATTATTTTTTAGAATCATGGACTAAAGAAGAAGCTCCTGAATTAGCACAAGGCCAAATCAGCAGCAGGAGAACTGTACTAAATTGGACTAAAGAAGAAGGCCTGAATTAGCACAACTAGTGAAAGTCAACCATATTTATGTTGAATTGAATAAACCCACTCTGGCCATAATTTGCAACTCCAAGTTGTGGCTCTGCATCCTGCTTCTAACGCTGTTGCTGTTGCTCTGATGAGGGGGTGATAGCAACGACACTGTTGATCCAAAGCTTTGCCTCGAGTAGCTTTTCGTTTTGTTGGGTGTTTTGCTTCTTCCTTTGCCTACCAAAAACAAAGATCTTAAGAAACCGAACCTTTTAGTGGACGAGTCAGTTGAATGTAATCATTTCAATGCTGTGAGTCTTATATTATTTGTCAATGGCGACCTTATTTTTTTATTTTTAAATTCGGATGTAATTTTTTATTCTAATTTGATATATACAACATTTTTATCCCACTTCTTAGATTTTTTAATTCCAAACTGGGCATCAAATTCCATCCGACATGAACGTTATCCGAATCAGTAAACAAGTAGCACTATTATATTTCATTTAATTATTTGTTATATTTTAGTATTTGTAAAATAGATTCAAATAAAAAGTTCAACATAAAATTAAAATATTTTTTAAATTAAAATATAAAATAATTAAAATAAAACTGAAAAATATTTGAAGTATTCTTTTTAATTATTTGTTAAATTTTTGAGATAAATTAAAAATATATTTTTTTCCAATTTTTAAGTTGTTTCTTATCTAGTAAAATACAGTAATACATATTTTAATCATATATTAAAATAGAAATATCTTAATTTTTTAATATACAGGTAGTTAAAAAAATCACATAATTTTTTTTGATGAATTTTTCTAACAAATTATTAAAAATTTCGGAAATATTAAAATAAATTTATTTTCTTTCCGTTCTAGCTTTTTCAAATTTGGCAAACACTACCTTTAGAAAAAAAAAAAAGACCAAGATACATGGTGGGCCGCTCTGGCCACTGTGAATGGGCCCGAGAGAGCAATAAGCCCAATAAGATGGCCCACCAAAATTGCAATTATCTTAATGAATTTGAAGACGGTGGATGTGAGTTAGGTCAGCTGCGTGGAGAATATCAGATTTGGACAAGATATGCTTGGAGACTGTAGTGGACCCGTCAGTGGTCTATTGTTTATTGATTTACTGATGATCCTATTAATTGGATAAACACAATCATTTTCTTCTTAATAACTTTTCTTAACTCGCTTTAGAAGCGCGTTTCCTTCACTAACTCAGTGATTAAACTCTCTTAATGGAAGATTACATTTTTAAAGTTGGTCAAATCACCAAACATACACCTCAGCTATTTAAACCACATCACATTTATTTGCCGTTTAAAGAAATTTTTTTAAAGTATATTGGTCAAATATACCCAAGAAAATTAAAAGACTTTTTTTTTAATTTATAAAAATTTTAAACACAAATATACTACACTTTAAAAAATAATTTTTTTATACAAACTAAAAAAATAAATAAAACATTTCAATTTTATTAAAAAAAGTATAGTTATTGATAAAAATACTATTTTATATTTTTAAGAAATTTGTTTAATTTTAGTTAAAACTAAAAAATAAAAAAAATTAAATATTTAAAAAAATATATAATAAATAGTGATATATATATAAATTTATTTTTTAAATTTCGAAAAAAAATTAAAGTGTGACAAAATAAAATAGATATAACAACATTTTAAAATAAAACGGTAGAGTAATACATAATCTAGCTTAGAATGTTTAGTTTTTATATTATACATTTTTTTTTCTGATCTTAAAATTGGCTATGAATTCCCCCTGAAAATTATGCGATCCAGCTAAAATTACTTTTTATTAATCCCCCTTAAGCAACAAATGTTAATTGCACTATGAAGTTAAAATTGTGATAATTAATTTTTTTAATTAAGAAATATATATCATTTTCTTCTTCTAATAAGCCCTAAAAGTAAATTTGCATAATTTCAAAATTTGGAAAGTATATAGGTATAGTGAATAACTTGAAACTGGTGTTATTCATAATAGGTTTGCTGGATATTGGGATGTTCTATTGTGCATACTTCCAGATAAGAGAATTGTTGTGCAGAGTGGCTTATCAATTACTCCATCCGTTTTTTATTATCTGTCACTTTTGAGTAAATTTTAAATTCTATTTATCTGTCACTTTTAGATTTTCAATGTAATTTAATTTGTTTTTTCAATTTATTTTTCTTTTTCAATAAAGTCAGAACCAATCAGATTTGATAATTTAGTCTTAATCACTTAATTTAATACTAAATTTAAGTTTATTTATTATTTCTTAATTCTAGTAAAAATAACAAAAGTGACTGATAAAAAAAAACGGAGGGAGTATCAATTATGGAAGTTCGCTTCATCTAGGTTTCCAGAATTGGATAATTCCTCCTACTTAATTACACATCATCATGGATAAAGATACCTACATATTTTTATGTTTAGTTTGTTTGCTAAGAGTTGTTCACCCCCCATTAACACTTCAAACTAGTTAATAACAGGGGTGAGTAAAAAATGAATTTTTGATTAACCACAAAACCGCTTTAAATAGATTCGGATTCGATTTTTAATTTTAACATATATATATTTGTACATTTTCTTTTTATTTCTCGATAAAATTGTTATAATACATTAATTTATATTTAAGTTATGTCATTTTTTTAATTATACAAAGCAATACTTAATCCAAATCCAAACCTGAAAAAGTTAAAAAAAAAAATTTATTAACAGATATTTTTAATTTTATTAAAAATGAACACAAATAAAAATAACGAAAAAATTTAGATATATATTTTTCTATAAATTATTATAAAAAAGATAAAAAAGAACGTACAGAAAATTGAAAAAATAAATCTAAACTACGAGAAAATAAATAAAAATAGGGCTGCTATCTATATATAGACTGGCAGCCACAAAATTCAATAGAAAAAATAAAAACTTTTAAATTTAAAGAGAAAAAGTAGCTAAGATTTTACTCCCAATTCTTAACCAGCCATCCGATTCTTATTCCATTGCAATAAGTGAAAATAAATTAATTTAACAATAATTGAGAAATACAATACAACAAGGATTCATAAGAAAGTGGGAGTTTCAATTTTGCTTAATACAAATATGGAAAAGGTAAAAAAAAAAAACTTTTAAAGCAAAAATACATCCGATTCGATGAAAAATAAAATAAAAATATTTTTTTATGTAATTTATATCGAATATAAATTAACGGTATTAACATAACACTAATATAATGCTGATACATAACAAAATATGTTACTTCTCAAATATCTTTCCAATTTTATTTATTGACTCGGCAAAATGTGGCATTAACGTAACATGTTTTGCCATGTACCATTGTCACTTTAATGCTATTAGCATCACCTTAGCACCGTTAATTCAAAATTCAAAATTAATGAAAATTAATTACAGATATATTTTTGTACCAATTTTTATTACATCAAATGCACTTTTGCTGCAAAATGAGTGATAAAAGCATTTTATTACCATGAAAAAAATATGAATGACATAATGTATAATCCAACACAATGTATTATGTAATTCAATTATCAATTATAATTCAACTTATTTAATTTGTAAATTAACGCAATCCAACACAATGTATTATGTAATTCGTGTGATCGATTTGTTATGATATGCCTATGGTCTATTTATATTATTTGTAATTTTATAATTTTTTTATTTAGTGTGTATAAAAATAGTTATTTTTATAAGTTATGCACATATAATTTTTTTATTTTATTAAAAATTTGTAATATGATGAAAATATAACGCCATAAAATTTGATCCCTTTATGGTTTAATTCATCTATAATCTAATTCGTTTAATAATAATATATTATGATCGTGGTTCAATTTAAATTATTTACGACTTGCAAAATTTAATCTATTCATAATCCAACATGTTTATGATCCAATCCAATCCGTCCACTCTAATTTGTTTGCCATCCATTTCTTATAAATTAATTTTTTGAATCATTCTAAAGTTAATTGTTTTTAAATATAATATGTATTAGAATTGTGTAAACAACTACAATGGATATATATATAAGTAACAATTGATATTGAAAGTAAATAACTTCTGAATCAATTAATTTTATGGGAGAAATAACTGACATGGGAATAATTTATAGCCATTCATAATAATAATAAAAAAATAATAACATTATGGGACCTTTCCAACAATTTTGGAAATTAGAAATCGCTAATTTTTATTTTTTTTAGAGATGAATAAACATTAAAATTTAAACTCCAAATTCTTAATAATTTATTGTGTTATTTTAAACAAATTCGTACTGACAAGAGACATATTTAAATCATATCATATTTAAATTAATTTTTACTAAAGATACTATCAGATGCAATTACGATAATCTCTTTCAACGAAATTTATTGTATTCACAACAACTCGAATCTGAAACGACTTGCTTAAGCAACTAGAATTTATTCCACTCAGATCAGCTTACGTTGGTTGACTCATACTTGTCTTTATTCTTGAATGATTGTGCTTTCGTAATTATCCTATATATTTGAATTTAATGGTTCATTATTTTATGATACGGAATATGCAAAAATCTGATTCTTCATTTAATGCAATTAATTTCTTCTTCAAATAGTGTGTTCAATGGGTGATATAATTAGACATTACAATAACAAAAGCGTGATTTCATGGTAATAATTTAATCCTACTACCCTAATTCAAAAAAAAAATAAAATAAAAGATGAAATATATAAAGAAATTATAATTATTATTTAAAGATAACCACGATTTTGGCATTTTAATCATCGCGATTCACGTGATATTTTCTTTTTGCTAAACGGTATGGTTATAACTTATAAAATGTAATTAGTCTGTATAGTACTAATTTTGTATAATATTAACTTGTATTATAATATATAGTATTTGATTTTGTATTAGCATGTAGTATTTTTTATTATATTTGCTGCACAATAATATATTGTATTATTTTTAAAAATTAAATATTATGTAAAATTAAATTTTTAATATTGTTAATTTAGACAATTATATAATACAATTTTTCATACATCAATTTTGTTTTTTTAAGTGTACAAATTTATTGAAATATAAATATATATTATTAGTAGATAAATTAACAATCAAGCAAACAATTTAGGGTACATTCGGTAAAATTGCAGATTTTTAATTTTTTATTTTTAAAATTCAAAAAATAATTTTCAATTTTTATTATATATATTTTCTAAAAAACTCTTTTATATATTTAAAAATTATATCATAATTTTTTAATTATGTAAATATATTTAAAAACTATATCATAATTTTTAAATTATACATATCATACCAATTACCACTATTGGATTGACAAAAATCTAATATCGTTGGATGAAATGGTGGTGACGGTGACACTGATGGAAGTGGTGGGGCAGCGACGGTGGTGCTAGCGGCATCAAAGATAGTGGTGGCTACAACAACTGTAGAGACTAATGAAATATAGTATCGTATTTACCATATCACATAAAATCAAGAGTTTGTTGTGTGTTATTTTATCAAGTGTATTAGAAATAATGAGTATCATTATGTATTATATTATTTTTTTTGGTTAAAATTCTGTATTATATTATCCCTCTATTATTTTCTAAAAAAATTAACTAAAAATAGTATTCTTATTAGTCTATATTATACAATACTATTTCATCTGTAATACAGGAAAATAATTATATCTCATTCAAATTATATAACAAAAATAAATTTAAGTTAATATCTATATTAAGAAAAAAAATACAAAAGTGTTAACATGGACATAAGTTAGAAAATTTTCGGCCAGCCACTTCAATTATTTTGCGTTTTTATACTTAATAACCAAAATTTAATTAAAATAACTATGCTTCTGCCAAACGAATATCCGAAATTGAATCAAATAAAAATATCAAAATTTAATTTGGTCCGGTTCATTAATTCGGTTTTAATAGATATGTACACCCTACAAAGGGGCACTGATGAAAATATTATTAAAATGATACTATTTTAATTTTTGATAAGAATTAACTTTTGCTCCGATTTCTTATTATTATTATTTTTATAAAGAAAAAGAGAAAATGGGATTTTGGAACTTTATGTTGATGGTAAATAAGGTTACGTTACTTTTTAGATATCCAAAATATAACTAATGTAACCAACACAAGTTGGCTAGTGGAAGGAATTCTGGTTGTTTAAGCAAGTGATTTAAAATTCGAATTTTTGTAGATACGGAAAAATTTTATTAGAAAAAGTTTTCATAATTGCCTTATTTAAAAAGAATAAAAATAAAAATTGCAAATATATCATATAATATAACTAATTGCCTAATTGGGCAGTTCTATTTTAGCTCAAACTTTTATGGGTTTTAAATAATTTCAATGAAACCAACTATTATTTGCCAAGGTATAGAACATATTGAATTATGAATGAATCAAACTTATGTAGTTTTCTTATACTTTTTTCATTAAAAATAAAAGAAATGTTAAAAGTAAATTGAGACAATTAATATTTATTCTTAACCATTAACATATTAAAATTCGATGAGTAAATTTTTTCAAGATTAATTTTTGTCACTTATAAAATCGGAACTCGAATTCCAATATTAATTTTCAATATTTATGAAATTCAAATTCAATAATTTATTTTTAAAAAAGTATCGAGTTATTTGAGACTATTAATATTTATTATTAACCGTTAACATATTAAAAACGTTATTTCATATTCGCATTTATAAAAGTAAAAAAATAACAAATATTATAAATAAATTGGCCCATATATTTTGATAATTTTCTTTTGTCAATTTTATTTAAATTGGCGGATTGAGTAAAAACTTAATATATTTGGTTGTAAAAAGAAAAAAAAATTAAGAATTTAAGGAAGAGAGTAAATTTTGTTGAAAGATTAAGAAAAAAAAGAAAAAAAAAAAACAAATCCTACTAAATTTCGGTTTGTTCTTCCGAAAACAAATATAAAAAACACCAATACACACAGAGAGCCGAAAAAATTAAAAAATTAAAAAAAAAAAGAAAAAAGAAAAGAGAGACGAGAGGGTTTTTTCGGTGCTAAAATCAGAGAAGCAACACTTACATATCCTCTTCTTCTTCGTCTTCTTCTTCTTCTTCTTCTTCTTCACCTCCGTCGCGGCTTTACTTGAGAGAGAAACTGTGTGTGTCTCAAGCAAACGACGTTGCTTATTCTCAGATCGGAGGGAAACACAGAAATAGAGATACAAGAGAGAGACAGAGAGAGCAGGAGACAGAGAGAATGAGTGGCAAAGGAGGAGGAGGAGCAGGCGGCAATAATGGCAAGGGTAATACTGGAATTTCATCGATACCGGCCGGGTCTAGGAAGATTGTCGGGAGCTTGAAGGAGATAATTAACTGTCCTGAGCCTGAGATCTACGCCATGCTTAAAGAGTGTAACATGGACCCTAACGAGGCCGTTGGCCGCCTCCTCTCTCAAGGTTTTCTCGCTCTCTCTGTAATTTCTTTTTGGCTCCTAGGAAAGTTTCGACAATTATTTTTAGGGGATAAAATCTGCTCTTTTTATTTTGTGGTAAATAGATTTTTTTTTTCTTCAAGGGAGCGGACAGAGATTGTGGTTAGTAAGTGAGAGTCATCTTGTTGCTTGTGTGCTTCAGTTTGATCTCAAATCTACATGTTCACTTTGAAGCTGTTTGCTCTCTTTAATCTCTGTGCTAAAATTGTATGGCTTTGGTTTTTGGTTCAATATGAAATTTACCTGTGGACTCTGGCTTCTGTGTGTGCTTGTTGTTTCTCTAGCGATAGACTAAAATATTGCATTAGTACCATTAGATTGAACCTTGGTATATAATCTTAGTTTTAATTGTGTTGCTATTGGGTTTCCTTCCTGTCTTTCTCGGTAAAGAGGTAGTTGTTTTAGCCTTGTGCTATTGTGTACAAAGTTTAAAATTTGAGTAAAATTGCTTGATCCTGTGGCATAGCATGTCAACCGAAGCTCCATACTTGAAATTATGGAGTAACCTACTTATAGTTTAGGGATTGGTACAGGCTCGAGTGTCTGACATGGAGGTGAATGCATTTATATGCATGCAAGTGGACATGCTTGTATCCCTTCTTTTAACAGAAAAGTTAAATGGCAAAATAGATTTCCAGTCTACTAAGTTCTTAACAACATTAGAAGGAAACTAAACCAACCATTTGTCGAAGATATAAGGACATGGACTTACCTTAGATGTAGTTGATATATATTCAAATTCATCAATATACAACCTTGTGAACTATAACTTTGATGATGTTACTCAGTACATATGTGAAAAATTCATTCTTCTTTTGAAGCAAAAGATGACCAATACATTCATTATTTGAAAAGAAGTGGTTGCTAGATGCAATGTTTGTTCAAACTTTTTTCATTCTTACATTTTCTCTTTTTGGTTCAAGTGTATTCCTGAGCTTCAGTTGTTTTCATATGAAATGAGATTTTTACTTTTAGGATAAGAATTCAATTCAACTGTCCTTGTTTCTTTTTTCCATAATTCCAATCAATATTTTCTCTTATACGTTTTCTTATTCCAGATACAGATTATCTGGAAGTTTTGATGCATTGTGTTGCATTACAGATTGGATTTGTTTCTAACTTAAATATTTTTCTGGTTGCAGATCCTTTTCGTGAGGTGAAGAGCAAAAGAGAAAAGAAAAAAGAGGTCAGTGTATCCAAAAATTGCAACATTTTTCTTTCCTTTCTTAAAGGTGAATTTATTCTGATACCATGGTAAATTTATAACATATTGCTTACAGTCTTCATACCTGAGATGCTGCCACTGGAACCTGTTTTGCTTCTCTTTGTTAAGCTTTCAATATATGAAAACTAGTGTGGTGCATTTATAACCTGTCACTTATTGTACATTTATTCTGTTGTCAGAATAAGGAGATGCCAGATCCAAGGTCCCGTGGTGCTAATAATGCATCCCATCGTGGTGGTAGAGGTGGTGCAGACCGGTACAGCCGTAGTATTTCAAGCCAGTTCAGCTCCAACGGTAAGGACATGTTGCAATAAAAATTGGTATTTATTTAGTCAGAAATCATTTGTCCCTTGACAAACATAGATTATCCATAGGTCCATTATTTCTTTTTCAATGAAGTTCTCCATAATTCTGCAGAATCTGGTGTTTCATATGGTAAACCAGCATACAATAAAGAAAATGGAACACATGCTTATGCTGGTTCTTCGTCATCTGCTTCCAGTGTGGCAGGAAATACTGCTAATTGGCAACCTACAATAAACAGGTTATCCTTTTTGAAGCTTTCGTAGTGATCACTCGCTTCTTGTCTTGCTGATTCAGGGGTGGGATATGACTAAACCATGTAGTTGTAATGTATCATAAATGGAAGTATAATGATTCTTCATCTATTTGTGCTTTTACAATGGGTAAAATTATCTTTTATCAGGCATGTGATACCATTCTTACCATTTATAACCAGCTTCAGCTGCATAGCCTGACGCAAATAGAATGCCATCCCAAAGTTACTGGCCTGTGGTTATTGATTTGGAAAATGTACCAGTCTGCATGTTTGGCTTAGATGGGAGCTGACCTTTGTTAGGTCTTACTGGAACAGAAGTCAAGGAAAATTCCTTTCCAATCATTCTTATAATAGCAGTAGTCTTAAATGTAGTTTCATCTCCTGGTAGATGCAAAGAATACAATTAATTTCTGAAGATATATTTGTTAGTTCCACATTTTTTTGTGCCTTGTGGAAGTACATAAGTCTGTCATTTGCTAATTGTTGGGCTTTAATGTTGAAACTTTGAAATCAGATAGGAAGATAAGCCAAGATCTTTTTGGAATTAGGAAATATTTGATAAGAAAGTATCACAAAGCTGTTATTTTAGATAATTCTGGTGCTCCTCTGTTCACGCTAAAGGAATCTTCATTCAGGTTTTAATCAACGGGAGGAATTCCACCATATTTTGTGCATGCCATTATTTCTGCAAATGTGATAGTGTGTTCCAGTAATTTTCATATCATTCTTATCATGTCTTGATGATGTTTTGGTGCATTTAACTCAATATACAACTGCTGGTGTCTAGTGCATATAACTACTGATACATGTTTGTTGCATTTACAGCTGCTCTTGCTGTATTGAGTTAAAAAATGTCAACCTATCTCCTGTATATGATGCAGAATTATTGTATCTCATGTTCACAGTACATTTCTTGCAGTGAACTTGTGGCTGTAGAAAATAAGATGCCAACTGCAGGTTCAGGTGATGGAGTTTCTCTATCGTCACAACCTCCATCTGGATTTCAATCTCCCTGGTTGGGGGTACCGGGTCAAGTATCGATGGCTGACATAGTGAAGATGGGTAGGCCACATAATAAGGCATCTGCTTTGCCCTCTCACCACAGCGTCAATCATCACCATCCTGCAGCACCTAGCAATCATTTGCATTTCTCGGAAAATCATGCTGCTAAAGTGCCTGAAAATAATGTGGAGCTGGAAGTTACAGCAAACCAACACATTCAGTCCAATGATGAATGGCCATCTATTGAGCAACCGTCAGCTAGTAGTGTGCCCTCTAATGCAGAAGCATGTTCAGAATCCGAGCTGTATGCTGATTCATCTAACTTGCCTATAGAAAGAGTTAATCAGCATATGAATTCCCAGTTAGATGATGTCCAGCCAGCTGAAGATGGCCATACTGAAACTCTCAATGGAAGTCATGCTGTACCTGCTTCTGTGTCCAGTAGAAATATACCAGAAGATGGTTCTATTAGTCAGTCTATGTTTGATGGTAATTTATATGGGAATGTGGCGTCCTACCAGCCTCGCAGACATGCTTTTGAGCATGAAGGTAAGTTTTACAAATTAAATTTACTCTGCTCATTGCATTTTTATTTGCTTTTTTCTGTTTATCTTTTCATTGAAGCTTATATTTTTACCTCATAGGTTTTACATATCAACTTCAATGATAGTGGTTGGGGGCTGTTTACAATGTTAAAAAGACTGTTTCACTCCTGGATAGATTTGTTTTTGCCCTGCATGTAAATTCCTATTTGATCATTTTTCTTTTCTGCATGCTTCAATGATTGGAAGGCAGTAAGAGTTATTTAAGAATTTTGATTATCATAACTTGATCAGAATATGTGCATACAGTTGTCAATGAGATCAACTGTATGTCTCACTGAAGCTTCTTGCTACCTCTTATTTTCATTTGAATGAAAAGTGGATTTTAAGAGCAAACTATTAGATTTTTCTTGTTTTCTGATCTTAGTTATATGCACTCAGAAGTTCATAAATTTTCATTGCAATATGAAGTGGACGATCCTGCCTAAGCCCCTTTTGCTGGGGTCTGCTAAAACTGTTTCCACTGATTTCCTGGCATGATTCATCTAGGTCTAATGTACTCATTAAGGACTCATTGATCATGTTTTTGCATTCATTAACCTTCTTATTATTCTATTTCAGATGAAGATGGAGCTTCATCCGTCGCTGCAAACTTGCAGCAACTAAGTTTACAGGGGGATGATCAAGTGGCATCACCTGAGGAGGACAACCCTTCTGTAATAATTCCAAATCACCTGCAAGTTCATGCTCAAGACTGCTCACACTTGAGCTTTGGTAGTTTTGGATCTGCGATTAGTTCTGCCTTTTCAGGGCCCTATGCAACAATGCCCTTGAAAAGTAACCTGGAAGAGCCATCTGAAGTGGTGGATGCTTCATCAGCTGCACACTCGGATACTAGGTTTTTACTTTATTTTATTTTATTTTTATTTACTTTTGTCTCCTTATGATAGTAAAAGATCTTATCTTGCCCAGTGCTGCTTATGATAAATTTCAAAATATCTTTTTGCAGAAACACTGATTATTTTGGGGATGAGCATTTAAGAAATACTGCAGATGAAAATTTGATGCATAGAGCTGGGGTGAATCCTGGTAGTTATGATCCCCCTGCAGTTCCTCAGCAAGAGGTATTGAAGGAGGAAACCTCTGAAGCTGCTCAAGGAAATCAATATGCATTTCCTTCATCTGCACCTGGATATACTTATGAAAACCCTCAGCAATTGAATGCTTCATTTAATAACCCCCAGACAAGCTCTCAGATGCAGAATATTACACCGTTCTCAAATGTAATGGTAATATATCAAAGTTCCAGAAATGCTTGAATTTGTTGAAATATATTGTTGCCAGTTAAATATAAATAGTGTATAAGAGTTGCCTGAGCTCAAGTTTACATGGTCAGAAATCGAGATTGTTTTTATTAAAAATAAAAAAGAGTTTTTTCTAAACTGTCTATTAATTTTGTTTAAAAGGTTCCATTTCTGGTAATTTATACTTTTTGAAATATGGCAGCATATCCTCTTCAATGCATCAAGTGTCATATCTTTAGGATATAATGACTTTATCACAGAAATGAGAAGAATCCTTAATTTGGAGTGTATCTTTGCCACAATCAGAATTAAGTTTTGTGATTTATTGTGATTATCCGTAATCTGCAGTGGCTTTTGAATGTTTCTATGTATGTGCAAGGTTTTCTTGTACATGTATGTTTTGTTTCCTTGCACACATGCAGCGTGTTTGTCATTAAAAAAAATTGTTATATTTATTTGGTTGAACTTTCTCTCCTGCACTGATTGGAATTACAGCAGGCTTATACAAATTCATTGCCAAGCACTTTGTTGGCGTCAACTGTGCAACCTGGGAGGGAGCCTGACCTTCCATATTCTCCATTCGCTGTTACACAATCAATGCCCACCAAATACAGTAATACAGCTTCTACTATAAGTGGACCAAGCATTTCCATGCCTGAGGTATGTCTTGCCACTCTAGCATTGTTGAACTTCTTGAATTTTTTTTTGTTTCTGGTGTGTAGTTGAGAAGAATTTATTCTTCACTTCTTAAAGAAATAATTTGTTTCTATAGAAACAGGAAAAATCGACTTAGAATCACATCAAGGTTGCAGGACTCTAGGAATCTTTGCGTTGTTCCTTTTAATGGAAGCAATTTGCTCTCCTGCCATCTGGCAATATTTTAGCATGTCATGAGAAGTCAATATTTTGTCATTTACTCTCTCCGGCTTAATATTTCCCATGAAATCCCCTTATTTTTTCCTCGTGATTCTCAACATTTCATAGGGCAGTAGTTTCTTTGGTGCAGATGTGCATACAGGTATAGAATATTAGACTACGATTGCTGTTCCACCTTATTAGAGTTTTCTTTTGCTTTTATGAGATTGATGCTTCTAGCTCTTTTCTTTTTTATGTCTTTTTGTGGTTAATAAATATATCTGTAGTAATGATCATGACATGCGGGAGTTCCCATGGCTGTTGCATCATGTCATTCGCATCTGAAATCAGTTGTAATGCATTAGCAACCTATACGAAGTAATGCATGCAAAATATGAACATATGAGCAAGTGAATTACATGAATAATTAAGACAAGAGGTCATGTAATGGTAAGGAAGCATATTTATAAATATCTACTCAAGCTTTCAGAGGATAATATATGGGATAAGACGATAAAAGGAGCATAATTTTAATTCATCGTTGGATTAGTTTGTTCTCTGTTGCTGATTTTCCTTGCACCATGTGCCAGGCTCTGAGAGCAGCTAGCATTTCTGCACCTCAGCCTACTCCGCAGTCTCTTCCTGGTGCCAGTGTTGCCACGGGACCCAGTCTTCCTCAACACCTTGCTGTTCATCCTTACTCACAACCTACCCTTCCCTTGGGACCTTTTTCCAACATGATTGGCTATCCATTCTTGCCACAGAGCTACACATACATGCCATCAGCTTTTCAACAGGCTTTTGCTGGTAATAACACATATCATCAGTCTTTGGCAGGGGTGCTTCCACAATACAAGAACAGTGTTTCTGTAAGCAGCTTGCCTCAGTCTGCAGCTGTTGCATCTGCATATGGTTTTGGGAGTTCAACAAGCGTTCCTGCTGGTAACTTTCCTCTGAATCCGCCCAATGCTCCTGGTGGCACAACCATAGGGTATGATGATGTTTTAAGTTCTCAGTACAAGGATGGCAACCATTTGATTTCACTTCAACAGGTAAGTCACAACTGAGAATCAACCAAATCTCTTATCATGAATTAGTAGGTCTACATTCTTAATGGAAATATGAGTCACTGAAGTGTATGTCCAAACTGAGTCTACTTCAATCGTTTTGTAGTTGGTAACAAAAATTCCTTATTTACATGTTCTAGTTCTGGCAAAATATATTTTACACGTTATATTCCTTCTCTTATTTGAAGTAAATTTTTGGTTCTATTGACAGAATGAGAATTCGGGGATGTGGGTTCATGGGCCTGGTTCACGAACAATGTCTGCTGTCCCTGCAAGCACATATTACAGCTTCCAGGGGCAGAATCAGCAGCCTGGTGGATTTCGACAAGGTCAACAGCTGTCACAGCATTTTGGGGCACTTGGTTACCCAAATTATTATCATTCCCAAACAGGGATATCATTGGAACACCAGCAGCAAAACTCTAGGGACGCATCACTTGGTGGTTCTCAGGGCCAACCCTCAAAGCAGACTCGGCAATTATGGCAAAACAGCTACTAAATGTGATCATCACCTCCTGGTTTTTCAGGGTCATGTAGTGAGTTCAGAAATGGTGGCCAATCATAGGCATTCCTGTGATTGAATAATTTATGTAATGATTATTGGTGGTCTAAAGAGATCGTGGACTAGCTACTGCCCCTGTGCCGTGAGGTTGTATTTTAGATATTTATTTTCTGCTTAACTTAGGAACATGTGTGCTAATTTGGGTTAGTGGACTCTTTTTTTTCTTTGTTCTGATGTTCCTAATATAGTGAAATTTGCCTTTCTGGTTTCGTCTGATTACCTAACTTAAAAACTAAGTGAAATACTCATTGCTTTTATTCCACACAGCAGCTCTTGCATTTTGTAGTCGCATGTTGCTGTTGATTCTGCAAATTAGTATTCTAAATTAACCATTACTGGATTATTACTGTAGAATATTAATGTGCATAAGGTGTCAACATGCATTCTTTTTGTCTCTTACGTATCGACTTTTACACACAACAAACGTTCAATTAGATGTTTATCCTCTAATTTTAGGATTGAGCAGAACTTAAAATGTCAAACTCTTGAGTTACCCCCATGTATTTACCATCTAATTTAAGGTTATGTAACCTCTTTCAGTTTAATGCTAATCTATTGAGGTTTTTTTATCAAATCCTGAGATAAGGAAAATGGGAGGCCTTAATCCACTTGCCAATGAAGATGACACTTTGTTATTTTGCAGGGGACTAATTGGATGCAAAATAAATCTTGAGTCAAATTGGTACTTAATTTTCAAATTTGAGGTCACATGAGTTCATTTTGTTTCAAAAGTGTTTGTTTTTAATATTTTCTACAGTTGAACCAAATTGACCATCACCAAGAAAGAATGTATTATTGGATGAAATGTAGTAAAATAATCCTAAATTGAAAAGTAAATTCTAAATTGATTTAAATTTAAATTAAGGACTAAATTGAACATCACTAAAAATTTGAGGCCGATTTTGAATAATCAATTCATCATCCATTAAAATAAATAAATATATAAATAAATTCTAGCAGTGGTATTGTAGTAGCTGTTTGTTAATCACCGCTAATGTACAGCGAGCCGTAACTCTCTTTTTCAAACTTCGTCTCCACTCCATCAATATGCATTCTTATGTGGAGCTAAGCTAAAATCAGGCGGCAACACTGCCTATCATCCTTTACACGTCATACTCTCTTTCTCTTCTTCTCTTTCGAAGTTTTGAAGAACAAGAATATGTTCTGCGTGTTAACTCCATTAATAATCATAGAAACTGTGGTTCCTTCTCTTCCCAGTTTTCACCTTTACCTTACACTCTCTGGTAATTTGTCCTTTCTAATCATTATGCTTCATTTTTTTTTATTAATTATTAAGTAACTATAATTTGTTATATTTGTCGGCCTTTGATTTGCTTCTTCTTCGATTTTCTTTCTTTATTTTTTGAGCAATGAAACACTTTATGCAGTCTAATGGTAATACTTGTAGCTTTCTTTTAAATATAATCCGCAATTGTACATGATTTGTTAGTTCCGACTTTTGTGGTTGAGACTGATGGAGTTGTTTAACAAAGGCTGTGATCCGTTTCAGAGATGTTTAGTTCATATTTCGGCTGGGCAAGTTCGCCACTCTTTTGGAATGAATAATTGTTTGTAGTTTGGCCTCTTTTATAGCTATATTTCTGCTATTGTTTAGGGTAGAGCGAACATCTTTCAATAAGTTTTGATCTGTGCCTACGAATTTTAAAAAAATTGAAAACTTTCAGTGGCTTTAAAATGTAGAATCCAATTGTTAGATTCTCCGCTTTCGTTCTTGTTTCCATTTGTTTCAAATCAGAGAGCTGAATTGCTTTACTGTATTTGATTTTTTTCCCCCTCTCGTAGGCATAGCAGGATGAGCTTCGGGGGACTTCCTGGTTGCTATGTAAACAGACAATGTGTGCAAGTTAGCCTGCTAGTCTACATGTAGCTGATTTTCTGAATTGGATGCCTTTCTTCTTTTTTCTGACTGTTTCAAAAGAAATTTTTCATTCTGGTTGTTGGGAAAGTATGTAGTTGAAATAACAAAATTAGAGAGATGGGTGAAGACCAATCAGTTTCTCAAAACAATAAAGTGAAGAAACCAGAAAGCCACAAAAATCACTGTAGCAGAGATGTTGTTCCTGGTAATGAACTTTGGACAGAGGGGCTGATTTGTGCCTTTGAATTTGTCCGAGGCCGTGGTAGTGGCAGAAGATTGGTGAACCAGAAATCTACTTCCAAGACCCTGCAGAGACAAACAGATGATGAGTATTCAAAGATGCAAGTGCAAGCAAATGGACTGAGCGAGTCCTCTTCCCTAAGTATGGATAGGAGCAGATTATTCAAATCCTTACCCCCTGGTGAGTTTAAGGGAAACCAGAATTGCCCTTTGAGTGACTACAAAGACAGCCAGGCTGATCATTCAGGAAGATTTCATTCCTTAGAAAGATTCGATGATCATAGTCGCTGGGCGTGTATTGGGTGGGCTAGGATCTCAGAACTTGTCCAAATGGTGCAAACTGGTACTAGCTGGGCTCCGCAGCTGCTGGAATTGATGGATGAAGAAGATGATCTTACTGTTGCAGAATTAGCAGCTCCATACTGGGAGCGCCCAGTGGGGCCGATATGGTGGTGTCATGTTGACGCATGTCACCCCTCTGTGCAGGCTTGGCTCAATAATGCTCAGTGGTTACATCCTGCCATCAGTTTAGCTTTGAGAGATGAAAGTCGGCTGATCAGCGAGCGGATGAAACACCTCTTATATGAGGTAGGTGGATTGTTTTTGAACTGAGTGACCTTATTGTAGGTGTTATTAAATGTTTACATGCCTAATTTTCCTCCATGTCCTTGGCCTAGGGACCGAGTCAGTACATACACTGCATGTTGATCGCCAGCAGTGTGAATTTGTGCTTATGTAACATCTCAGTCATCAAAGCTAAATTTACTGCCGTTAGTCCTTGGATAAGTTGTGGGCTGTAGTATATTTGCTTACTTGAGATATCCATATGGATTTAGAATGAGTGATTCTTAGACTGAAGTGCAAAAGCACAAAAAAAGTTAATTCTAGTTTGAAATTTAGTTCAATTGTGCTATCAGACTGTTGCTGAGTTTTTACCTTCCATTTCAAATCAGAAAATGCACTTCTTTCTTCTTCATGGTTCTAAACAGCATTGTTACTGCTTTGTGTTTCCATCAAGGTGCCTGTAAGGGTTGCTGGAGGACTGCTTTTTGAACTCCTAGGACAATCAGTAGGTGATCCATTTGCAGAAGAGGATGATATTCCTATTGTGTTGCGTTCTTGGCAAGCACAAAATTTTCTAATAACTGCACTGCATGTTAAAGGGCATGCGTCGGGAGTTAATATTTTGGGCATTACTGAAGTTCAGGTTGGTTGTCCTTAAGATAATCTTTATACTGGAGTTGAGAGATGAACTGTTACAGTTCGATTGCATCCCCAATGCTTAATTTCTACCCCTTCCTTTGTATAATTCTCTGATATGTTCAGGAGCTTCTTTCTGCTGGGGGTTATAATACACCAAGAACAGTTCATGAAGTCATAGCGCTACTAGCATCACGCCTCACTCGGTGGGATGATAGGTAATGGAGACTATTGCAAGTTTCTTTTTCATTTTTCATCCTTTTTTATTTGTATTTTCATAATGTTTAAGTCAATGTTCTTGAGAGTTTTTGTTGGCATAACCCTTATATTATTTCTTCAACATGATATATTGGCAGAGCCATAAAATACTTTCTAATTCAAGCATCAATGTGATGAAACCTACTATTGTAGTTCTATTGTATAGAGTATCCCATGGCTCTAAAATTTTACTCGTCTCTCCAACTTAAAGTTGTAATTTGTTCTTTGATGTCTAGGTTATTTCGGAAGTCCATCTTTGGAGCAGCAGATGAGATTGAGTTGAAATTTATGAACAGGTAATCAAATGCTACTGCCTTTGTCCCCTTTTAAGCGTCATTTGAATGACATAAATTTTATTGAAAGATACTTATAATGGACTGAGTTACTTTTCCATCAATTCTCTTTATAATTAAATTTGAAAGAAAGGCAACAAGATAGATAAAAGTGCAATGTAAATTACAAGAAGCGTAAAATTGGGAATAACAAATAACACTTAGTTTTATAAAAAGACACTTAGAATGGCACAAAAAATGATCTCCAAAACGGCACTTAAATTGGAATGGAGTGACCATAAACAAATATATTACTTTCATTCACTTACAATTTAGTTACACATAAATAAATTGACAGGAGAAACCATGAAGATATGAATCTCTTCAGCGTTATTTTGAACCAAGAAATCAGAAAGTTATCAAGGCAGGTATGTGTTTCACCTGTTTTCTCTGAAGTCTGCATTTGCACAGACAACGTGCCATTGGTTATCAGTTTGAATAATGTGATATTGTAGCAATTAAGCTCATGAGTCATGACAGTATACACGCTTGACTTGATATCCATTTCTGTTTCCCCATTTCAGTTTATTTAGATATTTTATATGTTATGTGGATTTCTTCCCCGCTTTCCTTTTGCATTTTATTCTAGCAAATTTATTTGAGGGTTTAATTTCGCAATTTTTTTAAGGTAAACAAATAAGTTGCTTTAATATATAAACAGGAGGGTGCTTAATATGATGTATGGGTTATTCTACTCAACAGCTCATTTCTGAGGTTAGATTAGATGTTCTTTTGCATGTTGTGGGAACTGGTTTCTCCCTTAAGCTTACAGATTAGAATGGATAATCTCCCAACTTCTGGACTTAATTAGCTAGTAATATGTGCCTAGACAAACTAACTCGTACCTGGATTCTGTAACGAGGGGAAGAGCGGAAGAACGAATAAAAAATGGTTTTCGGCATTTAGGATTCTGTGCTTACAAAAAGGCTTTTATTTGTTCTCATGGATGTGTTTCTTTTGGTTGAACGTGATTCGCCTGGTAAGCAATGACTTCAGCTTCCGTTGGGCTTCTTCAGTTTGTGTTTACAGATTTCTGCTAGTTCATGCAAAGTTTCCATTCTTTATCATAGTTTATTTCCATTTGTCAATAATGTGACTCTCCCTTCATGGGAGTTACTATAGTTGTTTAAGCTGACTACTCCTTCTCATGGGATAGGCCAAAGTTGAACATATGTTATAGCACTTGAGGATTGTTGGCCACAAAAATTAGGTTCCTACAGGATCACTAAAGCTGGGACATTGTATTGCAGGTTATTAGAGTGAAATGGTCACTTCATGCAAGGGAAGAGATTGTTTTTGAACTTCTTCATCATCTGAGAGGAAATGTAGCAAGAGCATGGTTAGAAGAGATAAGGAAGAGTACAAGAGAAATGATGGAGGAGCAAGAAGCAGTTCGTGGTCGATTGTTTACCATTCAAGATGTAATGCAAAGCACTGTCCGGGCATGGTTGCAGGTTAGTATAGTGGAACAATAAGAAAGGGTTATATGGAAATATCTTCCATTTCTCAACACTTAATGGTATATCCTAGTTTTAGTTAATGCTCTTCGTACCTTTCTTCCATGATTTCAGGACAGAAGTCTACGTGTGACCCATAATTTGGCTGTTTTTGGAGGCTGTGGCCTCGTTCTTTCAATCATTACCGGGTTGTTTGGGATCAATGTGGATGGGATCCCTGGAGCAGAGAATACACCATATGCATTTGGTGTGTTCACAGCCATCCTCTTCTTCATAGGCTCGGTTCTAATTGCAGTTGGGCTGCTTTACCTGGGTTTGAAGCAGCCCATCCCTGAAGAGAAGGTTGAGGTGAGAAAGTTGGAATTGCAAGAACTAGTGAAGATGTTTCAGCACGAGGCAGAGACTCATGCCCAAGTTCGACGGAACAACTTGACCCCTACTTCTGGAGATGGACGTATAGATGATGATGTGGATTATGTCCTCATTCAATGAACACACTAAGATCATTCAACTCGTGTCTGGTTCGGACTAACCCACCCTTCCTGTTCATGTTAACACCACAGGTCATATTAAGACTGCAATAACTGAAAGTGGTGTGCCAGGTAAATGCCATCTGCATATATGATCATTTGTGTTATTGTTATTTCTCATCTCAAACTACAAAGGGCGAAAGGAACTGGCCCAAAGTAGCATGATAGTAGAGGTTTGGTTCTGAAGTTGTTAGGGATTAGATATTTTGTTTTGGTGGCATCTTTATGAATCTTGCCTTAAGATGGATGACTATTTCTATCCAGTGCTTTTGTAGCTAGATACAAGAGATAAGTAGATTAAAGACCATTAACAACTGAGAGTATAATCAAAGAATTTCCACATTTAGTTCATGAGGAACACAGTTGCAAAATTGATTGCTCAAAATAAAGATCAGACTTACGTGGAAGAATTTCGGAAGAACTATCAAACTTTGTGTATAAATGTACAAAAAAAGATTCTATTAGACGAGAGAGTACTTATTGCCATTTGCAGATAACAGGGGAATTCTGTCCCCTATATAAATATGTCGCAACAATAAGTTCTAAATCTCAATTCAAAACAACACACTCCTCCATGAACTCTGATTTATTTAGAAGTTGGAGCAACAATGCAAACAATTTAAAAAAATCAAGTGATTCAAAATCCATAATTTCAATTTCACAGTAGAAAACCTTAATGGTTATTCAATATTATAAGTCTTTATCTGCTGAGTTTAGTTTTGGAATTACATTAGGAGGATAGAATTACCATCACTTCTAAATAATCGAGGATGAAATGATTCAAAAATATACATGTCTCTGATGAATAAAATAAAATAATATATTAATCATCGAATTCTTTGAGATTGCAGTTAATTTATTTTAATTTAATTTATTTTAATCTATTTATTAGTTATTAAGTTATTAGTTTAGTTATTAGAAATTAAATTTATTTATTTTTTAATAATTTATTTATTCGTGTTAAAATAGAAATTTGTATAGAGTATATATATATTTTATATGGGTGTATTGCCATTTATTCATGGCTGAATCAATTTTGATATTCATGACTGACGCATAGTGACATGGCAATTTAATTAAGATTCTAAATGAACAGTTAAATTATAATATACTGTTAATGTGTTTATTAAGATATTAATTTATCAGTTATGCATGAATTTTTGTTTGATTGTTGATTTTGAATGTCAAAAATTGAAGAAGAGATCTAATTTAAATGCTAGGGATGTAATTATAAACTAAATAAAAGATTTGGGGTTTAAAATAATATCGCCATCCAAACAAAATCTAATCACGTTTATAAGAGCGAGTAAAGTTTGTCAGCTCTCTAGATTAGGACCCATGTGATCTTAAACAACGGCCAGAACAGCTACGGTGTAAATCTCAAACTTGACGTTCACTCATACCGAATCAAAACTCGTGATCTGGTTACTGTTAACACTTGACACTAAGCACGAAGCTTAAAAAGCAGAGACAAAACAACAAGTAGCTCCAAAACCGAAGACCAACAAAATCAAAGAACCAAACTTTCTAAAAACTAAACAAAATTAACACCTAGATCAGATGGGTTTCACCATGGGGCTCAATCTTCTTCTTCTCGTAGCAATGGTGGCTAGTAACATTCTCTCTCTCTACCATCTCTCTTCCCCAACTCTTCAATCCCCCAAACCTCCTCCTCCTCTACAAGTTCCTGACCACCTTCTCCATCAACTCCAAACCATACGCGCCACCATCAATCACCTCACGCGCCACCAGCCCTCCACCCCTGATGACTCCACTCACACACCTACTATCCCCCCGGATCTCCTCCTCTATTCCCAACTTTCTCCTATAGCTTCTGCTTGTCATAATCACCCTGATCTTCTCCACAAGTACATGAATTACACTCCTTACTCTACTTGCCCTTTTGATTCTGATCTTTCCGAGTCTTTAATCCTCCGTAGCTGCCACCCTCTTCCCCGGCGCCGGTGCTTCTCCAAAACCCCATCAAAACCCCCTTCTTCTCTTCCTCGGAATCCTTTCCCTTCCTCATTTATTGATTCCAATGTTTTGTGGGGTAAATATTCTTGCAAGTCATTTTCTTGTCTTGCTAAAGAAAGCTCAAATCTTGGTTTTGATATAAACATTGAGATCTCAAAGTTTATGACTTACAAAACTGAGTTAGATCTCCCAATTCCACAGCTTTTACAGATTGCAAAATCAGCTAATTCGGTCATTAGGCTAGGGGTTGACATTGGAGGGGGAACTGGTACTTTTGCAGCAAGAATGAAGCAATACAAGGTGACTGTAGTTACTACTACAATGAATTTCAATGTGCCTAATAATGAAGTGGTAGCTTTCAGGGGTTTGGTGCCACTCCATGTGCCTTTGCAGCAGAGGTTGCCAGTGTTTGATGGGGTTGTGGATCTGGTGAGGTGCGGGCGTGCAGTCAACAGGTGGATACCTTTGAAGATGATGGAGTTTTTGTTGTATGATGTGGATAGAGTGTTGAGAGGTGGTGGGTACCTGTGGTTGGATCATTTTTTTAGTAAAAGGTTGGATCTTGATAAAGTTTATGGACCTTTGATTGGGAAATTGGGTTACAAGAAGGTGAAGTGGGCAGTTGGGAATAAGACTGATTCTGGTGGGATTAAGAATGGTGAGGTTTACTTGACTGCTTTGCTGCAGAAGCCCGTGTCAAGATGACAATGGGATTTTGAATTTGAGGTAACTTGGTTTACACAAGTTATAATGGTAGTTTATGAATTTAGTCTTCATGTGCAATTGGATGACATTTTGCTGGCTGATGTACTCAATGTCAATGATGTTGACGTATTACTGATATTTGTTGAAGCTTTATGAGTCCAATTTCCAAAAGTGAATTTGAATACTAAAATCATGAATTGGTATCTCCTTTTGTTTTCAATTCAGAAGAAAAATGGCACTTTGTGTACAGATGTGGCCCAGTTGTTATTTTTCTTGTATCCTTGTCTACACCATACAAAAAGGTGTTTTGATAGTTTGTTGATGCATGGAGAGTTCACGACAGAAAGGTCAAATAAATATGTTGCTTATGTTAAGAACTGAAGATGCATAATGAGTTTAGTTTTTCGCCATTTCTTAATTCAATATTTTGGGTTATCATTGGATGATGAACGTCTCTAGTGATTGATTTTGGCTGAGATCTTCTGGGGCTGGGTTTAGTCACTTATAACAAAGACACTTTTCACGTCCTGCTATGATACATTGCAATTATAAACATTAGGAATTTCTCAACCTTGCTTGATGTAGAGGAAATTCTTTGCCTCCGGTCTTACTTTTAGTCTCTGTCTTTTCTCCGAAGAAAGGTCTATACCCGATTCCTTGAAATAATGGAGTTCCCAAATTGAAACTTTTGGAGAATCCTTTAAGAATTAGGCATAATTTCTTTTGCTCAAATAGTTGTGTATCTCTTTCTTAACATACAATAACTCTTTTGGTATTCTCTTAAGTCTTATCACTTGAAATTAAAACTTTCCTGGATATACGATTACAGCATGAATTATTGATTTCCAAAGATTGATTTGGTTATTTTGGAATTATTGCTATGCCTGTGTACAACCAAAACTGATGAACCTGTGCAAGTAATTGTGATTATATATGAAGAAATACACGAACCTTTTATTTGTCTTAACTTTACTGCCTGCATCAAATGGTTTCGGGGTTCTTTTGAACCTTTTCAGACATTAATCCAAGTCTCGTATGATTCATAGAAAGTAATTTTAACACGTTTTTACAACAAACCGATGATGTGTTTGGTGTTCATGAGTAGTATTTTCCTAGGTTATGTCAGTTATTGTACTTTGCAGTTGTATTATTGATATTTAGCGGTTGGAACTTTGGTTCAGTTTATGGAATTTCATGAGCTGATTTGCATTGACTGATTGCCATTCAGATACTAAGGTGGATTGGTTTGTGTTGTTTTTGTTAGGTATTATCATATGACCTCTTTAGCTTGGCAGCAGAATACATGTTCAGAATGAGATGATTCATCAAACAGAAGACGTGGGGACAAAGTAAACATATTCTTATTTGTTGAGAATGAACGTTGTAAAGAGCCAAGTATTCAATGTTGTAAAAAGATTGTTAAATGGGGTAATCATATGTTAAAATCAGGAAATATGTTAGCAAAACACCAATTAGATTGATATTTATTTGTTTTTGTAATTCACTGGTATGTTATGTGGTCTATTGTTTGGAAATAAGGCAACAAAATAAAGCATACCTTTTTCTCATCTAATTATTATGAAATATGAAATTTAATAGAGGGAGTAAATAATTTATTATTTATTTTACGTTGGAGGTGACAAAATTAGACCTGAAGTGATAGTTTTCACATTGTGCACAGGATGAAAGATTACCGCATAGAGATAATGGTATCATGGGTTGCAGTAATTAGTAACTAAGGAAACTTTGGGTTGAATTTTTACACCCACAATAGATCCATAAACTTCCATATGTTCGAAATTGCAGAGCGCAAAAAGAAGCTCAACGGTATCTTCATAATAGAAAGGAATCTAAAGGCCTGGTCTTTCGACAGAAATGGACAAGAAGTTGCTTCAAAATAGGCAAGGCTCACATTAAGAACTGAAATGCACCCACATTAAGAAAAGCTTAAAAAGGTTGCTCAAGAAAAATGTTCATTCTCCTCTCTTAAGCATAGACTTGCTAGCCAGAGCCATTTTAAATATGGAATTTCATGTGCACTAAAAGGCAGAGAAAGTATCTAACAAAATTTTCACAATCTCAGGGGCATCATACTGACTGGCTTAAACAACGAAAGCAGAGAGCAATTAGAGCAGAAAGAATGCATAGCAGCTGTGCTAAAGTAAAAGGAATAAAGTGCAGACCAGCTAACCTATTTCTTGTTATCACTCCTACATTAGAGGTAAGATCATATTTGATCACTAAATTTTCATCCAAGTAAAGTTGTGGCCACTATTTTTCAATTTGTAACAATAAAATAACTTAAATGTAATTTTATAACAATAAAATCAGATGTGCCCAAAATGAGAAATTCTTTCTCCACAAACTACTCAAGTTACAAATATCTTTTCAACTCGTGCTGTGCTGTGACTCAAGTCCTAGACATGTAACAAACATCACATAGTAAAACCCTGTTAACTGTTTGCTTATTCATTTTAAACTAAACTGGAGTTGGAATATTAACAAGATGAAGGGAAAAAAAAAAGACATTAATCCAGGCATAGGAAAAAGGAAAATTCCTCCCCTATTTGATGAGTAGAAAACTAAATAGGCAAAATTTGAACAGCCTAAGGTTGCTGTATCTTTTCCAGTACATTGATTGACCTCTCAAGAAGCAGCCTTTTTTCTGAGCAGGTGGTGCAAATCAAGCCCATTGATTTTAGCAGCAAGTATAAAATCATTCTCTGTTAGTCCACCTATGCAATTTAGAGCACGCTAAGAAAGTTGGCTTCTAATACAGTCACAAAAAAGGAGAAAGGGAGAAAGAAAAATAGACATGATAAAAAAAAAATTTAACATAACTTTGGAATGCGAAATTGCCTATGTTATATTGATACAATAGTCAAGTGAATTCAGAAACCTATCAATCACTAGGCACATATCAAAACGAGCATTTGCACATTGAAAAGCTATCTTGAATGATTTTTACCTAATTATTAAAAAGGCACATGGTGAAACTTAAACGATATGAAATGTACTTAAATCATGGGAATAGCAGGCTATTACTGTCATTGGTCTAAAAGATCTCTTCTTCGTTGGACCTGACAGTTTAGAAGTTCATGCAGGTGTAATGCCCCTAAATATTTCCAGTCAAAATGGAAAGATGTGATTTCTTCATAGTTAGGCTAATGATTTTATTCTATTGTATAGGGCTGAGCAAAACCGAACCGATAAATTTTGGTCTGTTTGATTCGATTTTTTCGATTTTCGGTTCATTCGGTTCGAAACCGAAAAAATAAATCGATTTTATCGGTTCGATTTGATTTTTAAAATTGAAAAACTGAAGGAATCGAACTAACCGAAGTTTGTAAAACTCACCGTTTTGCCTTAGTATATATATACACAGTTTTTAAATCCCTGACTCCATCGATCTTTCTGAAGAAATCCCTAGGCGCCTCATCTTCATCTTCGATCACTTCGTTGATGTCGCCAACAAACTCGTCGATGCCTCTGATCAGGCCATTCGCCAGTACTTTCGAAAGAAATTCGATACTCCGGTGAGGAAGCCACACATTTCTACCGCAGATCTGCTCACGTGGTCCGAGAATCCACCTGTTGATTACCCCGCCGTCGGTTTTGCTCCTAGCTCTGCTGCCCGTTCTCACCAGGTGCTTCCATTTTGAGCTTCAAATCTTTTCTGGATTTCGTCTTAAACTGAATCGTAGTAGCTGATTCTATTTTTAATTACTGAAAATTTCAGCCGTCCGATGGGATCAGTAAGGTAATGTTTGGAGGTCAAGTTACTGAGGAGTTTGAGAGCTTAAACAAGAGGTAAGATCTGCTGCTATTTTTCCTTTTAAACTTTTGTGGTTAATAAATGTAAAAACAAATGGACACTGATTTTGTTTTCTTATTGAGGTTTTTTTTCTAGTCTTTATCTTTTTTGTCTGTTTCTCTTCTTCACGAATTTCTCCGTTCGTCATTTATGGCAGTTTTGAGATTTTTTTCTGCTTCAATCACCATTGACTTCTAATCAATCATTTTCCAGATGGGTTCTAGCGTGGCGTTTAGCATTTTCTGTGATTATAAGCATTGGCATATAGATCTCTTGAATAGAAAATGTTTTTGCCAAGAATCCTTTCTTTTTTTTTTTAAATTAATAATAACTTTATCGGTGTGCTATACAAGGATCACAAGATTAAGATCAGCTGCTGAATTTGGTGACTAGAGTGGGGTCTGTAACACTTGAAAATTTTCTTCTAAATGGTGACAGAATTAATAATCATGTAGAAACTAGATATTAAATTTTATGTCTTTCGGTGGCTTGAGCTTCTTAATCTCTTATTAATTTCTAAGTTATGTTGTATTTCTTTATTAATTTCTAGAGTAAAATTTTTTAATTTTTATTTTTTTAGTGTAATTTTTAAGTTATGTTGTATGTATTTTTAATTGATTTTATTTTATTGAATATATAGACCTATTTAGGTTAAAAGTCCAATTAAAAAAAACCCAAATATGACCCAGAACCGGTAGAACCGAACCGATCGAAATTATTTCGGTCCATTCGATTTTCGGTTCTATATACTTCGGTTTCGGTTCGGTTCCTAAATTTTCTGAAGTTCAGTTTTTGGTTCAATCGGTTCGGTTCAAAACCGAACCGAACCGACCAAATGCTCACCCCTACTATTGTACATTAAATGGAGATGCAGCTAGAATATACATTAAATTAAAACAAGGAAAGAAAATGTTACTAGGATCGGAAGTCAGCTTTGGTAATAAGACAAAAAGGGGACTGGACCAGGTCTGCAAAATTGCTACCTACAAAATAAATTACTATCTGGAACCAGTAATACAATTAGGAAGAAACTATTACCAACAGCATGAGTCCATATCTCAATCTTTACATTGTTCCATCCAACAAGATGGAGGTCTGGATGATGACCTGCAATGAGCATGACTACGTCAGTTGTCCGGGTAAAGAACAAAAATTTCTTCTTCAGAAAAATAAAAATGCCATTTATACTTGCACAGCAGAGTTAACTATAAGCAACAGATAAATACCTTCAGCTTCAGCAAGATCCCCAACAAGCTGGAATAATTCCAAGCCTTTGGTGAAACTCTTTACTTTCCATGACCTCTTAAGCTTCATGGTGCCATCTTCATTCACCAAATTCCACCCAGCCACCTAATACATTTATGTGCTAAGGATAACATGCTGCATAAAAGAAACCAATATACCCGTATGCTCGCACACACAATACGAACCTTTGACATTAATTCAGTCGCACTTTCTTCTCTCATTGGTCGCATATCTTTTGAGTTGCATGGTACACACTTCTTAGCAGCTAAATCTAAAAAGGCCACAAAATCATATTAGCAAATCGAGTAACAGGGTAGACAATGCAATGTGTTATGCAACAGAACGCGTATATGTTTGAAAAGCTTGTAATGTGAACTAAGCTACTCAAGCTTGGCTTGTTAAATTACATATTCAAGCTCGTGCATTAACTAATGAACAACAATCATGAAAAACAACTTCAAGCTGTGTTTATCTTAATCAATGATCTTGACCTCCTTGGCTCCAAACTTTGAGCAACTCTAAACATGTTTCAGAAAATTAATTGAAAAAATAACAATAATTGGTATTCAGAGACAAATTTAAATAAACAGAACCAAAATTGGAAAGCAATTATATTGATAATACAATTCCAAATAAAACTAGATTAAATTTAGGCATTTTATGTTAGCTGGTTAGCCCGATCTCCAATTTGAACAAATAAATCTAGAGCATTATGATATTTGGATAAAGTTGCCACAATTACTACCGACCTTGCCATTACCTTTGTTAAAAAAAAGAGAGAGAGAGAGAAGAAAGTATATAAAAAATCACAAAATGGTTAAAAATGTGAAAAATAAGGGACCATAAAGCTAGTTATTATGATTGCATCAGCAGACTAGTTCATCTGTTAACTTATACTGACCAAGGAACCACAAACCATCAGAAAATATGAAACTAAGGTATCGTTATGAGACTAAGTACCCTGTTAACTTATAGCAACCAAGCAATCTGACAATTATTGCAGATTTAAAACTTTTTTTGAACCTTGTGACAGTAGATTTCTAAGACTGCAGCAGACGTCCTATGTAGCATGCCACACACATGGACAACATTTCCAAATGAAGTACAAATAATGTATGGCTGCACCAATGACACATTTCTTGACAATTTTCAAGAAACACACTGAATCTGCATCGAAAGACAAAAAGGTGCACCAAACTTCCATCCCATCTACTGGCTATGGCAGGCTTTACTGATTATATGCATATTGAGGATAGGGAAAGTGGTGAGAACAGAAAAGCTCTTGTCCAACCCATTAGCACCCCTACATAGTTCACAAGCTCCATGAACTTAATCGTGTCGCAGACTTAAGACAACTTTAAAACCAATCCTCTCACTAATAAATGCCATTAATTTTTGCCACCAAGAACCCACTAAAAGGGGAAAAAATAGAAATCTGCAAACAGGTGACTGGTTCACATTTTAACTCAAATAGTAAAATATGCAAAGGCCGTCACGCACCTCCGCCACTGCAAAATGTTCTAGATCCATTAAAGAAGTTTCTATTTGAAGGCAATCCCACACGACCCCAAAGTATCTGTTTCACTTGCGAGCTAGAGCTGTATACAAATGCAAATTTCTTATTCACGCCACAAAAGTCTTGAAGAAGGAAAAAAAAAACAAAGGAAAGACTGTATATTTCACCAAATTAAGCATCGGACGAAGGAAAAAAAATATTGTGAAATATAAGATTTGCAATTCAAAAATGAAGTCCATGATACTCAAAATTCACAAATAAAAGAAAAGAATTGAAGAAGAAATATAAAGTAGATACCGTCCATGTCCTCTAAAGAAGCTCTGCAAAAGAGAAGCTAATGGCAGGGGAGGTTTCGAGAGAGCGAGCAAAGGTGGCGTTAACAAGCGATTCATCTGTTGCTGTTAAAGCCCTGATTTGCTTTCCCTGTGCTTACAAATGCAAACTGCCCACCCGTGCGGTTTTTTATATGACTATTATTCTTTTCGCTGATTTTATTTAAATGATTTATTTCATTTTATTTTGATGTTTAAAATATCAGTTAATACATAAATTTTTCCTTAAATTATCATCATTTATCAAATTTTTTTCTTAACTAATTATATCTCAAATTACCCTTCTGAACTTATTAAAAACATCAAATTACCTCCCTGTAACATACTTATTAGTTCATAAAAAATACGTAAAAAACATATATCAATCAGTAATAAGAGGTTAATTTAACTTTTCTAATAAGTTTTAGAAAGATAATATAATATTTTTAATAGTATAGGATGTATTTTTTTCATCTCAACAAAATTTGAGCGGTTAATTTGATATTTTTAATAAATTTAGAAGTTAATTTAATATATAATTAATTCAGAATAAAAAATTTGATAAATGATGATAGATTAAGGGAGAATTTATGTATTATCCCTATCTTATATAATAAACTACAGTTATTTACATTTAATTAACATAAAATTATGTTATGCATGAGGAGACATTTAGAAAATCAATGACAGGATCGTTATGTGAGCTTAGCTTAAAGATATTTCATGTTTGGCCCCTCACTTTTTTGCTTTTTTTATTTTTTGTCATCTTAGAATTTGAGGAAGGTATTTTATTTTGTATAAATTTGCAGAATATATTTCCATAATTTCCTTAATTGTTTGTATAAATTAAAAAGTAAAATCACCATATTTTCTAAACTTACACTAATCTCTATAACCTAAAATATTTATTTGTCATCAGTTTTAATTTTAAACTAGAAGGTAAATATGTAAATTAAACTATATATAATAAAGTCACTTTTTTTTAAAATATTAACTGCATGACTACTCTCCATGGTAATTTAAGGTTTATTTCATATTTAAATTTAATGAGTTCATTGATAAGATCCAAATTTTACATTTGTAACAAAATAAATGTAGAATTCACTCTTTTATTATTAATTACATAATTTTTCAGCACCTCAATTTTTCAAAATTAATTTTTAATACTAAACTCTTAATATTTACAATCATTCAATACCTAATTGTTCTAAAGTACTCCAACAGAATTCATAAATTGCAGTAATGAACTATTATCTCCAATATTCATTTCAAAAATAAAGAACCCGTTGATTTTGAAAAATAAAATACTAAGAGTGTGTTTACTTACAGAAAATAGTTTTCTATTTTTATTTTTTTAAAAAATTAGAGTATTTATTTTCTATAAAAAATTTAAAAAACACGTTTATTTATCAACAAATGAAAAAATGGAGTATTTATTTTCCGTATATATATATGTATACATACGTATGTATATAAGCGCGCGCACACACACATATATATACATGTATGTATACATACATACATACATATATATGTATATGTATTACATAAGTACATGTAGGTGTATGCGTATGTATGTACATACATACGCATACACATGTACTACATATACATACACATGCATATACTTATGTATGTATGCACATACAAACACATATATATGTATGTATGTATGTATATATGTATGTATATATGTGTGTATATATATGTATGTGTTAAGATTATTCAGAAAATTTGAAAAATATTTTTTATTAATTTTCTAATTTCTTCTTTATTTTGGAAAACTGAAAAATTCATTTTCTATTTTCTATTTTAGAAAATTGACCAAAATAAACTTGATCTCTATTTTTTATTTTCTGTGAAAAATTTTTCTAAAAAATTGGAGCAATTTTCTGCAAGTGAACAGACATTAAGACTTCACAAAAATAAAGAACACGTTTTGTTCTTGTGTGCATTACAAAGGTCTGTCTAGTCAGCATTTTGGAATAATTAAATATTAAATGATAACGTGCATTATGAGTTTAGGTATTAAAAGTGAATTTTAAAAGTTGAAGTACAAAAAATATTATTTTTTATAAATTCAAGGACTAAATGATATATTAAACCTTCTTTTTGAATGAATAGGGCTTAAATCATATTTGGCTTTGACTCTATAGTTAATTAATTTTTTTTCTTTTGAAAAGGATAATTAATGTGTTTTGTTTGTGCATTTTTATGCTCCTTTTTAACACAATTAAGAGATACTTTAAATATTGAATTAATTACATAAAAAATTCCAACTATAAAGTATATTATAATATTTATATCAAATTTTACAATATCAACACCAAACTTACAATTTTTTTTAATTATAAAATTACAACAATTTATCTATTAGTTTAAACAGATTATACTAACTGCGATGCCAATTAAGCAGCTATATTACTTTCTTGCGTCTCAGCAACTTAGCGACGGAAATGTACGTCGCTAAAAATATTCAATTTTTTTATTATTATTATTTCCATACATATCAAAAACTATGTCATCAGAAGGAATATTCCCACCTTCTCGCCCCCGAAACCCCTCCATTGGTGAGGCCCAAGGAGCCGGAGTTGAAGGGTTAGAGCTAGAACCCTCCTGAGTTAAGCTGAACACAGTTGCATTCTGTGGAGAGTTTCCTGCAGTTCTCCGGTTGGACGAATTGGCCGTTAGGGAAATGCACGTTAATTGCTGCTGCTGGTTCTTCATTGGAGACTATGGCCGAAGAGATTCAATTTCTGGGGTGGTCATGACAAGATGAGGTGCTTCAGGGGGGGGGGGGGGATTCCGTCCCCCACCACCTTGCCAAACTTTCCCGTCTTTGTCAGCAAAAGTCCGAGCATGTGCCTGAGATTCACCAAATCCCCCATTAGTCTCCATTGCACGAAACTACACGAATAGGAAAACATGAATCAACAAAGCGCTGCTACTCCATTTCAACCTAGTTTATCTTGCATAAAATACAGAATAGCATTATTTTCTAAAGAAAATGATACTTTATGTGAACTCATTAATATAATAGAAATAACAATGTTTTGAGATAGCTGAACAGCCATTATTTCTGGTACAGAGAAATAACCATGTTATAAGTATATATTGCACCTCAGTATTGAAATCTGACGAGGACATTCCTTTAACAACAGTCAACCAACCAGATCGAATATTGTGATCTTCACCAAAAAGTTCAAGCCTTCGGCGGCCAAGGGAGAAATGCTCAATAATCCGATACATAGCCTCTGGCTTTTGAGTTGAACCTGCAGTTCCATTGGCATAAAACCTTTACAGTAAGCTATTAATTGATTACCTGTTTGGAAAACTGTGAAAGAAGATTATAGAATTAAAGTTGCATCATGTAATGGGTTTTTTTAAACATTCTGCTTTAAGTAAAAAATCATTGTTATAAATGTTCATCACGGGCTCCTCCAAAATAAAACACATGAAGGAAACCACTTAAAGCTAGAACCAGCATGGCTGGTAACAGAGAAGTTTTGCCATTGAGCCTTCGATAAGTTTTTTATAATTTAATGTGTTAAAAAAAAATAAAAGGAAAAAGTTGATAGGAAAAATAAATTAATATGTATTTATAATATAATAATTTTTTATTATTACCTCCATTCTTTTTTATTATATTTTTTAAATAATAATAATAATAATATGAAAATAATAATAAAAAAATTAAATATTTTTAGTGATAGAAATTGCTGTTGTTAATTTGCTGAGAAATAAGAAGCTGACGTGACAGCTTAATTGGCATCCTAATTAATATAATTTATTTAAACTAACGGATAAATTGAAGGAGTTTCATAATTGAAAGCGAATTATAAGTTTGGTGTTACCATTATAAAATTTTGAAGTTTGGTACAAATATTTTAGTGCACCATATATTTGTAGTTTTTTTTATGTAATTAGCCCTTAAATATTTATATGTATAGATTAGTTTTCATTTTTTTAATATTTAAACAAATTTTTATGTGACACATGTAATTAAAAAAGTATTTTTTTACATAAAAAATGTTTACATATTAAAAAATTACAAATATAAATATATAATATTACACTTTCAGCAGTAATTCGATATGCCTGTATATCTGTATGGTCAAATTTTTGAAAACACATTCACACCCGCGTTCAACTTAAATGTAATTGTTGCATCTAAAAAGTAAAAATTTAAGTGCATTTATAAAAAAATACCAATCCGTTAATAAAAATATAGATTTATTCTCAATAAGAAATTAAGAAAAATAAAGGAGAATGTAAGTAAATAAGAAAAACAGGGGGCCAAAAGTGAGAATACACCAAAAATACAGTTAGACTAAGAAAATATCACTATGTCTCTATTACGTCGACCATCAACGCTTCGATCTTGCTCATCTTACACAGATTTTCTCAGAAATTCGAGGACGATTTTCCGTCAAAATTTTCCCAAACAGCATGGTAAGCCCATCAAACTCTTTGAGTTATATCGACGGAAATGCTTATATGTTATCTTACCCTTGGCTTGCTTATATAACGTGATTTTTACAATTTCCAGCTGAGAAACTTTGATTTTCTATTTTCGCAAAATTAAGGGTTTGACCTTTTCACTTTTTGATTTAGGAGCGTTTTACGTCATCTCTTGATCTCCGTTTGAGAGGATCTATAATTGGCTGCATTTGCTTGTTGCTTGTCTCTTTATGACTCTAGTTAGATCTTAACTTAAAGTCTTTTACTGGCTGTGATTGTTGATTTCTATATGTAAAGTGCAGATCCTAAGGTTATTTCTCCTTCGAATTTCAATCTTTGAAGCCTAAGATTATCATTATGGTCTAGAGTACTGGATCGTATTGTTCATTTTATTTTATAAAATAGCCTTTGTGTTTAAGCAGAAAATTTTCCCAAAGTGATTAATGCATGCCATGGATACTGTGTTACTTGAGATGTTGTAACTCTTCTGATACAATTGGTCTTTTTATAGGAGATTTGTCCTTCTATTAAAAATATCCTTCTATTAGATTCTGATGGGAAACGTGTAGCTGTTATGTACTATACGGATGATTGGCCAACAAACACTGCAAAAGAAGCTTTTGAGAAAGATGTATTTACCAAAACTCAAAAGACTAATGCCCGTAATGAGGGTAAGATATCTGCATTATGATTTATTCTTCGTTCCAAACTTGTATGGGTTTGCCCTGACATATCATATTCTGGTTCTCACATATCAAATTTTAGTGTGTTGCATTGTTCCTTTAAATTTCACTAGAGTGATAATAATACCTGTAGCTCTTACATGAGTACCCTGTTATACCTGCCGTCTTTTGCACTAATTTGGTAATGTGGCACTGAGTTTCTTTAAAATTCTTTGTTGGGAGGAAAGGAGCCTAGGACATGTGCACACATTAGGGTGAATGTTTCCAGTAATTTGACTGCTTCATGTTGAATTTATATACATAAATATCACATTTGCAAGTTTATAGAACTTGATGTTTGTGGATCATTCAATACAATCACAAATAAATCTTGTTTTTCAAGTAAATAGCTAGAAAAAAATTACTCTTCTCTGTATTCTTTTGTTTAACTCAAAATTCTCACTGCCTGCAGCGGAGATCACAATGCTTGAAACTAACATTATTGTTTACAAGTTCATCCAAGATCTCCACTTTTTTGTTACTGGAGGTGAAGATGAAAATGAGCTCATCTTAGCCACAGTTCTTCAGGGTTTTTTTGATGCTGTTGGCCTTCTACTAAGGTTTTCAAGCTCCCCTTATTACATTCTTTCATACTGTTTATAACGCTTTTTACTTGTTGAATATGACATGTTTGAATAATATTGCGTTTCAGAGGCAATGTGGACAAGAAAGAGGCACTTGAGAATCTAGATCTCATTCTCTTATGCATAGATGAAATTGTTGATGGCGGGTAGGCTTTGTGCTTCTTTAAGAATATATAGTTGCTTTGCTTCCTGAACCTGTGATTTACTGCATGCTGTTTTAATTCCATATTTTCCTGAAATGTATTTGCTGGTTTACTGATACTTAAATTGCAAAATCATTAAGTGTAGCAAATCTGTATATATTGGTTTATTTCGTGCAATGTTTGAGCACAAGTAACTCTTACTGCAGTAAAATTTCCAAGCAACATTTAGAAATGTCTGGTGAACTCGAACATGTAGCTGTCTGCAAGTTGCAGTAAACATACAATACTTTGTTACAAATAATATCTTCTTTCAATTTCTGTAAATTCCTTTTACTCAGTTGTCGAATTCTGTTTTAAGATACCAGAATGTGAAGCTTAATGTAGTACAGTAGCTTAATGTTGAATTCATCGTTCCATTGGCATCGTTTACTATATCAATGTTAATTCTTACATGTATTGTGCAGTATCATTTTGGAAACTGATGCAAATGTCATCGCTGGAAAGGTAGCAAGCAATAGTATTGATGCCGGAGCCCCATTGTCTGAGCAGGTTCGTGGCATCAGCTAACCTTTAACAAAATCATTACATGTATAAGTCTGTCACAATATGGAACGCTGAAATTCTGCTTTTGCTGCAGACACTAACTCAAGCAATAGCCACTGCTCGTGAACATCTGGCAAGATCCCTTCTTAAATGAATACTTTCAGCAGTCAAAAGGCGAGGAGGAAAAGGGGAAGTTACCATGCTTTGTGTTGTAGATTGTTCAATGTTATACTAGTAGATGGTGCCTGTTATGCAGCTGCTCCCATTTTGTGACTTCGATTACATTTTCTGTTTTGGTATATGATTTGGTAAACTTTGACTAACTGGAAGCATTAAATGAAAGGGGATTTTGAAATTTGCCCGTGAACTTGTAATGGACTTGATAGCTAGGATATTGTATCCTTGCACTGTTGCACATCTGATTCTCAAGCATATTATTTTATTCAAGTATTTTAAATCGTTGAACAATTAACGCACCCCTTGTTGCATTGACCAAATTCACATTCACAGGCTTCCCTTGTATAACATGGCAGTCCCACATTCAATACTTATTTTCTCGTTATTTCCTCTGCAGGTCAACATTGGCTTTTAGGAATTCAAATACTGCAACAGAAGAATATTTTATCATCGGCAATACATGTAAAGAAAGAATTCCAAAATGGCAAAGATTCTTGGAGTATTTTGTCAACTCATCTTTAACTTCATTAATAATTGCTCTCTATATATCTTAATACAATATGGACTTTATAAAAAAAAAATTTGTTTCATCCTCCCGTCCAACAGATTTAAATTTAGAATCAATTTAATGTGGAGTTTGAAAGATGGGTTTATCATAACTGATAAGAATTTTTAACCTCTAAATTGTGATAAAGTGATATTTTGAATTGAAAAAAAAAAATTCAGGTGACTGAATCAATTCAGAATCAGATTACTTGGATGAGAAAAATGGCAGTGCTTTGAATCTTTGTCAGCAAATGCTATTGTCCCAACTCCATGATTACCAAATGAAGTCTGAAGAGAGCATGGAACGAGTGAAACAGAACATGAACAATTGTGCGAAAAAGGATTCATTATACACTGAAATTGGAAAAGTGCGGAAACATCATGAAATTTCAACTACCAACTAGTTGAACTAGCTCAACTCAGAAAAGCACTAATTACTGAAATTGAAATTCTTGATCAACAAGAAACAGGAGCAGAGAACAAAGCCATGGTAACACTCGAAATGATGATCGAATCTTTGAAGAGACAGTTGCATCAATACGAAGCAGAAGACGAGGAAGAAGATGAATGGGAATATACACTTGATAATTTGCTTATAAGATTGAGAAAACTATCACAACAAGTTCACAAGATGAAGAATCTCATTCGTTCTTTATTCGTTTAATTGATGCCTAATTATGTATTAAAATTCTGAATCCTCAATGTGATCCCACATTTCATCTGTGTTCAAGAACTTACCCTTTCGCTTCAAATCCTGATCCTCTTCTTTCAAATCAAATGCTGATAATTGCTTCATGCTCCTTATATCAGATTCAATTGCTGTTAATCCTGACAGGCACTTATCAAGCTCAGTTTCCATTTTTCGATATTCACCACTGATTGAGCTTTTCTCACAAGGTAACCCTCCATGCATCCAGAAGAACTCCATCTTCAAGATTATATTCAGAAACAGAAGAATTGTTTTATCAGCGACGTCTTCCTCTAACTCTTCAAACTCGGTGTCTGAATCTATCCAGTCAAGAACAGCAAGAACCCTTTGAATTACAACAGATTTTTGACCTTGAATCACCCATTTAAGTGCAGATTTAAGCACTCTAAATTTGTTCATAGTTTTTGAATCAGAGGCAACAAGCATGAAATCTAAAAGAAGATGAGTAAGTTTAACCCCATTGTTAGCTGCCACAGCCTTCAATGCACTAAGAATATCCCATTCATTATCTGATCTATCAATCTCCATTAACCATTCAAAGAAACTCTTCTTGCTTTCAAACTTCAATTCAATTTCTTCAGATTTAACCAAAACAGCAGCCATCCTGGCTTCAAGTCCATGAATTTCTTTACCCCTAAAGATCAATTCCCTCATCCTTGTATTCAGTCCTTGGATATTGTCAAAACTAGGTGAATAGAACAAAACGTCGTTTAGACTCAAATCCGAATCTGGCGAGTCCTCCTCATCGTCATCAGATTCGTTTTCTTCCAAGAAACGCCGTTGTTTTTGAATTTTCACTTTCTTCTTCATTGAGAATGAAAGCTTCTTGGATTGAGAACAATGTTGCTCGCTGCTCTGTTGTTCCTCTTGCTGTAGCATCTTCAAGAAAACATCGTTAAAGGCCTTGAAAGAGCCAAGATCGTAGGCCTCGGGAAAGCCAAGATCGGTTTTGTGGTCCTTTTCTTTGTTCGGCATCGGTGTTTGCGTCTACGAATACTATCAAAGAACAGAAAAGAAAAAAAAGAAAGAAGGAAAAAGAGAGAAATTTCAGAGCTTTATCTTGATTAGCAGAGAGAGAGAGGCGCCAAAATGAGGATATTGAAATGAAGACGGGCTTTTTTTGAAGAGAGGGTGTGGGTATATAAAGGCCCCAAAAAAAAAAAAAACAAAATTAAAAAAATAAAAAATTGCAGATTTCAGAGCAGCTGTTTCGTTCATGGACTGGGCCTCAGTACCCGGCCCAAAAGTATTTAATAATGGATAAGCCTTTTTTTTATTTTGTGTGTAAAATGTAAATAAATAAATTATTAGCTTTTTATTAGCCATTTTATGAATATTATTCACCAAGACCCAGTCTTAAAAATTATAGTTATCTTTCCCAAAATAATCTATTTGATTTTTCATGTATTATAGTTAACTTGTAAATTGTTTAATAGACTCTTATTCAATTTTATCTTTTTAATTATAATTTATATTTTATAGATTAAGTTATTAACCATGGCTTTTATGATCTTACTAAAATTTAGAATGGACATAACAAAAAAAATTGTAGAAAAAATAATTACTATTTTTAATATTTATAAAAAAAAAGTGGAATATAATTTTGAGGGGCCCAAGAGTAGTTAAAAACAAAAATTAAATTTTTATAATGAGTAGGTGAACACACTCAAAACTCCACACATATTATTAATAAAATATTTGCTATAGCGATAAAATAGTTATTATATGCAGAGATGGTAACGGGCAAATTACATGCGAAAAACACATAAAAGTTAATTAACTTATTAATAAAATTAATTGAATATATTTAAAATTAGTAATGGACTTTAATTAATTATATTACATAAGTATTTTATTTGATAATAATATTACATAATTATTGTATTATTATAACAAATCTTATTATTGAATATAAAATAATACTTAATTATTAACATAATCATTTGAATGAAGTGCGAGTTGTTCGTAGTTTGCTAATAAAACCCTGCACAGATCATGCGAGAGGAAGTCCCATCTGCTACGCTAACTGTGAAATTATTAGGTTTTTCCATAAATAAATCCTACATAACATTCCATTTTCAATAATCAGAAAATCCTTTAACAATTTTAAATACAGAGACTCTGAGGTCCTCTGGACTGACCTTTATACAGGCCCAATCAATAAATAATGTTGAGTATTATCAATAAATTAAACTAATAACCCATTAAACCATACCAATTATTATTCTATTTATTTTTTGACTAATTTTACATATTTGAAAATAATTTTTTTTTTGTATATTTCACTATATTATAAATTATATTAAAAAAGGAATACTTTTCAAAATTCATTTATAAATTACAAATGAAATCAATTCCATACAATTGACAACGGTCTTTTATCTTATTTTTCTCTAAAAATAAAAATAAAAATAAATTAAGCCATTATCTTCTTGATTACAAGCCCCGCTTGGAATAAAATAATTCAAATTGTAGAATTTTTTTACAAATTAATTCCATATAAAATTCATTTGGAGATGAATTTTTATGCTTGGAAGAAAATAACTAAAATATAGATTTGAAAATGAATTCTTTATTTTTATGTTTGAAATAAATGAATAAAAAAATTTATTTTTATAATATTTTCTAAAATATTCTCCATGTCAATTTTAATAACTTCCAATAATAGATAAAAAAAAATATATATATATAATTCACATGCCACCAACTCAATTCTATATTTATGAAATGAACTGCATGTATTTTTATCATTAAATTAAGTTTATAACATACTAGTGAACTATTATAATAAATAATACCCTTATTGATATTTTAGTCAATTTACCATCAAAATTTTATTAATTTAAAATATAGTAATATTAAACTTCTAATATTTGCAAAACATTTTAATTAAATAAATTTATCCATAATTTTGTTATAACTAATCAAAATACTCATTTTTTATTAAAAAAAATTAAGTTTTAGATTTTTTATATTAAAAAGTGAATAATAAGTTATTATTATTATTACTTTATAATTATTCAAAATGACCAAAATTAAATAAAGTAATCCTGAATAATAATAATAATAATAATGATATTTATTATAACCATATTTATAATAATTACTTAAAATAAATCAAATTAAAAAAAATTAAATAATTGCTATTCTCAAAAGTGTGTGCTGGTGTGTGTGTTTGTGTGTGTATATATATATATATATATATATATTTGAGTAGTGTAAAGTGATAAGATTTTTGAAAATAATAATTTAATATATATACTATAAAAAGGGTATTGTGATTTTTCAAAATTTAATTTCTTAAAAAAAATATTTGTAAATTTCATTTATTTTAATGAAATTTGGTAAAAATATAATAAATTTCATAAATTTTACTTCATGAAATTTAATTTTTTTTTTTCAGAAATCAAAAATGATTTTTAGAAAATTTTAGAAAATTTATTTATTCCAGTTTTTTACTACTACCATAGATATACAGTGAAGTTGGGCCCCATGGAAGACGACAAAATCGCGTATTGTAAACGCTAAGCCCTAGTAATCGAACACACCGTCCAGTGAAGAAGACTTGCGATCTTTGGAGGAGCAAAGCCCATTCTGCAATATACTGAACGAACACACTTTCGAATTCTCCATTTTTTCAATCAATGGTATCTTGCTGTTTTTCTTTTTTTTTTTTTTTTTTTTCTTTTGTCTTCTTCCTCTTTCCTTTTCATTTTCTTGTCTCTAATTAGGGTTTTATTATTCTTGAATTGTGCTGTTTTGCCAAAGATTCTTGAATTGTGCATATCTCAAGCTTTCTGTTTCTTAATTCATTTCTTAGAATTTCCAGCTGTAATTACGTTAATTTTGCCTGTGGAAGCTGGAATTTATTCGGCTGCGTGTTTTTGTCATTGTGTTTTTTTTTTAATCTTTTTAGCAGTTGAATTGAGATTGATTTATGAAATTGGAACAGGGAACAATAGCACTGTAAACTGAGAATATGATTTTTATTAATATCTCCTCGTGAATAATGTTAGGTTTATGTGTTAGTCTAAAAGGTGAGGATTTCTTGAGGTAGTTGCTGGAAATCAGTTTCCTAGATGTATCAAGTACTTGAATCGATCCCCTATTTGATATGTTCTTATATGTACGTACGTACATATGTACATACATACATACATACATGCATGCATGCATGCATGCATGTGTGTGTGTGTGTGTGTATAACTGATATTTAGCACAAATCTTACTATTGTCAGAGCTGTGCTATATATTATCTTTAGCTGGCAATGGTAAGATGGTCTAACACTTTCTTTTGGTTGGGTTCAACACTATAAAACTCTTATTATGTATTTTCTTATGGATATTGAAAGTGCATATGTGCATGCTGTTAGGGAATGAGTTACATCGTATTACAAATTAAAAATTAATGTAGGGGATGTGATGTACAGAATTGGAATAGCTTTATTTTTCTTTAATATGTTTAATTTGAAATGATGCCACTTTTGGTGAAGCTATTTGGGAGTTGTAATCTTTTCTCTTCTTGTCATTTAATCTTAGGCTGATCCTGAGTTGGAGGCGATTCGGCAAAGAAGAATGCAGGAGCTCATGGCTCAACGCGGCATGGTATTCATGATTTATTCCTTTTGCGCTCTTGAATTACTGGGCATCTGCTGGCTGTTATTTTTGCTGCAGTTGTCTGTTACTCAAAGTTTATGAATGAACAGGGGAATCAGCAGAATTCTGAACAACAAAAAGCTCAGGATGAGGCAAAAAGGTTGGTTTGTGAACTTGATTGTTTTGTTATTCTATACATTTTCTTTGCAGTTAGACATGTTTGGTTACATTGCCCATTTTATTCTCATTTCTGAAAATGAAAAATGGACTACTTTCTCCATTATTATTCTTGCTGTAGTATTTATTTGCGAAGTTTTTATTTTCTCAAAGTCTTCTGTATGACAATTTCAAAAATTTAGAAAAATTTCATTGTTTTCCAAGGCCAAGTTGTTCTCCACTGCTGTTTCTAGATAACAGGTTCTGAAAAGTAGTTATTATGGAAAAAGGCAGTGGATCAGGCTTATGAAATGTCATGTCTTGAGTGTGTTTCTGAGTAAAATTTTGTGTCACCTATTAAAGCTTTTGATGTAGGGAGGCTGAGGAACGAAGGCAAATGATGCTTAGTCAGATTTTATCTTCTGAAGCACGAGAAAGGCGTAAGTTGAGAATTATCATAATTATTCTATTTGTGTGTGTACTGTATTTCATCGACCTGTTACTTTTTAGTGCATCCATTCTTCTTAAAATGATACTTCATGTTTGCATTACTAGAAGGGCATATTGCTTGATTTATGTTTCAGTACTTGGATTTGACAGTAAATGTAAGTTGTCATTTGACGTGATAATATTTGCGAGGCAATATTATTGTACCATATCATAGAAAACAGGTGTTTTATTGAAATCTATAAGTGACTTGATGAATGGAGAACCTAGTTGCTTTGAATTTGAAAGAAAATACTCTTTGTGCTCATCATTAGGAAAATATATAGGATACCTTTTTTCCCCCTGAAGGTTCTCCTTTGGACATCTATTGTTGGTCCAGTGACTTTGATTCTTATTTATATTTGCATATACTTTTATACTTGTATTTGGGAAGGTCCTTTCTTTCTCTTTTAATTTGCTTTTTACTCATGGTGATGAATCTGGAAAATCTCTGTATAACATCAACTGTGCTGTGAGGACTCCTTTGAAGTTTTTGTTCCCAGGAATGGTACTAGAAATGGGTGCTGCAAGGACTCCAATTTTGTTTCATGGAATGGTACTAGACATGGATTATACATCATGGATATTCATAGACTATCTGGATTTATGCAAAAATAAAAAATAACAAAAAAATAAATAAATGTCAGATGAATGATAATGAAAATCGTGCAAGTTTAAATTCAAATATTTCACTATTTTTAGCAAATAAACCATGTCATTGCATGTAAGGTGGCCTTTGTAAGTGAATGCAGAAGAATAATGCTCCTGGCAATGGCCAGTCAAATGAGTGGTTGATATAAAACTTTAAAGGCTATCATTACTAATCATGGAAGAATATTGTTAAACTCTATGATTATTAATCATGCAAGAATATCATTGAAGGTTGTGATCACTAATCATGCAAGAATATTCTTGTAATTCAGTAGCATCATAACTAATTTGTCGGGTTTTGAAGAATACTTGTGCTCTGATTTTGTCTTTCCTTTTTATCCTGTAAATTGTTGTGACTAAATCTTGTTTCCTCTGCAGTTGCTCGAATTGCTCTGGTTAAACCTGAAAAGGCAAGGAGTGTTGAAGATGTTATACTGAGATCTGCTCAAATGGGTCAGATAGTTGAAAAGGTATAAAGTGGAGTGCTGTTGAAGTCGGTGCTCTTTGGTCTATACCAATAATATTTGAAGGTAAAATCGGTGTATATAGAAGCTGTTACAAAAAACATGATAGTAGTTGTCCAATGTTTTTGTAGGTTTCTGAGGAGAGGCTTATTTCATTGCTGGAGCAGATTAATAACCAAACCACTAAGCAGACAAAAGTCACAGTAAGTTATTATTTTCAGAAAAGTGTTATTTTTATATGCTTCCGCATCATTGTATGATTTTTATCTTTTACATTTTTGTGTCTCATTTTACAGATCCAAAGGCGTCGGAGTGTTCTAGATGATGATTAACTGAGATAGTTGTGCCTCAGCATTACAAAGGACACAATTGTTATTATTATTATTTTTTTGTTGCTTATTATGCAGATACTGAGGGGGTTTGTATTCTTCTGTGGCTTTTTTATGGGAATCAATCTATATGGATTATGTGTTGTTGGCTTTAGTATTCAATCTGGATGGAATATAAAACAGTCGGACTTGGCATTTATGATATGATGATAGTAGTATGACTTGGGCTAAATTTAGGCAGCCAGTTGCATGCCAGCTAACTTGAGCAGCGTGAAATTCGGTTTATAATTTGGTTGATGAGGATGCTTTTGTCGTAGCTCGTAAAATGATTATGCTTATGGGCATGAACGTTATTGGATTCCATCAAAACATGTGGGAGCATGGTCGATCATGTGGATTCTATCACGGCTTCAAATACATAAATTTCATAAGCATGAACGTTATTGGATTCCATCAAAACATGTGGGAGCATGGTCGATCATGAGGATTCTATCACGGCTTCAAATACATAAATTTGAGGAAAAATGTTATTAATAGGGGTGAGCATTTGGTCGGTTCGGTTTTGGATCGAACTGATTGAATCGAAAATCGAACTTTTGGAAATTTAAGAATCGAACCGAAATCGAAGTATATAGAATCGAAAATTAAATGAATCGAAATAATTTCGGTCGGTTTGGTTCAACCGATTTTGGGTCATATTTGGGCTTTTTTTAATTGCGCTCATATATCCAACAAAATAAAATCAATTAAAAATACATACAACATAACTTAAAAATTACACTAAAAAATAAAAATTAAAAAATTTTACAACACATAATTCAAACATAATTTCTAATATATTCCATTAAAGAATAAAATAATAAATTAATTTACAACCTACTACTATTATTATTATTACTTCTACTATCTTAACGTTTATATAAAATTACATATAGAGATCAATTAATTATTAACGAAACAATAAAATTGAATCCAAAGCTATTAATCAATTATTATTGGCAGCAAAATCTGGTCATATAAAAAGAATATCTCCATATATTTTTAGTAAAAAAAAAATTTAATGATCAAACTAGTTAAAAAAATAAAGATAAAATGTATTTAAAAAACATAGCTTAAAGAGTTTCCTTAGTTAAGAATTTTTTTCTTGACTATATTAAATAAATTCGAGTAATTACTTAGTGACAATTGGACTTTTTAAATATTTGTAAATCCCATATCAAAGCTTAAGAAAAAATGATTATACAGTTGGATTATCCATCATAATTTTAAAAAATATAAAAACGCATAATCTAAAATAATTAGATTAGTTAATCATATTTATGAATTTGCAAAAATATAGATTTTATTTTTCTTGATTTTATTTCTTCTCGAAGCTTCATATTCAAGTCTAAGTGTCTAACTAATTTCTTTTTATTTTATTTTATTTTTCTTAATTATCACACATCTTTTTTTCATATAAAAAATAATACTAATAATTAGACATGATAAGCTTTGCTACTTAACTAAATCCTGATTTAAATTGAAAATTTTTTAAAGTGACAATTTAATGGGATAAATTCTTTCAAAGGTGACAATTTGATGTGAAGGAAAAAGTAATATTTTTAAGATTGATAGAAAAAAAAAGAAAAAAAAAGGTTGAAGACTTAAAATTTTTAATTGCAGGTTTAACTCAACAAAAGATGTTGGGATAATTAAAAAAAATATTTGGACTAATTTAAGATTAAAATTTTATCTTAAAACGTATAAATGAATTTTAACTTTTTAGAAGCAAATTTACTTTAATTCCTCCATTCATAGTTCCATTAAAATTAACTTAAAAGTCTATGTTCTATTTAAAGGAGTATTAATTTCTAGATTAATATTTTAATTCACTTCTAAAACTAATACTCTACTACTTAATTTAATAAATTAAGAATTTATATTTATATTTTAATTCAATTCTAAATTTTAATTTTAATTCACTTGTAAAAAAATTGATTCTACTACTCAATTTAATAAATTAAGGATTTAAATTTATATTTTAATTAACTTCTAAATTTTAACTCACTTGTAAAAAAAAATTAAAGTAAAAAAATTGAGAACACTAATACACTACTACTCAATTTAATAAATTAAAGATTTAAATTTATATTTTAATTCACTTGAAAAAAATAAATTGGAAAAATTGAAAAATAAAAAACATGCAAATGATGCCTATGTTGGAATTTGAACTCAAGACCATTAGGTCTTGAGTAAGTCTCACGCCACCACTAAGCCACACTTTTCACTTTGATATAACAATACTATAAAATATATATATTTAAAAACTTCGGTCGGTTTGATTCTTTCGGTTTTTTAATTTTAAAAACCGAACCGAATCGATAAAATCAATTTATTTTTTTGGTTCTGAACCGAATGAACCGAAAAAATTGAATCAAATAGACCAAATTTCATTCTATTCGATTTAATTTTCAATTTCGGTTCGATTTTGCTCAGCCCTAGTTATTAAAATTTGGTTTTTAAATCTTCGTTCAAGGGATATATTGTAAACAAGAATGTTGGTTTGGATCGGGTTTATTCACAATTGTTATAAGTTTTGGCCCAATATATTATTGCACACAATTTCATCCGTTGAATTCTTAAAATTAAAATTTTACTCTTTTTCGTATTTAATATAAATAGTTTACCGGGACATTTTTTTAAATAATGTGTTTTAAATAAATATTTACGTAATTAGTGTATATCAGAATATATTTATATATTTGGGGTGTCGTTTTGAAATCGCTGCAACATGAAGTGGTTTTGTCAGTGGGTGAAAGAGGGGACCCAGTTTCAGACTAAAATCGCTAGTTGCTGCAGCGGTTTCAGAGTCTGAAATCGCTGAGAACTGTTGTGGTTTCAGACTCTGAAACCGTAGCAACAGCTAGCTATTTCAGCCCGAAACCACAGCAACAGCTAGCTGTTTTAGCCCGAAATCGGGCCCACCCTCCATTCTTCGGTTGAATGAAATTTTTCTCTGCGCCTATATAAATGTTGCTGATCGCTTTCAATTACACATTATCAATTTATATTTCTTATCATACATTTGATAAGTTACGAAAATATTTTTTCCAGGTCAATAATATATTTTCAACAGTACTCTGAAGGTAAATACAATTTAATAAATTTTGATTTATAATTTAATATTATTAATTTTAGGTTGCTTATATAATAATGTTAAATTTATTAACTGCAATGCATAATTAAATTCAGAAGTTGGAGTAACAAGTTACGAAAATCGCAGTTGTACTCTCAAAATAAGGTAAGCTAATAAATTAAATATATTTATTTTTTATAATGTATATAAAGAAAATCATTATAGAAATTATGAATATGTGTTGATATTATTACTATTATTGTTTTTTGTTGTTAATATTATATATATTTTGTTAGTTAGTAATTTCCTAATATTATTATTGTTATTATTATTAATATTAGTGTAGTAATTAATTTTGTTATTGTTAGAATATAATAATAATAATTATTATTATTATAGAAAGTATTGTAGATATTAATCTTGTTATTGTTATTAAATTTTTTAAAATTATTATTATTATTATTATTATTATTATTATTATAACTGTAGATATTAATTATTATTATTATTATTATTATTATTATTATTATTACTGTAGATATTAATTTTGTTATTTTAATTAAATTTATTATTATTATTATTATTATTATTATTATTATTATTATTATTATTATTGTAGATATTAATATTGTTATTGTTATTAAATTTATTATTATTATTATTATTATTATTATTATTATTATTATTATTATTATTATTATTACTGTCGATATTAAATTTGTTATTTATATTAAATTTATTATTAATATTATTATTATTGTTATTAAATTAATGAATATTACTATTATTATTATTATTATTATTATTATTATTATTATTATTATTATTATTATGTAAATTTAAATGTATATTATAATATTATTTCAACTGTAGGTTATTGAAAGATGTCGACACATACTGATTTTTATGTGCACACGGGAGGAGAAATTAATGTTGGAGCATCAGATTTTCAATATAACGTATCTGGTTCGACTGCTATTACAAGGAGGATGAGAGTTAAAAATAGACCGACTCTTCCGGAATTAATCCATAAAATTCACGTGCAATTGGGTTTAGGTATGAATGACGTGATTGCCAGAATTATTTATAAGAGCCCAATGTACAACCGAGGATCGTTATGTTGGACTTCGGTTGATTTGGCAGAAGACGATGACATAGATATAATTTATGATAATTTAAGGAGATATGATGATTACAATTTGGTGAAATTAATTGTTGTACTTGGCGAGAAGGGTGCAGGAGCCAGGAGACCAATATATGAATACGAATATCAATTTACAAGTGAGGCTTTGGAGAGGAAAAACTTTGAGGTAGGTCATCATCAATTGTTTAATGAAATTTTGCCTAGTCAGTCTACACAGTCTATCGGTTGTCAAGATAATGATAGACGGGATGGTGATTTAATTGGAACGCAGACAAGCATAACTTCAAGAGAAGGTCAATTATGACGATCAGTTAGTCAGGTACCTACTGGAAGAATGAGTCAACCCAGACGGTCAATTACTCGAAAGGTGGGTGATTTTTTTAGTAAATCACTTTTTGAAAATAGACGGAGAAGTTGTTCAATGGAGAGAAATTATTCAGATAAGTGGTGCAGAGCGAGGTCATGTTACACAGCTCGACAATGAACCTAGGCATTCTATTCCCCATGTCCCAGATGTAAGTCGTCAGCGTTCTGTTTTCCATGTACCTGCTGATAGTCAACTACGTTACAGTTCGCATATTTATGATGACAGTCAACGCCATTCTATATTCCATATTCCTGATATCAATCAATAGCCTTATACTCAGCAGGTTACAGATGTATGTGCTAGTTAGAAATGGAAATCTTATAATAGGGGAGATGTTGATTTACTGTGTGATAGCATTTTTGACAATACTCAAAATATGGATGCAAACTAGGATACATGATATAATCTCATTAATGCAGATGGTGAAAATGAATCGTTAATTAATTTAGGAGATGATGATGATATTGAAGATGTTTCAATGTTCAATGATTATGTCTCACCTAACGATGATATAAAGGCTGAAATTGTCAACATGCAAACGGATAGCGATGGCTTGAATTCTTATGAAACTAAATTTGCTAGTCCATTAGCATCCATGCATCCAATTGAAGAGACAGACGTGGATAATTTTGTGATCCCATCGGAACATTATCCACAAATTAATTTTGAAGCATCCCAAGTTGATCTTTCTGAAGATGTTCAATTTAAGACCTGGGATGGTGTGTCTGAGTTATCTATCGGAATGATTTTTCACAATAAGAATGAAGTAAAATCATGTGTGAAAAAATATTTAATAATGAGGAATATGGATTTTAGAGTTGTAGAATCGAAGCTGCAGTATTGGATTGTCTGGTGCGCTCAAGTGGATGACGGTTGCGTATGGAGATTAAGAGCATCCAGAACAGGAAATAGTCCTTTTTGGACTATCACAAGATTTTAGGGACCACATTCATGCCTTGCTTCCAATGTATCAATGGATCATCGATAATTGGGTTCTGAAATAATTCGCAATTGCATCATGGATATGGTAAGTAAACAACCCACTCTACCTATTGATGTTATTATTGCGGCTGTTAAGCAACAATATAATTTTGAAGTATCATAATGCAAGGCATGGTATGTGAAGATGAAAGCAATAGAGTGTATATTTGGTAATTATGTTGAATCATATGAAAAGTTGCCAAGTTTTTTAATTGCTTTACAAACCCATAATCTCTGAACTATTTTCGAGTTTGTGGTTCATAAAACACAAGACTCCAATGTGAAGCAATTTCAACAGGTTTTTTGGAGTTTTAAACCAGCTAAATGGATTGGTTCACTGTAAACCCATTTTGTTGATAGATGATACATTTTTTATTGGAAAATTTCAACAAACCCTGCTTATAGCAAGCTCTATTGATTGTAACAGCATGTTGTTCCCAGTTGCCTTTACTGTTGTTGAGTCTGAAAATAAATCTAGCTGGGCTTGGTTTATGTCCATGCTTAAGAAGCATGTCACTCAATGTGTTGGCATTACAATTATATCTGATCGACATGTTGGGATAATGGTAGTATTTAAAAATGAAAGAAGTGGATGGAAAGAACCGCTATTGTAATGGCCTCAACACCGGGTTAGCCGTGATAGTACTTTCCGGCAGTGAATAGGGTTTTTCGGGCCCGAAAGGACATCCGAAATTCGAAAATATTTTATTTGACCATTGGGAAGTATTGGTCACGGTGACCTCGGGGTTGAAATTTGAAGTGAAATTAAGGTTATTTGGGCCTCGAAAAGTTAAAAATACGAAAAAGGTACCGGGTCGGTTTTGGTTTGACCGAACTTTGACTTAATTTTAAAAATAGTAAATGGACTTCAAAAATTGTTAAATTTTACAGATATTCATGAAATTTCATGAAGAATATTTTGGTAAAAATAAATAAGTGTTTCGGTGATTTTGACAGTTTTTGAATCGGACCGACCGGTTTGAATCGGATCGGTAACAGACTCTGATTGAGCCGAAAATTTATGTTCAAGCTATTTTTGATAAAATAAAGCTAATGGTACTATTTTCGGAGTGATATGATGTCTGGAAGGAAGAAAACCGGTTTGAGCCATTTGCCTATATATATATATGGGAATTGGGCCAAAAGTGTAATAAGGGAAAGAAAGAAGAAAAAAAAAAAAGAGGGAGATCGGGAACGGGAGGAGCGGAAGGAGAAAGAGGAAGGTGGAGGCGCCGCCGCCGGCCAGCGGCCTTGCGCCGGCGACCGGTGCGGCTGCCACCCCCTCCCCGTTCTCTTCTTTCCCTCCGGCGACCGATGAAACGGCGAGAAAGAGGCGGATCTCTCTCCGTCGGTCGGGATGCTTTTCTTCAATTTCCGGCGACATACGGCGGCTGACGGCGACACGGTGACCACCGGGCGACTTCTCTCGGCGAGACGCATCGACCGGTGGCAACCGATCGTCCTCAATCGCCGGCGTTGAGCAGATCGGGAACGGTGGTTCCCGGCGGTTCTCGTAGCTTTTCCGGCCAAACGAAGCTGCATTGGGGCGCGTGAAGGCCACCAATGAACTTCTGGTGATGCCGGCTTCAAGTGAGGAGTGTCGGTGCAGTCTCCGGTGAGGCTCCGGCGAGGCTCCGATGATCAGAATAATGAAATTTTCGACACCGACGGGTATGTGACTATAAAATCCTTCAATTTTCCTAAATTTTGCCTTTAATTGTAATTAGAGAAAAATATTGAATTTAATATGAATTATTGAGTTAATGTGTAATTGTTTAATTATATGTTAATTAAGCTTAAATTTGACATGTAATCTAAGTTAAGAAAATTATTGGTATTATTTGAATATTGGTGAAATATGTATGGTGAAATATGTAGTGTATGTTAATAATTAATAAAATTAAGGAATTTTATTAATTATGCCTTAAATTGATAATAAGTATATAAATTGAAATTGTCCAAAATTGTGAAGTAAAATTATGGAAACTATTGGAAAATTATAAGTCAAACATTGAACTATATGTTATAAGAAAAATAATGAATTATTGTTGAATAATTCATAAGACATACATGATTAAGTGATATAATTAATTAATGTAATAAGTGAAAAAGGCTAATAAAAGTAAAATAAATAATATGTTAAATTCAAGAAATTTAAATGAATAATAATAAGAATAATTCTGAAATAATTATTGAATTATTGACAAATAATTCAATAAATAAGCGAAAATAGTAGAGTAAGATAAATTAATTTATGTTCCTTATAATAAAATGAAGGAAGATGACAGGTCAAATGATGAACTAAGAAAGAAAAAAAGTATAGTACATGTAATGATAAAATGTTACTAAAATGTTCTTAAATTCAAATAAATGAGTGAATTATTACTAAATAATTCACAACCCGTATAAATATTACAAATTACGAATAAAAGTTAAAAAGTTATAAATTAAAGGTTTGACTAATTTATCACATAAATTAGTCATAAAAAGGTTAATTACTGAATTATTGCAAATAAGTTACAATAGTCAGCACAATAAGAAATTCTGCACTGTAATGCTATAATTTATAAAACGTATGAAAAGATGGAAAAGTTAAAGTACAAATGCGACTAATTTATCAAAATAAATTAGTCAATATAAAAGTATTAAAAGACTAGATTATTGTAAAATGGATCAGTATTAATGGCGTATCCGAATGACCCAGATTTCGGATAAAAGTAAAATGAATGCAATTACATAAAAAGAAGGAAAGAAATGTGAATTATAAATGTTTATAATTCATAAGTGTGAAAGAGGGCTAAAAAGTGACTTAAAAAGTATAATATAAAAAGAAAGTGAAGCAATAAAAGAGAAAATCTTTAAGTGATCAAAAGCACTGTAAAGAGTGTAACTGGCCCAAAAATTGTAAGAATTTATAAGAAAGAAAATAAAACGTTCTGAAAGGTTAAAAAGTACTAAAAAGATGTGAATGTTTGTAATGTGTCGCAAAAGTGCACACATTACTTGAAAAGAATTTAAATGATGTTGTACAGAAATTAAAAGTGTAAAAAGAAAATGTTTAACAGCTTAATGTAATGTTTTATGCCCTTAGCAAATGACTGGCAGTAAAAACTTAGTTCAGGATATAATTGGCTAGCCATAGGGATTACTGTACCGCGGTGCAAGTCATGGCGACTTGCTTTATTATGGACGGATCGTTGATCTCCATAATATATATATCATACGTACTGTCATATGTTCATATGTTGTGAGAGATGACTTTTAGAGGTTATTTCTCATTTTATTGTGGCCCTGTGGGGTCCACGTCCCGCATATCCGGTCTGAAGGTTTTCTGTTGGGTCTGTACTGTACTAGGGGCGTACTGGAAATGAACAAATCAATATTTTTTAAAATGAAAGGAATATGAAAAGTCATAAACGCAAAAGACTTCTTTAAAAAGGAAGGAACTGTTTTAAAAAGAAAAAGAAAATGTTTTATAAGAATTAAACCATAAATGATCATTAATTGCATAATTATAAAGAAAGTGATTTAATATGCATCCTTACATGAAAACAAAGTTAAAAGAATGAAAAGGAAGTTATAAGTGAAGATTAAAAATTGAAAAAAAGACCTAAGTGAAAAGAATTAAAAGTTTAGGGGTAAAATTATAATTTTACCAAAAATAAGATAAAAAGAGCAATTTGAATAAGAAAACGTATAATAAGGGTAAAATAGTAATTTGGCAACGTAAAGATTTCAAAAAATGACCTTTTTAAACAAAAGGACCAAAAGCGTAATTTTACGCTAAAAGGTCAAAACAAGATAAAATGAATAGTTTACAAGTATTTTGAACATGAGTAAGTGTAAAAAGAATAATATGAAGATTTATATGTAAAATATACATTTTAAAAATAGTTGAATAAGATTAATGTAAAAAGAATGAAATAAAGATCCATAAGTAAAAGTTAAAGTCATTAAGAAACTGTGAAAGTACAAGTTAAGCCAAGTAAGAATCATAAGAAATAAAATTAAAGCTAGAGTTAAAGTAAAGAAGATCGTATAAGTAAAAGATAATATGAGGTTAATGAACTTAAAGAACTAATGTTAAGTCAAGTACATGAAATAAGAAAAGGTATTGTCTTAAAAGACGAAATTATGCTTAATTGGAAAATTCTTGGATTTATAGTCACCACTGAGCATATCTAGTGCTCAGCACGTAGTGTTTACTGCGTGCAGGTTATAAGGTGTTCAGGGAGCACAGAGCAGTGAAGCTTATTACACGAAGAATCAGGGCAAGAAGATGAAGTTATTGTATCTTTGTTTTTGTAAGCGTGGCATGTATATACTTAGTTAGTGATAATATAGAAATGATATGTAATTGAGATAAGTTTTAATATGTTAAAGACTGTTCATATGAGAATTGTCAGATGTGAATTGTAAATGATGAGTATAGATTGAATGGATTGTTCTATGGCTATATGATTATTGTTTATATTAATTGTGATGCCTCTGAGAGGCTGTACTTGTTTGGATTTTTCAGGAGGCTAGAAAGTACTAGCCGTTATGCTGCCGAAATTTTGAAAAAAAAAATTAATAATGGTACGAGATTGGATTCAGTAAAAGGTTGTGATTAATAAGTAGAAAAAAAATTTTCACTGTTACGGTTAAGTCGACATCGGAAAAGACTGTTCATAGAAAGGGTGTGACATTTTGTGGTATCAGAACAATGGTTTAAGCGGTTCTAAGATCGGAGTGGGATAAGGTTAAGTGATAGGTTTGTCTGTATATACATGCCAATTATAAGTGGATAGGTGTCAATGAGTTTGAAGTGTACTTGCTCCCTTATAGGTTTCAAAGTGAAAAGTTGACATTTGACTGAGATTGTCAAGTGTGAAAGGATTGATTCTGCACAAGTAAAGATGGTAATAAGTGAATTAAAGAATTGCTGCTTGACATCTTTTGGAGATCAAAGCAGGGAAATGGAATGTTAATTGAAACTGTGTTTATATGTGAGTATCTAAGCATCTATGTGGATGAGAAATAGTCCAAGGAAAGACAAAGTAAAGAATGTGTCAGAAGTTAACATGGAATTGTATATTGAGATTTGATAAAATGTCCAGGATACAGAGATATGTTAATTGGATTGTTATAATATAAGGATATTAATGAGCAATATGTTATAAGTCAAGGTTGTCTAAGATGTTCTATATATATCTGTCAGTGATTTTCCTTATAGGAGTGGGGATTTGATTGTATTTCTCATAGCTCTGGGATGGGCTATGATATCTGCATTATATGAGGATACTTGACAGTATTCTATCTGCATACATGAATTCATACATTCATTGCATAGCATTTCATATTGTTTGACAGCATCTGATATGCATTATATCATATGTTTAGGCCCCACTTGATAGGAAAAACTGACAGGGGATATGATGAGCATAGGGACGACCTAAGAATGAGATGAGAAATAGTGTATTTAAGATTGTTTTCTGCATTTGATGCGGCCATTATGGTCGTGATGCACAGAGTGGTCAATGTATGGCTCGCCTTTGTGAAAAGATAGAAAAAGATTTTCCACCTTCTCTTAGATCAATGTTAGAGGATTTATGTAATAACCCTCTGATATGTTCTGAGATGATCAAAATAATATGGTCAATGTTTGAAATTGTTCTGTGGAAATCAAAAGAAAAGTGATTATCTGCTCAACCTAATGAATGTGATATCTGGTTAAGTGAAATTCTTGAAATTTATCCGGATATGAAAGAAAAGTTAATGAAGTGATTGAAACCTACTGAAATAGTAATGCTTTGTATTCTGAAAGTCACTAGATGTACCAGGGTTAAAAGTTTAGTTCTGAGAATCAGATTGAAAATGCGATGTGACGGATAATATGAGTAAATGTTTAAATGTGTTAATGCATGAAAGATGATCATTAGATTTCTTAAGGAATTGTTTCAACTTATAAGGATAATTGAAAAATGGAACAATGTGATTAGAGAATCTGCTATTGGACTGTTTAAATGTCGAAGAGAAAAGAGGAAAAACGAGAGATTGGCAATAATCTCCATACTGATATAGTGATTCACCCTTGGACTAATGATTAGTCCGAGTGAATAACTCAGAGTTTGAAAGATCAAATATGGTAAAATGTATCGGATTGTGATAATGATTGTAAAGAGAATGTGTTTATAATAGAATTTGACTCTTGCTAAGGCATTGTCAGAAAGAAATATTAAATCCTTTATAGTGGATTAAATGAAAATGTAACGAAGTTAGCAAATCTTGATTTGATTCAAGATATGAAAACACTTGGCACAAGGATGTTGGGACCAAAGAAAAGAGCTACTAATAAAGGTTATTGATATTGAGCTTAGTCAGTTTAAAAGTAAACGGATTCCAATGACAAAAATGTTTTGGAATCATTAAATGTGAAAGAAATGATAAGACCACTGTTTTGTATCCTCTACTTTTAAATGTAAGTAAATTTCGAGGACGAAATTTCTATTAGTAGGGGAGAATTGTAATGGCCTCAACACCGGGTTAGCCGTGAATAGTACTTTCCGGCAGTGAATAGGGTTTTCCGGGCCCGAAAGGACACCCGAAATCCGAAAATATTTTATTTGACCATTGGGAAGTATTGGTCACGGTGACCTCGGGGTTGAAATTTGAAGTGAAATTAAGGTTATTTGGGCCTCGAAAAGTTAAAAATACGAAAAAGGTACCGGATCGGTTTTGGTTTGACCGAACTTTGACTTAATTTTAAAAATAGTAAATGGACTTCAAAAATTGTTAAATTTTACAGATATTCATGAAATTTCATGAAGAATATTTTGGTAAAAATAAATAAGTGTTTCGGTGATTTTGACAGTTTTTGAATCGGACCGACCGGTTTGAATCGGATCGGTAACAGACTCTGATTGAGCCGAAAATTTATGTTCAAGCTATTTTTGATAAAATAAAGCTAATGGTACTATTTTCGGAGTGATATGATGTCTGGAAGGAAGAAAACCGGTTTAGCCATTTGCCTATATATATATATGGGAATTTGGCCAAAAGTGTAATAAGGGAAAGAAAGAAGAAAAAAAAAAAAGAGGGAGATCGGGAACGGGAGGAGCGGAAGGAGAAAGAGGAAGGTGGAGGCGCCGCCACCGGCCAGCGGCCTTGCGCCGGCGACCGGTGCGGCTGCCACCCCCTCCCCGTTCTCTTCTTTCCCTCCGGCGACCGATGAAACGGCGAGAAAGAGGCGGATCTCTCTCCATCGGCCGAGACGCTTTTCTTCAATTTCCGGCGACATACGGCGGCTGACGGCGACACGGTGACCACCGGGCGACTCCTCTCGGTGAGACGCATCGACCGGTGGCAACCGATCGTCCTCAATCGCCGGCGTTGAGCAGATCGGGAACGGTGGTTCCCGACGGTTTTCGTAGCTTTTCCGGCCAAACGAAGCTGCATTGGGGCGCGTGAAGGCCACCAATGAACTTCTGGTGATGCCGGCTTCAAGTGAGGAGTGTCGGTGCAGTCTCCGGTGAGGCTCCGGCGAGGCTCCGGCCACGCGCCGGCGAGGCTCCGATGATCAGAATAATGAAATTTTCGACACCGACGGGTATGTGACTAAAATCCTTTAATTTTCCTAAATTTTGCCTTTAATTGTAATTAGAGAAAAATATTGAATTTAATATGAATTATTGAGTTAATGTGTAATTGTTTAATTATATGTTAATTAAGCTTAAATTTGACATGTAATCTAAGTTAAGAAAATTATTGGTATTATTTGAATATTGGTGAAATATGTATGGTGAAATATGTAGTGTATGTTAATAATTAATAAAATTAAGGAATTTTATTAATTATGCCTTAAATTGATAATAAGTATATAAATTGAAATTGTCCAAAATTGTGAAGTAAAATTATGGAAACTATTGGAAAATTATAAGTCAAACATTGAACTATATGTTATAAGAAAAATAATGAATTATTGTTGAATAATTCATAAGACATACATGATTAAGTGATATAATTAATTAATGTAATAAGTGAAAAAGGCTAATAAAAGTAAAATAAATAATATGTTAAATTCAAGAGATTTAAATGAATAATAATAAGAATAATTCTGAAATAATTATTGAATTATTGACAAATAATTCAATAAATAAGCCCAAAATAGTAGAGTAAGATAAATTAATTTATGTTCCTTATAATAAAATGAAGGAAGATGACAGGTCAAATGATGAACTAAGAAAGAAAAAAAGTATAGTACATGTAATGATAAAATGTTACTAAAATGTTCTTAAATTCAAATAAATGAGTTAATTATTACTAAATAATTCACAACCCGTATAAATATTACAAATTCCGAATAAAAGTTAAAAAGTTATAAATTAAAGGTTTGACTAATTTATCACATAAATTAGTCATAAAAAGGTTAATTACTGAATTATTGCAAATAAGTTACAATAGTCAGCACAATAAGAAATTCTGCACTGTAATGCTATAATTTATAAAACGTATGAAAAGATGAAAAAGTTAAAGTACAAATGCGACTAATTTATCAAAATAAATTAGTCAATATAAAAGTATTAAAAGACTAGATTATTGTAAAATGGATCAGTATTAATGGCGTATCCGAATGACCCAGATTTCGGATAAAAGTAAAATGAATGCAATTACATAAAAAGAAGGAAAGAAATGTGAATTATAAATGTTTATAATTCATAAGTGTGAAAGAGGGCTAAAAAGTGACTTAAAAAGTATAATATAAAAAGAAAGTGAAGCAATAAAAGAGAAAATCTTTAAGTGATCAAAAGCACTGTAAAGAGTGTAACTGACCCAAAAATTGTAAGAATTTATAAGAAAGAAAATAAAACGTTCTGAAAGGTTAAAAAGTACTAAAAAGATGTGAATGTTTGTAATGTGTCGCAAAAGTGCACACATTACTTGAAAAGAATTTAAATGATGTTGTACAGAAATTAAAAGTGTAAAAAGAAAATGTTTAACAGCTTAATGTAATGTTTTATGCCCTTAGCAAATGACTGGCAGTAAAAACTTAGTTCAGGATATAATTGGCTAGCCATAGGGATTACTGTACCGCGGTGCAAGTCATGGCGACTTGCTTTATTATGGACGGATCGTTGATCTCCATAATATATATATCATACGTACTGTCATATGTTCATATGTTGTGAGAGATGACTTTTAGAGGTTATTTCTCATTTTATTGTGGCCCTGTGGGGTCCACGTCCCGCATATCCGGTCTGAAGGTTTTCTGCTGGGTCTGTACTGTACTAGGGGCATACTGGAAATGAACAAATCAATATTTTTTAAAATGAAAGGAATATGAAAAGTCATAAACGCAAAAGACTTCTTTAAAAAGGAAGGAACTGTTTTAAAAAGAAAAAGAAAATGTTTTATAAGAATTAAACCATAAATGATCATTAATTGCATAATTATAAAGAAAGTGATTTAATATGCATCCTTACATGAAAACAAAGTTAAAAGAATGAAAAGGAAGTTATAAGTGAATATTAAAAATTGAAAAAAAGACCTAAGTGAAAAGAATTAAAAGTTTAGGGGTAAAATTGTAATTTTACCAAAAATAAGATAAAAAGAGCAATTTGAATAAGAAAACGTATAATAAGGGTAAAATAGTAATTTGGCAACGTAAAGATTTCAAAAAATGACCTTTTTAAACAAAAGGACCAAAAGCGTAATTTTACGCTAAAAGGTCAAAACAAGATAAAATGAATAGTTTACAAGTATTTTGAACATGAGTAAGTGTAAAAAGAATAATATGAAGATTTATATGTAAAATATACATTTTAAAAATAGTTGAATAAGATTAATGTAAAAAGAATGAAATAAAGATCCATAAGTAAAAGTTAAAGTCATTAAGAAACTGTGAAAGTACAAGTTAAGCCAAGTAAGAATCATAAGAAATAAAATTAAAGCTAGAGTTAAAGTAAAGAAGATCGTATAAGTAAAAGATAATATGAGGTTAATGAACTTAAAGAACTAATGTTAAGTCAAGTACATGAAATAAGAAAAGGTATTGTCTTAAAAGACGAAATTATGCTTAATTGGGAAATTCTTGGATTTATAGTCACCACTGAGCATATCTAGTGCTCAGCACGTAGTGTTTACTGCGTGCAGGTTATAAGGTGTTCAGGGAGCACAGAGCAGTGAAGCTTATTACACGAAGAATCAGGGCAAGAAGATGAAGTTATTGTATCTTTGTTTTTGTAAGCGTGGCATGTATATACTTAGTTAGTGATAATATAGAAATGATATGTAATTGAGATAAGTTTTAATATGTTAAAGACTGTTCATATGAGAATTGTCAGATGTGAATTGTAAATGATGAGTATAGATTGAATGGATTGTTCTATGGTTATATGATTATTGTTTATATTAATTGTGATGCCTCTGAGAGGCTGTACTTGTTTGGATTTTTCAGGAGGCTAGAAAGTACTAGCCGTTATGCTGCCGAAATTTTGAAAAAAAAAATTAATAATGGTACGAAATTGGATTCAGTAAAAGGTTGTGATTAATAAGTAGAAAAAAAAATTTTCACTGTTACGGTTAAGTCAACATCGGAAAAGACTGTTCATAGAAAGGGTGTGACAGCTATCCTTTCATAGATTCTGTCTACGGTACTTCGTCAACAATTACAACACACACTTCAGGAACGGAACAATAAAAAATCTGCTTTACAAGGCTGGTAAGAGTTATGCATTTTAACATATCTTATTCATATCAATTAATTTTATTATATAATTATTCCATATTTATTTAGGGGCCCAATTTCAAAGATGCAAGTTTAAGCAGTTGATGGACAATATCAAGGAGCTAGATGAAGATTTCCATAACTGGGCAATGAGGATATCATTGAATCGTTGGACACTATTTGAGGATAGTGATTATCGATATGGGCACATGACTACAAATATTGCTGAGAGTGTTAATAGTGCTTTGAAGGGTGTTCGTATGATGCCAATTGCTGCCATCATTGAACATGTTTTTGCTCGCTTAGTAAAATTTTTCAATCAGTGAAGGGATATGTACATGGCTAAAATGGGGCAAGGCTTGCGGTTCACGCCTCGCTGTTGTGATATAATGACAAAGCGTGCGAATATGGCTCGTTCTCACGTTATCATTAATTATGACAACCGTTTCAAGTTATACAAGATAATATCTTGCAGAGCACCAGAGGTAAACGTTGAGCCAGATACATATATTATTAGTCTCGAAAAACGTGAATGCGAGTGTGGTAAGTTTTAGGGAATGAAAATGCCATGTTCACATGTAATAGCAGCTTGCATGCACAAGTATCTTGATATGTTCCAATTTGTTGATAATTGTTATTCCATCACCGAGGCACTGAAATGTTATGATGGCCAATTCCAACCTATGAGACACAAAGCATACTGGCCTGAATATAGGGGACCTAAATTTGTTCCTGATATGGAGTTGCAAAGAAAAAAAGGTCGAACAAAAATATCTCGCATTCGAAATGAAATGGACCGTCGAGAAAAGGGATCAGGTACTCATTGTAACAAGTGTGGTCAAGTGGGGCATAACAAAAAAACGTGCATAATAGAAATTGGATCGTCGAGTCAATATTTTAGGGGTTCATAATTGTATGATTGATTTTTGTTATAAAATTGTATTATTGTTTGTTTTAATTTTATGTACAAATAAATAATTTACGACGTGCTTATAATATTTACGAATTAATGACAATAATATAAATTTGTTCCTAAGGGTTCGAGAAAAAAATAAAACTTTTTGTCAATATTTATTCACATATAGTACAATAGTCAAAACCTTTTACTTCGACTCAAACTGCTATTTATATCTGTTTGATTATTCGTATCATCAACATTTGGATATTGAGGATCTGAGATGACATCACTATAACCACCACTGTATAATGGCTGGTCAACTAAGCCCCTGTGTATTGACAAGATTTGTACCACTAAACAATTCATTAAAAAAATCATCTTGCTCTATAGATGGGCTAGCCTGGATAACTGAATTAGAATGGTATTGAAAAGGTAGCCCCGTTTTGTCATATGGTATGGACTCGTATGGAAGTGATGGACCCGTCTGTGTAAACACATCAAAATGTTGTTGATCCGCTGAAGACAAACTGATATTCAGATTGAAATTCAATGTAGATAGCCCAGCTTCAAAGTCATTACATCTACGTGATCCACCTGCACTATCAAATAGCTGATGATAACTTTCTGGTTGCCAATTGTAAGAAGTAAAACTGTCATCATGAATATATGGCCACTGCATAGGTCTAATACCATACTGAAGTTCAGTTATATTAGATTCAACTTTTGGACGTCTTTCTCCCATTCTTCTCCTGTTATGACTTGGCTGACGAAAATCCTCAAATGCATGGATCATCGGTGGAATTTGTATTGTCTCTGGCACAGGCTGCCTAGGATAATCAGTCAACCGTCTATCAAATGTACCAACAACACCCAATATATTGTCCACTGCCATACGGATATCAAATTCTGCAGTAAATGATGAACCCATATCGGTGTGTTTGATTCGTTCAGCGTAATTAGCCTACATGCAAAAAAATGTTGACGTTATTAATATTTTTCAATATTATTACTCAAATATTTCAAAAATTATATATAATCATACCAATTCACCGATGGAGGCTCCAATCGGGGTTATCCACCGTCTCGTGCGTGACGTATATCACTGCATATATTGTGACCTTGCGATGTAAGGGGGCACAAAGAGGAGGACCCATAATGCATCGACTATGCTGATTATTCACTCGTGAATAAAACTATAAAATTTCTCAGGCCAATTATGATCAGTATACCCTCGTAAATCGATCAAGTGCACATTATCATTAAATTGGGGTGCCTGTGGTATCGGTTGGTCCATTCCAAATTGTCTTAAACATCGATCGGGCTGATGCCACTCAATATTATTAAAACATACAAGTGGCACAACTGATGTCCAAATACCATTTCCCATTTGTACAAAATTCTAGTAACAACTGTATCACTAACTTGTACGGCTCTCATTCATCTACAAAAAAACTTTCATATGTAATATTATACGAATTATAAAAAAATATAATTAAAATTTATTATTACATACAAACCTGATCGTCATGCTGAATATCAAAATCTAAATGGTACTCGAATATATCTTTACTATTTTTTTTGCTGAGATCCAATTGTGATCTCCACATGATCAAAATTTTACAATCTATAATATAATTTCTATAACAAAAATAATTTAGAAAGCTAAAATAAACTTATTAATATACTTAGTTCATAAATATAGAATAAAATTTACCTGTATCCATAAGGCATTAACTAATCAAGAATATAAGGGTGGACAAATGATGGCCGAATATGAGGTAGCCTTTTTCAGGCCCACATTTGTAATAATTGAAGGTAGCCACCAACTGAATTTGCATTTGGTTTCGTAGCACGACATAGCTCTCTATACAACCATGCAAGGACTGCGGACCCCAACTATACTCACCAACAACTTCTAAATTCTCCAACAAGGGGAGCCACATCAAATGTATACGATTATTAGACTATCCCAGACATAATAAACCTCCTATACAACGAATAATCCACGCTCGAGTAAAATATTATATCTAGCACTCAGATACATCGGCAAGCATCGTATTAAAATATCTGGACAGTCATGTCAATTTAATAGTGTTCGCCCTTAAATCATTTTCCTCAGAAACATGACCTAAAAGACGGTCGCAAAGCTCATGCCAATTATGGTATAAATGTCCGGTCATAACACGTCCTTCTATGGGTAATCCGGTGAGTACAGCAATATCCTGAAAAGTTATTATGGCTTCACCTATAGCAAGATGAAATGTGTGCGTCTCTGGTCGCCACCTCTCAAAAAGTGCTATTATTAATTCAACGTTAACATGCATGCTCCCAATTTGTCATACTCCAAAAAAATCCGTTATTTGTAAATATGGAATAATTCGTTCGTCAATATTTCTATAATGACTGCCCACGCTGGCTCGGCGGGCTGACAACACATTATGTTGAACCTAATAAAATATAAATTATTAGTAATTTATCCATGATAACCGAAGATAAATTATTTTTAGCTATAAAATATATTTACCGTTCCGTTCCAAACATCATTCGCTCGATGTTTGCACTGTAGCATCAGGATATCATTTTTCATTGGTCAGGGATTAATATGTTCCTGATTTTTAAATTGTTCCATTTTTGTATAGACCTATATGACTAATATACGATATTTTTTAAATTCTATTCAATTTTTGATATGAATCAACAATAAATTAAAAACAATACAATGCAAATAATTTTTATACCCTACATTATATGTGACAACAACAACAATAATAATAATAATAATAATAATAATAATAATAATAATAATAATAATAATAATAATAATAATTTCAATACTAAATTAAATAATAAGTGATATTTTAATTATTGTTTTAACATATTATTTTATTTTTCTTTTATACTACATTTTTAATTTTTAACATTATATATTAACTTGCCTTTTTCACATATCACAAAATAATCTAACATATAACACTTATCAAATATAAATTAATAAAATACTAAAATTTATTATTATAATCTTTACTTTAACTGTATTTTATTTATAACAATTAATTTATGCAATAATTTTTTTTCCGTAGCAACTTTTACTAACATAACAATTTAATTCATTTAATCAATTATAAAAATCATATTAAATAATTTTCTATTATTATAAAATTTCCAAACAAGTCTAATTATTCTGTAGAATTTTTATTATTAATATTTCACTAATTTACTTAAATCAAATACAACAATGTAATAAAAAATTCTACATTATAAATACAAAATAAGTAAA